>OY728134.1:908553353-909892995 GCA_963277665.1 Viscum album
ACCAGTGGAGGAAAATCTCCATATATATCCACCTAGACTAGGGACCTACTACCATATGCATATCCCATATTTATAAGCCTACTTCTCCATGTATTAAATGAATAGTGATTATATCTAGACTTCACCTTCTAATGACATCCAAAATTTAATTCATGTTATGATGAAAAAAATATCGAGTAATCCATACAACTTCATATAGGAAAACACCCTTAATCATCATGCCATGATAATGAAAATCCTTACAAACTCATTACCATACATCATATCATTCCTAATAACTACCTATATATATTCACTAACCCATATTCCTTCCACCATAATCCAATGCCCCAACATTTTCCCGATTGAAAACTTTATAACATCATGTTATCAAGTCACCAATCCTACCAAATTGGATTTTCACTAAAAAATACTACTCTAATCCTTAATACTCATTGTTTGTTTTTCATAACATTAATGAAAACCCAATTAAATCTCATATCTCTCAGTCACACCCCCATGGAAAGCCCCCCACCCCCATGGATAGCCCGTACCCCCCAGACAGCACCCACCCCCATGGATAGCCCACCCACCCCCTGGACACCCCCACCCCCCAGACACCCCCATCCCCTGGACACCCCTAACCCCATGGACAGCCCCCAGCCCCCTGGAAAGCCCCCAACCCCCTAGACATCCCCCACCGCATGGACCTCCACCCCCCTGTGGACACACCCCCACCCCCGTGGATATCCCCCACCCCCTGGACAACCCCTACCCCCTTGGATAGCCCCCACCCCTGTGGACAACCCACCTACCCCCTGGACACACCTCCCCCTTGGACAGCCTCGCCATTCCCATGGATAGCCCGCCCACCCCCTGGACATCCCGTACCCCCTAGACAGCCTCACCACCCCCGTGGATAGCCCGCCCACCCCCCTGGACACCCCCTACCCCCTGGACAGCCCCCCAACCCCGTGGACATCCCACCCACCCCCTGGACACCCCCACCCCCTAGACACCCCCTATCCCCCTGGACACCCCCACCCCCTGGACACCCTGTACCCCCTGGACAACCCCCACCCCATGAACATCCCGCCCACCCCCCTAGACACCCCCTACCCCCTTGGACAGCCCCGCCACCCCTGTGTATACCCCTCCACCCCCATGGATAGCCTGCCCACCCCCTGCCCACCCCCTACTCCTGGACATCCCCGCCACACCCGTGGACAACCCACCCACCCCTAGACACCCCGTACCCCCTAGACAACCCTTCCACCCCCGTGGATAGCCCGCCCACCCCCTAAACACCCCTACCCCTTGGAAAGCCCCCAACCCTGTGGACAGACCTCCCACCCCCTGGACACCCCCACCCCCTGGACACCCCCATCCCCCCGGACACCCCACCCCCCTAGACACCCCATACCCCCTGGACACCCCCCACCCCTGTGGATATCCTGCCCACCCCCTGGACACCCCCTACCCCCTGGACAGCCCCTCCACCCCTATGGATAGCCCGCCCACCCACTAGACACCCCGACCCCCGTGGACAGCCCCCACCCCCCAGGACAGCCCCCACCCCCTGAACACCCCCACCCCCTAAACACCCCACCCCCTTGGGTAGTGTATGTGGTCACTCAAATAATCTACTAAAATATTAAATTTTTTCGATCTAAAATTTACTCAACTCCTGAATAATTCTCCTCCACTAGTTTACATGATCTTGTACACTCATGTATAGTTCTTCAATGATATTTTTTTATAAATATAGTATTTTTTTGTTATTTATATTATGATTCTCATATAAAGTAGTGTGTCAGTTATGGTTCATATAAAGTGAACAATTTTCATTTACTTAAATATATTTTTTATGAAACTTCAATCTTATTGAATTGATTTTGATGAAATGACTTGTAAATTTTTTATATAATGTATAGAAGTTGGATGTATGAAACCGATCGGATCTCAAGCAATTTTTTAAAAAAAAATTGGAGAGCTTGTTAGATTTTTCATTTCACAATGCTTCAGATAGTGGTCACATACACTGCCTCTGTTATAATTGTGTTAGAAGACCTTGTTTGGGCCATGAAGAAGTTATCTTCCACATAACCAAATATGGTTTTCAAGAAAACTAGTCTATGTGGTATCACAATGGGGAGAAAATGAAATCTCAAATTGCTGATGATCCAAATGAGAGGACTGGATTGGAGAATTTGTTATATAACTGGTTTCCATTTATTCATCATCATGAAAAATAAAGGATTCCAACCCAAGAAGATTTTGATATGAGCAGACATGATGCATCTAATGAAAATGATGATGTTGTCAGGGTGAACAAATTGAATGATGCTGCCAAGACTCTAGTATATCGAAAATGCGGTAAAATGAAAAATCTAGAATTTTTAATCCGATTGTTTCATGGGAAAACTATGTATGGGATTTATAATACTTCCATCGATTACATTCTTACCTTCTTGAAGAACTTACTTCCAGATGATACAGATATTCCATCAAACCACTATATGTCATGGAAGTTAGTTGAGGAACTTGGATTTTCAAGAAAAAAAATTCATGCTAGCCCGAAATATTACAGTTTATTCTCAGAGGAAACTGCTAAACAAAATGATTGTATAAAATGTGGAACATCCCACTAGAAGCCAAAAGCTGATGGAACACCATCCTGTGTGCCACCGAAAGTAATATGGCACTTTCCATCAATCCCCAGATTCCAAAATATTTTTATGTCTGATGAAATATCAATAAAAATGTGATGGCATGATACCAAGAGAAAGAATACCAATGATGAGTTGGTTCACCCTGCATATGGATTTTCATGGTAGAGATTTGATGCTCAATATCCTGATTTTGCAGCTGACGTGCGTAATGTGAGGTTGAGTCTTTCATGTGACGGTTTTAATCCATTTGGGAAGATGCTTACGTCGCACAACACATGGCTAGTTTTTATACACATTTATAATCTTCCCCCATGGTTGTGTAAGAAAAAACCTTTCAATTTCATGAGTATACTCATATCTGGCCCTTCTGATCCTGAAAATGATATAGACGTATACATGAAACCTTTAATAAAATGGTTGAAACTTCTTTGGGATGTGGGTGTGCGCTCATAAGATGCATGTTTTAAAGACATATTTTAGATGCGTGTTGTGCTTATGTAGACGATCAATGATTTTCTTGCTTATGAAATGATGTCTGGATGGAGCATGAATGGAAAACTATCATGTCCTGTTTTTATGAAGAATACATGATCCAAAATACTGAAACATCGTTGGGGTTTTAGTTTTATGGGACATCAATGATTCTTTCCAATGGACCATCCATATAGAAATAATCATCAAAGATGTAAAAATACCATGGAGACCGATGATTCACCTCAGTGTATGTCTGGAACTGATGTGCTTAATGATTTGAAATATTTCAGTTTTTCATTCGGGAAGGGTCAAATGAAATCTAGAAAGAGAAAGAATATTTTTACTAAAACCTATTACAATTGGAAGAAGAGAAGTATCTTATTTGATTTTCCTTATTGGTTAACCAATTTGTTACATAATTTCTTAGACATAATGAACATTGAAAAAAATATGTGAAATATTGATTTTGATTCTTCTAAATGTTAAGGGAAAGACAAAAGATGATTTAAGATCTCAGCGTAACTTGGTGGATTGAGGCATCAGACCAGAATTGCATCCTATGCGTATCAGTGAAAATAAATGGCAAGTTTCATGTTCTTATTATGTAATGACACCTACAGAAAAAAAAGAAATTTCTAGAATTACTAGAGAATATTAAAGTTCCTGATGGATATTCAAGCAACATATCTAAACGGGTCAACAAAAGAGAGTTGAAGCTAAAATCATTGAAGGCTCATGATTATCACATCCTTCCGTATGAGTTAATTCCAATATAAGTTAGTCATATTTTCTCCAATAATGTAAGGGTGGATGTTATTAGGTTATTCCATTTGTTTAGTGATCTTTTTGCTAAGAAGTTGTCCAAGTATTTCTTGCAAAAAATGTTGGCAGATGCCCCATTAATTTTGCATGAGTTAGAGAATATGTTTCCTCCATTATTTTTCACATGCATGCTGCACCCGGCTGTCTATATTCCAACTAAAATACTTATAGGAGAACCTATTTCTTTTCTTTGGATGTATCCAACTGAAAGAAATATGTACACATTAAAGTATTCTGTTTGTAATAGGAATCATCCTGAGGGTTCTATCATGAACGGTTACTTGGCTCAAGAATGTATAGATTTCTACTCTATTTATTTGTCTGATCTTACTACAAGAATTAACAAACCAATGAGAAATGAAGAATAATATTATGAGCAAATTAAACCCATTTTTCCATCACTTCCTCAAACAAGAGGAATTCCTGGATCATATACATTGACGACATTAAGCCTTGAAGAGCGGGAGATGGCACATCGCAAAGTTTTTTTCAACTGTGAATTGTTCGATGACTACATCTTGTAAGTAAATTAAATATATATATATTAAATATATATATATATGTGTTAAAATATTAATATTTTTATCTACAGGGAACATAAAGCAATGATAAATATAAATCATCGTTCTTTATCTTTGAGAATGAGGGAGACTTTGCATAGAAAAGAGTTTTCTTCTTGGTTAAAATTGAAGTTAATAATATTACTGTTTAAAATAATTAAAACAATAATTAATTAAGTTTAATATTGATTTATATTTCAGGTATCAAGTTTTCCTGCTTACTTTGTCTCTAAGGAAATAATAGCTTTGGCTTTTGGTCATAATACCATGGTTCGTGACTATAAATTGATTGTTATCAATGGGTACAGATTTATTATCACTGAATGAGTAAATTACATGAGGGAACAATATGATGGTGTTATGGTTACTACCACAATATACTGTTATGCTAGTGAATCAGATAGTAGACCGTGATTTTATAATGTAGGTTATTATGGAGTCGTTGAAAAAATAATAATATTGGATTATTATTCTCATGGACGAGTCACGATGATGAAATGCCAGTGGTTTGATTCGATGACGAGGCAGAGCACATTTATTGATGATTGTGGATTTTGAGTAATTGATATGACTCACACTCTTGCTACCGATGAACCATATGTATTGGCATCAATGGGGCATCAATGGAGAAACAAGTTTTTTATGTCAAAGACCATCTTCGACCTGAATTTGGGGTCATTATTGAAGTAATTCTGAGAAATATTTTTTATGATATTGATGATGGAATTGACACCATCCCTACTGCCATTGGAAACTATCCATTTATTACTTTTGATGACTCAAATAGATCAATTGTTAGAGTTGACTGTGAACCTGAAGTTGTGGTGGGAAATATATAAAATCAATTATTCATGTTCTCAATTCTTTTAGTTTAACTCGACTTGGGCTATTAAGGTTGGTACTATTCAAATTGACTTAATATTGATTACAAATATGTTGTATCCAGCTTGAAAGTTATGTGAATTTTCAATGTTTATTGGTTGCAATTTTATTTGAATTGCATTTTCTAATTTGGAATTGAACTGTATTCAAACCTATGAAACCAACATTTCTAACTTGGTGAACATTTCAATGCTTAAACTGTGATTTTTATAAAATTTGTATAACTCTAAGAGCTCTCTTTAACATTTTACCAGGTAATGAATAAGATGTTTTGTATTATTCTTCAAAACATGTATTAAAACTTGCATCATCTACCTGGGCTAAAGAAATTAAAATTTTCCTAAATTTTGACAACTGCTTTACCCCTTATAAATCTGGTAGAATCAATGTTTCATAATTTTAATAGACTGATGACACTTAGTAAATAACCATCCTACTAAAAAATTAAATTTCTTTATTACATATTGTATGATTTATTGACATCATTATATATCTGTCCAAGCTCACCTAAAACAATGGATAGTTAAATTATCCATGAATCCCTCTATTACCTCTAATTTATTTTGTTTTTTGGATTACAAATTAGTTATTCTTTTTTATTTATTTGTTTTCAAATGCAGGAAATGAAACCAATTGAAGAGAGGTGACAAAAACATATAATGGAAAATAATCGTCACATGACTGAGCTGGGAATTCCACCACTAGTTCCTATAGTGATTATTTTATTTCAAATATATATATTTAAATATTATATAATGTCATGTGATTAATTTTTTTTAAACATTTTTGCAGGATCCATTTATTAGGCGATATTTATTTGATGAGCAGCCTAGTAGTGGTCCCAGTACTCAGGGTGTTCATACGAGGGGGGAGGGGGGTGGTATAAGAGCTAGACGATCTGGTCGGTGTACCCGATTAGACCCTGTCCATCCCACTGACATACCATCCATCCCACATTCTGATCCCGATGTGTCGTTAGGGACACATGGGATATTTAGGACACCCATTTTTTCACCACCCTTTACATCTAAGCCTCCTCACCCGTCTGTACCATATTCGATGATGATTCCCACTCACTATCCAGCATTAAGCCAACCATCTCTGTCACCTTCTTTTACTTCTACTTCCTTCTCTCCGGGCTTTTATATTCCATCTTCTTTGACTCCTGCTCTACCAGAGTCTATCCCTGCGGAGCATACATTGGATCCCACTCCATCTTTATAGGGTGTTCCTTCAGTTTCTACAGATCCAGCGATTGATCAGACTACCATAGGTATACTTATACAACCCTAATAAATTTTTACACCATTATTTATTTTCATTATAACATGTATTGATAAAATATTTGTTTTTATTTCATAACAAATACATATACTAATAGGAGGAAGGGGCGGGGGCATACACGCATGTGTGCATTGTGGAACCGCTGCATGCAGTTGATGGTTGAATACAATGAAGATAGTCAAATGATTGAAAAATCAGGGCAGCAATGTCAGAGTTTTTTAGAGATGTGTGCCAAATACTCTGACATCATTCCTGTCAGCCCGCTCTCATGGAAAAATCTACCAAATGAAGTCAAGGATAAATCTTGGGTAGATATATGGGTAAAAAAATATGTTTTATTTAATGAAATATATTATTTTTTGTATTTATAAGAATTAATATTTTGGTGTCAGCTACGGTTTAATTTCCCCAATGGTGAGGGTGCACGATCAGCACGTATAAAGGATTTAGGTGATCTTTGGAGATCTTACAAGAATGATTTGTAGATTGGCTGGCGTGCTAGCATGGTCACAAAGTTAGAGGTGGTCCCTGTCGTGGATGATTTTCCATTAGAACAATATCGATAGATGATTACCCATTGGATGACTATCCAATTTAAGGTATTAATCACATTAGAGGTATTTAGATGAAAATTTTCATGTTTTTCATTAATAATAATTATTGAATTTTATTTAGTATTCATCCATAAGAAATAAAAAAACATTGATACTAAAAAATACATCCACACATTGGGACGTACTACGATGCCAGATCATGAGAGGCATTAGGTATGACAGTTTATAATTTTTCATTATGAATTGCTCTTTCTATTTCTTCCTCCATAATTTATTTGATTGATAAAGTTGTTATATAATTTTAGTTATGAAATTAATTATTGGTATCCTATTTTTAATTATGGTTTCCTACATTCAATTTCATTGTAGAGTCATAAATTGAATATAGAAGGATGTTTACCTTGAGCAAAACCATTTTTCTCGAGTAGAAGGAAGAAAGATGGAAGTGCGGTTAATGAACCGACTCAACAGAAGATTGTAAGTTTTACTTTGTAGATTTAAAATCTTAATCTCTATTTTCAACTTAATAATCTATTTATATTTTTAAAAGGATACTTTATATGCCCTTGATTCCTAGGAACCTGACAATTTTGTGCCAAACGATCACTTACATCAGGTGTTAGGAGATGATCACCCTCGTAGAGTACGCTGCCGACCTGGGAAGAGTATAGTTATGATGAGGTATTGGCCCTCCTCAGGTACGAATTATAGTTCCACCAAGTTTCAGTAGGTTAAGGCACATGCAAAACAGGCTGAAAAAAGGGTTACAGAGATGGCAGAACAGTCTGCTAGGGAAAACACTGCATTTATGAAATTGATGGAAGTTTTACGCCCAACACTTCCACCAGAGACCAACACAATTTGTGATGAATATATGTCATCAATGCGTTCTATATATGGTGTACCAGGTGGAAGTTATAGTGGTGTTCGAGATGATGGTGAGGAGGAGGCTGAGGCGGAGGAGGAGGAGGGAGAGGAGGAGGTTGATGTGGAGGAGGAGGGTGAGGAGGAGGCCGAGGCGTAGGAGGAGGGAGATGAGGAGGATGAGGCTGAGTACAAGGGTGAGTAGGAGGGCATTGAGGAGGGTAAAGACGATTATTAGGACGACAATGGGGATGAGGGTGAGGCTGATGATGACAATGATGATAGTGATGGTGATGAGGGACAGATTAATCCATTACATTTTTGACTGATATTACTGACCTTTGATGTTTATTGATTTGTTGTGCCTAAATATATGTGTGATTAGGTAGGTCACATTATCTTTATTTTTTATCTATAAATAATAAAACTAGACTTGATGATTTGTTGTGACTGATTCACCCCTCCCCTAGATAGCCCCCACCCCCATGGAGAGTGCGCCCACCCCCCTGGACACCTCGTACCCCTATGGACAGCCCCGCCACCCCTGTGGACATCCCGCCCACACCCTGGACAACCCCTCACCCTGTGGATAGCCCCCCCACCATCGTGGACAACCTATCCCCCTGTGGACAGCCCCCCACCCCCGTGGACAACCTCCCACCCCCCCTCGACAACCCGCCCACCCCCCTGGACCACCCACCCACCCTTGGATATCCCCTCCCCCTGTGGACACCTCGTACCCCTGGAAAACCCCTCCCACCCCCTAGACACCCCGTTCCCCCTCTAGACAGCCCCCACCCCATGGACAGCCAGCCCACCCCTGTGGACAGCCCGCCCACCCCCTTGGACACCTCGTACTCCCCTGGACAGCACTGCCACCCTCGTGGACATCCCACCCACCCCCTGGACACCCCATACCCCCGTGGACAACCCCCCCCCCCCACCCCCAGCCTCATGGACAACCCACCCATCCCATGGACACCCCTACCCCCCTTGACAGCCCTGCCACCCCCATGGACAGCCCCCCACCCCTAGATAACCCCTCCCCCAGTGGATAGCCCCCACCCCCGCGGACAACCCCTCCCCCTTTTGACATCCCCCATCCCTGTGGAGAACCCGCCCACCCATGTGGATAGCCCACCTACCCCCATGGATAGCCCACCCACCCCATGGACACCTCGTACCCCCATGAACACCCTGTACCCCCTGGACAGCCCCACCCACCCCCTGGGTAGCCTTGCCCATCCCCTGGACAACCCCGCCCACCCCCCTGGACAGCTCGCCCACCCCCCTGGACAACCCCTCCTCCTGTGGACACCCCGTACCCCCTGGACAGCCCCGCCCAACCCCTGAACACCCCATGCCCCCTAGAAATCCCCCACCCCCGTGGACACCCCGCACACCCCCGTGGACAGCCCACCCACCCCCTTGGACACCCCGTACCCCCCTGGACAACCCCGCCACCCTCATGGACAGCCCACCCACCCCCTGGACAGCGCCCCCCCCACCCCCGTGGACAGCCCGCCCACCCCCGTGGATAACCCGCCCATCCCCTGGACACCCCTACCCCCTGAAAGCCCCACCACCCCCGTGGAAACCCCCACCCCCGTGGACAACCCCTCCCCCTATGAACAACCACCCACCCCTGTGGAAAGCCCGTCCACCCCCATGGACAACCCCCCACCCCCGTGGACAACCCGCCCACCCCCTAGACACCCCGTACCCCCTAGATAGCCACACCCACCCCCCTGGACACCCCGTACCCCCTGGGCAGCCCCGCCCACCCCCTAGACAGCCCCACCCATCCCCCTGGACAACTCTCCCACATCCTTGGAGAGACCCTCCCCCTGTGGACACCCCATACCCCCCTAGGCAGCCCCTCCCACCCCCCTGGACACCCCGTGCCCCCTAGACAGCCCCCCACCCCCATGGACAACCTTCCCACCCTCATGGATAGCCCAACCACCCCCTGGACACCCCATACCCCCTGGACAGGCCCCCACCCTTGTGGACAGCCCACCCACCCCCGTGGACAACCCACCCACCCCCTTGTACACCCCCACCCCCCTCGACAGCCTCGCCACCCCCGTGGATAGCCCTCCCACCCCCTTGGACACCCCTCCCCTCGTGGACATCCCCCACCCCTGTGGATAGCCCTCCCACCCCCTGGACACCCCTACCCCCTGGACAGCCCCGCCACCCCCCATGGACAGCCCGCCCACCTCTCGTACCCCCTAGATAGCCCCGCCCACCCACCTGGACACCCCGTACCCCCTGGACAGCCCCCACCCCCATGGACAACCCCACCCACCCCCTGGACACCCCCTACCCCCATGGATAGCCCCGCCACCCCCGTGGACATCCCCTTCAACCCCTAAACAACCCATACCCCCTGGACAACCCTCCCACCCCCGTGGACAGCCCGCCCACCCCCATAGACAGCCCTCCCACCCCCTTGGACACCCTGTACCCCTTGGACAGCCCCGCCACCCTCGTGGACAGCCCACCCACCCCACTAGACACCACGTACCCCTGGACACCCCCACCCCCGTGGACAACCTACCCACCCCCTGTACACCCTCCCACCATGGACATCCCCCACCCCCTGGACAGCCCGCCCACCCCCTGTGGACAGCCCGCCCACCCCCTGGACACCCCTACCCCCCGGACACCCCTGCCACCCCCGTGGACAGCCCACCCACCCCCTGGACTCCCCATACCCACTGGATAGCCCCACCCACCCCCTAGACACCCCCTACCCCCTGGATATCCCGACCACCCCCTAGACACCCCTACCCCCTAGACAGCCCCCACCCCTGTGGGTATCCCCTCCCACCTCTATAGACAGCCCCATCACCCCCATGGACCACCCCCACCCCCCTGGATAGCCCCCACCCCCATGGATTATAGGGTTTCTAACAACTCGAAGATCCCATTAATCATAGATACCCACTTCGTTGCCTCCTGAGATCCTTCATCACTAATAAAAAATAGTGGATGGTATTTTAGAAACTCTCATGCATAATAAATGATCCAACAAGAACATGGATATTTTACTTCCACAAGAGTTTGAGTAGAGACCAAGACTAGGAAGACAATAGCTGGATCACAAGAATGACTACCTGAGATATCCCCTTTAAGGTTCCATTTCAAAAATCATATAGTATTTTTGTCCCACAATAAAAATGTAATCCATTTCCAAATAACCAAATTCCCCTTCCAACCATACACACCAAAAGCATTCATTTTTTCCTAAAGAAACACATACTTTTGAAATAAACACTATTCCAAAACCATTTTAAAAATACCAATGATCATAAAATCCATGAAATTCATTCCATTAAAACCATTAAATCCCCAACCCTTGGAAACCACTCTACCCCACTGGACACCACACCACCCCTTGGACACCCCCATGGACAACGCCCACCCACCCACCACCCTGGACAGCCCCCCACCCCCCGGACACCCCAACCCCCTGGACGACCCCCACCCCTCCTAGACACCACCCCACCACCTAGACACCCCCAACCCCTTGACACCCCCACTCCCATGGACAACCACCCCCACCCCTGGACACCACCCACCCCCTTGGACATCCCCCCAACCCCCTAGACCACCCCTACCCCTCTGGACACCACCCCACCCCCTGGACACCCCCACCCCCTAGACACCCCCACCCCCTGGAAAGCCCCCCAACCCCTTGGACACCACCCCACCCCCTGGACACCCCCACCCCCCTGGATGGCCCCCCACCCCCTGGACACCCACCCCTCCTCGACACCACCCCTCCACCTAGACACCCCCACCCCCATGGATAGCCACCCCACTCCCCTGGACACCACCCCACCCCCTGGACACCCCCACCCCCTAGAATGCCCCAACCCCCTGGACACCCCCATGGATAGCACCCCCCCCACTACCCTGGACAGCCCCCCCTCGAGACCCCCCCCAACCTTCAGACACCCCCACCCCTCCTAGACACCACCCCACCACCTGGACACCCCCACCCCACCCCACCCCTGGACACCACCCCACCCCGCTTCGATATCCCCCCAACCCCCTGGACCTCCCCCACCCCCTAGATACCACCCCACCCCCTAGACACCCCCACCCCCTAGACACCCCACCCCCCGGAAAGCCTCCCCAACCCCTGGACACCATCCCACCCCCTGGACACCACCCCACCCCCTGGACACCCCAATGGACAACCCCCCCCACCTTAGACATCCCCCACCCCCCATGGGCACCCCCATCCCCCCAGAAACCCCCATCCCCTGGACACCGCCTACCCCTTGGACAGCCACCCTAAACCCCCCTTGGACAACCACCCCAAACCCTGTACATCCCCCCAACCCCCTGAATTATGAACTAAATTCTTTATGTATTTAATTAACTTATGAATTATGTGTTAATGGTATATGTGTATACTTGTTGTATGGGTATACTTTTTGTATGTGTATACTTTCTGTAATTACCTTATGAATTATGTGTTAATTCTGTATGTGTATAGAGGGTAATTAAATACAGAATTGGAGGTGTTCAGAATTCTATATGAATTATGTGTTGTATGAATTCTATATGAATTCATATAGAATTATGTATGTATTATGCAGGTATAATTGTTAATGGTGTATTGTGTTACTTGTTGTATGTGTATGTATTATGCAGGTATTCTGTTGTGTATGAATTTTGCAGGCCTACTGGGGAAATTTTTGCACCTGCATAGGGTGAGGCTAGCAAGCCAGCTTGCTGCTGTAGGTACAAAAAGGATATGCCAATGGTTTACAACCATTGGAATATGTGTAAAACCATAACTTATACCAATGGTTTGTAAACTGTTGGCATAGATAATTTTACTTGATATTTACCAACGGTTTGTGGAAAACCATTTGTAAAAGTCTATACCAATGGTTTTGTAAACCGTTGGTATAGAGATAATTCTTGCTATTATGAACAGTTTAAAACCATTGCCAAACATTTATACCAACAGTTTGTTGAAACCGTTGGTATATAATGAATTTTTCAGACATATCCTAATGGTTCTCATAGAACCATTAGGATATGTCTATCCCTACGGCCCAAGACCCAATTATTATCCATCCTTTCCCAACAGGTTTAAACCATTGGTAAAGCTAAATTTTTCAGTAGTGGGAAGCCCTTATGAAAGGTTTCGGGTTGACTTAATCATATTACATCAAGAGGAGTAGCCCTTGCTATACTTGGTATAATATTGGAGGCAAGATTTGAGGAAATCCAAAGTCATGATTTCAGGATTGGGAAGTCCACTCAACATATCAAGGAGTTTAAAGCCTGTAGTTGGCAAATACTTTCCTACCTAAATACCTTATAATAGCTTGACCGACCCTTGTTGGGGTTATACGAAGGGGAATATGGATCATTTCCACAAGAATGTCAAGGTAACTGGACATTCCGAGTTCAATAGTGAGGGCCATTAGAACTTGATAAAATAGTGGGAGACTTAATAAAAATTTATTATTTCTCATAAATTGTAATCAATAAAGTACTAATGATATGCTCTTTTAATTTTAGAATAAAAATAACAAGCTCGTCAACCACATTATCCCTACGATCAATTCTGGATAAAGACAACATCATCACCGGAAGTAACTTCCAGGAATGGTTTAGACGCATTTGGGTTATCCTACGCCATGAATGGAAGTCTTATGTGCTAAAGTCAGCATTACCCGATCCACCTGCCAAAGAGGCGAGTGATGAGGATTTCCTGGTCCATGAGAAACATATGAACGATATGGTCGATGTTCAATGTTTGATACTATCATCAATGTCTAGTGAGCTCATGAAGTCTCATGAAAACATGGATTCTTATAGCATGCTCAAGAACCTCTATGATCTTTAACAGGAGAGATAAGGACAAGAAAGGTTTGAGATCTCTAAGGCACTCTTTCAGAGTAAGCTTGGAGAAGGTACCCCAGCTGAGCCTTATGTAGTCAAGCTTATTGGATACATTGAGCGCCTAGAGGTTCTAGGGTTTAAACTCCCTGAAGAACTGGGTACTAATCTCATTCTCACATCACTCCCTCATAGCTTCTCTAACTTTGTTGTCAATTTAAATATGAACAACATTGAGAAGTCCCTATCTGATCTTATTATCCTCATTATCCAAGTGGATAAATATATGAAGCACGAAAATCCTTTTTTCCTTATGGTGAATAATAGGAAAGGGAAGTCGAATATATTTAAGCCCAAAGCCTTTTCACAACCTTCCAAGAAAAGGAATATCAAATGAGAGGCAAGGGAACATGAGGCCATTTGTTTCGCATGTGGCTAGAAGGGCCACTGGAAGAAGAACTACACCCAGCCAAAGAATTAAGGGGTAGCTTCAGGTGCGTTTTTTATTGAATGAAATCTATCTATTTCTATAAATTGGGTATTAGATATAGCTTTTGGTGATCATATATGTATCAAAATACAGAAACCAAGTAGATTTAGGAATATTGACCGAGGGGAGGTAGATCTACGACCAGCCAATAGAACCAAAATTGTTGTTGTAGCTATCGGGGATTACCAGCTCACATTTCCAACTGGGATGATCTTGGTGTTAAAGATTTGTTATTATGTGTTGTTTGTTACTAAAAACATTATTTTTGTATCCAGATTAGATACAGATGGATTTGTTTTCAAGTTTTTAAATTAATTTTACTTCTTTTACAAATATATCATTTGTTTTTGGTAGGGTACATTTATACAACAATATTTACATGTTGGACTACACAAAAAAAGTAATGGAAATTGATAACAAATAAAATTCACATGAACCATACGACACCCAACTTTGGCATCACCAGCTAGGTCATGTAAATAAGAAATGCTTGAAAAAGTTACATCAAGATGGATATTTAGATTCTTTCAAACTAAAACCACTTGGTGTATGTCATACATGTTTATAAGGTAAAATGACCAAAGCCCCATTTACTGGGAAAGGTGAAAGGGATAAAGAACTTCTTTAATTGGTTCATACCGATGTGTGTGAACCATTTCCAGTTGAAGCAAGGGGAGTGTACTCATACTTTATAACTGTTACTGGTGATTTTAGTAGATATGGATATATATACTTAATGAGGTATACGTCAGATTCTTTTGATAAGTTCAAAGAATACAAGAATGAAGTTGAGAACCAGCTTGGTAAGAAGATTAAGAAACTCCACTCAGACCAAGGTGGAGAATATATTAATCAATAATTCATTGATTACTTATAGGAGTTTGGGATCCTATCCCAAATCACTCCTCCATACATGACCCATTGTAATGGTGTTATCAAAAAGAGAAACCACACCCTGTTGGACATGGTGAGATCAATAATGAGTCATGCGAGTCTTCTATTATCCTTTTGGGTATATGCATTACAAACAACAATTCACATACTAAACCAAGTGCCAACTAAATCGATAAATGGTATTCAATATGAGCTATGGAGTGAAAAGAAATCCATATTATTGAATTTACATGTTTGGGGAAGTGATGTGTTTGTTAAGGCCTCTTTAGGTAACAAACTTACACCCCGAGGCACAAAGTGTACCTTTATAGGATACCCCAAGGTAACAAGGGAATATTACTTATACAACCCCTCATAAAAAAAGGTTATAGTAGAATGAAATTCAATATTACTTTAGAGGGATCACATCTCCAAAAGAGATATTGGGAGCAAGATAGACTTCTCTAAGGTTGAGGCTAAAGGTACACAAGAGTTGGTACAGGAACAGATTCCACAAATCCTCATGGAAGAAAGAACTATTCTAGAGACACAAGAGTTGTGTAGGAGTACAAGAGAGGTTAGATAACCTAAATGTTTTTTTTCTAGTTATCGAGGATGGATACTCATTATTAGTTGATAATAATTATCCTATAACCTAAAAGGAAGCAGTAAGTGGCATAGATGTTTCTAAGTGGCAAGAATCCAAGAATTCTGAAATGGATTCCATGTACCAAAATCTAGTCTGGATTTTGGTAGATCCTCCAGTTGATGTAAATCATGTTGGTTGAAAATTGGTATTCAAGAAGAAAATGGACATGGAAGGACAAGTCAGCACCTATAAGGCATGACTAGTTGCAAAAGGGTTCAAACAACGTCAAGGCATTGACTACGATGAAACCTTTTCACCAGTTTCAATGCTGAAATCCATCAAAATTCTATTGTCCATTATCGCTTAACATGACTATGAGATTTGGAAAATGGATGTCAAAACAACCTTCCTTAATGGGAACATTCAGGAAGATGTCTACATGACACAACCTGAAGGGCTTATGACTCCAAAAGATTCCAATAAGGTATGTAAGTTTCAAAAATCCATTTATGGATTAAAGAAAGCATCTAGGTCATGGAAAATTCATTTTGATGAAGCCATAATGAAATTTGGTTTTATCAAGAACGAATATGAGCCTTGTGTATACAAACTGTTTAGTGGGAGTGGAATAATTTTCCTAATAGTATATGTTGATGCCATATTACTTATTGGAAACGAGATATCAGTCTTATAGTCTGTTAAGGAATGGTTGAATCAATGCTTCCCCATGAAGGACTTGGGTGAGGTAACATATATTCTTGGGATCAAGATCCATCGTGATAGATCCAAGAGATTATTGGGACTAAGTCAAAGTACATACATTGATAAGATACTGAAGAGATTTAGTATGGAACAATAAAAGAGGGTATTATTGCTAGCATCACATGGCATTCATCTTTCCAAGAAAATGTGTCCTCAGACATATGTGGAAAGAAAGATAATGACAAGGACTCCATATGAATCAGTGATTGAGTTAGTAATGTATGTCATGCTATGTACTAGGCTAGATGTTGCCTATGAATTGAGTGTAGTAGGCAGATATCAAGTTGACTCAAGTGACCACCATTGGATGACAGTCAAGACTATCCAAAAGTATTTGAGGCGTACTAAGGATATGTTCCTGGTTTATGGAGGATATGAGGAACTAGTCATCAAAGGATATGCAAATTCTAGTTTCCAGACTGATCAAGATGACATGAAGTCGCAAACAGGATACATCTTCACTTTGAATGGAGGTGCAGTGAGCTGGAAGAGCTCAAAGAAGAGTGTGGTCGCAGATTCTACAGTAGAGTCCAAGTATATCACAGCTTCTGAGGTAGATAATGAGGTATTTTGTATGCGAAGCTTCATCTAGGAGCTGGATGTGATACCTAGCAGTAAAGATACCATCACACTATACTATGATAATACTGTAGCGATGGCTCTCACGAAAGAGCCAAGGTCACATCAGTGGACGAAGCACATACTTCGAAGTATAATATCTTGATGGATTTTCTCAGATAGGTGAAGTTGTAGTGAGCAGTATTTCCACGGAAGACAACGTGGAAGACTCATTGACTAAAGGCTTGACTCGGAAGAAACATGATCACCATGTGAGGTCTAGTGGACTAAAAGTCATAGGTAGTTGGCTCTAGTCTAAGTAAGATTTTTTAAGATTTGGTGTCCTAGAACTAACTGGTTGTACTTTGATTACATGTAAATTTAATGTATTTAAATATTAAACATATTATTACATATTTTTCATTGTTCTGCATAACTATGATGTAATAATGTCCTATAGTATTTTTTTCATTGATAAGGTCATGGAAGTTCCCCGATATGATTTGAACCTTGAAATGCTATAACAATATTCTTAAATATAGTTCTACGGTTGGATGACATACTAAGACGGGACACATAGTATGCAGACCATCAGGGGTGAGTACTCCTAAGCAAATGAGACTTCCTCTCATGAATTTTGAACTTGGTAATCTCCAAGATAGAAGATTATGAGAATAGACCTTCCAGTATGAATTTTGAATGTTTTGGTGTTATCAGATATTTATATCTGCGAGCATGTGTAATTATCCTTATACTTTAAGATTATCATTAATACATGTCATGACTCACGTACTTTGTTTTACTGATAAAAACCGTCACGCAGATAGTTAGCGGGAAGTATGGTACATTGGGTGCGTCATGAGTGGCATTTTATTAATGGATAAGTCGAGGAAGGATTTGTCCCTTCCATTTATGGAAGTTGATATCTCATCCCTTTTATTGAAATAGAACCATCACGCAAAATTATATGGCCATGGTCTAACGATGAGTTTATTTCAGGTAGTCAAAGAACGAGGTATCAAGCATAAAAGTTGATGACACTATCATGAAACCTTCTTGATGAGATATTGAGACAAAGGGATTATATTACATAGTGAGCATGTCACGACCCGTACCAGTGGGGCCCGATCCGCAACTCCCCAAGCCCGCCTCCAATAGGCCAGGGGCTGGTGACTAGCACCGAGTAGGCATGTTACTAACATGGGAGGAATTGCCTATAAACCTGTACACACGCACACACATCTCCAAGACCACAAAGCTAAAAAAGTAAAAGCTACTAAAAATGGAAATGTATGCATACACTAAAATCCCAACCAACAATGCACAATAGGAAAGTAAAGTACAGTAATGTAAAACCCTGGTCCAAAAGTACATGCCCACCAAAAGAAAGTCTGCAACAAATCCCAACTTGTGAAGAAAGGTACTGGGACTGCAATCCGTAGCCATAGTAACACACCTTGGCCTAACTGATCTCACTAAGCACCGTCTGGTCCTGGTCCACCTAGAATCCCGTCAAAGGCTTGCTCATCTGCCCAAGACACGACACGTGTGGGCAATGCCTGTGCAGGGGTGAGTATAACAATACCCAGTAGGACACCCCAAAAACCACAAAGGAAAAATAACAAGGGGAATACCACAAAGGAAAATGCCACAAAGGAATGATACAGTCAGCTCTACACAGTATATGTTTACAGAACATATAGAAAGAATATCCAGATATACTCATACACGATCGACCATCACAAAACCACCATTAAGATCTAGCTCGAAGATTCCACTAAGCACGTACCAAGTAGAACACACTCCTAGGTCTAAAGAGAGAGATATAAAGTACTCATTCTCAGAGAACACACTCCAAAAGTACTTGAGAATATGATGATCAGATGAGGATTACAACCAATTGACATGAGCTGATTCCAACAACTCAATCTGAACTAATCCTCTAAGCAGAGGATCGATGCTCGGGTAAAGTTGGTCACGTCGATACCAAGAACTCTACCTAGGGTCTCAGGAAGGAATAGAGGATCTGGCTCCAAGTCTCATAGAGGGGATTCTGACAACTCTATTCAGGAAGTCCTGCTGAAGGGATCATACTCCTGTACATAGGAAATGATACCACAAACCTTCAGGGGAAAGACCAAGGGAACAAACCCTAAGAAAGCTAGTCCAAGTCATGGAAGAAAAATGGCTCAAGACATGTAAAATAGGTTACACAGTGTGTAGTATGGTTACACATCATGTTCCTTGACCACGGGTACTACCCATGTAAATGGCTCGTGTCATCCATCCAAGCTGTGTAAAACTCAACTTCACGGCGTGTAGAAGGATCACATGCCATGTTCCTTGACTCCGGGTACTGCCTGTGTAAACGACCTCTGTCATTAGGCTTGTCGTATAAAAATTAACTACACTATGTGTAGTAGGATTACACGCCATGTCCGAGCACATGGGGTTCACTCCATGTATGCTGGCCATGTGCCCGTACACAGTCTCTGTCTGTGTCGCCTTGCCCGTGTACCAGTACACGGGGTATTCCGTGTATCTGGACGGGTCTGGCCGGGGAAGGGTATACACGCCGTGTCCTTGGCCCTGTACCCAACCCATTTCCATGTACTCTCGGAGTACATGACAGGTGGTCCGCTGACGAACACACGCCGTGTAGCCCATACTACACGCTGTGTAGTCGGGAAATTTCCAGAACCGTCTTATTCCTCTGCGCCTCGACTGATCTTCCTGTTTCCATTTCCATGATCTTTTCACCGCGAAACTCAAGATCGAGGGTCGTCCCAACACCCTAGCACCGAATCCTAGCCTTTTGGACCTTGAATAGGCTCGACGAAAAAAATATGATCTTCCTATGAAAAAACACTCGAAGAGTTATTTCTCCCGAATCACTTAGATCCGTCTATCATCGTCATCATCGCAACTCTGTTGGTTTATCCCGGTGTCGAATATATAATCTCAGATCGTTACTCCGTAGATCGAAGGCACAATCGATCATTGTTCTTATCCCGTGAAGAATGAAGAACACGCAGACAAAATAATGGGGAAAAGGATTCACAAAGAAATAACCCAAGGAACAAACCTCAGCCGTTGTTCGTTTCGACCTTGATCCATTCCTGTAAGAATGATCCTCTAAACAATTATCAGATCTAGATTACAATGATTAAGATCTTCCCAAGAATCACCGCAAAAAGCCCATCCCATGAATAAGATCGATCTACGAGCTAATCTGTTTGTGGATTAGTCCGTGTTTGTTGTAGGAATCAAGAACATGGAAAGGAAACCAAAATCAAACGTCCTACCTAGATTCGCAGCATTCGTTGGCGAAGATCCGGTCACTGCATTGTCGTCACCGGCGAAGCTCGTCAAGAACGCCATCTCCTCATTGGGGTTTCCTCCAGAGTCTCAAGATCCTCCAAAGGTTTCAAGGTTATGAGGTCTGTAACCCTGGACCCCTGCGCAAATCTCTATTTAAAAAGATAAAAGATATCCGCTGCAACAAGATTTAATAAAATATTTTTATTAAACATTTTATTACGGTTACGCCCAAAAACTAAATTTCACCACCGACTTGCGTCTGCTGATGTTAGGTCTCTCCTAGGGTAAAACCGATGCTCTGGATGCAACGGTGCCCTCTGATTTCCGATCCGAGTACCCGTTCAGGAGCTATTACACTTTTTCAAGAAAACCACATGCGTGCGTAATTTAATTATTAAATTAAATTCAAACATTTGTTTCGGGTTCATCGGACCTCAGAACTGCACACCGTTACATCGACTGGTCTCAAAAGAATTCCCGAATAATATTAAAATAAAATATGGAGAAATATGAGACATTACATCACACCCACCTTATGACTTTACGTCCCCAAAAAGCCAAAACAAAGGCTACTAAAAAAGATGTGGGTACTGCACACGAATCTGAGCCTCCCGCTCCCACGTGCTCTCCTAGAGATTCCTGTGCTGCCAATGGACACACACTAAGGGAATAACTCTACCATGAAGGATCTTCTCCTGCTGATCCTTGATCTCCACTGGGTACTCAGCAAAGGTCGCTCCATCATCGATGTCCAGCTCGCCCCAGTCGATAACGTGCAATGGATCATGCACGTATCTCCACAACTGCGACACATGGAAGACGTTGTATACCTGGTCCATATGAGGAGGTATATCTAAGATGTATGCCACCTCGCCAACTCTACTCAGAATTTGAAAAGGGATGATGAACCTCAGAGACAGCTTGCCGCCTCGGCCAAATCTCTACAGTCCCCGTCGGGGTGTGACCCGAAGGAACACATGGTCTCCCTACTCGAACATTAAGGGCCTCTGTCTCCTGTCGACATAAGACTTCTACTGACTCTGTGTAGTCTTTATACACTCCTGGATGACCTGAATCTTCTCCGTAGTAGCTCGCACCATCTCTGGGCCCATGAGTGTTGACTCTCCTGGGTTAGTCCAACAAAGTGGTGACCTACAAGGTCTCCCGTACAAATCCTCTAATGGTTCCATACCAATAGTGGAATGATAAATATTGTTATAAGAAAATTCCACCAGTGGTAGGTGATACTCCCAGCTATGACCGAATTCAAGCATGCAATCTCGTAGCATATCCTCCAGAACCTAGATGACCTGCTCTCACTACTGGAAATTTAGGCTATAGACACGGTTTCAAACCGTGGCTATAAGTCCCAAAACCGTGGCTAGTAATGGCATGGATATATGTATTTAGCCATGGTTACAAATCGTGGTAGAACATTAAGCCGAAAAAAGCCTATAGGCATGGTTCAAAACTGTGGCTATATAGCTTTAGCGACGGTTTAAAATCATGGCTTTAGTTCTACAGCCACGGTTTAAAACTGTGGCTATAGGGATTGACATTTCTTAAAAAAAAACCACACCCCCCCCTAAACAGCCCCCCTGGACAGCCCTTTCACCCCCTGGACATCCCCCTATGCCCCCCCGGACAGCCCCCTTGCACCCCCCTAGACAGCCCCCTTGCACCGCCCCCCCCAGACAGCCCCCTTGCACCCCTAGACAACCCCTATGCCCCCCCTGGACAGCCCCCATGCCCCCCTGGACAGCCCCCTTGCACCCCTAGACAGCCCCCATGCCCCCCTGGATAGCCCCCATGCCCCCTTGGACAGCCTCCCCTTGCACTCCCCCTGGACAGCCCTTACACCCCCCTGGACAGCCCTTGCACCCCCTGGATAGCCCTTACACCCCATGGACAGCCCCTCTTCACCCCATGCCCCCCCTGGACAACCCCCTTTCACCCCCTGGACAGCCCCCTTGCCCCCCCCACTCCTACAATATCCCACCACCCCACCCCCTCCTTGCAGCCCCCCCCCCCCCGGGCAGACCCCCCCTGGACAACCCCCTTTCCCCCCCACCCCCACTCCTGCAGTAGCCCCCCTCCCTCCTGGAAACCCCCTTGGACCACCCCTCCCGGACAGAATCCCCCCTCTTGGAAACCCTATACTATTGTGCTACCTTTGGGTCCATTGTGGGTTTTTGGTGCTGGATTTATCCGTTGGAAAGGGATAGGAATTTAGAGTGGATTTTTGGCTGGTTCTCAACTTGTGTGGGTCATGCAGGCGATGTTCTTGTGGGGGTTCTTGTTGCTACTATGGTGTTGGGTGGGTGTGGGATGTTTATGGTGAAAGGATCCTGTGTAGAGGATTCCTGATTTTAGTGTGTGGGGATAATTATAGAGAGGCTTCTAGTGTGGTGTGGATAGTGTCACGTGTTATTATTCTAGGTGCAGTTTTAGAGGATAGGGTTCATGGTGTGGGTGATTCAAGTAGGGATTTCTAGTTTTTGGTTGATTGGTTTCTTTTTGGGTTGTGGTTTTCCTACTACTTGGCTACATGTAGGGGATTTTTTGTGGATGGTTGTGGTTGAGTTTGTGGTTGACTGGTTGGGCGTTCCTTTGGTGGCTGGTATTTTTCATATGGTGATGTTAGGATATTGTTTTCTTGAGTCTTTGAGTGGTCAAATGTGGTGGTCTGGTGCCATGATATTGTAGAATGTTTCCTTGGATTCAAGGTTCATGAAGTAGTAGGTGGTTTGAGTTGTGTATGGACTAGTGCTTTTGTTCCTAGAGGAAGGTTTTCTTTATTGGATGGGTTCTTTCCAGCATCCTTTTGGGTTGCAGTAGCTATTATGGTGTGAGTGTCTAGGAGGGTTGGGTTTTGTTTGGTGTTGGGTGGGATGATTGCAATTATTGGTGTTTAGGGGAGCGGTGTTGTGGTTGGGTGGTAGGTGGATGATTTGTGGTTTTTTAAGGATACAGGAAGGTGGGTTTGATTGATGGTGTTTATTATAGGTGAGTTGAGTGGTCTGTTGTAGGGATTATGTGCTTTTGAAACTATTAACTTTTGATGAAAAATACCAACAAAGATTGGGTCATATTTCATAGGAGGGGTGAGGGATTTTAGGATCTGCACCTTCAGTGCAAATTCAAGAAGAAGATAATTCAATGTCCATAATAGATTGCCAAGTTCAAGAAAATAGAAAAAGAATTAGATAAAAAATCTCTAATATAGAACCTGAAATATATTACCTCAATTTATAGAATAACATTTGGGGTAAACACAGTAATCTTTGACACTAAAATGATAGTCCAAATCTAATCAATTTCTATCATAAATGATTACATAGACACAGAACTATTTATTCATACTGATATTAAAGTGGTTTTTGAGACTGCATTCTTTGCCTCTATTTAGAAAATTGGAGATCAATCCTATCCCACTGTTGATAGAGGCCAATCATCTAAAGAAAAATATGAACAATATTTTGATTCATTGAATACATAATCAAAGGATTTCTTGATCATTTTAAGAAGCTATGAGAATAAAATTCACATTCTCATAGTGAATTAAAGACTTTAATAAAATCATTTGAAGATTTAAGAAATTAAACTATTCATGGAGATGAGATTAAATCTGTACAGACTCATCTTACTAATCTATGAGTCATTTCTAGTTTATCCCAGCTTTTCTAGTTTCACCTCTTCGATGTTTCCTTTGATATTAATTGAGTTAAATGCCATATTTAGATAGATTTTGGGGTGTTTCGAATGGTATATATCACATAAAAACCTGAATCTCTTTTGACTCATAATCCATGTCTTCATAGTCATGATCATTCTTTAATGTACTTTGAAAATTTTTTCACCTTACATTAAGGATCCAACCTTTCTAAAGTCCAAATCCTCTCTTCTATTAAACCCTTTTGTTTTCTCCTAGTGCACCCAAAACCTCTCTCCCTTGAGGAGTCATGTGGCTATGATGCTGTAGTATGTTTGGTTCTACCATGGATTCTTTCCTGCTACTTGGAAGACCCCTTATTTTTTACACAAGGAAGAATTTTTTTTCATCGTTTGTTCCATGTAGGGGTTCCCTTGTCTATCTTTTATTTTTTATCAGGAGGGGTTTGTGTGATGATATATTCTCATAAAAATGGATGAAACCATATTTATTAATGTAATACATGAGAGGATATAAAGATGATGATAATGGTTTCATTGTTTTTTTACTATTAAATTTGTTCCACGTTTTGAACTGTTCTAGGCAAAGGACTTTTGAAAATCCTGGCTATTGGCGGTCTTTGTTTGCACACCATAATCATGAATTCTTGTTGTTAATATTTTGATGAACTGTTTTGAACATGAAAAACATGATATATAATGTATATCTGTTAAATTAAATGGATTCCTATGATCAAACATTCTATGTGATAACCCATAATTTATAAAGTGGAATTAGAGCGTGACTGTTGAATAATCATGGTCCTATTGCTGGGGATGTGTTCTGTGTGTGGTTCTGTTTGGCCATGTGTATGTGTTATTCATGTGTGAGTGTGGTTGGGACTGTGGGGTGGTGCAGCTGTTTTAATGGCCACTCATTTTGAGATATTTATTGATTTTGAAATGGATGAACTTTTTATGCAGTTGGACTAAAAATGGGTGGTCTAGTTGTAGGATTGGGTTGTGTCTTTTTAATGTTTATGGCTATGCTGGGTTTGGGGTTATTATGTTGTGAGGCTGCTGAGTTGGTATTAATTAGGTGTGTTGGAGGGTTTTATTATTTAGAGGAAGGAAAATATAGAATTAACTTTAAGAATGATGGTGGGAGTGGTTGAACATGTATTCAAAATTGGGTTGTTTGCAGTGGGACTTCAAGTTGTGTAAGTTTTGTTTTGCTAAGTGTGGTGATTTTGGTGTAGTGGGAAAGACGAGGATGTTTTAAGAGAGATGGTTTTGTATAAGTATGGTGTTGCCTTGTGTGGGCCTTTATCCTGAAGATTATAGGGACCATTTTTTATGAATGCTTGTTAGAATGGTTTCATTTACCTTGGACCATCTTTTTTGTTTGGATTTGGCTGTGGTTGGGATGGTTTCTTTGTCTTAAAACATTTTCAGGGTTTTTTATTTTTTATGGTATGGATTGAATAAATGAATAAATGAATTTATATTAAAGAATAAAAAATTGTTAATTTAATTAGCTGGGGGTATGTTTTGAGTTGTGGCTTATAGTGAAGCATCCTTCAATTATTGACTTGTGAAAGTGACCTCCATTCGGCGTGACCGTGGCGTGAACGCGGCGTGACCGCGACGTGACCGCGGCGTGACCGCAGCGTGTTGGCCCGGTCCAGCAACATCTGCGGGGCAACATCATTCGGCCAGGAGCGAAGGGAGCGGGAGGAGGCGGGGCAACATTCCGACCGTCGCCCCGCCGGTAGAAATTGTGATTATTCAGTCTCAACATTGATCACAATACTCTTGGAATACTATCACTGCGAACTACCACAAAGTGTCGTCCTGGAGTAGGGCCAAATCCCGACATTACCACGGCGTGACCATGGTGTGACCGCGGTGTGACCGCGGCATGACCGCAGCATGACCTCGGCGTGACCGCGACATAACCGCAGTGTGACCGCGACATGTCGGCCCGGTCCAGCGACATCCACGGGGTAGCATCTTCGGACCAGGAGCGAAGGGAGTGGGAGGAGGCGGGGAAACATTCTGGTCGTCACCCCGCTGACAAAAATTTTGATTAGTCAGTCTCAACATTGATCACAAGACTCATGGAATACTATCACTGTGAACCACCGAGGGGTGTCGTCCTGGAGCAGGGCCAAATCAGGGCATTACCGCGGCTTGACCGCGGCGTGACCGCGGCATGACCACGGCGTGACCGCGGCGTGACCACTGCATGACCGCGGTGTGACCGCGGCGTGACCACGGCGTGACCGCGGCGTGACCACAGCATGACCGCGGCGTGACCGCGGGGTGACCGCGGTGTGACCATGGCGTGACCACGGTGTGACCATGGCGTGACCGCGGCATGACTGTGGCGTGACTGATGTGTGACCACGGCATGACCATGGCGTGACCGCGGCATGTTGGCCTGATCCATCAATATCCTCGGGGCAGCATCATCTGGCCAGGAGTGAAGGGATCAGAAAGAGGCATATGAAAGACTCAAACCAAATCTAAACATGATACAAATAACTACCACTACTCTTTGGTTTAGAAGACAGCGCACCTCCGTTGGAGGGGTTTTATTATAAAATCATAGCATTGCTCTATCACACAATTTATTTAATTATATTTAACATTTATTCTAAAAATCATTAAGCACAAATCAAATGCAATAATTTAAGCAACTAGATCAACATAACTATCACTGTGAGTTTTCGCAGACATCGCACCTCCGTTGGAGGGGTTTTATTATAAAAACATGACTTTATCAAATTAAACAATTATATTAAAGAACACTTATTCAAGATATGCAATTAAATATAATTAATAAGAATAAAGAAAGAAGATAAATTCAATTTAAAGCATTATTGAATTAAAGAGGCTAGAAGAGGGATCCTACCTCAAGGTGGAACCAAACCGTCCACTTCGGCTTTTGGAGCTTTCTAAATAAAAGTTTCTGCTCCCCCACTGGGTATACGCACCTTCAAACATTAAATTTATTTTACAGAAACCTTTAAATTAAATGGGAAATGTCTCACATACAATTTAAAGAGGAAGGTGGAAAACATAAAAAAACATTGAAAACAAAGTAGAAACACGAACCTGGATGTTTGTTTATGCTTCCAACAACAGTATGATTCGATCTTTCAACAGGTGCATGAGGTGTTATCAAGCTTTTTTCATGCCTAGAAAACACAAGAAAAATGTTATTAAATAGTAAAATAACTAAAGGAAATAAAAGAAAAGAAAATGGAAAAAGAATTTTTAGGTTTCAAACCCCGAATAGGGGCTGTTTCTAACCTGTCCACAGCTGGACAATTCCAACAATTTATGTCCCCTGCCCCCTGCCCCCTCCCCCCCTCCACCCTGCCCCCCTGCACCCCTCCACCCTTCCCCCTGCCCCCTGCCCCCCTCCACCCAGCCCCTAGCCTGCCCAGCCCCCCCTTCCCCCCTCCACCCAGCCCCCCTCCACCCAGCCCCCCTCCACCCAGCCCCCTAGCCTGCAGAACCCCCTGCACCCCCCCGCCCCCTCCATCCATTCCCAGTTTCTAAATAATGTTTTTGTATTATGTACAAGTGTTTTATGAACCTAATTTTCCTATGATACTAAACATTTAGATCCTTTAATGTATTATTATTTTATTTATCTTAAAAATTCTGTAATAAACATGTACAAATAGGTTGGTTTTCTATATAATGACATTCCAATGTCCCTTTACATGGTTTTACATGAATATGATAACAAATACCACTATAAGAACAATACATTATTGAGTACATATCATTGTATACATTAAAATTCCAACACCTGAGGAAGATGGAACTTTCTCCATGTATTGGAACTCTTCTTCCATTGTGAGTTCTTATGCCTTGGTCAAGTTGAAGTGAAAGATGGGTAGTCACTGTTTATCATCTATTCATGCCCAACCTTTTGATGATCCTATTGATATGTTCCTTCTGGGTTATTACTAAATCTACATTCTTATTATCTATTTCTATACTTATCCACAATATCTTCTTGAATTTCTTGGGATTTTTCATCTCAAAACCTCCAAAAAATTATCCATAGATTTCTAAATCATTCAATCATCTAGTCCAAGTAGAAACATGTAATTGAAATACAATATGAAATTTATGAAGGTACAATTATCCCATTTATTTCAGTAGAAGTAATTATCTCTATCGCAACTATCAAAGCCTTCATAAGTGATAAGTGATTCAAATTTCTGATTCCACTATCATGGTACTTGCTTTATTCTATACAAGATTTTATACGATATACAAACCAAGTCATGGATCCCAATTACTGGTACTCATATTGGTTGTTTCATGTTGAAATATTTCTTTAACTCACCATGAAGCAAAGTTGTCTTGATGTCCACCAAATCTAGAAGCATATTTTCCAATTCCACCATACTTAGAATTGTTTATATGATATAATGCTTATATTTAGCGAGAATATTTCCAAAAAATAAACTTTTTCATTCTACTAATAACACATTATTACCATCCATAATTTTTATCATTTATAAACATTATTCTATTAATTAATTTAGTAAACCCACTTATTTTCAAGTTCCTTTTTACCCACTTAAAGTTCAACCATATCTGATTTTTTTAACTTCAAAGAATCCATCTCTTTATTCATCGAATATTCCACTAATTTGAATAAAAAAAATCATATTTTAATTTGGATTTTCATGTTTCTATTCATTAAATAGAAGTATATAATTCATTTAAACCCCATACCTTTGAACCAATCTCCTAATTTTGGTTGATCTCATCAACTGAATCATATTTTCTAAACTACTCGACTTAGTTCTTCCTACATGTATACACCACAACATCTATCAAACACTAACATCATTATATGGTAGAATTCAATGTATAAACCAAGAATAAAATTTACATCTAAAATGTACCTCAATATCAGTATCATCAAAACCATCACGACCCTCATCATCTCCTTCAGAAACACCAACATCATCATCTCCTCCTCTCAGACCACCATCATCATCAACATCCACATTGGAATATGCACCTAAATCAATGGCAGGAGTAGAAGAATCCGCATAAACCGAACACAAATAAATGAGAATACATTTAATTAATGAAAAAACATTTAATTAATGAAAATATAAAAAGGTTATCACTAAAATCAACAAATCAATCCAGATTTATTTTACTCATAGAAAATCATACAAAATGTGAAAATATAGCAATGCCAAGGATTTTAATGGAATTTGAGGGAATAAAACAATGAATTACATATAAAAATTTATGAAATTTCTAATTCGATCACTCCCCCGCACTTTGTTTATTGAACTCCAAGGCAATGAGTTGTCTATTGGACTTCCTAAAAATGAGAAACACCTAATGAATATGAAGTTCACAGCCCTATCAGCTCATCCAATAAATTTTTTTTCAGATAGTTTAAATTGTATAAACCTACACCGTCATTTGTCTATAACAATTCCTATTAATATAGTTTCGGAACGCTTAGATCTCTGTAAGAACTCCTTTATTTCCCATATCTCTTTATCTAAAGGTACACAACCTTGGAAAATTTCTGATTTAGTTGCTTTTATTGCTACTATTTTGGGATTTCATGACTTCAAATGCATTTCGTTAGGAAGAGGTTTTTTTCACTTGTTGTTTCTCTATGCTGAATTAAAGGGTAAAGCATGAAGATTTGGTTCCATAAATTTGAATCCAAGAACCCTTAGGATCCATGAATGGAAGCTAAATTTTAGTCTCTATGATTTTAAATAAACTTTTTCCCAGGTTTGGATAAAGATTTATGGTTTAAATTGGGTTTTGTGGCATTTTAAAATTCTTTATGACATCGCCTCTGCGATAGGCATTCCAATACAGATGGATTTGGATACTGAAAATGTTAGCTATGGAAATTTTTCCATAATTTTAGTTGAGGTATATTTCGGTTCTACCATGGTTTATAAGGTAGTTCTATCCACACCATAGGATAAAATTAATCTTCGTATTGTGTATTGAAAAGTTTCCTTTGTATTGTAAAGTCTGCTGTATGATTGGACACTCAAGGTCCAACTGTCGTTCCAATATTTTTTGTACTAGATTCATGTTTAAGGGGCATGATGAGGTTCATTGCAGAAGAACATAATGTAATAAATTTCCCCAAGGTTCTGATGTACAATCTTCGGAACAAGCTGCAAATGAGATTTCTCACAACTCTCCCAATAGACTCCCAATCTCTAAAAATGTTCAGACAATGTCTCAGACTAAACATCTGATCAAGGATCATAGTAAAATCCTCAAGTTGGAATCCACCTATGTCATCCTGAAAGATGCAGAGCCTCCTGATTTTCAATTGATTGATAGACCCAATGTCACTTAGGCTGATTTAGTAGAAGAAAGTGACTCACCTGAAGTGGGCCTGTCTTTAAAAGATGTGACGATTAAAGACATGAACCAAGATCAAAATGAGACAGAATATGTGGATAGACAAATATAGATAGAGCTTCTAGCACAAACTGAGGCTGATGAAAGAATTAGGCATGAGCAAACTGATTTTTCTTCAAAATGCAGAAAAGTGAAGCACATGTTAGAGACAATGACCCCAAGTAAGGTTAAGAATAAAAACACAAACAGGGAATCCAAGGAAGTGAATAGTAACAATGGCAATGCAAAGGTCCCCTGCCCTGCCAAGTCCAAGGAATCTGTGAAAAAGGATGATGTTGCTATCCCTTCAATGGAATTACAGCAAACACAAGGTGCGACTTCAAAAAAACCTTGTCTCCTAAAACCTGCTCCTACAGTGGGAAGTGGAGTTAAAAATTTTCCTGCAACTGATAGGGTGCTTAATGTTCTTATAAATCTGCAAGTTTTGAGTTTGATCATTAACCCTCCTATGGTGGGAAGTGAAGTTAATCACTCTACTGCTGAATTTTGACCCAAACTAGTGCCCATCGCTCACCATGATAGTACTCTTGCTGGAACTTCTATAGGAGTTCATGGCATGGATGTTCAACCCACTTGTGTGGCATCTAAGTTTCCCATCGATGAGTAGTTACTTGAGAAGTTTAAGATACCCAGCATAATGGAAGGGGTGATTCCCACCCAAAGTCATCCATCTCAGAGTGGAAAGAATCTGAGGCTGAGAATCCAGCCTGATTATGATATGATGAAAGAGTTAACTCCTGCTCGAGAGGAGGGAAATTCTACTCTAAAAAAGGGTTCCCTTCCAGAACCCATCTCTATTTTGGGTGTTTCCAACCCAATTGGACAAACACACAATGTGACAGAGTCAACTAAAATGCCTCCTCCAGCAAGAGAGGCACATACACCTATGAAGAATGCTGAACTGTTGGGATCGAAGGTTTCTACCTCTCTTACAAGCAGCGCCCCGCCTCAAGAATCGAGGACCCATAAAAACAAAAATGTTGGTACTCATAACACTTTTGAAATCCTTTCCTCGCTTAGTAGTGATGATGATGGGAATAAAAGTGACAGAGTGAATAAAGATGAAACCATAAAGACTGATGCTGTTGTGGAGCACCTTGATGATGCTAATGGTGAAGGTCCATGGATACAAGCTAGGACCAGGAGGAGAGGTCAGAACACCCGCAGTAGGGGTGGAAGACTTCCTTTTCATAGTATGAATACCCGTTCTAAAATGGGTTTATGTCTTTTTAAGTGTTGTGTTCTTGTATTTCCTCTTAACTTTATTCTTTTTATTTATAATTTAAATAAATAGGCCTTTGTGCCCTTAAAAAAAATTCCTATTAATATAGAGATTATAGCCAACTACTCTCATAAACCTAAAAAAATTGAACATTTTCAAGCCTTGAGTTCCAAGCTATGTGTACTTGTTTTAACCCAAAAAAATAGTTCTTAAAAATGCACAATTTATTATCATCATCGTTTATTTGAAATCCAAATAGTTGACCAATTTAAAAATCCTTAAAAAAACTCCAATGATAAAAGAATACTTTTTATTATATACATTAGATATACCTTGATATTATCTATATAACTATGGTAAGAAACAATTTGATAACCTCAATACAATCAATTGGTGAAAATATTTTATCTAAAAAAACCCTACCAATCAATGAATATCCCTTTCAAAAAATTCTGACTATGAATTTTATAACTTCTCTATTTTCATTAAGCATATTTTTGAATACTTGTTTCGTGAATATGATATTTTTATCTATTGTTTGTGGAACAAATTTCTACGTGTCATTATTTTCTGTCTAATTTAACTCCTCATTCATATATTTAATCCAATTTTAATCATTGTATGCTTAATCAAATATTTTTTACTCAAATAAATATAATAGGTCATTTCTTTTAATTCTATACAACCTCCTAGTTTATACTACAACATATTTGTCTCCCAAAATGTTCTCTTCATCAATATGTTTAGTTCTAGTAAATCTTTTAGGTGTAATTGGAATCTTTATGTCTTTTTCTTTCTCATATTCATAAAAAAATTCTATGATGGAGTCCTCACTACCCCTAAGAGACTCTCTAGGCTCTTGTAAAGATTTTCTTTTCTCTACATTATCTTCAATACTCCTATCATAGATTCCCTTTTCTTTCCTATCCATTATTACATATTTTATTTCCAAAATTTTAATTAGAATCTTATTAAAAAATATATAAACCTTTCTTATTAAGGAATATATATGAAATATAAATTAATCATGTTATTTTTATACTTTTATTGATTCTCTTCCATGTTAAGAATATAGAACTTACTACCAAAGACTCATAAATACTTCAATTTTGGTTTCCTTTTATACCTTAGTTCAGAAGGAAACTTTTTTATACCTTGTAATACCACTAGAGATCACCATAGTTTGTGTTATATTATTGACAGTTCTACTTTACCTTCCAACCATCCCATTATATTAGGGTGTCTACATTACAGTAGCTTGTTGAGAATTATCATACTTCTCTAGATACTTCTTAACTAAATAATAAGTGAATTCAATTCCATTATTATAACTTGGCACTTTGATATTCATTCAAAATCATGGTTTGAATCTAAGGCTAAATTTTCAACCATATAAACCTATCATTCTACTCTATTGAAAGCACTGACATTTCCTAGCCCAATCATATTGGTTCATCACAAGCTATCCTGATCCTGATGATGATACATAGACTCCAAACGTCACCACATTTTCAGAACATTCAATTCCCAATCCCCCTATTTCAGGAGGCACATCATGTTTACCATTATAGACCAATGAATTAAACTCTTGAAACATGGTGAAATTCTTAGATTTGGGCCTCCACCAACTATACTACCATCAAGCCCTATCTCCATCTTTGACATAACCATGATTTAACACATTTGAATCATCAAAACCACCCCAAGTCCGAAAACTAGTGTGATTCCCTCATTTGGGCCATTAGTCGATCAATCCCATGTCATGATTTCCATAAGAACCAATTAATTTTCAAATATAAAGAAACCTTGGATCTTTAGTATTTCCACTCAACCCAAATGCCCATGTTCGGACTTTAATCTCTAAGAAAAACCAACTCAATTTAGGTACTCATTGGGTCATTGGAACCTAATTTCCATTTGAAATACCTACCTATTGGTCTCCCAAAACCAAGACTCTACCCTCATGGGTTTATATTTCCCATGACTGATGTCACTCTCTCCACTATAGGATAACCCTTGTCACAACATCACTTGATCAAAATTCAAGCACCACAACCCACATCCTGTCTATCCCCAAACATGATGACTAGATTCATCCAAAACCCATGCATTCCTAAGATATTACCAAAAAACTACTCAATACCCATTCTCGGTGCATGATAATTCCATTCTTGGAATGTGATGAGTTTTCTAGAAAAAAAGATTATCACCTACCACACCATCCATTGGTGCACTCACCACCACATGGATTTACTTAAAATTGCTCCACAAGAAACACCTCGAAGATCCAAATCTAAATCTATATACCACTTCTCCCAAGTCATTATCAAATCACCCTAGGAAACACTTTTCCTTAACCAAGATCTGGTATAACCATACCAAATATATTTCCAAAGATCCCTTTTTCATAGGGCACTTCCTCTGTTTCATTTGAAGCTATGGGATACCTCACCTATGAGAATCTTGCTAAAATTTCCATCGATTCTCTACCCTCTTTCATCTAACACTGATTAAAAAATACAAAAATTCCATGCATGAATTGTTTGTTCTTACTCAACTTATGTCAAATTCAATAGGTGTACGCTCTTGTACCACCCAGTTGCAACCCATCTCACAGCTCCGGAAGTCATGTCACAATTGAACTAGGATCACATGCCTAATTAAAAAGATGACCATTCCTATTGGATATTAGTTACATGAAATCCAAGATTAGAATAAATTGAACCACTGATCTAGAGAAGGGAAAACATGAGACCTAAATACCATGTTGGATCCGAAAATCAGAAAATACCTGGCGAGGTAAGGAGTGCACTAGGCAGGGATTTTTCATGAAAAATTGAAGAAGGGTGGATTTATCTAGGGTCCCCTGAGTGGGGCCAGTGATAAATCATGGGAGGAGGATTCCAAAGTAGGACTTGGTTCGACTAAGAAATTGGGAAGGTGGGGCCGTTGCGTCGGAGGAGAAGAATCGGGGGTGGCCGCGTGGAAGGAGGTTCCCGAGAGGTGGAGTGGCCGCGTCTGAGCCGGTCGGGGAAGCGTCGAAGCCGTGTCTGGGCAGCATCCGAGAATTAGAATCACGGTGAAGTGGGGTGGCCGCATCGGAGGCACGTCGTCAGAGGAGGTGGGGAGTTTGCGTCGGAGCAGCGACGACGGGGAAGTGGAGTGGCCGCGCCGAAGGAGGACGATCGTGGGGAGGTTGGGTGGCTCGTTGGAGGATGAGGATCGTGGAACATCGGGGAGAAGTTTCGCAAGGAGGAGGGGTGTTAGGAGGAGGGGCATGAGAGGGTTACGGTAAATTGGGGAGTAGGGTGGGTTAATTACCACAGATAGCGAAATTGTCGTGGCTATAAACAGAATATAGCCACGTTTCCTATTGTCCATGAGTATAGATTTTTAGCTGTAGCTCTAAATTATAGTAGTGAATTTCCTTCATGATTTTAAAAAAATTATGATGGTCTATTATCACTTTCCATGAGTTATTATTGGTGTTTCCACTATATAACTACAATTATATTCTCTCAAGAATCTAACGGGTTAATTACAAGGTATAAAATTCACAAATTTAGTTGATTCATGTGATGAATAATCAAGGATAAAAAATATAGTAAATTTTAAGATGTTAATAGTGGTAATATGGCATGTATATTCATATTTCCAAATATATGTGTTCAAGGTGAAAATTAGCAGACACTGAGTAAAAGATAACAAGAATCCAAAATAAAACAATACAGATAATGATCAAATTGAAAACTAATATCAAAGGTATAATTTAAAAGAGGTAAAAACTATAGAAAGGATAAAAGAGAGATTTCTTGAATGTTATTCTCACTCTCTTCTTCCCATTTTCTCTGTCTTCCTCCTCCTACAATTCTGATTCTTCACATCTTCTGTATAAAAATATACAAAGTCACCGTTATCCAGTTTATAACTTAAGAATGATAATTCATGTTGGTTTTGTGTTCTTTTTTATAGAACCTCACACACAGCCCACTGAAGTTTGAGACTCTAAGGATAAGATCATTTTCAAAACTCTGCACCGGTCACATTATAGGAGGTTGATGTGGTCAATTCCCAAATTAGTGGTTACTGTGTGGTAAATTGAGGGGTTATAGTAGTGCATATCAGTGTGGAAATGGGAGTAAGTGCAGAATAATATTAAAAATACTTAAGGTTTAAAAAATTAAACAAGAATGGTGGATGAGGATGAAGGAAGAGACAGAGGATTACCTCTGGTGTTGAGGGTTGTGGGGGATAACCATCGGGAATGGAGGAGGAGGGGGGGGGGGGGCAGCTCGGAGAAGCTTCGCTGGAGGAGGGTCGGGGTGAGGAGGGTCACGATGAGGAGTGGTCGAGTGTTTTGAGGGTTGCTGGTGAAAAGGTGTCTGGGAAGGAGATGGGGGTGTCGACCTCGATGTCAGAAGAGAGGCGTCGAGGAGGAGGTGCCGGGGAGGAGGGTTGCAGTGAGGAGGAGGGTCGTGGCGAGGAGGCGTTGGAAGAGCAGCGTCGAGGAGGAGGGTCACGACGAGGAGGCGTCGGGGAGGAGGGTCACGGCGATGAGGAGGTCGTGATGAGGAGGCGTGAGGAAGGAGGGTCGTGGTGATGAGGAGGGCACGGTGAGGAGGCGTCGGGGAGGAGGAGGGCATAGCGAGGAGGAGGTCATGGCGAGGAGGAGGGCGCGACGAGGAGGAGATCGCGGGGGAGGAGGAATCGCAAGGGCAAGAGGGGTTCGTCGGAGAATGGGAGGGTTTGAGGATTGGTTAGAATGAAGGGTTTCCAACAAATAGCCATGATCATACTATTAAACCATGTCTATAAACAAGATATATCCACGAACTGATAGAACTGTGGCTATAGGTCCGTGGCTATAGGCTGAATTTCTAGTAGTGTCTGTCTGACCATCAGTCTGAGGATAAAACGCTGTGCTCAAGAGTAACTGAGTCCCAAATGATTCCTGCAATCCCTTCCACAAATGAGATGTGAAAATAGCATCATGATCTGAGATAATCTCTAATGGCACTCCATGAAGCCGAACTATCTCCTGCACATAGAGGCATCCCAAGCTCTCTACTGAACTCCGCTCCCATATGGCTAGGAAGTTGGCCGACTTGGTAAGTCGGTCAACGATCACCCAGATGGAATTGTGTCCACTGGACGTATATGGTAAACCCATCACGAAGTCCATGGATATCCCATACCACTTCCACTCTGGCACCTCAAGGGGCTGATTCAAACCTGCTGGAACCTGGTTCTCAGACTTTACTTGCTGAAAAGTAAGGCACCGAGAAACAAAATCTGTCACACTCTTCTTCATTCCTAGCCACCAGAACTAATGTCAGAGGTCCTGGTACATCTTTTCCACGCCTGGATGCACCTCCAAAGGAGATACATGGAACTCCCTTAGAACCACCTCCCGCAATTTCACTGGTACTATTGTGCGCCCTATGAAAAGAACAACTTGCTCCCCACCTTTTGAATATCCATCAGTAGCATCGCCTGCAGATATCTGAGCATGTAAAGTCTCACGAATAGAATCCTCGAGATATGCTTACCTGACTTGATGTAAGAGTGGAGGGGTAACAACCATCGACTGAAGGTAAGCTCCCTCATCTCTATCCACGAAGGATAACTGTAAAGAGGCCAAATTCCTCATCGCCTCATCTAGCAACTGCGAACTGGATTTCCTGCTGAGAGTATCTGCCAAAACGTTCCCCTTCCTAGGAGTATAAACGATCTCGAAATTGTAATCATGGAGGAACTCAAGCCACTTCCTCTGTCTCAAATTCAGATTCTTTTAAGAAAAGATATATCTGAGACTCTTGTGATCAGAGTAGATGATAAACCGCTTGCCCATCAGGTAGTGCCACAACATCTTCAACGCGAATAATACCACTTCCAACTCAAGATCATGGGTCACGTAGTTCTTCTCATGTTTCCTCAACTGATGTGAGCCATAGGCAATAACCACTTACCTCTGCATCAGGACACAACCAAGACCAGTTCCTGATGCATCGCAGAATACTATGTACTCGACACCCTCTTCTGGTAGTCTCAAGATTGGGGTGCTCATCAGACTCTGTCTCAACTGTTGAAAAGCCTGCTGGCATCTCTCGATCCACACGAAAGGCTGCCCCTTTTGGGTTAAAGCTGTCATGGGTGCTGAAATATTGGAGAAATCAAAAATGAATCTCCGATAGTATCCTACCAACCCAAGTAAACTCTGCACCTCCGTTACGCTCCGGGGTGGCTCCCATTCTAACACTGCCTCTACCTTGTATGGGTCCACTGCTACACCATCTACTGAGATAACGTGTCCCAGAAAGTGGACCTCCAGTATCTAAAATTGACACTTCGAGAGTTTCCCGTACAACTGGTGCTCTCGAAGTGTGTCCAGAACCATCCTTAGGTGTGTTGCGTGCTCCTCCTCAGACACAGAGTACACAAGGATATCATCGATGAAGACCACTACAAACCGATCTAGATAGGGCTGAAAGATATGGTTCATGAGTCCCATAAACACTGCCAGGGCGTTCGTCACGCCGAAGGGAATCACCAAGTACTCATAGTGACTGTAGCGACATATGAAAGCCGTCTTCGGTATATCCTCATCCCATACTCGCAACTGGTGATAGCCTGATTGTAGATCAACCTTCGAGAACCATTGTGCCCCTATTAACTGGTCGAAGAGGTCATCGATCCTCGGTAGTGGATACCGGTTCTTCACGGCCACTTGATTCAAGAGCCGGTAATCCACACATAGCCTCAAGCTCCCATCTTCCTTCTTGGAAAACAATACTGGGGTCGCCTAGGGTGAAACACTGGGTCCCACAAATCCCTTCCTCTACAAGTCTTCCAGCTGCACTCTCAGCTTGCGAAGCTCTGCAGGAGCCATCTGATATGCTGATGCTGATATCGGTGTCGTCCCGGGTTGCAACTGAATGCAGAAATCTATCTCCCGATGGGGAGGTAGTCTGGGGATATCCTCTGGAAAGACGTCCTCGTACTCATCCACTACTGATGGAAACTAGAAACTCGTAACATCTACTATGCCAAGGGCTAGGCTAGCCAACTGATGTGAAATCGGATTTACATTCCTACGCACAAGTCCATCCTGCGCTGCCTGGGTCTCTTTTTCACCAGAAAAGGAGAACCTCGTTCCATCACTACGGACACACCGCACCCTTCACCTAAAACAATCAATCTGGTCATGAACTGTGGATAGCCAATCCATACCAAAAATGACATCGTAAGGCCTCAATGCTACCACCAAGAGGTTCCAACCGAAACTCTCGCCTCCAAGGGTCAAGTCACACTGTCTGTAAGGTGTGTGATCTCTGAATATTCTCCAGTCGGTGTTTCTAAGCGTAAGGGTCGAGTCAATGGCTCAACTGGAATCTCAAGGTCTCAAACAAGTTAAGTATCCAGAAAAGAATGACTAGCACCCGTGTCTATCGGTAGGAAAACCAAAGTAGAAAAGACACATATTGTACCTCTAATCATTCCAGGAGTACCTGGGTCATAAGTCTCCACTGCCTGTAGCTGTCTCTGCCTCTTTCCACCAGCTCCCTGAGCTAGGGGTGGAACTCCTGGGGGTGGTGGTGGTAAAAGGTCAAAACGCTGACCACCTCCAACTGCTCTCCCAGCTCCTCTACCATGTCTTCCACCCCACGGATCTGTCTGCTCCACACATTGCCTCTACCTCGGTGGTCCATCCACTTCTCCCATGTCAGTAGTACGGTGGGTCAGACAATCTCGATCGAGATGTCCCATGCCATCACAAGAGTAGCATCGCCTCTCTCGAGGTTGGATGGATGTGCCCTGCGAACCCTGTATGGCAGATCCTTTATCTTGGGATCTCCTCTGAAAACGTCTCCCATGCTGGGATCCCTGACGTCAGCTCCCTGCTGCCAAGGTCTCTGCTCCAGCTCGCTCACTACTGACAACTACTAGTTGTATCTGCTCTACCAAGAAGCTCTCAACCACCAAGGCCTGCTTGAGCACCCCAGCATAAGTAGGAATGCTCATAGGGATGATTCTAGATCAAATGTCTCTGTGCAATCCCCACTCAAAATTCTGAGCTCTGAAGTACTAATCCCTGATCATATCCATCAACTACTGTGAGAGGTTAGTAAACCTCGATGAATAGTCAACCACCGACATGGTTCCCTGCTGGAGCTGAAGAAGCTCCTGTATACGTACTGCTCTCAAGGTAACTGGTGAAAACTCCTCTCTAAAGAGATTCTCAAACTCTAACCATGCAAGAGTCTCCTTGCTGTGAGTCTAGATAACAAAACTCCACCATCGCCCTGCCAAGCCCTACAGAAGGCTCACTGCCAGGATCACCATCTAGTCTGTTGGTGTCCTGACCAAACGGAAGACTCTGGCCACTACCTTAAGCCAGTCCTCTGCTGCCTGAGGGTCAGGCTCGCCTCGAAACCTGAGGGGTCTCTATCTCTGAAACTCGTGGAGTGCACTCAGCCTTCGCTCCTCCTCTACTGGTACAACATGCACTAAACACTGCTCCATAGGTGGTGGAATAACTGGCACACCACCCAATGGTAAAACTGGGGGATCTGGTCCCTGTATCGAAGCTTCATCACTGAGGTGGTCATCCTCATGATCGAGCTAATGGATCCTAGCGGGTGCGCGTCATGGAGGAATACTGTAAAGAAACAAGATGTATCTCAGGCAGAGAGTATATCTGGAGAGCTGACTTAAGATGGACATGGAAACCACGACCCATTTCTATATGATTCATGTACCATTATTTTCCCCTGCAACTAGTGTTCCCATGTTCTGAGTCAAAAAACAAGTTATCAGAGTCCTGGTGTATGGATACGTCGGCCGCCCATACCAACACTGGGGTCCCTAGCCTCAAAGATGAACTCGAAACACTTAACACTGTTTCCCCAAACCAACTCACAGACTCTCGGTCCTAAGGTAGAACTGACCACCTCTGATACCACTTTTTCATGACCCGTCCTAGCGGGGCCCGAGCTGCAACTCGCCAAACCCACCTCCAATAGGCCAGGGGCTGGTGACTAGCACCGAGTAGGCATGTTACTAACATGCGAGGCATTTCCTATAAACTTGTACACACGCACACACATCTCCAAGCCCACAATGCTGAAAAATAACAAGGGGAATACCACAAAAGAAAATACCACAAAGGAATGATATAGTCAGCTCTACACAGTATATGTTTACAGAACATATAACAAGAATATCCAGATATAATCATACACAATCAACCATCATGAAACCACCACTAAGATCCAGCTTGAAGATTACACTAAGCACATAACAAGGAGAACACACTCCTAGGTCTAAAGAGAGAGATACGAAGTACTCATTCTGGGAGAACACACTCCACAAGTACTTGAGAATATGATGCTCAGATGAGGATCACAACCAATAGCCATGGGGTTATTCCAACAACTCAGTCTGAACTAATCTTCTAAGTAGAGGATCGACGCCTGGGTAAAGTTGGTCACATAGATACCAAGAACTCTACCTAGTGTATCAGGAAAGAATAGAGGATCTGACTCCAAGTCTCACAGAGGGGATTATAACAACTCTATTCAGGAATTCCTACTGAAGGTATCATACTTCTGTACATAGGAAATGAAACTAGAAACCTTCAGGGGAAAGAAAAAGGGAACGAACCCTAAGAAAGATAGTCCAAGTCACAGAAGAAAAATGGATCAAGCTATGTAAAATAGGTTACACGGTGTGTAGTATGGTTACACACCATGTTCCTTGACCATGGGTACTGCCCGTGTAAATGGCCCGTGTCATCCTTCCAAGTTGTGTAAAACTCAACTACATGGCATGTAGAAGGATCACACGCCATGTTCCTTGACTCCAGGTACTGCCCGTGTAAACGACCTGTGTCATTAGGCTTTTCGTATAAAAAGTAACTACACGACGTGTAGTAGGATTATATACCGTGTCCGAGCACCTGGGGTTCACTCTGTGTAAGCTGGAAATGTGCTCGTACATGGTCTCTGTCCGTGTCACCTTGCCCATGTACCAGTACATGGGGTATCCCGTGTATTTGTCCGGGTCTCTCCAGGGAAGGGTATACATGCCGTGTCCTTGGATGTATACCCAACCCGTGTCCGTGTACTCCCAGAGTACACACCAGGTGGTCTGCCGACAAACACATGCCGTGTATCCCATACTACATGTTGTGTAGTTGGGAAATTTCCAGAACCGTCTTCTTCCTCCGCACGTTGGCCAATATTCTGGTTTCCATTTCCATGATCCATTCGCCGCGAAACTCAAGATCGGGGTTCGTCCCAACACCCTAGCACCGAATCCTAGACTTTCAGGCCTTGAATCGGCTCAACGAACAACATATGATCTTTCGATAAAAAAATTCTCGAAGAGCGATTTCTCCCGAATCGATTAGATTTGTCTATTGTCGTCGTCATTGCAGCTCCGTTGGTTCATCCCAGTGTTAGATCTATAATCTCAGATCGTTATGCTGTAGATTGAAGGTGAAATCAATCGTTGTTCTTATACCGCGAAGAACGAAGAACACGCATGAAAAATAATGGGGAAAATGATTCACAAAGAAACAACCTGAGGAACTAACCTCGACCGTTGTTTATTCCGGCCTCGATCCGTTCCCGTAAGAATGATCCTCTAAACAATTATCAGATCTAGATTACAAGGATTAAGATCTTTCCCAGAATCCCAATAAAAATCCCATCTCATGAATACGATCAATCCGCAGGCTAATCTGTTTGTGGATTAGTCCGCTTTCATCGTAGGAATCAAGAACAGAGAAAGGAAACCAAAATCAAACGTCCTACCTGGATTCATGGTGTTCTTTGGTGAAGATCTGGTCGCCATGTCATCATCGCTGGCAAAGCTTGTCAAGAATGCCATCTCCTCGTTGGGGTTTCCTCCAGAGTCTCCAGAGCCTCCAAAGGTTTCAGGGTTATGAGGTTTGTAACCCTGGACCCCTGCGCAAATCTCTATTTAAAAAGATAAAATATATCCATTGCAACAAGATTTAATAAAATATTTTTATTAAACATTTTATTACGGTTACATCCAAAAAACTAGATTTCACCACCGACCTATGCCAGCTGATGTTAGGTCTTTCCTAGGGTAAACCCGCTGCTCTAGACGTAACGGTGCCCTTGGATTTTCTATCCAAGCACCCATTCAGAAGTTATTACACATTTTCAGGAAAACCACACGCGTGCATAATTTAATTATTAAATTAAATTCAAACATTTCTTCCAGGCTCACCGGGCCTCGAAACTGCACGATGTTACATTTCCTGGTCTCGAATGAATTCCCATATAATATTAAAATAAAATATGGAGAAATTTGAGACATTACAAAGCCTTCATATGTAGATGTCGTTTTTGTGACTTTAAGTTATTTCTCTTGGGTACCATGACCTATTTCTAGACAATACTCTTCGACTTTAGGCAAGCCTGCCTAATGACAATGAAAAAGAATCCTAGAGGGTCACACACTAAGTGTTTCTGGTGGTCTCAATTAAATTCTATTTGAATTTAATTAATAAATATTATTCTCAAGAAAATGGAATAATTTTATTCAAGTTAAAATGCTTACATAAATTAAATAAATATTTATTCACCTGATTATGGGTAAAATATATTTATTTATTTTATTAAAAATTTAATAAATATTTATTTACTAGTTTGTAAATAAAATATTTATTTAATAGAATAATTTATTTATTTATTTATTCAGGTTTTAAATAAATGGAAGTGGAGTTCAAGAGGACCAAGGCCTGTCCAGTAGTAAAATAATTATTTTCAAGATGATAAATAATTATTTAACTAGTTGGCACAAATTAAAATAACGCTGCTATTATTTTGTAACACCGATTTTTATTTATAATTATGTTTTGTGAAAGTTGGCGCACCATAAATAATGACGTGGTATTATTATTAATAGAATGATCTCTCTCTAAGGTTATGAATGTATTTAATTATTGTTATGCAATTAAATATTGTAACTAAATCCCCATGTCAATAAATAGACACATACGTCTATTGTTCCATGTACTGAACCACACACCTGGTGAATTGATAATTGTTGAGCTGAACAATTTATCTCTCAAATCTTCTTCCCACCCCTCTCAAGAATGAGAGACGTTCTTCAAGGCTGAAGAACAAGCGATCAAGAACGACTAACACAAGACACTCACTTCACTGCACTAGCACCCAAAGAACAAGCGATGCCGACCAGAGGCCATCAGAGCACATGTGGATCACCGCTAGAGGGATTCTAATTTGGGTCCTTGCAAGAACAACAAGATAATCTGGAAGGGTCATTCCGGATGATCAAAATCATCAACGAAGAAAATACCGAAGATCCAGGTATTATTTTTCTTTATGAAATTAATTAATTTAATTATAAACATTTTGTGCAAGATCCTATCTACAGGTTTTGGGGATCTTCCTTCTTTATCTACATATTTGATTCTATTCCATGGAGACTAGAGTTCATCATCGTATTGATCCCAGAATAAACATTGATCATTATAAAAATCAAAGTTGGGTTCCGTCCCAACTATGCTTCTGCTGCACCTAGAACTTTCATTCAAAACCCACTCTAATGTCATAAATTAAAAGGGGTTCAAAATCCCCCTCTAATGTCATATATCAGAGGGGTTTGTGGACTCCCACTATTTCCTTTTTTTAAAATAATTATACACATATATATATAGACTCTAATATCCAAATGAATATATATATATATATATATGTCTGTATATATTTATATATATAACACCTCTAAAATCCAACTCGTCACTAACTATTAAATTTGTAGCAGTTTTGACATAAGTGCCTCTAAAATCCTACAAAATATTCAAAAAAAATAATGCTAAAAATTTTAGAGGGGTTGTGAACCCCCTCTAAATTCGATGATTGGTGGGGGTTGTGCATAACCCCTTCTAAAATTAATTTAGATAGGGTTGTGCATATCCCCCTCTAAAAACCCTCTGTTAATCTGCTGTTTTTTTTAGTGACTTTTTAACATTGTATCAACATGAACCTTTAATATTAGTAAATTAAAAAGTTTAATGGGAAGGGTAATGGTACATTGTAAAGATATTTTTGATTGGTTGGTTGATCCTTTATATCATTTTGATTCAACCTTCCATTTTACCCCTTACCTTTGTCCATGTGTAATAACATTCATTGGTTAAAAACTTTTTTAATTAATTATTAAAAAAATTTCATGAAAAATAAATTGGAAAAGAATTCCTCCATGTAAACATGTTTTTTACAAGATCTAATGATCATGATATGAAAGTTCCAATATCTTTGTCAACCATATTAATATCCACATCATTTAGTTGAAAAATATTCTCAGTGCTCAACTATTCTTCTATGTTAATCTCTACTCTCACATAACCTATTATATTATATTTTTTGTAGAATATCACCTTGGATATTGTACACAGTACCCCTTAGAACAAGGTGATGGGTGGATATTGATATATATAAATCACAGTCATTTTCACCATATAGAATATCATTACATGAAATGTATTAGTGTCTACCTGATTAACATTTCACAGAAAAAAATTATAAACATGTTGATTACCTCTTCTATACCTTTGAGGGGAACATATCACATCAAAGATTGTGGTGGTGGGGGGTCAAGTAGTTTTTTTCTTGTGTTATTTATTCCCTTTGATTCCTTCCCATAACATTTTCTAACAACTCTGATTGACAATTATGTTTTTCTTCTAGATCATCTAATCCGGCCTAAAACTCTTCAATTTTTGTATCTTTATCCCCCTATTTATTTCTTTTCTCAAAATATGTTCGGGGTGACACCCCAAAACCTGCACCACTGATGCGACCATATTGTTCTGGATGCTTCAAGGCCACTGGTATTAGTTATAGATAATGATGATTCTTATGTTTATGTTAGATAAAAAATATAGGAAAATAGTCAATCATTATAATGTAATACCAATTTAAAGAAATTTTTTATTATTTCATACTTACACATGCTTCCCACACTTTTTGTGTGTTTTCATCTATTAGTATTCCTTCTTTATTCACATGTACCTCCTTTTATATCACATGTTGTGGGATGGAAGTGGCTTTGGGTTTTGATTCATCAATATTCATATAAACATAGGAACATAATTATTATTTTTGTTTCATTTCACATAAAAGTATTATAGTAGATTGAAAATATGTACAATTTTTTTTTCAAGTGGATGATACCTAATCCTTTATTTACAGAAGGGGTATATTGGTTTTACAACATGTTGCATATTTCTGACACTCAGTTGCTATTTCATAAATTAACAAATTCATAATCAATTTGATTAATACATGTATTGTCAAGCAATGTATTACCAATCAAAATGTACCTAAAATGATATCTCCTCACAAATACCAATAAACACGTCTCATGATTCTTATTTTATCATGTGTGTATACATCTGTGGTGGGTGTGATTTTATTTTCCCTTCATCATCTTTGAGATGAAGCTTCATAAGAATTGTTCAAAATCCTCTGCGATATTTTTTAGTGAGCATTAATAAAAACATTTATTCGAGATTCATATACTATTAATTAACTCTGCAAGGGATAATGAGGATAAATTCAATGTTTCATTATGTTATTTTTTAGTAAAATAAATAATTTATATCATAATGTGACACTAATCTCTTCCCAAGTCAGTGTATTAAGAATGGGCACAACATTGTTCCATCAATCTACATCAATTTGCACAAGCATGCGAGTGGCAAGCCCAATGTAACTACTAAACATCTCCTTGTTTTAATAGGCTAGCCGCGTGCATTCCATCCCTAAAATTTTATGTTTTTGTTTCTCACCTTAATAATTTTTTCTAACATTTTCACACTACAGAGCACCTATTTTTTTGGGAAACAATTTGATCATCTATATTGGTAGCATCTACATACGCAAAATATTGTTGTTTCTCTGCATTGGGAGTACCAGTATGTTGAGAATCTTATTTTCCCTCATAATTGGGAGCATCAACATCTGAACAAGTCAGTATTTACAGAAGTGGATGAAAAATTAATTTAGATTATGTAAATTTAGTAGTGAACAAATAATAATATAATATAGTGAAATGTATATTAAAAAATATAACCATATCATTGAACACTTTTTTTAAAGGTTTAAGGGATTTAACCCCTCTATAGAATATCTAACTCCCTTCATTATTGTCTCATCTGACATACAAGAACCTATATATATTTGTACTACCGTTAAATGATTGAGACGTCCCAATGAAAGGGTTAACCTCAATTGAATTGACATCTGACCCTTTAGTGGGTTTGGTCGATAATAGAAAAATTGACCATGTTTGGTTTTTAGGATTCAAAACATAACATACTTATACTTCTTGTGATGACATTATAAATGATTTTTTGTGCCCTCCCTTACTGAAATCCACTTTCATGAATCCCTATTCATCTAATTTAACAACAATCCTATTATCAACCCACTTTCATTGAAATAGTTTCACTTGAAATGTTGTATAATACAACTCCCATATTTGTTTGATGATGCCCAAGTATTACATATTCATATAAATTAGATTTCTATCCTTGGTACCATATACATGCATCACTTAAACCACAAGTGTAACTCAACTATTGTTCATGGTATTGTGTTCATAATGTTCATTTGTATAGAATATATAAACATTGATTATATAACCATTATAATATAATACATGAAAACTTAATCCTCTAGCTAGTCATCAATGTATTTATGAAATTGAATCCATATTTTTAGCCGACTCCTTAAAAATATGGTCTCAAAACCATCCTATAAACTATTTATTATGTGTATTTGATATCAATATTTCACCCATTGATTATTTAAATTCCCAATAATTTCTTTTTTGGGTTTCAAAATATTGGTAAACCTTCAAAATGGTATGAAATTCATAAAGTTAGGCCTTCTCCCAATCCATAATATTAATTGTGACAAAAATCTATTCCATAAATTCCTTCACCCACAATCCACCCGACGTGACAAGATTTTGGTAGACCAATGCGTTCCACATCAGAAAGGTAGTTGGTACAAAATTCAACAACTTTCTCAACCACATTTCACTATGTGATACAACCTTTTGGCCAACTTTTATTTTTGAAATACCCTTTAAAAATCTTCATATACCATTAAATGGGGTACATCTATCTATAATGTACAGGACCACATAGTTGTATTTATCTTACCAAGTGAACCATCATACAAATAATTCCTGTAGGAAGAACATATTCAATTAACATAATATGACATAAATTTACTTTTCTATAGTTATAAATTTTTCCTAGTCTATAACTTTACTTCATATATCTTTGAAAAAGAAATAGAGCATGGATAATGTATGACATATATTCTTGGGAAAATGTAATGTAATACTACAAACATTAGATCTTACATCAAAACATGATAGTCATGTGATTTCAAGACCTTTAACATTAAATCAATCATTTACATGATATTATTTATAAATTATGAATACCCCTATTGAACCATTACACCATTCAATAAGTTTCAAAACTGAGATATCTCTTTCTTGGAAAGAGTGTACACAGCTGGAGGAAGAAAATTCCATTTTTCACTCTTCACTAGCACCAAAACTTCCCATATTCGTATGTCAATCATGTCCAAACCAACCTTAAATCCATCATTTTTTTATTGGGTATATTTAGTAACATGTCAATGACAGTATCACATAAATTTTTTCAACATTCATAACATCAAGAAAATTTCTAATGTTCAAACAATTCTAGTATAGTAATTAAAAAAATCGACCACTTTTTTTAACTGGGTTTTGTAAGGTTTTTTGAGAAAAGGTTTACCAAAATCCGTGTACATATCTTTCAATTTCTAAAATAGTTGATCAACTATTAGTGAAAAAACTATAGTACATTCTCCTGAACTCCCATCAAATGATGTTGTTCAAGATCAACACTTATGTCATCGGGGTAGAAACCTGTGATGTCCTAGAAAAATTTTCTTCAATAAATGTTTCCACCTAATTTACTATATACCTTGTTCACAAATGGGACACCCTTAAGTTCCTTTTCATATCCTAAAAAATTTCCATAAAGAGGAAATCAATTTATCATCCCATATAATAAGGATCTCAGTATAAAATCTTCATTTTTGTAATCATCATACAACATAATAGCTGAATCCCACAATAATTTAAAATCTTCGATCAATGGAACCAAATAAACATCAATATCATTACCCAGTTGTTATGACCCTAATATAAGTAAAGATAACATAATGTATTTTTGTTTCATGCATAACCATGGTGGAAAGTTATACTTTTTCAACATAACCAACCATGTATTGTGAGTTATTCTTTGAAATCAAAAAGGATTCACTCCATTTGTAGATAGCATAAGATGAAGGTTTCTTGGATTGTTTCCAAATTCTAGATACTCGTGATCAATTATCTTCCACTGAGGAGAGTCAGCCAGATGACAAAGTTTCCCATCTTTATTTCAGGTATCATTGTACCACACCGGTTCTCTTATAGTATTTTCACTTCCATATAGGTGCGTAAACCTTAGAATGATTGGAAATTACCATACACCTTTCATATAACCCAATTCATCTTTCTTATATCAAGAAGTAACACACATTGGGAATTTTTAAGTAAATTTTTGTCCTTGTAAAATAATATACAGTCTTTTGGACAAAAATGTATTCTTTTAGAGATCATACCCATTGAATATAGCATTAATTTCATGTCATATGTTCAGATAGGATGCTTATTATATATTGGGATTATATCATTAAATGGATCAAGTAGTTCAGTAAAAGTGGCATCAATCCATTCATTGCCAGATTTTAAATTATACAGCTTCATTATGGCTGACAATGCTGTATATTTAGTACAACTGGTATATAATAACGTCTTTTCACACCACTTTATCTTCTCAAACATTTTTTGTAAAATCATGAAGCTCATCATCAACTATCATTTTTATTTCCTAAGTATGATCTCCATCATCATTCACAAATATAATTACAACCTTGATATAGTATTCATCATTATCCATACCTGTAATCATATTAGATGATCTGTAAAAAACAATATTATCCCATTAACTAGCTATACATTCAGTTATTACCTGTGTTTTGACCAACATTTGTAACTCCAATCTATTCTGTGATATATCAAGTGTTCTTATAACTTCTCTAGACTAATCAATATTTCATAACAACAATGTAAACATGGATAAGGGATTTGAGAAGGGTCATATTCATGATCTTTTGCAAACTTGATAAACTCTTTCACCCTATCCTCATAGTCTTTTTCTACATGATTGGCATGTATACATTTTTATTCATATCCATCCTATTTGATTTGTTAATATTAATATTTAACAAAATAAATAAATCATACAAACCATTTCATTGAAAAATTTTATCTTATGATTAAAATATTAGTGTAAGGTATGATTATTAATGGTTATGATTTTAAATACATAAATTACTTTTTTAATAGTTATGATTTTACTAATGTGGGTTACAAATAATATTTTCTATATTATATGAACCTAATATACCACCCCTTTCACTAATTTGGTTCCCAAGAGAGACCACTCTCCTATCAAAACCAAAATTTGAGGTGATCAACATTGGCATTTAATACAAAGCTTAAAAACTAGCTATCTATATAAATTATCAATAAATATTTTTGTACAAAAAATACAATTGGTTATATTTAAAATTTTCTCTCTCAATGTTTGGCACAATATACATTCCATATTTTGGTTTCCTGAAAAGAAAAAAATATTAAAATATGATACTCTAATGGTCACTAAAAATAAAATACACAAGGTATTGACATGTTCTAAAAAGATATTGTGGTTTTAATCCATGGGGGTAGGAGTGATAATTGGATAAAAATGGGTAGAATTGTTTTATTTTATTCCATGGTAGGATGAGGGATATTTATAACTTGGATTCAATTTCCATTCATGCACCAAAAAAACTCTACTAACTTATCATTTGCATTCACCACCTTACACGGTAAGTGGGAAACGATTTTATGGTGCACAACTATGAGTTCCATGAAATCCAATTGAAAAATAATGATGAATGGGTGAAAATGAATGTGAAGGTGAGGGAGAAGTTGAACCAAAAATGGATCAAAGAAAGAGATATTTGGTGGAACATGGGAGTGTTGGAACCATGGAATTTCTATGAATGAATTGGAGTATGGTTTGTGTTTTTTGTCAATCCTCAGTGGAAGTTTAGAATATGTGCCAGTAAAGTGATCATACAGTTCAACCAGACAACAGTATTGAAGGTGGTGCCGTTTCCCAGTATTTGCCAAATTTTTGGGCCTCAAAATCGGAAAATGAAGACATGGATTGTTGGTAAAAGGAGGTGCACGCAAAGATGAAGTGGTGCGTGAAAAAAGAGGGTTGTGCATGAAATATTTGGGTTGGGAATGAAAAACAGCGTGGTGCGTGAAATAGTGGATCAAGGTTTTTCACGAAAATAGTGTTTTGGAATTAGAATGTTGAAAAATGGCAAAGGCATGGGCTGTATGAAAAATCTGGAGATGTGCGTGAAAAATAGTACCTATGAGAAATATTACGCGCCAAATGAGAGGTTTTCCGTGCCACATGGGGTTTTGTGCGTGGGGGTCTGAGACGCCTATAAATAAGAGGTGACCTCCCTCATTCCGTATGGTTGAAGAATCAGAGAATATCTGAGGTCTGATGCGCGTAAAAGGTTCGCGTAAAGGGGCTTGCACAAAAAATTGTGGCTTGCACGAAAAATTCCGCACTGCGCGAAATATTCCAGCTTGCGTGAAAAATTCCACGCTGCGCAAAAAAGGTAGAGTTGCACGTAAAAATTGAGGCAACGTGTAAAATATTTAGCTGCGAAAAAATGGTGTTGTTGCACACAATATTTTTCCACGCGAAAAGGAAATATTGAGCGTAATATTAAGGTCTTGCACGCAAAGGGTTTGGGTTGCATGAAATTGTCAGTGAAACTTGTTTTCACGTTCTAGTTATCCGGTTCAGTGGTTCACTGCGTACAAGTACATCATTTCTGAACTTCGATGCAAGAAGAGTCTCATGATAAGCAGAGGCAGAGACTTCAATGTGAATATATTGAAGAGACCTTCATGTCTATAAACTGATTGGGACTTCACCAATGGAAGTGAGCCAGGTGGAGTCAACGGGAGTGACTCGAGGGACGCAATGGGCTATCCCTAAACAGTTTTAAAGGTAGTGATCCAGGGACAAAGTGACTGTTCCCAAACCTTTGTAATCCACAACTAGTAAAGAATAGTGGAATTGGGTATGACCTAAAACCTATCGGCGTATGCTCCTTGGACGTAGCCCTTAGTGGTGAACCAAGTAAAAAGTGTTGTGTCATCTCTTTGCATGTTAATGTTTTATTGCTTCCCATATCCATCATACAGGTTAAACTAGTTCCTACCAATGTGGGAATAAGATCCATCAGTTTAAAAGAAAAAGTTGACACCCTGATTCACCCCTCCCCTCTCAGGGTATCCTGGGGTCCTTCAAGGAGAAGGTGGGATACTTGGAACATGGATCCGATTACCAGTTGTGCGTTGCAAAAACGTTTTCGACTTATCATTTGCAGTAACCACCATACACGATAAGTGGACATAGTTTTTTTGGTGCACAACTATGTTCTCCATTCAATTAAAGTGGAAAATAATGATGAATGAGTGGAAATAAACAAGAAAGAAAGGGAGAGGGTGAACCGACAATGGATCCTGGAAAGAGAGATTTGGTGGAAAATGGGAGTAGGTGGGATACTTGGAATTTGGAGATGATTACCAGCTATGCACTGAAAAAACATTACTAACTTATCATTTTCATTCACCACCTTACATGATAAGTGGGGAGAGTTTTGAGGTACATCACTTGGATCTCTATGCAATCGGAGTGAGAAATTATGATGAATGAGTGAAAATGAATGTAAATATGAGGGAGAGGGTGAACCAACAATTTCTTGAGGCAACAGAGATTTTGTGGAACATGGGAGTAGGATAGATACTTGGAAATTAGATTCGATTACAAGTTATGCACCACAAAAACTATGTAGACTTATCATTTTCAGATTGTGGTGCATAGTTAGGAGCTCCATGCAACAGAAGTCAGAAATAATGATGAATGAGTGTAAATGAATGTGAATGTGAGAGAGAGTGTGATCCAACAATGACTCAAGACAAGAGATATTTGGAGAAATATTGTACCTGGAGGGATACTTGGAACTTGGAGCCAATTATCGATTATGCACTACAAAAACTATTTTGACTTATCATTTGCAGTCAGCACCTTACACGATATGTGGGTAGAGTTTTTGTAGTGCATATCTAGAAGATCCATGCAATCAAAGTGAGAAATAAAGAATAATGAGTGAAAATGAACATGATGGAAAGGGAGAGAGTAAACCAATAGTGGCTCGAGGAAAAAGAGATTTGGTGGAACTGGGGAAAATAATGGATACTTAGAACTTGGAGTCGATTACCCACTATGCACCACAAAAACTCTATCGACTTATCATTTTTTTTCATTACCTTACACAATAAGTGGAAAAAGTTTTTCAGTGCACAAATATGAGCCCTCTGCAATCAGAGTGAGCAATAATGATGAATGAGTGAAAATGAACATGAAGAAGAGGGAGAGAGTGAACCAACAATAGATCGAGGCAAGAGATATTTGATGGAATATGAGAGCGGGAGGGATAAATGAAACTTGGAGTTGATTACCAGTTTTGCACCTCAAAAACTCTACCGACTAATCATTTTTAGTCACCACCTTACACGATATGTGGCCAGAGTTTTTATGGTGCACAACTTGGAGATCCATGCAACCAGAGTGAGAAATAATGATGAATGAGTGAAAATGAATTTGAATACGAGGGAGAGGGTGAATAAACAATGGCTGAAGGAAATAGATATTGGATGGATAATCAGCGAGGTAGATCGAGGAAATATAAGATCACATGTGCACGTTATTCAAAACATCTAGGAAAATTAAAAACAAACAAAGATGTTTGAGGTGGAGTAATGGATCAGAACTAATCACATACCTTAATTTTAATATATCATTATAATTTCAAGACTACAAAATTAAATAAAATTTAAACTACAAAAAATATATTAATAAATTTTTTAAAATTTTAAAAAATGATTAAGCAAATAAATGATTGTTTGTATTATTATTATTTATAAATCACTTTGAAAAAAATATTTATATGCATAGAATCAAAATTATTTATATACACAATTTTTTTATAATCAAAATTATCTATACACACATAATCGAAATGATTTATAAACTCATAATAAAAATTATCAATTCAAGGTAATCAAAATTATTTATAAATTATTTATATAATTTATTAATTCAAAATTATTAATTCAAGAAAATCAAAAATATTAATTTAGAATAAAAAATTCAAAATAATTATTAATTCAAAATTATTAATTCAAAATTATTAATTCAAAATTATTTATAAATTATTTATATAAATTATTAATTCAAGATAATAAAAATTATTTATAATCAAAATTATCTACAATAAAAATTATTAATAAATTATTTATAATTATTTATATAGATATAATCAAAAAAATTAATTTTTTTGTTATTATTACTTATAAATTATGCTGAAGTTATAAAAATTATGATTTACAAATTACATTTAACAAAATATTTACATACACTTGAAAATACAGTTTTTTATTACTATTAATCATGAATATGATCATTTATATAAATATTAAATTAAAAAACATTGAATAAAATATGTATAGGGGGTAATGTAGAAAATTTCAAAAAATGGCACAAGATCGCTGGGTTTCCTTCCAAATCAACCAAAGTTTTGGGTGATTGGAAATCTGCAGTGCATAGATGGTGAAGGAAAGACAAACCACTGATAGGTTGAGACATCAATGGGTATTTTAAAATGATCTTGGGGGTTCATCCAAGCATGAAGGCATTAAGTTTGAGTGGTAAAAGCCAATCATTTTTGTAGGTATTGACCAATAGAGGTTCAATTAGTTGTTTTTCATGTGATGAGATACGATGGGATAAGTATTGGACATGGTGTGTAGTTTGGAATACGATGGGTGTGTTTTGAGCGTTAACCATGGATTTTTTAGGAAAAGTTGGTGTGCTCATAAGTCATTTGTGACATGTGACTAGTATAACCCAAAAGTACATGTTTTCATTTTAAAATAACATTTTAGTAAAAAAACACAAGTGACATACTCAAAACCAAGAAAACACATTCAGATTGTTTTGATACTTTTGGACAATGATCCATAAGTCATTTGTGTCATGTCAATTAATTTTGGTTTGTTATATTTATGAATTTCTTTTACATTTTAGTTATTTTTTATATGTTTAATCTATGTGTTATGTTTCATTTAGAATGTACTTATATTTTATATTTTATAGGCCTCCAGAGTTTCCAACTTGAAACACAATAATGTTTAAAGTAGGTAATTTTGAGTGCTTATAAAATATAAATTATAAGTTCAATATAAATAAAATATGAAAAAATGAATGGACATATAAAAAATAATTTAAAATTAAAATAATTTCTTAAAAATTATTGATGAAAAATAATTTCTATCGCACAAAATATTTTTGTTTCAAAACATAACATTTGTACTTATAAATTATTTTTTCACCAGACATTTTTTGTGTCATTTTTTAATTTTTTTAATTTACTTTTATTTTAAATATATTTTTATTTGTACAGTCAATGTTTTAAATTTCATTTATATATTATTTATTTTATATTTTATGCGCAAATTTTTTTTGAAGTGTAAATGTTATGTTTTTAATCAATAAAGTTTGTGTCATGTAAATTAGTTTTTGTTTTTTATATTTATGATTTTTTTATTTTCAAATATTTTTATATTTTTAATACATGTTTTAAGTCTCATTGATATTGTGCTTATAACTTATATTTTATAGGCTTACAAAGTTACCTACTTGAAACAAAATAAGTTTTGTTGTGTTTCATGCGGGAAACTTTGAAAGCTTATAAAAAATAAACTATAAATACAATAAAAATGAAATTTAAAACATAGACTAAAAACATAAAAAAAATTAAAAATAATAATATTTTCATCAAAATAATAAGCAGACAATAATATAGATAATACAAAACAAAGTTTTTTAAAAACATAACATTTGGACTTTAAAAGAAGTAGGCAACTCTAAATGCTTATAAAATATAAATTATAGTTAGATTCTAAATGAAATTTAAGACATGCACTTAAAACATATAAAATAAATGAAAAAAATAATTTCATAAAAAAATAAATATAAAATACTAAGTAATAATAATAATATATGACTTAATAATAATAATAATACTATACCAGGGAAGTTCAGGAACCGAGCATGCCAAACCCTAATTTTTTTTAAAGAAAACAAAATCACACTAGAGACAAAAGAGTGACACACAAAGTGTCACCAAAACATGAAATTACAAAGACTCATGACAAAAAAGCACAAAGACCCATATCAGATGACCAAAAGGCCGAAAAACTCCATCACTATTAGAAACCACCATAAATCAGTAGACAACTACCAACCATGAAGATCTCGCACACCCGGTCGCATTGATGAGGAACACTGACAACACATCACCTAAGTTCATCATCTTTGATGTCAAGTCATTCTCACTAAAGATGTCATAATTCCCTCAGCATCATCACTCATGCGATCACAGTCATCCATGATGTCCATCGTTGAAGGTGTCAATGTCAGCACGTCATTAGCGAGAGATTCTCACTATTGACGTCCCATAAAATCGACAACTCATGGTATCCAAGATCATCTACCTAAAGAGTGTCCCATACCACTGGAGTTCAATCAACAACCACCTACCCATAAATATGTAGAAATAATCCCACCAAAAAATAAAAACACATCCAAAAAATAAAATGGAAAAAAATTAGCCCACAAAAAAATCACGTCCAACATCCTGAATCAACACAGCCCGAGGTCAAGATTTTCCCCACGGACCAAGGTCTTCATCTTCTCCCTATCATCATCAACTCAAACCTCACAACCAGATCTCACATGCCACCTGCTTCGGCAGAACCACAGGTCAACTTGAATCCCGCATTCGCAGACCCACCAGGATCCCAGATCTGGCAGTCAGAAGGCGTCACTAGTGATCCTCCGTTGTCGTGCACTAGGAAACCCCCATCGAGATCCCAAACACCACCGACCACTGAGATACCCACCACTGAGGGTGAATCCATCCACGAGACCACCCAACTTCGTCGCCATTTTATCCCCATAATCAGAAAGGCTACCCTACAACCCTAGGTATTTGTGATCCAAAAGTGTCGCCATCCCACCGGACTGCCCCTGATCACACAAAATCCCACCACATGAAGAGCAGTTTGTAACACAACTACTGATTCACCCCCATTAGAAGGAAGGAGACCATATCTGACCATATCCTCCTTCAATTCATCTCCACCATAAGGGAGGAGCCTGGATACTCTGCAACCACCCACCTTGGTGCTAGCATCAACAACAGAATGAAACAAGGAAACATCACCAGCCACCAATGAGGGATCCTACTTACCCTTAACCAACCTAACATGGAAACACCCTCTGCCACATGCAACAGAGCTCAAAATTCCCAAAAATTTCATGAAACAAAATATTATTATTTAAATAGAAAATAATTTACCTGAAACAAAATATTATTTATTAATAAATAATAATAATATTATTATTATTCTTAAGTAAAATAATAATAAAATAATTAATATTGATTAGATGATTAATTATTACTATTTTTTTTAAAATTTAAAATTAAATTTATTATTAATTACTTTATTTATATTCACTGTTAGAAACTATTAGTAATTATTTTTTTATTATTAATTACATTATCCATCGAATTATTTAAAAATAATTAAATATTGTTTAATTGTTAATTTTTTTTGTTTATATATACATATATATATATATATATATTCACACACAAAAAAATATTAAAAAAACTTTTAAAAAAAGTATATAGGAGGACATGTTTTCGGAAAACATATTCACTAGAATTATCTGAAAGAAGGCTCTATTTCCACTTAGCATCTTCGTCCATTTATTTTTAAGGGAGGCGTTGTTTTACACAATGCCTTCTGTTGTTTTCCCATTAATGTATATCAGGAATTCATTTTTTTATTTATAGTATATATCAGAAAAGTTGACTTGTATTGGTGTAGAACTGGATTTGACATTGATGCTTCCATCGAAGGTTTTGTTCAGGGTTGGTGAAGGATTCACTTGGTGGCAGCGTGTGTTCTCCAAAAATATTCCCAGGTTTTTCATGGATTATTGCCTCTAGGGTCATTCATCATCTTATTGCACAGGAATCGTCTAATGGGATTTAAGGTAGCGAATTTGGTGGGTGGTTCATTCGATGGTGTTACGGGTTCCTCTTTTGGTGTGCCAAATACGGAGGTCATGAATGCTGGTATGTTGCTATCATCATCGTAGTCTCTAGTGACCCCCATCCCTCTATTGATTAAGGAGTTTGTTTTTCAAATCAAAGTGGGGTTTTCAAAACCAGGAGAGTTATCTCATGCGCCTGTCACCTGCTTTGACCTTCTAACTTTTTCGACTCCTAAAGTTCCTGTCACCTTTGAGTAGTTCCTTAAAACCTCTTCTCTCATTGGGGAAACTTTTCCTGATGTAGTATTTTTCATATATCATATTGGTGGCTAGTGAACCCACCTCACCAACCTATGAACCTGTCTACTGTACATTCTACATGTGCATCCCCTATTCATTTGGCAGCCATGGGAGAAGTCCACGGTAGATGGGGATTGGTGGGGGAGTTGTTTCAACCTTGACACCTCCCACCATGGCTATATAAGGAGGCCTTTTATATCTTCCTACAATCATATGAGATCCAAGCAAGAGATCTTTATTGTATTTGAGAGCCGGGAGAGCTCTGTGTGAGAGAGATAGAGGTGTAGAGAGGGAGTTTTTATAAGCTTTGTTTAATTGAAAATAAATCCCAATTCTTCCATTTTATTCTTCCATTCATCTATGATGTTATTCATTTATTCATAACTTTTTTTATACTCCATTTAGTAAAATTCATGTAAAAGTTCATAATTGGTGTGAGATACTCATGTTTTAATACTAAATATAATTTTTAAGCATTATTTAAAGTAGTCCAATTGAGTCAGTATACTATTTTAATTATATATCTCACCATGCTTATCAAAATGAATGGTTGATATTTTTTAGGATTCTTTATTTAATTTCCAACATATCATTAGAAGGAATCATTGTCTAATTTTTCCATTGGAAGGGTCATATAGACCACACAAGAAGGCCCATGAAATCTATGAATAAAATGGACCAGCCATGAAGATTGAATTACTATGATTAATATAGAAGTAAAAAATCTTTTATTATACACCAAAAGTATGGGGAAAATACCATTCATATTGGGTAAAAATTTCAAGGCCCAACACCACTAAAAATGGGCCCAAATGAATCAGTGAAGTTCAACCCACTATTCTGTCTAGGAAATGAAATCAACACACAAAACATGACTTGTATCCTGAACTAGACATCCATTCAAGCTTAATTTTTTAGTGTGAAATATAATATATATATGGCCGACTTTAGTGAATAAAGTGTTCATATTTTAGGGCATCTTACTATTCAAAAACGCATTCACATTTTGGTATTGAAAAATTATGGATTGATATAGACAGATTAAAATTGTTTAATAAAACTGCTATAACTTTGGATCCTTAAATCCAATGGCCATAAAATTTTCATAGAAGACAGAGGATATCCATATCTATAACTTTTAACAAGATCATATCTCTAGATTCAGTTGTCTTGTAAGAAAAATTGGCAATCCAAGTGGAGAGGAAGATTTGGAATACAAACAGTCCACCACCATTCGACTATAAATACATCCCCCTATTATCCTTGAAAGAGGTTGGAATTTCAGAAAAGATAATCATATATTGGCATGAAAAAATCCTTTCAAAAGGATTGGGGGGACCTTAAATACTCAAGTTTTCACTTTAGATACTATTCCTCCTCTCTTTTTTTTCATTTACTTTTGTGTTCTTCTTTGTTTGTAATCTCATGATTGTTTGTGTAGTAATTTTATTTTAATGCATGTTTCTTTATCATTTTCTCTTTTGATCAGCCACCATATATTTTTAAGTATTAATTTTATTAAAATAGTTTAAATCAATTTGAAACCCATTCCCTTATTTTTTTTCCTCATTCAATTGAAATTCCATTTTTAATTCTTATCATTGTTCATGAGTGTGTTCGGCGCACCGCTCTTTTCTTGTCCCATTCTTTTTATTTTAATTTTAACCCATCACCAAAAGTATTTAAACCATATTATTAACCAAAATAATGGATGAGTAAATCTACTATTGGGGTGAGTTATAATTTGGGTATGTTTAGGGATTTAGATCTTTTACTCGATGAATATCCTTTAAATTAACATTGTGTATGTTAAACTTAAAATACCATGGATTAATGATATGATTTATTTAACACGTGGTTTCCATGGATTATTGTAACCATAAATACACAACCATAATCAAACTTTGATTAATATTAGAATCCTAAGTTAATTTAAGGCTTGGATTAAAGCTTTAACACTTGTGCATTATTTTACCCCTCTTCTCCTCTCTCTTGGAAATTAAATTCCTACCATCCCATAGCCAAAAAACCCCCCTTAAAAATACCTCTTGATTATTTTGAACTTTAGGATAGGAAATGGAAGCTGATATATCTTTCAAACTCTAATATTTTCACCTTTGATTGGTAAATGAGTGAACCTCCATAAATAAATTTTATCATCTTGAGGGTGTGAGTTTTGACTATCCACATTTTCCATTTATAAAATTGAGCATGAAAAATGAATTATTTTTGAACATTTTTTCTGTAACAATTTTTGGTGGAGTTCAATATGGATGAGTCAAATGTTCTAAACCTCTCTTGATTGTGGAAAAAAATTTAATATTTTTTGGCAAGTGAGAATAATTTTGTTATGTTTTTATATTTGTTGCACACGAGGACATTCACAAGACTAAGTGTGTGAGAGTTGATGTTATTCATTTATTCATAAATGTTTTTATACTTCATTTATTAAATTTTATATAAAAGTGCATAATTGGTGTGAGATACTCATGTTTTAATTCTAAATATAATTTTTAGCATTATTTGAAGTAGTCCAATTGATTTAGTTTATTATTTTAATTATAAATCTCACCATACTTATCCAAATTGCATCATTCCAATTTTTTAGGATTCTTTATTCAATTTCCAAAATATAATTAGTAGGAATGATTGTCCAAATTTTCTATTTTAAGGGTCATATAGACCACACAAGAAGGGCCACATAATCTATGAAGAAAATATACCAGCCATGAAGATTGAATTACTGAGATCAATCTAGAAATAAAAAATCATTTATTCTCCACCAAAAGTTGGGGGGACAATACCATTCATATTGGGTAAAAATTTCAATCCCAATTCCACTAAAAAGGGGCCCAAATGATTCATTGAAGTCCAACCCACCATTATGCTCGGGAAATGAAATCTACACACAAACATGAATCATATCTTGATCTAGAAATCCATTCAAGATGATATTTTTTAGTGTGAAATATAAGATATAGACAGCCTTAGTTTTTGAATAAAGTGTTCATATTTGAGGGAATCTTCCTATTCAAAAACCCATTCACATTTTGTCCTTGAAAAAGTCTATATTGAAATGGACAGATTAAAATTGTTTAATCAAACTACCATAACTTTGGATCCTTAATTCAAATGGTTGCCAAATTTTTAGAGTAGACATAGGAGATATATATATACAAATTTTAAGTAGATAATATCTCTATATTCATCTGTCTGGTTGAAAAAATTGGCGATCCAAGTGGAGGAGAAGATTTGGAATGCAAACAGTCTACCACCATTGGGCTATAAATGCATCCCTCTCTTTTCCTTGAAATGGGTTGTCATTTTAAAAGATATAAGAATATATTGGAATGACCAAATCCTTGAAAAATTCTTGGGAGGACCTTCAATACTCAAGTTTTTACTTGAGATAATCTTCCTCCCCTCTTTGTTTTCATTTACTTTTGTGTTCTTCTTTGTTTGTAATCTCATAAGTGTTTGTGTAGTAATCTTATTTTAATGCATGTTTCTTTCTAATTTTATCTTTTGATCATCCAACATCAGTTTTTAAATATTAACTATCTTAAAATATCTTAAATCAATTTGAAACATCTTCCCTTCTTTTCTTCCTCATTCAATTGAAATTTTGTTTTTAATTCTCATCATCGTTCGTGTGTGTGTTCGGTGCACCACTCTTTTATTGTCCCATTATTTGTATTTTTATTTTAACCCATCACCTTAAAATTTTAAACTAGATTATTAAACAAACGAATTTCTGAGTAAATATACTATTAGGGTGAGTTATAATTTTGGGATGTTAAGTGATTAAGAGCTTTTCCTCAATGAATATTCTTTAAATTAACATTGTGTATGTTAAACTTAAAATGTTGTGGATTAATGACATGATTTGTTTAACGTGTGGTTTACATGGATTATTGGAACCATAAATACACTACCATAAACAATATTTGATTAATATTAGAACCCTAAGTTATGTTAATGCTTGGAATAAAGCCTTAACACTTGGTAATTACAATCAAATTCTTCTTGTGAAGTGGGTGTTAATTTAATGCAATATAAAGCAAAGCTCCAGGATATCACAAGATTAACTCTCTAATAATGAACTCACCCTAATATTTATCAAATTGTTAAATCAAACATCAACCATAAATAAATTCATTTAATCTCTACAAACAACCTCCCCAATCAAAATACAATCAATTAAAAACAATCGACTATAAAAAGTATCATCGCCGAGGATTCGACCTCAGTGCTGCTATACACATTATCAGAGCACCAAAACCTTGAATAGTCAATAGGTGACAATTTTCTGTACTTTAAATGGTTTCGTTGCTGGGGATGGTTCATTAAGTAGTCATTAGTTTTTGGTTATTGTTAAAAAAAATAAAATTTAAAAAAAAATTGAAAAAAAAAACAAAAAGAAAAACCTGTCTTCTCATAAAAATAATAAACGAAAAAAACACAAAGAAAATTTTGTCTTTATCATCCTTCCAAATTTTCTCTAAATGTCCCATAGCCTCCCAAACAATCCCTCATATCTGCTTGACCCTGAAATAGAGCGAACTCTTTGCCAACTTAAGAATAATATAATAGATAATCAAATCATTCAAGAACCAGTCCTTGTACATCCAATTGAATTAGATATGGATAATCCTAGGGAACAAACACTTAAAGAAATTTCTTCCCTTGATATGAATTACTAACCCCTTGAAATTAAATATCTAAACATATAGGCTGACTTCAAACTCAAATCAGGTTTCATTCATCTTCTTCCTCATTTCCACGAGCTAGCTGGTGATGATCCACATCTTCATCTAAAAGAGTTACAAGTGGTGTTCTCTACCATGAAGCCTCAAGGGGTTTCTGAGTAACAAATAAAACTCTGAGCATTTCCTTTCTCTCTAGTATAGCCTACTAATTCATGTTTTTACTACCTCTCTCCTGGTTCCATAACCACATGGAATGACATGAATCGACTTTTCTTAGAAAAATTCTTTCTTGCTTCTCATACTGCTTATATCTGAAAGAAAATAAGTGGTATTCGTTAATTACCAAATAAATCACTCCATGAATATTGGGAGAGGTTAAAAATCTTGTGGAAACCTATCCACATCACCAAATCTTTGACCAAATCCTGATCCAATACTTCTATGAGAGGTTATTATCTATGGAGAGAACTCACATTGATGCCACAACTAGTGGTTCTTTTGTTGATAAAACTCTTACAGCTGCAAGAGATATCATAAGAAACATGGCTAAAAACACGCAACAATTCCATACTCAAGAACATGATAAAGTCAAACAATCCTAATATTGTCAATCGATAGAGCCAAACAAGATGACCGAATGGATGAGTTAACTTACAAGTCATGTGAAACAACTAGCTATGGTGGCCAAAGACTCAACCTCATCTTCTCCATAATATATATTATCTGGAACTATCAAGAACTATGGAATCTACACCTCCCAGTCTCATCCAACTGACACATGTACACAACTTCAAGAGGATCCATCTGATTCATCTAGACCAATGGAGATCAATGCAGCATATGCTCAAAGGAACACCAACCCTCAAAAATTAGGTCAATTCATTAGAAACTTCAACCAACCCCACTCTGAGTCCTTCTCTTATACCTTTAACCAAGGCTTGAGGTATGGTAATCCCATTTCTCATCTCCCTCAATTCCCTCTTAAAAACCCAAACCAATTCCAATATGGTTAAGGTGTTGGTAACTTCCAACAACATTACCCTTTTATTCCTCAAACTAAAAGGATAAATTATCCTCTTGATCCTCCTGGATTCCACTATCCTAATGAGCCTTCTCAATTCCCAAACCAATACAATCGATTTTCTAAGAACCAAAACCAAGGAAATCCCAATTTAGGACAAGCCTCTTCTTCCAAGAAACCATGAGAAAGTGCAGTGGAAGATCTTTACTCCTTCACTTATTCCAAGCTTAAAAATATTAAAACAAAAATTGGTTAAATTTCAGCCCAACTAAGCTAGCAACAACAATCAAATTCTTCCCAACTCCCAACCCAACCATTACCCAACCCTAAGGGTAATGTAAGTGCAATTGCAATTAGATCGTGAAAGAAAATTTCTATGCCTCATGATGAGTCCTACAAATCCCCTTTAAATATTGACCTATAAAATTAAAAGATAAATAAATTGGAAAAGGAACCTAATTCCATTCCCTCACCTCCTTCCATTCCACTTAGGAACCAAATTCCTTTTCCTCAAGCTATTTCAAATCCAAGGAAGTCCTTTGATCCCAATTCTGAAATGATCGACATGTTTAGATGTGTTGAAGTCGAAATTCACCTCTTCGATGACATAAAAAACTACCTAAGTGTGCCAAGTTTCTTAAAGAATTGTGCACCTATAAGAGGCAACTTAATACCATCAAAAATGTTTCCACCCAAAAGTCTATTTCCATAAAGTTCAAATATCCAGAGACATTAACGGTTCCATGCCAATTTGGAAGTTCCAAATTCAATGATGTAATCATAGACCTAGGAACCTCAATTAATGTCATGCCAAAATCCATCTTCTCTAACCTTGTTCTAGGTCCCTTACATCCAACGGGTGTTGTCATTCAATTGGACAATCAAATCACTATTGATCCTGAGGGTATAATCGAGGATGTCATTGTTCGTCTGAATGATCTTATCTTCCCTTTTGATTTCTATGTCCTTAACATGGAAGGTGAGAATAAATCTTCTCAATATCCTCTAATTCTAGTAAGACCATTTTTAATGACAATAATAACCAATATTGATTTCTATTCAAACATCTTATCTATAGAATATGGTGACCAACTAGTCAAATTCAACATTTTCCAAGCCATGCGATACCCATATGAGGTTTACTCTGCATTCTTAATCCATGCTTCTGAGGACAATTTTGAGAGTCAATTGAACCCAATTACATCATGTTCATCATGTTATAATGATAGAGGATCTTGTGATATTTGTACCATGATTAACCAAGTCATAGATGGGGAAGTTTATATTGACCTCTCATTCATAGATTCCCTCAATCTAGAGGATCTTAAAAACTCTATTGAATCCCATTTCAACTTTGATCTCTATTGTACCACCTTGGTCAGTATTAAGGAAAATGAATCAGAAGCAACTAAATTCCCTTCCTCCATTCCTGAGTTGTATAACCCACATATAAAAGATTAGAGTGATTTGAAACCTCTTCCTGAACACCTGAAATATGAATTCCTTTTCCATGATCACTCTTATATTGTCATTATCTTCTATTCACTTATTTAAACTGAGGAGTTAAAACTTGTTCAGGTGATAGAGGAAAAAAAGGCCTTCGGTTGGACCCTAGATGGCATACCAGGGATAAACCCTTCCCTTTTTATGCATCACATACATCTCAAGGAATCATCCAAACCAATTATAAAAACACAAAGAAGACCCAATCCACTCATACTTGAGGTAGTTAGGGAAGAGATCACTAAGATTATTCAAGATGGAATTATCTACCCAATTTATGATAGTGAATGGGTTAGTCCAATTCAAGTTGTACCTAAGAAGGGTGGGGTAACTGTTGTCACAAATGAACATGGGGAGGTAGTGACAAATCGAGTGAAGAACAAATGGAATGTGTGAATCGACTATAGGAAATTGAATGTTGAAACAAAAAAAAGATCACTACCCTCTTCTATTCATTGATAAAATGATATAATGATTAGTTGGAAAGTCACACTATTGATTTCTTGATGGATACACCGGTTATATACAAATCCCAATCGCACCTCAGGAATAAGAAAATTCAACATTCACTTGCCCCATTGGAACATATACATACAATAGAATTCCTTTTGGCCTTTGTAATTCTCCTGCAACATTCCAAAGGTGTATGATGAGTATCTTTTCTGAATTCATTGAACATTTCATGGAAGTATTCATGGATGAATTTACCATTTATGGTGATTTATTTGAATCTTGATTGAATTCACTCTCTCTAGTCCTTCAAAAGTGTTTCAAGTGTAGCCTTGTGTTAAATTTTAAAAAATGTTACTTCATGGTTGCAAATGGAATTGTTCCAGGTCACATAGTTTCAAAAGAGGGTATTGAAGTTGATCATGCCAAAATTGAAGTAATCCAATCACTTATTGAACCCACCTCTGTTCGAGACATTCGTTCATTCCTTGATCATGCTGGTTTCTATCAGCGATTCATCTATAAATTCAGTAGGATTTCCCTCCCACTCACTCGGTTGAACCAAAATGATGTCACTTTCCATTTTGATGAGGTTTTCAAGAGATCCTTCGCTAAACTCAAAATTTATCTTACATATTCCCCAATAATCTAACCCCCAGATTGGTCATTACCCTTTGATTTGATGTGTGATGATTTTGATAGATCCGTTGGGGATATTCTTGGTCAAAGAAGAGAAAAAATTCCTCATGTCATCTATTATGCCTAAAAAACATTGGATGAAACTCAATATGTAAGAACCCGGTTTTTTCTGTAAAAGACTTTGGAATATTCTTGATATTTTTCCAGAGTAGCACCTTCAGACAGCGTGCGATTTCGAGCCCTAGAGTGGCCGGAATTAAGTTTTCAGTGTGTTCACACTGGGAATGCCAAATAAATGGGATAAATCCAAAATGGTACTTCATATCAGAGATCCGAGTGTATGGATGGGTCTAGAATGGGGTGGTTACCCTAGGAACGACATAAAACTTGTCAGCACAGGACGTTTGGACCCCTCGCTCGCTATCGGAGCATGGAACGAATAAATTAAATAATTAATTTATTCGTTTAACGGATTAACTCAAGTAACTATTCAATGGTAGCTAGGATTGGAAAAAAGAGGGCACCTTTGAGATCATAGCGTTCCGTTTATCCTAGGAGGGGTGTAAGTTTTGCGGGCACAGGTCGTCTGTGAAAAATGGCCCCAGGGTCGTTTACGTAATTTGGCAGCCTCAGGCGTTGAGTTTAATAACTTTTGAACGGGGCCTATGATTAAAATTCTGAGACCTCCGTTGCGCTCAAAGCGTTGTTTTTAGCCTAGGGGAGTCTTAATCCTGACCCTGTTGGAAGTTCAGGTATGGGGCCGCGGGATGGTGTTTAAGTTAATTAATCTATATAATTAACCTAACCCCCCCTTCTCTTCTCCCTCATTTCCCCCTCCCCTGGCAGGAGCTTCCAAGGAGGAGGAATCTCATCCCCTATCCTCCACCACTCCGGCGAGGCGGCTCCGACGAGGTGCGGAAATGCTGACGAACCACCCGCGAAGCTTCGGGCTACGCCCGTGCAGGTAGGAGGTTTTGTTTCTATTTTTAAATTCCCGCAAACTTTGAACCCAAATTTTAGTGCCGAATTGCTGCCAGATCTTCGATAAAATCCCATGTAAGCGTAGCATATTTCCTAAGATTCTTGACGCCTATTTTGGATTGAAAATCCGGCATCCGAGGTGATCACAACCATCCGTCGAAATCCACGGGTTTTGGGGTTTTTGGGTGTTTCCGGCGACCTGGGGCGGTCCGACGAGGTCCCAGGGCGGCGCGGATCTAGTCTGAGGCGGCGGCGGTGGCGGGTTCATCCGGCGGCAGTGGCGGGTTCATCTGATGGCGGCGGAGTAGGCCGGCCATCCGGCCGGCCGAGCGGCGCCTCGCTGGTGTGGGCGAGTTGGGGTCGCGGTGCGCGACCCCGGCGGGAGACCAAGACCCGCCATAGGCGGGTCTCCGCGTGGAAGGACCGGCCATGTCGGCCGGTCGGGGGTAGCGGGCTGCAGCCAGCGGGCCGCGGTAGAGTGGACCGGACATGCGGCTAGGCCGCGGGCTCAGCGGGCCGACAGGCGTGGGCCGGCCCAAGCAGGGCGGTTCGGCCGGACCGGCCCAAGGGGTTTTTCCCCTCCAACTTCGGACGCCCGTATCTTGAGCTATGGGTGTCCGTTTTGCGTGTCGTCAGTGGAAACACAGACCTCACATCAAGGAAGAATTTTTTAGGTGATTTCAGGAATTTTTAATTCCATAAAATAGGGGACTCAGAGGCGCGACGAGTCTTTAAGTGAATTGACGTTTTTCCGGGGATTCTTGTTTTGGACGGCACAAACACATCCGATATCCGAATTGAGCACCGTTAGTGGCGTCGCGACCCTGGCGTCGAGCCGGAGTTTTCTAGTATGGTTTCGGGCCCTGAAACCAAAGTTGAGGCGTGGGCCCCATGGGTCGTCCTTCGAGCTGCGAGCTGCGTCTAGCGACTTTCTCATCGGATGTCCGTTCGGGGCGTGCGAGCAGTCACCTTTGGGTGTTTTTCTGAGGGGATTGCAATGGTGCAATCCGCCCGCTCTAATTCCACACGATGGTGCAGGCCCCGTGAGGGCTATTTTGGGAGTGGGCGGTGTTTTCTAGCTTTATCACTGGGTGTCTGTTTTGGACGAGTGAATAGTCCATCTTGTGTACTTTTTCGAGAGGATCGCAACGGTACGATCTGTTCGTTGTGTTTCGGGATCGAGATGCAGGTCCCACAAAGCACCGCTCGTGTGCGGTGCACCAAAATGTATCTTTTTCTCCGGATATCCATTGCACTCAAGTGAGCAGTCCTTTTGACGTGTTTTTTCTGAGGGGATCGCAATGGTGCGATGCGCCCAATTGTTTTCGGGGCTGAGGCTTGGGATCACGGGACACCGTTTGGGCATAAGGCAGTGTTGGTGACTTTTCCATCGGATATTCATTGGAGGTGAGTAAGTAGTCAATCTCGCGTATTTTTCTACGTGGATTACAATGGTGTAATCTGTTTAGGAGATCGGAGCCTCTTACGTGATCTTATTAAATATGGAAGAAAGTACGGTGCTCTAGTGGTGGTTCGTCCTACTGTGTTTGTAGCGGACCCTTGGTGTGTGATCACTTGCACTCCAGTGTGAGTGATGTAAATTCTTGAGGAGTTGTGGTTGGTCGTGCCTCAACCATTGAGGTGGAAAGTTGGAGTTGATACGATTACGCCTTCTCATTGACGTTGGGGGCCGTGTGCACGTTAGCTTTGGGCTGGAGATGTGGCATACTCTTGGAGTATGCGAGAACACTGGGAGGTACATGTGGTTGTTTGTACCTGAGAATGTTTGTGCGCTTGGTTGGAGTTGACTTGGGGCCACACGTCATGTGGGCCCCATGTACGAGTCATGTTCTACTTTACATACCTTTGACCACCCGCGACATAGAGGGTCCTCCTATTCATGATTGTTTAGATCAGCAGGGTTGAGTGGTTTCCCCTGGTTTTGTTATGGAGTCGAGTGGTTGCACGATACCCACTCCGAGTTCTGTTGGATAGTGTTGTACCATCCAGTAGGGATGGCCAGAGCAGTTTCGGGTTTACCCTCCATTAGAGACTGGGCAGTGGGTTTCTCACTGACTTCTAGGGTTTACCCTCCAGTAGAGACTGGGTAGTGGGTTGCTCACTGACTTCTAGGGTTTACCCTTTAGCAGAGACTGGGCAGTGGGTCACCTGACACTCTTAGGGTCTACCCTCTAGCAAAGACTGGGCAGTGGGTCATTCGATGACCTCTTAGGGTCTACCCTCCAGCAGGGCTGGGAAGTGGGTCGCCCATCGTCTAGTTCCTGGTCTACCCTCCAGCGGGGCTGGGCAGTGGGTCGCCTGATGATGTATTAGGGTTTACCCTCTAGCAGGGCTGGGCAGTGGGTCACCCGATATCTTGTTAGGGTTTACCCTCCAACAGGACTGGGTAGTGGGTCACCTGTTGACATTTCAGACTCAGTCCTTTCTACTAGGCTAGTCTTTGGCTTTACTACGTGACTAACGGAGCGGGACCCTCATTTATACGGGTCAGTGATGTGACAACTTTGACTTTGAGTAGACCTCTCGAATGTGTGATAGTGATGAGGTGTGGTTTTAATTCACATGGAACTCTCAAGTACGAGGTGAAATTTCCCCACTGAGACGCGTCCTTGTGACGTGATCTAAAACTGTGTGGGCGAGTCAGTGCCACCCAAAGCAGATAGTGTCGAGGTGCGGTAATTTGAGCCCCTTGGCTTGCAGTTTGGGGCAGACATGTGAGACGCTGGCCATCAATGATTGTTACTTCTAGTCCTATTGGTGACTCGATTTCTTGGGCTGAGCTACAAGATGGATATCCCCTTAAGATCTTGTTTGGGATTCTTGATTGAGCATATGGATATGTATATACCTTTTTTCAGTACCCACTCCTTGGGTTTTGGCTACTCTCCTTCCAGGAGAGGCGAAGACGCGCGAGGTATGCCACGTGATTTCTGTGTCTAGCTTGTTGTGGTTAGACGTGTCTACTCTCCTGCTATAGGTAGCGAATACTCGACTAGAAGTTCATCTTCTCACCGTTTCCAGCTCCTTGTGTCTAGACGAGTCTATCTCCTTTCTCTTATTGGGTTGAGCTGGACTCTCTACTGTACTCTCTACTGCACTCTTAGTTGTACCTCTCTGCTTTCCCTGTTCGATCTACTACTCACCTGTCGGTACCTCCTTTATTTATCCCTCGAGCATTCAAGGTATCCTACTGAGTATTCTTATACTCACCCCTGCTCGGGCTTTGCCCGCACTTGGTGTTCCCTTGCAGACGACGGACAGGTTGGTCGTGACTTCAGTGGAGCTTAGGAGTTTAGAAGCGTGGACCACGTGCGATGGTCGGAGTTGGGTTCCAGGTGGGGGACCCTTCTAGCTATTTAATTTTTGTTCACCTATTGCTGGGTTGTGGCACTTTTCTGGTTGGGTGCGTGTTTTGGCCCTTTGTTTCAGTTTACCTCAGCACTTGCTTTGTACTTCTTAGAGGTCTATGCACTTTTGTGGTTTATATACAGCAGTTTCCCTTTACTTTACTTGTCTTTTCTCTTTTACTCTGCACTTTTTCATTGATTGTGATGCGTGTGTGTGTATAGGTACTCAGGAAAAGGCCTCCCCAAGTTATTGTGCCTTCGGCACTGGTCGCCAGCCCCTGGCCTATGGAGGTGGGCTTGGGGTAGTTGCGGCTCGAGCCTGGGTAGGGTCGGGTCGTGAAAGAGTGGTATCAGATGTGTTTCGTTCCTTGGGACATTGTTTGGACGTCCCTAAAAAAGAACTGGTTGGGATTTAGGGAAACAGTGTTAACATGTCTCAAGAGCAGCTCTCAGGCTAGGGAGTCCAGTTATGGTGCGGCGGCTGACGTATCCATTCTCCAGGACCCTGATAACCCGCTTGTCGACTCGGCATGCTGAGACACTCGTTGCAGGGAAAATTGGTTTGTGCATCACATAGGATTGAGTCTTTGACTATCCTTCTTGAGTCAGCTCCCCATTGTTGTTACTTTTATATACATATATGCTCATCTGACCGCGACACTTTTTGATAATATTCAGGATGCCTCCACGAAGACAGCCAGCCAGGATACCAGCTTTGGTTTGTAACAATAACCCTGTGAGCTATGAGGCCACAGTCCAGGACCCATCATGCGATCCCCTTTCTTCGGATGGGCCGGTAGTAGCACCCCCACCTGTTGAGCAGCAGATAGCTTCAGCAAAGCAGACTGAACTTGAGCGCAGGTTGAGCGCGCTCTGTGAGTTCCAGCGGCAGAGACCGCTGAGGTTCAGTGGTGTACCAGACCCTCAGGTAGTATAGGTTTGGCTAGAGATAGTGTTTTTTCCTTTCCAGGATTGTGCAGACGCCGATAGATCAGAGAGTGGCCTTGGTAGCTAACCTTTTTCATGGAGTAGCTTGGCGTTGGTGGAGTCTGGTGAATCAGTTTCTTGACGAGTCATCGCTTTTGTGGGCCGATTTTCAGTTTTTGTTTTGTGAGGAGTTTTTCCCCCCCTCTTATGCTCCGTTCAGATTCAGGAGCTCCTGCAGTTTCAACAGGAAGGTATGATAGTGGCCGAGTACGCGGCTAGTTTTGCAGATCGTGCACGCTTTTACCCGGACTTGGTCCATGAAGGAAACTTCCAAGTGCAGAAGTTTGAGCATGGTCTCCGCTGAGAGATTCGTGCTATCATAGTACCCTTGGGCATTTCCACATATACTGGGGTGCTAGATTAGGCGCTGGTGACAAAGAGCTTCCTGTCACGTTCTAGAGTTGGTGGTGACAGCAGGCACGTTAGAGACGAGACGTCTGCCGCAGCTAGTGGGCATCGGCAAACAGGACCTCGATGTAGGTGGATTTTCGATAACCGGACTCAGGGGCATGGTCATACACCACAGTGGCATCTGAGGGCACCAGTGTAGCCCGAAGAGAGTCAGTGCTACGCTTACAATGGGCGAGGTCACCTGGCATGAGAGTGCCCGACCAGGCATTCAGAGAGCTTCAGGTCGGTAGCAGTTGAACCACCACGGTAGAGGAAACATCATGATCAAAGTGGTACCCAGAGAGGTGGTGATAGCAGAGGAGTGGGAGGAGCTGGTAGTGGGGGAAGACTTTACAAGGTTTTCCCATCACCACTAGGTGGTCCACGTCAGGATCCAGGAGCTGACAGTTGGGACCGCGGACAGCCGTGAGCTTTGGATGTCTACGATCCTGCAGAGCATGAGGTGGTAAGAGTTACGCTCTACAACTCTTCTACTTTTGTAGTATAATTTTTATACTCTATGTGTGGAATGCCTTTTATCCCTTCTCCTTGTTTGATTTGTTACCAGGGTGGAGTGAGGCATCGGTGTAACCCTGTGTTAGTAAGGTAAAAAGGCGTGGGACCTTTTTATTTAGTTGATGGTGTTGACTCCTTCGCTCTCTGAGCATGTAAGAGAGTCTTGGTTGTGAGACATCGACGGTGAAACCTTGCGCAACCAGATATACTTGGGTGTTTCACCATATGGATATTCTGAAGGAGGGAATCACCGGGCCTTGTCCTGGGTGCGGTTGGTGATTCCAGTCGTGACGTGCGACGTAGAGGTTCGGTCGGGGAGTTGAGCTACCCTCGAGGTCCTTAAGACCGTTTGAGACCGTGCGAAGGGATGACGAGGTTCCCTACTGCCTTGCCCTAACCCCAAAGTCTGGAGTGGGTGCACGACATCTCCCACGTGACTCACATGAGGAGATATGTGCGTGATCCTATGGATTTCATCGGAAAGGCTAGACCTCGCATGAACAGATCAAATCCTTTGGTCTGTGTGTGGTGACGCGGGACTGTGAAAGAGTTCTTCTGGATACAGAAGATCCAGGTGTGGGCTTAGTACCTTGAGTTGTTCCATGGTTTTGCTTTTCGGGGACTAAAATCTTAAAGGAAGGAATGATGTAATAACCTGGTTCTTACTGTAAAAGAATTTTGAATATTCTTGATATTATTCCAGAGTAGCGTCTTCAGACAGCATGCGATTCCAAGCCCCAGAGTGGCCGGAATTAAGTTTTTAGTGCGTTCACACTAGGAACGCCAAATAAATGGGATAACTCATAAATGGTGCTTCGTATCAGGGATTCGAGTGTAAAGATGGATCCGGAATGGGGTGTTTACCCTAGGAATGACATAAAACTTGTCGGCGCAGGACGTTTGGACCCCTCGCTCGCTATCGAAGCGTGGAACGGATAAATTAAATAATTAATTTATTCATTTATTGGATTAACTCAAGTAACTCTTAAATGGTAGCTTGGATTGGAAAACTGAGGGAACCTTTGAGTTTTGAGCGTGCCTTTTACCCTAGGAGGGGTGTAAGTTTCGCGGGCGCAGGTCGTCTGTGAAAAATGGCCCCAGGGGTGTTTTCGTAATTTGGCTTCCTCAGGCGTTGAGTTTAATAACTTTTGAACGGTGCCTTGGATAAAAATTCTGAGACCTCCATTGCTCTCAGAGCGTGGTTTTTATCCTAGGGGAGGCTTAATCCCGACCCTGTCGGGAGTTCAGGTACGGGGCTGCGGGAGGGTGTTTAAGTTAATTAATTTATATAATTAACCTAAACCCCCTTCTCTTCTCCCTCATTTCCCCTCCCCTGGTAGGAGATTCGAAGAAGGAGGAAGCTCCTCCCCTATCCTCCACCACTCCGGCGAGGCGGCTCCGACGAGGCGCGACAACGCCGACAAACCACCCACGAAGCTTCAGGCTATGCCCCATGCAGGTAGGAGGTTTTGTTTCTGTTTTTAAATTCTTGCAAACTTTGAACCCAAATTTTAGTACCGAATTGCTGCCTGATCTTCAATCAAAAACCATGTAAGCATAAAATATTTCCTAAGCTTCCCGACGCCTATTTCGGATTGAAAATCCGATGTCCGAGGTGATCGCATCCATCCACCGAAATCCATGGGGTTTTGGGGGGTTTTGGGTGTTTCCGGCGACCCGGGGCGGTCCAACGAGGTCCCAGGGTGGTGCAGCTCCGGTCCGATGCGGCGGCGGCGGCGGGTTCATCCGGTGGTGACAGAGAGTTCATTCGATGGTGGGGGAGGAGGCCGACCATCCGCCCGGCCGAGCGGCGCCTCACCGGTGCGGGCGAGGTGGGGTCGCGGTGCGCGACCCCGACGGGAGACCAAGATCCGCCATAGGCGGGTCTCCGCGTGGAAGGACCGGCCATGTCGGCCGGTCAGTGGCAGGGGGATACAACCAGTGGACCGCGACAGAGTGGACTGGACCCGCGGCTGGGTCACGGGCTCAGCGGGCCGGCCGGCGTGGGCTTTCCCAAGTAGGGCGGACCGGCCGGACCGGGCCAAGGGGGTTTTCCCCACCAACTTCGGACGCTCGTATCTTGAGCTACGGGTGTCCGTTTTGCATGTCGTTAGCGACAACGCAGACCTCGTGTCAAGGAGGACTATTTGGAATGGTTTTGGGAATTTTTAATTTAATAAACGAGGGGACTAGGAAGCTGAAAGAGCACTGTCGTGGGCGACCTCAAATGATTAGTATGATTTTGGGGTACTTAGGTGCAGCAGAGTGGCTGACCAAGGTCGTCTCTCAAAGGAGGAAGTGAATTAAAACAATTTTTAGAGGTATTCTAGAAGTAAAATAAAAGAGAATAAAAACACTACTTGAAAGGATGGGGGTGTTTGTTTATAGTTTATGAATCTAGAAGAAGTTTGCTGGAAGAAGATTGTATTTTTTTTGTTTTTAGTTTTGAAATGAAGTTTGATTAAAATGACACAACAACAAGATGTTTGTTTAGACAATATTTAAAAGACGTAATCGATCTAACTCTGCCTCTTCAATAATTTATTAATCATTATCATTTAAATTAATATTCACTTAATTATGATCCCTTAATTTGTTAAATCCCGAACCCTACGAGAATTAACTTTACCACGAAGATTGAAGTGAATTTTAACCTTAGGCTAACTTTGGAACATGCAATCGCAACACCCTGCTTTGATTGATGTTCTAAAATTAGATTATGGTCAGTGGTAAATTAAGGCACATAACCACTCTGTAAATGAGGATTAATTGATTTTAGGGATTATATTTGAACTCTACAAATTGATCCCATGTGGTTTTGAATTACCGGTTAAGGTTGCGCTCTCACAGTTCACACAATTCCCGACCTCGCGTGGTTTGTGTTAACTATTCAATTGCTTGCTTAGTTTCATTTAAATTAAAAACTCAATTAATAGATCATAATATGTGAATTACAGTATCTCATTGATTCAAAATAAATGAATGAAGAAGGATAGAGGTCGATCGATTACTAAAAAGAACTACTCTTCCATGGGTGGTGTAGTCATCGTGGAGACGTTTTGCATAAGCAACGGATTGAAAGGGTAGAACCCAATCTTGTCTCCACTCTTGATTCCAACCCAATTAATAAGATTAAGATAAGAAGAAGAGGGATGAACACAGAAGATTATTTGAAGAAAAATTCAAGAAACAAACATGAAAGAAAAGAAATACAAAGAAGAGGTGAGAGAGGAGAGCCTTTTTGGAAGAGAGGTTTGCACAAAGGCTTACTTCTTCCAAGAGTTGTGAGGGGCTCCCAAGAGACACCCTTTCGTACAAACCTTCCCAAAGCCTCGACCAGCCCTCTCAAAGAGTTAAAACCCCCTTTAAATAGAGTTTGTGAGGGCTAGGGATACATAACTTTTTAAATGTGAAATGAAAATCTCGGCCAAATATTTTATTCCAACTTGAAACGCCAATTTTACCTCCAAAAAGCGTGAATTGACCGGACTTCAAGAAGGATTATTTGTGACAAATCCTGTCCCCGAGCTTTCCTCAAAATTTGGGCTCAATCCAAGCCCGTATGTAGAAGATATGGCCCAAATACAGAACCCATGTCCATTCTGCCGAGTCCAGCCCACCATTGGATTAATGGATCATTTACTCCATCCAAATGCACTCTTTAGCTTTAGTGTCCTGAATAAAAGATTTAGATAATTATGTTAGGAACACTGTTACAAAATTTCAAATTCAAATAATAAATATAAAAATATTTAGCTTCGAAATACTACAGTGAACTATAAAGGGTAAAACTGGAATTTTCATCAAATATTCAAATGAATGATCTAATTCCAAATATTTTCTAATTAAACATATTTAACACAATGTGAGGAAATTATATCATTTATTATCAATAAAATATTCAATAAAATATTGTTTTATCAGAAGCACGACACGTCTTTAAGTGAGTTGATGGTTTTCCTGGGATTCTTGTTTTGGACGGCGCAGACACATCCGATGTCCGAATTGAGCACCGTCAATGGAGTCACGACCCTAGCGTCGAGTCAGAGTTTTATAGTATAGTTTTGGGCCCCAAAACCGGAGTTGAGGCATGGGCCCTACGGGTCGTCCTTCGAGCTGCGAGCAGCGTCTAACGACTTTCTCATCGGACATCCGTTCGGGGTGTGTGAGCAGTCTTCTTTGGGTGTTTTTCCAAGGGGATTGCAATGGTGCAATCCGCCCGCTCTAATTTCGCACGATGGTGTGGGCCCAGTGAGGAACGTTTTGGGAGTTGGCGGTGTTTTCCAGATTTATCACCGGGTGTATGTTTTGGACAAGTGAATAGTCTATCTTATGTACTTTTTCGAGAGGATCACAACGGTGTGATATGTTTGTTGTGTTTCGGGACTGGGATGCAGGTCCCACGAAGCACCGCTCGTGTGCAGTGCACCAGAATGCATCTTTTTTTTCTGGATATCTGTTGCACTCAAGTGAGCAGTCCTTTTGATGTGTTTTCCCAAGGGGATCACAATGGTGCGATGCGCCCGACTGTTTTCGAGGCCGAGGCTCAGGATCACAGGGCGTCGTTCGGGCGTAAGGCGGTGTTGGTGAATTTTCTGTTGGATATCCGTTGGAGGTGATTATGTAGTCGATCTCGTGTGTTTTTCTACGTGGATTACAACAGTTTAATCTGTTCAGGTGAGAAGAGCCTCTTACGCGATCTTATTAAATGTGGAACCAAGTAAGGCGCTCCAGTGGTGGTTCGTCCTACTGTGTTTGTAGCGGACCCTTGGCATGTGATCGCGTACACTCCTGTGTGAGTGATGTAAATGCTTGAAGAGTTGTGGTTGGTCGTGCCTCAGCCGTTGAGGTGGCAAGTTGGAGTTGATACGATTACGCCTTCGCATTGACGTTGGGGGCCATGTGCACGTTAGGCTTTGGGATGGAGACGTGGCATACTCTGGGAGTATGCGAGAACGCTGGGAGGTACATGTGGTTGTTTGTACCTGAGAATGTTTGTGCACTTGGTTATAGTTGACTTGGGGCCACACGTCATGTGGGACCCATGTACGTGTCGTGTTCTACTTTGCATAGCTTTGAACTCCCGCGACATAGAGGGTCCTCCTGTTCATGATGGTTTAGATCAGCAGGGTTGAGTGGTTTCCCCTGGTTTTGTTCTAGAGTCGGGTGGTTGCACGATACCCACTCCGAGTTCTATTGGCCAGTGTTGTACCATCCAGTAGGGATGGCCATAGCAGTTCCAGGTTTACCCTCCAGTAGAGACCGGGTAGTGGGTTTCTCACTGACTTCTAGGGTTTACCCTCCAGTAGAGACTGGGCAGTGGGTTGCTCACTGACTTCAAGGGTTTACCCTCCAGCAGAGACTGGGCAGTGGGTCACCCGACACTCTTAGGGTCTACCCTCCAGCAGAGACTGGGTAGTGGGTCACCCGACAAACTCTTAGGGTCTACCCTCTAGTAGGGATGGGCAGTGGATCGCCCGTCGTCTAGTTCTAGGTCTACCCTCCAGCGGGGCTGGGCAGTGGTTCGCCTGATGATGTATTAGGGTTTACCCTCCATCAGGGCTGGGCAGTGGGTCACCCGATATCTTGTTAGGCTTTACCATCCAGTAGGGCTGGGTAGTGGGTCACCTATTGACATTTCAGAATCAGTCCTTTCTACTAGGCTAGTCTGTGGATTTACTCCGTGACTACCGGAGCAGGACCCTCGTTTGTACGGGTCAGTGATGTGACATCTTTGACTTTAAGCAGACCTCTCAACTGTGTGACAATGACGAGGTGTGGTTTGACTTCACTTGGAACTCTCAAGTACTAGGGGAACTTTCCCCCACCGAGATGCGTCCTTGTGATGCGATCTAAAAACGCACGGGTGAGTCAGTGCCACCCAAAGCGGATAGTGTCGAGGTGTGGTAATTTGAGCCCCTTGGCTTGCATTTTGGGGCAGACGTGTGGGATGCTGGGCATCAATGATGGTTAATTCTGGGCCTGTTGGCGAATCACTTTTTTGGGCTGAGATACGGGATGGATATCCCCTTACTATCTTGTTCGGGATTCTTGATTGAGCATATGGATATGTATATACCTTGTTCCAGTACCCACTCCTTGGGTTTTGGATACTCTCCTTCCAGGAGAGGCGAAGACGTGCGAGATATGCCACGTGATTTCTGTGTCTAGCTTCTCGTGGTTGGACGAGTCTACTCTCCTACTATAGGTAGCAAAGACTCAATGAGAAGTTCATCTTCTCACCATTTCCAGATCCTTGTGTCTGGACGAGTCTATCTCCTTTCTCTTGTTGGATTGAGCTGGAATCTCTAATGTACTCTTTACTGCACTCTCAGTTGTACCTCTCTGCTTTCCCTGTTCGATCTACTGCTCACCCATTGGTACCTCCTTTGTTGCTCCCTCAAGCCTTCGGGGTATCCTACTGAGTATTCTTATACTCACCCCTGCTCGGGCTTTGCCTACACTTGGTGTGCCCTTGCAGACGACAGATAGGTTGATCGTGACTTTAGTGGAGCTTAGGAGTTCAGGAGTGTGGACCGCGTGCGGTGGTCGGAGTCGGGTTCCAGGTGGGGGACCCTTCCATCTGTTTACTTTTTTTTCACATGTTTCCAGGTTGTGGCACTTTTCTGGTTGGGCGCATGTTTTTCCCCTTTCCTTTTCAGTTTAACTCAGCACTTGATTTGTACTTATTAGAGGTTGATGCACTTCTGTGGTTTATATACAGCAGTTTCCCTTTACTTTACTTGTATTTTCTCTTTTACTCTACACTTTTTCATTGAGTGTGTTGCGTGTGTGTGTATAGGTACTCAGGAAAAGGCCTCCCCGAGTTATTGTTCCTTCAGTGCTGGTCTCCAACCCCTGGCCTATAGAGGTGGGCTTGGGGTAGTTATGGCTCGAGCCCAGGTAGGGCCGGGTCATGACACAATATCACTGCACTGTGAATTAAAAGTAACTTTTAGAAGTGGTTTTTTCCTTAGATAAATTCTTCCCCTATATTTTAGGTTCCAAAATCATCATCTTCACAGACCCTTCTGCTATAAAGTTATTACTCAAGAAAAGTTATTCCAAACCGAGGCTAATAAGATGGATCCTAATGCTCCAAGATTTTGAACTTAAAATCAAAGATATATTAGGAAAATAAAACCATGTGGTTGATCACCTTAGTAGAATTTCTAATTCTTCTCATTTAGAAATCATTGATCCTAAATTACTCATTGATCACCTTTCATTTCTCACTCAAAAGTAACCATGGTATGCCCCAATTGTAAATTACTTAGTTTTTGGTGTTTTTCCTAAAAATGTTTCAAAAGAACAAAAAATGAAGTTGAAAAGTGATTCAAAATACTATTTTTTGTAATAAAATAATATTTGGAAAACTGGGGCTAACATGGTAATTAGAATATGTGTTGATGAAGATGAACATTCCTCCATCTTATAATTTTGTCACTCACTTCTCGAAGGTGGCCATTTTAGGACACAAAGGGCCTCCTAAAAGGTCCTAGAATCTAGATTCTTCTAGCCTTCAGTCTTCATGGACTCACATGAGTTATTTCAATCATGTCCCACTTTCCAAAAGTTTGGCACAATTTCCAAAATAAATTAAATTCCCTAAAGCCCTTAATATTTTATAATATCTTCAATGTTTGGGGAATCGATTTCATGGGACCATTCCCTCTTCCAATGGATTACCATACGTTCTTCTTATGGTCAACTATGTTTCTAGGTGGGTTGAGGACAAACCCACTAGAAAGTATGATTCACATACTATTATTTAGTTCCTAAAAGCCCACATCTTCTATAGATTTGGAACTCCCCATGCCTTGAATAGTGACTTAGTAACCCATTTTTGTAACAGAACCATGGAATATCTATTGAAAAATAATGGAGTTATACATAAAACATCAATTGCATATCACCCCTAAATAAATGGTATGGATGAACTTTCTAATAGAGAAGTAAAAAAGAGTGCTTGAGAGAATTTTTAAGCCCACCAGAAATGACTGGACTAAGAGACTTAGTGAAACACTTTGGGCTTATCAAAATTCCTATAAAACACCCATTGGGATGTATCTTTTTAGGATAGTTTTTTTAAAACATGTCATTTACCACTTTAAATCCAACATAAGTCATTTTGGTAAGTGAAAACTTATAATTTTGATTGTGAAAAATTTAGTGAAGAGATATTTTTGCAGTTGACTAAATTTGAAGAGCTTTGACTTGATTCCTATGAGAATTCTAATATGTACAAAGAAAAGGATAAGGTACTCCATGACAAACACATCCTGTGAAAGGTATTTCATGAAGGTTAAAAGTTAATGATCTATAATTATTGATTTTTATTTCACCTAGGTAAGCTTACTTCTCATTGGGAAGGTCCTTTTATTGTTTCTAATGTTTACCCATTTGGTGCAGTTCAAGTCCAAGACCCCTCTTCAAAAAGAAAATTCACAGTTAATGGACATCAGATAAAGAATCACCATGAGAGGATTCACAATCCTAGAACAACATCGACTTCCACTGGATCTAAAACTTCTACAGTAGACCCACCCCTGGATGGAGACGACGACCCACTAAATCCAAACTAGGGGCACCTTTTCCCCTTTAACTCTCCCTCTCTTCCTCTCTCTCCCTCTTTCTTCTTATCCCTCTCTCTTTTATTTTTTACCACTTCATTCATCAAACCCTTTCTTTTTATCTTTCTATTTTGTGTGGGTGTGTATTTTAAAAACAAAAAAAAAAACTAAAAAAAAACAAAAAAAAATGTAAAAACAAAAACAAAAAGAGTCATACTTACTCACCATCCACTTTTGAAATTTTTTCCAACCATTTTAGGGAGTCAAAAAGAAATGTTTTCATCTCAAAAATTTTGTATTTTCATCATGAATTTGGATAAAGAATCTTATTTCAAAACCAACAAATTTTGAATGCTTAATTTTTTATTTAGAAAATGATTTTCCCCAACCATGAGGAACAATATTATCTTTCATTCCAAGGCCACGTATGTCCATATTTTCAAAATATGTGTTTTCACCCTCAATTTTGAGTCTTGAGTTTATGGACCTTCGAGCTGAATTTCCTACTTTTGTGTGCATTAATATGATAAAGGTATTTTCTTAACCACATGAGAAACATAATATCCAAATAGCCTCCCATTTCCCTTACATTAATCCTATTTTTTAAATCCCCTTAGAGCCTATGAAAACCTTTTCTAAGATATACACATTACAATCCCAATACCTTGTCCCTCCCAACATCTACATGGATTTACATTGCATAATTTATTGGAATTTCAGTATGAGGGGGAATAGATTTCATTTTGGATATCCTTTTCTTAATTTTCAGCATGTTATCATATTCTTGAGTACAAGAATCCATTTTATTGTGAAGGGGAGGTTTTAATTCAATGATTTTTTGGAATTATATATGTTTATGACATCTTGTACAAATTTTATTGAAAAGTTTTAAAAAAATGAAAAAAATCAAAAAAATAAAAATAAAAAAAAGAATGGGTTGTTTCTTGGGTGGGTCAAAAATCACTCTTCTTAAAACTTTGATATTTTTATAACTTTTACAATTAGTTTCATGATGATATCAATCTTGGGTTGGTAGATGAGTGTGATATTTGTTTCAAGTTCAAATTTTGAAAAAAAATCAAAAAAGAAGTGGAAAAGAAAAAAACATAAAACTTGTATTATATATTCTTATGCCATTGGAAGAAGTTTTGTGTTTTGTAAATATTTCATATTCTCATCCCCTTCAAATTTTCTTCCTCCTTTGTGTCTTTATTCACATAATCGTCCCCTTGTAAATATGTTTTTTCATTTCCTTCCATGTTTCATTTCAAAAAAATTGTTCATTGTTTTACCCATGTTGATGTTTTACCCCTATTGTCCTATATCCTGGACATTAAATTCCTACCATTACATAACCATAGAAAAATCCCTTCAAAATAAATATTTATTCTTTTTCACTTTAGGATAGGGAATGAAAGTTGAGAGATCTTTCAAACTCTAAGATTTTCACATTTGGTTGGTGAATGAGTGAACCTCCATAAATAAATTTTATCATCTTAAGAGGTGTGATTTTTGAGTGTCCACATTTTCCATATCTATATTTGAGCATGAAAAATGATTTTTTTGAACATTTTTTCTATAACAATTTTTGGTGGAGTTCAATATGGATGAGTCAAATGTTCTAAACCTCCCCTGATTATGGAAAACCAAATTTTAATATTTGTTGGGGAGTGAGAATAATTTTGTTATGTTTTTATGTTTTTTTCACATGAATACATGCACAAGACTCGGTGTGGAGGAGTTTATGTTATTCATTTATTCATAAATTTTTTATAATCCCTTTAGTAAATTTCATGTAAAAGTGCATAATTTGTGTGTGATACTCATGTTAAAATACTAAATATAATTTTGAGCATCATTTGAAGTAGTCCAATTGAGTAGGATTACGTTTTTAATTATAAATCTTACCTTGATTATCCAAATTGAATGGTTATTGTTTTTTAGGATTATATATTCAATTTAAAACATATCATTAGAAGGAATCATTGTCCAATTTTTCCATTTGAAGGGTTATATAGACCACACAAGAAGGTCCATAGAATCTACGAAAAAAATGGACCATCCATGAAGATTGAATTACTGGGATAAACTTAGAAGTTAAAAATATTTTATTCTCTACAAATATTCCTAGGAAAATTTCATTCATATTAAGTAAAACTTTCAAGGCCCAACTCCACTAAAAAGGGGCTCAAATGATTCAATGAAGTCCAACCCACCATTCTGTCCAGGAAAAGAAATCATCACACACAATATGACTTTAATCATGATATATACATACATTAAATCTGAGATTTTGTAGTGTAAAATATAAGATATATTTGGATGACTTCATTGAATAAAGTGTTCATATTTTAGGGCATATTCCTATTCAAAACCCCATTCACATTTTGGCCATGAAAAAGTATGGATTGGAATGGATAGATTAAAATTGTTTAATCAAACCACAGTAAAATATGTTAATTAAGTTCAATGGACACAAAATTTTCAGATTATACATAAGAGATCAATATCTACAACTTGTAAGAAGATCATATCTCGAGATTCAGCTGTTTGGTTAGACAAATTGGTGATCCAAGTGGAGGGGAATATTTGGAATGCAAACAGTCCACCACCATTGGGCTATAAATACATATCCCTCTTCTCCTTGAAAGGGGTTGATATTTCAGAATATAGAAGCATATATTTTCATGACAAAAAACTTTAAAAATTATTTTTATGACCTTCCATACTCAAGTTTTCACTTGAGAGACTCTTCCTCCTCTCTTTGTTTTCATTTACTTTTGTGTTCTTGTTTGTTTGTAGTCTCATAAGTGTTTGTGTAGTAATTCTGTTTTAAAGTATGTTTATTTTTAATTTTTTCTTTTAATCATACACTATATTTTTTTAAATATTAATTCTCTTAAAATAGTTTAAATAAAGTTTAAACCCCTTTCCTTCTTTTCTTCCTCATTCAATTGAAATTCTGGTTTTAATTCTTATCATCATTCATGTGTGTGTTCGGTGCACCGATATTTTCTTGTCCCATTATTTTTATTTTTATTTTAACTCATCACCATAAAAATTTAAACCATATTATTAACCAAACCAATGGATGAGTAAATCTACCATTGGGAAGAGTTATAATTTTGTGATGTTAAGTGATTGAGAGATTTTGCTCGATGAATATTATTTAAATTAACATTGTGTATGTTAAACTTAAAATTTCATGGATTAATGACATGATTTGTTTAGATTGTGGTTTCCATGGATTATTGGAACCATAAATACACTACCATAAACAATATTTTATTAAGATTAAAACCCTAAGCTAATTTAAGGCTTGTATTAAAGCCTTAACACTTGGGAATACCAATCAAAGTCATCTTGTGAAGTGAGTGTTAATTTAATACAATATAAAGAAAAAATCCACGACAACACAAGATTAACTCCCTAATAATGAACTCACCCCAATATTTGTCAAATTGTTAAATCAAACATCAAACATCAATAAATTCATTTAATCTCTTCATACAAACCTCCCCAATCAAAATACAATCAATTAAAAACAATCGACTATAAAAAGTATCATTTATGAGGATTCAACCCGAGTGCTGCTATACACATCAGCAGATCACTAGAATCTTGAATGTTTGATAGGTGACAATTGGCCACACTTCAATCTCTCTTCATGATCAATGAATCACAACAAGTGGAATCAGATCCATTTATGGTCAAACGGTGGTGAGAAATGGAGTTTTTCTAGTGATTGAAAAATTCAAGTTGTCCGGAGTCATGTTTTGAAGGAAGATTTTGAAATATCAGGTTGAGGCAATTCCAATGGCGAAAACAGCATAAAAAATAGAGTGAAGATGAGATTCCTAGACCCGGTCAAAGTTTGATCAAACTTCGGGTGCTACAGTACCCCCTTGATGAACAATAAGGTACTATTCCTGCGCCGAAAACTTTTCCAGCAATATTCTGTGTGCTGCTCTGGTGCACCACATCTGTACCATGTCACCAGATGATCTCAGTCGTTAACACTGATTTGGTTATATCTTGATCAATCAATGTCCTATTTTGATGATCCAGGAGTCAATTCCACTATTTTTGACCATTCTAGACACAAATGGTGTTTTTCCAGATTTTATATCAATTTTTATAGAATTTAAATTCAATGAAGGGATAATCCACAGGAGTGATGATCATTTTGACTTCTTTGAACTACTCCATTTGGAAGTATTTAATGAAATATATTCTTAATGAAAAGGATCTTTTTGACCCCATTAAGAACAAGGGAGTCAACCTTGATGCCACCAAGGAAGCATAATGGAAGAAGCTGAACAAGAGGATGATCGGTCAAATCCACCAATAGGTCGATCATAGTGTCTACTACCATGTTGCACAAGAGACTGACATTTATGAAATTTGGATGAAGTTGGAAAATATGTACCAGTCAAAGACTACGTATAAAAAGATCCTCTTGTTGAAGCAGTTGATGAATCTTAGACTATATAGTGGAATCTCTATAACCAAGAACACCAACGAGTTTCAAAGCCTGGTGAACCAATTAGGGGATCCAGGTAAGACTTTGAATGATGAAGATCAGGAGAACCATATACTCTACACACTTCCCGATAGCTGGGATACACTTTTTGTCTCACTCAAGAACTGATCTCCCAGAGGCAAACTTACCATGGAAAATGGTAAAGGATGCATTATTCAACGAGGATGCCCGAAGGAATGATGCGAGTTACAATCAAACAAAGGCTCTCATCCTAGATAAGCGAGGGAAATAACAAGGAGGAGGTTGATGGGGTGGGAATTAGAGGCCAACACAAGAGCATAGGAAGTTCCACAGATGGTAGGAGACCATCATAAAAATGTTATCATTGTGGCATGGAGGAACAAATAAAAAATAATTATCGAAAGTTTCTACAAGAAAATGGTCAAAGTATCAATCAACAAAGAGTAAAAGTAGATGCACATGTGAGTATCACCAGAGAAGTTGTTCTTTCCCCCAAAGATGAAGAAGAGAAATGATTTCATACAATAGTCCAAGACACAGAATGGGTGGTCAATACTACAGCATCGTACCACATCACTCTACATCGTGAGTATTTATTGACTTATCAAGCTGGTTACTTTGGTGCAGTCAATATGGGAAATACCAATTCGATAGAGATTATTGGTGTAGGTGATATCCAATTCAATATGAACATTGGATACACAATCACCCTAAAGTATATTCGGCATGTTCCAAGCATTTAACTTAACCTATTATCATGTATAGTCTTTTATCAACAAGGCTATGACAAAATCATCAACAAAGAAGCATGTAAGATCAAAAAAGGAGCCATCATCATCGCTTAAGGAAACATGTGGTATACTATACAAAACTAATGTGAAGATATATACAGATATCCTCAACAAGGTGGAAGGAGTGACGCCATCCAATATGTGGAATAAGATACTTGACCACATGAGTGAAAGTGGGTTATATACCCTAATGAAGAAGAAGTACATAGGTATTGACAAGGATGAATCAGTTGATCCTTGTAAATATAGATTGTATGGGAAGCAACATAGAGTCTCATTCAATATTTCCTCATTAAGAAGACCATAGTTGTTGGATCTGTTGCACTCTGATATATGGGGACCCATGGAGGTGGATTCATTGGGAGGTAAAAAATATTCCATATCCTTTATTGATGATGCATCTCAAAGGGTGAGTATTTTATTCTTAAGGATGAAGGACCAAATACTGTATTACTTTAAGATGTTCCACGCCATGGTGGAGCATGAAACTAGAAGGAAGCTGAAATGTATTCGTTCAGACAATGGAGGATAGTACACAACTAGAGAATTTTATTCCTATTATAGGATTCAGGGTATTATACATGAGAGGATGATCCCACACACCCCAAAAAATAATGGATTTATAGAAAGAATGAATAGAACCATCATGGAAAAGGTTAGAAGCATGATGAGTTTGGCTAAGCTACCTAAGCCATTCTAGGGAGAAGTTTTTCAGGTTGCATGCTACCTCATCAACATATCACCATCGGTACCACTGAATTTTGAGATTCCGTAAAAGATATGGTCTTGTAAAAATCCATATTACTCTCATTTACAAGTATTTGGATGTTTGGAATTTTCAAATGTATCCAAGTATCTTAGTAAGAAGCTAGATGGGAGATCTACTCCATGTATCTTCATCAGATATGGAGATGAGAAGTTCATATACAATATTTGGGACCCAAAGAAGAATAAGGTGATCAGAAGCCCAAATGTTTTTTTCCAAGAGAAACAGACGATCTAGGACATTCAAAATCCTAGAATGTCTCCAAGGCAAAGTGTCGAGGAATCAATTTTTGATCCAACACCTGTACCAACAACACTTGTCAATGAAGAGGAGGAGGTATAACAAGACTCGTCAGCAGTAGACCAGAAGTTAGTGGAGGATGATATTGAGCAGGGGGAGACTCAATCCTCTCTATAAGAAGTTACAGAAACATCACAATAGCTAGGTGATTTTGTGCCTCCCAAACCTAACATTTTACTGGTTTGAAGATCTTCACGAGGAAGGATTCCATCAAAAAAATATTTGAAGTCAGAGTACCTGTTTCTAAATGATGATGATGATCCATAAGGGTATCAAGAAGCATATCAAAATTCACTATCATTGGATACACAAAGTGATGGATCGATAACTACTGAGAGTTTTGAATATCCATATAAAGGAGAACCTGAAGAATATGTTGACAAAGGAGCTTTCTCAGGAGAAGCTAGACCTTTACAGACACTCTAGTGGATTGCAGCTGGAGGGGGAGAATTGATGGAGTATTTTTCCAACTATCTTGTTGGTGGATGGTACACCTACCTCACCAACCCATGAACATGGCTGCTACACATTCTACATGTGTATCCCCTATTCATTTGGTAGCAATGGGAGAAGTACATGGTAGATGGGGATTGGTGGGGGTTTGTGGGGGAGTTATGTCAACATTGAAACCTCCCACCATGGCTATATAAGGAGGCCTTGGAGAGCTTACTATGATTAGATGAGATCTAAGCCATAGATCTCCATTGTATTTGAGAGCCAAGAGAGATCCATATGATAGAGATAGAGGTGTAGAGGGGGAGTTTTTATAAGCTTCATTCAAGTTGAAATAAAGCCCATTTTTCTCCCATTTTATTCCTTCATTCATCTCTCTTCATAATTAGAGAATCACAACATGCCTTGAATTTTTTGATATTTGGTCAACCCACGATTTTTCGGCCCCATCAACCATTTTTCTCTATTCCAGCAAGCTTGATTTTCACATCAAGGTAGCAATGGAGGATTTCAAGACTAATCAAGTGATTCTAGAGGGGATGCTCTCGGAGCCCTATGTCACCCGTCGTTCACCAGAGCAGTTGCTTTTTCTCCCTATTCTCAAAGGGGGTGTCACCAGAGTCCCATAAATAGGTGGGTAAATCTTTTAATTATTTTAAAGTTCTTGAGGATGTTTGAGGATGCTTCAAAAGAGTGTGATTCCTCAGGTATCAAGGACCTAAAAAAGGTTAATGTTTTTCCTTCCTCGTCCAATAGTGGGTGTATCACCAGGTCAAAATAATGAGAAGCGTATGCCATCATATCATCCATGAAGTCAGTTTATTATGGTTAAAAGGCCACTTAATCTTCTTTTAAATGATCCTGCTATTTATTTATAATGCTTGGGGGCTTGGCACGCGCCTAAAGTTAGACATTATTGTTTTGGAATCTCATAAGATTTCTACCTCCATTACTGTTGTTATTGAACCTAAACAAGGTATTTGTTAGATTTCTTTTTTCTCCAAAAGAATGGGTTTCCAAAATTCCATGCATGCATATCTATGAAACGCATACATCTGGGTTTTCTGAAAAAATGGCATCTCATTGGATAAGGAGGATGCTTCAAATCAATATATTACTATGAATGTTATCACTGGAAGTGATGAGATATTTTTTACCTTTGTGTATGTGAAATGTGAGGTATCTGATAGAACTAGTCTATGGAAGCACATTTCCATGTTTCAATCGGGGTCCCTTCCATGGTTCATTAGGTTCGACTTCAACTCTATACCTGAACCATTAGATAAGATAGGAGGGGAAATCTTCTTAGCTAAATCAATGAAAGAACTCAACAAATTTTGGACAGGCAAGGGGCTCATGGATATGGGTTTTTCTGGGAGTAAATTTATGTGGTGCAATAATCATAAAGGGTGTAAGAGAATATGGTGCAGGCTTGATTCATGAGGGACAAATATGGAGAAGACTAGGATTTTTGGATGATGAGAACTGAAATATTGATTAATCTTGTGTGTTGCACGATGTACCATCTAGAGGAGCTGAAGGATAAAACTAAGTGGGTTTTAGGGTGTGAGGACTTAAATTTTTGGAAGACAAACTAGGCTGGAGAAACCTTGTTTTTTCTAGGGTGTCCCTATTGGAATTGCAAACAAAAAACCCACAGTTCAAGCAGTTCGCGTTTTTTTCTGCGTCATTTATTTCATGCGGGTCCGCGTCATTTATTTTTTATTTGAATGAATTTAAATTCTATGCATTTAAAGATTTGGTATATCTTTGTACCATCATAAATGCTCTGCATTTAATTTTTTGGTCTTTCCTTATACCGTCATAGATTATATATATTTAATGTTTTGGTCTTTCTTTGTACCAACATAAATGCTATGCATTTAATGTTGCGGGTCTATAAATTTATGTAATTGTGGTCTCAAATTTAAATTGTGAAATTGTGAAAAAGCTTGAAATATTCTTTGTGTTGTGTGCCAATTTTTCTTCCTCTTCAATTTTTTCTTCTCATATTTCTCGGCTTTTATAGCCAACAAACTGGTATCAGAGCACCAGGTTACCAAGATCCTCCAATTTTTTTAAGATGGCCACAATCCAGCTGCATGTTCCGAAGCTGTCCAAGGACAACTACGAAAGATGGTGCATTCAAATGAAGGCGTTATTCGGGTCGCAAGAATTATGGGAGATCGTCACCGATGGGTATATTGTACCCTCTACGGCGGAAGAAGCTGCCTTCATGAATGAAGAAAAGACGGCCCTCAAAAATCAATAAAGAAAGACAACAAGGCGTTGTTCCTCCTCTATCAAGGGTTGGATGAATCAATGTTCGAAAAGATTGTCGAAGAAACATCAAGCAAGAAAGCTTGGGATATCCTTGACACCGTTTTCAAAGGTGTTGATTGAGTGAAGTGGGTATGTCTTCAAACATTAAGAGTGGAATTTGAAGCGGCGCATATGAAAGAAGGTGAGAGCATATCCGATTATTTCTCAAGATTAATTGTTATTTTTAACAATTTGAAAAGGAATGGTAAAAAAAGTGGAGGAAATTTGAGTTATCGAAAAATCACTTCGATCTCTCACAAACAATTTTGAGCATGTGGTTGTGGAAATCAAAGAATCAAAGGATTTGGAGAAACTGTCCATTGAAGAACTGATGGGGTCGTTGCAAGTGCATGAGAAACAGATGAAAAATAATACCAGTTCAACAATAGAGCATGCCTTGGAGTCCAAGTTGACTGTACAAGAACAAAAGAATGGTCACACACAATGAGGCAGTCATCGTGGAAGAGGAAGAGGGTGTGGATATTGTCCAAGACATCAACAAAAGAAAAAAAAATACTACCAGATTTCGTGGAAGAGGGAATGGTGGAGGACGATTCACACGTGGTCATGGAAACACAAAGAACATTCAATGCCACAACTATAATAAATTTGTCCATTATGCATCTGATTGTTAGAGAAAAGTGGATCATGATGAATGATCCAACTATGATGAAGCCTCTCATAATGAAGAAGAAGGTACCACACTCATCTTGGAACAAGAAAAGGCATGTCAACACCCCGATGTGTGGTATCTCGACATGGGTGCAAGCAACCACATGAGTGGTAACAAACAACTATTCGAGGAACTCACCGAAGAAGTTCGCGGCGATGTGAGTTTTGGAGACTCATCCAAGGTACCCATGAGAGGCAAAGATAAAATCAAAATCTATCTGAAGAATAGAGAGTCGAATTACATTTCAAATGTATATTACGTACCAAGTATGAAAAATAATATCATCAGTCTCAGCCAACTTCTTGAGAAGGGGTATGTCATACACTTGGAAAATTGTTCTTTGTCTATAAGGTATGCTCACAGGAGACTTGTTACTCAAGTCCAAATGGCGAAGAATAGCATGTTTCTGCTGCGAATCAACACAAAGGCCGAGGAGAGTCTCTTGGGACTCATGAAGAATGACTCATGGAGATGGCATCTGCAATTTGGACATCTGCATTTTAGCGGGCTTGAGCTTCTATCCTCATCAAACATGGTGCATGGATTGACAATGATTGAAGTTCCAAATCATGTGTGTGAGGCGTGTACACTCGACAAGCAACAAAGGAACTCATTTCCAAGTGGAGTGTCTAGAAGAGCAATGGAACCACTTCAGTTGGTTCACACTGATATCTGCATACCGCTTGAAACACCCTCACTTGGAGGTAATAGGTGTTTTATTACCTTCATTGATGATTTTATCAGGAAACTCTAGGTGTATTGCATCAAAGAAAAATCTTCTGCATTTGCGATCTTTAAAATGTTTAAAGCTCGTGTTGAAGATGAAAGTGGTTATAGAATCAAAGTTCTCATATCTGACAGAGATGGAGAATACACTTAAAATGATTTTCAAGATTTTTGAAGGGAACAAGGCATCAAGCAACAATATACTTCTTCCTACACGCCACAACAGAATGGAATTGCAGAAAGGAAGAACTGCACCATCCTCGACATGAAGAGGACCATGTTGAAGGAGAAAGGCTTGCCAAAGAACTTCTGGGCAGAAGCAGTGGCATGTACAACCTATCTTCTCAATCGGTGTCCAACCAAAAGCGTCAGAAACTGGACATCACAAGAGGAATAGAGTGGATACAAACCGAGCGTATTACACCTAAGAATCTTCAGGTGTGTTGCCTACGCTCAAGTTCCAGAAGTGAGAAGAAGGAATCTTGATGATCGTGGTGAAAAGTGCATCTTCATCGGCTATAGTGAAGAGTCTAAAGCCTATAAGATCTACAATCCACTAACTAATAAATTAGTGGTGAGTATAGATGTGGTCATTAGCGAGGAAGAAGCTTGGAAATGGAATGATGAAGAACCAAACAAAGAGATTCGAGTCGAAACATAAGATCCTGAAGAAAGTCATGATCATCAGGAGCAAACGCCAGCAACACCTTCCCCGGGCACATCATCAGTACACAAGAGTCCAGGAGGACATTCCATCACTCCTGAAAGGAATCCATCAAGTCAAAATTTGTAGATCTCATCCTCAACCATGGCACCCATAAATATGAAAATCTTAAGTGACATTTATGAACAAACCGAAGAGGTAAATATTTTTTTCCTGTATGCAGATCATGAGCCTCTGACGTTTCAGGAAGCCACAAGGGAAGAATGTTGGAGAATGGCTATGAGAGAATAAATTTGTGCCATAGAGAAAAATGACACATGGGATCTGACCACACTTCCTAATAGAAAAAAAACCATTGGTGTCAAATGGGTGTACAAGATCAAGAGAAATGCTAATGGTGAAATCGATCGCTACAAGGCAAGGCTCGTAGAAAATGGGTACAAAAAGAAGTATGGGGTGGACTATGAAGAAGTCTTCACTCTGGTTGCTCACCTTGACACTGTGAGAATGATTATCTCCCTTGCGGTTTATCACAGTTGGATGATCTACCAATTGGATGTGAAGTCTGCATTCCTGAATGGAATTCTAGAGGAAGAGGTCTATGTAGACTTTCCTGGAGGCTTTGTTATGAAAGGGGAGGAAGACAAAGTTTATCTACGTAAGAAATATCTTTATGGGTTGAAGTAGGATCCTCATGCTTGGAATGCATGCATTGACAGCTATCTTCGAGAGAACGACTTCACCAAATGTCCATATGAGCATGCATTTTACATCAAGGAGAATGATCATGGCAATATACTCATTGCATTCTTGTATGTTGATGATTTTTTGTTTACAGGGAATTGTCAACCGATGTTCGATGATTTCAAGGAGGCCATGTTCAAGGAGTTCGAGATGACCGAAAGAGGTCTCATGTCCTTCTTTCTGGGCATATAAGTAAAGAACCAACATGGAGGCATATATATTTCTCAGAAGAGGTATGCTAAGGAGTTTCTTGAAAAATTCAAGATGGCTAATTGAAATGTTGTAAACACACCTGTGTCAATGAGCTTAAAACTGACAAGATATGGAGAAGGAAGAAGTGTTGACTCGACTCTGTTCAAGATTCTAATTGGAAGCCTGAGGTATCTCAAAATCACAAGGACTGATATTGTCTATAGTGTTGGGATTCTAAGAAGGTATATAGAAGCTCCGAAAGAGTCACTCTGGTTAGCGGAAAAACGTATCCTCAGGTACGTTAAAGGAACGGTGGATTTTGGTCTTTTTTATCCATATAGTGAAGAAGAAAATCTGCATGGATACTCAGACAGTGACTGGGGAGGCGACCAAGATGAAATAAAAAGCACCACTGGGTATGTATTTTTCCTTGGATCGACTGCTTTCATGTGGAATTCAAGGAAGAAAAGTGTGGTCACCTTGTCTACATGTGAAGTAGAGTACGTGGTGGAATCATCCACTGTTTGTGAGGGAATCTGGTTGAGAAATCTGCTGAAGGAGTTGAAGCATCCGTAGGATGGATCCACAGTGATATATGTGGATAACAAGTCTGCAATTGAACTTGCCAAAAATCTGGTGCAGCATGGAAGAAACAAACATATTGACACCCGATTCCATTTTCTGAGAGATCATGTGAAGCAGAAAACAATAAAATTGGAATATTGTCATACTATGGAATAGGTGGATGATATTTTCACAAAGTAATTGTTGACATATGTATTCAAAAGACTCAGAACGATGCTCGGAATGAAGCTGGTTTTTGTTTGAAGGGGAGTGTTGGAATTCCAAACAAAAAACCCACGGGTCAAGCAGCTCACGTTTTTTTTCTGCATCATTTATTACATGCGGGTCCGCGTCATTTATTTTTTATTTGAATGAATTTAAATGCTATGAATTTAAATATTTTTTATATCGTTGTACCGTCATAAATGCTCTGCATTTAATTTTTTGGTCTTTCCTTGTACCATCATAGATTCTCTATATTTAATGTTTTGGTCTTTCTTTGTACCAACATAAATGCAATGCATTTAATATTGTGGGTCTATAAATTGATGTAATTGTGGTCTGAAATTTAAATTGTGAAATTGTGAAAAATATTTAAAGATTCTTTGTGTTGTGTGCCAATTTTTCTTCCTATTCAATTTTTTCTTCTCATATTTCTCGGCTTGTATAGCCAACAGTCCTATCCCTCACATCTCTTTTAGGGAGGCTGGTATTTTTCTGGAGTTCATCAACAACATTCTGAATTGAGAACAAAATATCATATATAACAGCATCTATCTGGTGGATGAACCATATATTTGAATTTTTTTAGGTGCGGCTTCTGGGACCTTTAGCATCCTGGACTTCAGAAGGTCGGTTCACTCTAACAGTGAGACAAACATTTGGGAATCCTTATTATGGTGCAAATAGATCCAAAGCAAGATGATTTTTTTGGTTTGGAGGGTGAGGAATCATGTGATACCCACAGAAGAAAACATAAATAAGAAGGGAGTGTCTTTAGCTTCCAGATGTCAGTGTTGTGCTTCACCCCAACAAGAATCAACATAACATGTTTTCTTTGAAGGTTATTGGGCCATGTGGATTTTGAGTTTCATGTGGAATGGACTGAATATATAGGGTCATGGAGATACTATGCATAAGTTCCTTTAAGGATGGTTCTAGGGTGCAGGACAAAATGGGGTTGAAAGAAAATCAAGGGAAACAACCCTCTTTGTGGTATGTTGGACTCTTTGGGATGCTCAGAATAAGGCAAGGTATGATATTAAGGTTTATCTTATCTTTCTCTAGGTCCGGGTGAAGGTTTTGATGGCCAAAATGGGAAATCTCATTAAATGCAGGTCATCTTCTCCAACTTTCAACATTTTTTTTCAAGGCTTTGGGCCACACTGGAAGCTGGTTGCAGTAGGATGGAAAAATGGATCAAGTGGAAGCCACCATAACAAGGTTTAAACTTAATGTTGATGGTTCGTGCACTTTGGGTGAAATGAAAGGTGGTGGATTTTTCAGGAATAACAGGGGATCAGTTCTTCTTGGATTCATCACTTATTTCAAACTTGGGACTTCCTTAAGAGTAGAGGTTAGAGCACTGGTCACCGGTCTCATGTTGTGTAGGTTCTATAACATTCAGATTGCTGAAGTTGAGTCCGACTTTGTTGTGATAGTTGGGTTCCTCTAGGGGAAAGGTATAACCCCATGGGAGTTGACATATCTTATCAGGAGGTTCAAGTTACTTATAAGAACGGCCCAAAAAATCCAGTTTCCCCAGACCAATATCATAAAATTTTCCCTAAATACATTGAGAGCTACAGTAAAAATTTTAAATTGATGCCCTTTCTTTGTAAAATTTTTCCTTAATTGAGCGTTGCCCTAGCCCAGGGGCCCTTGGGGCTTGCCCCAGGGCCAGCCCTGATTACTTGTCAACCAAGGGACCCATGTTTCCCGCACCTAGAGAGATGGTAATTTTACAGCTGATGCACTTTACAACAAAGGAAATTCAGGTGATATTATCATTCATTATAATGGTTTGGGGTCCTTACCCGATGATTGTAAGAACTTTGTGAGGAGATACACCCTTGGCCATCATTATTTCCATCCCTCATGAGTGGGTGTAGTCATGTGTTTTGTTTGTTTCTCATCCAAATTTTAATAAAAAGTCAATTTTCATTCAGTCATGGGTTTGGTTTTACAATTCCACGACTGAGCAGTCTTTATCTATATATAATTATAAATATAATTAATATATTTATTATTTAAATATATATTTTACAATTTTATAATTATTTAAATATAGATATATATTTATATTTATAATTTTATAAATACTTTTTTTAAAAAATTATATATATTTATAATGTTTTAATTAACTATTAAAATTAAAAAATTATTAAAAATTCATTAAAATAAATAAATTTTATAAGTTTCAAATATATTTCAATGTTAAAAATTAATAAACAAAAATGAATCAATATTATTCATAAAAATTAAAAAATATTACATATATAGTAAATAAATATATGTATAAATAAATATTACAAAATGATTAAATATATTTTTTACATTATTAATGAATATATAATAATAAATGAATAAATAAAATGAAATAAATTACAAAAATATTAAAAAGTGAATTTGTACACTTACGTGAATTACAGAAACATAAAAAATTAATAAAAATGAATAAATTTATGATTTTAATTATATAAAAAACAAAATAATTAAAAATGATTTATATTAACTATATAAAAATATTAATAATTAAATTCATTTGAATTATATCAAATCAAATTAAATTAAAAACACACACATATATATTCATGAGGAATAGATTAAAATAAATTTATATTAAAAATGAATAAATACAAAAAATGGAGAGATATCAAAAAATATTAAATAATATTAAATCAATAAACATAATTTTACACACACATACATGTACATATGAAAAACATACATACACACACACACACACACACACACACACATAAATGCACACATATACACACATACACACACATACACATACATATATAAAGATATACATATGTAAATATATTTTAAATTATTTTATATCAATATAGATGCATATTTAATTAAATATATTCATTTATATATAATATAGTTGTTTAAATAAAATATTAACATATTATATTTATTTTAATTATATACACATTTTGTAATTAATGTATATAAATAAACAATTAAACATTTTGACTCATATAAATCTGATAATTTAATATATATAAAATTATGAAAATATGATTCATTTTTTAAAAAATTTATATAAATCGTATTTATATTTTATATTTACATATATATATATATACAAATTTTAATATAAATCTTATTTACTAATATGTAAATATTTATATATAAATTAAATTACTCACTATGATCTTTATTAGTACTATAAAAATGTGCTGATAAAGGTGTCACTTTTATCAGTGTTAAAAAAATATTGATAAATGGGGGACATTTATTAGTGATAGAAAAAAGTGCTGACAAAGGGTACCCTTTTATCAACATTTTTTTAGCATTGGTCAAAGACAACTTAATTAACATTTTTTTTGCAAGTGGTGATAAAGGTCACCCCTTTATCAGCACTTTTTATCTAGTGCTCTTAAAGGTTAGTGTTGAATAAGTCACAATCTGTGGTAGTGAATAAAACTAAACATCTATTGGGATTGATCATTTTCACCAACAGATAGTATCTATCAATAAATTTTTATTGATATAAGTCTTTTCTTGTAGTGTGTTTTAAGACTGATTTGTATAAAAAAATGAAATATTGAATATTCGGTATTGAGATATTGTTTATAACATCTAAGAGTGTTGGATAAACTACTTAGGTGTTTATAGGTTATTTTCTCCATTTTTCATAACAGATATTTTGATAGGGTTTCTTTCTACATACAAGATCAAGTTTGGAGTATAAGGAAATTTATAGTGAAATTTTTCTATCAATGCCTCGGGTTTTTACCACATTTTAATTTTGGGGTTTTCAATTTCAAAAGTTATTTTTTAGTTCCATGTTTTTTCATTCATTTTTCATTGTGTTAATTTAATTCAATAACCACAATATTGATTACACTATCATAACAAAAATTACAGTATCAAATATTCCAACACTTTTCAGAATACTACCCAATATTAAAAATGGAATACCATCTTCAATATTTTTATTTTTGATGAAAAACTTTTAAGGGTTGATTGTGAAACCTATAATAAAACACTCAAAGAAGAACAAAACTATAGACACAACCATTGCACGAAACAAGAGAAACCCAAGGAAGATAAAATAAGAGAAAATATTTAAGGAGGTCTAAAGTAATGAAGTCCCAGAGCATCCCCTATAACAATATTCATACCTTCGTGAGGTAGGGAACCCAAACTAGAAAATAAAGTGACCATACCATCCTATGGAGTCTTTATATCTAGAAAATCAGCTGTTTTGTTCCCCTCACACCATGTATGGGTGATCTCTATGCTATTTTTTAAGAGACTCCTGCATTTCCAAATCTAATAAGAGATAATCCAAGGGATTGTACTAAGGCCCTATAAGGAATTATGGAGGATTTGAGAGTTTGATTCAATCACTAATACCGTAATGTTTTTACCCTACACAACTTGAGGCCAGTTAACATCACATTGTCCTCCACTAGAAGAGAGTATCCAATACCGAAAAGGTGTGTGAATGAAAAGATGAAAGATCCTCGTTTATCACGCTCAATTCCCCCTTCCACACATGATACCCATAGAACACCAATCGTCCGTATTAGGATTGAGCGTCGTTCTATGAGGAGTCTAGCGAATCCAGCGACCTGGATAAGGATTATGGGTAATGGGGGTAGGGTGACCAATTTACTTGAGTGCTCTAAGGGATGGAGTATCAGTCCCATTTTTAAGAAGGCGAAACAAATCGATCAAAAGGCTTCTGGTTTTAAAAACTTTAACCATGCCTGAGTGCATGAGCACCTCAACTTGAGCTCTATTCCTTGCCTTCCAAACACTCAAAAAACTAGCAGCAAAAATGATGGTTCTCAACTAGTTCTCATAGTTGTTTCTCTGTATTACAAGGAACCAAACCTCTAAGAAGTTTTCACACATAGAAACTCAGAGGGAGACACCAGTGAAGTTAATGAATGCTTTCTAGACACTTCTCACCCATTTACCTTTCAAAAAAATGTGCCAAGATGATTCCACATAGGGATTTATAAGCATGTGAACCTAGAAACCAGTGAGATACCAATGCACTTGACATTATCGTCAGTGGGACGATCTTAATTTCTGATAGTCCATACAAGAAATTTCAACTTATCTGAAATTTCCTTACAAAAAATATTCTAACCCCATCTATTAGAATAGTTAGATGCATACAACAATCTATAATATTCTTTCACAGAGAATCCACCCAATGAATAACCATAGAAAATAAATTTATCAGGGTTGGGTGTCATCTCAATAATATGAAACATTTCACGTTGTTCCTTGTTTAAAATTTCCTAAATAAAGTTTGGGTAAAGGTTTGAATTTATTAAGGTCATGTTAGGGGTGGGGAATCTTGGGATGCTATGCTTGCAACCATCCTAATTCTACTACCAAAAATTGATATCTCCCCTACCCAGAATCCATCGGGTCCGATTTTCAAGACACGAGATATGAATTTGGATCATGCGCCATAGAGAGGATGGTTTCCCCTTATGCGGTCACATATAATTACTATATTTGGATCATATTAAACTCTACCAAAGGGACCTACCATCGATAACCTCCCAAGTGAGTTTCCCATGCAATGCATTCATAGTGTCATATAAACTCCAATAATTTATTCCACCCTCCCTCACTAGTTTAGAAAGTCTTTTATATGCATTACAATAATGTCTACCCTATGAATTCACATTCTAGATGAAAGTATCCATTGTGTTTTCAATACCCGAGATGACATACTTCAAAGCTTTAAGAAATTATAGCACATAAATAGGAATAAAGGAGAGAACATGTTTAACCAGAGTGATACTTCCAAAGAATGATAGAAAATGATTCTTCTAGTTTGTGATGAGGTTGAAAATACAATCGAAAACCACATCAAAATGATGGATTCAGAGCTTTTATGGTGATATCAGAGCACCTAGATACTCCATGGGAAATCTCCTCCTAAAGATACCTAGACTGGATTCATTTTCTCTTGCTCTCCTATCCCAAAACCATCTCGATATAAAGATACCACTCTTGTCTCTATTCACAGGCTAGACACTCTAGTTGCAATACTCATTTATAACCTTGTTAATTACATGAATTGAGTTCTTACTTATGTTAAAAAATGAGCATATCATCCATGAACATATGATGAGAAACTCCCTATAAATGAGGCCTACAACGAAATAGAGAAACTTTTCCATCAAGAATCTATTTTCAATATTTTTTCTAATAGTGTCTTACACCAGAATGAATAAGATATGGGAAAAGGGTTATCCTTTCCTAAGAAACCAAATAGATTTGAATAAATCGATGTTCTTCCCCATAAAATAGATAGACATCCATTAAGAGCTAAAGAACCTGATAGGAATACCATTGAATCCTCCATAAAAACCCATGTATGATAGAACCTTGAGAATGAAGGATCACTCAATCCGATCATAGTCTTTGTCCATGTCCAACTTGATGATGATATTAGATCCGATCACCCATTGATTAAAATCACTAATAATCTCTTGAACCAGACCAATAACACCATGAATTGTCATACCTTTCAAAAAACCATGTAGTTTGTCAGGTATCCATTGAGGGAGAAGCTGGGACAAGTTCCCATTATTCACACTATACAAAACCTTATAATGAAATATAAACAAATTTATAGGTCTAAAATTAATCAAAGAAGGATATTTATGTTTTATAATAAGACCTAGAGAGGTATAACTATCCAAGAAAGGTATGGTACTGCCTCAGAAGAAGTCATGCACCACTAACACAGTAGGATTCTAACCAGATACCAGGAGGTGACATAAAAAGAACCTAAGGAATCTTCAAGACCTAGTGAACTATAAGGATAAAGAGAAACTACTACCTATTGAAAATACAATTCCCCCAGAACTGATTCCAAGTTGAGGTTATCACTGTCAAACATGACTCTAGGGATAGAATCTAAAATATCTACATGACTTCTCAGATATTAACCTCACAGATGAGGATTAATACTTGCAAGAAGATACTTGAGGTGTGAATAAGCCATACTTCCCACTTAAACATGGTAATTAGAGAAGGTATCATCCTTCCAGTGAATATTGGGCCTAATAATCCATTGATTTTCTTTGAGACATATATGGAAGTAAGATGTGTTTTTGTATCCTTATTAAAGAAAAGTGACCCAAGATTTCTCATGAGTTGAACACTCAAGATTTAGAAGACACACCACCATGATGTTATTTTTGTGGAAAAGATCATTAAATAAATTCTCTTCCCAACCATACTTAATCCTGGATTCGAACTACTCGACATGCATTTTTAATAGTTTTAAATCACAGTGACAAGGAGGAAGGTTCTTAATCCACAACTGGAGATCACCTTTTAGATGCTATAGCTTGTTTTAAAGCTCTATCTAGAGATTTCCACTCAAAGTTTTGTTCCAAAACGAGTCAAACAACTAATAATAAGCTGGTATGGATAACCATATTAGGGAGAATACAAAGTGACCACTTTTTTCGAGTCTTGGTGATAGCTCCGCAAAGATTAGAGAGTAATTAAAGAGAGTGAGAACAAGATGGGAAACCTTAATGTCGAGGAATGAGGAGATGGTGTGAAGTTTGAAAAGGCACTAATCAAGCCTACAACATATGTTACCAAAACCTTTATGGTTATTGCACCAGGTAAAATGATCCCCTAGAAAACCCAAATCCATGATTCTCTTACATGAAATGAAGCTAGAAAACTCTAGAATTTCCATCCGTATAAATAAACCACCTCCATTTTTTTCAGATGGTTTGAGTTAAATGTTGAAATTGCCTCCAACAAGCCAAGGTAATACCCCCAAATCCAAGGAAATGATATGTTTCCAAAGGCATTCCCTATCTTGTGCATCACACTTTGCGTAGATGAATAAAATGAAGAGGATGGAGACTCATTTTCTAAATTTAGTAGTAATATGCTAATCACATGCTCCCAAAAAATTGATAGAAACATCAGTTTTCTAAAATAGACAGATATGTGGGTTAAGAGAATAAACTTTCATGGAGTTCCAATTTTGATTATATGTGAAAAATCCATTATCTTAGAGCTTTGATGATTAGGTACTAGCACATACATAATAGAAGAGTTGGAGTTAGAATGTTCCATTTCTAAAAAATATGTTTTAGTTTGGGATCCCAGGTCATGGGAATTCTATATTAAAGGAGTTCATTGGTAAAGGGAGGGGTTGGAATTGGAACCTTCCAAAAAGGATGAAGAGGGTGTAGTGGTCACTGAGGTTTGGTACTTCAAGTGAGATCTTATTCATACTCCACTTGGGGGAGAGCCTGAGATGAAGTTGGAAGGTGTTGTGGAATCAAGTTTAGAATAAAAATGATGGGATTTGGAGAGAAGGGAGAATCCATTGTAAAGTTGTATGGGTGCTGATCTAGAGGGGCCTGGGGATTCTGTTGGGGAACAAAATGGGGATTTATTAAATCTAATTCCTTACCTTTTCCATGAGAAGACTTGAAACTGGAGGAGCTGGAAATAGCCTTGGGTGTCCTGGGAGCCTATATAACACCAAGGCATTACTATAAACTTCACTAGAAAAGGGAAATGAAAACATGTGTGGTGGAAGAAAGATAGAGCCTGAGGGAACAACCAATGAAAGAGGACCCATCTGAGGAGAAGTTGCACTGCTGATGGGTGAGGGAATCTATTGGGCGATAGAAGGAGAAGATGAGAAATTATGAGGAACCAAGGAAGGTCGGGAGGTGATTATTGGGGGAGTGGAAAATGTAGAGCCAAAAGGATCATTACTTGGGAGAGGATCCCGAAGATCATTCCTATACCTCCTATAAGATGAAAAGGAATGGACTTGAAACCGGCAGTCCAAATAGAACTGCACTGGGGAAGGCGGAAGATGCTTCTACCACCAAGAGAATGAATCTAAGAAGAATGTGATCTGGGTGTTTGAAATGCAAATAAAAAACCGATGATTGTTTTTTTCAAGAAGAAGTGCATCCCTGGAGTTTTCCCATGCACTCTGTTCTCTTCTCCCCATGCACCCCCTCCACTTTCCAGATGTAAGATATTAATTTTTCAGGGGATAATGGTGATCTAATACCAAAACAGGCATTTAATACCAATTTTTGTCAAAAAACATGAAAAAATCCAACAATGGACCAAAAAAAATTCATTTTTAAATTGAATTGAGATTTAAATTTAGTCTAAAATAATGTAGGTCCTTAACTATAATTAGTGTCCTTTTTTGGTCCTAAAATTCCATTACCCCTATTTTTTATCCTTGTTTTTTGTTTTATCATTTAATTTTTTTCACGCTATAGTGGTATGTGTCTTTGAATTTTGTTTTGGAAAAGTTTATAAATAAGAGAATGTGCAGTCCATTGAAAATATTGTAAAATACAGTCTTGAAAGAATTATTTTGTGGAGTTTTATTTTTCTTCCTCTCATTTCATAGATTGTATAGCCAAAAAATTGGTATCAGAGGTAGCAACCAAGGAATCCTCCAATTTTCGAAGATAACCATTGTAATCCAGCCACAGGTTCTGAATTTGTATAATGAAAACTATGAAAGGTGGTGAATCTAAATGAAGGCATTGTTCAGATCACAAGAACTATGGGAGATTGTCACTGATGGGTATATAGTACCCACTATGGAGGAAGAATTTACCTTTACAAATGAATAAAAGATGACTCTCAAAAATCAAATGAAGAAATACAATAAGGCATTGTTCCTCCTCTATCAAGGGTTGGATGAATAAACTTTTGAAAAGATTTTCAAACCAACATCAAGAAATCAAGCTTGGGATACCCTTGTCACCATCTTCAAGGTCATTGATTGAGTGAAGTGGTTTCATCCTCAAAAATTAAGAGTAGAGTTCAAAGCGATTCACATGAAGGAAGGTGAGAGTATCTCTAACTACTTCTCACGCTTAGTTGTTATTGTTAAAAATTTAAAAATAAATGGTCAAAAAGTTGTGTAAATTCATGTCATTTAAAAAGTAATTCAATATCTCAAAACCATGTTTGAGCATGTGGTTGTGGAAATCAAATAATCAAAGGACTTGGAAAAACTATCTATTAAAGAATTGATGGGATCATTTCAAGTTCCTGAGCAACGAATGAAAAAGAATGCTGGTTCAATGCTTGATCATTCCTTAAAGTCCAATTTGACTCTACAAGAACAAAATAATGGTCATATATAATGAGGTGGTCATGGAACTAGTAATTTGGAAAGAGACAGAGGGTGTGGATATCATCCAAGCCATCAAAAAAAGAAATAAAATTTTACCAGCTTTCGTGGAAGAGGAAATGGTGGAGGAAGATTCATGTGTGGTTATAGAAACACAAAGAACATTCAATGGAACAATTGCGAGAAATTATGTCATTATGCATCTGAGTGTTGGCAAAAAATGGATCATGATGAATGTTCCAACTATGCTTAAGAATCTCATCAGGAAGAAGAAGTCACCACACTCCTCACACAATAAAAGGAATGTGAACATCCAGATGTGTGGTATCTTGACACAGGTGCAAGAAACCTTATGAGTGGTAACAAATAACTATTCTAGGAACTTGCAGAAGAAGTTCTTGGTGATGTGAGTTTTGATGACTCATCAATGGTACCCATTATTGGAAAAGGTAAAATTAAAATCTATCAGAATAATAGTTAGTTGAATTACATCACTAATGTGTATTACATACCAAACATGAAAAATAACATCATTAGTATCGGCCAAATCCTTGAGAAGGGGTATGTCATACACATGAAGAACTATTATTTGTCTACAAGAGATTCTCATAGGTGAATTTTTGCTCAAGTCCAAATGGAAATGAATATCATGTTTCCGATATATATTAACACAAATGCCGAGAAGATTCTTTTTGGACTCATGAAAAACAACTCATGGAGATGGCATCTACTCTTTGGGAATCTCCATTTCGGCAGCCTTAAAATTATATCCTCATCAAGAATGGTTCATGTCTTGTAGGAAATTTATGTTTCAAATCATGTACGTGAGGTGTGTATAATCAATAATAAATAAAGAAATTCCTTCCCAAATGGAGTTTCCTGAAGAGAAAAGGAACCACTTCATTTGGTTGATGTTGATATTTGTGAACCACTTGAAACACCCCCACTTGGAGGTAATAAGTATTTTATTACCCTCATTGATGATTTTATCCAAAATATTTTGGTGCATTGCATATAAGAAAAATATTCTTATTTTTTTATCTTTAAAATAGTCAATTCCCATGTTCAAGAAGAAAGTGGTCGAAAAATTAAAGTACTCATATCTGATGTAGGTGGAGAGTACCCCTAAAATGCATTTAAATATTTCTACAAGGAACAAGGTATCAAGCATGAATACATTGTAGCAAACATGGCACAACAGAATGGAATTACAGAATGAAAGAACCACACCATCCTCGGCGTGATGATAACCATGTTGAAGGAGAAAGGCCTGCCAAAGAGCTTCTGGGTAGTGGCAGTTTCATGTACTGCCTACCTGCTCAATCGGTGTCCAACCAAGAGTGTTATAAATTATAAACCACAATAGGTGTGGAGTGGATACAAACTAAGCACGAAACACCTAAAAATCTTTGGGTGTGTCTCCTACACTCAAGTTCTAGAAGTAATAAGAAGTAAGAATGATGATTTTGGTGAAAAGTGAATCTTTATTGGCTATAGTGAAGCCTCTAAAGCCTAAAACTCTATAATACACTAACCAATAAAGTAGTGGTGAGTAGAGATGCGATCTTTAGTGAGGAAGAATCTTGTAAGTGGAATGATGAATAATCAAACAAAGATATTCCAATCAAAATAGAAGATCCTAAAGAAAGGCATGATCATTAGGAGAAAATGACTGCATCATCAGTAGACAGAAGTTTGGGAGTATATTCCTCTCATTTCCTAGATTTTAAAGACAAAATTGGGAATGGGAAGGATAGATCCACTTCAATGAATATCTGAGATACTAAGGCATATACTATCTCCGAGGAATGGTCATCCACACATGAAAAAGATACAAATACATCTCCAATGGACCATAGAAAGGAGATCTTCTAGAAAGGAAGAGGAAGGCCTGAGAGGTTGAACCAAACTGTGGCTTGAGAAGAGTCTCAACCAAAGTTAACCCCAACAGACAACCTAAAAAGGTTTAACCATCAGTTACCACACAATTGAGGAAAATTCAATCAGGCTCCCATGAAATCCTCCTTGGAATCAAGAACTATTAAAAAATCGTTACGATTGAGCACTAAGACCCTCACTGTAGCTTCAATACCCAAGAGCCGACTAGGTTTTGAAATTAGTTATTGGGAGGACGATCTCAAACAAAGCACACCATTAGAGTACACTGGAATGGAGACAAGGCTACCTCAAAAGCTTTAATTGGAAAGGCGAGCACTAGGGCACCATGACATGATCTTGAGAAGATATGCTTCAGAGGGATAGAATAGAAGGGAGAAAGATGGATAGATGAGGAAGGAACCAGCCTAAGAAGCATCTTCTTCATAGAGAGTCCCATGGTTTCACCATCTATATCCTGATAAGGAGACGATCCATCACAACTATATGAAATTGTATCCAGGGGTGAAGCATTGAAGATGAAGGACATGCATTAGCCAATAAATAAGGCACCACTAGTAGAGTTGGAGTGAGAAGAGATGGATAAATAGTTGAAAATGTTTAAAAACCACAAGCTTTGTGAATCACATTCTTTGAACCTAGCCTCGAGTCCATGATACTCGATCCCTCTTACATAAGATATTACTTTTTGAAATATGTTTCTATTTTCAATTTCCTTTTTATTTCACAACCTTAATGTGTCAAAATTGACGTAAGATATATATTTTTGAATAATTAAATAGATTAAAAAAACCAGTCACTTTTAATTGCTTTTAAAAGTAAACACTCCAATGAAATTTGAAATTTTACATAAAAAATCCTCTATAGTCTCTGGGTTTTTGTAGCAAAACTATCATGGACATCCATCCACTAGATTTTAATTAGTTAAAAAATATATAGGGATCATGGTGAAATTAATATGAATAATTATTAAAATATTATTTTCTTTATGTGATGATGGATTTATCTTTATTAAAAACAGGGACACATGAATACTTTAAATCAATTTCCAAGACAACTAAGGCTTGGTTGAATAGAACTAGTGGTTATTCACTGAGCGTAATGTAATCGTTGTTGAATATTTTCCCGATGGAATTGGGTGTGAGTTGGATTTAGTCCATCACAATCCCATTACATGGTACTACTTTGTTTCAATTCAATATAATTTCTATCTGAGTGCTAGACTCCCCCAACATACCCTTGATGGTTACATCATGGATGTGAACACTAGTTTTCTAGAAAATTTTAACAACTACAAAATGTTAGTAACATCATATGATGTCCAGAAAAATTTCTAGGGAGATCATATTATTTTAATTACGGTAACTTTTGTGCATGTTTTTAAATGGCATCACATGTTCATCCAATGTAATTATGACTCAAATATTCCTTATATGATGATAGACATTAAAAGACAAGTGTTTTTTATTAAAGGAAGAAAAGGAAAAAAATATACCAATTCAGTATAATAACTTCTATCATAGTAATTTTGATCAATGATTATTGGGTTTTGGATAGAGTTGAAATTGAGATTTTCAAATGTGACACCTTAAACCGTTCACTTTCCAACCTGTGAATATCCATAAAAATTGATTTAAAAGGAAGGTTTACTGATTTTGTCGATTCATAAGATATTTGGGATAAAGGATAGCCTCTGTACCTTCCAAGACTTAATTCTATCTCCATTAGTAGTACCTATGAAGGTAACATAAGTCACATTTATGTCATGCACATTCACACCATTCCCATCCCTACCCAAGATCCTAATACTGCATTTTTACACATGTTAAATTCAAACATTTATAATGAAAAAAATCAATGTAAATAAATCTACATACCCTATTCCATGCCCCACACCACATTATGCATGCCTGATAATCACATAGTAAGTTAAATCAATGACCAAGACACAATCATCAACTAGAATATTATTGATTCATTTTCCTATTAGATGTAAGTGGTTTAGAAAAAAACAACTTTGAAGAAAGAAAATGTCAGTTTTTAGGAGGTGTTATCAAGGTGTGGGGTGGGGGTAGATGTGATTACCACATTAAAATTGGGAATTAGTGATGGTTACATTCTGAATTCTTTGTAGATGAATTCCATCAGTTTTGGGACTATGCTAAGGTGACGATGTCTTGAAATTGTGAACATTCACCGAATTACACATCATCACTAAAACATGGGATTGTGATGAATCTACAACACAAACATCTATTATAGTTAAGCCTTTGATGGAAGTAAACCTAATATCTTTAATTTGATCCCCATATCTCATCCAATATAACCATGTATATTTTTGTACCCTCTCATTACAAGAAGGTCAATATATATGTAAAAATAGAAAAAAAAATCTCCCAGTGACTTATGCTTAGTGATAATGTGGTGCATCCTACCTGAGAAATGGGAACAAAACCAAAAGAAAATGTAATTAAAATATATATATAAGGATTAACTGAAATATATAAATAGATAGTAAAAATATACCAATTTTGGATTGTCATGAAAATTATGATCCCACCATCCTATTCTACTTCCATTGATGATGATGGTGCTGATGAAGGAAAGATCTGAGGTCAATGCAGTGCATTCCATCCACTGGCCCTAGTTCAGTCCCTTCCAGAAAATAATTTTTTTAATAAGTTGAGGGAAATACCCCTTTTTTATTAAGGAAATATATCCCTCTTTTAAATAGGTTTTAGATGCAACCCTAACATGACCTGAAGGCCCAGTGGCTCAGAGGCCCTTACATGATGTATGTCTTCTCATTATGACTCTCCCTTACCATTATCTATTGCATTTCACTTCCCCACCATGAGGACCTTCATAGAGCACCCCTCTTTAAACCCATGTCTGGATAGAGGGCCAGATGATGGGTAACAACACACCCATCATTCTTTTGAGCTTCCCACCCAGTAACTCCAACATGTCTCTATGTGAAAATGCCTCCAAGATACATCACTTCACTTGTTTGGTCATCACCATTCACATGATGTGTTTCCCCCTCTAACAAGAACCATAAATTTATGAAACCCTTTTAAATTAAATAGAAGAGAACCCCTCTGTCCCATGTGGTTAGAGGGCCAAATGATAGGTTCCAAAGCATATATCACTCTTTCGAGATTCCCACCCGACAATTCTTTCAGAAGCCAAGATTCACTACCTACCTGATTTTCTTCACTAATTGGTTGGTCAATTTTTTTATCTCCTATTGCTCTGTGGTGGCCCAGAGGCCATGTGGCCTGAAGCCGAATTCTTTGGGTCATAGGCCCAAATCAGGAGAATAGTTCCAAGACTACAGTAACTTCTAAATTACCCACTATAGTAACTAATATAGTAATACTATAGTATCTCATAAATTATACCCTTTCCTAGATTTTATCCAAGGTTATTTAGATGCTAAGAAAGAGATTTTACCACTTGGGTATGAGATTATTGGCACCAGGCACTAGGTCCAGCCTCTCATGCCTAAGAAATGTATGTCCATGCAAGTATTGGATAGATTTTTCCATTGTATTGGATATTGTAATACATGGATATAAATAAAAACAAAACAATATTGTTACCACAGAAGCATTAATTCTTGAAACCCCAACAACACCATACTTGTTCACATCAAAATTTGGGCGGGCTGAATTTAAAGAATCCATATTTATAAGAGATAAAACCCAAAGATGAATGCAACATATACCTTTCCCTACATTATGGTATCAAGTAATTATATCATAAACCCATGTTTAGGTTTCATTAACAGATTTATATGGAAATTAATGGTCAAATTTGAGTTATGATTGAAATTATTTTATATAGTTAAATGGGGTTAGGCTTTTATTATTCTAGAAAATGGGTGTCTGACGTGCCCATTCATCTAGTTATTTTCAAATAAATGGTAAAATCACCACATGATGCAGTTCTTTTATTGGGAAAGGGAAAAGATTCAAATGAATTAAGTTTTTTCCTTTAAAGGGATTGGGTGCGAGCGCCACTTCATTTGGAATTGTAGCCCAAAACTAAAAAAAATTATTATATATATATATATATAATTATAACTAGATATATATAATTTAATATATATATAATAAATATATTTATAATTATAAATATTTATTTATATATTTATATATATATTCAGAAATAAACACTACTAAAAATTTGACCTTTAGCGACCGCCAATGGCGGTTTCTAAAGGCCTCTAAAGACCGCCCAACGACCGCCATTAGTGGTTGCTTTAGGCCCAACGCTGTAGGCCTACAACGACTGCTAATGGTGGTCCTTGAAGGTGGCCAAAATTCTAGCCTACAACGACCATTGAAGGATTTCTCAGCCGAGCATTAGTGACCTCCATTGGCAGTCGCTTTCTGGATGCTTGGCCAATCTCCAGCGGGCTATAGCGACCGCCAATGGCAATCTCTATCCTGGAGAATTTTTTTTTAAAAAATTTCACAGTACCCAATCAGAAAAAACAGGGTAAAATTTATAAAAAATAGAAAACAATTCTAAACAGCATAAAGGTCAAAATCTTTATATACAATAAATGATATACGTACTTCAATGATCCAAACAGGCCCATCCATTTCAATCCTGCTTCAATAAACTAACAATAAGATACAAAGAAAACAACTAAACAAAACAAATGTAAATTAGATATATTTATTCTGTTATTATATACATATAATAAAATTAAATCTAACATCAAATCATGGGTGTTATAATAATTTAAAACCCCCAATTAAATAAATTTTATCATTTTAGGATTTTTCCCCTATTTTGGAGTCTTTGGTTTAGTTTGTGAATGTGTTTTGTTGTCTAAAAAGGAATGTTCTCCGCGCACACCACGTACAACTACTCAAAACGAAATATTAGGTTGTACCGCTCACATTACACATACAATGGGTGTGTATTCCCCTCCTACATGTCATGAATAATATTCATATTTTTTTCATGTGATTTCAAGTCATTCTGAGCATGTTTTCTCTGAATTTGACCATTAGACGCTGTTTCGGTGTTTTATGACTCTGGAAATGCGTTTCCTATCACCGTGGTCAAAATATACCCCTGATTGACGTGTCTTCTACCTGAACATTTCACAATTGACACCAAGGTTGTTTTTGTATGATTTCATGGCATTCTGCGGTCGTTCGGCTGGTTTTGACCACCCAACGCGCCCTTTTAGAGCGCATCGAATTACTGAAAATGACATATTCAGCCGTACTGTACACAACACACATCTGATGGGCGTGATGTCTCCTCCTACATGTCACGAATAATATTCCTATTTTTTTGGTGTGATTTCAAGTCATTCTAATCATGTTTGCTCTGAATTCAACTGTTAGACGCCATTTTGGTGTTTTATGACTCCGAAAATTCCTTTCCGGTCACCGCGGTCAAACGACACCCTTGATTGATGTGATGTCTACCCGACCATTTCACAATTCACACCATGGTTTTTTTCGTATAATTTCATGGAATTCCGAGGTTGTTTAACTGGTTTTGACCACCCAACATGCCCTTTTAAAGCACGTCGAACTGTTGAAAACGACATATTCGATCGTACCGCACACACCGCACGTCTGATGGGTGTGCTATCTCATCCTAAATGTCAAGAATAATATTAATATTGCATTAGTGTGTTTTCAAGTCATTTTGAGCACGTTTTCTCTGAATTTGACCGTTAGACGCTGTTTCGGTGTTTTATGCCTCTAGAAATGCGTTTCCAGTCACCGTGGTCAAACGACACCCCTGATTGATGTTCCGTCTACCCGAACATTTCAAAATTCACACCAAGGTTCTTGTCGTATGATTTCATGTCATTTTGAGGTCGTTCGGCTGGTTTTGACCACCCAACGCACCCTTTTAGAGCGCACCGAACTGCTGAAAATGACATATTCAGACGTACCGCGCACACCGCGGGTCCAATGGGAATTCCGTCTCCTCTTACATGTTAAGAATAATATTCCTATTTTTTCATGTGATTTCAAGTCATTCTGAGCACGTTTTCTCTGAATTTGACTGTTAGATGCCGTTTCAGTATTTTATGACTCCCGAAATGCATTTCCTGTCACTACGGTCAAACAACACCCCCGATTGACATGCTGTCTACCCGACCATTTCAAAATTCACACCATGTTTGTTTTAGTATGATTTCATGGCATTATACGGTCGTTCATCTGGTTTTGACCACCCAACGCGCCCTTTTAGAGCGCGTCAAACTGCTGAAAATGACATATTTGGTCGTACCGCGCACACTGCACGTCCGATGGTCATGTTATCTCCTCCTACATGTCAGTAATAATATTCCTATATTTTTTAGTGTTATTTAAAGCCATTATGATCATGTTTGCTCTGAATTCGACCTTTAGACGCTGTTTTGGTGTTTTATGACTCTGGAAATGCGTTTCCGGTCACCGTGGTCAAACGACACCCCCGATTGATGTGCCATCTGCCCGACCATTTCAAAATTCACACCATGGTTGTTTTAGTATAATTTCATGGCATTATAAGGTTGTTCGGCTCATTTTGACTACCCAACGCGCCCTTTTAGAGCGCGCCGAACTGATGAAAACGACATATTCGGTCATACGGCGCACACCGCACGTCCGATGGGTGTGTCGTCTCCTCCTACATGTCATGGATAATATTCCTATTATTTTCGTATTATTTCAAGTCATTATGAGCAATTTTTCTCTGAATTCGGCCATTAGATGCCGTTTTGGTGTTTTATGCCTCCGAAAATGCGTTTTCGGTCTCCGCAGTCAAACGAAACCCCCGATTGACATGCCGTCTGCACGACCATTTTACAATTAACACTACGGTTGTTGTCGTATGATTTCATGGAATTATAATGTCATTTGGCTAGCTTTGACCACCCAACGCGCAATGCGCCGAACTGCTGAAAACGACATATTCGGTAGTACCGCGCACACCACACATCTGATGTGTGTGTCGTCTCCTCCTACATGTCACAAATAATATTCCTATTTTTCAAAATTTTTGAGAGAAAATCCTCATTAATTGAATTAAAAAGATAGATCATCTTTTCTGATTGGGAAAGAGGGAACCCATTACAAGAAGGGAAAAATTCCTAAAAGATAAAAGTAAAAAAGGTCCGATAATTACAAAAGAAGCAAATGTGCAAACAGGCACTGGAAATCCTCATCGCCCCCATGCCAGACATTTCCAAAGTGAGATCAGTCAAGAAAATTCCCCTTTTTTGATTGGGAAAGAGGGAACCCACGAATAATATTCCTATTGTTTTTGTGTGATTTCAAGTCATTCTGAGCATGTTTTCTCTGAATTTGACTGTTAGACACCGTTTCAGTGTTTTATGACTTCGAAAATGCGTTTCTGGTCACCATGGTCAAATGACACCCCTGATAGACGTGCTATCTACCCATCCATTTCACAATTCACACCGCGGTTGTTGTCGTATGATTTCAGGGCATTCTGTGGTAGTTCGGCTGGTTTTGACCACCTAACGGGCACTTTTAGAGCGCATTGAACTGCTGAAAACGACATATTTGGTCGTACCGCACACACCGCATGTCCGATTGGTGTTCTGTCTCCTCCTATGTGTCACGAATAATATTTATATTGTTTTCATGTGATTTCAAGTCATTCTAAGCATGTTTTCTCTGAATTCAACCGTTAGACGTCGTTTTGGTGTTTTAGGACTCCAGAAATGTGTTTCCGGTCACTGCGGTCAAACGACAGCCCCAATTGACATGAAGTATACCTGAAAATTTCAAAATTCAAACCAAGGTTGTTTTTGTATGATTTAATTTCATTCTGAGGTCATTCGGCTGGTTTTGACCACCCAACGCGCCCTTTTAGAGCACACCGAACTACTGAAAATGACATATTCGGATGTACCGCGCTAACTGTACATCTGATGGGCATTCTGTATCCACCTACATGTCAAAAATAATATTCCTATTGTTTTTGTGTGATTTCAAGTCATTCTAATCACGTTTTCTCTGAATTCGACCGTTAGACGCCGTTTCGGTGTTTTATGCCTCCGGAAATGCATTTCCGGTTACCATGGTCAATCGACACCCCTGATTGACGTGTCGTTTACCCGACCATTTCACAATTCACACCACGGTTGTTTTTGTATGATTTCATGGTATTTTGAGGTTGTTCTACTGGTTTTGACCACCCAACGCGCAGCGCGCCGAACTGCTGAAAATGACATATTCGGTCGTACTGCACACACCACACATCCGATGGGAGTTTCGTCTCATATTACATGTCATGAATAATAATCCTATTGTTTTCAGGTGATTTCAAGTCATTCTAAGCATGTTTTCTCTGAATTACACCGTTAGACACCGTTTCGGTGTTTTATGACTTCAGAAATGCGATTCCGGTCACCACGGTCAAATGAAACCCCTAATTGATGTATCGTCTAACAAAACATTTCACAATTCACACCGAGGTTTTTTGAGTATGATTTCATGGCATTCCGTGGTCGTTCAGCTGGTTTTGACCACCCAACACGCCCTTTTAGAGGGTGCCAAACTGCTGAAAACAACATATTTGGTCGTACTGCACACACTGCACGTCCGATTGGCGTTTCGTCTCCTCCTATATGTCGCGAATAATATTCCTATTGTTTTCGTGTGATTTCAAGTCATTCTGAGCACGTTTGCTCTGAATTCAACCGTTAGATGCCGTTTCGGTGTTTTATGGCTTCAGAAATGAATTTTCGGTCACCGCAGTCAAAGGAAACCTCTGATTGATGTTCTGTCTACCCGACCATTTTCCAATTCAAACTACGGTTGTTCTCATATGATTTCATGGAATTACAAGGTCATTTGGCTGGTTTTGACCACCCAACGCGCCCTTTTAGAGCGCGCCGAACTGCTGAAAACGACATATTCGGACGTACCACACACACTACACGTCTGATGGGTGTTTCGTCTCCTCCTACATGTCACGAATAAAATTCATATTATTTTTATGTGATTTCAAGTCATTCTGAGCATGTTTGATCTAAATTCGACCGTTAGACGTCGTTTTAGTGTTTTATGACTCCGAAAATGCGTTTTCGGTCACCGTGGTCAAACAACACCCCCGATTGATGTACCGTCTACCCGACCATTTCAAAATTTACACCTCAGTTGTTTTCGTATGATTTCATTGCAATACGAGGTCGTTCGGCTGGTTTTGACCACCCAATGCGCCCTTTTAGAGCACACCGAACTGCTGAAAATGACATATTCAAACGTACCATGCACACCGCACGTCCGATGGGCGTGTTGTCTCCTCCTACATTTAAATAATAATATTACTATTGTTTTCATGTGATTTCAACTCATTCTGAGCATGTTTGCTCTGAATTCGACCGTTTGATGCTGTTTCAGTGTTTTATGCCTCCGGAAATACGTTTCTGGTCGCCGCGGTCAAACGATACCCCCGATTGACATACCTTCTTCCCAAACATTTCAAAATTCACACCAAGGTTGTTTTTGTATAATTTCATGGAATTCCTAGGTCGTTTGACTAGTTTTGATCACCCAACGCGCCCTTTTAGAGCACGCCGAACTGCGGAAAATGACATATTCAGTCGTATCACGCACACCACACGTCTGATGTGCATTTCGTCTCTTCCTACATGTCACGAATTATATTCTTATTGTTTTCGTGTGATTTCAAGTCATTCTGAGCACGTTTTCTCTGAATTCGATCGTTAGACGCTGTTTCGGTGTTTTATGCCTCCAGAAATGCGTTTCTGGTCACCGTGGTCAAACGAAACCCCCAATTGACATGTCGTCTGCTCGGACATTTTATAATTCACACCACGATTGTTTTCTTATGATTTCAGGGTATTCTGAGGTCGTTCAGCTGGTTTTAACCACCCAACGCGCCCTTTTAGAGCTCACTGAACTTCTGAAAACAACATATTTTGTCGTACCGCACACACCACACGTCTTATGGGCGTGTTGTCTCCTCCTACATGTCATGAATAAAATTCCTATTGTTTTTGTGTGATTTTAAGTCATTCTGAGAACGTTTGCTCTGAATTCGACCGTTAGATGTCGTTTCAGTGTTTTATGACTCTAGAAATGCGTTTCCGGTCACCTCGGTCAAACAACACCCCCGATTGACATGTTGTCTGCCTGAAAATTTTACAATTCACACCACGGTTGTTGTCATATGATTTAATGGAATTCGCGGTCGTTTGGCTGGTTTTGACCACCCAATGTGCCCTTTTAGAGCACGCCGAACTGCTGAAAATGACATATTTGGTCGTATCGTGCACACCACACGTCCGTTGGGCATTCCTTCTCCTCCTACATGTCACGAATAATATTCCTATTGTTTTCGTATGATTTCAAGTCATTCTGAGCATGTTTTCTCTGAATTCGACCGTTAGACGTCGTTTTGGTGTTTTATGACTCCAGAAATGAGTTTCTGGTCACCGTAGTCAAAAAACACCCCTGATTGACATAATGTCTTTCCGAACATTTCACAATTCACACCACGGTTGTTGTCGTACGATTTCATGGCATTATGAGGTCGTTCGGCTGGTTTTGGCCACCCAACATGCCCTTTTAGAGCGCGTTGAACTGCTTAAAACAACATATTCAGTTGTACCGCGCACACCGCATGTCCATGGGTGTTTTGTATCCTCCTAAATATCATGAATAATATTCATATTGTTTTCGTGTGATTTCAAGTCATTCTGAGCACATTTTCTTAGAATTCGACCGTCAGACGCTGTTTTGGTGTTTTATGCCTCCAGAAATGTGTTTCTGGTCACTACGGTCAAACGACACCCCCGATTGATGTTCTGTCTACCTGAAAATTTAAAAATTCACACTTCAGTTGTTTTCGTATGATTTCATGGAATTTCGAGGTTGTTCGACCGGTTTTGACCACCCAACGCGCCCTTTTAGAGCGCGCTGAACTGCTAAAAACGACATATTCGGTCGTACCGCACACACCGCACATTTAATGGGCATGTAGTCTCCTCCTGCATGTCAAAAATAATATTCCTATTGTTTTTGTGTGATTTCAAGTCATTCTAATAATGTTTTCTCTGAATTTGACCATTAGACGCTGTTTCAGTGTTTTATGACTCCAGAAATGTGTTTCCTGTCACCGCGGTCAAACGACACCCCCGATTGACATGCCGTCTACCCGACCATTTGAAAATTCACACCGCGGTTGTTTTCGTATGATTTCATGGCATTATGTGGTCTTTCGTCTGGTTTTGACTACCCAACGTGCCCTTTTAGAGCGCGCTGAACTGCGGAAAACCACATATTCGGTCGTACCGAGCACACCACACATTTGATGGGCGTTCCATCTACTCTTACATGTCACAAATAAAATTTCTATTTTTTTCCTGTGATTTCAAGTTATTCTGAGCATGCTTGATCTGAATTAGACCATTAGACTCCATTTTTGTGTTTTATGACTCCAGAAATGCATTTCTGGTTACTGCGGTCAAACGACACCCCCGATTGACGTTCCGTCTGCCCGACCATTTCACAATTCACCCCGGGGGAAGGGAGGGCTGTTTGGGGTGTGGGGGGATGTCTAGGGGCAGGGAGGGCTATCCAGGGGCGGGGGGGGGGGGGGGGGTGTTCAGGGGGAGGGCTGTCCGGGGTGCGGGGAGGGCTGTCCGGGGTCCGGGGAGGGCTGTCCGGAGTGCGGGGTGGGGGGGGGGGGTTGTCCAGGGGGAAGGGAGGGATTTCTAGGGGTGGGGGGTTGTCCGGGGTGCGGGGACAGCTGTCTGGGGTGCAGGGAGGGCTATCGGTGGTGCGGGGGGGGGGGGGGGGTGATGTCCGAGCCCTAAAAATAGTGAAACTAAGCTCAGTCACTAAAAAAAGTTTCATGGTTTATATTAGGAATCACATGGTTTTTTCAAAACTATTACAGAACATGAAATTGAAAACATTAAAGAATTAAATGAACTAAAAAAATTCAAATCATTAATCATTTTCATGGTTAATTCTCAATTCGTGCACACAAACATTGCATCAGGCCAAAACACTCATGATACCCACAAATCTAAAAAAATCTCACTAAAAACCCAAATTAAACATCAATAAAAACCCCACCAATAAAAAAATAAACACACATGATACCCACAAATCTAAAAAAATCTCACTAGAGACCCAAATTAAACATCAATAAAAACCCCACCAATAAAAAAAGAAACACACCTCGTGAATATGATGCGTCATGCATGGTCATTACTGCTACCTCCATCCGGTGGGCCAGGGGCCTAAAAAAAATAAAAATTATGAATATTTTCATAACAAAAATAATATAAATTAGATAAATAAATATGGTATAAACCTGTGTCATATGATCCCATACACTATCACCTGGACACACATATTCCCGCAGTGCTCTAACCTCAGCGATCAATTGCGCATTTACCTCCTCGGAAGCGCACAGTTGTGCCTCGAAATCTGACAACTGTTGTGTCATCTAACCAACAACAGGACCGACAACTGCAACACGTTATACTACAGAACAAGGAATCCCTGTTCCATAGGTCAAACTATATCCATGCTCGTCCCGACCAATAATATGATGAAATATCTCATCCCTTCTCATGAGAAGTTGTCACTGGTCCTCTGGCAGTTGCTCTAACTCAGCTTCAAATTGAGCCTATGAAATATTTAAATATATATACATATATATGTTAATATACAGATTTATGTAAGTATTGGTAATGAGTACAATCACTTACTATCAATGCTGCATCCTCTGAATCATTTCGATCACGAGTCCTCATCCACAACGACATTTTATCAGTCAGTGCACCTTACTCCCATAACTGTATATGAATAGAATATAAACACATAACCATATTAATTAATAAATTCAAAAATGAATAATAAATACCTCATGTCTAATCTGAGACACGTGACGAGTCTCAAGCCTGTGAGGTGGTCCCTGCAATGCTCAATTATTAGAATGGCGTGTTGACACCTTCTATATTCAATAATTAAAATTTCAAACAAATCACACATTCTTGAAAAAATATATACCAAAATAAATATACAAACCGCAACACCCTCAGTAGACCAATATGAAACTAAGTCACGCCACTGAGCCGGGAGGACACCTCTCAGGACTTTCTCCAGATTGTCTGGGGAACCCACATTTGGTACCCAATGGTCCCTCTTGACATTTCCTTTATAATATTTCCACATCTTACAGCATTTTCTCATACACATGGGCCAAAACTCATCAGGGCATACTTTCAAATTTTGTTATTAAAGAAAAAAATCACATATGTTAGTATTGTTTATACATAGGGAAGAAAGTAAAATGGTCTTCTTACCTGAACCTCCCTCCAAATATGATCTAACGTGTCCTGAGGTATAGAAGCCTAGTCCCATGTGGTCAATGGAAATAGATGTTGGTCATGTATGATATGACCCAGCTGACGAATAAATGCATGGGAATTCAGTCCCACAGGATGAAATACCTCATCAAAGGAAACATCAAACGTCATGTCGGAATTCCATGATAAAATGCCACGACCAGGGCCTCTCTTGTGAGAGGAAGAATTAGTCAAGTCTGGTCCTATTGAAAACAATTTAATATATAATTTGATAGATATTATATATATATATATGTTTATCAATCTCATAATAAATAAAGACAATGACATTTAAACATACCTCGACCCTGAGACGTAGATGGTTTAGATAGATGATGTGGATCTACTATCTCTTCCCCTGACATGCCTACAGTCATAGAAAACATTAGTAAGAGTACTATCCAAAGTTTTCAAAAGATAAATTGGATTGTTTAAAAAAAATAAAACTTATACAGTTTTTAATCAAACAAAAATGGATTGAATAATTAGTTTTGAATGAATTTTAAAAATCATAAAATTAACAAAATAGATATACAAATTATGTACAAAACCAATCAATGCATAGCCAAATTTTAGATTGAATTAATAAAAATTCAAGCAGAACATGAACCAAATGAAGAATACCTCAATGGGAAGACACACTGACAATAACATGAAGATACCAAAATAGAAATCACCCTAAATATTTATAAATGAATAAACTTCCAAAAGTGAGGATTAAAAATTACAAGGATTTATAAAATGGTTAGATAATTTATGATATCCTAGGACATTCAATACTGAATAGAGGGAAAACAATTATAACTTTCATTAAGGTTGAAAATAGACTGTTTCTTATTTAACAACTTCTTTGACCCAATTCATATCTTCTTCACGTTGAACTACGGTATGTTGACCAAGCTGTTGGGAAATAACTCGCCGGGACATTTTGACAACAACTTGTCAACTTGGATTTGAGGACAAAGTAAGGAAGAATACTTGTTCTACTTGTGATGTCAAAATAAAAGGTTCATTATCAACTCATTCATTTCTTTATAACATATAGTTAAAATTCACCAATGAAAACTGATATTGTTCGACTTTACATCCATGCACTGGATCAACCCAATTACACTTTAACAATATGTACTTCAACCCGTGTGTGTATAAAACTTCAATGATGTCTATCAATTGACCATAATAATAACCAGAATCAATGAATGGAAAACTGATGCCACTATTTTGTGTTTCTTGTTTGTCGTCAACATCTTTAATGTGAAATCGAAAACCATTAGCATATATATCTTTATAACGATGATCCGTTATAAATGGACCCTCAGCCAGTTGGATAAATTCTTCAGTTAGCGTGGGGTCCCCTAACTCCCTCAGCTTATGAACCTACATAATTCATAGAATTCAATAATGATTTATGTAGAAATAAATTATTATAATACTTCACTCATAATGAAAATCAATTTATACGTACATAATCCTTGAACCAATCATGAAATGATGCATAATGAGATTGTTGAATTTGATGCTCAGTCGCACGGTACATCTCTTCTTTTATCTCATTAATGTGTTTCCTGCAAATGATAACATGATGTTTACATGATCAACTTATACAAAAAAACATGTAAAAGTTAAATAATAAAAGTGATAAGACACTTACTGCATTAATGGTGCAACTGATGGAGTATTGAACAAGATATATCGATGCGCTTGTATCCACTTGATGTTGTCCATATCAAATATGGTTCCTTCTCCAACTGGACCATCATGAATCCAAGAGGGCTTATCTAATTTTTTTTCAACATCCGTAAGATATTCTACACAAAAAGTAGTACACTCATCCATCAAATAACCATTGGCTATTGATGCCTCCGGACGAGCTCTGTTGCATAAAAATCATTTCAATGTACTCAAATACCGCTCAATAGGATACATCCACTAGAATTTCACTATACCAGTAGCCATTACATAATCATTTAGGTGCACTTTCAAGTGGACCATAACATTGAAAAATGAGGGGGGAAATAGTTTCTCAAAGTGACAAAGCGTAATTACAATTCAGTCCTGCAAACTTTTTAAATCACTCATTTGTTGATTTCTTAAACAAATCTGTCTAAAAAAATTAATCATCTCAATTAATGGTTGAACAAAATTGGGGGATAAACAATCAAAAATTGTGATTGGAATAAACTGCTGAACTAGTATGTAGTTTTCATAACTTTTCAACCCTGGCAATGTCCTGCTCGTCAGATTCACAAACTTTGAAATATTAGAAGAGTAACCATCAGGAACCTTGAGAATCTTCAAAATGGAAATAAATGTCTCTTTCTCCTTTGTAGTCATCGTATACTATGCCTCAAGCATATATGCCTTGTTTCCCTCAGCTAACTATAAATGAAACTGTTTCCTTAAACCCATTTCTTCCAAATCACGACGTCCATTAACATGGTCCTTTGATTTTACATTGGCACCTAAAATGGTCTCAAATATGTTATCGCAAACATTCTTTTCAATGTGCATGACATCCAAATTATGCCTTAGCATGTTATTTTTCCAATACAGAAGACTATAAAAAATACTTTTCTTTTTCCAATTATGACTGTGCTGCCTACCTGCAGCACGAATATTATGTACTGGATGAGCCACCAAATCCTGAATTTCATATACTGTGCAGATGTTTTCTTCCTCAATCTGATATAACATTTAGACTCCTATCATGATCTTTGGTGTTGGGATGAACTCTCTAGAACCATCAAATTCCACTCTGTCCTTTCTGAACCTATAATGATGGGGAAGAAAACGTCTATGAACCATGTATGCCCATTTTTTGCAATGTTTAATCCATACAGATTTTTTACTTTTATTGCAACAAGGGAAAGAAAATTCTCCTTTCATACTCTAGCCTGATAAATTTTCATAAGTCGAGAAGTCATTTATTATCCACAATAAAGCAACCTTTAGTTTTAACATTTCATTCGTTTCACAGTCATAATTCACCACACCATCGCCCCAAAATTCATTCAACTCATCAATCAATGGCTGAAGGTAAACATCAATATTATCCCTCAGACTTCTAGGTCCATCAATAAGAGTTTAAAGTAATATAAATTTTTGCTTCATAAAAATCCACAGAGGAAGATTATATGGAACCAACACCATGGTCCATGTGCTATGAGTTGAATCAACCATAGACTTGAATGGATTGAAACCATCTACTGCTAACCCCAATCATACATTACGAAAATCTTTAGAAAATTCGGGATGTATCTTATCAAAATCTATCCATGCATGACAGTCTGCTGGGTGGGTTAACATATCACTTTCATGAACTCTTTCTGCATGCTATCTCATTAAATTAGAAACTTTATATGACATAAAAAATCTTTTCAGCCTCGGTTTAAGGATAAAGTAATGAATTTTATTTACGACAATCGGTTTCCCCTGTATCGTAATCTAAATTTGATGAGTCTGATTTCCCCTATTCTCTTTCCCCCTGGAAGCACCATAAATCATACAAATATCCAAATGGACAGTTTCCTTTCTAAACAACATACAATTGTTTGCACATGCATCTATGGCCTCATATGTAAAACCTACGTTCTCCGTCAACTTATGAGCATAGTAATACAACTCGGGAATCTTAGTGTCGATAGGAAGAATATTTTTCAATAACACCAACAACATGTCGAATGATGTGTCTGACCACTGATTCAAATTATTCAAATGCAACAACTCCACGATAAAAGATAATTTATTTTAAGAAGTATATCCAGGATATAATTCTATTTTTGCATCATAAAGTGCTTCATAAAACCTCCTCGAATCACAATCTTCATCAGAGCGAAGATTTATCTCACCGGTCTCAAGATTCTCGATGTCAATGCCTTTAGGATCCAACCCACGTACCATTTCAGTAATCATTTCATGCATTGGATCATTCATCCTTGCATCAACATCTATCTGAACTGCATCCTAATTTTGACATCGAACATATTCTTCTCCATGACGAGTCCAACTCTTATAATTTTTCAGAAATCCATTAAAGCATAGGTGTTCCCTCACAGTATCTCATGTGAATTGATATCTTTTAGCACATTTTCTACATGGAAAACTAATATAGTCACTTTCAAATCCTCTGGTGAAGTTAATAAACTACATAATTCCATTGAAATATTCTCTTTATGTTCGATTTGGAAGATCAATCCAACTCTTATCCAAAATAATATCTGTATAAAAAAACATTTACATGAGACTTATTAGATATGCATTTTTCATATCAAATATATTTAAAATAAATACTAATCAATTGTTTGTGGACAATTGATAAAATAATCAAATTATATCTCTGAATAACAAACAAGAGAATATATAATGGAATGTAAGTGAAAGCTCATGTCATACGTGATTGCACAACAAACCTGGAAGGGCGGGGAGCCGAAGGCGGTGCTGCGAGGGAGAGGAGAGGCAGCATAGGGGAGCCAGAGCCGGAGGTGGTGTGGTGAGGGAGGGGATAGGCAACGGCGGTAGTGGTGAGCTGGAGGAGAGGAGGCGGTGAGGTGGTGACGGTGCAGCGAGGGCGGGACGATGAGGGAGGGGACCGAGGAAAACAGGTATTCGGAGGGCGGAAGCAGCGATGGGATGAGTAGTGGCCATGTGGGGAGGGAGGGGATTGGGCGGTGGTGGTGCATCAAGGGAGGGGACGAGCGGCGGCGGTGCGGCGAGGGAGGTGGATGAAGAGGGAGGGTATGGGGGATGGCGGGGAGCCAGAGCGGAGGGTGTAAAGGGGACGGGGGACAAGCAGTGAGGGGGTGGAGTGCCAAAAGCCAAGGTGGTGGAGGGACGAGGGGGAAGAGGGCATAGGCCAGAGGGCAGAGGCTGGAGGGTGAAGACCGGCCGAAGGAAGGAGGTCGAAGGGCAGAGAGGGCGGAGGCCAGAGGGGGTGAAGGGCGGAGCCCGGAGGGAATAGAGAGAGGAGGGTGTAGAGGGTGAAGGGTAGGCAGAGGGCGGAGGTCAGGCGGAGGGTGAAGGATGACAAGGGCAGAGAGTGGAGGACAATGAGGGTGGCGAGGGGTAGAGGGCGGTGAGGGCGGAGGGCGGAGGGTGAAGGGGGAGGGCGATGAGGGTGAGGGGGTGCGGTAGGGTTTTTCAAGGGGAGGGGGAGGGGGAGAGGGGGGGTGTCGAAGCCTCCCCGATTTTTTTTTGCAAAACCTAGCGACCGCTAGAGGCAGTCGCTATAGGCCACCTACAGTGACCACCAAAGGTGGTCACCCGTGTTTGGGGGCTTCAAAGCCCATTATTATAGTAGTGAAATATTTATAAATTTATAAATAATGTTTTTTATAAATTTTGAGGCTCAGAGGGATCTTCTATTGAAAATAAATAAGAAATAGTGGAAACATGGATGAACATACTAGACCAAAAAAGTACACCTAAAACAAAAACAATGACATCAAACCAATCTAGAATGATTGTACATGTTGTGGCGAGAGATCCTCCACCCCCTGCCACGGGGGTGTTGCTCCCACCTCCAAGTCTTGACCTGCATCCAAAGACTACCACCATCATCCAAGATATCAGCAACCACATCAGTCTTCATGACTTTAACTTTGGACCCACCATCATTTGTTTTCCCTTCATCATCACTACGAGATGAAGCTTGTATTTCAAAGGAGTTGTGGGTACTCACATTTCTTTTAACTTTATCATGTTGATTCTAAGATGGTACATGAGTAATAGAAGTATCAGATTACCCTATTGCCTTGGTTAAATCTATCATGGTCAAAGGTGAAGCAGTAAGTGGTGTAACCATAACTTGATCATACTAAAAAACTTAAGTAGGATTGGAATGTTTTTTTGTGCTACCAGTCTCTAACATAGATATATTTAGGTCTTGCTGCAACCTGGGAGGATAACTCATGGAGGTACTCATCCCTCTTGAAACATGTCCAACATCTAAAAGAGGAAAAATGGTATCCAAACTAATCTTTTGAGCATACACATTAACCATGGGAGTAACTGTTACCAACTAATAAGAATAATTCACAGGGATTCCTATCTCACTGGAAGAATGATAAGGAGTGTTGACCACTTAATAAACCAAAGGATATGAACAAGAGTGCATAAGTGTTATGTCATGGGGATTATATTTTTCATGGGTAGATTTTTCAACCATTCCATGCACCAAAGAAGTTTTATTTCCCTTGGAATCAAATTCAAGAGGTGAATTCACTGAGGCAACCACTCTATGGGGGGAAGTAGTAGTAGATTCGGGATAAAAAAACTTTCCTATTAAACTTAGTTTACCAACAATAGTATGCCTTGAGGTAAAAGGGTGATTTGGAAGAGACACCCGCTCAATTTTTATCACAGTATCATAATTGTGAGAATCATGAACATCCATTTTAACCTTAGTATTATTTGATAATGAAACATCTATCTTTTCCTTTACTTTTCTACTTTTATCATTGACCATTTTCTACTCTTTCCAAAAGATGAAATCGACCTCATTCGGTGCAACATGTTCTTCAATAGCTTGACTATCAACTGAGTCATCATCCTCTTTACTTTTTATTCCATTGAACAATACATCTTTAAAGGAAGCACCATATAATACACCATTACCAATAGCACCATCAACTTACAAGTGATTATCTTCTGTAAGACCAACCCAAGAAAAAGAAGCTTTAATAATCATTTGAATAGGGGAAACATGCTTTTATGAATCACATTTTATGCATACTTCTCTTAAGGAAATGTCTTCACCATCAAATCTTCATGTGTCCTCAGCAGACTCAACATTCTTCACTTAGATCTATCTTAAAGAGGGATTTACAATAATAGGATTAGGTACAAGACCAATAGTTTTTTCAATAGAATTCATGAACTAATATTTAGCGCTATGGATAGACACTTGATTTTTCCTACTCAGAAAACACTACATATCACAACCTTTAGTTTGAATATTAGAACAAACTATATCTCTTTTGCGTGTTGATTCAAAGTTCCCAACAATTTTAAAAAAATCACAGAATAGTGGCATTTTTTTCAAACTCGATTCTTAGAAACATTTCATCATGTGGTGAAGATAAAACCACCATGTTGATCAGTGTAGAACTTAAATAATCTTCTACTATAAAATGAGCATAATGAACATAACAAACTATCTCTTTAGTGTAATCCATCTTAATTGGGATTCCTATCATGGAGGCGATGTCAAAAAAATTCAACATGCCATAATACACAGTTAATATCATGTATTTTAATCCATACCTAAGCACATGTGTCGTTGAAATAATTTATTTTGAAGCTTAATCTCCAATCATGAATCTGGAGTGTTCCTATTTTGAGATTGAAATAACCTATACTCCAGGCATGGGCCTTGAGCTATGCAGATAGGAATAAAATGTGGGAATAGCCCCATTTGAGGGACACAGATTTGATGTCAGCAAAACCCCAAATATCAGTTAGATGAGAAGCAAGATCAATCAATTTCCATGGTTCCATACCTTTCATCAAAGAAATATGGTCTATTATTGAGTGCTTGAAAAAATAAATCCTAACCAATATGTCATCTTCTGAGGCTGATACATGGGTAGTAGACCCTTTACAGATGATGTAATACAGAGCATGGTTGGCAAGTGAGATGAAGGATCCTCCCGAGAAACCAGAGAAGGATGAAAGGACGTTCAAAACTTCCATCTCACGATGCTTCTTCTTCACTGAGGTAATCGATCTCGGCTGAGTAGCATTTTGAATCGAGGTGAAGGTATTTAGATTTATGCTTCGTGGATGTTGGGAAACCAAGTCATCGGGAGGAGACAAGAGTCTCTTCTCCAGTTCCTCCATCTTCCTCTATTTATAAATATATATTTATTAGTTATATATATATATATATTTATATAATTATATATATTAAATTATATATATTTATATTATTATTATTTTAAAATATATTTATATATTTATAAATATATATCATTATATAAATATATATAATTACATATATTATTTATAATTATATAAATATATTCATTAATATATTTAAAAATGTATTTATTTATAAATATAATTAAAAATATATATTCATAATTATATTTATAAATACATATTTACAATTATTTGAATATATTTATAATTATATAAATAATTATTTATTCATATTTTTTTTATAATTTAACATATTTTCTTTTATTTATAATTATATTTATAAATGCACATTGATAAATTTTTAAATATATTTATAATTATATAAATAATTATTTATAATTATTTATTTATAATTATATTTATTTATATATATTTATAATTATAAAAATATAATTATTTATAATTATATTTATTTATGAATAGATATATTTATATTTATACTTATATTTATATATTTATATAATTATATTTATTTATAATTTTTAATATAAATATATTTATATTTAAAATTATTTAAATATATTTTCTAAATATATTTATAGTTAAAATTTTAAATATATATATATAATTATAAATAAATATGAATAAATAATTATTTATATAATTATCAATATATTTAAATAATTGTAAATATGTATTTATAAATATAATTATAAATATATATTTATAATTATAACTATAAATAATTATATTTTTAAATATATTTATGAATATATTTATTTAATTATAAATATATATTTATACTTATATATATTTATAAATATATAAATATTTTTGAATTATAAATATATATTTATAAATATCTATTTATAAATATAATAAATATATTGTTTTAAAATATATTTATTATAATTTTATATTTATTCATACTCAAAATAGCACAGACCAGGGATAAACTCCATTTCCCTGAAAAAATTATTATAAAATAGAAAGTAGAAGCAATGAGATATGGATTTACAAGGCAAAAGCAACATCACCAACATTTATTCTAAATTGAATTCCTTTTAAGTCTCCCACCCCTTCCACATGAGCCACCCCGACCTCATGTGTGTCAGCCTCTCTTCTATTATTTTGGATCCTTCCAGTCTTAATCCCGATCATCCATGCCTGATGATTCATCCTCATCATTATGTAGCTCATTGTCTCTAGTTGCATGAACAATTACAAACTTCTCATGGAAGAGTTCCTTAATTTTAGATCGGTTTAAAATATCGAGTAGTGCAAGTTCATTCATACTGGGACCAAAGAACATTGGGACACCCTCCTCATTGGCCTTTCCTTCAAGATTTCCACTCATAGTTGGACCACCCACTACATCCTCAAGACCAACCTTCTCTTGATCATGTGATTCTAAATTCTTCATAGTCAAAGCCTTCCTAGGCATAAGTGAACAAGCCCTGAATTTCCTAAAAGTGACCTTATGAAAGCCAACTTCATCAATATGTGTGGACACCCCTTAACCTTAGGTGGTAGAAACATTTGAAGAAGGCTATTGAGTATCCCACCCCTTCTTGGCCACAAGCTCCTCACCTACCACATGAATAATCATTTTCCAAATATCCTGAGAGACCTTGCTTCTAAGATTTCCAAGAGCACCATCCTTATCATGAACCTTCATATGGCTGTAAATAGTGGGTAATCCACATCCTTTGGGATGATCCAACATAGGATCAGAATCCATAGTATGGTAACCTACATAAATGAATATTAAGTTTCTCACCATATTTCAACCAATGATTCATATCTCAAGATGTTGATCATATATGCAATGTGAGGCAGTATAGGGTATTTAAATGTTGTGACCAGTTTTGTTTTTATTTATTTGGAAGGAAATAAAAACATAATAGTATGTGGTTTTGGGTTCTATTCATACGATGTTTTTTTGTTGGGTATTTTTTCAGTTATCAGACCGTCCCTCTATCTTTGGCCTTCATCGTGTTAGATTTTTTTTATTCTCGGCTGTATCTAGTAGATGGAAAGGAAGTGAGAGGGAACATTTTTATATTTTCTATATAAATATATATATTAATTTTCAAAATATATATTTTTAAAATAAATCAACTTATTTTCTAATCACCCCCACTCAAATGTGTATTGCATTTAAATTCCTTTTACATGAAGTAGTGTCCCTTTTTTCTACCCATGCCTTTATTCTATTTTTTCCACTTTCCTAATTTTTCATGGATGATTCATTAATGGTTAAAATTTTCATATGACTTAATTTAAAATTGTTCGACTTTTATTTTATCCCCATTTTTACCTAAGCTTCTAATACTGCATTTTTATATTTGTTGAATATTAACATTTATTTTGATATAATAAATGTTTAAAACTATACTAATCTTATTCCATGGTCTAGACCACATTATATATTTTGGATAATCATATTTTATATGAAATCACCAATAAATACACAATCATCCACTGGAAAATTATTGATTCATTTTCTGGTTAGATATAATTCGATAAAAAAACTCCATTAAATAAATAAATTGCCCATTTTTGGTGGTTTTATCAGGGTGTGTGGTAGAGGTGGAGGTGATATACCACATGAAAATCTGTAATTAGTAATAGTGACTTTCTAAACACTTTAGAGATAAAGGCCATTAGTGTTGGGAGTATGATCTGGTGATAATGTCTTGAAATTTTAAACATTCATCGAATTACACATCATCACTAGAATGTTGGATTGTAGTGAATCCACAACATGAACATTATTTATAGTCAAGCCATTGATCAAAGTATACCTGAGTGCCTTTATTTGATCATAATATATCATTCTATATAAAAATGTATATTTTTATGCCCTCTCATCACTAGAAGGTTAATATATGCCTAAAAATAGAAAAATAAATAAATTTCCCATTCACTTATAGTTGGTGTAAATATTTTACATCCTACCTAAAAATGGTATTTTTTTATAAAAAATGAAGTTAAGATATAAATAAATAATCTAGTTTGAGAGAAATTATATTTCTAAATAGACAATGCATATATATGAAGCTTATATAGTCAAAATCATTTTGATCCCACCATCCCTTTCCACTTCCCTTAACAATGTGAGTACCCAGGAAGGATAATCCTGCATGAAATGTTGTGAATTTCATCCACTGGCATTGGTCCATTCATTTCCAATCGCTCAGTTATACCGGTACAATGATTTCCCCCAAAAAAATATTATTTTTTTCTTCCACTTCTGTTATGGTTGCATTCATATGGTGGTATAGTCTCACTAAAACCACACCCTAGAACATATTCCTTATCCAGTAGCCACTCGAATATAGGGAGTCACACCTAAGGTTTATGAAAATTTAGTTTTTTCACAGTGAAGTTGTTACAGGCTGGGCACATTAATGATTGTAACTTAGAAAAACCCTATAGTTGATGAATTTTGGTAACACTTACACCGAAAAGTCAAGAAAAAAATATTACAATGGATAACAATATAATGATCTATCTAATAGTTATCCCAATATTCATAGAGTTAATATGGTTGCATCTGTGGATGAAAGAGATATAAGGAGTTATCATGCTAATGATCCTAAAGTAGGGAAATGTCCTAAAAATCTAGTTGGTAATAAGAATACAATGTATAAGTTATACAATGACTTATATTGACACAAGAGTAGAATTTAAAGGATCCACAATGGAATAATTAGTAGAGGAAGTGGGGAGAATTTCATCTCTTGATAAGTAGGGTAATGATTATAATTAATGGCTATTAAAAACCTCTACTATATAATGTAATATGGATGAAATATTTTGAAAATGTAAAAATAACATATTAGGTTCATGTTCCATTCCTAATTGGATGACACTAGGACACCATTATATCAAACATAGTAGATATGGATGTGTTCCAAATTATTATTTTACATTATTACCAATTTGACATTGATGCTTATTATAAGGGATGTACAAACTTAAAAGTGTTCTCTAAGGATTGGAATAAGATTACTTTTTCCCTCTTAAAACTAATAATGATGCCATAAGATTAAGTAAGACTATTATGTCCCAATTTAGTGCAAGCAGACTCACACTATTGAAACTAATTGAGTAAATCTATCCTTGTACAACCTTGAGGATGATTGCTTTCAGGAAAAGGAAAGTGATAAAGCAGAAAAGGCTATAACACTTATACCATCGCTCACGCCACTAGATGAGCAACTCATCAGGGTTTTCTAATTCCTCCAAGTACAAACTTGACATCCACACCTACAATTTTCTATTTTTCTTTATTTCCTTATTATTTTTGTTATGTTTAATAGTTATTATGTTATAGTATTTCCCTTTATACTTTTGAAATTTTTATTTCCTTTTGATTGGTCTTGATTTTCTTTTTGACTTTTAAGAAAATATTTTATTATTTTTAACTTTTATATCAAATGGTTTTGGGTATTTATACCAAATAATATCTGATATATATTTTTTATGAAATACTAATGAATTCTGTACTTTGATATTTTTTGACTCATTCTCATTTTCTCCTAAAATTACTCATTGTAAGGATTCAATTTTCATAAATGCTATATTAATTAGTGAATCAATTTGTTCAAGAATTTAAATGATCTTATTATATTATTACATATATGTTATGTCAATTTATTTGAAATATTTTTTGTCATTTTTATTTAATAAAAAATTCTTACTACACTTATCAATAGTTTGTAAATATTAGATTTGGGGATTGATTTTCTCCAACTGAATGATGATTAAAATTGAAACATTAAGAAGTAACATCGGCATCATATCATTCCATAAATGTGTATATGTGACGTATTTAGTGGATTTTAAAATCCTAGGTTCACTTAGACTTCAAAATGGATGAGGAAGTCTACCATCAAAGTGAGGTTTGGTGAGGTAATCATTTGACATGTAGTTAATCATTAAAGTAAATAATCCTTATAATAAACAAAAATAAAGTGATCCCTCGATAACCCATAATTACTCTCCATGGTAGTAACCCCAAATTGCATCAATTTATTATGAGATTAATATATTTTCATCCATTTCGTCATCTCCTTCATAATAATATCAACATATATTATTTTATTTATTCTATATTTTCCAAGGAAAATATTTAGTTAAAATATTATAAATATAAAATCTACTGTTCTATAAACCTAAAAATTCTATTGTATTAATATTTAAATTTTATTTTATAAATATATAAATAATATTTTTTAAATAAATAACATTATTTTATATTATTTTGTAAATATTATTTATATTATAAACAATTAGTCTATAAATATTATAAAAACTTTTTAAATTATATTTCTGTTAAACATATTTAATACGATTCATGGTAAATTATTATAGTATTTTTTTTATTTTTTATTTAATTATATTTTTATAAAATAAATATTTTTATTACGTTTTCATTATGTATTGTTATGAAAATATTTTTTATTTAAATATATTTATTCTATTACATATTTTTTTATTTTATAATTTTTATTTATTTGTTTATTTTTATATGTTTTATAAATATATTTTATAAATATATTAATTTGCTAATTTTTAATTATAGTAAATATAAAAATTTATTTTTTAAATATTTTCATTGTTATATTTTTTAAAAAATACCACTTCTACAATATTTCATTATTCATAATTCATTACATAAATAATATAAATTTGTTATAGATAATATTTTATATAATAATTTTTAGCCATAAAAAATATTAAAATGAAAATTTAAACAAAACATGATATAAAATTTAAAAATTAATTTATTTTAAACCAATATATGTAAATAAAAAATTAAAGATAAATATGGCTTACCTCGTGAGAGAATAATGGGGATTAAATTAAAGGTGATCGGTGAAGTGTGAAACAAAGATGGGGTTGGAGGCACTATAGATTGTTTGAGAAATGATAGATGGCTATAAGAAATGAGTCAAAGTATTAATTTAGGGGGGAGGGGTTGTGACTTATATACTAATTTATGATGTTTATGTCATCATTAACATGTCATCCCTATAAGATGATTTCCATGTTATATGTGTTGTGTATAAAATTAATGTTAAGGGAAATCGTATACATGTGGAAAATATCTAGGGCCACTGTGTGGAAATTATATAGGGACACCATTGGTGGTTTCATGCAGACTATATATCTCATTACACTGATAAAGGAAAGGACCCAATGACTAGGGAATGCTATTTGGTGGTGTAGTGGATGTACTAGAGGAATGTTTATAGCTTTTGGGGATGGAATGGGTGGATCCTCGGTTCTACTTTAGGGTTATCATTTATTACATTTTTTGGCATGTCTATATATAATCGGTCCATGTGTGGTCCAACTTAATTTTTCCCGAATTCTATGACATCATATATGTTCCTTTTTATATCACTTATGGTATGTTATGTTAGTACCTCTTATAATTATTTTTTGGTCATTTTGGTTCTTTCTTCCACTGTAGTTATAGTTTCTTATGTATGGGTTTATTGTCTTACCACGATCACACCATAAAAAATCATTGTTAGTCATTAACATCTGGCATACAAGGAGGCACTACTATGGGTTGTGGTGGTTTGATTTTATTACAACAGAATTAATCTAAATCTGGGAAACAATTTATAGTAACTCATATAGCTCCCATATTTGATGAATATTGGTAACCCTTACACCCAAAATTATGTCAACAAGTGTTACTGCTATAAAAAATATAAACATAAATCCTATATCTATACCAATAATAGAAGAGATAACTTTATTTCATGTATAGATGGAGGAGATACAAATATTTATCATGATGAGACTTATGAAGAAGTGAAATATCATGTAAATCGAGTTAATGTATTTTAGGAATAAGAACACAAGGTCTAAGTTATAATATGAATTATATTAACCCAATAGAAAGAGTTAGAGGATCCACAATGTCATAATATTTTTCACACTAGGTCCCAGGTTATTAAAAATGTAACTGAGTTGATCAATAAGATAGGAAGACAGGATAACCTCTTCATTTGAGAAGCATGGGAATGATTTGAACTGATGACTATTAAAAAATCCCCCCATATAATTTTATATGGATCATGTCTTTGGACAATTTCTTAATAACATATCAGTGCCATGTTCTATTCTTCATTTAATATTATTGGGACACATTTTTATGAAAAAAAAATTATATATAGATGCGTTCTAAATTATTCTTTAAAATTATTTTTAATTTGAAATTTATTCTTATTTTAAAGGATGTATCATAGTCATAGAGTTTTTCAAAGATAGGAATAAGTTCTCATTTTTTCCTCTTATATTTTAAGATTTATGCCAGAGGATTGAGTAACTCTGTTATGTCCTATTGTATTGTAGGTGAACTCAAACCATTAAAATTATAGTATTAACTTTATCCCTATATGTCCTTGAGGATGATTCTTTTTAGGTAGAGGAAAATGATGTAACAAAAAAATGACAACACTCATATCATCACCCACACCACCAAAAGAGCAGCCAATCCGGGCCGCCTGATTCCTCTATGTGTAGAACATATATCCACATATTCAATTTTCTATTTTCCCTTGAATTATTATTATTTTATATATTTATTAGTTATTATTTTATATAATATCCCTTTACAATTTTGTCTTTTTTTCTTTTAGACTAGGTTTTTTTTTTACTTTTGACCAAATATTTTATTATTGTTTCCTTTTAGATCAAAGTGTTTTGAGAATTTATACCAAATAAGGTTTGATTATAGATTTTTATTGAATATAAATGAATTTTATTTTTATAATTGTTCCCATATTCTCCTAAAATTCCTCATCACATAGATATTATTTTCTTACATGATATATCAACTAATGAATTACATTTTTCAAGAATTTACATGATCTTATTATCTAGTTACATATTTGTTATTTTAATTTATTTCAAATGTATTTTTTTCATTTTTAGTTATCAAAAGATTCTTATATCACTTATCAATTTTTTTTGAATATTTAGATTTGGAAATTTATTTCCTCCAACTGAACGATGCTTCAAATTGAAACATCGAGGAGTGACCCCACCATCATATCTTTCCATAAACGTGTATATGTGAAGAATTAAGTGGATTTAACATTCATAGATCCAAATAAACTTTATAATGGATGGTTAAGTCCAACATCATAGAGAGGTCCGGTGGATTAAGCACTTGACATATAGTCACTCAGAAAATTCAGGACCCTTTATTAATAATAAAAAACAATGTCATCCCCCGCTAACCAATAATTATTGTTCATAGAAGAAACCCCAAAATTGAATCAATATATTATGAGATTAATATACTTTCATCCATTTGATTCATCAACTTCATAATAATATCAACATGTATTATTTTCTTTATCTCTTATTTTCCATGAAAATATTTACATAAATATTATAAATATAAAAACTACTATTTTTTAAACCTAATAATTTTATTGTATAAATATTCAAATTTTATTTCATAAATATATAAATAGGATTTTATAAATAATATAAATAGTATTTTATTTTATTTTTAAATTTTAATTGATATTATAAACAATTAATCTATAAATATTAAAGATTTATTTTTTAAATTACATTTTAATTATACATATTTATTATTATACATAATAGATTATTATAGTATATTTTTTGTTTCTTTTATTTATTAATTATATTTTTATCACATAAATATATTTATTATGTTTCCATTTAGTATTATTATACAAATAATATTTATTTAAATATATTTAATTATATTACATATATTCTTTTTCATTGTATTAATAAATTTTAAATGTTTGTTTTTATAAGTTGAAAAAATATTTCTTAAAAAATATATTTATTTACTATTTTTTAACTATTATAACAATATAATTTTATTTTTTTTACTTCACTATTATTATAATTTTATAAAATATACCACTTATATAGTTTTACATTATTTATAATTTAATATTAAAATATTATAAAACATTTTATAGAGAATATTTTTTATACTAAAATTTAACCATACAAATATAAAAAATGAAAACTTGATAAATATTAAAATAATCAATTTATTTTAAAAAAATATATGTAAACAAGAAATTGAAAATAAATATGGCTTACCTCACGAGATAATAATAGCAGAATAGATTAAATGTGCTCAGTGAAGTTTGAATTAAATATAGGTCCATGGGGTATATATTATTTTGAGAAATAAGAGATGAATGTAAGGAACTAGTCAAAGTGTTGATTGAGGGAGGAGGGTTTGTGTATTTTATTTTAGTTTATGATATTTATATCACAACTAATTTGTCATTGCTAAAATAAAAGTTTCATGTACTATTTTTTTGAATAAAATTGATATTAATTGGATTACAAGGAGATGTGAATCAAGCCTAAGGTGTATAAAATAAATTAAGTGTTGAATATACTATCTTGAGATATTTTTTTGTAACTATAAAGACATAGACTTCAAGCATAAAATAATCATGTTATTTAAATAGTAATTACCTTATTTCAATCTCAAAGACCCTTTTAGGATTAGTTTTTTTGATAATTAAGTCATAATACTTACATAAAAACCCATACATTTTAAAGTGGACACTTCCACTCAATTTTCATTTTTACCAGAATATAAAACTTTTAAAATGAAACACATTCTCCTTTAATGAAAAATATTCTTGAATTTTAAATAGGCTTCTTCTTTATTCCTCGTTATCCTTTAACCCTGTAAAAAATATTTTAATATATGGGATGAACAAAAAGTGCTCAATAAGGGACATAAAAGAAAGAAATATATTAGTCAAGTAAAACATGAAAACCCATAATTTTTTTTACCTTTTCTATAATATTATTTGAGTGTATAACATAAATCATATCCACATGGGAAAACACTTTTTTCTCAAAGAAAACCCTAAAACCCCATTAAAATAAAATTTAAAACTTTATTGGAATTTTAGAGAATTATATTCATAACTCATGTTGAGTCAAGTCAGAAATAACTGGAGATCTATTAAATACATTGAGGAATCTTCCCTGATTAACTCCCTCCTTGTTACCTTTGAAGACAAGGAATATTACCCAATTAATTGGAGAGTTATATCGGTCTCACCCATCATATAAGTTATACTAGGATCACCCATCATATAAGCTATTTTAGGCTCATTAATCACCATATATAATGATCAATTAACATATCATGAATAAAATAATTATATTATTTCATTTATTCATCATTAAATAGTTGATAAAACTCATTTTAACCCATAATAAAGTCACTTTCAATTTTCATATAATAATACAGAGAAATATATTTTCCTTAAAAACACTTAAGAATGAAAAATTCTTAGAGGAGAAGGAATATGATATTATTTGAAAACCATGTTATCATGTAGAGTGATCTTGATAATAAATAATTTCTTTGAAGGTTGGAAAATGCGGTCAATCTATATATATAAAAAACATTCTTTTTCACTTTTATAAAACATTGAAAGTAAACCATGTTAAAAACATTGAAAAAAATCCCTTTTGAACCATTTTAATGAAATTAAAATATAGTAAAAAATGAATTTTAACAAAATTAGATCCTAAATAATAATATTATTAAAAAATTTAAAATAAATTAGATATGGAGGAAAAAGAGTTTAAAATAATTTTAAAATGTTTTAAAATAAAATCACTTAACTTTAGTCTCGTCTCACTTCGTACATTTTTTAACTCCAGAATAATAAAAATATATTAGTTTTATAATTTTTTAATAAAAATTTTCATGTTATTTTAATTATTATTATTCCTTTTATTTCATTTATTACCATGTTTTATTTGGTTACTAAAATGGTTCAGTTCACATTGGTTGTTTTAGTGTTATTTGGTTTATAACCTCAAAACCACATCAGTGCATTGACCTTGGTTAAAGGCGTTTTGTTTCCATTATATCGAAAATCTTAAACATTTTATATTTATCATATTTATATATAATATACACTTTTAAAACCAACCATGTCATGCAGTCATAAAAAATGAACCACGTAGTTACATGGAGACGATAATCCATATATATGCATGAAAGATGTTTTCATTTTTCTAACAGGAAAAAATGAAATAAATTAAATAATATTAATTTTTTAAGAATAAAAAATATATTATAAATTTCATATTTATTCATTATTTACATCATTAATACCACAATTATAAGGTGTAAATGAAAAATGAATCACATCGCTTCTTATAGGTTGTATTCCACATATGCGCATGAATGATGTTATCATTTTCAATGGATGGAAAGGTATGCAATTAGATGATATGATATCTTTCAAGAATGATAATTACATCATGAATATCATATATATTCATTTGTTCTATAATTTTAACAATACATATGATATGGTGATTTAAAATGAAAAACATCACTTCGTGGAGGTGATAGTCCACACGTATGCAAGAGCGATGTTCAATTTCCAATAAGATGGAAAAGGAGATTAAAAGGGTAATAACATAAAAATAATAAAATTTCAGTAAATTTGATACACTGATGATATAATATAACAATGGTTAGGATAGGTTTGAAGGACATAAAATAATAAATAAAAAAGAAAAAAAACTTGGTTAATATCTATACCTCCTCTTTAGACAACCTCCATAGGTTTATACTTATGGCCTACTTAGGATGGTATTATGATCAACCCAGGACCTATAGAACATGGGAAGGGATGTTAGGAAGAGACTTTGGTAGGGACTAGTCAAGCTAAGAGGATCTTGAACTGTGAAGAATATAGGAGAGGGAGTTTTTATTTATAAGTGCGGGAGATGACACACATGGAAATTTTCAAAGAATTAAAATATATTAAGGTCTAACTCAAGCCAAATGGAAACAAAATAACCCATTGTTAAAGAAGTGATGATATAGGGTTGAAATATGACCATCCAATTGGAAATTTTCAAAGGATTAAAATATATTAAGTGCTTACTGAACATGTATTCTTTTATTTAGTACTTATTTTCAATGAAAAATATATTTAAAATATTATAAATATAAAAACTACTATTTTATAAACTGAAAATTTTATTGTATAAATATATAATTTTTTTATGAATATTATTTTATAAATAATATAAATGTTATTTTATAAATATATTTTTTATTCTAAACAATTAATCTATAAAAGTTATAAATAATTGATTAAATTTTATTTTTAATATATATATTTAATATGATACATAATAAATTATTATAGTATATTATTTTTTATGTTATTATTTAATTATATTTTCATCACATAAATATATTTATTATGTTTCTCTAAGTATTATTATACAAATATTGTTTATTTAAATATATTTAATCACGTTGCATATATTTTTATTTTTTTTGTAAAAATATATTTTATTTATTTATATAAGTTTTAAAAATAAATTTATTTACTAATTTTAATTATTGTAATAATATAATTTTATTTTTTCACTCCATTATTATTATAATTTTTTATAGTTTTTAATTATTCATAATTCATTATATAAATATTATAAAAATATTTTCTAGAAAATATTTTATATACTATAATCTAGACATAAAAATATCAAATAAAATAAATTAAACTTAATAAGATATATAGTATGGTAATAAATTTTCATTAACTGAATATATTTTAATAAAAAATTAAAAAAAAATATGGATTACCTCAAGTGTGAATACTTATATATTTGATTAAAGGTGATTGGTGAAGTGTGAATCGAATATGGGACATGAGGGATAATGGGTTGTTTGAGAAATGAGAGACGATTATAAGGAATGATTCAAAGTGTTGATTGAGGGGAAGGGGCTGTAAATTCTGTATTTTTATGATTTATTGTCATCACTAATGTTTCATAGATAAAAGTTGAGTTTCATGTACAATGTGTTATGTATAAAAGTAAAATTAATGGAATTCTGATGAGGAGTATCAAAAATGAGTTGTATAAAAAAATAATTATAGAATATAGTCCTAAGAGATTTTTTGTAACATCTTACTAGAGTGCAGGATCCACTTCTTGGGTGTTTATGAGGTATTTTCTCAAGTTCTCATAAGAGAAATTTTTTAGGATTTCTTCATGTATACTGGAGGGTATTTGTAGTCCAAGTAAATTTATAATGAAATTATTCAATCATAACCTCAGGTTTTTACCACATTTTATATTTGTGGTGTTCAATGTCAAATTTTACCTTTTAGTTCCATGTTTTTTCATTCAAATTTTGTTGTGTTAATTTAATTAAATGATCGTGATCTTTATGACACTATCATAACCATAATTTTTGTATGAAATATCACAACACCACTTCTCATAATACTCCCCAATGTTATAAATGACATATGATATTAATTTTTAAAATAAGTTTCTAATTTTCTTTTCTTTTTTATTTCACAACCTTAAAGTGTCATAAATTAAATAAGATATATATTTTTGAAACATTTAGTAGACTAAAAAACCAATCATTTTTCCTTTTAAATGTACACACACCACTATTATTTGAAATTTCACAAGAAATGAATCCTCTTTGGTCTCAAGATTTTTTTAGCTTAACCAACATGGACACCCTTTCACTATATTTTTAGTAGTTAAAAAATTAAAATTATAATGAAGAAATTAATATGCAGAATTAATAAAATATTATTAGTTAGTTTTCTCTTTATTTGAGGATAGATTTACCTCTATAAAAAAAGTAAAATGAATAATTTAAATAATTTTACAATAAAACAAAGGCTTAGTTGAATAGACCAAGTGGGGATTCCCTCAGCGCTATTGTAATCAGGGGTTATTCTTTGATCAGTGATATTAAGAGTGAGTTGGATGGAGTCTATCACCATCCTAGTCTATGGCACCACTTTTCTACAAATAAATGTAATTGTTTCTTTAGTTTTTGATTTCCTCACCATACCCTTAAAGGATACGTTATTAATGTGAACATCAGTTTTCTAGAAAATGTTAACAACAACACAATGTTAGTAACATTATATGATGTGTTGATAATTTTTCAGGTAGAGTCTATTTATTTAATTATGGTAATTTTAGTGCATGTTATTGAATGTCATCATATGTTCTCCCAATGTAATTATGGATTGAATTTTCCTAAAGATAATTGACATTAAAATATGAGTATTTTTTTTAAATAATAATAAGGAATCAATTTACCATTTTAAGAAAATCACTTAGGTTATAGTTGTTTTGATAAATGATTATTGGGTTTTGGACAGAGTAGAATTTGAGACTTTCAAATGTGACACCTTGGACCATTCCCTTTCCAAATTTAAAATACAAATAAAAATTGATTTAAAATTAAGGTGAATTTATTGTCTCAATTCATTAGACATTAGGGATAAAGATAGCCTATGTACCTTCCATATCTTTATTTGAGCTCCATTAGTAGTATCAGTGAAGTTAACATTGTTCACATTTATGTCATACAAATTCACAAAATTCTCATCCTTAAAAAATCTCCTCACTATTCATTTTTACACATGTTTAATATTAACATTTATTTTTAAATAATAAATCTAAAAAATATACATACCCTATTCCATGGAATAGACCACATTCTACATGCTTGATAATCAAATATGAAGTGAAATCACTGATCAAGATGTAATCATTATCTGGGATATTATTGATTAAATTTTCTAGTTAGATATAAGTTGATAAGAAAAAAAACTTTAAAAAATGTAAATGTCATTTTTAGGAGGTGTTATCGAGGTGTGGGATGGGGGTAGAGGTGATACACCGCATGCAAATTGGTAATTTTTCATAGTGATAATATGAATTCTTTTTTGATGAAGACCATTAGTGTCGGGACTATAATCAGGTGAGTATATCTTTAAATTGTTAACATTCATCGAATTACAGATTATCCCTAGAACGTGAGATTGTGGTGAATCCACAACATGAACATCTATTATGTTTTATCCATGGATGAAAGTAAAAATGAGAGCCTTTATTTTATCCCTATATCTCATCCAATATAATAATGTATATATTTATACCACATCATTACCATAAGGTTAATATATGAATAAAAATATAAAAAATAATTTCCTAGTAACTTACTGTCAGTGCTAATGTGGTGAATCCCCCCTGAAAAATAGAAACATAAATATGTATAAACAATTTAGAAACAATTTACAAAAACTTGTAAAAAATGCATAAAGATATTTAAAAATGAATAAATTTTTTCAAAATTGTATAAACACGTATATCATAATAGCGACAAGCACATTGAACTACTATTATAGAATTAAAAACATAGCTGATGTTAAAAGTGAATAAACATGTATAAACATATATAAAAATTGATAAAAATAAATAAAAAGCAATATAAAGTCAATGAAATGTGTCGGTATCTCTTTTTGTAAGGTTCAAGCAACAAAAAATTTCATAGATTTATTATATTCTAAATAATGAAAAGTATAGTGCACTGTTGCTATACAAAAAATACAAAACATTACATAGAATTATCATATTCAAAGTGAAAAGTTTATAAAAAAGTATAAAAATTTATAAAAAATGGTAAAAATATGTATAATGTTAATGAAATGAGTTAGAGGACCTTTTTAAGTGTTAAAAACATAAAATTACACTATTACAAGACTTACAGAACATAAAAGTTCACTTTTAGTGAATGTGTTAGAAGAATGTTTTTGTAGAAACATGTATAATGTTATTGAAAAGTGTTATAATTACTATTTATAAACGTCACACAACATAAAATTTCATATATTCATCATAGTCAGAGTGACCAAGAATTAAAAAAAATACATTATTGTTTAAATAAATTGATCAGTCAAAAATAAAGATTCATGCACATTAAAAATAATGTATGATATATTTCTTTTAATGAGCCACTGTGAAACTCTATATAAATTTCAATTTCTTTGTGAACCAAACTTTTATCCATATACATGTGGTGCACAATTTATAATATATTTCCTAGTATTTTCTAAATCACATACACTAGGTATCTCTATACGATGATTGTTTAAAAATTTTTATCATAAAAAGGGATCAAATTCACAAATGATAGGAATATAAAATTATTGATTGGACTATGAATAATTCAATGATGCATATCTAGAGGAACCATTACCAGTTATTCCCTAACCTGTTGTGGGGTATTAGGAAAAAAAATAATCTAATTATTGAGATTTTCTATCTCATAACAAAAATAATCACAATGCATTACTACTATATAAGACACACACCGTCATGAACCAACCCAATGGGGCTTGAGCTATAACTCGAAAAGCCCACCTCCATAGGACAAGGGCTAGAATCTATCACTAACTAAGAATATCACACACATGGGAGGCCTTATCCTATAGTACATGTACGCATGCACCCATATAGACCTCCATGAATTAGTACAAAGATATAAAAACTTGAAACTAAAATTCATGCATAAATCTATCCCAAACTAGAGTAAAACAAAAGTACAGGATGAAAAAACACACACCCACCAAAATAAATATGTAAAAGCATCTAACTTAATCAGACAGAGGGGGATCACAATAAAATGAAACTGCCAGAAAGCTCCTCAACTAAACTCTGATAAACATATCATTTATTCTAGTGTACTATGTTCTACCTGCCTTAGGCCATCCTGGGACTCCATCTAAAGGAATTTGGTCTGCACATGACACAACATGTATGAGAAAAGATTGTGCAAGGGTGAGTATAACAATACCAAGTTGGTGCACCAAATACCTAAAATAAAAGGGAGAAACTGAAATTAAATAGTTCTATTGATCCATCTAAAGGTAACCTAAAAGATAGAGAAACTCCATAACAAACATCCTCGGCTATACATGACTAGTGATCTCAATCCACATGGTGTGTCAACCGAGGAATGTGAAAACACCACAAGGAAACCCATAATCACTTAGATATAATCATCTCAAACTCTAAGACTCATGAGGTTCCAATATCACAGCTAGATACAGGATTCTAGTTGAGGCTCAAAGATAACATGTAATTAGGAGAATGAACCCCATGAACTCAGTCATCCTATATGGAAATCATTCAAGAGATTCACTCCATTGGGAACAACTCTACCATTCATGAGAACACAACTGAGAGATTACACTCTATTTGGAATCACAAAGCCAATGTAACGTCCCTATCATCCCAAGAGGCATACATACGAGAGAACACGCTCATCAGATCTCACCGTGAAGAAAGTCACAATGGAACCCTACAAAATCTTAATTATTAGATAGGGGATATCACCCATCCCAAATGGGGGATGGTACCAATATAATTGGAACTGAAAAAATTCTCATCTCTCATAAAGTGGACTACTCTTAGGATCTACTTGGGGACACTATGAAACCAGTATAGAATACTAAAGAACGCACCTCCTCAGATATGGGATCACTCTTAGAACTGTTGTGGGACACCACAAACCAAATCCGGTAACTCAAAGATCTCTTAGAAAGGGGATCACACCGAAAAATATTGGGGGACACCACAACCCAATATGACATCCCTAAGATCATATCTCTTAAATAAAGGATCACCACCCATGTAGTGTTGGTTATGATGATTCCATAAACCCCATCTAATAAAACTCGCAAATTAGGGGATCATATAACTGACGAAGACGCTAACCCTACTAAAACTGTCTACTGAGTAGGGGATCATATAACCAATGATGCCACAAAACTATTGATATTTCCCTCTATATAGAGGATTGTATACCCAATGATTCCAAAAACCCTACTACTATATCCTTCTAGATAAGTGATCAACACCCATGTAGTGTTGGTTACAATGATACCAAGAACCCGATCTATGGAAAATGATATGATAGAGGATCCCACCTCGACATCCCAGGATGTATTCTATAACTCTATCCAATATCATCTTATTGAGGGTATCACAATCATGTATTAAGGACATAATTACATGAATAAACCTCATAGGGATATACCAAAGGACTCACTCAACTACAACTAGTCTAGATGTTACCAACCGAAGAAACCCACAACATTGCCTCACACCGTCTCTCCAAGGCTCAACCCATGGAAACCATTGCATTATATGTGTAAAATTGTTCAGTATAGGCTACTCATTGGACTGAATATGATCCTAGTATAAGACAATATGAAAGGTGGAATTATCCTCCAAAGAAGGATTACACGACATCTAACAAGATCCACATGGTGTGTGATACCACCTGAACACTCGACCATGTCCTTTAAGAGCACATCATGGATGGGAATGTGAGTATACAAGGAATACACTAGTGGTACAGGTGTGTCTCACCTCACCTGAGCCCTCGACCATGCCTTTCCCCCACATGGCTCATCCAATCATGTCTCCCACATGGGGTATACCCCACTGGTACACGACATGTCCTAGATAACCAGTCATGTGTCCATGTCATCAACTTATTCCAGTGTTTGTAACCCCGTGTTCATGTACTTTGGTTGTGTACTTCCACATGACCATATACCATCACATAGATTCCCTGACCATGTCCTATAGCCACACGACCTAGGTTCACTACATGGAGTGTAACCCCAGTACACAATGCGTATTCACAAAAATTCATCTTTCACAAATGAGAAGAACACACAGCATTTGACCCTGCACTACATGTCATGTGATCAGGAATTCTAAATGGCAATCCCCTACGAGCAGCCCAATTCACCTCGTTTTCCACTAAATAATCCTGATTGACCCTCACAGGATCCCTAGAAAGCATCTAAGGGCACTAAAAACTTAAAATGATGCATAAAAATGGGACCTAGACTTAGAACTAAAATCCTCCAACCTCGTGGAAAAATTCCAAATATTTAGGTTCAAAACGATTCTTGAGAGTTGTTGAAACATGATCTAGGAGTGATTTTCATCAATACAGGTGATCAACGATTCCTCATTAACTTGGTTTTCACCTCAGTTTGTGTGTCGCTTCAAAGGGAGAGAGGGTTTTGTCTCCTCCCTATCATGTGTACTCAGGGGGTGTGGGAGAAGGGATATTGTTTTAATTTTATTAAAAAAATATCCACCATTTAACACCTCACCCATGATTTGCCTCCAAACTAACACCCTGACATTGATATATTTTATGTTGTACCTAGGAAAAACTCCATGTTCTGAACTCAACTGCAATCTTATAATTCCAATGTAAGTCTCCTCTCGGGAGCTATAACATGTTTCAAAAGAAACTATGCATGCGTGATATGATATATTTAATATTTTTAATATCACCTTACTGAGGCTACTAGGCCCCAAATCCCTATGCTAACTCATCTCCTGGATTTGAAAATATCCTCAAAAATATTCCAAAATATTATAGGTAAAAACTCAAGTCACTAAATCCTCCCCACATTTAGGCTTCTCATCCCTAAAAAGAAAAATCCCAGGAATAAAGATAAAATCAAAGCTCTCAACTGTGGATATCATGCTAGTGAGCTCACCAAGGGTTCCCATTCTTCTTCCTAGAATTCACTTTGGGGAACCAAAAAGGCTAAACCACATAATTCTAGCTCAAACGAGATCGAAATCATGAAACAAAATGGAACATGTCTCCTCAGTAGTGATAGGTGGAAAGACACCAAGAACCATGGTCCATCTACAGTCATAGGGTTGAGTGGTACATCACCTCGCTAAACTAATATAGGTACCAATATAAACCTACCCTAAACTCACAAGTCAAAGTAAATCATCCACCACACCTCGACACTCTCCAATTTAGGAGGTACTATCTCATCCACATAGTTTTGGATCACATCTCAAGAACATATCTCAGTGGGGAAAGCATTCCTAATTATTATGAGTATGAAACCATGTCAAAATGATTCATGACCTCCTTAAGCATCTTATGTATAAAAATGAATCTAATTATATGAGGGTACCAAAAAACAAGTTGTGACTACCCAAGTGTAAACACTAGGTCTTACCATCCCTCTGTGCAAACCAAAAACTCATAACCCCACTCTGAATACAAAAGTAAAAGGGGATCATCCACCACACCTTGGAACTATCCTCTTTGGGAAGAACTGGCTCGCCTAGAAGGTTTTACTCATGTTACAAAACATGTCTTGGTGGGGGAAGAATCCTTCTTTCTTATGAATTCAAAGTTACATCAAACAACACCAACACAAGGTTCTACTGCCACCCCGCATCACCCTGGTTGAAACTCAAGAAAGAAGTGTCAATAAAAGAGTACCTCACAATAGTATCTATCAATACTACTATATAAAGTAGAAAGGATATAGAGTGTACCTATAATCATATTCACAACCTCTGAGTCAAATGACTCTATGTTTTTCACCTATCCTCACCCCTGTCCTCCAGATCTTTGAGCCTAGCATGGACCACCTGGGGTGGTGGTGAAAACTCAAACCATCTACCACCTCCTATTGCTCTCCCTTCTCCTCTTACAGATATTCTATCATGCGAAACACCTTTCTCAAAATGATACCCCTATTAGAGCGGTCCATCGACCAGCTCCCTCTCTACACTATGGTGGGATGTACTATCTCTAGAAATATGTCCCTAGCCTTGGAAAGCATAACACCACCTCTTCTACGGTTAACCAAAACCATCCTAAAAACTGAGATCCTCAGACCCTCCATCATGGGACCATATCCTGAAGCATCTCATCTTCTCGGATCCCTGATCCTTCCATTGGCTAACAACTGCCGAGGTATCAGCTCCTATGTGCCTAACACTGGAATTCAGAGTTTGATCAGCCAGAAATATATCCACCACCAAATCTCACTCAAGCACTCCAGCATAGGTGGGAATGAATAACGATACCACTAACTCCCTAATCTCTTAGAATAATCCCTATTCGAAGAACTGTGATCTGAAAAAAATTGACCTCAAACAATATCTAGGGAGTATCACAAAAGGTCTATGAACCTCACTGAATACTCTTCCATAGTTATGTTATCCTAAAAAGTCAGTAGAAGATGATGGACACACACTAATCTCAACATTACTGGATATAAATCTTCTCTAAAGAGCAAATAAAACTCCACCCAAATGAGTGTCACCTCATTGTGGTCATATGTCATAAGACTCCACCATCTCCCAACTGAACCATGCATAAGGCTTGCCTCTATGACCACCATATGATTGGTAGGTGTCCTCACAAGGAAGAAAACATATGTGACTACCTCATGTTAGTCATGAACTTCTTGGGGATCTAGATCACGCAGATACCTTAGAGGTCGCTGCCTCTAGAACTCGTATAGTGCACTCATCCAACACGTATACTTAGCATAAACTACTAGCACAACATGTTGCATGATGAGTGGTGGCTCTACTAGTGGGATACTTGAAGGTCCAACCTCTGAACCTATGCCTTGGACTAAAGCCTCATAATGTGGAAGATCATCATTAAAATACCAATGTGGAACCGTATATGGTTGTAATCAAGGTGGCATATTTAAATTGAATCAAGAAGCACCACAGTCAAAGAATATATATGGGGAGATGACTCAAGAAGGACAGGAAAAAATGCAATCTATTCTTATATGATGCATGTACTAAAATTTCTTTATGACTAGTTTCCTAATGTACCAAGTCAAAAAGCGTGTTATCAGAGTTCTAGTGAATGGTTACGCTGGATGCCACACCAAAAATGGAGTCCCTAGCTCGAAATCCAAACTTGAAATCCACATGGGAGGCCTTAGCCTATGATACATGTAGGCCCACACCCACATATACCTTCATGTAAATGTGAAGAGATATAAAATCTAGAAACTAAAATTCATGCATACATCAATCCCAAACTAGATTACAATAGAAGTATATAATAGAATAATACACAACCACAAAAAGAAAACCGTAAAAGCATACAATATGCTTAGATGGAGGGGATCACTGTCAAATGTAACTATAAAAAAGCTTCTCAACCAAGATCTAGTAAACACCTCAGTCAGTCTAATCCACTAATCTTTTCCTGACTCGGGTCCTTCTAGGACTCCATAAAATGGCCTATGGTATACATATGACACAAAATGTGTGGGAAAAGCCTATGAAGGGGTGAGTATAACAATACCAATTAGATTCCCTAAATACCTGAAAGAAAAGGGTGAAACTGAAAGGTAACACTCTACTCAACCCAGCCAGAGAAAACCCAAATGAGAGAGAAACTCTATCTTGAACATCCTTAGTTATACATGACTAGTAAAATTCTTCCACATGGTGTTTTAACCAAGGAATGTTACAACACCACAAATAAACTTACAATCACCCAGATATACTCATCTCAGACTCCAAGTCTCATGAGGTTCGGACCTCATAACCCACTGCATGATTCTAGTCAAGGCTCGAAGGTAACAAATGCTTAGGAGAACACACTCCATGAGCTTATTCACCTAGATGGAACTTGTTAGAGAGTTACACTCCATGATGAATAACTCTTCCATTCCTAATAGAACATCTAAGAGATTACACTCCATCGGGCATCACAAATCCGATGGAACATCCCCTCCATTCCAATTGGAATACATATGAGAGAACACACTCGTTGGATCTCACCATGATGAAATTCATGTTGGAACCCAATGGAACCTTGATACACAAATAGGGGATCTCATCCATCCTACATGGGGGATTCTACTAACCCTATTGGTTCAATTAAAAGGTCTCATCTCTCAGAAAGGGGATCACTCCCAGGATACATTAGGAACACTATGGATTTAATCTGGAATACTAAAGGATGCACTTCCTTGGATAGGGTATCACTCCCAGAACCACTGGGGGATGCCAAAAACCCAATCGAGTGACTCAAAGATCTCTCAGAAATGGGATCACACCCAGAAGCACTAGAGGACACCACAACCCAATCTGACATCCCAGAGATCATATCTCTCATAGAGGGGATTTCCTCTTGTGTACTTTTGGTCATGATGATTCCAAAAACCCACCTAATATAACTTGTGAAGTGGGGGATCTTATAACCGATGATTCCACTAATTCTACTTAAACCGTCTGCTGAGTAGGGGATCATATAACTGAAAATGCCACAATCCAACTGATATTTCCTGCAAAGTAGTGGATTGTATATCCAATGATTCCACAAACCCTACTAGGCTATCTTATTAGTTAGGGGATCACCACTCATGAAGTGTTGGTTATGAAGATATAGAGAACCTTCTCTAGGGAAAACGATATGTTAGAGGATACCAACCTGGCCTCCCTAGAGGGATGCTACAACTCTATCCCATCTCATCCTATGGTGGAGATCATAATAATGTACCATGTACTGTCATGAAGAACCCTCATATGGATAGACCAAGGGACTCACTCAACCGATGTTGGTCCAAACATTGCCAACCGATGCGACCAACGACATCACCTTTCACTGTATCTTCAAGTCTCAACCCATGGCCACCATAACATTCTACACAAAAAACAAATTAGGATAAGTAACTCACTTTACTGAATCCTAGACCCAAAGAAGAAGATATAAAAGGTGTAAGTCTCATCTAAAAAGGACTACTTGAAATGTATGGGGGTCCACACGGCGTGTGACCCCACCAAAATACCTGGTCATATCCTCTAAAATCACGATGTGGATGGGCATGTGAGAAAACATGACATGCACCAACGGTGCACGGCTTGTCTCACCTCACATGAGTGTCCGACCTTGCCTTTCCCCACATAGCTCGGGTAGTTGTGTCTCCCATACCGAGTTCAAACCACTATTACATGATGTGTCCTAGATAATCATACACTTTTTCAGGTCCTCAACCTATGCTCATGTCCAACACCATGTGTCAGTGTACTCTCATCATGTACTTTCACACAACTATGTACCATCACACAACTTCTTCGACCATGTCCCCTAGACACACAAAATGGGGTCACTACACTACTTGTATGTTTGGTAGATGGTATGAGACCCTATACTACACAACGTGTGATCGAGAATTCCCTACAAGCATCTTGATTCACCCTATTTTCCCCCAAAACCTCCAGATCAACCCTCAAATGGCCCCTATCAAGATTCTAAGGTCCCTACAACCTTAAAATGACGCATAAAAAGAGTATTAAGACATAAAACTCAAATCCAACTACCACTGGAAAAGCTTTGAAAAATCAGGTTCAAAATGGTGCTCATGATAGGTTGAAGCACAATCCAAGTGTGACAGTCATGAAGATCAGATATCGACAGTACCTATTTCCCTTAGTTTTGGCCTCAATTCGTCTATCACTCCAAAGGGGGATAGGGTTTTAGTTCCTCCTTTCCATGAACACTAAGGTGGTGTGGAATAATGGATATTGTTTTAATTTTATTAAAATAATATCCTTCATTTAACACCTCACCCACAACTCGCCTCCAACCCGACACCCAACGACGACATATTTCATGTCTCACCTAAGCCAAACTCTATGTTTTGAACTCAAACATTATCTTATAATTAATATCAAAGACTAATATTATGAGTTATTATACATTTATAAAGAAACTTTTCATGCATGATATAATATATTTAATATTTTTAATATCACATCCCCAAGTCTCTCCAAGCCCAAGATTCCAGCACCGACTCAACGCCTGGATTCAAAAATATCACTAGAAATATTCCAAAGTCTTATAGGTCAAAACCCAAGTCATTACACAAAAAAATAGGTAGGAATTGATGTATAATGATGTATGATGTGTTCTTTTTTTCTTATATCAAATGATACTGAAAAAACATTAGAATCCATTTCATTAGAGGTGGAAGATTCATCATGGAAGGAAGAAATGGGAACACTATTTCTTTGATGATCCTAGAATCGGATGCCATATAACCTAGTTTTTTATTGAACAACTATAGTAGTCATGAAATTTATATAATTCCATATAAAATCAATGATGAACATTTAACAAGTTGGAGGATAATATTATGAAAAAACATACATAAATGTATGGTATATAAAAATATATTATAATATGGGTTGAGGTACGATATATAAATCCCATTTCATGGAAAAGTATTCTTAAAAGTTTTAATATCTCACTAGCTACGACATGAAATCACAAATTATGAATAAAATTTATATAAGGCATTTTTAAATGTATGGGATACAAAAAAAATTATAATATGAAATGAGGTAAGAGATATAACACTCATATCCTAGAAGAGTATTCTTAAAATAATGATCATATCACTAATTATCATATAAAATATATATCTATGAATATATTTATGCTAAGTAAATCCAATATAAAAGAGAGAAATATGAATAGACACATCACTAATATTGTGTATCACCCCCAATTTTTGTATTAACTAAAACCACAAATGAAAATTTTAAAAGGTTCTTAATTAAAAATAACCATTAGTAAAAAAAGTAATAACATTAAATATGGAAATAAAATTAATTTTCATTTTCATTTTTTATCCATCTTACATTGACATACAAAAAATGGATTTTTGATTATTTTATTTTTTATCCAAGTAATATGTGTAACATTTTAACCCCTTAAAGACAAAAACTCATAGATGTTAATTAGAGAGACATCCATGGTATATAAAATCAATTAAACATATATATCAATATAACTTTTATTAATATATATATATAAATAAATTAAAAAATGGAAGTAGTTAATAGAAAATATAACCTAATTCATACCACTATAACATCCCATTAAAATGGAAACAGTAAGTCCATTTACTATACTCAATGATTCAAAATGTGTTATATTAACTACATGTTGATATTTCTTACCATTTTATTTGTTAATAACATATAAAATGCACTGAATTTGAAACTATGGGGAAAATTGTACAATTATTGTAGATAAACATTAGTAAATGAATCTACTAGATTTTCATCAACTATAGTTCTTATAATTCTAGCAAAAACCCTTTGTTCTCATGCCATCTAAATTTATACATCAAAATAACAAATTATAAGTTTAAATCGATGATGCATTAAAGAATAATTAGTCAAGTATTTAATTTTTATTAACCAATTAATAATAGTGCTGAAAATATATTTAAATACTACAAATCAAACAATGAAAAAATCATTTATTTTCTTAACTGGGATTAAATTTTTATGAGTTAAAATCATAATTAAAATAGGAATACTTTATAAAAAATAGTGGATTGCCTTTGGGTATCCCATTATAGAATATTCATTTATGCTTGTGTTATATACCATTGTAGTTGATTGTACATTGTGTTAGTGGAAATGCATAATACAGAATAAAATCCTATATCAAATATGATAGATGATCTTTTCTGAGTACCATTACATTTAATTACATAGACCTACACTAATAATTACTCATCAATATTTAAGAAAATTTTCTATTTTGAAACAAATAGTTGTAAAAAATCCATGCACACTCTTTCTAAGCTAAAAAATTTTGCTCCTTCAATCCTATCAATAATTACATGAAACATGATGTTGACCTGGATTTTTACCCATCCTCAATTGAAATTATATAACTATTTTGACTCAGGTCTATATAAAAGAGTAAAAACCCTAAATTAACTTTATATAGACCCAAAACCTAGCCAGGATTAACAACATCCATAAAAATTATATGTATCTACAAATATATAAAATCATTAAATACCCATATGAAAGTTAAATCAAGAAAAAATATCATAAACAATGAATAAAACAAATGGAATCATAGTTGGTATTTTTTTTCTTCCAGTGTAGAGGAAGCTAATATGGATAGAGAAAAGTAACTATCCTCATCTCACTTGATGATGGAAAGGATATAGATAGGGGGGCACAAGAATAAGTTGGGATTGGGAGGTATTATTGGTGATGATGGAGATTTGAAGTTGTAGTTATCGGGGAGGATAATGATGATAAAGGTGAACCAGGAATGTGGGGATAGGTAGAAGATCTTTGATATAGAGAAATGTGGTTGGGAGATGCGAGTGAGGGATATACCGAATAAGGAAATGGATGAACGTAATATAAATAAGGGATAATAAAGATGAACAAATTCGGTGAAACAATGAAAAAAATAGTGTATCCTAAAATGGATGGTGATGATGATGGGTTAGAAATTTTATAAAGATAAACATGGGATAATTTTAGGGTTTTAGAATACAATGGAGGGTATGGGAATGGATATATAAAGGCATGGGGTATTACGAGCAAGGTGAAATTGATTAAGAAAAAATTATCATGATATAATTTATATAAAAATTCAAAGGAAAAATTAATAACCATGATGTTTATCAAATTAATATTATGTATATATATATATATATATAATGAACAATGGTTTAAATTTATATAAGAAGTTCTATTATGTGAATGTAACAAATGTGTGTGTGTGTGTTATTTCCATTAAATACTATTAAAGTATATATATTTTAATTAATCATACAATCATATATCTATATAGAAAAAAATTTATTTTAAATATGTTATAATTAAAAAATTTATCATTAGATATTATAGCATAATTTAAATTGTGAATATTTTAATTAATCATATAATTATATGTGCTTATAATAAGAAATTATATTATTTATATGTTTGGTAAAATATTTGATATTATTGAATAATTTATTACAATGAGTTTTTATAATGTTAAATCATATTTGGATAATGATGAATAATAATAACATATTCATTTACTATAAAAACATTGTTTTTATATTATTATGATAACGAAGTAGATTTTAGTGTTAGTAAAATATTTTTTGGAAATTTTTTTTGGGTACCTATGCATAATATAAAAAAAATTATTTGTTGGAATTAATCATTTTTACTGATAGATATATTATCTATTAGTAATTATCTTTTGGTACAAATTAGTTTTTTTATAGTGACCCACTCTTAACAACACCTATTTTTTTCTTATTTCCTTATTTTTCATTTTATATTTATTAGTTATTATGTTATATTATTTCCCTTTTTACTTTTAAATTTTTTATTTCATTTTGATCAGGTTTTACTTTAAATTTCACTATTGACCTAATATTTTATTATTTTTCCCCATTTGATCATATTTTTTTTGGGTATTTATGCCAAATAGAGGACTGTTAAATATTGTTATTGAATATTAATGAATATAATTCTTTCAAATTTTTCTGACTCATTCCTATTTTCTACTTAAATTCCTCATCATAAGGATTCTATTTTCATAGATGCTACATCAATTAGTGAATCACATTGTTCAAGCATTTATATGGACTTACTCTCTTGTTAATTTTATGTTATCTAAGTCTATTACATTTTCTTCCTTTTAAATTATAAAAAATATCCTATAAAACTAATTATCACTTATTTGAAAAAAATTCATTTGGTAACTACTTTCCACCAAATAAATGATGATTCAAATTCAAACTTTGAGGAGTGGAATCAATGTTGTATCATTCAATCAATGTGTATATGTGATGTCTTATATGGATTCCACATTCATAGGTTAACCTAAACTTCATAATGGATGAGGAGGTCTATCATCAATGCGAGGTCTGGTGGATTATGCACTTGACATGTAGTTTCTCGACCAATTCAAGACTCATTATTAATAAACAAAGATAAGGCGATCCCCCCACTAACCAAAAACTAATCTCCATGGTATCAAAAACAACATTGCATCAATCTATTTTGGGATTAGTATAGTTTCATCCATTTTCTTCATCCCATTCATAATAATATCATCATATATTCTTTTATTCATTACTTACCTTCAATAAAAAAATTTATTTAAAATATTATAAATAAAAAAATCTATTTTTTTAACTAAAACATTCTATTATATAAATATTTAATAATTATTTTACAAAAAATATTTTATAAATAATATAAATATTATTTTATAAATATTATTTATATTATGAAAAGATAATCTATAAATATTATAAATATTTTTTAATTTTATTTTTGTTATACATATTTAATATGATACATAGTAAATTATTATAGTATATTTATATTTTTACTTTTATTTAATTATATTTTAATCACATAAATATATTAATTATGTATTTTGTAAGTATTATTATAGAAATAATATTTATTTAAATATATTTAATCATATTAAATATATTTTTATTTTTTATTTGGTAAATATATTTTAATTATTTTTTATAAAAGTTTTATAACTATATTTCTTTACAAATTTTAATTATTATAACTATATAATATTATTTTTTTATATAATTATTATTATATTTTTTTAAAATATTAAAATTTAATAGTTTTAAATTATTCACATTTCATTATATTACTATTATAAAATCATTTTCTAGAAAATGTTTCATATACTAAAATTTATCCATAGAAAATATCAATAAATAAATAAAACTAAACATGACATATAATATAATAATACATTTACATTAAACCAATATATTTAAATAAAAAAATAAAAAAGAAATATGGCTTACCTTATGTGATAATAATAAGAGAATAGATTAAAGGTAATTGTTGAAGTGTGAATTGAAGATGGGATTGGGGGGACTATAGATTGTTTGGGAAATGATAGATGATTATAAAGGAGTCGAAGTGTTGATTAGTGGGGGTTATGACTTATATATTATTTTATGATGTTTATTTCATAAATAATGTGTCATCACTAAAAATGAGTTTCATAAACTTGCATTATGTATAAAAGTTACATTAAGGGAATTTCTAAGGAGGTGTGTCAAGAATTAATTACATGAAAAAATGAAATGTTGAATATACTACATTGAGAGATTGTTTTTAACATCTAACAAGAGTGTTGGATCCACTACTTAGGTGTTCATGAGTTATTTTATAAAGTTTTTAGAATATGTATTTTGAAAGGTTTTATTCATGTATACTTGAGAAATTTTGGTGTCCAAGGAACTTTATAATGAAATTATTCAATCAATGCCTCAGGTTTTTACCACATTTTTCTTGTTTTTAATGTCAAATTACTTTTTAGTACCATGTTTTTTCATTATTTTTTGTTATGTTGATTTAATTCAATGATAATGATCTTTATGACACTATTATAACCATAATTTCATTATCAAATATCCCAATACTACTACTCAAAATACACCCTAATGTAAAAAATTACATAAGATATTACATTTTGAAATATGTTTTTACTTTTATTTTCTATTTTCTATCACAACCATAAATTTTCAAAAATGACATAAGTTATATATTTTTGAAACATTGAATAAATTTTAAAAACCAATCACTTTTCCTTACTTTTAAATGTAAACACACTAATCCAATTTGAAAATTTATATAAAAATAATCCTCTTTAGTCTTTATATTTTTGTAGCATAACTGGCATGGACATCCATTCACTAAATTTTTTTAGTTAAAAAAGTACAAATATCTTAATGAAATTAATATTTATATTCCTAAAATCTTATTATTTATCTATTTCTTTCTTTGATGTTGGATTTATCTCTATCAAAAACAAGGAAATGTGAATTTTTTAAATCAATTTCCAAGGCAACTAAGGCTTGGTTGAATAGAATGGGTAGTGATTCCCTGAGCTTTACTACAATTAGTGGGTGAGTCTTTGTCTGGTGACATTGGAAGTGATTGGGATTGAGTCCAACACAATACTAGTGCATGCTACTACTTCGCTACAATTCAGTGTAATTGATTATTGAGTGCTTGATGTCCCAAACATACCATTGAAGGTTACATCATGGATGTGAACACCTACTAGATAATTTTAAAAATGACACAATGTTAGTAACATTATATTATGTATGGAAATTTTTTTAAAGAGAGTATATTTTTTTAGTTATGGTAATTTTGGTGAATTTTTGTGAATGACATCACATGTTCATAAAATTTAATTGTGCCTCAAACATTATTTATGATGATAGACATTAAAATATGAGTATTTATTTTTGAGATAAGAAAATGAAAACACTATAACATTTCATAACAAGAACTTCTATCATAGTAATTTTGATTGATGATAATTGGGTTTTGGACAAAGTTGAATTTGAGATTTTCAAATGAGACACCTTGGACTGCTCCCTTTCTAACCTGCAAATATCAATAAAAAATGATTAAAAATAAAGGTTCATTGATTGTGTCGATTCATTAGATAATAAGGATAAAAAATAGTCTATATACCTTCCAAGTATTTATTTGAGCTCCATTAATAATATAGGTGAAGGTAACATCATTCACATTTTTTTCATTCATATTCATAACATTCACATCCCTACCTAAGCTCCCGATAGTGAATTTTTACATATGTTAAATGCTAACATTTATTTTCAAATAATTAATGTAAATAAATATACATACCTTATTTCATGGCCCATAACACATTCTACATACTTGATAATCACTTATGAAGTGAAATCACTGATTGAGACACAATAATCTCTGAGAATATTATTGAGTCATTTCCTATTAGATATAAGTTGATAAAAAAACAGAATTAGGAAAACGTTAAATGTATTTTTTTTGGAGGTTTTATCAAGGTGTGGGGTGGGGGTAGAGGTGGTTACCACATGAAAATTTGGAATTAATGATGGAGATATTATGAACACTTTTTAGATAAATTCCATTAGTGTTGGGACTATGCTTAGGTAATGATGTCTTGAAATTGTGAACATTCACCAAATCACACATCGTTATTATAACATTAGATTATGGTGAATCCACAACATGGAAATCATTTATGGTTAATCCATTGATAGAATTACACATTAGAGCCTAAATTTGATCCCCACATTTAATCCAATATAAACATGTATATTTTTATACCCTCTCATTACTGGAAGGTTAATATATGCATAAAAATAGATAAAAAAATCTCCTAATGAATTACAATTAGTGATAATGTGGTCCATCCCACCCGATAAATAGAAACATGACCATAATAAAACAAAATTAAGATATTGATAAGGATTATCTGATATATGTAAATAGATAGTGAAAATATACCAAACTTAGATTATCACAGAAATTATGATCCCACCATCCCTTTCCCTTTCCATTGATGATGCTGGTACCAGTGAAGGAAAACCATAAGTTAAATGTAGTGATTTCAATCCATTGAACCTGGTATAATCCCTTCCATTCACAAGGTTATATGGGTTAAATGATTTTTAGGATCTATTTCCTCTAGTCCTAGGTATTCCAATCCCAACACATAATCTCATATAGGGTTCCATCATAAAACATGTGGGTGTTAGAGGGATTGTCCCATCCATGTTTATATGTGAACCACATTACTTTGTGGAAACTATTTTGGAATTGAGTTTTAACCCAAAGCTCCTCCCCTCAAACCAAATACCACACAACCGGGCCTCTCCTTCAATGATAATACACTGGATCTTACCATTATGCACTGCCAATTTTCTCATCACCAGGACTCATCACCTAATCACTATTATTAGGAATACTTTTGACATAATACACCATGGGTCCACATGATTCAAATAAACCATCATTATCAATTTTAAACTGGTTTTTAGGAATACTCCACATACATCACATCTGGGCTTAACCATCCCTTTGATACCACTTTTTAGGATTGATTTCCTCGAAATTTAGATCTTCCAGGCCCAATAAATAATCTCTTATGGGGTTCCATACTAACACCTATGGGTGATAAGGGAAATTTTCCATCCAAGGTTGTATGTGAACCACTATCCTTTGCTGGGATTTGGTTTTCACCCAACAATGATTTCCCCTTCAACTATTATTATTATCAAATTCACATAGTTAAATCATTATAGACCATTTTATGACTTTATTTTAGTGGGTTGATGGATGAAGCATTTATGAGTACCCTAAAGTCCATCGAATATTTTCATTGTCCCATGAAAACAATATCATACACTAAAAACCTCACCCGTTGAACTAAAATTATAGGGTTTTCTTATGTTTCACCACATGATACCTCCTCATCTTAAGAAATTCCTATTTATAAAATTACAAGATAGATTTATCCACTATATTATCTATCACAATATATATATGTAAATAAAAACTTAATGGGATTGATAACTCAGAAGTATCAGCGCTTCCACTCCCAATAGCCCCATACTTTCACATATTAAAAATTTAGGCGAGCCACATTTAAGGAATACATATTTTTAAGAGAAAAAAATCCAAAATATGAACACATAAAATACCTTTATCTATATAATTTTAACAAGTAATAATATCATAAACTCATGTTTAGGTTTTATTGACTTCTTAATAAGGAAATGAATATTAAGGTTCTCAACACATTTCCACCAATTATTTTTATCTCAATATGTCAAGAATGTATGTAATGTGAGGTGGTAGGGGTTATTTAAATGCTTTGAGTAGTTGTGTTTATCTTTATTTGGATGGTATAAAAAATTTAATGGTATATAGTTTTGGGTTCCAGACATACAATGCTTTTTTTGTTGGGTATTTTTTCAGTTATCATACCATACCCTATATCTTTGGCCTTCATTGTGTTGGTTTTTGTTTTTTTCAATATTGATTGTATCCAGTGGTGGGAAAGTCAGTAAGAGTTAACATTTTTAGATTTTATGTTATTATTTATTACGTATTTTTCATCTCCACTAGCCACTTGTGTGCTTCCACTTGTATATGAAACTGCGTCGGCTTTTATTAGGTGAATCATCCCAGTGATCTGGGCCTTCCATGTGGAATTTGTCACATGGATTTTTTTCATCACTACATAACACTTCCCTAACATGCCATTAATTCACTCTGGTACTTTGATTCACTATCATTCCTAGTTTTCCTCATTCAATATCTGGTTGGTTTGGTTCTGAGAATTTCATTAGAGAGCTCTTCATGCCTCATGGGGAAGAACTTAGAGAATAAGAGGGAAAATAATTTTTCAAATCTATCCACACTCAAATATATATGACCCATGTTGATCCTCACAACTTATTTTCCATTCTAGTGTAGATTTGATAGAATAATGACTTGTCCTTGAGTCCAGGATGACTACTCACCATAAGGACTATCAGATTTTGACATCCTTTTCATCATAACCAGGTTTCAGTGTTTATTCATAGAACTATAATTGATTTACCATATTTATATTAATAATTGATACTATATCATTCTTGAGTGTGTATGTGAGTCTATCCATAATTAAGAATGTTGACTCTATGTGACAGGTTTCGTTATTGTCGCCTAGTGCAACAAGATTGGCCTCCTCAGATAGTTTCTATGATTATATTATTTTCATTTGAGACTGTATTTCCTTGATTGTTTCTATTTAGTAATAAATATTTCTTAAGGGTGGGGTTATTTTAATGAACATAAAATTACATTGATTTGAAACATGTTACATCTTAGGGTTCTTTGTTGTTTTCTTTTTCAGTTTTAGCATGAGAGTTTATCTTATAATCAATTGCATTTTTTAAATAAAATATTTTTTATAATAATGTCATAACTAATATAAGATGTATCAATGGGTCTTGGCCATTCTTAAGTGCATTAATATAAATTCTTCCCTTGAAAAGTGTTATTGGTGCTACCTGAAACGTTTATAATGGGATCTAGGAAGATTGAAATAGAAAAATTTGATGGGGAAAATGATTTAGACCAATAGATAATTAAGATGAATTATTTATTTGATCATAATGAATTATTAGATTCTCTTGGTGGACCTAAGAATAAGGTTACCAATTAGTCCCCTGATAAAAATACTTCTGCCAGTTATATTAATTTTTTTGATGATGTTCCTAGAAAAGCCTTTAGTCTTATTTTGTTTTCTTTAGGTGATATAGTTCATAGTGAAGTAGCTTTAGATTCTTCTTCCACTATAATCTAGTATAAATTAGAATCCCTATATATGACTACATCTTTGGATGGAATGTTTTATAAAAGAATTATAATTTAAACTTTCAAGATGTTCCTTGTAACTACAATCGTGATTCATCTGGATTATTTTAATATAACCCTATTATATATTTCTAACATAGCCATTAAAATAGGGGATGAGGATCAAGAAAAAATTATTTAAATTTAATTAAATGAGTCTTAAAATTTTTTAAGGACTCAATGATGTATGAAAGGGATTCTATAACACTAGAAGAGGTTAGGAATTCTTTGTTAGCTAAATAAATTCAAAATAAAGGCACTGTTAAGAGTGAGTATGAGGGTTTGAACATTTGAGGCATGAGTGAATATAATGATAAGCAGTGCGAGAGGAGTTGATCTAGAAAACAGAGTTATATGTCTAAGAATAGAGTATAAGAATAATGAATTTAAATTATTTCATTGTAAAAAACCTAGACATATGAAAATAAACACCCCTAATAAAAATAATGTCTATAATGAAAATAATAGAGATAATTCTTTATTAGTTGAACAATATTTCAACATAGTAAATGTATTGAATGTTTGTGATCATATTAATTCTGAGGAATAGATCCTAGATTCAGCATGTTACTTTCACATGTTTCATAATATGGAGTCATTCATTGAGTTAATAGATATTTAATTAGGTGATTTTTACTAATGAGAAAATTAGAGTTGTCACATTATGGGTATAGAATCTGTTTCTCTAGAACATCATGATAGTCCGGTTAAAACACTTTAAGAGGTTAGGTGGGTACTTGAACATAAAAGAAACCTCATTTACTTAAGTATTATATAATAAAAGGGTTAATCCTTTAATTCTTGTTCATATTTTCTCATAGTTTCCCATGGGTATCTCACTGTCATGAAAGGAACTCTCTTGAATGGGTTGTACATTTTAGAAGGTTAGACTCACATGAAAAAACTCAATGTTTCTCATGTACTAAAATTATAAAGTACCACTCCATGACATAGGATACTAGGTAATGTTAGTTACAAGGGTATTTATGAGCTTAGGAATAAAGGCCTATTTACTAGTTCAATTCCTATTATTCTACCTTCTATGAGAATTGTGTGTATTGTAAGTCTAACCAGGTAAGTTTTAGTAAGTCATCATATAAATCTAGAAGCCCCCTTCAATGTGTTCACACTGATCATCAGGGTCCATATAGAACTACCTATCATGATGGAGATTATTTCTTTGTTATGTTTATAGATGATTACCCCCCCCTAATGTTTGGATTTATATAATGAAACAAAATTCTGATACCCTTTATACCATTAAGAGTTGGAAGACAAGTGTAGAAAATGAATCCGGTAAGAAGATGAAGGCTTTAAGAATTAGTAATGATTTGGAGTATCTGTCCAAGAAATTTTTTGAGTTTTGTAGAATTGAGGGTGTGAAAAGGTACCATAATTCTGTGTAAACTCCACAATTGAATGGCTTATCTGAGATAATTAATAGGACAAGATTGTTCCCTATGATGCATCATTGTTGTCACCCCTAACAACCTCATACTTATGCACATTGAAAACTTGGAGGGCCAAATTTATATAATCCATATATATAATAGACAAAATCCAAAATATGAATATAGATAATACCTTACCCTTCATTATGTTATCAAGTATTTCTATAATTAACTCATGTTTAGGTTTTATTAAATTCTTAATATGTAATTTTTTAAGGTTCTCACCATATTGACACCAACAAATTGTATCCCAAGATGTCGATTTTGTATGAAATGTGAGGTGATATGGGTTATTGAAATTATATGAGTAGTTGAATTTTTATTTATTTGGATGATAGGAGAAATGTAATGGTTTTTAATTTTGGGTTCTAGGCATACAATGTTTTTGTTTATTAGAAATTTCTTTCATTTATCAGACCATTCCCTCTATCTTTAGCCTTAATTGTGTTGGTTTTAGTTTTTCTCATTCCTCACTATATCCAGTGGTGGTAAGGGTAGTGAGAGGGAACATTTTTAGATTTTTATTATTATTTATTCCCCATATTTTATCTCCACTGGTCACTCATGTGATTCTACACCTTTGGATCCACATCGTATATCTTCTAGCCACTTGTGTACTTCAACCTATCTACCCAGTTGTGCTGCCTTTTGTTAGGTAAACTATCCCAATGATCTGGTCCATTCACATGGAATTCTTCCTATAGATTCTATTTGTGCCACTTGGTGCTTCCCTAAAATGTCATTAATGTGATCTGCTTCTTTGATTTGGTATCCTTCTTGATTTTACTCATTTAGCATCTGGCTAGTTTGGTTCTGAGAGCTTTGAGGATGAGATCTTTTTGCCTCGTAGGTAATAACTTAGAGAAAAAGAGGGAAAATAATGTTTCCTATCCATCTACACTCCCCTCCATATTTCCCATGCTGATCCTTTCAATTGGTGTTCTCTTACGATGGAGATTTGGTAGAATAACATCTTGACCTTGGATCTAGGATGACTACACACCATAAAGAGTATCATATCTTGATATACTTTTCATCATAACCCAGCTTCAGTGTTGATTCTTGGATTTGTAACTGATTTAACTTATTTCCATTAATTCTTGATATTGTATCCTTCATAAGTGTGTGTGTAAGTCCTTCCAAGAATTGCTGATATTGACTCTACATAAATGGTTTTGTTGTCATGACCTAGTGCATCAAGACCAACCTCCTCAGATAGATTCTTGGGTAATATTATTTACATTCAATTATTTATTTCCATTCTTGTTATTGTATAGAAATAAATATTTCATGGGGTGGTGTTATCATCATTCAACTAAGGTTAAACTAATTCCAATCACATTACATCTTGGCATCCTTTTCTATTTTATTTTTCTATTTCACAAAGAGATTTTAACTTATAATCAGACTCATTTTTTTTAATAAAATAGCTTTTATAATTACTTAATAAATCATTTAAAACACATAATTAGATATTGATCATTATTAAATACATCCACATCAATGGTGTCCTTAAAAATTGGTATCAGATCTCCCTAAAACATTTATAATGGGGTCTAAAAAGTTTTAAATAGAAAAAATTTATGAGGAAAATGATTTCAGCCTTTGGAAAATTAATATGAATGATCTGTTGGATAATAATTAATTATTGGATTCACTCGGTGGAACTAAGAATAATGTTACAACTCTCTCCCCTGATGAAAAAACCAATACCACTTATATGAATGTTTCTAATGATGTTCTTAGAAACACTTATAGTCTTATTTTGTTTTCTTTAGGTGATAAGGTTCTTAGGGAAGTAACTTTGGAATCTTCTACCACTGAAAAATCATTCTAATTGTAATCCCTATATATGAATAATTATTTAGATGGAATGTTATAAAAAAATGAGAATTTCTACTTTCAAGATGCACCTTGGAACTACAGTCAAGAATAATCTTGATGATTTTAATATGATCCTATTAGATCATTCCAACATAGACACTGAAATAAGGGATGGGGATCAAGAAATAATTCATTAAATTTTATTATATGAGTCTTATACTTCTATTAAGGACTCGATATTGTTTGGAATAGATTTGATAATTTTGGAAGAGGTTAAGTCTTCTTTGTTATCTGAAGAACATCAAAATATAGGAATTTTTAAGAGTGAGGATAGGGGTTTAAACATTAGATGAAGGAGTGAATATAGGGATAAGTAGCAAGAGTGGATTAAATCTAGAAAATAGAGGTCTATGTATAATAATAAAGAGTATATTAATAAGGTGTTTAATTAAATTAATTGTAAAGAACCCAGATATATGGAAATAAAATACCCTAATAAAAGGAATGTATGATGAAAATAATAGTTATCAATATTTGTTAGTTGAACAAGATTTTGACACAGCCAATGTGTTGAAAGTTTTTTTATCATCCTACCTCTTAGGAATATATCTTGGATTTAGGATGTTTCTTTCACATGTGCCTTAATATGGAGTCTTTCACTGAGTTAAGAGGGATTGAATCAGGTGAAGTTTACCATAGAAATAATAATATTTTTCACATTATGGGTATAGGTTTTGTTTCTCTATAACTTCGTGATGGGCCGGTTAAAACTCTTGAATAGCTTAGGTGGGTAATTTAACTTAAAAGAAACCTCATTTACTTATGTATTCTAGAAGAAAATGGATATAACTTTAAGTTTGGTTCTGGTTGTATCAGTGTCCCATGGGTCTCTAATTGTCATGAAAGAAAATCTCTTGAATGGGTTATAAATTTCAGAAGATAGGAATAACATGAAAAACTAAATGTTTCTCATGTCCCAGCATTAGACAATACCACTCTTTGGCATAGGTGAATAGGGAACATCAGTTCTAAGTGTCTTGATGGGCCTAGGAATCAAGGCCTATTGACCGATGATAATCCTAATAGCCTACCTTTATGTGTGGATTGTGAGTATGTAATTCTAATCAGGTAAGTTTTAGTAAGACTTTATACAAAGCTATAACCCCCCTTGATATTGTTCACTCTGATCTTTAGGGTCCCTCTATGGATTCCTCTCATGGGGGAGGATATTACATTATTACATTTATAGAATATCACCCCTTCAATTTCGGGATTAAAAAACTAAAACAAAATTCTAATACCCATTATACCATTTTAAATTATAAGTCCAATGTTTAAAATGAATTTGGTAATAATATGAAGGTTTTAAGAACTAATAATGGTTTGGAGTATCTTTCCACAAAATTTATAGAGTTTTGTAGCTCTTAGGGTGTGCAAAGTACCAGATTTTTGTGGAAACTCCACAAAATAATGTCTTAGCTGAGAGAATAAATAAGACCATTTTAGAAAGTGTTATATGCATGTATCCCTTTCCATACCTTCTTAAGTTATTTTGGGTTGAGGTGATCACCACCACGGTTCAACTAATTATTCATTTCCCGTCCTCTTCCAATACCTTTATAACACAGAAAGAACTATGGATAGGAAAGCCTCCATGTCTTGCTTGCCTTTGGTTTTTTGGATCCAAAACCTCTGAACATTCTAATAATGATAAGCTAGAAACTTGATCTATCAAGTCTATATTCATTTTTTATCTTTTGGGTATCAAGGGATACAAGTCATGGATACACAAACCAGGGTATCAAATATGAATCATTAGTCGTGATGTTGTGTTCCGTGAGTCATGTATTCCTAGAGAGAAGACTGTTGGGTTCGATGAGACTAGTACACCCCAACCCCTAGGTATTGAAGTTGGTCATGAATCTAGGGTCCCTTTATAACTTGAACCTTCCCCTACCATTACTCCCATAAATCCTAAATGTGAATTAGAATCTAATTCTAGTTCTGAACTTGAAGCTGAGGAGGGTGACCATAGGAGATGCGAACTAACTCGAGACCGAGTTAGGAGGATTATGAGACCTCATGTGTGATTTATCCATGATGATATGGTTGTGTGTGATTTTAATGTTTCTCAATACATTAATAATGATGAAATAAGGACCTATATAAAGTTTTAAAATCTATATAATCCTGATAGTAGTAGGCTTCCATGAATGAGGAGATGAATTATCTTCTTAAGAATAAGACCTGGTCTGTTGTAAATAAAACATTAACTAAAAAGGTGATAGGTTATAAGTGGATATTTAAGAAGAAATAAGATAACACTGGGGAGATAAAAAACAATTATAAATCTATATTATTCACTAAGGTATACCTTCAATGTGAAGGGTTTGACTATGTTGAGATTTTCCCCCAGTTGTCTTACACTCATCTTATTCCTGATTTGTTTTTCTAAGAATGATTTCCATATAGAAGATTTGGAGGTTAAAAAATATTTTTAATGGAAAATTATATGAAATAATATATATGAGGCCACCTTAATGTTTTCAAAGAATTGAAAAATTAATCAAGTTTTTCTTTTGCAAAAATATTTCTATGGTTTGAAAGAGTCTTCAAGACATTGGTGAAATGTTTTGATTCTTTTATGATTGAAATGGATTAACATGTGAAAATTTGATTCCTGTTTTTATTAAAGGTATTTCAATAATTATATGATTTACAATATTTTATATGTTTATTACATGCTTGTTATTTATAAAAATATGAGGAAAATTCTCCATGTAAAATCCCAATTAAATTATGAATTTGAAATGAAGGATTTGGGAAATGAAAAATAAATCTTAGGGATGGAGATCATTAGAAATAGAAAGGGTAAAACCATATATTTGTCCCAACATTCTTATAATAAAATATTTTTAAAACAGTACTTGTTTGAGAACATTATTCTATCTAGTATACCCTTAGGAAAACACTTCAAGTTGTCATAGAACCAATCCCCTGTTAGTAAAGTAGAGGTAGATTTCATGAGTAAGATCCCTTATACTAATGTATTTGAGGGTCTTATGTATGAAATGGTTTGTTTTAGACTTAATATTGCATTTGTTTTGTGTACTTTAATCAAGTTTATGGGGAAGCTTTGGAAACCACACTAGCATGATCTGAAATGAATCCTCATGTATGTTTCAATGCCTTCAAGTTTGTGAATTAAGTTTGATAAAAATGATAGTTATGATGATGAAATTTTAGTATTTGTAGATTCTTATTATTCTACTAATATAGATTCTCATAAGTGAATTACTGGGTTTTTTTTCTTGTTTATGGTGGTCCCATTTTCTGGAAATGTAACATGCAATCAGCCAACGAGCCTGTACCCAAGTGGTAAGGGCTCCTGCTTGGAATCCAAGAGACCTGGGGTTCAAAATAGGGTGGAGGAAAATTTATGGGGGTACTGTAGCAGTCACTATAGCAGTTATTGTTCGGTACTATAGCAGCTAGAACTATTCACCCGATTTGGGCCTTCGGGCCACCGGTTTGGGCCTACAGGTCTCCTGGGCCTTTAGGTCATCAAAGGCCTTCGGGCCACAGGGCCTTCGGGTCACGTAGACCATGGAGTAGCCCAGTTAACACAAAACAGACCCCAGAAGAGGATCAGAGCAACATGAGTAGCAGCCACCAGATGCAGAGCTAACCGGATTGGAAGAATGAGAGGGTATGGCAGCCGCCATCGGGACTAGGCACCGTGCAGCTTTGTACGGGGCAATGTTAGCCGATCATCAATGCAAGGTGGGGAGCTAGGTGATCAATGATGCAGAAAGCTGGGGAGGGGTAGTTCAAGTGGGTTGGGCCTACGGGTCATGTATTGGGCATAGTATGCCTCTGGGCATTTGGGTAATGTAGTGTAGGTTTGTCGGGCCTTGTGCCTTGGGCCTACGGGTCATGTACGGGTTCCCCTTAAACCCTTAAAAGGGGTATTATCCATAATAAAAATAAATAAAAAAGGCCTTTGGGCCATTCAGGCTAACATGCAATCAATAGTTTCACTATCCACCATAAAGGCTAAGAATATTGATTTAACTGAATTAAATAAAGAATATATTTGACTGAAAGGGATTATTAATGAATATACTTTATCTTATTTTATCGTAGTGATAGTCATTATTCTTTTTATTTGTCTAAAAACTATGTTTTCAATAGTATATCGAAGAATATTGACATAAGGATTTACTTTGTTAGGGATATAATTGAATCTGGGATAGTGTGTGTCACTAAGATACACATCAAGAATAATCCAAATAATAGTTTGACTAAATCCCTACCGCTTTTGAAATTTAGTAATTGTTTAGATATTATGATCCTAGTCTGATTACAATAATGCAGGATGCAATAACACTATAATAAAATGCATTTAATTTCATGGTGGATATATTTCAATTAAATTTCTTTTACTCAAAGTTTTCATGGCTTTATGTGTGTGTATAGTCACCATATACGTGGTCAAAATATTCTCTATTTTCTTTGTATTTATTTTACCCTAGATATTGGTTTCCCTTACATATTAAAAGATTTATTCTGAACCATTGATATTGTTGATCTAACAGCCCAATCTTTCTTCCAGTTGTGTCTGTTTACTTTGGTTGAGCTCTGTGTCACATCCCTGCTGACTTCCACCTGTCTTCCCAGTTGTCTGGATTTCGGTTAGGTGAACCGTCCCAACGATCTAGGCTGTCCACGTGGCCATCATCATATGGATTCTATCCATGCCACCTGATGATTCCCTGAAATTCCATGAATGTGCTCTGCTACATTGATGCAGTTTTATTCCTAATTCACATAATTATACATCTGTCTGGTTTGGTTTTGAGAGCTTTGAGAGATAGACCATCTTTCCATGTGGGGAAGAACCCGCATAAAAGTAGGGAAACTAAGGTTTCATGGCCATCTACACTCCCCTATGTCTTTCCTGTGCTGATCCTTACAACTGGTGTTCCGTTCTGATTGAGATTTGGTGGAATAAAACCTTTTCTATATAAATATATATACTAATTTTCAGAATTTGTGTTTATGGAATAAATCTAATTTTCATAATTTGTGTTTACGTAATAAATCAATTTATTTTCTAAGTAATCCTTTGTCACCCCCATCGATGTATTATTGTGCTTACTGTAATTCAATGCTCACATGGGTGATACATATAAATTCATTTTATATGATGAAATTTTCCATTTTATAAACTTTTTTTGTTCAATTTTGTTTTATTTCACTTGCTTCATTTTTTATGGAGGCTTCGTGAATGCCTACTCTTTAAGTGCCTCTTAATTTTAAATTACTTAGAATTTATTTTTTCATGATATTTCTCTTTTCCTTATTATTAGAAATTTGTCTTGATTTATCTGGTTGTTGATCCTACTAATATAAAGGCCCAAATTTTCTCCAGCATGATTTTCTCTTCATTTTTAATTCCCTCCCTTTTTAGGGTCAATCCCTGTTGCACCCCTCACATCTAATTGGGTGCCTCTGCATGTCCTTCCCAGCTGCACCAGTTATGGTTAATAAAATTGTCCCTTTTATATCATCTATCTTTGACGCCTAAATCCCACTATCAAGATCGATTTCCTCTAGCCCTAGGTCCTTCTGTACCCAACACATAAGTTCTTCTAGGGTTCCATCCTAAAACCCATGAGTGTTAGGAGGAATTGCCCATCTAAGCTTATATATGAGAAATTATCCTTTGTGGATTCCAATGTGGGGCTGGGTTTGCACCCAACAATCCTCCCCTCAAACCAAAGACCACACAATTGGGTCTCTCCTTCAATGATACATCATCATATACAACCATCTTGCACTGCTATTTTTCTCATAATCGAGACTCACCGCCTAACCACCAATTATCACGAAGACTTTCAACACAAGACATCATGAATTCACATGATTCAAATGAGCAGCTACTATCATTGTCAAATTGGTTTGGGGAATACTCCACCCTAAATCGCACCTAGGCTACACCATCCCTCTGATACCAATTGTTGGGATCGATTTACCCCACCCCTGGGTCCTTCTGGGTCAAACACATAAGCTCTTCTAGGGTTCCATACCGTTGGAATCACTTGTTTTGATAATCCCAAATCATGTTTAATTTATGTGATAATCATGTTTTCATTATTAGGAAAATCATGTATAATTAATATTCTTAGTTTTTATCAAGTGATAACCATATACCTTTAATATCATTGTTCTATTGTTTAAGCTTACAGTGCAAAACATATCTAAGTAAAGGTCACTGATGAAAAGGTCACTGATGCAAAGGTCACCAATGCAAAGATCACCAATGAAAGGTCACTGATGCAAGGTTACCGATGAAAGTTACCAATGAAGGTTACCACTGAAGGTTAATGATGAAGGATACCGCTGAATGTTACAGATGAAGGCTACTGATGAAGGCTATCGATGCACACCTACTGTTGAAGCCTACCATTGTGAAGTCTACCATTACCAGTTCACCTATGCTTACCCTTCCATACTTTTTCAAATTCTTAAGATTATTCTAACGGTCATATTTGGTAAATTTAATGCTTCTGACATTAATTAATGCTGATTATAGACATATCAAGAGACTGTATCAAGGGATAGTACGAGGTATGAGGAGGAGCGCACGTGGTTTGCTTATTACTATTGTCAAACCTCAAATATAAAAGAAAAGATCAAGGAAGAGAAGTACAACAGAAAAGTGAAAAATGTGTGAGTGTGAAGTGTTTAAAGACAGCGGAATGCATGAGAAATAGCTTACTCACTAGATCAAAGAGAACATGGAAGAACCATTTGATGTCTACACTGTAAACCCAAGAACCTCAAGAAGATCATTTCAGGAGAACAATTTCAAGGCTGCCTTCTGTGCTTCATCAACTCTCTATCAACAAAAGAAATAGAACACTCAGTTACTGAAAGCTAGAACCTGGAGTTGTGACACTCTGATTTGAGGAAAACTTCCATAGAAAGACTTGAACTGCATTTTCTTCACTCCAAGGAGTCAATAGATGAACTGAAAACACATAGAACTTTATAAACTCAGTCTTATAATATTAGCTATATGGTGTTTTTTTATTTTACATTTCCGATAAGTGTGTGTTTGTCTGTTACACACACTTTATCTTGTGATTGAACTAGAGGATACTGAAAATACTCACATCAAACTTCACTTACACTTTGTTTCCCACGTATAATTTTATAAGAGACCATGTGCGGTCTGTATTGATTGTTTTTCCCATGAAGAACTATGGTAGAGGGCGTGAACCCTGGACAGTTTTTGAAAACTGTTGTAGAGCCCGATACAGGTTTTGTATCAAGTTTATTGTTGATATAAAATTCTTGGTGGTATGTTATCACCAAGTGGAGAGTATTAAGTCTTGGCTTGGTACTGAACCTCTTGTTTAACTCTTCTGTGTACTATATTTTTGTTATACTCTGTTTTGTCTATTTTCCACTGCTTATAATTGCTAAAATATAAAACTATTTTGCATTGACTTTGATAGTTAGTTTTGGTTAGTGTGTGTATGTGTTTAATTTAGTAAACTTGTTTCAAAAGTTTAATAAGTGTTTTACACTAATTCAATTGTGGACTAATCACCCTTTGAGAAACCTGTTGACCAACTAAACATATATATCTCTACTGCCTTAATTAACTGGGTCGTTTCAAAATTGGGGGATATTTATCATAAATTTTTTATCAGAAATTTTAAGTAGGAACTCAATTCACCCCCCTCTTGAGATTCCACTCTGACCAACATTTGGTATTAGAGGATAAAAATTTTATTGCTACTATCTTAATTATTGTACAAGTTTTTCAAATTCTTTTCAACTATGATTTTAGTTTTATATTAAAGATATTAAATTTTCTGTCATATCTAAATTTTCAGTTCTTTAAATTTTAATTAACAATGGATAACAGAGTTGAGGGTGCTGCTACTAATATGCCACCATTCTTTAATGGTAATAACTATGCTCAGTGGAAATTAAAAATAAAAATGAATCTAGAGAGCATGGGTCCTGAAATATGGGACACAATTAAAGAACAACATGTTTTTCCTCTTACTGCTAGGGACACATGGTCTCAGTTGACTAAAGCTACATATAACAATAACTGTAAATTAATGAATGCATTGTATTGTTCTATAGGTGATGAAGAATTCAATAGAATATCTTCCTGTAAAACTGCTTATGAAATTTGGGATACATTAGCTGTTTCACGTGAGGGAACCACCAATGTTAAATAAATAAGATTAAATACTTATACTATTAAATATGATAATTTTAAAATTAATCCTGATGAACTTATATATGAAATGTATCTCAGGTTCAATGAAATAGTTAATACCATGAGTGTGCTTGGGAAACTAGTGGACAACAAGGATCAGATTATGAGATTTCTTCAATTCCTACCTAACAGATGGAGAGGAACTTCTGTTTATATCTGAGAATCCTGTGACATAGGCAAGATACTAGTAATGAAACTAATTGAAAAACTTACGATGTACGAATAAGATATTAAGTTAAATCAAGAAGTATATGAATAACCAAGAAACAAATCAGTAGCATTCAAGACTACTACCTCAAAGAGAAAAGATAAAGAAAAATTTCAAGCTCCTGTAGACACTTCCACCAGTGAATACTTAGACTCTAACAGTGATGATGAGATGGCTCATCTTGCTAGAAGATTCAAAAAGTTCTACTGTAATAATAAGTTCTTTAGAAAATCAAACTATAAAGGAAGGTATGATAATAAAGTAAAGTGGAAAAAGGACAGAAAATGGAATGAAAACACAAATGAGATAGTATGCTATGAGTGTAAATGAAAAGGCCACATGAAGGCTGATTACCCCATGTTAAAGTTTAAGAAGAAATATAAATAGAAGGTAAAGGGATATAAAAAGGCTATGAAAGCTACTTGGAGTGCTTCAGAAGATATCTCTAGTGGATTTGACTCTTCTGATATTGAGAAGAACAAACATACAAACCTATGTTTCATGATAAAAACATCTAAGTTAATACCCAATTCTCCTATACATAATGCTTATTATTCTGAGAATGAAGGTGGATCAAATAATGATGAGAATATGACTAAGGATGAACTATTTTAATATTGTAGAATTCTTGAGGATACCTTTAATTAAATCAAGGATAAATATAAATTATTGAAAAACAACATGCTTTAAATGCTAATTATAAGTCTGATCTGGATATTTAGAAATAAAAATGTGCCCAGCTTTTAAAAGAAAATACTAAATGTTAATTATCAAATGAGCAATTAAAAAGAGATCTTGAAAAGTTTACTATAGGTAGAGATACCTTGACTCAATTTCTAGGGAAAAAAATTGCTCCAAAATATACAACTGGTCTGGGATATCAACCAGGATAGAGAAGTATTATTAAAAATAATTTTTTTCCAAAATTTGGATAGTTCACTGCCTGTTCAAGTTATGGACCATCTTTTGAAAAACAATTCTCTAAAGGACCTAACAAAGTGTTCATGTCTCAAAACATATCTGTGGATTATATTAAACTTGTGAGACAAGTATGGGTTCCCAAAGTTTTACTTGATAACCTCTCTAGACCCAAGAAAATATGGGTACCAAAGTTACCCTATGTCTATTCTATTTTGTAGGAAAATTGTCTGAAGAGCTCATGTAAAACTCTATTGTATTTGGACAGTGGATGTTTAAGGCATATGACAGGAGACTATTAATTCTTTAAGAGTCTAATTAAATTTGATGGTGGACATGTCACATTTGGTGATAATTATAATGGGAATATTGTCATTTTAGGCCAAATTGGTAACCCTAATACTGTATTAATTTCAAAAGTACTTTTTGTTGATGGGTTAAAATAAAATCCACTTAGTATCTCTCAGTTATGTGATGATGGATTCAATGTTAAGTTTGAAAATGATGCATGCAATGTTTTTAATTCTAAGAATGATTTAATATTCACTACTCTTAGAAATTAAAATATATATTTTGTTGATTTAAACTCTTTATCCAATCAAGATGTTTCTTGTTTAAATACTTTTCATAAGGAGTCTTGGTTATGGCACAGAAGATTAGGACACTACAATGTACACTCAATTAGAAAACTAACTAGGAAAGGTTTATTAGAGACTTTCTTAAATTAGAATTCCCACTTAACAAAGTTTGTAATCCTTGTCAAAAAGGAAAACAACACAAAGTTTCTTTCAAACCAAAGAAAGAAATTTCTACTTCTCAACCACTTGAGTTGGTTCACATGGATTTGTTTGGAACATCTAGAGTTTCAAATTTAAATGGGAAGCACTATGTTTATGTTCTTGTAGATGATTTTTCAAGATATACTTGGGTATACTTTCTATCTCACAAAAGTGAAGCATGTTCTTACTTCATTAAATATTCCAAGTCTGTATAAAATCTTAGTGGACTTAGATTTAAGACCTTGAGGAGTGATCATGGCTGTGAGTTTGAAAATCATGAATTTGAATCTTTTTTTCTCACAAAATATCTATAGTCACAATTTTTTTGCTCCTAAAACACCTCAACAAAATAGAGTTGTAGAAAGAAGAAATAGTACACTTCAAGATATTTCCTCGGACTATGCTAAATGAGTATAATCTATCTATCTATTTTTGGGTTGAAGATGTTAATACAACCTGTTACATAGTAAATCAAGACTTAATTAGACATATTCTTAAGAATACCCCTTATGATCTACAGAATAATAGGAAGCCTAAGGTTAATTACTTTAGAGTTTTTGGTTGCAAAGTCATTATCCTTAACACTAAGGATAATCTTGACAAGTTTGCTTCTAAGAGTGATGAAGGAATTTTCCTAGGTTACTCAATCTATAGTAAAGTGTATAGAGTATTAAATAAGAGAACCAAATGTGTGGAAGAGTCAGTTCATGTCAAATTTGATGAGACTGATCCACATGAACCTAAAACCTCCATTGAACATCTTGAGGAATATATGTCAATTCTGGACCTTAATAATAAAGACAGTGAACCCTTAGTGAAAACAACCAGTTATGGAAATTTTTTAGAATCTGTGCTTGATGAATCTGAACCTATAGACAACCATGAGGAGTCCAGTTCAACTCTTTCTAGAGGTATTAGAACTCTCAAGAATCATCCTTTAAATTTTGTAGTAGGTGGTCTAAATAGAGGAACACACACTAGATCTTTTCTGAGAAACAAAGTTTAACATAAAGCCTTTATTTCACATATTGAACCTAAAAATATCAATGATGCAATCAATGAGGAATTTTGGGTGATAGATATGCAAGAATAATTAAATCAGTTTGAAAGAAACAAGGTATGGGAACTATTAGAAAGACCTAAATAAACATTGACCATAGGCACTAAATGGGTATTTAGAAATAAAGTTGATGAATCTGGAAACATTGTTAGAATCAAGGATAGACTAGTTTCACAAGGATATAGTCAAGAAGAAGGAATAGACTATGAGGAAACCTTTTCACCTATAGCTAGACTAGAATCTATTAGGATAATACTTGCCTATGCAACTCATCTGAATTTCAAAATTTATCAAATGGATGTCAAAAGTGAATTTCTAAATGGGTACATAGTTTAGGATTTATTTGTTGAAAACCCCCTAGTTTAACAAATCCTCATTTTTCAAATCATGTTTTTAAAATTTCTAAAGCTCTATACGGTCTAAAAAATCTCCAAGAGCTTGGTATGACAGACTTATTTCTTTTCTTATTTCAAAATATTTTACTAAAGGAATAGTATATCCTACTCTTTTTATTAAAAGGATTTCCAAATATGTTTTAATAGTGCAAATTTATATAGATGACATTATTTTTGGATCCTCTAAAAATTCTTTATGTATTTATTTTTTAAAAATGATGCAAAATGAAATTGAAATGATTTTAATGGGGGAACTTTTTTCCTTGGATTTAAAATTTTTAAAATAAAAATGGTATTGTTCTAAATCATAGTAAATTTACTAAGGATATTTTGAAATGTTTTGGTTTGGAAATAAATAAATATAGTGATACACCTACGAGTACCACCTATTAGTTGGATACTGATGAAACTGGTAAATCAGTAGATCAAACCAATTAAAGAGTTATGATTGGGATTCTACTCTATCTTACTGCCAGCAGACCTGATATTATGTTCAGTGTATGCATGTGTGCTCGTTTTCAAGCCAATCCCAAAGTGTCTCATTTAGCTGATGTTAAAAGTATTTTTAAATATCTCAAGTATACTAAAAACTTGGGACTATTTTATCCAAGTGAAAAATCATTTTATTTAATAAGTTATTCAAATGCTGACTTTTCTAGTTGCAAGTTAGATAGAAAGAGAACCTCTGGAACATGTCACATTTTGGGCAAGTCACTAGTATCATGGTGTATTAAGAAACATAATTATGTTGCATTATCTACTGCCGAAGATGAATATATAACTGCTGGTAGTTATTGTGCTCAAATTCTGTGGATGAAACACACTTTACTAGACTATGGATATCAATTCAAACATGTCTCTATAAATTGTGATAATAAAAGTGCTATTAGCATCTCTAAAAATTTAGTATCTCATGATAGGACAAAGCATATTGATGTGAGACATCACTTCTTGAGTGATCATTATCAAATAGGTGATATCACTCTTTAATTCATTGGAACTAAACACCAATTGGATGATATATTCACAAATCCTTTGAGTTATGAGAGGTTAAATTACATCAAACATAAGTTAGGTATGATAAATTTTTGACATTAGGAACCTCACTGTTAAGAACCTCACTGTTGAACCTCACCATTAGGAACATCACCATTGGACCTCACCATTAGGAACCTCACCATTGGACCTCACCATTGGACCTCACCATTGGACCTCACCATTAGGAACCTCACTGTTGAACCTCACCATTGAACCTCACCGTTATGAACCTCACAGGTGGACCTGGCCATTAGGAACCTCACCATTAGACCTTGTCGTTAGGAACCTCACCATTGGAACTCACCATTAGGAACCTCACCATTGAACCTCACCGTTAGGAACCTCACTGTTGAACCTCACCGTTAAGAACCTCACTATTGAACCTCACCGTTAGGAACCTCACCATTGGACCTCACTATTAGGAACCTCACCGTTAGGAACCTCACAATTGAACCTCACTGTTAGGAACCTCACTATTGGACCTCACCATTAGGAACCTCACTGTTGGACCTCACCATTAAGACCTCATCGTTAAGACCTAACTGTTGGCACCTTACTGATAGTCAACTTTTCCAGGACTTTACATTTTCTTTCTTTCAGAATCTGAAATGTTTTTAGTATTACTTAATTATTTTACTTGATTTATTTTTTTGATCCCTGAATGATAAAATTAAATTACAAACCACATTTCAATCCACTTATACTCTCTCCTGAACCTCTTGATCCCTAATCTTAGAACTTCACCTTTGGCTGAAACCCTCGAACCACTCCAGATTGAAATGGAAAGATTGAAGATGTCACGACTCGTCCCCCAGGGCCCGTGCTAGGACTACCCCAAGCCCGCCTTCTATAGGCCAGGGGCTAGCAAGTAGTACCGAAGGCGTATTCTCTAAAACTAGGAAGGCATTGCCTATATAACTTGTAGGAACACATAACTAAGCACACAACAAGATAGGAACACAAGTAAGATGAACTATAAACAGAGTGAGTGCAGTAAGTAAAAGGGGCCAGAATACAAGCCCAACTAGAAAGTAAAAGTACAACTGTGATACAAAACAACTGAAGAAAAGGGAAAGTCAGTTGTTGGGCCATCCTCCAAGGTTCCTACCTGAAGGGTAGGTATATATCACCTCCTCACCACTCCACATCCACCCATCTACTTTACATACCGACATGCCATATGGTCCACCTCCAGGTATCATCCAGTCCTAGTAATCTCATCCTCAGTTAGTGTTGTCCGTCATCTGCATCTAACACAACAAGGTGCGGTCATATCCCGTGCAGGGGTGAGTATAACGATACTCAGTAGGGACCCTGATACCCTCATGGTCTCACAAAAACCACCAAGGATAAACCACAAGGTATGAAATAAACAAATAACCCTATGTAGGTATATTCGCATACATATACCTAAGTTATCAAGTAATCCATCTAAATCATGAGGAAAAACATAGAGGTACTGACTCAGCTCACACCGGGATTTTTTCTAGGGGTAGTGTTAATTAACATTCCCAGTCACAATGTCGAACACCTCAGCTGCTGGAGAACTCCTCCTCTATCGAGTACAATGAGCCTGCTGCATCACATAGAGGCATTTCCCACTAACCTTGGACTACTGAGGTACTCCTCCTGTCGAGTATCGTGGGTCTGCCGTGTCACACAGAGGCGCTCCCCCTCTTTTCCTACTGAGTTACTCCTCTTGTAGAGTACCGTGGGTCTGCTGTGTCACCAAGGAACTCCCCACCGTGGGTCTACCGCATCACCAAGGCACTCCCCACTTGGCCTGTCGAGTCACTCCGAGTCGAAATGGTCAGCAGTCGTCAAGTCTCAGCCAACCACTGGGTTCTCATACTATGCTCACTCATCTCCAGGAGGATCCTCTCCAAAAGATGCTATTATATACTACAACTACCATTAAATCCCACAAAGAATTATCTCATAGGTACACCACATCATAAGGGTCTCAATGTAACATACGACGCGTCAATCAGACGCCCAGTTTGTGAGTTATTAGCCTTTTAGTCCTGGGGGCCCGAATTGGATTCGTGCTCAATCCAACCTGACCATTACCCATATTAATCCAAAACACAATGGGGTATCACTCAAAGGGACCAACTCACTCCAAGGTTCCCAACTCTGCTGACGGTTCTTCTAATAGACGTCTGGTGCCAAAGTTATGGCCAAAAGAATGTAATTGGGTCGTAGTGGGCCCGAGTCCGGTCCCACCCGGTCGGACCGACCCGTCCTGGGCCAACCTGGTTTGGGTTGACCTGGCCTGACCTATAGGGTCCGGACCAGCCCATGTTGGGCGGCCCGACCCGCAAGGACCGTGAGGGTGCCGCGAGGGCGGCTCGGCCAAGGGGTACCGCGAGGGCGCGGGGCGGATCAGCCCTGCCCGGGGCAGCTCGCGCCACCGCCGGCCACGGGGCGGCAGTCTGGACGTGAGGTGGCAGTGATGTTATTAATATTTTCATGACTTATTATATACTCCCTTTACTTATTATATATGAAATGTGCATAATTTGTGTGAAATATTAATGTTTTAATACTAAGTATAATTTTTGAGCATTTTTAGAAGTAGTCCAATTGAGTCAGTTTACTATTTTATTTATAAATCTCACCCTACTAATTCAAATTGTGTGGTTCTTGTTTTTTAGGATTCCTTATTCTATTTTTCACATATCATTAGAAGGAATCATGGCCAAATTCGGCCATTTGAAGGCTCATATGGACCACACAGGATGAACCAAAAAAATTGTGATGAAACTAGACTAGCCATGATGATTGAGTTACTGGTCTCACTCACGAAACCCATATTTTTTGAAACTCAACCATTTTTTATTTATTATCCAAAATAATCATGGATAAAAATTTCAGGGCTCAACTTTAATAACAAGAGGCCCAAATGAAGATTTGAAGTCCAGCCCACCATTCTGGACGGGAATTTAAATCAGTATAGTATTAATGACATATCTCCTGATCTAGTCATCAAATCAAGCTGAACTTTTTCAGTGTGAAATAGGAGATATAGGCAGACTACTTTTTTGAAGAAATAATTCATATTTGAAGACATATTACAATTCCAAAATCCATTCACATTTTGTACATCGAAAAAGCATGGATTGAAATGGGCAGTTTAACTTTGTTTAATCAGCTGGCCATAACTTTGGATCCGTAAGTCCAAATGACTCCAAATTTTTAGATAGGTCGACCAACATTATTATCTTAAACTTTGAAGAAGGAGATATCTCGAGATTAGTCTTTCTTGATGTCAAAATCATCGATCCTAGTGGAGGGACAAATTGGTAATGCAAACAGTCCACTTCCTTGGGCTATAAATACATCCCCCTCCTCTCCTTGAAAGGGGTTGGCATTTCATAAGAGGGGAGATCACATTTTCATGACCAAAGATTTTTCAAAGGCTTTATAGGACCTTCCATACTCAAGTTTTTTACTTGAGAGACTTATCCACCTCTCTTTGATTTCAATTACTTTTGTGTTCTTCTTATTTGTAATCGTGTAAGATTGTTTTAATTTCAATAGAATTTTAATGCATGTTTCTTCTTCTTCTTATATTATTATCACCCACCTTATGTTTATTAATATTAATGGTATTAATATAGTTTAAATCTAGTTTAAATCCATTTCTTATTTTGCTTCCTCATTCAATCTAAAGTTTGTGTTTAATTCTCTTCGTCGCTTGTGTGTGTGTTCGGTGCACCACTCTTCTCTTATACCTTTCATTTTCTTCTCTTTGTAATTAATCATCATAAATATAAATTTCAACCAGATTATTAACCACCCAAATGTCTGATTAAATATCTTATTGGTGAGGGTCATCATTTGGAGATATTAAGTGATTGAGAGCCTTTTCTCGATACGTATTCATTAAATTAATATTGTGTATGTTAACCTTAATATGTCATGAATTAATGACATGTTTTGTTTAAAATGTGGATTACATGGATTATTGGAACCAAAAATACACTACCATAAATAATTAATGATAATTATTAGAACCCTAAGTTAAGTTATGGCTTATATTAAAGATTAACACTTGGGAATTCCAATCAGAATCATCTTGTGAAGTGGGTATTAATTTAATGAAATATATAGCAAAGCTCAAGGATATCATAAGCTTAAATCCCCAAAATGAACTCACCCCAATCATTATTAAATTGTTAAATCAAATATAATCCATAAATTAATTCATAAGCTCTACAAACAAACCCCCCATTAAAAAGGAAAATCACAAAAACAATCAACTATTTAAAAGTACCATCACCGAGGATTCGACCACAGTGATGCTATACACATTAGCAGAGCACTGGAACCTTGAACGGTCGATAGGTGACAATCGGATGCATTTCAAATGGTGTCGTTGTCTGGGATGGTGCTTTAAGTAGTTATTATTTTCTGGTTATTGTAATAAAAAACCAAAAAAAAAACAAAATTTAAAAAAAAATTGAAAAAAAAACACAAAAAAAACCTGTCTTCTCATAAAAATCATAAACGGAAAAAATACAAAGAAAAACCTATCTTCCTCTTTCTTCCAAAATCTCTCTTAAATGCCCCGTAGCCTCCCAAACAATCCCTAGAATTTGTTGGACCCTAAAATTGAGTGAACACTTCACCAACTTAGGAGGAACATAATAGATAATCAAATAATTCAAGAACCAGTCCTTGTCCAACCAATTGAATTAGATATGGCCAATCCTAGGGAACAGACACTTAAAGAACTTGCTGCCCCTGATATGAATTACCATCCTCTTAGTATTAAATATCCAAACATAGAGGATTACTTTGAACACAAATCGGGTTTGATTCATCTTCTTCCTCATTTCCATGGGCTAGCCGGTGAGGATCCACATCTCCACCTTAAAGAGTTCCAAGTGGTGTGCTCTACCATGAAGCCTCAGGGGGTTTCTGAAGAACAAATCAAACTTCGAGCATTCCCTTTCTCTCTAGCTGACACTGCTAAGTCATGGCTTTACTACCTACCTCCTAGTTCCATAACCACATGGAATTACATGAAGCGACTCTTCTTAGAGAAATTCTTTCCAACTTCTCCTACTACTTCTATCCGGAAGAAAATAAGTGGTATCTGTCAGTTCCCAAGTGAATCACTCCATGAATATTGGGAGAGGTTCAAAAATCTTGTTGCAGCCTGGACACATCACCAAATCCCTGATCAACACTTGATCCAATATTTCTATGAGGGTTTATTGGCTATGGAGAGAACTCTCATTGATGCCGCAAGTGGCGGTGCTCTTGTTGATAAAACTCATGCAGTAGTAAGAGATCTCATAAGTAACATGGATGAAAACACACAACAATTCCATACTTGAGCACATGCTCAAGTAAAAGAAGACAAAGATAATCAATCAATTGAGCTGGACAAGATGACTGATTGGATGAGTGAACTTACAGGTCTTTTGCGACAACTAGTTGTGGCATCCAAATCCCCAACCTCATCTTCTCCGCAATCACTGTTTCCTGGACCTGTCAAAAACTGTGGAATATGCAACTCTCCATATCATACAACTGACACATGTCCACAACTTCAAGAGGATCAATACGATTCATCTAGACTAATGGAGCTCAATGCAGCATATGCTCAGTGTAACAACAACCCTCAACTATCAGGTCAATTTGTTAGAAACTTCAACCAACCTCACTCTGAGCCCTTATCTTCTTCCTATAACGAAGGCCATAGGTATGGTAATCCCATATCTCATCCTCCTCAATTCCCTCCTCAAAACCCAAACCAGTTTCAATATGGTCAAGGTGTTGGTAACTTCCAACAACCTTATCCTTTTCTTTCTCAAGCTCAAAGGAACAATCCTCCTCCTGGATTTCATTATCCTAGGGAGCCTTCCCAATTCCAAAACCAATACAATCTCTTTCCCAAGAACCAAAATCAAGGTAATCCCAATTCGTGACAATCCTCGTCTTCTAAACAACCATGGGAAAGTGCAGTGTAAGATCTTTTCTCTTTCACCTGTTCTAGCCTCAAGAACATTGAAACCCAAATTGGTCAATTGGCATCCCACCTTAGTCAGTAGCAACCATCTAATTCTTCCCAACTCCCAACTCAACCATTACCCAACCCCAAGGGTAATGTAAGTGAAATTGCATTTATATTGGGAAAGAAAATTATTATGCCTCAAGATAAGTCCTCCAACCCTCCTTTGAATGTTGACCTAGAAAATTAAATGAAAAAAAACTTGAAAAGGAATCTGATTCCATTCCCTAACCTCCTTCCATTCAACTTAGGAATCCAATTCCTTTTCCACAAGCTATCTCTAAGCCAAAGAAGTCCTTTGAATCTGAACCTAAAATGCTCGACATGTTTAGACGTTTTGAAGTCAACATTCCTCTCTTATATGACATCAAACAAATTCCTAAGTATTCCATGTTTCTTAAGGAATTGTGCACCCACAAGAGGAAACTTAGGACCTTTGAAAATGTTTCCACCCAGCATTCTAATCCCATAAAGTGAAAAGATCCAGGGACCTTTATGGTTCTATGCGAAATTGGAAGTTCAAACTTTGATGATGCACTCATAGACCTAGGAGCCTCAATTAATGTCATGCCCAAATCCATATTCTCCAACCTTGGTCTAGGTCCCTTACATCCAACAGGTGTTTCCATTCAATTAGTCAATTGATGCACAACCAGTCTTGAGGGAATAATTGAGGATGTCCTTGTCTGAGTCAATGATCTTATCTTCCCTGCTGATTTCTGTGTCCTTGACATGGAAGGTGAGATGAACTCTTCTTGATCTCCCTTAATTCTAGTAATACCATTCCTCATGACTGAGAGATCCAAGATCAATGTCCATTCTGGCATCTTATCCATGGAATTCGGTGACCAACTGGTCATGTTCAACATTTTCCAAGCCATGCGATACCCATCTAAGGATCAATCTACATTCTCAATCCATGCTTCTTAGGACACTTCTAAGAGTCAATTGAACCCCAATCCACCATGTTCTTCATGTTCTAATGACAAAGGATCTTGTGAAATCTGCACCATGATTAACCATGTCATAAATGGTGAAGTTGATGTCGACCTCTCATTCATAGACTCCATCAATATAGAGGAACTTGAAAACTCTCTTGAATCCCACATCAACTATGATCTCTACTGCTCCACCTTGGACAGTATTAAGGAAAATGAATATGAAGTAACTGAAGTCCCTTCATCCATTCCTGAGATTTCTAACCCACAAATGAGAGATGATACTGATCTAAAACCTCTTCCTAAACACTTGAAATATGCATTCCTTTTCCATGATCACTCATATCCTATAATTATCTCATCTTCACTTACCGAAACTGAGGAGTCCAAACTTATTCAGGTGTTAGAGGAAAACAAAAAGGCCTTAGGTTGGACCCTAGATGACATACCAGGAATCAATCCTGCTCTTTGCATGCATCACATCCATCTTGAGGAATAATCCAAACAAATTAGACAACATCAAAGAAGACTCAATCCAGTCATCCTTGAGGTAGTTAGGGAAGAGATCACCAAGCTTCTTCAAGCTTGTATTATCTACCCAATTTCTGATAGTGAATGGGTTAGTCTAATTCAAGTTGTACCTAAGAAGGGTGGGATAACTGTTGTCACAAATGAACATGGAGAGGTAGTCACAACTCGAGTGAAGAAAAAATGGTGTGTGTGTATTGACTATAGGAAATTGAATGTTGAAATAAGAAAAGATCACCACACTCTTCCATTCCTTGATCAAATTCCGGAACGATTAGCCGGAAAGTCACACTCTTACTTTCTTGATGGATACACTGGGTACTTCCAAATCCCAATCACACCTCAAGATCAAGAAAAGACTACTTTCACATGCCCCTTTGGAACATATGCATATAGGAGAATGCCTTTTGGTCTTTGCAATGCTCCTACAACATTCCAGAGGTGTATGATGAGAATCTTTTCTGAATTCATTGAAAACTTCATGGAAGTCTTCATGAATGACTTTACCATTTATGGTGAGTCATTTGAATCGTGCTTTAATTCACTCTCTCTAGTCCTTCAAAAGTTTTTCAAGTGTAACCTTGTGTTAAATTTTGAAAAATGTCACTTCATGGTTTCAAATGGGATTGTTCTAGGGCTCATAGTTTCAAAAGATGGAATTGAAGTCGATCTTGCCAAAATTGAAGTAATCCAATCACTTCCTCAACCCACTTCTGTTTGAGACATCCATTCATTCCTCGATCATGCCAGTTTCTATCGGCGATTCATCCATAACTTCAGTAAAATTTCCCTCCCACTCACTCGTTTGCTCCAAAATGATGTCACTTTCCATTTTGATGAGGTTTGCAAGAGAGCCTTTGTTGAACTAAAAACTGCTCTAACATCCGCCCCAATAATCCGACCCCCAGATTGGTCCTTACCCTTTGAGTTGATGTGTGATGCTTCTGATAGTGCTGTTGGGGTTGTTCTTGGTCAAAGAAGATAAAAGATTCCTCATGTCATCTATTATGCCTCAAAAACATTGGATGAAACTCAATATCACTACACTATCACTGAAAAATAAATTTTAGCAGTTGTTTTTGCCTTAGATAAATTCCGGCCCTATCTCTTATGTTCCAAAATCATCATCTTCACAGACCATTATGCTATAAAGTTCTTACTCAAGAAAAGTAATTCCAAACTGAGGCTAATAAGATGGATCTTAATGCTCCAAGAGTTTGACCTTGAAATCAAAGATAGACCAGGAAAAGAAAACCCTGTGGCTAATCACTTGAGTAGAATTTATAATTCTTCTCATTCTAAAATCATCGATCCTTAATTCCCCTTTGATCACCTTTCATCTCTCACTCCAAAGTTACCATGGTATGCCCCAATTGCAAATTACTTGGTTTCTGATGTTTTTCCTGAAAATTTTTCAAAAGCACAAAAAATGAAGTTGAAAAGTGATTCAAAATACTATTTTTGGGAAGAAAATAAACTTTGTAAAACTAGGGTAGACATGGTAATTAGGAAATGTGTTGATAAAGATGAACATTCCTCTATCTTAGAATTCTGTCACTCAATGCCTGGTGGTGGTCACTTTGGACCACAAAGGACCTCCCGAAAGGTTCTAGACTCTAGATTCTTTTGGCCTTCACTCTTCAAGGACTCACATGAGTTCTATCAATCATGTCCCACTTGCCAAAAGTTTGGCACGATTTCTAAGAGAAATGAAATTCCCCAAAAGCCTTTAATTTTTTTTTAGATTTTTTATGTTTGGGGCATCGATTTCATGGGACCATTACCCCCTTACAATGGATTTTTATACATTCTTCTTGCGGTTGATTTTGTTTCTAGGTGGTTCAAGGCCAAACCCACTAGAAAGGATGATTCACATACTGTTAGTGAGTTCTTAAAGACACACATATTCCACCAATTTGGCACACCTCGTGCCTTGATAAGTGACTTAGGAACCCATTTTTGTGATAAAACCATGGAATATATTTTGAAAAAAAAATGGGGTTGTACATAAAAATTCAACTGCATATCACCCCCAAAAAAATGGCATGGCTGAACTTTCTAATATAGAAGTGAAAAGAGTGCTTGAGAGAATTGTAAAACCCACCAGAAAAGACTAGCCTGAAAGACTTAGTGAAGCACTTTGGGCTTATCGAACTGCCTATAAAACATCCATTGGGATGTCTCCTTTTAGGTTAGTTTTTGGTAAAGCATGTCATTTTCCAGTTGAAATCCAACATAAGTCATTTTGGGCAGTGAAAACTTGTAATTTTGATCTTGAAAAATCTGGTGAAGAAAGATTGTTGCAATTGGATGAACTGGAGGAGCTTCGACTTGATTCTTATGATAATTCTATTCCCTAAAAAGAAAAATCCAAGGCACTCCCTGATAAACACATCCTGAGAAATGTATTTCATGAAGTTGAAAAGGTAATGCTCTTCAATTCTCGATTTTGGCTTCACCTAGGTAAGATTAATTCTCGTTGGGAAGGTCCTTTTTTTATTACTAATGTTTACCCATTTGGTGCAGTGCAATTCCAAGACCCCTCTTCCAAAAGGACATTCACGGTTAATGGAAATCGGTTAAAGTATCACCATGAGAGAACACACAATCCTAGATCATCATCGACTTCCACTGGATCCCCAACTTCTCCAGTTGACCAACCACTAGATGGAGATGGCGACCTGCAAAATCCAAACCAGGGGGCACTTCTTTCCCTTTAACTCTCTCTATATATCTTCCTCTCTCTACCTCTTTCTTCTTCTTCCTATCTCTTTCTTTTTCACCACTTTCTTTATCAAAACCTTTCTTTTTCACTTTTTCTTTTGTGTGAGTGTATCTTTATAAAAAACAAAAATAAAAACCTAAAAAACTAAAAAAAATAATCACTTAAAAAAATACAAAAAAAATCAAGAGTCGTGATTACTCACCTTCCAATTTTCAAATTTTGTCCAACCATTTTGGGGAGTTAAAAACATGTTTTCACCTCAAAAATTTTGTATTTTCACCATATATTTGGATAAAGAATTTTGTGTCAAGAATAATAAATTTTGAATGCTCGATTTTTTATTTGGAAAATGCTTTTCCCAAACCATGAGGAACAACATTTTCTTTCATTCCAAGGCCACCTATGGCCATATTTTCAAAATGTGTGTTTTTTACCCCCATTTGTGAGTCTTGAGTTTTTGGACCTTCTATCTGAATTTCCTACCTTAGTGTGCATTAATATGATAGAGGCATTTTCTAAACCACATGAGAATCACAATAGCCAAATAGCCTCCCATTTCCCTTACATTAATCTTCCTTTTGAAAGCCCCTTCGAGCCTATGAAAACCTTTTCTTTGATAGCCACATTACAAGCCCAATACCTTTTCCCACCCAATATCAACATGGATTTTCATTGCATAATTTTTTTAAATTTAAGTGTGGGGGGAATGAATTTCATTGTTTGGGTACCCTATTATTGATTTTCAACGATTTATCATCTACTTAAGGGAAATCATCCATTTCATTGTGGGGGAGAGGTTTTCATTTAGTGTGTTTTGGGGAATTTAATGTACTTACATTTGTGTAATTTTGTAAATGTTATTGACAAGTTTTCAAAAAATGATGAAAAAAAAATCAAACAAAATTGAAAAAAATGGGTTGTGTCTTGGGTGGGTCAAAAATCACTCTTATTCAACCTTTTATCTTGTTATAACTATTACAATTAGTGTATTGAGGATATCAAACATGGGTTGGGATATGAGTGTGAAATCTGTTTCAAGGTCAACTTTCGAAAAAAACAAAGAAAAAAAGGGAAAAGAAAAAAAAAAGAACACTTGCATTATATTCTTATTGGGAAAAATTTTGTGTTTTGTAAATATTATATCTTCTCATTACCTTTATATTTTCTTCCTCTATTGCGTATTTCTTCACATAATCATTCTCTTGTAAATATGTGTTTTCATTTCCTTCCATGTTTTATTTCAAAAAAAAATGTGCATTGCTTTTTCTATGTTGGTGTTTTAACCCTCTTCTTCTCTCTCTTGGAAATTATATTTCTACCATACCATAGCCACATAAAAACCCCTTAAAAATACATATTTATTCTTGTGTACTTTGGATAGGTATTGGAAGACGAGAGCTCTTTCAAACTCTAAGATTTTCACTTTTGGTTGGTGAAAGAGTGAACCTCGACAAATGAATTTTATCATCTTGAGAGGTGTGAGTTTTGAGTGTCCACATTTTCCATTTCTAAATTTGAGCATGAAAAAATTAATTATTTTTGGAACATTTTTTATGTAAAAACTTTTGGTGTAATTCAAAATGGATGAGTGAAATAGTCTAAACCTCCCCTGATTGGAGAAAACAAAATTTTAATGTTTGTTGGTGAGTGAAAATGATTTTGTCATGTTTTTATATTTGTTGCACATGAGGTAATACACAAAAATAAGTGTGGGGGAGTTGATGTTATTAATATTTTCATGAATTATTGTATACTCTCTTTACTTATTCTATATGAAATGTGCATAATTTGTGTGAAATATTAATGTTTTAATACTAAGTATAATTTTTGAGCATTTTTAGAAGTAGTCCAATTGAGTTAATTTACTATTTTATTTATAAATCTCACCCTAATGATTAAAATTGTGTGGTTATTATTTTTTAGGATTTATTATTCAATTTTTCACATATCATTAGAAGGAATCATGGGAAAATTCGTCCATTTGAAGGCTCATATGGACCACACAAGATGACCCAAAGAATTTGTGAAGAAACTGGACCAGCCATGATGATTGAGTTACTGGTCTCACTCTAGAAGACCATATTTTGTGAAACTCCACCATTTTTTCTTTATTATCCAAACTAATCATGGGTAAAAATTTCAGGTCCCAAATCTAAGAACAAGGGGCCCAAATGAAGATTTAAAGTCCAGCCCACCATTCTAGATGGGAATTAAAATCAATATAGTATTAATGACATATCTCCTGATATAGTCATCAAATAAAGATGAAATTTTACATTGTGAAATAATATATATATTAAGCCTACGTTTTTGAAGAAATAATTCATATTTGAAGGCATATTACTATTACAAAATCCATTCACATTTTGGCCATCGAAAAAGCATGGTTTGAAATGGACAGTTTAACTTTGTTTAATCAACCGGCCATAACTTTTTTTACTTAAGTCCAAATGACTCCAAATTTTTAGAGAGGTCGGAAAACATTATTATATTCAACTTTGAATAAGGATATATCTCTACATTCGGCTGTCTGGATATCCAAATCGTCTATCCAAGTGGAGGGACAGATTGGGAATGCAAACAATCCACTTCCTTGGGCTATAAATACATCCCCATCCTCTCCTTGCAAGGGTTTGGCATTTCAGAATAAGGGAGATCACATTGTCACGACCAAAGATTTTCCAAAGTCTTGGGAGGACCTTCCATACTCAATTTTTCACTTGAGAGACTTATCCTCCTCTCATTGATTTCAATTACTTTTGTGTTCTTCTTATTTGTAATCGTGTAAGATTGTTTTAATTTCAATAGAATTTTAATGCATGTTTCTTCTTATTATTATATTATTATCACCCAACTTCTGTTTATTAATATTAATGGTATTAATATAGTTTAAATCCATTTAAAATCCATTTTCTATTTTTCCTCTTCATTCAATCGAAAGTTCGTGTTTAATTCTCTTCGTCGCTTGTGTGTGTGTTCGGTGCACCACTCTTATCTTATACCTTTAATTTTATTCTCTTTGTAATTAATCATCATAAATATAAATTTCAACCATATTATTAACCACCCAAATGTCTAAGTAAATCTATTATTTGGGTGAGTCGTCATTTGGATATATTACGTGATTGAGAGCCTTTGCTCGATACGTATTCATTAAATCAATATTGTGTATGTTAACCTTAATATGTCATGGATTAATGACATGTTTTGTTTAACATGTAGATTCCATGTATTATTGGAACCACAAATACACTACCATAAATAAGTAATGATAATTATTAGAACCCAAAGTTAAGTTATGGCTTGGATTAAATCCTTAACACTTGGGAATTCCAATCTGAATCATCTTGTGAAGTGGGTATTAATTTAATGCAATATATAGCAAAGCTCAAGGATATCATAAGATTAAATACCCGAAATGAACTCACCCAAATCATTATTAAATTTTTAAATCAAACATCATTCATAAATTAATTCATAAGCTCTGCAAACAAACCCCCCATTAAAAAGGAAAATCACAAAAACAATCGACTATTTAAAAGTACCATCGTCGAGGATTCGACATGAGTGATTCTATACATATTAGCAGAGCACCGGAACCTTGAACAGTCGATGGGCGACAATCAGTTGCATTTCAGGGGGTCCGGCCACGCGGTGGCAGTCCAGCCGTGTAGTGGCGCTAAGGTGCGGAGGTCACGGACGATGGAGCCGCAGGGCAGCGGGGCGTCGTGCCTTCTCCTATGGCCGGTTTAGTCGGACTCTCTTCTCGTTTGTCTTCGTCTCCTTCATCCATTGCAAATAACATGCAAAAGAAGTAGAATGGTGGAGGGGGGTCGGGCCATGTTTGTTTGTCCCACACCCTCCACGTTAGGGCGGTAGCAAACGGCTCAACATAAACAAGAATGAAGAACGTTAAACCCTCCTGCAATGATTATTCTCTAAAACTGCAAAAGAAAACATATGCGGATCAACTAATTAGAAAGTTGATCCACGTTCCTTGTTTTATAAGGGAAGAACATGGGTAAAAATATAATCATTCACATTAAACCCCTACCTCGGGTTGTTCATTGACATTGGCGGGAGAAGGAAGTACGAACGTCGATTCGTTACAGATGAAGACATCCCACGTCAGAAGAAGTCCTAACGAAGAAGGTCGAAGTCGAGGTCGGCGTTCTTCATTGGCGGAGCATTCTTCATTGGAGTTCTTTATTGGAGAGATTTCTCCCACCAAGAGCTCTCTCTCCTCTGCCAACGAATTCTCTCAAAAGAAAAACCCACCAAAATAAAAAGTGTTTCCCCCAATTTTAATTGTTGGCACAAATTCAAATTAGCTAAATTAATTAACTAAGTTGGCACAATTTAATGTGGTGCGTTGGAATAATTAATGTGGAGGAAGCTCAAGAGGCTCCTCCACATTAAAAAGGGTGTTGAGAGGGTTTCTCCTCCATTATGTGGGGAGTTCAAGTGGTTTATACCTCAGGTGGCCCCCACCACCATAATATCCACAAGGGAGGTTAGGCTCGGGTGGTCCCCTCCACCGAGCATTCAATTTGGAGAATAAAACTCATGTGGTCCCCACCTCCACAAAATCCACAAGAGGGTGGTTACAACAAAATAAATTAAAAAATTTTGTTTATTTTATTTTATTATTTCAACAAAAAACCCAAAAATTATCTTTCACCATTGACCATCTGTTGTTGAGGTGAAAGTATCCTAAAGAGAATATCGGTGTTGCAAGTTCAACGGTGACCTCAGATTTCAATTCTGAGCACTGATTCAAAATTTAGAAAAAACTGCTTGAATGTTTACTGAACGTACCTGAAAAAAAAGTTCAGAAATTCATTCCAGCCACCCCAGGCCTCGGAATCACACACCATCAATTTTTGCGGACTCGTAAAATTCCCAATTATTAAAAAAAATTACATAGAAATTCTAGGTCTTTACATTCTCTCCACCTCAGGGCTTTACGTCCCCGTAAGCCACGACTCATAACTAGGTAAACAAGTGGGGGTATTGAGCACGCATCTGAGCCTCCCGCTCCCATGTTTTCTCATGGAGGTTCTCGTGCTGCCAGCGAACACGCACCAGAGGTATTGACCATACACAAAGGACCCAATCATGTCGATCCTCAATCTCCATTGGAACCTTCGTAAAAGTCGCCTCATCGTCGACATCCAGCTCTCCGTGGTCGATGATGTGAGAAGGGTCGTGCAAGTATCTCCTTAGCTGGGACACGTGGAAGACATCATGCACCTGGTGCAACTAAGGTGGAAGAGCTAATCGGTATGCCACCTCACCAACTCTACTGAGGAATTGAAAAGGTCCGATGAATCTCAGAGATAACTTGCCGCCTCGGACAAATATTCATAGACCTTATCAGGGTGAGACCCATAGAAAGACATGGTCACCATCCTCAAACTCCATAGGTCTCCATCTCTTGTCGTCATACGACTTCTGCCTGCTCTGTATAGTTTTCTTCCACTCCTGGATGATCTGCACTTTCTCTATGATAGTCTGTACCATCTCTGGTTCCACTAGTACTGACTCCCCTGGGTCAGTCCAGCACAAGGGTGATCTGAAAGGTCGCCCGTACAACGCCTTAAAAGGTTCTATCCTAATGGTGGAGTGATAGCTATTTTTGTATGCAAACTCCACCAAAGGTAATTGATCCTCCCAGCTACAACCAAAGTCGAGGACACAAGCACGCAACATGTCTTTAAGGATCTTAATGGTCCGCTCAGTCTGGCCATCCGTCTGAGGATGGAAGGCGGTGCTCAAATGAGGTTGCATCCCAAAAGCCTTCGGAAAATACTTCCATAGCTGGGAAGTAAAACATAAATCATGATTGGAGATAATCATCAAGGTTACTCCATGTATCTGTACAATCTCCTGTACATAGAGGCATCCCAAGATCTCTACTGAACCCTGCTCTCTGATCGGTAGTAAGTGGGCCAACTTGGTGAGTCGGTTGACGACCACCCAAATCGATTCATGTTCTATGAATGTACATGGAATTCCTGTCACTAAGTCTATGGATATCCCATCCCACTTCCACTTTGTGACCTCTAAAGGCTGAACCAAGCTTGTTGGTACCTGATGCTCCGCTTTCACTTACTGAAAAGTGAGGCACCGAGAGACAAACTCTGCTATTACTTTCTTCATTCCTAACCACCAGTGTTATCGCCAGAGATCCTGGTACATCTTTGCTACTCCTAGATGTACCTCTAAATGGGATGTGTGTAACTCCCCCAACACTTCCTCCTAAAGTGACACTGGTACCATGGCACTTCCTCTGAAGAGGATGATGTGCTCCCCACCTTCAGAAAATCCATCAAGTGTCTGTCCTATGGATATCTGAGCATGTTGTGCCTCGCAGTCAGCATCCCCACATTACTCCTCCATGACTCGCTAAATAAGTGGGGGAGTGACTGTAAGAGACTGTAGAAAAGCTGCTCCGCCTCTATCTATAAAGGATATCTGTAAAGAGGCCAGCTACTCTGTCGCCTCACTTAGCAGCTGTATACCAGACCTCCTGATGAGTGCATCTGCTACATTGTTCCCCTTACCAAGATTATAGATTATCTCAAAGTCATAGTCCTAGAGGAACTCAATACAACGTCGTTGTCTCATGTTCAGGTCCTTCTGAGAGAATATATACCTGAGACTCTTGTGATCATAGTACACTGTAAAATGCTCGCCCATCATATAGTGTCACCACATCTTTAATGTGAAGACCAATGCTGCTAAATCTAGGTAATGGGTAGCATATTACTACTCATTCTATCTAATCTGTAAATAACCATATGTGATCATTACTTGATCCTATATCAGGACACATCCTAGTCTAGTCCCTGATGCATCACAGTAGACTATTTAGCCTACACCCTCCTCTAGTAGCCTCAAGATGGTGGCACTAGTCAGCCTCTGCCTCAGCTCTTGAAAACTTTTTTGGTATCTCTTCGACCACACGAAGGGTTTCCCCTTCTTCATTAATGTTGATAGTGGTGTTGTAACTCTGGAGAAATCTAGCACAAACCTCCATTAGTATCCATCCAAACCCAGGAAACTTTGTACCTTCGTCACACTCCTGGGTGGCTTCCAAGAAAGTATTGCATCAATCTTTGCTGGATCTACCGCAACTCCAGCCTCTGATATGACATGTCCCAGAAAGTGAACCTCTCAGATCTAGAACTGTCACTTTGAGAGCTTACCATAAAGTCGGCGCTCTTGGTGTGTGTCCAGTACTACCTGCAAATGATAGGCATGATCCTCCTCAATAGTCGAGTAGATTAGAATGTCATCGATGATTACCACTACAAAAGAATCAAGGTATGGTTGAAAGATCTTGTTCATGAGTCCCATGAACATTTATGGAGCATTGGTAACACCAAATGGCATAACAAAGAACTCATAATGGCTATATCGACATCTGAAGGTCGTCTTCTGCACATCCTCATCTTGCACTCTGAGCTGGTGATATCCTAATCTGAGGTCTATCTTCGAGAACCATTGTGCTTCCTTCAGCTAATCAAAGAGTTCGTCAATCATTGGGAGTGGGTATTTTTTCTTCACGGTCACTTGGTTCAGGTGCCGATATTCAACACAAATCCTCAAGCTCCCATCTGCCTTCTTGGTGAATAGGATCAGGACTGCCTAAGGAGAAACACTGGGCCGAATGAATCCCTTCCCCTGCAAGTCCTCTAGTTGTACCCACAACTCATGAAGCTTTGCGGGAGCCATCCAATATACTGGTGTAGATATAGGTGCCATCCCAGGGTATAATTCAATGTAAAATTCTACCTCTTTGTGAGGAGGTAGGCCTAGAATATCATCAGGGAAAACATATGCATACTGGTCCACCACTATAGGATAGCTCGGACTCTCCACATCAATAACTCCGAGGGTAAGGATAGCTAACTGATGAGTGATCAGTTGCACTCTCCTCAGGGTAAGTCCATCCTACACTGCAAAGGCTCCCTTCTCACCGGTGAAGGTAAACCTGGTCTCATCTGTGCGGATATACGACACCTTGCGCCTAATACAGTATGTCTGACTATGGTCTGTAGATAACCAGTCCATACCCACGATGATGTCGTAAGGCCTCGATGCCACTACTAGGAGATCCCAACTAAATCTCTCACCTACTAGAGTAATCTCACACTACCAAAACCAGTGCGTAATCATTGAATCTACTCCCATAGGAGTCTCTTGCCATAAGGATCGAGCCAACGGCTCTGTCGGAATCTCCGAGCTATGAAAGAGGGCAGTGGCAATACAATAATGATTGGAACTTGTGTTTATAAGTACTACAACTAAGGTGGAGTAGAAATAGATCGTACCTCATATCATCTCCATAGTTCCATGATTGTAAGCCTCAGATACCTGGTGCTGAGCTCTCCCATGTCCATCTGCTCTCTATGGTCGGGGTGGAACTCCTGGTGGTGGTGGCGGTAACATCTTCAATCGTCGCCCACCTCCAGCTACACAAACAGATCTTGTGCCACGTCCGCCTGCTCCCTGTGGACCTCCTCGGTCAAACCTCTTTCTCTGCCTGGGCGGTCCCTCGACCATCTGCTGATCATCTGTACGACAGGTCATACAGTCACAAGCCATGTGACCCTACCCGCCGCATGCATAACACTGCTCGTTCCTGGTATAACTAGAACTACCTCAGGTGCCCTGTAAAACTGATCATGAGTCATGCGGTCATCCACCTATAGGTCTGGTTCTCTTGGAGCTCTGTGATGTATGTTTACTGCCAGCTATAGAAGACTCTACTATGTGGTGACTGGAAGTGGGTCTCACCATTGGTGACTTCTCGGCAAGGAAACTCTTCACCAAGAGGTCTCTCTCTAACACCCTCACCTACGTCGGGATGCTGAGTGAGATCATCGAAGCCTTGATCTCCCACCTGCACCCCTGCTCGAAGGTTCTGGTCCTAAAAAAAGGGTCCCACACCATATCTGTGGAGTTGCATGAGAGGTCAGTGAACCTTGCTGAGTACTGATCCACAGTCATGCTGCCCTACTATAGATAAAGAAGCTCCTATATACACACTACATGAAGAGTTTCTGGGACAAAATCTACCCAAAACAGGCTCTTGAAGTCTGCCCAGAGATGTGTCACCTCATTGTGAACCTATATCATCAAGATCCACCATTTGCCTGCTACTACCTGTAGAAGGCTGGTGGCAAGGATCACCATGAGATCGGCTGGTGTCCCTACGAGTCGGAATACTCTCACCACAGCCTCCAGCCAATCCTCAGCCGCCTACGGGTCCATATCTCCCTTGAACCTGGGTGGCCTCTAGCATTGGAACTCATGCAATGCGCTCAAGCAGCGTTCATCGTCTGCTGCTGGGGATGGTGGCATCGGTGGCCCAACATGGAGTGGTACTACTGGTGCCTCAACTAGAAAAGGGCCCTGCACTGAGGCCTCGTCGCTCGGTGGGCTATTAGTGCATACAACTCCCATAACCCTAGTTAGCTTCCTGTGTGGAGGCATCCTGAAAAGAAACAGGCGCACCACAGTGAAAAATTTATACATGGTGACCTGAAAGTTATACCTGGTGAGCTGACTCAAAATATCACAAAAAAAACTTTTGAAAACACACACATAATTAGTGTTTCCATGCACTGAGTCGGAAATTAGAATTCAGGGTCCTGGTTTATAGATACGTCATCCACCGCACCAACACTGGACTCCTTGAACTGAAAACCACACTCATTACCCTTAACATTATTGCTTCATAGAAAATATCAGAGTCCTGGTTCTTGAGTAGAACCGAATCCTCTGATACCAAATGTGACAACTGGGTCCCGGTGACAGCATAGACACCCTGCCTTAACATGGTCGTTGGGTCCTGGCCTGCCAGGTACCATGTGTCTATGGGGAAACTGGTAGTACCTGGCGGGCCAAGACCTGACGGCCATGTTAAGGTGGGGTGTCTATGATTTCATCGGGACCCATTTGTCATAGAAGAGACCATTGGTTAGTGCTGAAGTAGATGTGCCTAATCCTAAGGGACCTTGAGTTGGTTTGAGTAGTGGAATCCAAGTAGTGGAAAATATAATCAACCCACATTTGTCAAAGATGGAAATTGTGGTTGAGAAGGAACTAAGCTCAGAATGGATGATGTTGAGCAGGTCTTTAGTGCTGAAGGCACTTGAAGCTCAATGTTGGGTCTAATGCTTTTCAAATAAAAATGAACCCTATTACTTGAAGTTAGTTAAGGATTTTTATGAATTTATTAGATTCGAGCAGTCTGGGGATGAGCACATAATGTATTCAATGGTAAATGGAGTAAGTGTGAGCTTCACCTCTTGTGAATGGGGTGAATGTTTAAGAATTCCACATGAAGGGATTTTTTATTACTACTCAAGAGTGGTGCCTCCCACTAGTGAGTTCTTCTATTATGAAGAAGATTTGGTTGAACTGAAAGGGAATGGGATACCTAGGAAAGTGATTGCTACTAAAATGGAAGGATAAAATAGGTTGTTGTTTATGTTTTTTCAGCATGTCTTGAGTCCTAGGAGATGGGACTTTTCTACCTTTAAATATCAAGATGTATTTCTCTTGTATCTATTGAAGCATGGACAGAAGATAAATTTATGTAGATTGATGATGATTAAATAGAGGATATGAAAAATCCCAGTTCCAAGTATAATACTTTGTTTCATTCTATATTGATATAGTTAATGTTGAAAGTGAAAGGAGTTTCTGGAAATAAGTAGGAAACAATTGTTGTAAGGGACAATTTCTACATCACCAAGATGATTTGAAAGTTTATGAAGATCAGATAGAACCCTTGGCAAAGGATATGGGTAAATGATGAGGCTAAGATATATGAGTAATTCAAACCAATTACTCATCCTACTAGGCCTGAGGATAAGAGAGACCCTGTTCTGAATCCTAATGAAGTGGATCCTACATACTCAGATAAAGAATAAGAGGTTGTTGTTATGCAAGTAAGATATGATTATCCTATAGATGAAAAGAGTGGTCTTGAACTTCCTCATACCAATATTTTATATTTTGGTGAGCCTAGACCACCAAAAAGGTCACCTAAAAGGGATATTGTCCTAAGGTATAATGATAATGAGGAAACCAATGAATAAGAAGGAGATAAAAATGTCTTAAGAGACATTAGAGATACCTCATAGGAGGAAGATGACACTGAATATAATCATGATGTTTTTGAGATAGCTATTGATGAAAGTGAAGAGGAATTTCTAAGTCTCAGTCCTTTTATAGGACATATAGAAATGGTATAAAGTGTAGATGAAGAGGTTGTTGAATCTATTGAAGGTGGAATTACAATGGCAGTAGTTGAAGATTCTGTAAAGGAAGTGGCAATGGACTCTCCTGTTGATGCAGTTGATCAAGAAGGTATGGAAAAGGTGAATGTGGTTGTTTAGTATAATGAACCAAGAGAGGGGTAGAAACATTTTGCTACATGTTCAGTTGTTGTTTCTCATGGAATAGAAGATTGGTCAGAAGACCCTGGATTTGTGGTCTTGGTCTTAGACTATATAGATTCTGATGATAACCATCCTATCAGAAGTCCTCTAATTCCTTCGGTTACAGAGACTACTATTGTAAAGCTAGTAGTGATTTTACCTCAAGACTATGTGAAAAAGGATTATTTGGAATCATTAAAGTTATATTTTAAGAGACACTTTGATGATAAATCTGTTGAGATAGAGAGAACAGTGTCCCTAAATCAATAATTGGTGGCATCTTCCTTAGAAAGAGTTGTTTCTACCTCCCACTTCATTATGATACATGAAGTAAAGTAGTGTTATAATCAGGTTATAACCTGGAAGAGTCTATGGAATCTATGAATTAGTCTATTACTAGATTATACTCCTATATGGATTCAATAGTGCAAGTGAACAGAGATCTTAGATATGTTAAAAGTTTGTTTCAGCAGATGATTATTGTGTTTGAGGACTTTAAGAAGTCTATGGAAACACATGTGAGTGGACAGGATGATGATGTAGAGAGGATAATCTGTGGGATAACCAAATAATTTAAGGAGACAATGGATTTTACTATGGAACCTCTGTGTGCATCTTATTCCTCTTCAGCTGCTCCTCATGTTGATCTAGAATCTTTCAGATCGATTGTTAGAGAAGAAGAGGAGAAGTTCTCTGGTGATAGTAACTTAGACCCTCAGTCTATGACTCAGGTCATTTACACTACCAGTGAAATTCATAATCTTGTGGGATATTATCTAAGGTAATATTCTCAATATCATAAGTCCATCAAAGAGCAAGTTGATTTCTACTACAAAATGGTGTACACTAAGCATCAGATGGATGGTCACTTTAAGCTATTGTTGGAGAACTTGAGGATCCCACCTGTCACTCAGGCATTTAAGGATAAAGTTAGCAAGATTAGAGAGCTAACTCATGCCTTATAAAAAATTATGGAGAATAAGCATGATTTTATTTCATCTGTGGAAAGAGGAGGAAGCAGTATTATGTATTTTAGAAATCTTCTTTTACCCTTCCTTCTTGTGGACTGCACTCCCATCATTGTTCCTCAAGCTTTGCCTTCTTCCTTGGATACCTCAGGATCTATGAGTGTTGCACCATTTATGACTCATGTACAGGACATCAGAAGCTTGACCCCTATGACTCCTTAGAGATACACTCACTATAGGTCTACTGACACCTCTGTAGCAGCTCCTAAAACCCTAATTACTGTCATCCCTAGGCCTATCCCTCCATCTTCTGAACCTAACTTCTCAGATTCAAAATGAAAAGATCCCTTGTACATGTCTAATGTGGATTTAATGTGGGATGTCTTCGTTGATAGGGATATTTGTACACTTTTTTGTATATTTTATTCTTACTTAATTAATAATAAAATCATTTTTTATATCTTTTTGTCCTCCTGTCTTTTTGTTAATCATAAAGGGAGATAAGTTTTAAGTTTTAATTTTAAGTTTCCTAAAGGGGGATAAGTTTTTAAGTTAACTAGGAATATTTGAATATATATACTATATACAATAAGCATGGTTCGATTTTACTTATACACACCTCTGAAGGTATTTAGAAAATATGCTTAGCCCTGATTCAAAAATACTGACATAATTTGTGATTATCAAAACGGGGGAGATTGTTGGAATCACCTGTTTTGAAAATCCCAAATCATGTTTCATTTATGTGATAATCATGTTTTCATAATTAGGATAATCATGTTTCATTAATATTATTAGTTTCTATCAAGTGATAACCATATAATTTTAATCTCAATGTTCTATTGTTTAAACTTGCAGTGAAAAACTTATCTAAGTAAAGTTCACCGTTGCAAAGGTCACTGATGCAAAGGTCACTGATGCAAAGGTCACTGATGAAAAGGTCACTAATGAAAGGTCACTAATAGAAAGGTCACTGATGTAAGGTTACCGATAAAGGTTACCGATGAAGGTTACTGATGAAGGCTACCGTTGAGAAGGCTACCGCTAAAGGTTACCACTAAAGGATACCGATGCACACCTACTATTGAAGCCTACCATTGTGAAGGATACCATTACCAGTCTATCGATTCTTACCCTTCCGTACTTTTTCAAATTCATAAGATTATTCTAATGGTCGTATTTGGTAAATTTAATGCTTTTGACATTAATTAATGCTGATTGTAGACATATCAAGGGACCATATCTGGGGATAGTATGAGGTACGAGGAGGACCACACATGGTTTACTTATTCTTATTTTTGAACCTAAAATATAAAAGAAAAGATCGAGGGACAAAATAATCACAACAGAAAAGTGAAAAGTGTGCGAGTGTGAAGTGTGTAAAGACTAAGGAATGCATGAGAAAGAGCTTACTCACTTGATCAAAGAGAAAAGGGAAGAACCATTTGATACTTACACTGTGAACCCAATAACCTCAAGAAGATCATTTTGGGATAACAATTTCAAGGATATATTTTGTGCTTAATCAAATCTCTGTCAACAAAATAAGTAGAACACTTAGTTCCTGAAAGCTAGAACCTGGAGTTGTGACACTTTGTTTTGAGGAAAACTTCCATAGAAAGACTCGAACTGCAATTTCTTCACTCCAAGGAGTCAAGAGTTGAACTAAAAACACATATATCTTTCTAAACTCAGTATTATAATATTATATCTATTTTTTTTTATTTTACATTTATGAGAAGTGTGTGTGTGTCTATTACACATGCTGTCTTCTATGCTTGAACTGGAGGATACTGAAAATCCTCACATAAAACTTCACTTACACTTTTTTCCCACATATAACTATGGAATAGACTGTGTGTGGCCTATATTGATTGTTTTTTCCATGAAGAACTATGGTAGAGGGTGTGAACCCTGGACAGTTTGTGAAAATTTTTATAAATCCCGATAAAGGTTGTGTATCAAGTTTATTGTTGATATAAACTTCTTAGTGGAAGGTGATCACCAAGTGGAGAGGATTAAGTCTCTACTTGAGACTAAACCTCTTGTTTAACTCTGTCATGTACTATATTTTTTTTATACTCTGTTTTTTCTATTTTCCACTGCTTATAATTTCTAAAAAAGAAAAATTTTTTGCATTGACTTTGATATTTAGTTTTGGTTAGTGTGTGTATGTGTTTAATTTAGTAAACTTGTTTCAAATGTTGAATAAGTTTTTTACACTAATTCAACTGAGGACTAATCACCCTTTGAGAAACTTGTTAACCAACTAAACATTTATATCTCTACTGCCTTAATTAACTGGGCTGTTTCAAAATTTTGGGATCTTTCTCATAAAGTTTTTATCAGAAATTTTAAGTAGGAACTCAATTAACCCCCTCTTGAGATTCCACTCCGACCAACACATCCGAAAAGCCATGGGTGTTAGGAGGAATTGTCCATCTAAGATTATATGTGAGCCATTATCCTTTGTGGATTTCGATGTGGGATTGATTTTTCACCCAACACCCACTACTTTGCTAGTGCCACCTGACTCATGACTGAAAATCCATTATGGATTCACTATATCTTCTACTCTCATATTCACCTTCGATATCATTTGAAGGGGTTTTGAGTCTTGTTTTTAAGAAGATCACTAAAGGTTGTTCTTGTGATTTCTAAGAAAGAACTTGGAGAAGAATAAGGGGAATAAGTGTTCCCAACCTCCCACACCCCCTTTATCATTGGTGTGATGATTTACTACAAGAGAACTATTATGGTGTAAATTTGGTAAATATGACTAGATCATGTGTTGAGGATGACTAGGCACCAGAAATGAGGCCTCAACCGTCGATGATGTTCCTCATTACCAAGTTATTTAAACTTGGATTTGTGAGCTATTCTTTTTATTTTCAGTCATGTTTAAATTTGTATCATTTTTTGGTGTGTGTGTCTATATAGGAGTGGATGACTTTGACTCCACAAGGTTGTTTTTATCCTCACTATCTATTTAAACAAGGCCAACTTCCTTGGATAGTTTATGTGGTTTTACCTTTTTTGTATTTGATTCTGTAACTGCTTTATTGTTCTTTCTCTTAATAGTAAAACATAACCTAGGGGTGATGTTATCATCGTGCACATTGTATTATCATGATTTGAGTCACATTAAATCTTGGTGTTCTTTACTACTTTCTATTTCTATATTTACTTATAATTCAGAAGTTTAATATCTAATTTTCTAAAAACTAATTCATGTTTTTGTAAAAAAACAATTCATCTAATAAAAAGGTAAACCATAATTAAAAATCAATAGGACCTAGGATATTCTTGGAGACATCCATGAAAATGATGCCCCTAAAAATTACTATTAAAACCCAATCAATCATAGAAAATGGGGTGTATAAAGTTTTATATAGATAAATTTGATGGTGAAAATGATTTCAGCTTGTGGAAAATTAAATTGACTACTATTATGGATCACAATGAACTGATTGATGCTCTTGGTTGAAACAACAAGAAAGTTACCACCCTTTTACCATATGGATAGAACATTGTTAACTATGTTTATTTTTCTAAATAAGTCCTTAGGAAATCATGTAGCTTGATGATTTTATCTTTAGGGGATGATGTGCTTAGAGAGGTTGCGTATGAGTCATTTGTGGCCACTATTTGGTCCAAATTAGAATCCCACTATATGAATAAGTCTCTTTTGGGTAGAATTTATAAGAAAATGAGATTATAAAGATTATAATAAAATGAGATTATAAATATTCAAAATGCACCCTATATTGAGTTTGAGTGCTTGATGTATCCACCATACTCTTGAAGTTTATTTCCTTGATGTGAACACTAGTTTTTTATATAAATTTAATAAAAACACAATTTTTTTAACATAACTATGATTTTTCATAAAATTTTCAAGGTGAGTTTTTTTATTCTTATTATGGTAATTTTGGTGCATGTTTGTGAATTCCATGGAATTTTCATCCAATATAATTATGCTTAAAATATTCCTTAGGATGATAAACATTAACTGGTGAATATTTTTCTGAATAAAGAAAAATAAAATGGTTTACCATTTTGGAAGAAGAATTTGTATCATATTAATTTTAATCGATGATTATTGGGTTTTGGATAGAGATGAAATTGAGATTTTCAAATATGAAACCTTAGAACATTCCCTTTCCAACTTACAAATATCCATAAAAATTGATTTAAAATTAAGGTTCATTTATTGTGTCGATTAATTGGATATTAGAGATAAAATAAAACTTTTATAGCTACCAAGTCTTGATTTTAGCTCCATCAGTAATACCGGTAATGGTAACATAATTCACATTTATGACATGCACATTCACAAAATTCCCATCTGTACATAAGCTCCCAATACTAAATTTTCATAGATGTTGAATATTAAAATTTATTTTGAAATAATAAATGAAAATAAGTTAACTAATAGTAGTCCATGTCCTGGACCATATTCTATATGACCAATAATCATATCTAATGAGAAATGACTAATCAAGACACAATTATCTCCTGGAACATTATTGAGTCATTTTCTAGTAAGATATAATTCAATAAAAACATCACTAAAGAAATAAAATTACAATTTTTTTGTGGTGTTATCGGGGTGTGGGGTAGAGGTGGAGGTGATATACCACATGAAAATTTGTAATTAGTGATGGTGACTTTATGAAAAATTTGGAGATAAAGGCCTGTGTTGGGACAATGATTAGGTGACAATGTCTTGAAATTTTAAAAATTCACCATATTAAACATCATCACTGGAATGTTAGATTGTGGTGACTCCATAAAATGAACATCCCTTATGGCCAATCCATTGATCGAAGTAAACATGGGTGCCTGTATATGATCCCAATATTGCATCCTATATAAGAATGTATATTTTTCTACTATCTCATCACTAGAAGGTTAATATATGCCTAAAAATAGAAAAATAATAAATCTACCATTCACTTACAGTTGGTTCTAATGTTGTGCATCCTACTTGAGAAATGGATTTTTTTTAAAAAAAATGAATTTAAGATATAAATAAATATTAAAATTTGAGGGAATATATATTTTTAAATAGACAGTGCATATATACAAATATTATATGGTTAGAAAAAAATTTATCCACCTATCCCTTTACACTTCCCTTGACAAATGTGAATTCTCATGAAGGATAATCCGGCAAGAAATATAGTGAATTTCATCCACTATCCTTGGCCCAATCCTTTCTTAGTTCTCATTTCTATCGGCACAATGATTTCCCCCAACCACTATTATTGTTGTTTCATCCATAGTTGTTATGGTTTCATGAATATGAGGATATATAGTCTCACTAAAATCATTCCATAGACCATATTTGTTAGCCAGTATCCACTGGATTATGAGGAGGAATGCTCAAGGTTTATGAAAATTCAGTTTGGTCATAGTTGAGTTGATACAGTTTGGGTACACTAATGATAGTAACTCAGACAACCCCTGCAGTTGATTAATTCTGGTAACACTTACACCCAAAATTCAATCAATAAACATTACATCAAATAACAACATAAACATCTATCTAATAGTTATCCCATTCATGGGAGAGTTAACTTGGTTGCATCTATGAGTGAAAGAGATATTAGGAGTTATCACACAAAAACTATTGAAAAATGGAAATGTCTTGTAAATCTAGTTGATATCTATGAGGATTAAGAATACAAAGTCAAATTTATAATATGACTTATGTTGAAACAATAATATAGTTAATGGATAAAAAATGGAATAATTAGTAGAGGAATCAAGAGAATATAATATCTTGAGAAGTAGGGGAATGATTTCAACTGATGACAATTCAAAAACCTCTACTATATAAAGTTATATGGATGAAATATTTTAAAATATTAAAATAACATATCAGGGTCATGTTCCATTCTCCATTGGTTGGGACACCATTGTATCAAATGTAGTGGATATGGATGTGTGCCAAATTATTCTTTGACATTATTACCAATTTGACATCGATTCATATTATAAGATATGTACCAACTTCACATTATTCTCCAAGGATAGGAAAAAGTGTACTTTGTTTTCTCTTATAACTAAGATTGATGCCCAAAGATTACATAAGACTATTATGTCCCGTGTATTGTAGATGAAATTACACCATTTAAACCAATGGATTGAATCTATCATTGTAAAACCTTGAGGATGAGCCTTTTCAATATAAGAAAAATGATGTATTAGAAAAGGTGGTAACACTTGTACCATCACTCATTCCATAGGAGGAGTGACCCATCAGGGTTGTCTGATTCCTCCAAGTATAAACTAGACATCAAAACTTATGATAGTCTATTTTTCCTTGTTTCCTTTTTTGTTGTTAATTTTATTAGTTAATATGTTATATTATTTCCCTTTATAATTTTGAAACTTTTATTTATTTTTGTATGGGTTTGATTTTCTTTTAGACTTTTAACCAAATATTTTATTATTATTTCCTTTTATATCAATGGGGTTTGAGTATTTATAACAAATAATGTCTGATCATATATTGTTTTGAAATATTAAGGAATTATTTTACTTTGATATTTTTTTAGACTCATTCTCATTTTCTCCTTAAATTCATTATTATAAGGATTTAATTTTCTTCAATTCTATATTAATTATTGAATCACATTGTTCAAGCATTTAAATGATCTTATTATCTTATTACATATATGTTATTTTAATTTATTCAAAATATTTTTTTTCATTTTTATTTATTAAAAAATTCTTATACCACATATAAATTGCTTGAAAATTTTATATTTGGGCATTGGTTGTCTCTGATGGAATGATGGTTCAAATTGAAACATTAGGGGGTAACATTGACATCATTTCTTTCCCTCAATGAGCATATGCTACATATTTAGTGAATTTTAAAATCAAAGGTTCACTTAAACTTCATAATGGATGAGGAAGTATATCAATAAAGTGAGGTCTTGTGAATTAATCACTTGACAAGTAGTTACTAGTAAAGACTCCTTATTAATAAACAAAAATAAATTGATCCCTCACTAACCCAAAATTACTCTATATGGTAAAAATCCCAACATTGCATCAATATTTTATGAGACTAATGTATTTTCAACCATGTATGGAACCTCCTTCATAATAATATCAACATGAATTATTTTATTTATTCCCTATTTTCCATGAAAAATATTTAGTTAAAATATTATAAATATAAAAACTACTATTTTATAAGCCTAAAAATTTTATTGTATAAATATTTAAATGTTATTTTATAAATATATAAATAATATTTTTATTATTTTATATTATTTTATAAATATCATTGATATTATTAACAATTAATCAATAAATACTATAAATATTGATTTAATTGTATTTTTATTAAACATATTTAATATGATACATGATAAATTATTATAGTGTTTTTTTTGTTTTTTTTAATTATATTTTTATAACATAAATATATTTGTTATATTTTCATTATGTATTATTATGAAAATATTTTTTATTTAAATATATTTAATTATATTACATATATTATTTCTTTCATTTCATAATTATTATTTTTTTGTTTATTTGTATATTTTTTTATAAATATATTTTATAAATATAATTATTTTATACTTTTAATTATTTTAACTATAAAAAATTATTTTTTATACATCGTTATTATTATATTTTTTTTAAATACCACTTATAAATTATTTCAGTATTCATCATTCATTATGTAAATATTAGAAAAATATTTTATAGACAATATTTTATATACTAAAGTTTATACATAAAAAATATTAAAAAACTAAGTTTCAAAAAAATGTGATGTATAAATTTAAAAATAAATTTATTTTAAACCAATATATGCAAAAAAAATTAAAAATAAATATTTTTTACCTTAAGAGAGAATAATGAGATATTATCTTAAAGGTGATTAGTGTAGTGTGAATTGAAGATGAGGTTGGAGGGACTATAGATTGTTTGAGAAATGAGAGATGATTACAAGGAAGGAGTCAAAGTATTGATTGAGGGGGGAGGGATTGTTAATTCTATATTTTTTTATGATGTTTATGTCATCATTAACATGTCATCCCTAAAATATGAGTTCCATGTACTATGTGTTATGTATAAAATTAATGTCAAGGGAAATCATATACATGTGGATATTATCTAGGGACACCATTCGTGGTGGCCTACTGAGTTTATAATCACACCTTACATGGTCCCTTAGTGTTGCATGTAGACTATATGTCTCATTACATAGGTAAGGGAAAAGGCCCAGTGTCCATGGAATAATTTTTGGTGGTGTAGTGGATGTACTAGAGGAATGTTCATAGCTTTTGGTGATAAAATGGGTGGATCCTCAGTTTCGTATTAGAGTTATTCTTTTTTACAATTTTTGGTATATCTATATATGATCAGCCTATGTGTGGTCCAACTTAATTTTTCCTAAATTTTATGATATCATAAATATTATTTTTGATTTCACTTTTGGTATGTTATGTTTTTACCTCTTATCATTATTATTTTATGGCCATTGTGGTTCTTTATTCTATTATAGTTAGAGTTTCCTGCATAGGAGGTTATAGTATTACCAAGGTCACACTATAAAAAATCATTATTAGTCATTAACATATATTATAAAATGAATCACTCCCATTGTTTTTGGTGATTTTTTTTCTTAAAGTGGAGTTGAACTAGATCGGGGACACTACTGATAGTAACTCAAACAAACCCCACAGTTGATGAATACTAGTAACCCTTACACCCAAAATTCTGTCAACAAGTGTTACTACTGCAAACAATATAGACATCAATCCTATAACTATCCCATTCATTGGGGAGTTAACTTTTTTTCATGTGTGGATGGAGAATATAAAAATATTTATCACGATGACACTTAAAAAGAAGTGAAATATCATGTAAATCGAGTTAATGTATTTGAGGAATAAGATCATAGTTTCAAAGTTATAATATGACTTATATTTACCCAAGATCAAGAGTTAGAAATCCAAAATGTCATAACCTCTTTCACACTAGGTCTCAGGTTAATAAACATGTACTTGTGTTGATCAAAAATAGAGGAAATGAGGATAACCTCATCTTTTTAGAATTATGGAAATGATTTCAACTGAAGACTACAGAAAACCCCCCACCATATAATGTAATATATATCATTTCTTGGGATAATTTCATAATAACATATCAGTTACATGTTCCATTATCCATTTACTGATATCGGAACATTATTGTAGGAAACATAGTGTATTTGGATGTGTTTCAAATTATTCTTTAACTGTATTGTGAATTTGAAATTGATTCTTATTATAAATGATGTACCATAGTCATAGAGTTTTCCAAGGTTATGAACATGTTTACAATATTACCTCTAATAACTGTGATTTATACCAGAGGATTGAGTAACCCTTTTGTGTCCTAGTGCAATGTAGGTGAACTCAAACCATTGAAACTATATGAGTCACTTTATCCTTATATGACATTGAGGATGATTCATTTTAGGTAGTGGATAATGATGTAGCAAAAAAATGATAAAACTCATATCAACGCCCATGCTACCTAAAGAGAAGACTATCTGGGCTGCCCAATTCAATAGTGTATAATATAGACCCATAATTTCCATTGTCCATTTTCCCTTGATTTCTTATTTTTGGTTCTATATGTATTATTTATTATGTTATATTTTTTCCCTTTATACTTTTGGAAATTTTATTTCTTTTAGACCGAGTTTTATTTTTGTTTTAACTTTAGACCAAATATTTTATTAGTTTTTCCTTTTAGATCAAAGGGTATTGGGAATTTATACCAAAAAGGTTTGATTGTAGATTTTTATTCAATATAAATGAATTCTTTTTTTTAGAATCCTCCTCATTTTCTATTCAAATTCCTCATCACACAGATATGATTTTCTTATACACTATATCAACAAGAGAATTGCATTTTCTAGCCTTTACATGATCTTATTCTATGGTTACATAAATATTATTTCAATTTTTTTCAAATTTTTTATTTTTTAATTATGAAAATATTCTTATAAAACTTATCAATTTTTTTAAAAATGTAGATTTGGGAATTGATTTACTCCAACTAAATGATGAATCAAATTGAAACAATGAGGAGTGGACCCACCATCATATCTTTCCATCAACATGTATATGTGATGTATTAAGTGGATTTAACATTCATAGTTTCACATCAACTTCATAATGGACGGGGCACTAGTAGAAAAAAAATATTTTTTATAGTGTAGTTTTCATGTCGGTTATTTATAACTGATGTGAGAATATGGTTATATTACTTTTTCACATCGATTTTCATAAAACCAATGTGAAAAATTATTTTTTTCACATTAGTTTTCATAAAACCAATGTGAAAAAGTGACTATTTTCCACACTTTAACATCAGTTCCATAATTTAACTGGTGTGAAAGATCAATTTTTTACATTTGTTATAGTATAACCGATGTGAAAGAGATGTGAATATCTATTTTCCACGTCGGTTATAATATAACCGACCTAAAAAATCTATTAAATATTTATGTATCGCCCGAGGGTTTCATTACATAGCCTTCCATTATCGTGATAGAGCTCTTATTTCTCTATTTCTGAAGCCCTAAATTTCTAGTTTCTTTGATCTAGTGGTCTAAATCTTGCCTCACAACTTAAATTGAGCCATAGGGTTTCTCCATCGTTGAGTTATGCATCAAAAATATATCTAAATTAATCCTCAAATATTTTTGTTTCTCTATTTTTGATCATTATTTGGCTTCGAATCTCTAATTGATGATTGTTAAACCAGATGTTTTTAATTCTTTCATTACCATATTCAAACATTCAGGTTTTCTTAGCTTCATCATTGCGCATTCAACTAGGTGTTCTTTTCGGTCATTTTTGAATTATTGATAGTTTATTTTCTTTTGTTTTTTTTGTGAATTTAGCCTAATGTTACAACTATAGACTAGAAAACCCTCACAACCCTCCACATGTAAGTTCAATTTAGTAGTAATAATTAGTTGTCACTTGATGATGGTTTGATTTTTATGATTGTTGAAAAATATGATGGTGTTTTTAGTTTAATATTGAATATAATTCATTTTTTTCTAGTGAACTAGCTATTTCATGGAACTTCATTTTATTAAATCTTAATGTTTCATAAATGATTTAATACCTTCGGCATGGGTGCTCTGTGTAATATTTATTTTTGGCTATTCTATTTTACAAACCAAATATAACAATAATTTTCCATTTGTGTTCTTATGGAATAGTTACCATATTTGTACTCTTTCATTTTGTGAATCAAACAAGATAATTCCTTATAAATAAATCTAGGTGACAAATTCCTACCTTGGTTTGGGATCAAAGGTTTTTTATTTTTGATGGATTCAAAGTTTCAATATAATAGTGTATCCCCTAAATTGTTGAAAGTAGAATATAAATTATATTTTAAATTATAATTCCCTTTTTTTGTTTTCCCAGTTGATTTATTCAATTATAAGGAATTAAAAAAATCAAATTTGATATCTATTTTTTAGGTCAACAGCTTTTTGGAACAAGTTAAAGTAAAATTCTCAGTGCACACCTCACATGATTGGGACTGTATATTATACTTATGATTTTATAATGTTTTAATTAATTTCTGATTTTATTTAATGTGACATTTTTTACACTAATACTCAATTTATTATTAGATTATAATGTTAATCGCAATATAGAATTAAATTTTTATTTTTATAAATAATAAAATATGAATTAGTTGTTCTCATTCTATATATTTTTTATGGATATCATTATACATATTTTTTAATAATTACATAAGGATATATTCATTTATTTTTACTTGGGAAATTTTTTAAGGCAATCTATTTTTTAATTCCATCGACATGAATGAATTTTCTCATCAAAATTTTCCATTTTCTTTCAAATGTTTCCATTATTGATTTTATATATTTTTAAATGTCATTTCTAATCTTAATATTTTATAAAATACTACCTTTTTTATGTTTATTTGTGATATTTTTATAGAAAATGAATTGAAATTGGATTAATGCACCTCAAATAGGTGTTGAATATGAGGATGGTGTCGATGCTTTTTTGGAATTTTCGAAACGAAATATTCTAAACAATGAAATGGTTTTCTATCCATGATTTAAATGTTTAAATTTAAAGAAGTTAAAAATCATAGGGATAAAAGATCATTTAATTTTTCATAGTTTCAATTTGAGTTACTACCCTTGGATTTGGCATGGTGAAACCGGGCAGAATTCCAGATCTATTGATAATGGTGCTTTGTAAGATGATAAATCTGATAAACTTTATGAAATGATTCATGATATTTTAAGTAGAGGTAATTGAGAAACAACCAAAAATTGAGTGTTTATATGGTGATGTTGAAAAACCATTGTATCTGGGTTGTATGGAATAAACAGTTTTATCGACGGTGTTAAGATTGATAAACTTGAAGGTGAAACATGGATGGAGTGAAAATATTTTTACAGAGCTGCTACAATTATTAAAATAAATTTTTCCTAAAGATAATGATCTTCCATATTCACATTATAAGGCCAAGAAAATATTATTCCTCATGAGATTTTGGTAAAATAAAATAAATGTTTTCTTGAATGATTGAGTGATAAATAGGAAGAAATACAAATTTCTATCAGAGTGTCCTAAATGTAAGATATTGCGATATAATTTGAAATAAAAACCACAGGCTGATTTAGAAGTTTCAGAGACCCATTCTAAATAATTTTGGTATCTTCCTATAATTCCTCATTTGAAACATTTATTTTCTAATTTACATGATGAAAAGAGGTTAAGATGGTATGCTGATGAGAAGATATGTGATGGAAAAATATTCCATCCAGCTGATTGTCCACAGTGGAAGAACATTGATCCCCAGTTTCCTATATTAAGAAATGAAGTTTGAAAACTCATACTTGGACTATGCATAGATGGAATTAATCCATATCTAAGCCTTAGTATCACACATAGTTCATGGCCTATTTTATTGGAAATTTACAACTTATCTTATGAATTTTTTATGAAGCAAAAATATTTCATGTTTAGTTTAATAATCTGTGGACCAAAATATCCTGGAAATGATATTGACATTTTCTTGTCACCATTAATTGATGATTTGAAACTATTGTGGGAGGAAGGTATAAGGGTGTATGATTCTTATAAAATTGAATATTTTAAACTATATGCAATGATTATGTTCACCATAAATGGCTTCCCAACATATGGAAATTTGTCTAGATATAGTGTTTTGGGGAATAAATCTTATCTAATATGTGAACAAAAAACTTCATATTCTCAACTGTATCATGGGATAAAAATAGTATAAATGGGTCATCAAAAGTTTTTGCCTATGTATCACTATTATAGAAGATTAAAAAATTATTTCAATGAATCGAATGAATTTTATATTACTTCAAAACCTTTATCTACTAATCAGTATTTTTAGAGGGTGAAAAACATTGATGTGACATTTGGGAAGGCACATAAATCTGGTAATGATAGAAATATTTGGAAGAAACTGTCAATATTTTTTGAGCTATCATATTGGATATATCATGAGCTGAAACATAAAATTGATTTTATACAAATGAATAATATCAGTGAAATTTTGATCAGAACATTGTCGGATATTAATGGAAAGACTAATGATGGGTTTAATGAAAGAATGGATTCACTCTCAATGGGAATACGTTTGGAGTTGGCTCCCAATTCTGATGGAAGACAAACATTCCTACCCCCAAATTTTCATACCTTATCCAATAGAGAGAAAAATATATTTTTTCAATGTCTTCGTGATATCAAAGTGCCACATGGTTATTCTTCAAATGTAAAAATTTTTATGTCTTTAAAGGATTTGAAGTTGACAGGTATGAAATATCATTACTATCATGTCATGATGCAATGGATCCAACCAGTTTCATTACGTGGAATATTTCCCAATCATGTCAGAATGACTATCATGAAGGTGTGTTATTTTTTTAATTAAATTTGTAATAAGGTGATTGATTTTAATGCTTTGAAAATTTTGGAGAATGAAGTGGTTTCTATACTTCTTCACTTGGAAATGTATTTTCCTCCATCTTTTTTTGATATCATGGTGCATTTAATGGTTCATTTGATGAGAGAAATAAATTTTTTTGGACCCGTATATCTACTTTGGATGTATCCTTTTGAAAGTTATATGAAGATATTGAAGGGGTATGTTAAGAATACATATCAACTTGAAGCATCCGTTATTGAGGAGTATATTTCTAATGAGGTTGAAAAGTTTTGTACAAGCTAATTTTCAGACATGGAGAACATCGGTTTGCCTACATCTCACCATGAACAGGTTAATTTTGGTGGAAAAGGGATTCATGGATTGAAAGTCAAATCGTTGATAGGTGAACAGATAAATAAGGTAAAATTATACATCTTGAATAACATAAATGATTCTCAAGCATATATAACATTTCATATTGATGAGTTGAAACAAATTTATCCAAAGAAGAAAGATATGTGGATTTTGAATGAGCATAGCAAATTTTTTTTTTACCATGGTTTTAAGAGATCGTGAAACCAGATACATTAGAAACATTGATATGGTTAGTGGGAGGTCTAATTTTAAATTTGATGACATGGTCTAAGTATGAAATTAATGGATATACTTTTCATACAAAAGATCAGGACAACAGATGTGTGGTTCAGAATAATAGTGTGTCATTTTTTATAGAAGAAATTCATTTTTCATGTGATAAAGACAAAAACCAATCTCTAAATCAACCGCATATTATGGTGTCATTGAAGAAATATTGGAGGTTGATTACATTACATTTTAATTTCTATTTTTTAAGTGTAAATTTTTTATCAGTAACAAATGTGTAATAAATAATGAATTTGGAATGAAACCAGTTAATCTGAATAAATTGGAATACAAAAATGATCCTTTTATCATTGAAACCCATGCAAAAAAAATTCTATGTTCTTTATCAATCCAATATTCAGAGAGATATTGTTTTAAAAGGAAAAAAAAGTATTTTGGTGATGATGAACTTGATGAAGAATCTGATTTATGTGAGATCCCTGCATCTATGGAATGATTAACAAATAATATTGGTGAACACGTTGAAGACATGGTTTGTGCCATACGAAATGATCATGGCAAAAGAATTTGGGAAAAAATATTTAGTGCATTCCTAATATTACAGGTTACATATGTTTAATTATGGTTTAAATTTTTAAATTTCATAAGTTCTATATTTTAATTTTATTTTCTTTATTAAAACATGTATTATAATTAATAAGTCAAATTGTTTGTTTATATTAGTTTAGTTTTTTCTAGTTTTCTGTGTTTACCCTTAAGTAACTTATATATTAATTGATTTTATTGAAAACAAATTATTTTAAATTTAAAATTTTAAATAAAAACAAACTATATTGTATAGGAGTATATTATAAAATAATTCTTTTTGTTGTAAAAATGATTTATCAGGTTGGTGAATTTTTACTATGTCATTTCATCTCTAATTAATATTGTGTAGTTTTATTTCATTTATGTCATTTCATCTCTCATTAACATTGTTAGTATTTTAGTTAACTATAACAAATAAGAATAAAAATGTGTTATGTTTAGTTTACTTTTATTTTTTGTTTGATAAATGTTAATTTTTTTATTTATATTTGTATATAATTGTTCGATTTTTATTTTTTTGTACTAATTGATGTTGCTTTGATTTTTAGGATAATGACAGATCAATCATCTGATCCACCACATATTTCTAGAGATAATCATAATCATACCACCGAGGAGGAATTTACACATGCTCCTATAGATGAGCCTCCTCATCCTTCTTTACATGAGACATCTACTTCCATGGGGGAAAAAGATTTTGTTGGTTGGTAAATGTGGTACCACATGTTTACCAAAAATTATCAGTTTCTTGTATCCAGGAACAGAGGATACTATTTTACTTTTATGGTAATGATATTCTACTAGGTCCAAATTCAAAATGATTCAAGACTTTTGTATCAGTACAAGCTAAAAGAAAAGTTAGTATTTTGTTTGAAGATTGGATAAGTGTTAAGGAAGTAATAATATCACTATTTTAGGAGACCATTTTGGTAAGATTGTTTGATATTATTTTACTCATCTTGAAATGTTTATTGTAATATATGTTTCCCATTTTTATCAGATGAAATATGATATACCTGACTATAGAGGAGTTAAGAGGAAATGTTGAGCATTGGAAGCTAGGATATGGAGGGATTTTAAATCACCCCTCACATAACAGTTCATTTTTGGGAATAGAGTGCATGAAAATAAATGTGATATATATCCATTTATAGATGAAGATACATGGAAACAATTTTTTGAATGTAGAAGATGAGAAGAGTTTTTAGTAAGTGAAATGTTACCTTTTTAAATGTTTTTTATATTAGTGACCATATTAATGACTTATTTATTCATAATTATTAATTTACAACAATAAAGAAGATGTCATCAAGAGATTAAAGCTAGAAATATATACCCTCATATGTTATATTGGGGAGGGTATATGTTATTGTAAGAACACATGCCATAAGAAAAACTTCAATAGCTGAGAGCCGAGTCATCGGGATCTGGAGAGGTTGCCCCTCCTTCCCCCCGCTAGATATAAAAATGGAAGAGGGATCAAATGGGAAAAAGGAAAATATCTTACGAAAGAGTCAAGAGTTTTAGCTGATAATATTTTAATCTATTTATTAATTTATTGAAGTCAAATAAATCTTTATATATTGTGATTCATTACAGATTTTTTAAAATTTTCCATATAGGATTCTCTTGAGGAGTAGAGTACACAGGGGGTCTTTATTGCTGAGGGTAGATAGGATATTTTAACTACAGCATTGGGAAATCCTAAACACTCAGGTCATGTATGAGGATACCTAGTAGGTGTATCGATAAGAAAAGTTTTTTCATGATCTAAAGCTTCTTCAAAGAAGAATATTTAAAAAAATAGAATCTTTGGAATCCAAAGTTTAGTATATTCAAGAGATGATGGATAACAGGATCAGAGCTTTGGTACAAGTGATGTTTTCAGACATGCAAGGACAGTTTCAGCCTACAAATCCAACTCCTCCACCTCTACTAGAAGATACCACTCCTCCTCCTTATCCTATCCACACATTTGTGATTATAATCCCCACTACTTATCCTACCCCAACACCCCGTCCTCCATAGCTTCCAAGTTACTGTGAGTTATATGTTGATGATCCTCATCATATTATTGCATATGGGATGATATATTATATCAATGATACCATTTATCATCGCTGGATTAAGATAGAGCATCATAGGGTCATTTTATAGGATATTATAGATAGATCAACAAAAATACCACGTCCTATAGATGAAGTTAGTACATATGGACAAAGTATAATTCATTTTTTAGTTTTTCCATCTAGAGTACTTCAACATATTTCTATAGAGGTATGTATATATGTTATATTTTATTTCATTTTGGTAGTATTTTTTTTCTCATTTTAAAGTTTATATATTTCTATATATTTTGATAATAATACTTTAAAGGTAAATAAATACTATATAGACTACAAAAAATTCGAAGTTTCGTGACTTCATATACAAATTCTACTAGTCTTGATCGAGTGTCAACATACTCAAATTTGTTATTGGGTGTATATGACATTCCATTTAATGATTATATTTTCGGTATTTCAAGGATTGTGGGGATTTTGAAAAATGATATCATGGATCTTTTAGCTGGAGATTAATTGAGCATCAACACGATTTAAGTTTTCTCTATGTATGTCGATTAACAAAAAAATCATTGAATTAATTTATTAAAAATTTAAAATTATGTATGATTTGTATTAGGTATATATATAAAATGTGTATAGAGTATGAAAATAAATATTTATATGTATTTATAGACCCATAATTTATTTCTCCTATAGCTTTGATAATGATCGATACTGAAAGAACAATTTATCTAGATGAAAGATTTCAGAAAAATGACATCATTCAATGTTGGATGTTTCCATATCTTAAAAGGTATGAAATATTTTATCTCACAATGTGTTATATAACACTTAACATATTAACAAATCATATTAAATTTTCTTTTATATCAATAGTCATTGGATACAGGTGTGTTTTTTCTAAGAGAGAAGACATTGTATTGGCTATGCTCTATCCATAGTGAAGTGAGAGAAAATTTTAAGAATGTATTGAACACTTAAGTTTGCTTATTTTAATAATTTTTTACAATATAGTGAATAAAATTTATTATATTCATATTATTTTTAAACAAGAAATTGTATTTCTTTAGAGAGATGAAAAAAAGAAGCATGCCAAGATCAAATTTGTAAAAGCTAAGGTGAATTTTCATTTACAATTACTAAATTGTGGATATATTAATTGAAAATGTTATTTTGAATTAAAATATCTTTGAAAAAATTTCATAAAAAACAAGGTGGAACTGAATGTAGATATTATGTTTTAAGATTCATGTATGAAATAATTTTATCCAGGACGATTACAAAGTTCCATAAGTTTATAACTATTTAAAAATATTTCTGTAATATTTAATATGTTTTATTGAAAATTCAAGTTAAATGTTTTTTTGTATTATTTTTGTAGATTTTTTATGATGAATGTTCATATAATGTAGAGGAGTTTAGACATTTAAAAATTGAATGGGAAAATAATTGTATAGGTTTGATTGGTTTTTAGTTTATTTGAAAGTTCAATTGTATGTGTCTTTTGATAGTTATTTTAATGCCTCTTGTACTGTTTTATGGCTGCTTCTCTGGTATATGGTGAATCAATATACATTTTTTTAAAAATTATTTTTCACACCGGTTATTCGATAACCTATGTGGAAAACAAATTAGGCCTTTTTTTCACGTTAGTTATCCAATAACAAACGTGAAAAACAAATTATCACGTTTTTTATTTTAAATAACAGACGTGATGAATGGGATAATTTGTTTTTTATGTCATTTATTGGATAAACAACATGAAAAACAAATTATGTACTATTTTTCATGTCGTTTATTGGATAACCGATGTGAAAAAGAATTTATCATGTCAGTTATATTAAATAACTGACGTGATAAATGGTGCCTAATGTGTTTTTCATGTCGGTTATCCAATAAGAGATGTGAAAAAACAATTGAATTAATTATTTACAACATCAGTTTTAATTAACTAACATGAAAAATGTTATTTACTACATCCCCTATAACTACATCACTAAAAAGCCTACGTGAAAAATCATAAAAAAACTGACATGAAAAACTGTTTATGCACTATTGGGGAATCCTAACATCATAGTGAGGTTTGGTGGATTAAGAACTTGACATGTAGTCGCTCAACAAAGTCAAGACTCTTTATTAATAAGAAAAAATAATGTGATCCCCTTCTAACCAACAATTATTGTCCATGGAAGTAACCCCAACATTGAAATAATCTATTATGAGATTAATATATTTTCATTCTTTTAATTCACCAACTTCATAATAATATTGACAAGTATTCTTTTATTTATTTCCAATTTCCCATGAAAATGTTTATTTAAAATATTATAAATATAAAAACTACTATTTTATAAAACTAAATTTTTTTTGTATAAATATTTAAAATTTATTTTATAAATATATAAATATGTTTTACAAATAATATAAATGTTATTTTATACTATTTCAAATTTGTTATTGATATTATAAAAAATTATTCTATAAATACAATAGATATTAATTAAATTATATTTTTATTAATCATATTTATTATTATACATAATAGATTATTACAATATATTTTTGTTTCTTTTATTATTTAATTATATTTTTATCACATAAATATATTTATTATGTTTCTATTAGGTATTATTATACAAATAATATTTATTTAAATATATTTAATTATATTACATATTTTTTTTCATTGTATTAATATATTTTAAATTTCTTTATTTATTGGTTTAAAAAATATTTTTGAAAAATATATTTATTTACTATTTTTTAACTATTATAATTATATAATTTTATTTTTCTACAAAATTATTATTATAATTTTTTTAAATATACCACTTATATAGTTTTCCATTATTCAAATTTCAATATAAAAATATTTTAAAAAATTATAGATAATATTTTGTATACTAAAATTTAGAAATAAAAAATATTTAAAAAATATATTAAAGTAAACTTGATATATAATAAAATAACCAATTTATTTGAAACCAATATTTGTAAATAAAAAGTTGAAAATAAATATGGATTACCTTGAGAGAGAATAATAAAATAATAGATAAAATGTGATCAGTGAAGTGTGAATCAAAGACGAGGCTGGGGGGACTATAGATTGTTTGAGAAATGAGAGGTGATCGCAAGGAAGTAGACAAAATGTTGATTGAGGGGGGTCGGTTTGTGTCTTTTATATTAGTTTATGATGTTTATGTCACCGCTAATGTTTATTACTAAAAAATGAGTTTCATGTACTATGTTTTTTGTATAAAAGTAACATTAATGGAATTATAAGGAACTATGCATCAAGCCTTAGGTGTTTAAAAAAGTAAGTATTAAATATCATGTCATGAGAGATTTTTTGTATCTATAAAGAACCATCATTAAAATATAAAATAATCATCTTTTTTAAATAAGAAATAAATTTCTTTAATTTATAAATAAACTTTTAGGATTAGTGTTTTAAATAACTAAGTCATAACACTTATTTAACAATCCCATATATTATAAAGTGGACACTTCCTCTCAGTGTCCATTTTCCCACAAATAAAACTTTTAAAATGAAACACATTCTCTTTTCATGAAAAATATTCATGATTTTCAACTTGGATTCTTATTTTTATTAATCATCCTTTAAACCTGTGAAAAATATTTTAAAACATGGGATGAGTACAAAATTCTCAGTAAGGGATAAAAATGAAATCAACCTGCTAGTATAGTGGAAAAAATGAAAATCTGTAATTTTTTTACCTTTTCTGTATTATTATTTGATTATATAAAATAAATCATATCCATATGGTAAAACACTTTTTTCTCAAAGAAAACCTTAATACACCATAATAATAAAATTGAAACTTTTTATGAATTTTAGAGCATTATATTCTTAACTCATTTTCACTCAAGTTGGAAATAACCAGAGCCTAGTTAAATCCATAGGTGAATCCTCCCCTATTAACTCCCTCCTTCCTAACTTTGAAGATGAAGAACACTACTCAATGCATTGGGGAGTTATATCGGGCTCACCTGTCGTATAAGTTTTATCAGGACCACCCATCATATAAGCCATTTTGAGCTCACCCATAATCATTTATAATAATCAATTAACATATCATGAATAAAATATTTGTATTCCTTTACTTATTCATTATAAAAAACTTGAAAAACTCATTTTAAACCATAAGTAAGGAAATTTCCATTTTCACATAATAATAAAGAGAAAACTATTTTCCTTAAAAAAATATTAAGAATGAAAAATTCCTAGAAGTGTATGAATACAATATTCATTGAAAAAAATGATATCATGTAGAGGAATATAGATAAAAATATTGGCTTTTATGGTGGGAAAAAAGCATTCAATCTATATATATTAAAAAACATTCTTTTTTATCTTTTATAAAACATTGAAAGTAAACCATATGTAAAATGTTGAAAAGGTTCCTTTTTGAACCATTTTCAAGAAATTAAAATATAGAAAAAACTGAAATTTAACAACCTTTGAATCCTAAATAAAAAAAATTAAAAAAAATTAAAAAAATGATATGGAAAAAATGAGTTTAAAGGAAGTTAAATACATTTTAAAAAAAATATCTTATGTTTATTCTCATCTCGCTTAGTACATTTTCTAAATCTAGAGTAATAAAATATGTTAGTTTTGTTAATTTTTATTAACATTTTTCATGTCTATTAATTTATTATTAATCCTTTTATTTCATTTATTACCATGTTTTATTTAATTTCTAAAATGATTAAATTCACATTAGACGTTTGGGGGTTATTCGGTTTATAACCTTAAAACCACATCAGTGTGTTAACCTTGGTCAAAGGGGTGATGTTTCCATTATCTCAATATTCTTAAACATTTTATATTTATCATATTTATATATAATATACACTTTTAAAACCAACCATTTCATGCGGTCCTGAAAAATAGATCACATCGTTTCATGGAGATGGTAATCTGTGTGTGCGCATGAACGACATTTTAATTTTTCTAACGGGTGAAAAATAAATAAATTAGACAATATTAATTTTTTTAGACTCATAAATATGTTATATATTTCGTATTTATTCATTCGTTCAATCATTGTGACTATCCTTACATGGTGAAAATGAAAAAATGAATCACATCGCTTCGTGGAGGTGGTATTCCACATATACGCATGGATGACGTTATAATTTCTCAATGTATAGAAAGGTAAGAAATTATATGATATTATTTCTTTATAGAATGATAATTATGTCATGAATATCATATATATTCATTTGTTCCATAATTTTTACCATCCATGTGATCTGGTGATTAAAAATGAACCACATCGTTTCGCGGAGGTGATGGTCCCCACATACGCACGAGCGATGTTTCCATTTCCAATAATATGTAAAGGGAGATAACAAATAGTAATACCAAAAAACATAATAAAATTTTAGTAAATTTTAGATACTGATGATATGATATACCAATGTTTATGAGTAGTTTGAAGGAGGTAAAATAAGAAATATAAAAAAAACACTCGGTTAGGAGCTATACCTCCTCTTTAGACAACCTCCATAGGTTTATACTTATATCCTTCTTAGGATGGTATTATGATCAAAACAAGACCTAAAAGACATGGGGGGAATTATAGGAAGATATTTTGGTAGGTATTGGTCGAGCTAAGAGGAATTTTAACTATGTAAAATAGGGGAGAGGGGGTATCTATTTATAAGTGAGAGAGATGACACACTTGAAATGTTTCAAAGGATTAAAATATATTAATGTCTTAATCAAGCCAAATGGAAACCAAATAAATCATCATCAAAGAAGTGATAATATAGTGTTGAAATATGACCATTTAATAAGAATTTTTTAAAGGATTAAAATATATTATTGGCTTACTCACCATGTATTCTTTTATTTATTACTTATTTTCAATGAAAAAATTTATTTAAAATATTATAAATATAAAAACTAATGTTTTATAAACCAAAAATTCTATTGTAAAAATATTTTATTTTTATTTTACACATATTATTTTATAAATAATATAAATATTATTTTATATTATTTTATAAATATTATTTTTATTCTAAATAATGAATCTATAACTATTATAAATAATTTTTTAAATTTTGTGTTTAATATGCATATTTAATATGATACATAATAAATTATTAAATTATATTTTTGTTTCTGTTATTATTTAATTATATTTTCATGACATAAATATATTTAGTATGTTTTCTGTAAGTATTATTATACAAATATTTTTTTATCTAAATATATTTAATCATATTAGATATATTTTTTATTTTCATTGTATAAATAATTTTTATTTATTTATATAAGTTTTAAAAATATATACATTTATTAATTTTAATTATTTTAACTATATAATTTTATATTTTCACTTCATTATTATTATGATTTTTTAAAATATACCACTTTTATAGTTTTTAATTTCTCATATTTAATTATATAAATATTATAAAAACATTTTCTAGAAAATATTTTATTTACTACAATTTAACCATAAAAATATCAAATAAAATAAATAAACTAAACATGATATATAGTATAGTAGTAAATTTAAATTAATCCAATATATGTAAATAAAAAATAAAAAAATAACGATTTGGATTTTTCACAAAGGTATAGATCATTATTTTTCTAATTTAAATTCTCTGTTTCATCCTAGTGAGTGTTCCCTATGGCCTTTGGAAGCTTTCAGAAGCATTCGAGGCTTTTTTGGAGCTGAGAGATTCAAAAATTGGGGAGATAGACTGAGTCTCATAGTTAGTGCATGAATTGTGCTAACCGTGTGACTCAACCGTGTAGGGAACTCAATGTACAATAAGAGGCCATACAATTTTAACTAACTATAAAAGTCACACCACATGACTATGTGATTTGTATTATACAAATTATAGAGCCATTTTTCATGGGTTTTTCATGGTTAGTCATACTATCCCCCAAGCCAATGTGAGGGGGGGTTCTTAGACAGTGCAAGGATCACACATGGTGCACGGTTTGGCCAACCATGCGGCCAAACCATGAAAACTCTTATTTGAAGGGGAAATGACAATTTTTTCCTCAAAATGTTTTTAACTCGTAGTTTTTTTCCCTCCTCCCTCGTTTATCCTCTAGCGGACAACCTTCTCCCCTCACATAAAGCTCCTTCCTCAAACTTATGTTAGGCTTCTTAATTTCTCCTTCATTCGGACTTTGATCGAATCTTCGTTGGGTGCATTGGATCTATAGTGCTAATATCTCTAATCTTCTTTCTTCCATTATTCATTTTTCTTCCCATCTCTTATGCTATTTTGGTGAAACCTCATACACCCTATTTTCAAGGCATTGGATTGTTCTTTTGATTTCTCCCATTCTAGCTTGATTCAAAGGATGAAATTGGATGAGGGGAGTGATACGGGACTAAGTTAGGTGGTCTAGTAATTTTACCTAAATTTTTATGTGTTTTTAAATCTTTTTTTGTTGTTCCACACACCAAAAATTTCCATGTGATGACTTATAATGAGAATTTACTTCTTAATTTAATTAAAACATGTTTTGATACTCCTATAGACCCATATTAAATTATTAAAGGTTTCCTACCTCTTAGATACCACCCATGGGTGTGTTGAATGAATTTCCATCCTTTATATAAATGTTTAATTTACCCAACCACCATATAATTGTTCTATATTGACCTTTAAATGGATTGTACTTTCTTTATAAATTAATGGTTAAATTGAAATAAATGAAAGTGGGTGGAAAGGCCATGCCACACATTATTTGTTTATATAAATAGATTATGTAAAATGTGATAACCATGGGTATATTGGGTGAAGTGATTGTAAATGATTTAATGGGAAATTATTTATGTCATAATTATGATTAGACTATGGATATTGGTTGGTGAATAATTATTAAGGTTTTTGTTGAGCATGGCGTTTCACACCCCCTAATGTCAGGTGATGCGAATGGCATCTCACACTGTTTAATTTCACTTGGATGATGTGCATGATGTTCCATGTTTATTTTCATCAAGTTTTGGTCATGATTACTCACCCCACTATCTCGAGTGATGAGAACGGTGCCTCAAATTCATATGATATTATAGGATTGTACTATTTTTTGGATCCTATAGCTCATTAGACGAGTTGTGGATGACTGAGTTACGCCCCGAGTCCATCTAGCACCTAGTACCCATGTATATTCCAATATATTTCCTTACATATATATTTTATATACATGTATACATATTATATATTATCACTAATATATATATATATATGCATATGATAAATAGATCAGACTTTTTCCAGCCTATATTGAAGTAGGTAGAGTATGCCAGGTGTCCTTCAGGAACCGGTGCCGACTATTATTTACTTTCAACATTATTTATTATTTGTTATACCTTTACATTTCTATGTTATATAAACTGGATGGATTATTCTAGACACTATTGGTGGTGGCCTTATGACTTTATCTCACACCCAACGTAGGAAACCTTTGGTACTCGAGTAGACTTCATGGTTGCAGGTGTGGATAAGGGAAAGTGCCCCGTCACATATGCTTGATCTTTTTTTCTTATATCATATAGCATGGGAGTAGAGGACCAAGAAGTTTCTCATGATACTAGTGAAGATGTCCTTTGGTCTTTTTTGTATTTTTTATAGAATGTTGTATACACCTTTACCCTGTATCCCCTATTTCTCCTTTTTTGTATATCATAATTCCATGACATCATTTTTTATATGACTTAGCCTATTGCTCTTGATTATTATTCCTCCTTAGATGTTTTTTATTCCTCTGTTTTGTTGGTTATATTATGATTCTATTGTTTCTATTACTTATTTTTACTCATATTCAACTCTAATATGAGGGTACAGTCTCCCCACCATACCACCTTGGACCCTCTCTACTAGTTGGTAGCCTCTGGAATATGGGGAGGTGTTCTTGAGGCCAAATGACGCACCAGCTCAGGGCATCATTCAAGGGATCCTAAGTTAAGACATTACAAAGTGGTATAAAAGGGGTGTTGGAGTTGGTGGCCTGAAACCAAATACTTTGTACTTTATTCATTAAATAAATACCTTATCACATCTTGATTGTTCTTCTGTGTGAAAATGCATGTTACAATGTCCTAAGGATAGCTATTACATTAAATGTTCATAGCAGATCCCTGCTATGATGAGAACTCAGAAGTTCAATAACACTGTTATTGAATATATGTTCTATGGTCGGATGATGTTATTTGAGGGACACAAATAATACAGGACATTAGGGGTGAGGAATCATAAAACTTTGAGGCACCTTCTCATGGTGTGCACACTTGGTAATATCCAGAAGAATATTATGAGAACGAGACCTGCCAGTAGTAAATCCACATTTCATAGTGTAATTGGATGTTCCTATCTGTGGATGTGTATATTGGTCCTTAGACTTTAAGATTATTATTAATGGGTATTACAACTCTCACACTTAGGTTTATTGATGAAAACTGTGATGACACACTGTTCGCGGTGAGGTGGGATAAGTTGGGTGCGTCATGAGTAATACTGCATTAATAGATAATGCAAGAAAGGATTTGTCCCTTCTATTCTATAATGGAAGTAGATATTTTAGGACCTTTGATGGAATTGATATAGCCTAAATAAATTGATTTCCATGGTGAGGAATGGGCAAGTTCAATTTCAGTAATTCAAAGAAATAATAATAGAGCACATGGGTTGATGGAACTAGCATGCAACCCGCTTGATATGAGATATCATGATAAAGGGATTACATTACATGGTAAGCGTTTCTAGGAGGTGACACGTCATTGTGGTGTTAACTTCTTTATCTATGGGTTCCTTGACATGTTGCTAGATTCTAACCTTGGACTTTAGGCAGGGTCCGCCTAATGCCACTGAGAAAGAGGCCTAGAGGGTCACACACTAAGTGTGTCCAAGTATCTTAGTTAAATATTAATTTAACAAGTTAAATAAAGATTATTCCTGATTGTGGTTTAATAATTATTTAAGTATTCCTGATCACATTTATTTCAACACTAGTTATTTGAGAGAATATATTGTGAATGAAATAATATATTTATTATTGAGTAATGCAGTGATATTTATTTTAGAAATAAATAGCCATTATTCAAGGTCTAATAAGTGTGGTGGAGGAAATAAAGAAAAATTGAAAAATAAAAGTACACACCGTGTATATTAAATATACACTCCATGTATTTTTTCTAGGAATTTATGAGGAATAATATTATTTATTTAATTAAATGATATTAGGTGTAATTCTCTGGGTGCATGTCAAGTAATACTAATAGTCAATTGTTATTATTAGACATGGGGTATTACTAAGAATTAAATGAAATGAATAAATTCTTTCAGGTAATTAATTCATTTTATTATTATATGTAATTAAAATCCCAATTATATAATTCTCATTATCCTAGACATTTTTTGGGGTTGTGCACAATGGATTTGGAAAATCTCTCAAGATAAGGGAGAATTCCTTCTCCACCAAGAACGCTCTCAAGCTATGAGAGAGAGAGATCCACCTCCAACAGATCAAAGCAATAGAAGGCGGACATCGCAAGCGAAGGATCTTCCATGATAGCACCCGGAGATCCCTTCGGTAATGTCCATAGATACATGGATCATGTGTGGATCGCCGCTAGAGGAATCCAATACTTGGATTCTATGACGCACCGATGGATCACATCAGATCGTGACTGGAAACATCAACAAAGAAATAATTCCATCAAGGTAATTCTTTTCAATAAATTAAATTAATTATAACCAACATATTATGATCCTATATAAGGTTCTGAGACTCCCCTATTTCTTTTTCATTCTTCATTCTATTCCAAAGATCTGTCATTTTATCATCGTGATAGATCTCAGATTGATCATTGTTAATGCTAAAATTAAAGTTGGGTACACCCACCAACACGCTTCCACTACGCCCTGAACCTAAAATTAGTATCAGAGAAGTCATATCGTTGATTATAATTATTTAGTTTTTCATTGGTGATTTATGCATTTAATAATTTAGTTGTTTCAATTCAAGTTAATCGTTATTTAAAATCTGAATCTCGAGATCTATTCATCCCCTCTCATTTCTCATTCACCTTATAGAAACAAATTTTTTCTTTTAATTTTGATTAAAATAAAATAGAGGATCTCATCCAGAGGTTCCAAACGTTCCTGGACATAACACACCAGAATACACGGCGTTTATTCAGAAGTACACACCATGTAGTCTAGGTTCAATGCATCAGACTGATCTACCAAATCAGGTCGTGTGTTGGAGTATTCCTAAGTCATAAATGACACCATGTGTTGACCAGGAATAGTTGGCACACGATTTACGGATTACATGTCGTGTGGTCTACTGAACATGGTGTGTAGTCCCTTCGGGCTGGGGTTGGACCATGTACCCCATACATGGCTTGCCCGGCTGGAAACTGTGTAATACAGATACTACAAAGCGTGTGTCCAACTGAACACGCCCTGTACTCCGAAAAAATTCTGAAGTACATCTACATGCCATGTCCCCAGGTGTGTACTTCAGATGGATAGTGAACAAAAGTACACACTGTGTAGTCAGAACTACATGTCGTGTACTCATCCAAATTACACAGATTTATTAAAATTTATTATTATATTATACGAACCCTTGAAACGTGTACCATAGTGCAGGCGTAAAGCTGAGGCACAACACGTGATAGGTGTTTTATATATATGTGTTTAATTTAACATCTGCATAATGAACGGGAATTCACTAGGTTTCCTCCAAGGTACAAGTTACATACAAAGATAATTTTAAATGAATTTATTTGTTTAAAATTATGATGGATGAGAATCTCAAGAAAATTCAGAAAAAGAGTTTAATATTTAGTTAAAGATAATTAATTGATTCGAGTGTGATTTATCTTAAACAATAATGATTAAATAATTCAATGATAGTTTTATTTATGTATAAATATCATTTCATGCATGGATGATCATGATCTAGACCAAGACCTTTGTATGTGGAAGGTTTATTTTAATTTATTTATTTAAATTAAATTTGTTTCCTTGCAAGCCTTCTCCTCATTAATATGTAGGGTCTGTGTGCCCAAGGTTTCTTTTATGTAAAAACCTCCTTTTAACCCTCACCTGTGTGTAAGATAAATGCATTGTAATGGATGGAGCTCCCAAGCTAGTGGAGGCGGCTCAAGTTAGGAGCCAAGGTGAAACCAATCCAAGGAGATACAAAGGTGGATAGGTGGAAAGCTGTAAACACAAACCCAAAAGGTTCAAGGTGTTTTTCCCCTAGGTCTTGGGTTAGTTTATCAACCGCTAGATCAACTAACCAATAGAACAAGCTCATGATCATTCCATTCATTTTATTTTTGTCAATTTCATGGTTTATTTATTGTGGGTGTGTTTTCACGATCACACAATTAATGAATTAAACAATCATGCAAGATGGAACTAAAATAATACAAGATTATGTGTCAAATATTATCTTAGACGTGGTTAATCACTTAAGTATAACCCACTTAATATTAACAAGAATGTAATCAAAGATAATAAATTGGAAATTTACGTATAAGGATAAAATCCCTCAAAGAAATATTAATTCGGTATAGCCTTCCATAATCTTGGTTAGAATTGAACCATAGTTCAAAGTGCTTGACCAACCCTAGTTGGGGTGCCTTAAATTATCGGGGAAATCTAATTCAAGTTTTTGGGTTGACTTGAATTGGTTTGCATCAAGGGTTGACTACCATAGCAGGACTTGGTGTGCCTAAGAGTCAAAGATTGAGGAAATCCAAAATAAAAGGATTTCAGGATTAGGGAGTCCACTCAGCAGATCAAGGAGCTATGAGTTAATATAGTTGGCATTTGGAATGTCAAGATAAAACCATTAAAGTTGTTTGACCAACCCTAGTTGGGGTAATGTGAAGGGAAATATGGATCCTTTCCACTAGAATATTCAGGAAACAAAATATTCCAAAGTCAATGGTGAGGGCTATTGGATTTCGATAAAATAGTGGGAGGCTAATAAGTATTAATTTATTTATTTGTCTCAGTTTTATCATAATAAAGTACTAAACCTTTTATCATCTTAATTTTTAGAAATGGAAAGAAAAATAAATTCAAACATATCATTGTGAACCATACTCGAGAAGGAAAACCTTCTCACCAGCACCAATTTCCAAGAGTGGTAGAGGCATTTATGCGTCATCCTTCTCCATGAGAGGAAATTATATGTTTTAGAAGAGCCTATTCTAGTTGTTCTTGGGAAAGAGGATAGTGATGAGGAACTATCTCTTTATATGAAACATATGGATGATTCCACAGATTTCCAATGTTTCATTCTATCAGCCATATCTAATAAGCTCTTGAAGCAACATGAAAACATGGATGCATATAGCATGATGTCTCACCTTAAGGATCTCTACTAAGAGAAGGCGATATAGGAGATATATGAGATATCCAATGATTTTTTTACAACTAATCTTGGAGAGTCTTCACCAGCTGGGCCTCATGCAGTCAAGATTATTGGCTACATTGAATGCCTAGACATCTTAGGGATTAAGTTCTCGGATGAGTTTCATACAGATCTCATCCTATCATCACTGCCCAAGACCTTCTCTAGCTTTATTGTCAACTACAACTTGAGAAACAATGAGAATAGTCTATTAGAACTTATAACCTTAATTCTCTAGGTAGATAAGGACATGGGGCGTGACAAACCCACAATCCTTATGGTGAATAAGAAAAGGAAGGACAAGGAAAAGGGGCCAAAGACTTATAAATAGTCTGAATACCCCAAGCACCATCCCTCTAAGAAGGGAAAGATCCAGAGGTAGGGAAAGGAATGGGAGGCGGTATGTTTTTCATGTGTCAAGCAAGTCCACTGGAAGAGGAATTGCACCCAAAATCATGGGGATGCTAAAGGTGCATTCGTTATCGAGTGTAATATTTCCATTTCTACACATTGGGTATTAGATACAGCTTGTAGGGCTTACATTTGTATTAAAATATAGGAACCAAATAGATTTAGAAATATTTCTAGAGGATAAGTGAATCTTAGAGCTGCCAATGGTGTGAGGCTGGCTGCATTAGCCATTGGTGATTACCACCTCTTATTTCCAACTGGGATGATTTTGGTTTTACATAGCTATTATTATGTTCCTATTGTTACCAAGAACATAATTTTTGTATCTTTTTTGGATATGGATGAATTTATTTTCAATTTTGGAAATAAGGGTTTTCTCTTTTATAAGAATGGTGTATGTTATGGTATGGTTCATTTAAATAATGGTTTGTATGTATTAAATTATGAAAACTAAGTGTTGAAAATCGATAATGAAACAGACTCACATGACTCATACATCACCTAGTTGTGGCATCACCATCTCAGTCATGTAAACGAGAAGCGCTTGACAAATCTCAGCCAAGATGGCTATTTAGACTCTACTGAGCTAAAACCATTTGATAGATGTCACGCTTGTTTACAAGGTAAACTGACCAAGCTGCCTTTCAGCGGACAGGGTGAAAGGGCCACAGAGCTTCTAGTATTGGTACACACGGATGTGTGTGGACCATTTCTAGTAGAAGCTAGAGGTGGATATTATTACTTCATTACTTTTAATGATGATTTGAGTAGATATGGATATGTCTACTTAATGAGGTATAAGTTATAAGACTTATAGAAATTTAATGAATTCAAGAATGAAGTAGATAATCAGCTTGGTAATAAGATAAAGAAGATTTGATCGGATCGAGGTGTAGAATATCTGAACCAAGAGTTCATCGATCTTCTATGGGAGTCTGGGATTCTATCTCAGCTCACTCCTCCTTATACACTGCAGTGTAATAGTGTTATTGAAAGTAGGAATCGCACCTTATTGGACATGGTGAGGTTCATGATGAGTCATGAGAATCTTCCATTATCCTTTTGGGGATATTCATTACAAACATCATCATACACATTAAACTGAGTACCAACTAAGGCAGAAAATGGAATTCCATCAGATTTATAGAATGGAAAGAAACCCATTTTTCCACACACATGTGTATGGGGATGCAAGGCATTTGTTAAGGTCTTCTCAGGAAAAAAACTAGCACCCCAGGGCACACAGTGTATCTTTATAGTATATCCCAAGGAAACGAAAAGATATTACCTATATAACCCTTCATACAAGAAAGTGATTGTCGCTAGAAAATTCGTCTTTCTTGAGAGGGGGCACATCCTCAAAAAGGATAGTGGAAGCAAGATTAACTTTGACAAAGTTGATGCTCAAGATACACAAGAGTTGGAAAAGGAACAAGTTCCATAGGTCCCCATGGAAGAGGTTCTAGAAACACAAGTACTGCATAGGATCTCAAGATAGGTAAGGGAACCAGAGAGATTTGGTTTCCTAGTCACTGAGGATGGTGAATCATTAATGTTGGAAAATGATGAACCTTTATCCTATAAGTAAGCAGTATAAATCTCAGAAGCTACAAGATGGCTAGAAGCTATGAATTTTGAGATGGATTCTATATATCAGAACCAAGCCTGGGTTCTAGTAAATGAGCCAGTTGATGTAAATCATGTTGGATGAAAATGGGTATTCAAGAGAAAACTAGACATGGAAGGTCAAGTTAGAACCTATAAAATAAGGCTAGTGGATAAAGGATTCAGACAGCGTCAAGTAATTGACTATGATGAAACCTTCTCAATAGTTTCCATGTTTAAGTCCATAAGAATCATACTTACCATAACAGCTTACCATGACTAAGAGATTTTGAAGATGGATGTCAAAACATCATTCCTTAATGGGAACCTTCAAGAAGATGTCTATATGACACAACCAAAAGGGTTTGTGACACCAAGTGAATCCAAAAGGGCATGCAAGTTTCATAAATCCATTTATGGATTAAAGAAAGCATCCAGGTCATGGAACATTCGATTTGATGAATCCATAAAGGAATTTGGTTTCATTAAGAACGAATGTGAGCCATGTTTTTATAAGTAGTTTAATGGGAATGAAATCGTTATACTCGTAGTATATGTTGATGACATATTGCTTATTGAAAACGATGTACCAGTCTTACAGTCAGTTAATAACTGGTTGAACAAGTGTTTCTCCATGAAGGACTTGGGTGAAGTTGCCTACATTATAGGGATATAGATCATTCGTGATAGATCTAAGACTCTGCTTGGACTAATTCAGGGTACATATATTGACCAGATACTAAAGAGATTTATTATGGAACAATCCAAGAGTGGATTGGTTCCAGTGTCACATGTCCTAAATATTTCTAAGAAAATGTGTCCTTAGACACAACAATAGAAATATAGAATGAGTAAGATCCCACACGCTTCGGCTATAGGATCCATCATGTATGTCATATTATGTATCAGGTTTGATGTTGCCTATGCACAGAGCATGGTAGGCAGATATCAAGCAGATCCAGGAGAATAGCATTGGACTACTGTTAAGACTATCCTTAAGTATCTAAGAAGAACTAAGGATATGTTCTTGGTGTATGGAGGAGACGAGGAGCTTGTCATCATAGGGTATGCTGATGCTGGTTTTCAAAAATATTAGAACGATCTGAAGTCACAATTTGGATATGTTTTCTATCTCAATGGAGGATATATGAGCTAGAATAGTTCAAAGAAGCTAGTTGTCGCCGATTCTACAGTGGATTCTGAATATATAGTGGATTCTAATGTAGCCAAGGAATCCAGTTGGATTTGTAACTTTTTCTAGGAGCTTGATGTGGTTCCTAGAATTAAAGATCCTATCATGTTGTATTGTGATAATACTACAGTGGTGGCTCTTTCAAAAGAACCAAGGTCACATCAATGAACAAAGAAAATACTCTGAAAGTATCACCTCTTGAGGGATTTCTATCAAAGGGTTGAAGTTACTGTGAGCAGAGTGTCCATGGAAGAGAACATGGTGGGCCCCATGACTAAAATCCTATCTCAGCAAAAGCATTAATATCATGTGAGAGATAGTAGGTTAAAGGTTGTTAGCAGTTGGTTTTAGTTCAAGTGAGAGTTTGTTGAAGTTGGTGGCCTAGAACCAACTACTTTGTACTTTATTCAGTAAATAAATACCTTATCACATCTTGATTGTTCTTTTTCATGAAAATTCATGTGATAATGTCTTAAGGATAGCTGTTGCATTAAAGGGTCATAGCGGATCCCTGCTGTGATGAGCACCTGGAAGTTCCATAACATTATTCTTGAATATATGTTCTATGGATGGATGATGTTATTTAAGGGACACAAATAATACAGGCCATTAGGGGTGAGGACTCATAACACTTTGAAGCACCTTCTCATGGTGTGCACCCTTGGTAATATCTAGGAGAATATTATTAGAACGATACCCTCCAGTAGGAAATCCACATTTCATAGTGTCATTGGATGTTCCTATCTACAGACGTGTGTATTGGTCCTTAAACATTAAGATTATTATTAATAGGTATTACAACTTGCGCACTTAGATTTATTGACGAAAACTGTGAAGACACATTGTTCGCAGTGAGGTAGGATATATTGTGTGCTTTACGAGTAATACTGCATTAATAGATAATGTGAGAAAGGATTTATCCCTTTTGTTCTATAACAGAAGTCGATATCTCAGGCCCTTTGATGGAATTGATATAACCTAAATAAATCCATGGCCAAGGTGAGGAATGGGAAAGTTCAATTACAGGAAGTCAAAGAAAGAATAATTGAGCACATGGGTTGATGGAAATAGCATACAACCCACTTGATATGATATATTGTGACAAAGGGATTACATTACACAGTAAGCGTTCGTAGGAGGTGACACGTCATTGCGGCATTAACTTCTTTCTATATGGGTTCCTTGGTGTGTTTCTAGACACTAACCTTGGACTTTAGGCAGGCTCCACCTAATTCCACTGAGAAAGTGACCTAGAGGGTCACACACTAAGTGTGTCCAAGTATCTCAGTTAAATATTAATTTAACAAGTTAAATAAAGATTATTCCCTATTATGGTTTAATAATTATTTAAGGATGCCTGGTTGCATTTATTTCGACACTAGTTATTTTAGGGAATATATTGTGGAAGAAATAATATATTTATTAGCAAGTAATGCAGTGGTATTTATTTTAGAAATAAATATCCATTATTCAAGGTCTAATAAATGTGGTGGAGTAAATAAAGAAAAATAGAAAAATAAAAGTATACACCGTGTATTTTTTCTGGGAATTTATGAAAAATAATATTATTTATTTAATTAAATAATATTAGGTGTAATTCACTGGGCGCATGTCAAGTAATAATAATAGTCAACTATTATTATTAGACATGGGGTATTACTAATAATTAAATGAAATGAATAAATGTGTTTGGGTAATTAATTCATTTTATTATTCTATGTAATTAAAATCCCAATTATATAATTATCATTAGCCTAGCCATTTTTTGAGGTTATGCACAAAGGATTTTGAAAATCTCTCAAGCCAAGAGAGAATTCCTTTTCTACCAAGAACGCTCTCAAGCTACGAGAGAGAGAGATCCACCACCACCGAATCAAAGCGATCGAAGGCGGACATCGCAAGCGAAGGCTCTTCCACGCTAGAACATGGAGATCCCTTCGGTGACTTCCAGATATACATGGAGCATGTGTGTATCACTGCTAGTGGAATCCTACACTTGGATTCTATGACACAATGATGGATCACATTAGATTGTGACCATAAACATCAACCAAGAAAGAATTCCATCAAGGTAATTCTTGTAAATTAATTAAATTAATTATAACCAACATATGATGATCTTATCTAAGGTTCTGGGACTCCCCTATTTATTTTCTATTCTTTGTTCTATTCCTAAGATCCTCCATTTTATCATCATGAAAGATCTTAGATTGATCGTTGTTAATGCTAAAATTAAAGTTGGGTATACCCACTAACGTGCTTTCGCTGCGCCCAGAACCTACAAGGGGTATATTTTTTCATTTTGTCTTAATGTTTGGGCATTATAAAAGTGACTAGGATATAATTGAATTTGGTAATAAGCCTGTTCCTAGGAGTAGCTGACCCATTTATAGGGGAAACCCAAATTATCTGGTATGGGTTATTTCTATTTTGATTTGTGCCTATTACAGTTTCACTGATTTCACTGTTGGGTGATGCACATGTTTTTTTATGTTATTAATAATGATAATATCACTATTATGGATTTAAATTTTTCCTTGGCCTTCTAAGCCAAGGATTTATCATCTCATGCATCATCATAGGCACTTTAGGAATTATATTTCATGAATTTTTCCATGCCACGTTTACTTTTTTCATGCATTTCCTATTGTATATATTTTGGTGCATTGTTATGTATTTGGAATGTTCTAAAATTTATTACAGTGATAAATAATTAGATTAATTAAAGTTTCTACATCAATATAAATGGTGTTTTCCCATTTAGATTGATGATAGAACCTTAATTGGGTAATTATACCATTTTGTGGGTTCTGGACCTACTAATTCCACGGACTAAAACAATTTTAGTTGATTTGATTACATGAAAGAAAATTGAAATTTATGAAGTAAGTAATTTTATAAATTTGGAATTTTGATTAATTTAATAAAATAATTTTATTTAACCTGTTACATCATGATACCAGATGTAAAGGCTAAGTCATAGTTACATGATGTGTCAATTGAAATTTATATGGAGTATGATGTTTATAAATTGTGAATGGTTACATAGGTAACTAGATCTTGATATATATATATATATAAGAGTTCAAACTAAAATGAAAAATTAAAATTTTAAAATGAAATGGTTATTGTGAAATGGTGATGAAAATTTCAATGTAAAGGGTGTTTTCCTCTATACCTTGCAATTGAAACTACATATACCGAAACCACTGTCATGTGATACGATACCTAAAACCAAACTCAAACTTATTAGTGTGTAGTTGGGGGTGTCTTTTATGACTCATTTGGTCTATAATGGATTTAATTTATCACCTAGACATGGATTTTGGAGTTGGTATAGAGGTGTGGTATTTTTCATAGGAAAGAAATGTACATATCCTAATTGTTTTCCTATAATGAATTTGGCATTATAGAATCATGACACTATGATGGCCTTGAGTGGTTCTCTAGGAGGGCAGTGATGACCTTTCTCTAAAGGTGGTGGGACTTGAGCCACTAGTGATGACTCCCATAGTGCCACCTATGGAACCACCTGTTATTCTCGATTAGGGCACTGAAGCCCAGTTTTGAGAGGGTTTTATTCATATAATTCATTCTATGTAGGGAGTTTCTTGACCTTGTGTGATTATGACATAGTTGACTCAGTAATTACAGCAGCAGAATCCTCCCACTTTCTCAGGGTATAGCAGACCACTTATAGAAGAATCATGGATTGAGGATATTTTGTCAATATTTGAGCATCTGAAGATGCCTATAGAGTGGAGGGTCAATCTCACATCTTATATATTATGTGGTTCTACCAAGAGATGGTGGGATTTGATTACCCAAGAAACCCCACATCAGGATATGATTTGGAGGTATTTTCATATGGTCTTATATGATTGATTCTTTCCACAAACATTGAGGGATGACCGAGTTAAAGAGTTCATGAACCTATAGTAGGGAGATATGTATGTAATGGAATATTCTTCCCATTTTATCAAGCTATATCAATTCACTCCACCATTATTTGGCGATGATATCATGACCTCAATGTGATTTGAGGATGGGTTGGTATACACCTTCCGATCATAGGTATATGTATTCTGGTTGACTATTATTTCTAAGATATTCAAACAATCCCTCATTATTGAATGGAATTTTAGGGAAGCTGACTGTGGAAGACAAGGTGGTTCAAAACCCAAACCTAGTAGTGGTTTTTCTAGTGGATGGAATCATAACATCGAGGTTTTTCATGAGGGTATCAATAGTTAGAAACCCTAGTTTATGTGAGACCGATTTGAGTGCAGAGGATATGGTAGGATGGGGCATATTCGTCATTTCTACTGGACCTTTCCATCAGTTCATAGATAGATATAGGATCTGCACCAACCCCACATTCGGGAGCGGGGTAAGTAATTACTCACCATAAAGGCAGTTGGAATACCACTGGCTTCTCAGGTAGAGGAAGTGGCCAAGGTAGAAGAAATCAGACTTCAGAAAAATAGTACTAGAAAATTGGGCCTTCTCAGGGAAATCAGGTTGTGACTCAAGGCTACGGTACATTCCAGTTACATGTAGTAGAACCTATGATGGAGGAATAGAGTTATAAGCCCTCTATTGTTATAGGTATTATTATAATAGAATATAAATTAGTATTTTATTTATTTGACACTAGTGAAACACAATATTTAATATCTGTGGAAATTGTGGAGAGTCTGGGCCATGAAATAGAGTATTTTTGTGGCATGATGGCACCCAAAACCTCATTGGGTATCTGATCAGAGAGTGTTTTTTATGTAAGAATTGTCCCCTTGAGATAGATGAATATATTTTCATGCAGAATATTATATTCCTCAACATGAAAGGGTTTTATGTAATCATTGGGATAGACTATTTTATTCTTTATTGATCCCATATTGACTTTTATTATCGAAGGGTGATTCTTACATCACCAGAGGGTAATATATATGTTCACAAGGGAGAATGGGATGTCCGCATCTCAAGATAGACCTAATCATTAGGAGATGGTAAGAGTGATAACCTAGATCACTATTATTTTCATAGATGATCAGGGGGTACAAACTACTATTTTCTCTCCTACAGTGGATCATTTTTGGGATGTATTCCTCAAAAACTTTTCTAGGATACCTCTTGTGAGATAGTTAGAATTCACCATTGAGATAATGTCAGGAGTGACACCAGTGTCCATTCCTCTATACATGATGGCACCTATAGAGATTTTAGAGCTCAAGAAGCAATTGTAATACCTAGAGAATAAAGGTTTTATCTGACCTTGTACCTCTACAAGGGGTTCATCAGTCCTTTTTTCTAAGATGGAAGAGGGAACCCTCATGATTTGATTGGATTACCGATAATTGAACCATCTTATAGTGAAGAATTATTATCCATTACCTCATATAGATGACCACTTTGATCATCTCCAAGGATTGAGGATTTTTCCGAAGATTTATTTGAGGTCAGGATACCATTAGATGCATTTCAGGTCTTCATAAATATTTCATATAGATTTTTTAGATTAGGTATGGTATTTATGAGTATCTGGTAATGTCGTTCGGTCTCACAAATGTGACAACTATTTTCATTTCCCTAATGAATCGGGTTTCCACCTATATCTGGATTCATTCATGGTAGTATTTGTGGATGAGATATTAGTGTATTATCGCACTTGAAAAGACCATGACCAACATCTTGAGATCACTATGAATACACCAATATATCACCAGCTTTATGAAAATCTCACCAAATGATACTTTTGGATCGATAAATTCCACTTTCGGGATCATATCATCTTGGAGTTAGGAGTATAAGTAGATCTAGAGAAGGAGAGAGTTGTAGTTTCCTAGAAGAAGCCTGAGAACATCATTGATATATAGAGTTTCTTGGGGCTATATAGGTATTATAGATTCTTCATCCATGATTTCTCATGCCTTGAAGCACCTCTCATGGGCTTGACTAAAAGAGATGTAAAATTTGTATGGTCATAATATTATGAAAGTGACTTTCAGGAATTGAAAGGTAGGTTGACTTAAGTACCAATCCTGACTCTTTAGGAGTTAGGAAGAAGTTATATAGTTTATTGTGATGCATTGATCATCAGGTTGGGATATTATCTTATATAGGAAGAGTGAGTCATAGAATATGGGTTTCATCAGTTGAGGCCTCACAATACAAATTACCTGACATAGGACCTCGAGATAACATATTTTGTCCATGATTTACGCTATTGGTGGAATTATTTACTTGGAAATAATTTTTTGGTATTCACTATTCATAAAATCCTCAATTATATCTTTACAAAAAATTATTTGAATCTCATGCATCAAGGTATATTGAATACCTATAATCATTTGATTTCATGCTTGCCTATATGCTTGGAAAAGGAAATACATTAGATGATGCTCTTAACATGAAGATTCATGAATAGGTGGTTTAGAAGGCCAGTGGGGAGTGGTAGCTTATGGAATTGTTTTCAAAGATGCATGTTGTGTTTCTAGAGGATCACGATCAGAAAATCCTCTTAGATTTAGTAGTGACATCTACCATTCTGGAACATGTAAAGATGAGCCAGTTTTATGACACCAAGGGCCTTGTCTTAAGAGAAAGTGTCTTAGATGAGGATTAATTTCTAAGGTGGACCATGGATGAGAATTATATCTTACACATAAATGGGAGTGTCTAGGTCCCATAAAACATATTATAGGAACTGATGTGGGAATATCATTCCTCTTCTTGGGAAGTACAAACTTGAATCACCAAGATGTATTAAGACTTGCATCACTGGTATTGGTGACCTAGTATGAAATGGGATATGGATGACTTTATTACTTGGTTCTCCACCTATCATAAAGTTAAGGAAGAATACAAATAACTGGGAGGAATTTTACATCCATTTTTTATTCCTGAGTGGGATTGGGATGATGTCACCATGGATTCCATGGTAGGTTTTCCTAGTTCACCTTGAGGTAAAAATAAAGTTTGGGTTTTCATTGACTGGTTGATGAAAATCACCCACTTCTTACCAATTCAAGATACCATCTCAGTTAACGATCTAGGGAGGCTATACATCAGGGATATTATATGCCTTCATGGAGCTCCACATTATATTGTATATATAGGGATGATCATTTAACATCATGGTTTTGGTATGGGTTGCAGAAGGCCTTGGGTACATAGGTGCTACTAATAATAACCTATCTCCCTCATACTGATGGGCATACAAATCATGATATTCAGGTGTTAGAGGACACAATTCATGAATTTTTTCCTTCACTTTGGGGGTTCTTGGGAGAAACACAAACCCTAATTTAGGTTCACTTATAATAATTGTTTTTAGACTACTATCTAGATGGATACTTATGAGGACTTCTTTGGTAGGATATGATGATCACCTCTAGGGTGGTTATAGGTAGGATAGGTAACTTTTTTTGGACCACATCTTATTTAGGAGACTTTAGAGAAAGTTTAGCTACTCATAAAGTACATGTTGACAACTTAGTCCAGGAATCATTCTTATGTTATTCAATGCCGATGACCTCTATATTTTGAAGTTGGGGATCATGTTTTATTATATGTTTCTCCTAGGTTAGTCCATCAATAGATTTGTAAGAAGGGTAATATTTATCCTCGATTTGTTAGACCTTTTTAGCTCTTAGAGAGAATTAGACCAGTGGGTTACTAAATAACACTTCTTTAGAGATATCAGTCAATGCATGATCTCTTTCACATGTCTCCTCTCCATCAGTATTATCCAAACCCACTACATGTTTTACATATTGAGTAGTTTGAGTTATATGTGTACATTTCCTTTGAGGAGTAACTATTTTATATCATTTATCATAGCATGAAAGCTCTTCGAGGTAGTTAAATTCCTATATTTTGGGTTCTATGGCAGTACAACTGGGTACAGGATGAGACTTGGGAGCAAGAGTCTGACGTACATGTCCAGTAGTCAGAGCTTTTTTCATATGATACCTCTTTACCCTCGGAATTACAACTTGGGATGAGTTTCTCTAATGAGGGGAGGTTGTAATGACCTGTATTTTCATGAAGGTACAAATCATTTTTTCTCCAATTTAAATTTTTTTATCCTAGTGAGTGTGAACTATGCCTCAGAAAGGTTTTGAGAGCATCAAAGGATTGTTCAGAGCTCTGGATATTTGGGAAACAAAATGATCCACATGGTTATCACTAACCATGTGACTCAACTATGTGTGGGAACTAAGTGCACAACAGAAGGCTAAATAGTTTTCCCTAACCATGCAATATAGGCTGCACAATTGTGAAATTTCTCCTAGAAAATTTTAGAGCCATTTTTCATGCGCTATGCATGATTAGTTAAACTGAGCACCTAGCCCATACAAGGAGGTTCTTTGAAAGTGTAGGGATCACAATTGGAAAACAGTTTGGCCAACCATGTGTCCAAACCATGTGACCCCTTATTTAAATGGGAAATGATTTTTTTACCCTGAATTTTTTTAACCCTTATTTCAACTTACCCCCTCATTTCCATTCTAGTGAATAGATTTATCCCCTTATGTGAAGATCCTCCCTCAAGACTAAGAATGGATTATTTATTTTTCCTTCATTTGGACTCCGATCAGATCATCGTTGGGTGTGTTGGATCCACATTGGAAATCTCTATAATCCTATTACTTTCATTTTGCATTTATTTTCCCATATATTATGCTATTTTGGTGTGAGATCATATTCCCTATTTTTAGGTCATTGGTCTGTTCTTATTATTTCTCTTGTTTTAGTTTGAAAAAAAGGATGACACTATATAAGAAGAAATATAAGGGCCTAAGGTTGGTGGTCTAGAAATTTTCCCTAAATGTTTAGGTGTTTTTATAGATTTTTTCATTATGATGCATGCCATACATTTCTGTGTGATGAATTATAATGTGAATTTTCTTTTTAATTTAATTTAATTATGTTTAGATATTTTTTTAGACCCATATTAAATTACTTGAGGTTCCCTTAATCTTGGATACCACCCCTTTGGATGCGTTGAATGAATTTCCCTCCTTAAGTTAAATGTTTAATTAAGACAACCAATGTCTATGTTTTTTGGCTTGACCTTTAAATATATTTTCATTACTTTATAAATTAATAGTAAATTTTAAATAAATTAAAGTGGGTGGCAATGACATGACACACATTATTTATTTATATAAATGAATTTTGTAAAATGTGATACCCATGGATAGATTGGGTGAAGTGAATGTAAATGATTTAAATAGAAATTCTTTATTTGATTATTATGATTAGACCATGGATAATGGTTGGTGAACTTTGATTAAGGGTTTTGTTGAGAATGGAGTTTTATGCTCCCTTATGTTGGATGATGGGAATGGTGTCTCACACTGTTTACTTTCACTTGGATGACGGTCATGACATTCCACGTTCATTCGCATCGGGTGCTGGGCATGAAGACTCACCCCACTATCTCGAGTGATGAGCATGAGATCTCATATTCATATGAGACTCAGGTCTTATACCCTTTTTTAAAACCTATATCTTGTTAAACTAGTCATGGATGCCTGAGTTACTTTCCAGGTCCAATTAGTACCTAGTGTTCATGTATTTTTCTATATATGTACTTACATATATAGTGTATATACATTCATAAATATTATATATGATCAATTATATATATATATGTATATATGTATGTATGTATATATGTATATATATATATTCATATGGTAAACTGATCAGACTTATTCCAGACTATGTCGAAGTAGGTGGAGCCTGCCAAGTGTCCTTCAGGAACCTGATCTGGCTAGTATTTACTTTCATAATTGTTTATTATTTTTTATACCTACACACTTATATGAAATATACACTGGTTGGATTATTCTAGACATAGTTGTTGGTGGACTACTGATTGTATCTTACACCCTACCCAATCCACCTTTGGTACCAAAGTAGACTTCATGACTACAAGTGTGGATATAGGAAAGTTCCCTATTGTAGATGCTTGATCTGTTTTTCTTATAGTATGGAGCATGGGATCAGAGGACCAAGAATATGCTCAAAATGATAGTGAATATTTCCTTTGGAATTTTTGTATTTTTATATTTCATATTTTATACGCATGTAACCTATATCCCCTATGTCCTTTTTTTGTATATCAGTCTGCCATGACATCATTTTGTATATGACTTAGCCTATTGTTATTGATTATTATTACTACTTGTATGTTTCCTATTCTGTTGTGTTGTGGGTTATATTATGATTCCTCTATTAATGTAATTTATTTCTATGATTTTACCACTCAAATATGAAGTTTTAGTCTCCCCACCATACTACCTTGGACCCTAACTACTATCCAGCAGCCTCTGGAATATTAGAAGATGCGCTTGAATCCATGTGAACAACTGGATCGGGGCACCATTAAATGGCTCCTAAGTTGAGATGTTACAATAAATATGGATTAATTCAGGATAGAATAATGATAGATTATATTAAAGGTGACTAGTAGAGTGTGAATCAAAAATGGGTTAGGAGGGACTATAGATTGTTTGATAAATGAGAGATGATTATAAGTAAGAAGTCAAAGTATAGATTGAGGGGGGAGTGGTTACGACTTTGATATTAGTTTATGATTTTTATGTCATAACCTATGTTTCATAGATAAAATATGAGTTTCATGTGCAATTTGTTATGTATAAAAGTAACATTAAGTTCATTTTAATGCGGTTTATTAAGAATGAATTTTATAAAAAATGAACTATTGAATATACAATCTTGAGAGATTTTTTTTAGAATCTTACCAGAATGTTGAATCTACCACTCGAGTGTTTAAAAGGTATTTTATGAACTTATAATAAGATATATTTTTCTAGGTTTTCTTCTTGTATACTGGAGTGATTATATAGTCCAAGGAACTTTATAGTGGAATTATTCAATTATAGCCTCAAGTTTTTACGACATTTTATTTTTAGGTTTTTCAATGATAAATTTTACTTTTCTGTTCCATGTTTTTTCATTCCCTTTTTGTTGTGTTTATTTAATTCAATGATCATGATCTTGATGACACTATCATAACCATAATTTCAATATCAAATATCTCAACACCACTTCTCATAATACTCTCCAATGCTAAGAATGACATATGATATTAATTTTCTAAATAAGTTTCCAATTTTATTTTCCTTTTCCTTTCACAACCTTAAAGTTTCAAAAATGACATAAGATTATATTGTTGAAACATTTAATTGATTAAAAAACCAATAATTTTTCCTTAATTTTAAATGTACACATTCCACTTTTATTTAAAATCTCGCATAAAATGAATCGTCCTTTGTCTCAAGATTTTTGTAGCCTAACTAGCATGGACAACCTTTCACTATATTTTTTGTAGTTAAAAAAAGGTACAATTATCATGAAGAAATTAAAATTAATAATTAGTAAAATATTATTATTTAGTTTTCTATTTATTTGATAATGGATTTACCTCTATAAAAAAAGGAAACATTAATAATTTAAATCAATTTCCAAGACAAATATGGATTGGTTGAATAAAACAAGTGACGATTCCCTTAGCTCTATTGCAATTGGTGGCGAGTCTTTGATCGGTGACATTGTGAGTGAGTTGGATTGAGTATATCACCAACCTAGTAAGCAATGTGAAATAGGTGGGATGGGGCGGGGTGGGCCAAGCCTATGTGGGATTGATCCCATGTAGGAAAAACCCTCAAAAGCCTACATAAAAGGGTGGATTTATCAAACCTGACCCGCCCTGCAGTGGATGCGGGCAAGCCCGCGAGCAACCCACATTCGTTATTGTTTTTATAAATTTTTAATTTTTAATATGTCTAGAAAAAATGAGTGAATTTATGGTTTAAAACCATGAGAAAATGAATATAAGCTTAAAAATATAAAAAAATTAAAAAAATGATGGGAATGCCTATTCAAAATTACACTAAATTATAAAATTGTTTATAATTAATATAAAAAGTCTAAATTTTAAAAACCAAATTTAAAAAAATAAAGTATACAGAACTCAACAAAAAATATAGATTTTGGGTGATCCCTTATTCATGTTTCTCTAATATTACATGCACCCTTATCTTCTTTAATGTTCCCTACAAATCCTACATCAAAAAACAATTAAAAATAAATTTAAAATCAAATAAAAAATAAACAATATAGTAAAAAATAAAATTATTGATGCATGTAATTTTGATAAAAAATTAATGAAAATATATCAATAAAAGTAATGGATCCTTATTAATTATTAGGAACACATACATTTAATAAATTTAAGTATTTATTGTACTCTCCACATATATAGTTTTGGAACTAGAGTCTTCCTCCAAGCCAAAATCCTCCTTTTCATCATCCAATTCTGCAAACAAATCAAAATTAATATAATTATTATATATATAAGATGATAAAATATAGTAATGGAAAAGTTACCAATAGGTTCATGACCATGAATCCAACTCCGAGCATAGATTAATGCTTGAATATTTTTTTGGAAGAAGACAACTCTTGTATTTATTCAATACCCTCTCTCTAGTGCTAAAGGCATACTCTGATTGACAAGCATTATCCACACCACATATCACTGAGTTACTATCATTTATATCATGAATTTATTATAATTCAACATCATTTTCAAGATGAGAAATGTTTAAGATAACCACAAATAATAAAATACTATACCTATATTAGAAAAATAATTTATATAATGTTTTCTTATATAATTATTGGTGTGTCAAAAAAATAAACTAAACATTAAAAAAATATATTTTTACAATCATAAATGTCAATCACTAAAAATTAATAATTCTAAATTCAAATAAAAATAAATAAATGATAAAATATGATAATCTCTTAAAATATTATAAAATAAAAAAAATGAATTGTCACATTTTTAATGAAATTGTGAACAAAATTCAAAATTTCAAAAAAAATTAAATAATTATCTATTTTTATGATGAAAAATAAAACATTTTAATGAAACATAATGAAAGAATGATTAAAAAATAGATAATATATAATTATTTTCTTTGATAATTAGATTAGATAATTTTGAGTTTATTAATTATTCAAAATTTCTTTAACTATTTTGAAATCATGTTTAAAATATAATTTGATTTTGAATATTAATAGTTATGGATAAAATATAATTATTCACATTTTGAATAATCTCATTTATCTAGTTTGAAATAATGAATTCTTGGAATAATAAGATGAAATTATTATTATTCAAATCTTTTAATATGATAAAATTAATGATATTAAATAACTATTTTTTATGGTTTCATAAATTTTTTTCTAATAATTATATAATTTGATTATTTAATGAAATTAAACAATTGATTATTAACAAAATAAATTTAATACTTAATAATCATATAAATCAAAAAAAAATATAGATATGTTATAAAATAATAAAATTTTAAATTAATAAATAATGGTATATATGATAATTTTTCAACTTGGATTAAAATTTTATGATAAAAAAATAAAAATATTGAATAATATTAAAAATTAAAATTAAAAACTAAAATAATGTTAAGAAATAAAAAATACAGAATATTAAAAATTAAAAAAAACGTTACCTGCAGAAGGAGAAAGCGGGGTTGCGAGGGTGAGCTGGTGGTCGGAGGAGGACCTTGACAGGCTGGGGGCAGGCGTTGGGCGGAAGTGGAAGGTGCTGGATAGAGGCGGGGGACTATGCCAATAATAGATGGGCTAGGGTGGCGGAATGAGATGGGAGCGGGGTGGGGGGCGAGAGGAAGATGATAGTGGGGTGGGGGGGCTATAATGTGGCAACAGAGGAGGGGGATCAGAGAAGGTGGGGTCAAGAGTAGGTAGGGTGGGGGGCAGCGGAGGAGGTAGGGAGAACCAAAATCCCACATCAGAAATGCAGAATGATTTCTAGGGTAAGCTCTCTTATAAAAGGGAGCCCTAGGTGAAAGCTTCTGTCAGAATTCAGACTACTGTAATGGCAGTACTGTTGGATTTTAAATAGAAGATAAATTCTTCTGAAAAATTTTGTTTATATATATATAAAAACAAAACAAAACAAAATAAAAATACAAAATTTTAAACTACAAAAAAATCATTTTTTTGTTTTAGAAGAAAGGTGGTAGCTGCGCTGCCTCCTTTAATGAGTAATTTTAAAAAAAAACTAATCATTTTTAATAAAATAATTTTTTAAACATATTTAAAAAATCCAATGAAAGGTAGAGGACTTGAACAACATAGGTGAGGATATTTTTGGGGGAGGCAGTCCTACGACGTTAGGAGGAGATGCGAGTACAGGGATGGAAGTAGGGGGAGGGGAGGGTGGTGCACCTATCTGTATGGATCGGGATGGGGGATAGAGCGATATAAAATTAATACAAAGGATATTGGGAATTTAAGACTTGCAGGAGTGGGCTGAATGAGACTGGTGGGTTTTATATGCATTGCATGATGATTTCATTGGTAATTACATATGCAAATGCCCATTTCAAAAATAGACCAATCATTATTATTATTTTTTAAATTAAAATGGTATGTGGTCCAACCTTTATAGGTTGGCTACCCATGTAGGTTTTCCATATAATCCCATTTTAAATGTGGGTTTATTTAATAAACCCACCTGCCCCAAACCCACCCCAAAACTACTTATCCCATGAGCATGTAGCCCATTTTTCACTGCTAATCCCAGTGCATAGTACTAATTTACAGCAATTCAATTTAATTTATGCTTGAGTTCTTGATGTCCCCACCATACCCTTTAATGATATGTTATGACTGTGAACACAGGTTTTCTAGAAAATTTTAACGAAAAAATGTTTGTAACATTATATGACATCATGATAATTTTTTAGGGAGTGTATATTTTTTAATTATGGTGATTTTATGAATTTTTGCAAATGGAATCACATGTTCATCCAATGTAATCGTGTCTTGAAGATTCCTTATGATGATTGAAATTAAAATATGAGTATTTTTGTTTGAATGAAGAAAAAGAAAACAATTAACCATTTCAAAAGAAGCATTTATATTCTAGTAGTTTTGAAGAATGATTTTTAGGTTTTTGATAGAGTTGAATTTGATATTTTCAAATTTTACACCTTGGACCGTTCATTTTTCAACCTGAAAATATCCATAAAAATTAATTTAAAAAGGAGGTGTGTTGATTGAGTTGATTCATTAGATATTAGGGATAAGGGAAAGCCTATGTACATTCTAATTCTTTATTTGAGCTCCATTGGTTGTATAAGTTAAGGTAACATCATTAACATTTATATCACGCACATTAAAAACATTCCCATCCTTACCTAATCTCTCGATACTGTATTTTTACACATGTTGAATATTAATATTTATTTTTAAATAATCAATGTAAAAAAAGATACTTAACTTATTCCATGGCTTGGACCATATTATACATGCTTAATAATCACATCCAAAGTTAAATCACTGATTGAGACACAATTTTCCCCTAGAATAATATTGATTCATTTTCAGGTTAGATATAAGTCCATAAAAAACACAACTTTTAAGAATATAAATGTCAGTTTTTTGGATGTTTTATCAATGTGTGGGATGGGGGTAGAGGTGATATACCACATGAAAATTGGGAATTATTAATGGTGACAATGTGAACACTTTTTAGATGAAGACCTTCAATTTTTGGACTATGCTCAAGTGAGGATGTCTTGAAATTGTGAATATTCGATGAATTACACATCATCATAGAATATGAGATTTTGGTTACTCCACAACATGAATATCTATTATAGTTAATCCATTGATGGAATTAAACCTGAGCACTTATATTTTATCACAATATCTCATCCAATATAAGCATGTGTATTTTTTTACTCTCCCATTACCATGAGGTTAATATATGCTTAAAAATAGAAAAAAATCTCAGTCACATATTGTCGGTGCTAATGTGGTGCATCCGTCCTGAAAAATGGAAGTATAAAAATGTATAAACAATTTCAAAACAATTTATACACACCTATAAAAACATGCATAAAAATTTATAAAAATTTATAAAATTGTACAAACTTATATAAACGTGTATATCATAATAGCGACAAGAACATTTCACTAGTACTATAGAAGTCATAAAATTTCATAGATTTATCATAGTTTGTTAAAAGTGTATAAACATGTATAAAATTATGTAAACAATTAACAAACATAGAGAAAAACCTGTATAATGTCAGTGAAAAGCAGTTGGGTCTCTCATTTATGATTCAAACAACAAACAATTTCATAGATTTATTATAGTCTAAACAATGACAAGTATAATGCACTACTACTACAGAAGACACCCAAAAAATCCATAGATTTATCATAGTCAAATTGAAAAGTGTCTAAACATATATAAAAAATTATAAACACTAGTAAAAAATGTATAATGTTATTGAAATGTGTCAGAATATTTTTTTGTAAGTGTTAAACAACACAAAAGAACACTACTACAAAAGTTACACAATACAAAAGTTCACTTTTAGTGAATGTGTTAGAATTTTTGTTTTTAGAAACATGTATAATGTTATTGAAAAGTTCCATAAGTACATTTAATAAGTTTCACACAACATAAAATTTTATAGATTAATAACAATCAAATTAAAAAATAATTTAAAAAATATGTGTTTACATCTAAATAGAGTGTCCAATAAATAATGATGCATGTACATTGAAAAGAATGTATGCCAAATAACCTTTGACGAGCCACTATGGAACTCTATATAACTTTACATTTATTTATGAACCACATACACTTTGATCCATATACATGTGGTGCACAATTTCTGATGCATTTCTTAGGATTTTCTAAATCAGATATATTAGGTTTTCCATGTGATGATGGTTTGAAATTTTTTCTCATAAAAAAGGATCAAATTCATAAATAATAGGAATATCAAATTTTTGACTAGCCTAAAAATAATAAAATTATGAATATCAAGAGGATACACTAAGAGTTCTTCTATAACCAGCTGTAGGGAATCTGTAAAAGCATTCATATAATTATTGAGACTATCTATATCAGAATAAAAATAAGAAAATTGCATTGCTATGATATAAGAAACACACAAATTGGTAGTAATTGATGTACATTGATGTGTGGTGTATTCTTTATAGATTATATAAAAAGATACTACAAAAAACATTGGAATCCATTTCAATGGAGGTGGAAGATCCATCATTGTAAGAAAAAATGGAAACATTGTTTCTTTTATGATCCTAGAATTGGATTCCATATACCCTACTTGTTCAGTCAACAACAATAGTAATAATAAAAGTTATGGAGTTCCTTTTAAAATCAATGGTTTGAACATTTAACAAACTAGAGGGAAATATTTAGAGAAAACTATATTAAATTTTGGTATATAAAAATATATTATAATATGTATTGAGGAAAGAGATATAACTCTCATGTCTTGGAAGAGTATTCTAAAAAGTTTGAATATCTCACTAGTTACATCATTAAATTAATAACTATGAATAAAATTTATAAAATGTGTACTTAATTTACGAGATACAAAAATATATTATAAGATTAAATGAGGTAAGAGATATAACATTCATATTCTAGAAGAGTACTCATAAATGATTGATAATATCACTAGATATTTTATAAAATCTCTGAATATGAATAGATTGATGCTAAGTAAATCCAATATAAAATAAAAAAATATGAATAGACACATCACTAATATTGAGTATCACCCCCAATATTTATGTTAACTCGAACCATAAATGAAAATTTTGAAAGGTACTTAATTGAAAACAACCCTAAGTAAAAATAATAATAATATTGAATATATAAAACTAATGAATTTTCAGTTTCATTTTTTATCCATCTTACATTAACATACAAAAAATGGTTTTTTTGATTATTTTTATTTTTATCCATGTAATACGTATAATAATTTAACTCATTCAAGACAAAAACTCACATATGTTAAATAGAGAGACATTCATGGTATATAAAATCAATTTTTCATATATATCAATCAAAATTTTATTAATATATATATAAATAAATTATAAAATGGAAGTAGTTAATAGAAAATATAACCTGAAGAATACAACTATAACGACCCATTAAATTGGAAACAGTAATTCCATTTTCTATACTCAATGATTCAAAATGTGTTCTATTAACTGCATATTGATCTTTCTCAAAAATTATATCAAAACCATGTTATTTTTTAATGACATATAAAATGTAGCAAATTAGACAATATGGGACAAAATGTGCACTTAGTGTAGAAAAACATCAGTAATTGAATTTACTAGATTGTCATCAACTATAATTCTTTGAATTCTAGAAAAACCCCTTTGATCCCATCCCATATAAATTTCAACATCAAAAGAATAAATCTTAAGTTTAAATTAGGTGATACAGTAAATAATAATTAGCCATGTATTTATTTTTTATCACCAAGTTAATAGCAATGGCGAAAATATGTTTAATAAATAAAAATAAAACAAGAAAAAGTTATTTTTTTTCTTAACTATAATTAACTGTCTATGAATTAAAATTAAAATTAAAATATGAATCCTTTATAAAAAAGAGGGGCTCACCTTTTGGGGGATCCCATTATAGAATATTCATTGATGCTTGTGTTATATACCATTGTATTTGAATATACATTGTGTTAGTGGATATTCATAATCCGGAATAAAATCCTACATAAAATGTAATAGATGATCCCTTCTTAGTACCATCCCATATAATTACATATACCTTGAATAATAATTACACATAAATATTCAAGAAATGTAGCTATTTTTATAAAACTGGTAGTAAAAAAATTCATATACACTATTTCTAAGAAAAATAATTATACGCCTTGAATCCCATCAACAATCACATGAAACATGATTCTAACCTGGATATTTACCCATCCTTAATTGAAATTCCATAATTATTTTGACTGGGGTCTACATAAAAGAGTACAACCTCTAAATCAACTTTATTTGAACCCAAACCTTATCCATGATTAACAATATCGATGATTTTTTTATCTATATACAATTATATAGAGTCATTAAATACCCATATGAAAGTTAAATCAAGAAACAATATCATAAACAGTGAATATAACAAATGGAATCATAGTTTCTATTTTGTCTCATCCGGTGTAGAGGAAGAGAATGTGGGTAGAGAAAAGTAGTTAGCTTCATCTCACTTAATGATGGAAAGAAGATACACGAAGGGGGGGGGGATAAAAATAAGTTAGGATTTGGGAGGTATTATGAGTGATGATGGAGATTGGAGGTGGTAGATATTGGGGAGGATGACGATGATAGAGGTGAACCTAGAATGTGGGGATAGGCAGTAGATCACAGATGTGGGGGAAGGCGGTGGGGAAATGTGGGTGAGGGAGGAAAAAACAAGGAAATGTATGAATGTAATATAAATAAGGGTAGATAAATATGAACGAAATGGGTGAAATAATGAAAATAACCAATTTATCCTCAAATGGGTGGCGATGAACGATGGGTCAGAAATTTGAGACGTATAAATGATGGGGGGGATTTAGGGTTTTTAGTGTGCCATGGAGGGTATGGAAATGGATATATGAATTCATGGGGTATTACGAGAAATGTGAAATTGATTAGGTAAAAATTATCATGACATAATTTATATAAAAAATTATTAAGAAAAAACTAATAACCATGATGTTTATCAAATTTAAATTATGTGAATATATATTTACATATAATGAACAATGGTTTAAATTTATATTAAAAGTTCTATTATGAGTATATAACAAATGTGTGTGGGTGTGTGTGTATTATTTACATTAAATATTATTAAAATTTATATATTTTAATTAATCATATAATAATATATTTACATATACAAAATTATATATTTGAAAGAGGTATTAATTACAAATTTCATCATTAGATATTACTTCATAATTTAAATTATGAATATTTTAGTAAATCATATATTTATATGTGATTATAATAAAAAATTATATTATTTTATATGAAAAGTAAAATATATGATATTATTGAATAATTTATTACAATATATTTTTATAATGTTTAAACATTAATGGAAAATGATGAATAATAATAACATATTTGTTTATTGGTAAAACGTTTTTTTAATATAAAAAACTTTTAGTGTTAGTAAAATATTTTTTGGAAAAAAAATTTGTTACCTATGCTTAATATGGAAAAAACTTATAATCTATTGTAATTAATAATTTTTACCAATAAATATATTATATGTTAGTAATTATATTTTGGTATAAATCAGTTTTTTTTATAGTGACCCACTCTTACCGTTGCATATTTTTTCCTTTTTTCCTATTTTTCATGTTATATATATTATTTATTATGTGATATTATTTACCTATATAAATTTAAAACTTTTAATTAATTTTGGTAAAGTTTTAATTTCTATTTCACTATTGACAAAATATTTTATTATTTTTTCTTATTCGGTCATAGTTTTTGGGTATTTATACCAAATAAGGTCTGATTGTAGATTGTTATTGAATATTAATGAAAAAAATCTTTCATATTTTCAAGAAATGGTCCCATTTTATCCTCAAAATCCTCTTGGTAGGGATTCTATTTTCATAGACACTGCATCAATTAGTGAGTCACATTGTTCATGCATTTATATAGTCTCATTCCCTTGTTAATTTTATGTCATTTAAGTTGATTTCAATTATTTTTTCCTTTTAATGTATAAAAAACTTTCCTTGACACTAATTATTATTTATTTGAAAATTTTTCATTTGGGAACTACTTTCCACCAGCTAAATGATGATTCAAATTCAAACTTTGAGGAGTACCCTCAATGCAGTATCATTCAATCAATGTGTTTATGTGATGTCTTATGTGGATTCCACATTCATAGGATAACTTAAAATTCATAATGGATGAGGATTTCTAACATCAAAGTGAGGTTTTGTAGTTTAAGTACTTAACATGTAGTCGCTCGACCGATTCAATACTCATTATTAATAAACAACGATAATGGGATCCCCTTTCTAACCCACAATTACTCTCAATGGTATCAAAGACAACATTGCATCAATCTATTATGGGATTAATATAGTTTCATCAATTTTCTTCTTCCCCTTCACAATAATGTCATCATGTATTATTTTATTTATTACTTACCTTCAATAAAAAAATTCTTTAAAATATAATAAATGTAAGAAAAATTGTTTTATAAACATAAAAACTATATTTTATAAATATTTAATTTTTATTTAAAAATATTTTTTACTAATAATATAAATATTATTAAATATTATTTTAGAAATATTATATATATTAGGAAAAATTAATCTATAAATATTATAAATTTTGTAAAAAATTTATTTTTGTAATACATATTTAATTTTATACATAAAAAATTATTATAGTATATTTTTGTTTCTGTTTTTCTTTAATTACATTTTCATCACATAAATACATTTATTATGTGTTACATAAGTTTTATTATGTGAATAATATTTATTTAAATATAATTAATAATATTTAATATATATTTATTTTCATTTTATAAATATATTTGAATTCTTTTTTTACCAAAGTTTTTTAAATATATTTCTTTACCAATTTTAATTATTGTAACTATATAAATTTATTTTTTTATGTCATCATTATTATAATTTTTTTAAATATAAAATTTTTACTTTTTCTAGTTATTCATATTTCATTATATAAATATTATAAAAAATATTTCAAGAAAATATTTTATATAATAAAATTTATCCATAAAAAATATCAAAAAATAATAATTAAACTAAATGTGATATATAGTATAATAATAAATTTACATTAAACCAATATTTATAAACATAAAATTGAAAATAAATATGGATTATCATAGGAGAGAATAATAAGAGATTATATTAAAAGTAATTGGTGAAGTGCGAATCAAAGATGTGGCTGGAGGCACTATAGATTATTTGAGAAATGGAAGATGATTATAAGAAGTCGATGCATCTATTGAGGTGGAGGGGTTGTGACTTCTATATTATGTTCATGTCATCACTAATGTGTCATTGTTAAAAGGTGAGTTTCATGTATTATGTACTATGTATAAAAGCAACATTAAGTGCATCCCAAGGAGGTGTGTCAAGAATGAGTTGGATAAAAAAATGAATCGTTGGATATACAGTCTTGAGAGATTTTTTGTGACATCTAACCAGAGTGTTGGACAAACTACCTAGGTGTTCGCATGGTATTTTATCATGTTTTTGTAAGAGGTATTTTTGTAGGTTTAATTCGTGTATACATGAGAGAGTTTGGAGTTCAAGGAACTTTATAATGAAATTATTAAATCATCGTCTCAGTTTTTTACCACATATTATTTTTTTGGTTCTCAATATTAATTTTTACTTTTTAGTACCATGTTTTTTTATTCAGTTTTTGTTTTGATAGTTTAATTCAAGGATCATGATCTTGATGACACTCTCATAACCATAATTTCAAAATCAAATATCCTAGAACCACTACTCTGAATAAACCCCAATAGTAAAAATGACATAAGATATTAAATTTTAAAATATGTTTCTACTTTTATTTTACTTTTTATTTCAAAACCTTAAAGTGTAAAAAATGACATAATATATTTATTATTGAATCGTTGAATAAATTAAAAATACCAATTTCTTTTCTTTACTTTTAAATTTATACACGCCAATGTAAATTGAAAATTTATATAAAAAGAATCCTTTATTGCCTTTGGATTTTTCTAGCGTAACTAGCATGGAAATCCATTCACTAAATTTTCGATTGATAAAAAGGTACAAGGATCATGGTGAAATTAATATGCATAATTCCTCAAATATTATTATTTATTTGTTTCTTTCTTTAAGTATGGATCCATATCTATCATAAACATGGAAACAATAATTCTTTAAATCAATTTCCAAGGAAACTAAGGCTTTGATGAATAGAACGAGTGGTGATTCCCTGAGCACTAGAACAATCAGTGGTGATTCCTTGTATGGTGATGTTAGGAGTGAGTTGGACTAAGTCCAACACTATCCCAGTTCATGATACTACTCTACTGAAATTCAATGTAATTTCTATTTGAGTGCTTGATTTCCCCACCACACCCTTGAAGGTTAAATCCTGAATGTGAACACCGATGTGCTAGAAAATGTAAACAATGAAAAAATGTTAGTAACATTATAGAATGTGTGGAAAATTTTTAGGGAGAGTATATTTTTTAATTGTGGTAATTTTGGTGCATGTTTTTGAATGGCATCACATGTTTGTCCAATGTAACTACGTCTTTAAGATTTCTTAAAGGATGGTATACATTAAGAGATGAGTGTTTTTTTAAAGAAGAAAAGGAAAATAGTATACCATTTCAGAACAAACACTTATATAAAAGTAATTTTGATCCATGATTATTGCGTTTTGGATAGAGTTGAATTTGAGATTTTCAAATGTGACACCTTGGACCGTTCCCTTTCCAACATGAAAATATTTATAAAATTTGATTTAAAATGAAGGTGCATTGATCGTGTAAATTCAATATATATTAAGGATAAAGGATAGCCTATGTACCTTCCAAATCTTGATTCATGCACCATTGGTAGTACCAGTTAATGTAACATCATTTACATTTATGTCCTGCACATTAACAACATTCCCATCCCTACTTGAGCTCTCGATACTACATTTTTACAAATGTTTAATGTTAACATTTATTTTGAATTAATCAATGTAATAAAATATACATACCTTATTCCATGGCCCGCACCACATTCTACATGCTTGATAATCACATATGATATGAAATCACTGATAGAGACATAATCATCCCCTAGAATATTAATTGAGTCATTTTTTGGTTAGATATAAGTGGATCTGAAAAAAAAACACAACTTTGAAGAAGGTAAATATCGGTTTTTTAGGAGGTGTTATGAAGGTGTGGGGTGGGGATAGAGGTGATTACCACATGAAAATTGGGAATCAATTATGGTGACATTATGAACGCTTTTTAGATGAATTCCATCGGTGTTGGGACTTTTATCAGGTGACGATGTCTTGAAATTGTGAACATTAACAGAATTGCACATCATCACTAGAACGTGGGATTGTGGTGACTCCACAACACGAACATCCTTTATGCTTAAGATATTGATGGAAGTAAACCTGAGTGCCTACATTTGATCCCCATGTCTCATCCAATATGATCATGTATACTTTTGAACCCTCTCATTACTAGAAGGTTAATATTTTTGTAGAAATAGAAAAAACAAATCTCATAGTGACTTATGGTCACTGATAATGTGGTGAATCCCACCTGATAAATGGAAACACAAAGATAATAAAATGAAATTAAGATATATATATATATATATATATATATATATAATTATTGAATGATATATGTAAATAGACAGTGAAAATATACCAAGCTTGGATGGTCATGACAATTTTGATCCCACCATCCCCTTCCACTTCCATTGATGATGTTGGTGCCAGTGAAGGATATACCTAAGGTAAATATAGTTAATTTCATCCATTTTCCCTAGTCCAATTCCTTCCAAGCGCTAGGTTCTATAGGTGCAATGATTTCCCCCTTCAGCTGTTATTTTTTTCAAATTCACAGAGGTCAAGCATTATAGAATGTTTTATGATTTTGATTTTAGTGGATTGAGGGGTGAAGTGTTTACATGTACCCAAAAGGTGGTGGAATATTTTCATGGTCCCTTGAAAACAATATGATACACCAAAAACCACCCTCATGGAACTATAATGGTAGGGTTGCTTTCAATTGCACCACATTCTGCCTATCATGTCTTAAGAAATTCCTATCCATGCAAGTACGAGGTCGTTTTTTTTATTTCGTTTTATTCTTTCTTTTGTATGCTGCATCTCTGTTGGCCACACCCTCGGATCTTTGTCCTATCTCTGCTGGCCACTCGTGTGCAGGGCTGTGAGAGGTAGAATTTTATCTGTATCGTTGATCCTGTAGATCCAACGGCACTGATTTTGCTATGGAAAGTTTTTCTCGGTGAGTTTCTTTCCCACACATTTTAAGGTTGATCCACATCACACCCCTCACAACCATTTGTCTTCCCTGACATGTCTTGCCCAGTTGTTCCATATAAAGTTGATAGAATCATCCTTATTATCTCACTCATCCTGAGCCGCCTGACTCACACTACAACAATCATTTTTCCTTAATTTTAAATGAATATATGCCACTGTTATTTGAAATTTCACATAAAATGAATCCTATTTAGTTTCCAGATTTCTGTAGATTAACTTGCATGGACACCCTTTCACTGGATTTTCATTAGCTAAAAAAATTACAATTATCATGACCAAATTAATATACATAATTAATCAAATCTTATTATTTATTTGTCTCTTTCTTTGAGAATGGATTTACCTCTATAAAAATAAAGTAAACATGAATAATTTAAATCAATTTCCAAGGCCACTATGGATTGGTTGAATAAAACGAGTGGTGATTCCCTCGGCATTACTGCGATCGGTGGTGAGTCTTTGATCGGTGACATTGGGAGTGAGTTGGATTGAGTCTATCACAATCCCAGTGCATGGCACCTCTTCGCATCAATTCAATGTAATTGATGCTTGAGTTCTTGGTGTCCCCGCCATACCCTTGAATGATACGTCATGGATATGAACACTCATTTTCTAAAAAAAATTAACAAAATAGTGTTAGTAACATTAAATTATGTTCTGTGAATTTTTTAAGGGAGAGTATATTTTTTTAATTATGGTAATTTTAGTGCATGTTTGTGAATTGTATTTCACGTCCATCCAATGTAATTGTGGATCGAAGAGAAGTTTCTTATGAGTCTACTACTGCTGGTATTTTTCTTAAGCTAGAGAAATTATATATGAATGCGCCACTTATTGGTAGGATTTATAAAAAAAATCACATGTTTATATTTAAAATAAAACCCGGTAGTTCTATTAAATCACATCTTGATAAATTTAACAAGTTTACCTTAGATTTAGCCCACATTGGTGTAACTATTAATGATGAAGATGAAGAAACAATCCTCTTAATTTCTATAGATTATACATAGAATACTTTATGTTATTTACTAGGGATATACATCAATCAAAAGGAAAAAATAAACAATTCACTAAGGATAAAATCAAGAAGAATAAGCACCCTAAACCTAGATCAGACTCTAAGGAAAGAAAAGTCACTTGTTTTCATTGTGGAAAACCAGGGCATATTAAGCCCGAATATAGGAAACTCAAACATGATTTAGAGTCTAAATAGCCAACTGATCAGTCCCTCTTAGTTGACCATGGATATGACATATCTAAAGTTCTTAATATAAGCAGTCATGTACTCAATGAAGAGTGCATCTTAAACTCAGTTTGTTCCTTTCATATGTGTCCTTTTCAAGATTCATTCCAATTGGTTGAAAGGGTAGATAGAGAGGTCCTCTTATTTGATAATAAGAGATTTAAGGTTGGGGAAGAGGTTATGTTTTGATAGAACTAGATTTCAATCCCATCATCACTTTACTTGATGTAAGGTGGGTTCCCAACCTACATAGAAAACTAACTTCCTTAGGGATTTTAGACCAAATTGGGGTCTCTTTTAGGCCAGGAATAGGTTTTCTTAAAATCTATAAAGGGTCTAAAACCATTCTTAAAGGGTATTTAATTAATGGGCTATATGTATTGAATGTAAAGACCCATTCAAGGTAGTTGGGTAGTGTGTTCAATACGAATACAGATAATACTATGATTTGGCATAAAATTTTGGGGAAAGTTAGCTCCAAAGGACTTGAAGAACTCAACAAGCAGGGGCATTTGAGTGATGTCACACCTTCTAATCTTTCATTTTGTTAAGATTGTATAATTAGAAATTCCAATAAACTTTCCTTTAGTAGGTCTATCTTTAAAGATACCACCCCCTTAGAATATATCCATTATGATCTTTGGGGATCAACTAGGACTACCTCCCATGATGTAGTCTCATACTTTGTCACTTTTATAGATGAATTCTCTAGAAAATTATAGATTTATATTCTTAAAATAAAGTATTATGTTTTCCAAACCTTTAAAGACTATAAAACCTTGGTTGAAAACCATGTTGGGAGGACAGCCAAAACCATGCGAACTGATAATGGGCTTGAATACGTGTCCACTGAATTCATTCAGTTTTTTGAATCTAAAGGCATTAAAAGGAATAAGAATATTAGGGAAACCCCCCTCTAGGTAGTGGTATATGAAATCCGATTCATTTATGTTAGTTAACCAAATTTTCAAGAGTCAATATGATACATGTGTTTATGTTAAATCAAAAAAAATTGTATGCTTTACCTTTTGTGTTATGTTGATGACATGATTATCATTTGTGAAAATATGAGTTTAATCATTGATGTAAAATCCCAATTAAGAGGCAGGTTTTAAATGAAAGAATTATGTGCAGCTAAGAAAATATTAGGTGTTGAAATCATTAGGGATGAATGAAATAAATTGCTTTACTTATCACAACATGCTTATATTTTAATGATTCTCAAGAGATATGTATTTGAATCTCTCAAAACTGTTAATATACCTCTTGGAAAACACTTTAAACTTTCTTTAACACAGGCACCTACTTCTGGGGATGATATTTGATTAATGTCTAAAATTATTTATGCTAACATTGTTGGTAGTATTATGTACTCTATGATTTTCACTAGACCTAATATTTCCTTTGCAATCCACACCCTTAGAAGATTTATGGCTTCACCTGCAAATCCACATTAACATGACCTTGAGTGGATTTTAATATACCTCTCTTGTAGTTCAAACACTACGGGGAAAACAGCTTTTTGCGACGAGCTATTTGCAACGAGAATAAATGATGTCGCAAATAGTCTGTCAAAGAGGTTATTTGTGATGGGTGCATCGTCCCATCGCAAAAAGTTTGGCACAGTTTGCACGCCAAACCACGGGAAGTGTATTTGCGACGGGGCGGCACCCCCCATCGCAAATATCGGGAGGCGATAAAAACTATTTGTGACGGGGGAACTCCCCCGTTGCAAATAGTGCGTCTGTCGGAGGGTATTTGCGACGGGTCCCGTCGTAAATACCCCTTTAACCGCCGATAGTAATTAATGCGGACGAAGGTATTTGCGATGGGTTCCGTCGGAAATAGTCTCGTCACAACTAATCTAACCTATATATACCTCTCATCTGTTTTTTCCATCATTCCCCTCAAATCCTACTTTCTCTCTCTATCTGAACTCAAATTTTAGAGTGAAAATTTTTCGGAGTTAGTTTTTTTTACGAAGAAGTCGTGAAGTCGTCTACACCTATAAGAGATCATGTTTAAAGGTATTTATGTTTTATTTAATTTAGTATTTATTTCATTTTGTATATTAATTTTAATTATTGTTTATTAGTTGTAATTAAATTAGATTTAAATTGTTTTGTCATCGGTATTTATTTGTAATAATAAATTGAAATTATTAATACTAATTCTTAGTAATTAGTAGTAATTAATAATTATTAACGATAATTAGTAATGTATATAAATAATTAGCGGTAATTAGTAATTAGTAGCTGTAATTTGTAGTTATTAATAGTAATCAATGCTAATTAGTAATAATTAGGGGTAATTAGTAATAATTAGCAATAAATAGTACTAATTAGTGGTAAATAGTAATAATTAGGAAAAAATAGTAATAATTAGAAAAAAAGTAATAAATATTTACAATTAGTAATAAATAGTAATAAATAGTAATAATAATTAATAATTAGTAATAATTAGTAATAATTAGTAATAAATAGTAATAAATAGTAATAAATAGTAATAAATAGTAATATATGGTAATAAATGGTAATAGATGGTAATAAATCGTAATGAATCGTAATAAATCGTAATAAATAGTAATAATTAGTAATAATTAGTAATAATTAGTAACAATTGGTAGCAATTAGTAATAATTAGTAATAATTAGTAATAATTAGTAATAAATAGAAATAAATAGCAATAAATAGCAATAAATAGCAATAAATGGTAATAAATAGTAATAATTTGTAATAATTAGTAATAAATAGTAATAAATGGTAATAATTAGTAATAATTAGTAATAATTAGTAATAAATCATAATAAATAGTAATAAATAGTAATAAATAGTAATAAATAGTAATAATTAGCAATAAATAGTAATAAATAGTAATGAATAGTAATAAATAGTGATTAATAGTGATAAATAGTGATAAATAGTAATAAATAGTAAAAAAAGTAATAATTCGTAATAATTAGTAATAATTAGTAATAAATAGCAATAATTAGTAATAAATAGGAATAAATATGAATAAATAGGAATAAATAGTAATAAATAGTATTAAATAGTAATAAATAGTAATAATTAGTAATAATTAGTAATAATTAGTAATAATTGGTAATAATTGGTAATAATTGGTAATAATTAGTAATAATTAGTAATAATTAGAAATAAATAGGAATAAATCTCGTTTTAGAAAAGACACAATTGAAAGGGATGAACCTCCAAAAACGATCTCAAGTACAGAGTTAAAATTAGTTGTATTTTCAACACCTCACATCACATTTGGACCAACAATAAACCAATAGAAATTTCATGGCTTTGGAAAAGAACATAATTGGATAAAACAGAGCATTTTTTAGGATCTTCCATATTGGTCTGATTTGTTGGTCCGCCACATGTTGGATGTCATGCATATTGAGAAGAACTATTTTGATAACTTATTTCATACAGTTTTGGATACACCTGGTAAGACCAAAGATAATGTAAAGGCTTGATTAGATCTTGCCCAAATTTGCAGGCGACCAGAACTTGAACTGTTTGAAAATGTCATATCATAGAGGTTAATGAATCCAAAAGTATCTTATACACTGTACAAAGAGATTTGCTTATTATTTTGTCAGTGGATTATAGATTTGAGACTTCCAGATGGATATGCTTCCAATTTGGGCAGATGTGTTAAGAATGGTCATATTACCGGATTAAAAAGTCACAATTTTCATGTTATAATGGAAAGACTTATGTCGATTGGATTCAGAGGTTTGTTGAATTATATGATTTAGGATTCGATAACAGACATATCATATTTTTTTCGAGACATTTGTGTGGTGACAACAGACTACAATGCACTAAGAAAAATAGAAGAAGATGTTGTTGTAATTTTATGTAAACTGGAAAAAAATTTCCTTCCATCTTTATTCAACTCAATGGAACATATGATATTACATTTTCCATATGAAGATAAATGTGAAGGTCCGGTACAGTTTCGATGGATGTACCCATTTGAGGGATGCATGTAGAAATTGAAGAAAAAATTACGTAAGAAATCATCAGTTGAAGGCTCAATTGTTCAAGCTTATTTACAAGAGAAAATTACTTTTTTTATGCCCTCATTATTTTGAATCTGAATATCCCTCAAAACACAACCACATGGGATGGAACGAGGGAAATTTTAATGATGAAATTTACAATCAATTATCAGTTTTTAATTAGCCAGAGCTTGGCTTCAGTGGAGTTTATGAACGATGGTTTTCAAATAATGAACATCATAGAGTGCATACATGTGTTCTAATCAACTGTGAAGAAATGACATCATTTTTACTATGAGTGCTTTTATAACTTATTCTATAATTTATGTTACAGTAAGTAAAATTATTTTATTTATAGGTTATATGATAATCATGTCAAGAAACAGCTTCCACAAATTACAGCAGCTTCTCTTGAAGAACGCCAACAAAATTTTTTTCTCAATGGTTTCAAAAACGGGTAACATAAATTATTGATGGTTTAACATATCAATTCAATTTATTATTTATTATATTGATAATTATTTTACAAATTTTCAGGTGTCTCAACATGCTGATAAAATTGATAAGTGACTATGTATATTGAGTAACCCACCATCCAAAATGGTTAAATCTTATAATGCATATGTGGTGAATAATTTTTGATTTCATACACATGCATATGGGGAATAAAAAAACAATGAACAGTGGAGTTTTCTTGAGAGGATCACATCATAGAGAAACTGAAGTTGACTTTTATGGCATGCTGGATGAAATTATTGAACTATGTTATCTAGGATAGAATTACATAACGATGTTTAAATGTCAGTGGTTGGATACTGAGAGAGGCTTTTGTGTTTATCCAACTCATGAAATTGTCAATATTAAATATAAAAGTTTTCTTGTTGTAACATCTCGGATCTGGGTGCCACACAACGGGTGCCCCGAACCTAGTTGGTCACATGACCTCAAGAGAATTTCCCCAAACGCCAGAGGCTACCGACTAGCAGCAAGGGCCTAAGACTGATAGTGGGAAAACTATGCCCTCATTTGTCAAAGTGTAGTGCAGTGGAAATAAATACAAATATACAAAAGTGGAAGCAATAAACAATACCAAGCTGAAATGGACAATGGTACTAAAATAAAAGATAACCAATAGTCATATATATATATGATGCAACATGTCGCTAATTCTAATAAAGCAGCCAAAATAGGATACACTGCAATCGAAAGCAATACAACACAAGGTACAAGTATAGCAAAGCAAAACAAAACAGTGCAGGAGGAGCTCAGCACCATCGCAAGCCTAATCTCGGTCTCATGCTCTCCTACTCCTCTGCAACAATCAAGTACCAGTATAGGGACTCTTTCTCTTATCAAAACCTGTAATAATATAATATGTTTGGGCCCAAGACATGACCCAAACAGGGTGTGAGAAATAAATCCCAGTAGGCAACCACGAAAGGCCTATGCCCAACTATCAGTGAATTTGTGCAACAGTAGTGTACAATAATGAAATGTAGTAAACTAGGAAGTACTTGAAAGTAAACATTCCTACCAGTTATATTGACATTTAATAATTATTTAACAGTTCAATATAATTGAATTATGAGTTTTCCCGAGACTTAGCCTCAGCCGACAATCTTCTATACAACCCCATAGTCGAAACTACAACAGGCTATAACAAGTATAAGGTAAAACAAAACCAAGCCTGTGCTTTAGCTTGGCATGTATAACATAAGAAATCACCACAGTGAATATTCAAAGTAAACAGTGTCCTCAGACATGAAAATCCTTACCCTCAGGTAATCAGAATCGAAACCCTCAGGCGATTTCCCTCAGGCATAATGAATATTTCCCTCATGCGTATGAGATATTTCCCTCAGGCATGAAAGCTACTACCCTCAGGCATATGAAACGTTTCCCTCAGGCTAAACAAACACTTTCCCTTAGGCATAAGAAACGTTTCCCTCAGGCTAATCAAACCATTTCCCTCAGGCAAAACAAAACACTACCGTAAGGCTAAGCAAGTAACCGGGCCGAGCCCAACACATAAGAAAACAAGTATATATACATTTCTCTCAATAAAACTCAAAGCATGCTATAATCACGGCATACCCTCGGGTATCCTGGACAAACGACTAAACAAGAGAAACGCACCCACAAGGTGGCCCTGGATCAAGGCAGCGATCCCAAACAACAGTTTATACATATTCATTAAATTACCTATGAAATTCTAGGTATTCTATCAGTCAAGGCCTCAGCCATATGACACCCCAAACATGGGCGCGTAGCACAATGATACACAAGAACAACTCAACAGTTGGAAATAAACACCAAACCACCTACCTCGATCTCCTCTGATCGATATACGTGAACGACGCCTCCCAAATCAACCAAGAACAACGTAGATCTGGGATAAACATTTACGTGTTCAAACCCAAATAACTTCCCTTCAGTAAGGAATTGGAAAGAGAGGTTCAAGAAGAGAGAAGAACTCACCTGCGCGATTCAAATGAGATCGTCGACGAAGGAATTAGAGTCTCAGTGTGCGGTCGAGAGCTCTTCCAAGATCTGACCTTCCCTCCTGTGTCTCTCGGGCGTTCTAAGATTCCCCTATCAAAAAAGGAGGCTACTGCATGTTTTAAGTGAAAAAACATAACTACGCGGCATGTACTCTCAAGTACACGACGTGTACTTTCCATTTTTTTAACTGTTCCTCTGGCGGCCACTTTCCACCGCCTCACTATTCATCAGCCGACTTGGTTACACGGCGTATACTTCTAAGTACACAGCGTGTACTATCACTCCGCTGGTGGATACTCCCACCGCCTTATTGTTCACCTACTGACTGATTACACGATGTGTATATACTAAGTACACGGCGTGTAGTCAGTTTTTACACCCTTCATCGCCGACAGGCCTACACGCCCTATATACTCATCCCACAGGGCCAAAGTATACGACGTGTGGAAAAGTACACGGTGTGTACCCATAAATTTTGGGATTTTTCCCCATTTTCCTTATTTTCTCAAAAACACTTAAAGAAAAAAGGAAAAGAAGAAACTCATACCTCAAGAATAAGAACCGAGTTCTTACACTTGCAGTAAATGAACCATTTTTACTAGCTCAACAGGCACATCAAATTTATTACGCAAAGTACTATGCTACTTCAAGAGACCTGAGTGATTGGTGGAGCATAATAAAAATGAAATCTCAGGAAAATCAGTTTACTCAAACTGAATGTGGTTCTACTGAAGTGGAAGAAATTGAAATTTTTCAAGAGACTACTCAAAATATATATTTTTCACGGAGACATGAATATCGATGATAACACCCCACAATTAAGGGTCGATGGAGACGATGGTGTTAATGATGTTACAAATGAATTTGAAATGGCAAGAGATGATGAAACTGAAACTCATATAGATATTGATGATATTGAGGAGGAAAATGAAGACATTGATATCATCAGATATGAAGATGATGATGAAGGTGAACATTGATACAGTTAAATACTAGTTATAATCACAACTAATATATATCTATATATAATAGTTATTTTCAAATATCTACTAATAATAATAATTTTGTGTTTCAGATGGACTTTAATCAATTTCGTGAGTTGAAGGAGGCTGGGCTACCTTTGGATGATGAGAATTTGGGATCATCTGACCCTCAGCCTACTGGCAGTTCAAGGGTATGCGAAGGGGGCGCAGTCTTGCGCAACTGATAATTCCTGACCCTATCCCCGAGCGACATCCACATCTTGACTTCGATCCACGCACGCGGAGGTATGGTAACCTGTGTATTTTAGTTAAATTTCATTAATTTATTTATATAATAATTGTTTGATTATTTATTCTTTTTTCATAATTTTGTGCATGTAGTTGTTAGACAGGGGAGTGCTATCTTGCACAATTATTTTTCTTAGTCATGGATCACATGGGAACACATTCCCGTTGATGTGCAGCTCAGCATGTTCAATCATTGGCTGGTATTTAAATAAATAATATTTATTTTAAAATTTATTTAATTAATAACTTGATATTATATATTATTTGCAGGGTTTATGGTATCTCATCGATGATAGCATGTGTGACACTATCCACGCGGCATGAGAGGTGTCTATGTGTGACCGTTTCTGTCAGTTTTTGCATAATTTGAGAAGGACGGTCATTAAGAAAGCAGGAGTGACAATATTTGATAAGTCGTGTAAAGCCCACCGACCAGAGTACATTTCATCTCACGTTTGGGGTGAATTATGTTCACACTGGTTGGGTGGTGGATTTTAAAGGAGATCTTCATTGGGTCGACAGAATCGGAGAGACAGGAGATGACGCATCGAGCTGGTATTCATACATTCAGTACACATAGAGACCATCTGGTAAGTGTCTTTTTTAAATATTTTATATAACTTTAAATATAAACAGCTTATTTTATATTCATATAGGCAGTCGAGTATCCCGATATTACGGAGTATGACGTTTATCGGAGGATATATAGTGATCCAGCAACTGGAGAGATTAGATGTGATCGCCAACATCAGATTGTGGTCAGTATTATTTTTTTAGCTTGAAAATTAACTGCATACAATATTTTCACTATTTTAATTTCAAATTGGAATTGAAGGAGTTATATGAGGCCGCAGCCTCTCAGACACAGGCTGAGAGTCAGGCCAAGACGACTGATTAGACTAGTACCCACCATTTCGATGAGGCAGCATGGATGCAGGCGACTGAGTATGCCTTCGAGACGGGCCGAATAGTTGGTATCAGCTCTCATTTGACTCATGTGACTTATTATGGTACTGTTGCGATGCCGACGTCCAGCTCGAGAGGAGCTCGTGGAGAGACATTATCTTCTGGCTCACAGTATCTGGAGCAGTTGCAAGTTCAGAGTGAGCTTATAAAGGGTTTGCAGAAGCAGCATGAAGAGATGTGTCAGCAGCAACACCAGTACGAAGAGGATAAGCGTCGATGACAGCAGCAATAGTAGCACGAGGAGACACGTCGATGACAGTAGTAACAACACGAGCATATGGAGTACAAGCGCCGTTTGACTTGTAGTTTATAGATTAAGTTTTCTCCACCATCTCCTCCAGCTCCTCCAAAATACTATCTCCCCAGTGATTTTTTTGTTATGTTAAAAATATTTGAATTCAAGATTTGTTGCAATATGAACTATTTATAGTTTCTGTCTTTTATATTGGTGCGAATATTGCATAATTTAATTTTTATTTTTTTTAATATTTTATTATTATATTTTTTATTATTAGTATTATATTTTTTAATGTTTGTTTATTTTACTAATAATAATAATAATAATAATAATATTTTATGAATATTTTATATTTTTTTGTGAATATTGAGAATTTTAATATTTTAATATTTTTTTAATATTTTAATAATATTAATATAATTTTTTCATTAATCATAATTTTATTAAATATATATATATTTTTTATTTAGTATTTATGATGGGACCTGTTGCGACGGGACCTCGTCGCAAATAGTTTATATATATATTTTTAAAAACCATTTGCGACGGGACAACGGACCCATCACAAATACTTTTTGCGACGGGTCCGTCGCAACAAGTTTTTATATATAATATATATAATCGAAGATTTATTTACGATGGACCTGTCACAAAAAATACTATTTGCGACGACGTTTTCTGCAATGAGCTATTTGCGACGGGACCCCGTCGCAAAAGCTCATTTGTGACCGAATCCCGTCGCAAATATCTCAAATTGCAGTAGTGAAATATTTCTATATGTTATGGTAGAAACATGGATACATATGAGATTATTTATAGGTATGTTGACGCTGATTATGCTGGAAATTTTTACACCCATAAGTCCTTAAGTGGTTATGTGTTTAATACTTGCGGTGGTGCCATTTCCTGGAAATGCAATATGAAATCTTTGGTTGGTCTTTTAACCACAAAATCTATGTACATTTACTTGACTGAGGCAGTTGAAGAAGCTATATAGATTAAAGACCTATCTTCTGAAATCAATCTTTTTAATTCTGCAATTTTTATTTACTTAGATAGTCGGTCGTCACTTCATTTGTCCAATAACATAGTATTCCTTGGTAAATCCAAACGTATTGACAATATACTGCGTTTTATTAGAGATATCATAGGATCAAGAACCGTGTGCGTCAATAAAATATACACTTACATAAACTCGGCTGATAGTTTGAGTAAAGCCGTAGAATTTTTTAATTTTAAATTTTGTTTAGATAAGTTAAACATGATTCTTATTCTGTAACTACAGGTGCAAGAACAACGTCAACTTCAATTGAAAATGTTTGAGATTTGTGAATTATGGGATTCAATTTATCTTTTCATATTTAATTTAGCCCGGATTTTATTTACCTTTATTATTTTTTCATTCCGGAAAATTGATTAGAATTATTTTAAATGCTCAAATTGTTAAACTAGGCCATATGTATACTGGGATGCTGTTCATTTCCGCATAGGTCTGTTTATTGGGCTAACGACTCGGCCCGGTTTGCTTATTCCCGTGGATGGTGACTCATCAATCCTCTGCGGCTTTCTTATTGGCCGTTGATTAAACTCACCGCCTGTTTGATCCGAACCGTCCATGTGTCTTGGTGCTTCATTTCACCGGTTGGGGTTCTGTTTCGGCATGGTGGCATGGCCTCTCCTGATTGGATGCGCTGTTCGAGGGTGTTGGGGGATTGATGCCCGCTGAAACCCTCATTGCCTTGGTATTCATTTGCTCTGCCTCATCCACTCGCCTTGGGTTTTCTCCCATTCTGCTTTAGTGAAACATCCAGCATCGGCGATCTCCTTCTTCCTCGGTGGTGAACCCCTTTGCCTGCCGCTCTCCATGTCTACACCGCTGGTATACCACTTCTGGTTGAGATCTGGATGACAACATCCTTCTGTTTTAGAAGACGTGTGGTAGGGATCTATTCGAACTAGTTGCGTGGTATTATAGTGTGAGTGCTTGTTTTGTAACAATTATTTTGAAAATTATGTATGCCAGCTTTCCATTAATGAGCCACTACAGAACTCTATAGAACTTTCCATTTCTTTGCGAACCACATTTTGATCCATATACATGCGAGGCACAATGTTTGATGCATTACCTAGGATTGTCTAAATCACATACATTAGGTTTTCCATGGGATAATGGTTTGAAAATTTTTCTCATAAAAGGGATAAAATTCACAAATAACAGGAATATCAAATTATTGACTCGCCTATGAAAAATAAAATGTTGAATATTGTGAGGAGCCACTAAGAGTTATTCTATATCCTGTTATGGAGAATGAGGAAAAACATTCATCTAATTGTTGAGACTATCTATCTCATAAAAAACTAAGAATAGTGCATTGCTACTATATAAGAAACACACAAATTGGAAGGAATTGATGTACACTTATGTATGATGTATTCTTTTTGGATTATATCAAAAGATACTACGAATAAGTTGTATGTCATTTCAATGGAGTTGGAAGATCCATCATTGTAGGAAAAAATGGAAACACTATTTCTTTGATGATCCTAGGATTGGATTCCATATACCCTACTTGTTCAGTGAACAACAATAATAATCATAAAAGTTATGGAATTCCTTGTAAAATCAATGGTTTGGACTTTTAACAATCTAGAGGATAATGTTTAGAAAAATATATATTAAATTAAAGTATATAAAAATATATTATAAGATGTAATGAGGTAAGAGATATACCTCGATTCTTTTCACTTTTGCATGGGCCTGTTTATTGGGCCATCGACTCAGCAAGGTTTGCTTATTCCCGTGATTGGTGACTCATCGATGCTCCATGACTTTCTTGCTGGCTGTTGATTGAACTCGTTGCCTGTTTGATATTCACCATCCATGTGTCTTGGTGCTTTATTGTGCTTGTTGGGTTTCTGTTTCAGCACAGTGGTGTGGCCTCTCTTTATTGGATGTGTTGTTTTGAGGATGTTGGGGGATTGATGACCCCTGAAACCCTCATCTCTTCGACATTTATTCATTCTGGCTCATCCTCTACCCCTTTTTTTGCTCTTGTTCTTCTCCCTCTACTACAAATATTCTTTTTAACAACGCAGAGAAATGCTTTTAACAGGACTAAAAAGGAGATGTTAATCTCAACGCTGTTAAAGGGCTGGGGGTGAGGTCCCCCTTTATTAGCGCTAAAAAAGCGATATAAAGGAGGTCATTTATCAGCGTTAAAAAAAGCGCTGATAAAGACCTCATTTTCTATAGTGTGCTATTTGTATAAGAGCACACTACAACCTCCTGTAACCTGTACACAAAATATATAATTTAATTGAAATAAAATTTACATCACGAATACAAAAAATACTACTATATACATTTCAAAAATGTTTTGTATAGTTATATTTACAATTATTATCCAAATAATTTAAAACATTAATGTTTCATTTCCCTTTGCATCCATGATCCCCTCTAAAAAAGGCCCTCCCGTAGTATCCATTACTGAACAAATCACCTCAACCCAAGCAAAAGAATCCACCTATATACAAAAATAAATCTTATGTTATCTACATTATAAAGAAATAAATTCAACATTAATATGAAAGAATACATTAAAAAATGTCAAATTTAAATAAAAGACACACTTTGAGTTATATCGACTACATTATGCATTTTATTGAGGTGTAGTTGATTCCAACACACCATAAATGAGGTATGGATCGTTGTTCTAAAGTATCAAAACAATTTAGATTCATTTTCTCGTTTTTGAGCATGTCAATTATTCTTTTTAATGAAATTAATTTCAATTTTAAATAGACACATTTGTCGTTATTTCAGTCACACCGTGCGTGAGATTGAAGTGCGACTAATTCCTATACATCATAAATGACTTAGGGATCTTTTTTTTAAAGTATCAAAATAATATGAATGCATTTGCTCAGTTTTCAGTATGTCATTTTTGTGTTTTACTAAAGTATCATTTCAAATCGGAAACACGCACATTGAGTCATACGGGTCACATCGTGTGTCGGTTTGATGTGAGATTGCTTCTTACATGTCACAAATGACTTATGAATTTCTTTCCTAAATTATCAAGATAATTAAAGTGCATTTTCTTAGTTTTTAGTGAGTGACACACGTTTTCAACTAAAATATTAATTTTAAACTGATAACGAGAACTTTGAGTCATACCGGTCATACCGTGCATCAGATTAAGGTATGAGTGATTCCTACACATCACAAATGACTCAAAAAATGTTTCTCTAAAGTATCAAAACAATTTGAATTCATTTACTCAGTTTTCAGTATGTTACTTGTTCCTTTTGCTAAAATTAATGTTAATTTAAAATAAAAAGATGCACTTGAAGTCATACCGATCACACCGTGTGTCAGATTGAGATGAAGTTGATTCTTACACACCAAAAATGAGTTATGGATCATTTTACTAATATATGAAAACAATATGAATGCATTTTTTCAATTTTGAGTAGGTTTGTAACACCTCAAGCTTTCACGGTACGCTTCTCTTTGAATAATACAGTAGTGTGTGTTGTACACAACTTCGAGTTCTAACACACACCACAACCAATCAAACTAGCCGTTATGAATAGTAATGCCCATTTTTGAAATTTTATACATTTTATCTTTCAAAATTGACTTTATTTTTGGATTCAGAATATGAAAATTAGCTTAGGGTGAATTTTTGGTACTTTTCAGATAACTTTCATATTTTGATGAATATTGAAAATTACTAAATTTTAATTAAAAACAATTTTTTTAATCGAAATAATTAATAGTGATAAATTATTAATTTGAGTGGTTTTAAAGTATATTTAGAACATATTTTTACCATTTAATAAAATGTTGGTCATTGGAAATAATTTCACATTTAAACCGGATATAAACAAGTGTCAATCTTTTGATAGTTATTATCTCTTAAAAACACACTTTTAGTTTTAACAATGAGAATTAATTTTAAATTAATTTCTGTCACTTTTGTGTTTTGAATTTAGAAAAATGGATTTCATATTTTGAATCAGGAGGTCCAAATTGTGTAAATAGGTAACTTTTATTTTTAGACATTTTGAATAATTACTTCGGTAAATATTTTATTTACCATGGTTAAAGGGTAAATCCGGTAAATAAGGGTAAAAAAATAATATTATAATAATAATAAATTACCCTAAAATGTGTCCTAATCCTATTGGTTGATACATGTCCGACCATGGATATCTTTGAGTCGATTTTGGGACCCCATGAATCCATTTGTAAGTGATAATGACACTTTATATTAATTAAGTTAAAGTAAATACAAAAATGACTTTAGCATATATCTTTTAGCAAAAGAATTTTTACATAGGGTTATATATGTTATATTTTCGACTATAAATATTAATAAGAAATCTAAAAATATTTCCTACATAATGATATTTTATTTATAATTTTTAGACATTGAATAATTAAATTTATTTATGACACAATAATGATGCAGTATTTTCCTTATTAATGAAAGAATCAAATAATTAGTATTATAAATGTTAAAATAAATATAATTTGAAAGTTTTGATGCTATCCACGAATTTTATTGGTTACTATGACATGTTAGGATTGCTTAAATAAATTTGGTTCGAATTAATAAAGTTGTTAAGACTTTAACAAAAATCAATTATTAAATATCGTCAAAATTGACATAAATGAGTTTTTAAAACAAATATTATATTATTAATTGATATTCTATTATTAAAAATCTAAGGTTCGGCCAAATGACTTATATCATGATAGGTGTATCATTAATGGACCATTTGGGGGTCGCTTGGATTTATATAGTAAGTTTATTAACTATATAATATAAAAATACAAAGAGACATGATAAATGTCAAACTAATTAACTAAGAGTTAATACTAAAATATAGGGTTAATAAAGTGATCCAAACCTGTCTAAAACCTATTGGTTGAGTGGTTTTCGACCTATCCCCACATTAACCTTTAAATAATCAACTTTGGAGCCATTAGAAACCGAATATGAATTTATTATAAAATAATATTTCTAGTTTTTCCAAAGGTGCCCCTCACCCCTCTTATAAAAGGGCACTCCCCCTTCTCTCAAATTCATACCTTCAAAACCTTTTGGTTCTGCAAACCTCTGACCAAATACTCTCTAAACAGTCATCCCTTCATCCTAGAGGCCTTCCTTTAGCCAGAAAGCCAACTTAAGGAGCCCTTTTGATCAAATCAAAAGGACTCGAAGAAGAGGTAAAAACCTCACCACCTCTTTCAAGTTCATTTCTTCTTCCACTTCTTTTTTTTCTTATTTCCATTCTAAAATAATAACTCCAGTATCATATATATACTAAGAAGTTATTATAAATATGGTACAACCATCTTCATTATTCTATCCATCCTTTGAATGACATGTCACCATACGTGCGTACGTACGGATTACCGTCTCCACGTCGTAGTGTAATTGTTATTCAATACTTTATTATTTGGATGAGTATAATAATGATGTGTAATTCATGTAAATAATAAATATAACATTATAATGATTCTGTATATATGATATACCATCCAATTATATATTATTTTAATATCAAAAGAGTGATATTGTCGCTCGTGCGTACGTACGGACTACCGTCTCCACGAACGCGATGAGATTCATTCCCCATCATATCCATTCAAGTCTAATTCTCATTTAATGATTAAAAATAATGTTTAAGGACTTGATATCATTATGAATATGAATAAGATACAACCTATCCATAACAAACACGACTTATGTAACAAAACATATAAAAGAAAACGAGTAAGTTAACACCCGAAATGACAATAATACTAAGATATTATTAACAAATCAACGTTAAAAGATCATATATGATATCATAATTATGTATATGGTTCTTGTATAATTTAATAACAATGTTTTAACTATTATACAGGAGGTTAACATACCATCGACTAAGAAAAAGTACAGGGTAAGAGTTTATTTTACAATCTCTTCATTATCCGAGGTTGTTTATACGTAATTATCTACTGAGACCTCTTTATCATTCACATCCATGTTTTGTAAAAATGTATTTCAAATCATTCTTACTATTTTATAGACTATGGGATTAAGTCATTTATAACATTGTTTGACTTTTTATAAAGGAATCTTTCCATCATTTTCCAAACAAGGTCCTTTTTAACCTTTTCGACAGAATTAAGGTAAGAATGTCTTTTTAACTTATACGGTGGATGCAGCTATTTTCCACCATTATAAAATTTTCAAAGCTTCCCTTACAATCTTATAAGGACATTTTCAAATTAAATGTTGTATTTTATAATTATGTGACTTTTAAATGATTTCAAAAAAAGAGATATTTCTCTCAAATAGTTTTGATTTCATCTATGTCAACATCCTTTGATGGATTTTAAGCTTATTTGAATTTGATTTATTATGATACAAAACTTCCATATTGTATTGAAGGTTTTCTGATATGTTTGACTGTGGATGTATTATTTTTATCTCATTCATGGTTTATGGAGAAAGTATTGACATTTCGTATGCTAGTTTTAATACGAATGTTTATGTTATGTTTAAACCTGTTCATATGAGGAATGCATTGGACTTAATAAGTGATGGGTGGAGCCCGCTATAGTTCCTCGATGCATCGGTAGGTCTCATGAGACAAACTAGTGTCTTGGCACAAGACCTTGACAAAATCTTATTTGTAGTCTTGACATAAGACCCTAACTATGTGGTTATGATAGTCTGACATTATACATTCCATTATTATGAAAGTGGTTATTGATATTGAATGTGATTATTCGACTAGTAGAATATCCATGTGAATAAATAAATGACATTATTTCATTTTATTTCTGCTATATTATACTGAAGTTCAAGTTTAAAAGGCTTTTGTTTTAGTTATACATTGCCTTAAATGTTTATGCTTATTTATGAAAGTTTCTGCTATATTGTTATCCTTACTGGGCATCTGAGCTCACCCCTTTCTATGTTTTATTTTTTCCCAGGATGTGAAGAAGTATTTTATGAATGACCTGCAAGGATAATATGAGAGAATATGAGTGTGGAGACAAGTTGTTGTAATTTTCATTTTATGATGTAATGTAAGACTTATGAATATATGTAGTGTTTCCAAGGCTACTAAACTAATCGATCTTTTGAGATTTGATCTTTCTTGTGATCATGTTAATGTTATGTAATAATGCACCGACTCTGGGTAACTGGGGTTGAGGCGTTACAAGGTTAGTTTTTATTTTGACTAAAATTGATGTTAATTTTAAATAAAAAGACGTACTTTGAGTTATATAGGTCACACTGTGCGTCGGATTGAGGTGATGATGGTCAATACACATCTAAAATTACTTATTGTCATTGACCTAAAGTGTCAAAACAATCATAATGTGTTTTCTCAGTTTTGAGTAGGTCATTTTTCCTTTTTACTAAATTTAATGTCAATTTTAAATAAAAAGATGCACTTGAAGTCATACCGGTCACACCGTGTATCAGATTGAAGTGTGGATGATTCCTACATGTCCCAATTGACTCATGAACCATTTTTCCAAATTATCAAAACAATACAAATGTGTTTTCTCGGTTTTCAGTACATCACTTTTTCCTTTTGGTAAAATTAATGTCAATTTAAAATAAAAAGACAGATTTGGAGTCATATCGGTCATATCGTGCGTCATATTGAGGTGTATTTGATTCCTACAAGTCAAAAATCACTTATAGATCGTTTTACTTAAGTATGAAAATAATACGAATGCATTTTCTTGGTTTTTATTAGGTTATTTGTCTTTTTTTACTAAAATTGATGTCAATTTTAAATAAAAAAGACACACTTGGAGTCATATATGTAACACCGTGCCTTAGATTGAGGTCCTTCTAATTCTTAAACATCCCAAAAGACTCATAGAACCTTTAACTAAAGTATCAAAAAAATCCTTATGTGTTTTCTCAGTTTTCAGTATGTCATTTTTTCCTTTGCTAAAATTGATGTCAATTTTAAATAAAAAGATGTACTTGAAGTCATACCGGTCACACCATGTATCATATTGAGGTGTGGTTAATTCCTACATATAAAAAATAACTTATGGATCATTTTCCTAAAGTACAAAAACAATATGAATGAATTTTCTTAGTTTTGAGTAGATCATTTGTCCTTTTTACAAAAATTGATGTCAATTTTAAATAAAAACAACACACTTAGAGTTATACTGATCACACCATGCCTTGGATTGAGGTTCGACTAATTTTTACATGTCCTAAATGAATCATAGATCCTTGACCTAAACTATCAAAATAATCTAAATGTGTTTTCTTGGTTTTCAGTACATCACATGTTCATTTTTACTAAAATTGATTTCAATTTTAAATAAAAAGACGCACATGGATTCATACCAATCACAACGTGCATTGTACTAAGGTTAAGATGATTCTTACACATCTCAAATGACTAATGAATCATTTTACTAAAATATCAAAACAATCAGAATGTGTTTTCTCAGTTTTGAGTAGGCCAGTTGTCCTTTTTACCAAAATTCATGTAAATTTTTAAATAAAAAAAAGCATTTGGAGTCTTACCGATCACATCGTGCCTCAAATTAAGGTGAAGCTAATTCCTAAACATCCCAAATGACTCATGGATCATTTTTCTAAAGTATCAAAACAATCCAAATGTGTTTTCTTGGTTTTCAATGCATCACTTCTTTCTTTTTACTAAAATTGATGTCAATTGTAAAAAAAAAGCACTTGGAGTCATACCGGTCACACCGTGATTTGGATTGGGGTGAGAATAATTTATACCCATCCCAAATAACTCACAGATTGTATTAGTAAAATATCAAAAACAATTTGAATGTGTTTTCTCGATTTTGAGTAGGTTAGTTGTCCTTTTTACTAAAATTGATGTAAATTTTAAATTAAAAAGACGCATTTGGAGTCATACAGGTCACACCATGACTCATATTAAGGTGATGATGATTCCTACATGTCAAAAATAACTCATGGGTCATTTCTCCAAAGTATCAAAATAATACTAATGAATTTTCTAAGGTTTCAGTATGTCACTTGTTCTTTTTTACTTAAAATTAATGTCAATTTTAAATAAAAAGACACACATGAAGTCATATTGGTCACACTATTCATCATATTGAGGTGCAACTGATTCCTAAACATCCTCAATATCTCATGTATAATTTTTTAGAAGTATCAAAACAATCCGAATGCATTTTCTCAGTTTTGAATAGGTCAATTGTCCTTTTTACCAAAATTGATGTAAATTTTAAATAAAAAAGATGCACTTGAAGCCATATTGGTCACACCATGCCTTGGATTGAGGTGTGATTGATTCATACATGTCCAAAATGACTCATGGATTGTTTCTATAAAGTATAAAAACAATAATAATGTGTTTTCATGGTTTTCAGTACATCACTTGTTCCTTTTCACTAAAATTAATGTCAATTTTAAATAAAAAGACGCACTTGGACTCATACCAGTCACACTGTGCATCAGATTGAGGTGAGACAGATATATCCAAAAAGACTCATGGATAATTGTACTAATGTACCAAAACAATCCAAATTCATTTTCTCAGTTTTGAGTAGGTCAATTGTCCTTTTTACTAAAATTGATGTAAATTTTAAATAAAAAAGACGCACTTGGAGTCATACCGGTCAAACCATGACTTAGATTGAGTTGTGACTGATTCCTACACATCCCAAATGACTCATAGATCATTTACATAAAGTATGAAAACAATACAAATGCATTTTCTTGGTTTTCACTACATCACTTGGTCCTCTTTATAAAAATTGATGTCAATTTTAAATAAAAAGATGCACTTGGAGTCATACTAGTAACACCGTGCGTTGGATTGAGGTGTGATTGATTCCTACACATCCAAAATGACTCATGGATCATTTTAATAAAGTATAAAAACAATTTGAATGTGTTTTCTCAATTTTCAGCACATCTCTTATCTTGTTTACTAAAAGGTCATTTTAAAATGGAAACATGTACTTTGACACATATCAGTCACATCGTGTATCCATTTGATATGATAATGATTCCTACACATCATAAATAATTTATGAATTGATGTACTAAATTATTAATATAATCCATGTGCATTTTCTAATTTTTTAGTGAGTGACACATTTTGAACTAAAATGTCGATTTTAAACAGATAACAAACACATTGAGTCATACTAATCACACCATGAATCAGATTGAGGTGCGAGTGATTCCTACTCAACCTAAATGACTTATGGATTGTGTTTCTAAATTATCAAAATAATATGAAGGCATTTGTTTGTTTTCGAGTATGTTAATTGTATGTTTTACTAAAATTAATGTCAATTTTAAATAAAAGGCACACCTCGAGTCATACCGGTCACACCGTGTGTCGGATTAATGTGACACTGATTCATACACATCCCAAAGTCTAAAAAAATACCAAATTACAATGTTACCATGATTATTATTGTATTTTTTGTTGAACTAAAAACACTGCATATTGATTCATGAATGGTTTTTCGGCTAAGAACATCGAATCGATTTGTTGGGAATTCTTGGAGTGAATCCAGGAAATAAAACTTTGGAGTATCCAAATTGACTTCAATGAACATCCAATGTTTTCTAAAAACACAAAATGAAATATTTAATGAAATAAATGAAACTATATTTGACATGATTAAATTATAGAGTTTTACATTTGCATCATTGGTATTAATAAGAGTCTGTTATCCCCAATTTTTCTTTCAAATTATTTTACCAGGTTTTCCACTATTTCATCCATTATTTGATTCTATTTTTTTTGTTCTGTTGAGGTGGCATAATGACTAATGAGTAATTTTTTTTCATGGGGAAATCCCTTGAATTGGTATTGATATATACATCTAAGAAAAAAAATATGAAATGTATTTATTTATAATTAACATAGTATATCAACTTTTGGAAAATTAAATCATGATAACATAACTCATGTATACATTTAAAACTGATGATCTCATCCATTCATAGTTGAGGATTTCATTTACATTCTCAAAAGAAATGTAGTCAGTACCTTACCCCCCATACATTTTTTCTTCAAAATCAACTATGTGACTACTACCACTTTGTAACTTTTTATCCGCATGAACCTTAAATATTAGTAAATGAAGATATTCAATGAGCGGGGTAAAGGTGATTTCAAAAGATCTTTTTGATCGGTTGATTGATCCTTAGATGGTTTTGAGTCAACCTTTCATTTTACCCCTCCCTTTATATGTATGTAATAACATTCATCCGTATAGACCTTTTTTTCATTAATTCTTAAAGGTTTAGAATCAAAAATAAATTTGAAATGAATACCTCCTCGTCGACACATGTTTTTAAAATATCTGATGGTTGTGCAGTTAATGTTCCAATGGCTTGGTCAACCATATGAATATCTTCATCATCAAGTGAAACATGTAGCTCAACACTCAGATCATGAGCTGTGCTAATCGCCACTCTCAGATGACCTGTTGGAAGTGGTATGTTGTGTAACCTATTGTCTTGGATATTGAATACCATAGAACTCACTACAAGGTGATGAGTGGGTGTTGATAGATATAAATCACAGTAATTTTCACCATGTAGAATATTAATACAGGAAATGTATCGATGTATGTGTGATGCACATTTCACCGAAACAATTATTATAATATTGAATACCTCGACTAAGAAAACCCTTTGAGGTGAATAACTCACCTAAAGTTGGTGGGGTTGGGGGGATATTCACACAATGATTGTTCTTGAGTTGTTTCTTCCCTTTTATTCCTCTCACACAACATTTTCTAGAAACTAAGTCTACCAATGAAATTGTTCTTCAAGGGAAGCTAATATTTCTTTCATATCTTACATTTCATTATCTTTGTCCTCTTGTTTTTTTTTCAAAATATTTTTGGGGTGTTACCATAAAACCGACACCTCTGAGACAACCATAATGTTCTAGATGCTTCAAGGACACTAATATTAGTTTTTCATCTGGTACAGGTGTTGATGATTCCTGTGACTATTTCAGATAGAAAATACATGAAAATAAGTAATCATTTTTATCTAATAGCGACTTAATGATTTTTTTTAATTAATTCATACTAATACACGTTTCCCACAATTTTTGTGTGTTTTCATCTATTATTATCTCATCTTTATTTACATGTTCCTCCTTCCATAGAACATGGCACGACATGAAAGTGGTTTTGGATTCAAATTCATTTTTTTTCATATAAATAGAGGAACATAATTATGCTATTGTTTCATGCCACATAAAATTATTATGGTAGATTTAAAATTCATACCAATTTTTTTCAAGTTAAGCATACCCTATACTTACTTTACGGTAGGGGTACATTAATTTTTATACCCGTTCCTTATTTTTATCACTCAATTGTTGTTTCAAAAATAAAAAATTCTCAATCAAAGTGATGAATAAACAAATTTTCAAACAATGTATTACCTATCATAATGTACCTGAAAAGACATCTCCCTACAACAGCCAATAAATGCATCCCATTCTTCTTGGGTTATCAGGTGTGTATACATAAGTGATGGGTGGAGGTTCATTTTCCCTTCAACATATTTAAGATGATATGTCATTATAATTGTGTGAAATTTTCTGTGAATCCTTTCAGCAAGCATTAATACACATTTCTTGTGAGGGTCATCTACTATAAAATCACTCTACAAGTGATAATGAAGAGTAAGTCAATGTTTCATTATTTGATTTTTTTAAAATAAAGAAATGATATCATAATGTTACCGTAATCTCTTCGCATATTAGTGTCTTAATCATGAGTAAAATATGGTGTCATGAATCTACATCAACCATCACACATTTATGAGTGATGATTCCAATGTATTTACTAAACATAGACTTGTTGGGGTTAACATGCTGGTCCCATGCATTCCATCCGACCTCTTATTTGATGGATGCGCTTTTCTCCTTAATGATTACTTTTCTAACACCATTAAACTACGATGCTCATATTTTTCTGCATCATCGGTCTTTCATCGCCTACCATTTCCTCTGATTCAACTTCATCACTATGATGTTCCACTGGCTTGGTAGCATCAACATGTGCAGAAGGCTGTTGTTACTCTGCACTGGGAGAAACAATAGGTTGAGAAACCTATTGCTCCTTGGGATTGGAAGCACCAACATGTGATGAAGGTCATTGTTCCCCTTCATTGCGAACATCAGTAGGTTGAGAGACCTATTGTTCCTCAGGATTGAGAGCACCAACACGTGCAGAAGTCATTACCTATAAAAGTGATTTAACATTTAATTTATATTATATAAATGAAGCAAAAAACAGATAATAACATGTGGTAACACAATGTATATTACAAAAAATATAACCTAATTATTGAACTTTATTTTTTTAAAGGTTAAAGAGATTTAACCCCTCTATCGAGTATATAAATCCCTTCATTGTGGTCTCATTTGACATACAAAACCCCATCTACATTGGGACAACTATGAAATGATTGTGATGTCCCAATGAAAGGGTCATCCTAAGTTGAATTTTAATCTAACCCTTTAGTGCTTTTGGTCGATAACAGAATGAAGGACCACTTTTGGTTTGCGGGAACTATAACATAAAATACTTGTACTTACTGTGATTCCATTATAAATAGTTTTTCTTTGTACTATTCCTTACTGAAATACACTTTCATGAATCCTAATTCATCTTTTTTAACGAAAATCCTGTTGTCAACTGACTTGCATTGAAAAATTGGCACTTGGAATGTTGTATAATTCTACTACCATATTTTTTTAATGATGCCAAAGTATGACATATTTGCATAAATTGGATTTCTATCCTTAGTACTAGAAATGTCCATCACTTTAGCCACAAGTGTAACCCCACTATTTTGCATGGTAATGTTTTCATCATGTTTATTTTTATAGAATGTATAACCATTAATTACATAACCATTGTAAGATAATACATACACACTTGGTCCTATGACTATCAATCAAAGTCATTTTGAAATTAAATCCATATTTTCAACCAACTCTTTAAAAATATGGCATCGAAACCATCCTATAAGCTGTTGATTATGCATATTTGATATCCACCTTTCATCCTTTGATGGATTCAAATTCCTAAGAATTTCCTTGTGGGTTTCGAAATTTGGGGAAACCTACAAACTATTATGAAAAACTTAAAGGTGATCCTTATCCCGATCTATAATATTGATTGTGACAACATTTTATCCAGAAATTCCTTCACCCATAATCCACCCAGTGTGATAAGATTTTGGTAGACCAATTCTTTCCACATGTGATAGGTATTGGGTACAAAATTAAATGGATTCCTCAATAATATATCGCTCTGCACTACAAAACTATAACCAACTTAGATTTTTGACATAAACTTTCAAAATATTCATATACCATTAAATGGGGTACATCTATCTATCATGTACATGACCACATAGTTGAATATCTGTCACCAAGTGGACCATCAAGTAAACCGTCATATCAAATAATGTTGGTGGGAAGAATATTTCTAATTCACATAATATGGAAACAAGTTCTCCTTCCATAGTCGACAATTTCGCCGGGTTTATAATTTACCAACATAATGGGCCATGTATTGTGAGTGCTTCTTTGAAAACCAATGAGATTCAATCTATCTATAGATAACTCAATACAAAGGTTTCTTAGCTCATTTCTAAATTCAGGATACTCATTGTCAATTCTATTCCACTAAGGAGAGTTTCTCGGGTGACATAGTTTCCCATCTTTATTTCTTGTATTTTCGTGCCACATCAATTGCCCTGCAGTCTCTAACTTTCATATAGGAATCTAAACTATGAACTGATTGGAATCATATGACCAAATTCATCTTTCTTATATTGAGAAGCACCACACTTTGGTCATTTTGTAAGTGTTTTTTGGTCCTTACAAAACTGTATACAATCATTCAAATAGGTATACATTATTTAAAGATCATACCCATCAAACCTAGAATTCATTTGACATCGTATGCTCATCTATGGAGCTTATTATCTTCTAGGAGTATATCATTCAAGAGAGCAAGTAGTTCCATAAAACTGGATTCACTCCATCAATTTCTTTCTTTCAAATTATATAGCTTTAGTACGACTGTCAGTGCTGTATATTTAGTGCAACCTGCCTACAATGACATCTTTTCACAACTCTTTTGCTTCTCAAACAATTTTGGGCAACTACAAATTTAATCTTCAAATATCCTTATCATTTCCTCAATACGATCATCATCATCATTTACATCTTTAATCACATCCTCGATACAGTCTTATTCATTGTCCACATTTTTAATCATATCAGATGATCCATAAAGTGTAGTGGTATCCCAGCCACTAGCCATATTCACCTTTTTCCCATCTTTATTCCAACATTTATAACTTCGATCTATTTCATGACATATCAAGTGTTCTTCCAACTCCTATAGACTAATTAGTCTTTAATAACAATAGCTTAATCATGAACAAATGATTTGAGAAGGGTCATATGCATAATCTTTTGCAAAATTAAAGAACTATTTCATTCTATATTCAAATTCTTTTGTCATATGATTGAAATACATAAATTATTTATTCATATCCACCATATTTGATTTATTAATATTAATATTTAACAAAATAAATGCAAAAAATATGTTCAATTTAAATCTCTCCCAAAAATGCATAGTGAGTGTCCTTGAAAGAGACTTGAGGGCTTTTTATTCAATTAAAATAAGTTTAATGCTTTTTAAGGTTCATTAATAAAATAAAAATTATTTAGTGTTATTTATTTAAGACATTTTTGTTTATTACAGACATGCTTTAATTATGTTAACAAATTTATAAAGGCCATTTTTTGGAGCTAATAATGGTTAATCCTTTGTAAGTGCATGAGTACAGAATTTTATAGATATACACATCATTCATGATATATATATATATATATATAAATATATATCAAAATACTTGTATAAAAAATATACTTTCTTTGAGATTATTATATGGATTTTTGTGAGATTTATTTTTCATGTAGGCTAATGGAGGATATTGTAGGAAAATCAAAATTATTTTTACCAAGAACTCACTATAAGGGAAATAACTTAAGAATCCCCAAACCACTCTAAGCTCATCAAGCACACAAACCAAAAATAATAATCACCTCAAACCACTTAGGAGTTTCCATCTTCTTGATTTTTTAAAGATGAAAAACCATTCCATTACATTATGAGGATCTTGGTCACCAAGAAAAATAAAGGATAATGACTCAATAATTTATAAGGTGAAAAGATCGTTTCCTTACCACTCATTTCAGAGTTTGGGAAAATCCAATCACTAGAAAAAATAAATTAAAATAATAATATCATTTTCCCTAAGTCATATCCTCAAAATATAATTTCTAACTCATATCAAGACATTTCACAGAGGTGAAATAAAGCAACAGGAAACATAAATATATCTTCTTAATATTTTAAAAGACACTCAAATAACATAGTCCCAATGCACACCAAGGGGTCAGATCTCAAAGAACAATCCACATGAGAAAAAAAAATTTCAAAATTTTAATTTCTATTAAAATCAAACCCCTTTCTCAGGAGGGTTGAAATAATTTTTCAAATACTTGCACAATTTGAATGCAATTTAAATTATTAAAAATGAAATCCATCCATTCTTGTTAAATCATTTCCACAAATTCAAAAAATGTTATCTATTTTTTCATAATTAAACCAACCACATCTCAAACATTTCAAATTAAATATATTCTTTTTTACAAGAAAATATTCACACATGGTTTCAAAAATTAATCCATTTATCAAAATCCCTTTTTAATTTTAATATAAAAAATTACAGGTAAAATTGGAAAGAGAATATAAAACACATCTAAAAAATTTCACAACCATTAAAATACTTTTAATTACCTAAAAATTTTGGTTTTAAAATTAACTCACTCAATAAAACCTCTTTTCCATTCAAAAATATTCTTTTCCAAACAGAAAACAAGATTTTAAGTCCTAAAGCTAAATATAATGCATATGGAAAAATGAAATTCAAGATCTCTTACATCAAAGGAATTATAAATAAATTCATTTAAATAAAAAATCATTATACCATATATGAACTAATATAAGAATTAAACAGGATTGACAAAAATCACAAGAAGAAAAAATTTCTTAATAATAGAAGAATAATGAGCATAATAATTCAAGAATAATTGAATTATTATTATAGAACAAATATAATTAATAAGAATAAAAAAAATTGTAAAAAAAATGAATTTAATTATTGGAATTGGATATAAAAAATTTAGTGTTACATCTCATAGTTGAGAGCTTCCTCTTTCCTTTTCAACTTCTAACCCAATTCCACTGAACAAGTTTGGGGTTCCCGGGTATTAGTCCTTCATCTATTAGCCTCAATAATTTTTTTTGACAATATAGAATCTCTTTGGAACTCACTTGAATTACCACTACCTATACTTTGTAAAATAGTTTGGTTCACTCCACATGGTAGGGAAACAAATGGATGAAAGGGAATCTGAATGATTTTATATCAACTGATTCCACTGGATCCGAAGCTAGGGCATTGAGAAAACGAAGATAAGAGGAGTAAGATGCGCACAAAGAATGAGAGTTTGATTCATCAAGAAAAAGTGAAACATGAATAGGGGCGATGAATGAAAAAAAAGGTGAAAAAAAAGATATTACCTTAGATTTGGAGATCTGGTGGCTGCATTAGGTTCTGGTGATAGGGGAGGCAGAGGTAGACGCGACAACGAGGGTAGTAGAGGCAGCAATGGGTGCAATAGTGACGGGGGAAACGGTAGACGCGGCGGGGGAAGCGAAGGTGATGATAGAGCTTTGGTTCCTTGAAATATTGAGCCGTGAGTGGCAGTAGGGTTCTGATAGAGTTCCATTTAATAAAACACGATAGGATTTTATCAGCGCTTTTTAAAAAGTGCTAATAAATGAGATTTTTATCAGCACTAAAATATAAAGTACTGATAAAAATGACCTTTATCAATACTTTTTAGTGATGATAAATCTAAACTTTTATCAGCCCTAAAAAAGAGCTGATAAAACCTGTCTTTATCAGTGTTAAAAATATAGCACTGATAAAGACACGTTCTATCAGTACTAAAAATATGGCACTGATAAAGACACATTTTATCAGCGTTTTTTAGCGCTGATAAAGGGTCATCTTTATCAGTGCTAAAGAAGCGCTGATAAAGACATATTGCTAATAAATTATTTATTATCATAAAGTTATAATAATTATATTTAGTATATTTATAATTATAATTATAAATATATATATATATATATTTAAATAATTATAAAACTAAAATAAATATATATAATTAAATTTATAAATTTATAATTATTTAAATAAATAAATATTTATTTATAATTATAATTTAAATATAATAAATATATTTATTATAATTTTATAATTATTTAAATAAATATATATATATTTATAGTTATATATATAATAAAATATATTTATAAATATTTGTATTTATTTATATAATTATATATAATTATATAAATATATACAAATAATTATTAATATATTTATTATGATTTTACAATTATAAATAAAAATTTACTTATTTATAGTTACAATTATAAGTAAATATATATTTATTTAAGTAATTATAAGATTATAATAAATATATTTGTTATATTTATAATTTTATTATATATATTTTCAAAATTATAAATATAATACAAATATATTTATAATAATCTTATAATTATTTATTTAAATATATATTTATTTATACTTATAAATATAAATAAATAAATATTTATTATGATTGGGTTTGCTGGCTGGTCTGAATATGGACAATGAACAAATTGCAATGTCTCCTGCCCACATGGACTCAATGGCTCAACCAATGTACAGAAATCCTAGTGACCATTCTAGTGGAAGAGAGAAAGCATGAACTCTTGTTGTTACAACACCTACCTTAAGGCTGGAAACTATTGCTAGGATTCATGGGTCACCTTCTTGACACCTGATTTCCCTTGATGATAAAAAACTTAGTTTGTCAAAATCCAGATCTAAAATGGATATACTGCCTGTACATGGCATATTCCCCACAACTTCTAAGAGGGGTGTGTCTGTTGATAGGCATGATGTTTTTGATTTTGGTGTTGTTATTTATACTCCCACAACATCTTCTTTAGGGAAACCCATGGAGAATGATTCAACACCACTTGTGGTTGAAGGAGTTTACAATTCAACGGTTTCTGATTGGAAGGGTGCTGGAGGTTCTTCAGAAAAAAATTTTATATTCAACCTATGAACAAACCATAATTAAAGGTAAAAACTCATAATTCTTTTGATTTTCTTGCTTCTGGTAGCAATGAAAAAGATGGACATCTAGGTGATCCTGTGACTGATGTAAAAGAGATATCAACTCCCAACGATGATGGAACCTCAGATGATGGAGATGGACCATGGGTGCATGCCAAAATATAGAGACATGGATGAAATCCTCATGGTCGAGGAGGATGTGTCTCTCACCATAGCATGAGTACTAGATCTCAAGTTTCTTGATGTCTGATAGTTTCTTTTTATGTGTTATGTTTTGGACTTCTGAGGTTTTGTTGCTCCTCTGTTTCTTCTTTTATTTAATAAAGGGGCCCTTGTGCTCCAACCTTTTCAAAAATAAATAAATATATTTAGTATAATTTTATAATTATTTAAATAACTAAATAAATATATTTATTTATAATTACAATTATAAATAAATATGTCTATAAATATTTTTATATAATTACAAATATATAAATATATAAATATATATTAATATATAATATATATATTTAAAAATTATAATAAATGTATTTATTGTAATTTTATAATTATTTAAATATATATATATATATATATTTATAATCATAATTATAAATAAATATATTTAAAAAATATTTATTTATATAATAAAAAATTTATAATTATAAATATAATAAATATATTTATTATTTAAAAATATTTATTCTAATTTTATAAGTATTTATGATAACATAATAAGTTCACGGGTCTAACATCAATGAATCATACATGTGTCAATTTAAAAATGAACATTCATAATGATGAATATATGCATATCATAACATAGGTAATCCAAACATTTGGAACATAACTCACAATCACGTCCACAAGTATACTTTATTGTCATATAGCATCAATTATATCCATGCATCAATATATAAACACAAATAAATATATATCAATTATTTATAAACATATAAATACTTTTTTTAAAACATTATATATATATTTGAATTATTAAAAAATATATATTATAATATATATTATTTATATTAACTATAAACACGTTTTTTTAATTAATGTATATAAATAATCATTATTTTTGAATCTAAATATAATATATATATATATATTAATAATATTTTTTATTAAAATCTTTTATCAGTGCTAATAATAACACTATTAAAGCTATCCTTTATCAGTGCTAAAAAAATCTATGACAAAAGATACACCTTTATCAGTGCTTTTTTAACATTGATAAATGTGAACTTTATCAGTTCTTTTAGCTAGCACTGATAAAGGTGAGACTTTTATCAGTGCTTTCTTCTTAGTGCTGATAAAAGCTAACACATCCCTTGCCTGAATCTATGGTAGTGTCCAGTGAAACATCTAACATCAATGATCTCCTTCTTCCTTGGTGTTGAACCTCTCTACCTACCACTCTTCAATTGTACACCACTAGTGTACCACTTCCAGTGGATATTTAGATGACGACATCCTTCAATTTTTGAAGAAGTGTGGTGGAGCACCTGAGTGAAGATCAATTCGAACCAAGTGTTTAGTATTATAGTGTGAGTACATTTTTCATGGCTGAATTCAGTTTTGTTGCCTAAATAGATCAGTACTGTCGGGTCTCTTTGAGACCAGAAAGGTAAGTTCTTTAAGTTCTTGTTTATCATTTTTGAGGTTTATCATTTCAAAGTTTTTATTCTCTTTGTTATTGCTTCAGAAAACTTTCAATCTATATTTACATTTATGTTTTCTTGATCTTAATAAATCATGTATGTTGGGTGGTGTTCATACCGTGCTCGTATGCCTCCAATGGACTGAATAATGTTAAATCCAGTGATCTTGTTCTTCCTTTTATATTCTTGTATTATACTTTGGTTTGGTTCTATGATTTCAACTTGTGCCTATAAAGAATCAGTTCGATCCTTTTTGGGATTTGTGGTTCTTCTTGTATTTAGGGCTGCCTCTCTCCTCACAAAGTGGTATAAGAGCCTGTACTGTTTCTTTCTTTTACTATCAATTTTGGATTCCTACTTTCTTTATTTACAGTTTTGGTCTATGGTTTTATTTCCACATTGTGATCTCACTCTTAAATTGCCACTACCTTTCCTGATTGCAATTATCTAAAGCCATAGTCCCATCTATATTTCTATGCATTTTCTATCTCTTTGGATATACATTGTTTTCCCAAGAGATATAATGGTTGTTGGGGACATACACTTAATGTTGTCTACAAGAACTCAACATATACTCTGTTGGTAAAGATGTCAATAATGAGATTTGAAATTGATAAATTTGATGGTGAAAATGAATTTTACTTGTATAGAATTAAGATGAGAGCCCTGTTTGTACAATAAGGCCCAATTGATTCCTTATATGGGCCTAATAATCCTTTTAGTACAATAAATGAAACCATAAAACCCACTACTAAATATATATATGTTTCCCCTGATGTGTTTGTTAATGCACATAGCTATTTACTAATTTCATTAGGTGATAAAGTTCTAAGAGAAGTTTCTTATGATTCTACTGCTTTTGGTATTTTTCTTTAGATAGTGAAATTATATAAGAATGCTTCAGTTGTTGGTAGGATTTATAAAAAACATCACATGTTTTCATTTAAAATGAAGCCAAACAGTTCTATTAAATCCCATATTGATGAATTTAACAAGGTTATATTAAATTTAGCCAACATTGATGTTAGTTTTAATGATGAAGATCAATCAAAAATCCTATTAATTTATCTAGATAATACATACAACACTTTAGTTTATTTATTAGGGGTAGACCTCAATCAAAATCAAAAAAATAAACAATTCACTAAAGATAAAAGTAACAAAAATAAACACCCTGAAGAATTTTGGACTAGTAAGCCCCCTTCTTATACCTAATTAAGAGTCTTCAGTTTCACAACCTATGCTCAAGTTAAAACCAATAAACTTTATCCAAGAGTTATCAAATTCATTTTTATTGGGTATCCTAAGGGTGTTAAGGCATATATACTCTAGGTGGATAACCTGGGATACCAAAAGTGCATAATAAGTAGGGATGTTGTCTTTCATGAGTCTTCCTCTCCTAAAATTAAGTCTGCCACATTTGGTAGCATTGAACCAGCCTTAGAACATGCTTATGAAGATGATCCTCCAATACATTTTGAGTTAGTTGTCTAGCCAACTCCACTTACACCACAACCCACTATTAGGGATTATTATCAGTCATCTTCTACTTTTGATTCTGATTCTGAACCTCTTACCACTAATAGGGATTACCAGTTAAACCAAGATAGAGAAAGGAGAGTTCCTATACCTCATGCTCGGTTCAGAAAACATGACATGGATTCCTATGCTTTCCATGTGGTGTAGGATCTAATAGATGATGACCCTCAAACCTATAGGCAAGCCTTAAATGACAGAGACAAAAAGTAGTAGGTCTCTTCCATGAATGAAGAAATGCATTCTTTAAATAAGAACCATACTTGGACTATTGTAAACAAGTCATCCAATGATAAAATAATTGGGACCAAATGGATTTATAAATGAAAATATGACAACACTGATGGAAATACAATTAATTTAAAATAAAGGTTAGTTTCTATAGGTTTCCTTAAAATAGAAGGCATTTTTTACTCTAAAATATTTTCCCCTATTGTTATTAATTATTTCATTATGCTATTTCTTTACTTTTCTATATATAATGATTTACACATTGAACAAATGGATGTTAAAACTATCTTATTACATGGTGATTTAAAAGAAAAAATCTACATGGAACCGCCTGATGATTATTCTAATCAATTTAAAATGAATCAGAGATGACTATTAAATAAATCATTGTATGGACTAAAATAATACTCTAGGTAGTGGTATATGAAATTTGATTAATTTATGTTAGATAAACAATTTTACAGAAGTCAATATGATGCATGTGTTATTTTAATCAACAAAAAATTTCATGCTTTACCTTTTGATTTATGTTTATGGATGCTTATTTTTGGTCGGAGTGGATACTCAAGAGGAGGGTGAATTGAGTTCCAATTAAAAATTTCTGTTAAAAATATTTCTTATTAAAATCCCCCAATTAAAAACAAAGTTAAACTGTAGTGAATTTGTAAAACTGTAAGGGTTCGATTAGGTTCTCAAAAGATTGATTAGGTCTCAGTTAATTTAATCACAAGATTAAATTAGATTTTGAAACTAATATACTGATTTAAAAAGGTTACAAACAATTGATAATTTAACTATCAAAGTAACTTTAAAACAATTTTATATTTCAAAGTAATTAGCAGCGGAATAATCAATATAGTTTAAAACAAAATGAAGTAAGCACAGCAGTTTAAAACAAGAGGTTCGGTCTCAAACCGAGACATAGTCCTCTTAAACAATTTATATAAATTTTGATCCACACCTTGGATCGGGGTAAACAACAGTGCAAAGACTGTCCAGGTACTAAGACCTCTACCACAGTTCTACGTGGGAAAACAAAACAACAGGACACTGGATTTCCAGGTCCTACTTGACCTCTACCACTATCCATGGGATACAAAAGAGTTATAGAAGTTTTGTATGAGGATTTAGAGATCCTCTAGTTCAGTATAGGAGATAGTGTGTGTATAAAATATACAGAGTATGCACACTGCTCAAAATGTAAATAAAACAATCAATAAGAGAGTAGATATGAGTTTTAGAATGCTCTAGTGATGTGAAGTGCAGCTCTAGACTCCTTTGATTGATCAGGAATGATTCTGAGTCCTTCTATGGTTTTTGTCTACAAAACGGAGTTTCGTTTTCTTCAAGTTTAGTTTGATCATCTTGAGTGTAATTCTTCACTCCTTGGATAAGGTGCATCTTGTGTTCTGTTCTAGAATGAATGGATTTGTGTATGTCCAGTCTTCTTTCAGTATGGGTGTAGCCTTTCTTTTTTTGTGTGTATGCACCACTTTTCAGCACTCTTCAGCCCTTATTTTACTCTCTCTCTTTTCACGGCCTTTTTTCATTCCTTTTATTGATTTTAGCTCCGGTAATGGGAATGATTACCTTTTTACAGGTATGAGGTATGGTTCCCTAACATGCCAAAAAATATCATTAAATAACATTGATTTCATTAAAATCATCAAATATGACCATTGCTTAATTAAATAAATAGAAATAGAGTTTAAGTATCATTGACTAGTTAGTAGTCATTTTATCAGTAGCTCTCTATTGGTAGACTTGTAACGGTGGACTTTGTAGTGGTGAGCTTCCTATCGGTAGCTCTCATTTCTTGTACCGATGGCTCCTTGTATCGGTAGCTGTCTGTTGGTAGCTCCTTGTATCAATCAGTGGCTCATAGTATCAATAAACTTCTATCGGTAGACTTGACTTGAAGTGAGCTTCTTTATATCGGTGAACTTCATAGCGGTAGACTTGCTTATACTGGTAGACTTACTCTAATGGTAGCTCTGGTGTAATAGTAGCTCGTATCGGTATACTTTTTTATCGGTAGCCTGTGCATACTGGTAGCTTCGTTATATACCAGTGATTAAGTGCATATAGGTGGACTTATGGACACTAGTCGACTTGTTCTATCGGTAGCTCTGCTTCTATTGGTAGCTGTCTGTATCAGTTGACTTGCATACCGGTAGACTTATACATACCGGTAGCTCTGTTCTATTTTAGTGACTTTTTTCATTCTATCGGTAACCTTTGTCTATCGGTAGACTAAGTACCAGTAGGTCTCTGTTTGTCTGTATCAGTAGATATGTACATACCAGTGGACTTAACACTTGTTCTATGCAACACATATGCCAATTAAGTTAGTATTATTTCAAAGTACATATAAACATAGATAAACATTGATTAATATATTTCAAATATTATTTTGATAGTATTAACAACTTGATAATAGAATTTCATAGATTGAGAGAATTCATATATAGATAAATATTATTTGGGATTATCAAGGCATGTGAAAACATAATTGGGATTATCAAAACAGGTGAGGTCAACAATCTCCCCCTTTTTGATAATCACAACTTATGATATTATGATTCCAAAATAATCATTAAATGGGTCTTAGTTCTCAGTATGAGTAATGAAACTTTCAAAATTAAAAAAAAAATCATAGGATATAATATTTAAAAGCAATTGTATCAGAGAAAACAATATATTATAAAACACATGTATGCAAGGTAAAATACAAAACAAATGTACCAGAGGGAAATGAATTATGCGCATAAAAATAGAATAATTTTTCATAGCAGTTTTCCCTATTCACCCTTAGATATTATTTCTCCCCTTTGGATATACATATTCTCCCCCTTTGTGATTAGCAAAAAGCAAGGGTGAAAATAATATATTAGAGTAAAGGAGAAATAGAGAAAAGAAAACAAGACCATAGATATATGTCATGGGGAAAAGAGTAAAAGCGAAATACAAAAGTAATACAAGGAAATAAAAATGATTCCTATCAAAGGTTCTATCCAGAAATCAATCCACATCCTCAGCATGAGATTTTCCCTTGGGATCAGAAGAGGATTTAGGCGAGGTTGATGCAAGTGAAGGATTAGGAACACCAGAAATGATCATAGGAGGCTGAGCTACTAAAAATGTTCCTGGACGGTACTGTGGAGCTCTCTGAGTGATCATAGGAGTAAGGCTGCGGATGGCTTGGACTAGAGTCATTTGAGTAAGAGGAGTAGTAGAGGCAGATGCAGGTAAATCTGGAGGTACAATCACTGTCCGAGCATCAACATGCAATAAAGGAAACAATAGATTTCTGAAATCTATAATGATTCCTCCTCCTCTTTCTATAGCAAAAATGAAATCAGCCTTGTTTTCCATAAATTTGTCTAGTGCAGGAGTCAACTCTCTGAGCTTGCTGACTTGTTCTCTGAAGGCTTGATTGACAGGAGGTAGCTTCATGTTTTCTAACAGAAGCTTGAAATGGTTGTTGAGCTGATGCTTGGTGTAGACCCTTTGGAAATAGTAATATACCTTGTATTTCACTTCTTTCTGAGAAGAAGAAGATTCTCTCATATAATCTTGAACAATATTCATTATATCTTTGGTGGTAGACACTACTTGGGTCATGGCAGATGAGTCCACAGAGCTACTGGTTGAAGCTGAACCAAGCTCCTCCTTTATCAAATCTCTAATTTTATCCAATTATATTGAAGGTCTCGAAGCAAGAGAACTAATAGAAAAGGTCAGAGTTTCCATAAAACTCTTAGTTAGGCCACTAATAAGATTTTTCACTAAAAAATCTTGGGTTCTAACATGCTTTGTTATTGAATGCTTAAATTCCTCAAAAAATGAGACCATTTGGCTGATTACACTTTTTACATAAGACAAATCCTTGTCTGCTTGAGATTTAGAACTCATATAGGATTCCAGAGAGACAACTGATTTCTTTAGAATTTCAACATCCTCTGCCAAGTTAGAAACTTTATTCTGGAAAGCTGTGATTTTTTCCACTATCACTGCCACAAAGGTTGACACATTACAACCAAGAAAGAGTTCAAAAGACTTTTCCATATTGCTCATCTCTTCAACAAAGTGACTCTTTAACTCGACAAAAGAAGTACTAAAAAACTCTTTCATCTCAGCCTTCAAAGATTCTAAGTCATCCCTGGTGACTATATTAGCAGGCACAACAACAGGTGCTCTCTCAGACATGATACTTTCCACTGAGTCATTCATAATCAATTGAATGGATGACACTAACGATGCTTCCATTTTTATTATCTCTTCCACAAAATATGTCTTAAGATCAGATTTCAAATGATCCATATCAGCTTTTCTTACCACATTCTCAGGTAATATCTCAGACAAAATATCATAATTAACTCCTAATAGACTGAAGGATGTCTCATTATCAGAATCTAGATAATCCAATCCTCAAACTACAAAACCTGGGTCTTCATACTAGTCTTCAATCTCAACAACCACTGAAACACTGCCAAATCTGGTTGGATGCTCCCCCTCAACAGGTGCATTCTCTTTTATGGAAAAATCACCCTCATCAGCTCGGTCTTCCTTAGATGAATCTTGCACAAACATCTCCAATTCTACAATATCAGGAGGCTCCTCAGGAATAGGTATAGGTCTATCAACTTCAACAAGAACAACCTCTAAAGGAACAACAAAACTTCCAATTAGAGGACTCAAACTTAATGTGGAAGAAGCAGATGCTTCAGTTTCAGATTCTTTTCCTTATTCATAATTCTATGGGGTAGCCTCTTCCTGATCCAATCTCTACTGGACTTCCTCATCCATAGGTCTCTCTTCATTGCTTACACCCAAAACAGTTTCTGTACAAGGTAGGTTCAAAGAAGTACTTCCCTTTTCTTGTGATACAATCTCAGGAGTTGGGCTATGAGGAAAGTCCGGATCTCCTCCATCTGCTATAGAGGAATCCTCCTTTTCAGAATCATCACTGTACTGTGGCTCCTCCTCATCAGGTCCTAGACTTGGATCCCTCACATCCTTAGGCCTAGAAGGATGATCCATAGGATTAAACTTATCATATATCTTTTTATCATTAGTAACCCACTCTCTTTTCCATGAGTTCCAGTTTATCTTCATGTACTTACACACTATGCTTTTGATAGAGAAGTTGTTCTTTAACACCACTATCTCATTCTGAGACTCAGCTACTCGCTTTACTTTAATCATAACCAAAATCAACTTAGCAAAGAATAAAGCATTGGTCTTTGATTTTTTCTTGGTCATATCCTCAATCTGAACCATTAACAGCCTGCACAAATTCACCTTCACACCATGTCTTAAGATATGTAACAGATAGATATCTTAATATCTAAAATTTGCAAAGTCCCCTCTCCTTGGAATTAAAACATGCTGAATGAACTTAAACAACAACCGATTCTATCCATTCATTTCTACAGCCATTACTTTTCTCTACTTTCCACTACCAGTGAGTTCCTCTAAGGCAGTCTCATAATCAAATATGTCACTTTTAGGTGGTACTGATTTCGAGAAATATCCAAAAACACATTTTTATGGAACCTTCAGGAATTCAGCCCACTCAATAGAAGAAAAATCTATCTCCTTTCCATTCACGACAGATACCATCCGATTCTCGACTTCTGATTTCTCAAACTGAACATACTCATAGAAATATTTTACCATCTTCGGATAGTAGGGGCCATTGTTGTTCGAGAAGCATTATATCCATTTCTGATATTCCATAACTTCTATAACTAATGATTCACTTGACATTAGCCATTCCGTGCATAGCTCCCTTTCAACTACTATCTTTCTTTGAAAAAGATGCGGATTTATGGATTTCTTCACTTCACTTCCATTGATAGACTCGCCTTTGAGTCTCTTAGCACTCGGTTCATCTTTCTTTCCATTGATTGAAGATCTCTTTACTCTTGGAATTAAATCGCGAGGCTTAGGGTTCTAAGGTTTGATAGATGTTAGAAGGTAAGGGGCTTGAGGTGGATCGAGAGAGGTTAAGACTTGTGTTTTATCATTTAGGAATCGTAAAATAAATAAATAAATAAAACATAATAAGTAAAGTATAAACGATACAAATTCCGGTGGCTAAAGACATAAGTTTAAAACAGAACATACTAACGGTAGGGTATACCGGTGAGAATTCCTAATGGTGAGGTTCACTATCGGTGAGGTATAACAGTGAGGTATAACGATGGGGTTTCATACCGGTGAGGTATAACAGTGAGGTTTCATACCAGTGAGGTATAACGGTGAGGTTTTATACTAACAGATTCTATCATTCCTAATTCATGTCTAATGTAACCTAACCTATCCGAACTTAAAGGCTTGGTGAAAATGTCAACTAATTGATGTTCAGTACCAATAAAATCAAGATTAATATCACCCTTTTGGTAATAATCTCTTAGAAAATGGCGCCTTACATCAATGTGTTTGGTCCTAGAGTGAGACACAGGATTCTTAGAGATTTTAATTGCACTCGTGTTATCACAGTTAATAGATACTTGTCTAAATTGATATCCATAGTCCAAAAGAGTGTGTTTCATCCATAGAATTTGTGCACAATAACTACTAGCAGCTATGTACTCTGCTTCAGCAGTAGACAATGCAACATAATTCTGCTTCTTACTACACCACGATACTAAGGACTTACCTAGAATATGACATGTTCCAAAAGTGCTCTTTCTATCCAACTTGCAACCAACAAAGTCAGCATCTGAATAACTCATTAAATCAAAGTATTGTCCTTTTGGATAAAACAAACCTAAATTTGCAGTATGTTTAAGATATTTGAAAATTCTCTTAACAACAAGAAAATTGGATTCTTTAGGATTAGATTGAAATCTTGCACACATACACACACTAAACATAATATATAGTTGAATAGCAGTAAGGTACAGTAAGCTTCCAATCATACCTCTGTAATTGGTTTGATCAACTGGTTTCCCAGATTCATCAATTTCCATATTACAGTTAGTACTCATGGGTGTATCACTTTCCTTAATACTATCTAAACCAAAAAATTTTAAAATATCCTTTGTATATTTACTTTGATTTAAAATAATACCATTTTCATTTTGAAAAACTTGAAATCCAAGAAAATATTTGAGTTCTCCCATTAAACTCATTTCAAATTCATTTTTCATACTCTTTGAAGAATCAATACACAAGGTATGTTTAGAAGATCCAAAAATAATATTATTAACATAAATTTGTATAATAAAAAAATCTTTAGAAATTATTTTGATAAATAGATTTGGATCAGCAATCCCTTTTGTAAAACCTTTTGAAATAAGAAAATTACTAAGTCTATCATACCAAGCTTGTGGAGCTTGTTTCAAACCATATAAATCTTTAGATAGCTTAAAAACTCTATTTGTAAAATGAAGATTAGTAAATCCAGGTGGTTGTTCAAAAAAAACATCTTCAATTATAAAACCATTTAGAAAATCACTTTTAACATCCATTTGATATAACTTGAAATTCAGATGAGCAGCATAGGCATGTAGAATCCTAATAGCTTCTAATCTAGATATAGGGGCAAAGGTTTCATCATAGTCTATTCCTTCCTCTTGACTATATCCTTGTGTAACTAACCTTACTTTGTTTCTAATTATATTTCTAGACTCATCAACATTGTTTCTAAAAACCCATTTAGTGGCTATGGTCAAAGTGTCCTTAGGTATGTCAACTAATTCCCAAACTTTGTTTCTTTCAAATTGATTTAATTCTTCTTGCATAGCCATTGCCCAAAATTCATCATTGATTGCATCATTGATATTTTTAGGTTCTAACTATGAAAGAAAAGCTTGATGTTCAACCTAGTTTTTTAGAGAATCTCTAGTATGTGTTCCTCTATCAAGATTACCAACAACAACATCTAAAGGATGATTATTTAGAATCCTAGTTGATCTAGTAAAGGTGGGACTAGAAATTTCAGGTTCATCTGTAGGTTCTGGATCAATAGAAGCAGGTTCTGGAAAGTTTCCAGAATTGGATGTATTTACAATAGGTTCATTGATTTTATCACTAAGGTCCAAAACAGACAAATATTATTCAATATTTTCAATGGAAGATTTGGGTTCATGTGGATTAGTTTCATTAAAATTGATGTGAACAGATTCTTCCACACATTTGGTTCTTTTATTAAAAACTCTATAAGATTTTCTAGTAATTGAATAACCTAGAAAAATTCCTTCATCACTCTTGGATGCAAACTTGTCAAGATTATCTTTTGTATTAAGAATAAAGACTTTGCAACCAAAAACTCTAAAGTAATTAACCTTAGGTTTCCTATGGTTCCACAACTCATAAGGGGTCTTCTTGAGAATAGGTCTAATCAAGACTCTATTAATGATATAACAAGCTGTATTTACAGCTTCAACCCAAAATTAAGTTGGTGGATCATACTCATTAATCATAGTTCTTGAAATCTCTTGAAGGTTTATGTTTCTTCTTTCTACTACACCATTCTCCTATGGTGTTCTAGGGGCAGAGAAATTGTGACTATAGCCATTGTGTGAGAAATAAGATTCAAACTCATGATTTTAAAACTCACTACCATGATCACTTCTCAAAGTCTTAATCTTAAGTCCACTAAGGTTTTCCACAGACTTGGAATATTTAATAAAGTAAGAACAAGCTTCACTTTTGTGAGATAAGAAGTATACCCAAGTGTACCTAGAATAGTCATCTACTAAGACATAGAAATAATGATTCCCATTTAAACTAGAAACTCTAGAAGGTCCAAAAAATTCCATGTGAACCAACTCGAGAGGTTGATAAGTTGAAACTTCTTTCTTTGATTTAAAAGAAACTTTATGTTGCTTTCCCTTTTGAAAGGGATTACAAACATTATCAGCTGAGAATTCAAGTTTAGGTAGGTCTCTAACTAAGTTTTTCCTAGTCAATTTTCTAAGTGAATAAATGTTGCAGTGTCCTAATCTTCTGTTCTATATCCAAGACTCTTTATGAAAAGCATTTAAGAAAGTAATGTTTTGTTCATCTAAAGAATTCAAATCAACTGCATAAAAATTTTCATTTCTCAAAGCAAAAAATATTAAAGTATTTTTAGAATTAAAGACATTAAAAGAATCATTTTCAAATTTAACATTGAAACCATCATCACACAATTGAGAAATACTTAACAGGTTATATTTAAGTCCATCAACAAATAAAACTTTGGAAATTAAAACTGAATCAGTGTTACCAATCTGGCCTAGGCCGATGATCTTTCCTTTAGATTTGTCACCAAAGGTGACATGGCCTCCATCAAATTTGATTAAACTCTTAAAGCATGAGTAATCTCTAGACATATGCCTCTAACATCAACTGTACAAGTACCATACATTCTTATGGGAACTTTTCAAGCAAGTCTCCTACAAAACAGGTTTAAACAAAAAAATGATTTTGTTACCCAGATTTTCTTAGGTCCAGACAGGTTAGCAATCAAAGCTTTAGGTACCCAGATTTGTCTTATGGGTCTCAAATAATTTACAGAATTGATAGATTTTAAAATATAAACTTTTTTTGATCTATAACCATATGAATAACTAGTTGAAGCATATGAATTTCCAAAACTAGAACTAGCAGCATTCTGTCTAGATTTAGGAATAAATCTAGTTTTAGTAATCTGTCTCTTTCCAGGATGATAGCCTATTACAGTGGTATATTTTGGTGTAACTTGTTTACCTAACATTTGAGTTAGAGTATTATTTCCATTTGTGAATTTCTCTAAGTCTTTACTTAATTGATCATTAGACATTTTAAGTTCAGTATTTTCCTTTAGTAATTGATAATTCTTTTTCTTTTTTATATCAAGGGTAGATTTAACAGAGCTGGTCAAAGCATGCTGTTTCTTCAAGGTCTTATACTTGTCCTTCAGTTCATTATAGGTTTCTTCTAGCATATTAAAATATTCAAACAACTCTTCACTAGACATATTTTCAGATTAAGAATTAGAATCAACTCCAAAATAATATGAATTTAAAGCAGGAGTATCCAGTGTTACCTCAGATGTGTTTATCATAAAACACATGTTATCACAATTCTTTTCAGAATCAGAAACTTCAGATTCACTTATACTATCTTCTGAATCACTCCAGGTTGCCTTCATGGATTTCTTATACTTATTGTCCTTGTAGTCATGTTTCTTTTTGAATTTCATCTTCGAGCAGTCTGCTTTCACATGTCCTTTCCTTTTGCTTTCATAACAGATAATCTCATCACTCTTATCAAACTTCTTCCAATCTTTATTCCAGTGACATTTGTTATCATATTTACCTTTATAATTTAGTTTTCTGAAGAATTTCTTCTTCCTGTAGAACTTCTTAAATCTTCTGGCTATTTGATCCATCTCTTCATCACTATCAGACTCCGAACCTTCAATTGTTGAGCTTTCAGTAGGTATGTGAAATTTCTCCTTGTCCTTGATCTTTGAGGCCATATATTTAAATGCTAATGACTTCCTGTTTGGTTCATCATCTTCTTCCTTGTTTACTTTCAGTTCTTCTTCATACATCATAAGATTACCAATTAATTCCATAACAGTTAAATCACCAATATCACATGATTCTCTAATTAAAACTGATGTGCCTCTCCATCTATCAGGAAGACATCTTAATATTCTCATGATCTGTTCTTTTGCAGGAACAACTTTTCCAAGTGAGCTCATAGTGTTGACAATATCATTTAACCTGAGATACATGTCAGAAATAGGTTCATCAGACTTCATTTTAAAATTATCATACTTAATAGTATAGGTGTTTAGTCTTATTTCTTTAACATTGGTTGTTCCTTCATGGGAAACAACCAAAGTGTCCCAGATTTTATAAGCAGTTTTGCAAGCAGATATGCAATTAAATTCTTCATTGTCTAAAGCACAGTACATGGCATTCATAGCTTTATAGTTATTATTATAAGTAGTTTTAGTAGGTTCATCCCAAGTAGTTCTTTCAGTTTCTGTAATCTTTTATTGAGCCTCTATATCAGTCTAGATATTGAATCCCATACTCTCTAAGTGAATTTTCTTTTTAAGTTTACACTAGGCATAATTTGTACCATTAAAGAATGGTGGCCTGTTGGTAGTAGCACCTTCAAGTCTATTATCCATATCTAGAGTTTAGAAAATATATTTAAAGAGATAAAATTTAGAACTAACAAAAATTTAAGATCTTCAAGAAACAACTAAAATCACAGTTGAAAAACAGATTATTTCAAAAATCCATAAATAATAAAAAATCCTATGATACCAAATGTTGGTCAGAGTGGATACTCAAGAGGGGGGTGAATTGAGTTCCAATTAAAAATTTCTATTAAAAATAATTCTGATTAAAATCCCCCAATTAAAAACAAAGTTAAATTGTAGTGAATTTGTAAAACTATAAGGGTTCGATTAGGTTCTCAAAAGATTGATTAGGTCTCAGTTAATTTAATCACAATATTAAATTAGATTTTGAAACTAATCTACTAATTTACAAAGGTTACAAACACTTGCTAATTTAACTATCAAAGCAAATTTAAAATAATTTTATATTTCAAAGTAATTAGCATCGAAATAATCAATATAGTTTTAAAAAAATGAAGTAAGAACAACAGTTTAAAACAAGAGGTTCATTCTCAAGCCGAGACCTAGTCATCTCAAAAAATTTATATAAATTTTGATCCACACCCTGGATTGGGGTAAACAACAGTGCAAAGACTGTCTAGGTACTAAGACCTCTACCACAATTCTACGTGGAAAAACAAAACAACAGTACAATGGCTGTCCAGGTCTTACTTGGCCTCTACCACTATCCATGGGATACAAAAGAGTTATAGAAGTTTTGTATGAGGATTTAAAGATACTCTAGTTCAGCAAAGGAGACAGTGTGTGTATAAAATATACAGAGTATGCACACTTCTAAAAATGTAAATAAAAGAATCACTAAGAGAGTAGATATGAGTTTTAGAATGCTCTAGTGATGTGAAGTGTAGCTCTGGACTCCTTTGATTGATCAGGAATTCTTTTGAGTCCTTCTCTGGTTTTTGTCTACAAAAAAGAGTGTCGTTTTCTTCAAGTTTAGTTTGATCAACTTGAGTGTAGTTCTTCACTCCTTGGCTAAGGTACATCTTGTGTTCTCTTCTAGAATGAATGGATTTGTGTATGTCCAGTCTTCTTTCAGTATGGATGTAGCCTTTATTTTTTTTGTTTGTATGCACTACTTTTCATCACTCTTCAGCCCTTATTTCATGCACTCTTTTTGCATGACCTTTTGTCTTTCCTTTTATAGCTTTTGGCTCTGGTAATGAGAATGATTAACTTTTTACAGTTACGAGGTACGGTTCCCTAACATTCCAAAAAATATAATTAAATAACATTGATTGAATTAAAATCATGAAATATGACTGTTGCTTAATTAAATAAATAGAAATAGAGTTTAAGTAGCATTGACTGGTTAGCAGTCATTTTATCAGTAGATCTCTGTCGGTAGACTTGTAATGGTGGACTTTGTAGCGGTGACCTTCTTATCGGTAGTTCTCAGTTCCTGTACCGGTGGATCCTTGTATCGGTAGATGTCTATCGGTAGCTCCTTGTATCAGTCAGTGGATCATCGTATCAGTGAACTTCTATTGGTAGAATTAACTTGCAGTGAGCTTTTTTATATCGGTGAACTTCATAGCGGTATACTTGCTTATACCAGTAGACTTACTCTAATGGTAGCTCTGGTGTAACGGTAGATCGTATCGGTAGAATTTTGTATCGGTAGCCTGTGCATACCGGTAGCTCCGTTTTGTACCAGTGATTAAGTGCATATCAGTGGACTTATGCACACCGGTCGACTTGTTCTATCGATAGCTCTGCTTCTATCGGTAGCTGTCTGTATCGGTGGACTTGAATACAGATAGACTTATATATATCGGTAGCTCTATTCTATTTTAGCGACTGTCTTCATTCTATCAGTAACCTTTGTCTATCAGTAGACTAAGTACCAGTAGGTCTCTGTTTGTCTGTATTAGTAGCTATGTACATACTAGTGGACTTAACACTTGTTCTATGCAACACATATGCGGATTGAGTTAGAATTATTTCAAAGTACATATAAACATAGATAAACATTGATTAACATATTTCAAAGATTATTTTTATAGTATTAGCAACTTGATAATAGAATATCATAGATTGAGGGAATTAATATATAGATAAACATTATTTGGGATTATCAAGGCATGTGAAAACATAATTGGGATTATCAAAACAGGTGAGGGCAACACTTATCATTTGTGAAAATATGAGTTTAATCATTTTTGTAAAATCTCAATTAATAGGAATGTTTGAAATGAAAGACTTATTTGTGGATAAGAAAATCTTAGGTATTGAAATCATTAGAGATAGACCTAATAAATCACTTTTCTTATCTCAAAATAATTGTATTTTAAATATTCTCAAGATATATGTGTTTTAATATCTAAAACCTGTTAATATTCCTATTTAAAAACACTTTAAACTTTATTTAACAGAATTGACTACTACTGAGGATGATATTCAATTTATTTCTAAAATTATTTATGAAAACATTATTGGTAGCATTATGTACTCTATTATTTCCACCAGACCTGATATTACCTATGAAATCTACACTCTTAGTAGATTTATGGATTCACCCATGAAGGCACAATAGAATTCCCTTAAGTGTATTCTAATATACCTCCCTTGTTGTTCAAATATTTCTTTATATTATGGTAGAAACATGGATACTGTTGAGATTATTTCTAGGTATGTTAGTGCTGATTATGCTAGAAATATTTAAACCCTTAATTCCATACCTGGTTATGTGTTTACTCATTGATGTGGTTCCATTTCCTATAAATATAGTATGAAATCTTTGGTTTCTCTTTCAATCACAAAATCTAAGTACATTTCATTGACTGAAGCAGTCAAAGAATCCATATAGATTAAAGGCCTGCCTTTTGAACTCAATCTTTTTAATTCTATAATTTTTATTTACTTAGCTATCCAGTATGAACTTCATCTGTCAAAGAATATAGTTTTCCATGGTAAATCCAAACATATTGATATTATACTTTGTTTTATTATAGATATTATAGAATCAGGAATCGTGTGTGTCAATAAGATTCACACTGACATAAACCCAGATAGTTTGACTAAAGTTGTGGTATTGTCTAAGTTTAAATTATATTTAGATTGTTTAAACATGGTTCCTATTCTATAATTATAGGTTCAATAACATCATCAAATTAAATTGAAAATGGCGGATAATTGTTAATTATGGCATTAAATTTATCATTTCATATTTAATTTATCCATGGTTTTATTTACCATTATATTTTTTTTCATGCATATAAATTTATTAGAATTAATTTAAATGCTCAAATTGTTAAACTGGGTCATATGTATACCAGGATGTTGTCCATTTCTACATGGTCCTGTTTATTGGGCCACCGACTCGGATTGGTTTTCTTATTCCCATGGCTGCTGACTCATCAATCCTCCGCAGATTTCTTATAAGATGATAAACATGAAAATATGAGTGTTTTTTAAAGAAGAAAATGAAAATAATATACAATTTCAGAACAAGAACTTATATCATAGTAATTTTGATCAATGATTATTGGTTTTTGGACAGATTTTAATTTGATATTTTCAAATGTGACACCTTGGACCGTTCCCTTTCCAACCTGAAAATAACCATAAAAATTTATTTAAAACAAAGGTGCATTAATGGTGCCAATTCAATAGATATTAGGGATAAAGAATAGCCTATGTAACTTCTAAGTCTTGATTCATGATCCACTACTAGTACCAATGAAGGTAACATTGTTTTCATTTATGTCATTCACATTCACAACATTTCCATCCCTACCTAAGCTCCTGATACAACATTTTTTAAAAATTTGAATGTTACCATTTATTTTGAAATAATCAATGTAAATAAATATAAATAACTTATTCCATGTCCCAAACAACATTCTACATGCTTTATAATCACATATGAAGTAAAATCACTGATCTAGACACAATAATCCCCTAAAATATTATTGAGTCATTTTCTGGTTAGATATAAGTGGATCTGAAAAAAAACACAACTTTGAAGAAGGTAGATGTCAGTTTTTTGGGAGGTGTTATGGAGGTTTGGGGTAGTGGTAGAAGTTATTACCACATGAAAATTTTGAATTAGTGATGGTGAAATTCTTAATTCTTTGTAGATGAATTCTATCAGTGTTGGGACTTTCCTCAGGCAACAATGTCTTGAAATTGTGAACATTCACCGAATTACACATCATCACTAGAGAATGGGATTGTGGTGACCCCACAACATGAACATAATTTATGGTTAATACATTGATAAAAGTAAACTTGAGTGCCTAAATTTTATCCCCATGTATCATCCATTATCATCATGTATATTTTCCTACCCTCTCAATTCCAGAAGGTTAATATATGCATAAAAATAGAAAAAACAAATCTCCCAGTGACTTATGGTCAGTTCCAATGTGGTGCATCCCACCTTAGAAATAGAAACATAGCTAGAAGAAAATTAAATTAAGATATTGATAAGGATTAACTGATATACATAAATAGATAGTACAAATATACCTAGCTTGGATGATCACGAAAATTTTGATCCCACCATACCTTTCCACTTCCATTAACAAAGCCCATGCCAGTGTAGGACAAACCTAAGAGAAATGTAGTGAATTCCATCCATTGGCCCTGGTATAGTCCCTTATAGGCACTAGGTGCTGCAGGTGTAATGATTTCCCCCTTTATCTATTATTGTTTTCAAATTCAGGGAGGTCAAGTATTATAGAATGTTTTTTGATTTTATTTTAGTGGGTTGATGAAATAAGAATTTCCAAGTACTTGAAATGTGATGGAATATTTTCATAGTCCATTGAAAACAACATGATACACCAAAAACCTCCCTCATGGAACTATAACAGTAGTGTTGCTTTTAGTTTCACCACATGATGCCTCCCATGTCTTAAGAAATTCTAGCCCATGCAAGTACAAGGTTGATTTATCAATTGTATTGGGTATCACACTATATGGATATAAATAAATAAATGAAAATATTTTTACCCAGGAAGCATCATTGGTGCCACCCCCTACATCCCCATACCTGCACACATTGAAACCTTAACCGACCATGTTTAAGGAAGCCGTATTTATAAGAGGAAAAAGTCTAAATATGAATGCACCTGATACCTTGACCTGCAATATGGTATCAAGTAATTGTATGGAAAAATCATGCTTAGGTTTTATTGAATGCTTGATATGGAAATTAATATTAATGTTCTCACCATATTACCACAAACAATTTGCATCTCAATAATTGGAGGGTCTATTCAATGTGAGCGTGTATCTTTTCATAATAAATCTATTTATTTTATAAATAATCCATCATCACCCCCAATCATATGATATTGTGCTTAATGTTATTATATGACCGCATGTGTGTCACATTTAAATTCCTTTTATATATTCAATGTCCCTTTTTCTAAACATGATTTGATTCTATTTTGTTTGCTTCCACTTGATTCGTTTTGTTTGGATGCTTCCTGACTGGCTACTATTTATGTAAAAATTAATTTCAAATTGCTCAGAAATTATTTTTTCTTAGTATTATGTATTCCTTATTATTGGAAATATTGATAAATTTATCTAGACCGTTGATCACGCAGATCCAACGACATAAAATTTTCCCTAGTATGTTTTCTCAGTGTGTTTCTTTCCATCATATTTTAAGGTCAATCCACATCACACCCCTCACAACCAATTGGATTCCCCCGCATGATATTGGGAGTGAGTTGGATTGAGTCCATCACCATCCCAGTGCATGGTACTACTTCGTACCAATTCAATATAATTGATTCTTGAGTTCTTGATGTCCCTGCCATAACCTCGAATGATACAGGTGAACACTAATTTTCATAAAAAACTTAATGAAACAGTGTTAGTAACCTTAAATAATGTTCTAATAATTTTTTTAAGGAGAGTATATTATTTTTCCTTCTCAAATGGCCCAAATTCCTTATTTTTTTAATTTATTTTGATAACCCCCCTTTCAAGGGATGAAGGGGAACCCTTACAAGGGCCATAGGCTTAGAGATTACATGAACCATATGTCTTAAGGAAATATACAAACTATAACTACCTGGAAATGATCCTCCCCAGCTTCTTCATCGTGATGTCAGCTCTGCACCTTCGCATGGATTGTTTAGCTAGGATTCCTATGCATGCATAGGCTAGCCCTAATGGAAATTCCATACCCTCTCTTTCTGAAAAATCTTCTTAGATTATGATCTGGTGAATGCGCCTTCTCTGAATCCTCATTTGTAGTCTGTTCCTTGTAGAGTTTTTCTGGTTGTTAAGCACAATTTTAGGTGGCCCAAAGGACTTGGGGTGACCCAAAGGCCTTGAGGTGTCCTGAAGGCCTTGAGGTGGCCTAAAGTCCTTGAGGTGGCCCGAAGGCCTTGAGGTGGCCTGAAATCCTTGAGGTGTCCCAAAAGCCTTACTAGCCTGAAGGCCTTGGGTGGCCCGAAGGCCTTGAAGGATATGAGGCCCAAACCGGTGGCCCAAATGCCCAAATAAATGAATAGTTCTAGGTTCTATAGTACCGAACATTGCCTGCTAGAGTTCCTGATATAGTACCTACTACAGTACCGCCACAATACCTACTACAGTACTACTAAAGTACCTAGAAATTATGTCTCCGCCTGATTTTGAACTCGGGTCTCTTAGATTCACTTTCCAAGTCCTCACCAACTGGGATGAGGCTCCTATGCTAGAGTATATTATTTTAATTAATGTAATTTTAGTGCAGGTTTTCTAATGGAATATCACGTCCATCCAATATAATCATGGATCTAATATTCCTTATGATGATAGACATTAAAAGATGAGTATTTTTATTTTAATGAATAAAAATAAAATAGTTTACCATTTCATAACAAGAACTTGTGTTCTAGTAGTTTTGATCAATGATTATTGGGTTTTGGATAGATTTGAAATTGAGATTATCAAATGTTACACCTTGGACCATTCCTTTTCCAACCCACCAATATCCATAAACATTGATTTAAAATGGAGGTGCATTGATTGTGTTAATTCATTAGATATTAGGGATAAGGAATATCCTATGTACTAGATGATTCTTGATTCAAGCTCTATTTGTGAATTATGACATCCAATTTATCTTTTCATACTGAATTTTCCCTACTTTTATTCTATATTTATATATTGATTTGTTTTCATACATGAAAATTGATTAGTATTATTTTAATTTATGAAATTGTTGTACTAGATCATATGTATACTGGGTTGTTTTTCATTTTTGCATGGGCCTGTTTATTAGGTCACCAACTCAGCATGGTTTTCTTATTCATGCGGCTGGTGACCCATCGATCCTCCACAAATTTCTTGATGGTCGTTGATTAAACTCACTGCCTATTTGATATCACTATTATAAATTAAGGCTTTGGATCCCCCTAGAAGGGGAGACCACCCGTTCTCTCCCTCAGTGCACCCGCCTCCGGCTCCGGCTCCGGTTCCCTCTAGATTCGACTCCCTCTCCCTCCTACTCCCTATCCCTCCCTAACTCCCCTCCCCACCTCTGCCTCCATCTCCATCTCCCCCGACCCCCTCTCCTCTCACCTCACCTGTCACCGTAATCGACCCAGAGCTGAGCACCCACATCCACCCTCACTACCGCCACTCCTTCCTATCTCATCGGTCCTCTGAATACACCTCTACATGATCATTTTGACCTTCCCTCTACAATGGCCTCAAAATCTTTCTTAGCTAGAACAAATTGGACATATTTAAGAATACTTCATCTTATAGAATCATCAGGGAGGCACTAAAGTCTTTGGTTAAAGGATTTATAATAGATATGTTATATTTTAGAGGAATTCTATATAGTTCATGATATATGGAATCATAATAAAGATATGGATTATGTTCAATACAATAGTCCAATTTTCTCCATTACTTATTAGATATCATAAGTAGCGGTAGGTATTTCTTGAGAATCATGGGAAACAATATGTGTATGTCACCTACAATGATTAAATTATAATTGGTGATATTGACATTTCGTAGTTGGAAATAAATAGTTATTAGTTAAAAAACATAAGTTCATCATGTCTTATTAATGATAGGATGTAATCAATGGTGATATTACTACCAATTCAATCATTGAAACAGATATGTAGTTGTCATAAAATATAATTCACTACATGGATTATATGGAGTAATATTTCCCCCAAAAAACCATTTTGGATTGGTGATGATATGGATATTCAAAATGATGACAAAATTTTATTTCGTTGCATAGGGAATTCATAAAGGATGATTGATATCCCTATTTTGATTTTTGTTACTATATCCCATCAACATGTGTGAATTAAATCTATCATTATCCATCTTTGATAATTAGATGTATCTATTTAATTCCATGGTTGAATCAAAATCAGTGGCATGGGATCATTGTTGTATGTGATTTCTATTTTCTTTGTTTTTTTGTGTTATAGCTTGAAATAGAATCTTTTCACTAGTTTCAACATCCATCTCATTACATACAAATGATAGTAATTGTTGGTGATATCACCATTTCCTCAAATAAAGTATTCCTCAAATTTAAACAACCCATTTAATTTCTTATATTCTTAGGATTTCCTTGAATTCACTTCACCTATAAAAAAATAAAAAAATAAAATTAATGTACATCTATAAAAAAAATATTCAATAAAATAAATCTAATGTGTTCCTATATTAAGATCACATAAAATTTTACTATAATAAATCACCAATTAATCAAATGGGTGATAATTCACTACTAGAGGATATCTGATATTTCAGTAAAACCTCAACCAAAGAAATTACTAAACCAAATTAAATTTTGATGAATTGTAATTTTATAAATTTTTTGTACTGTTTTGATGATGACCAATGTATACATCCCATTAATCCCAATTTATTTTACAAAAATCTCTACATTGAATTAATGTTATTTTATTTTCATATTTAATCATTATCACAACCAACACCTAATAACATTTTTTATTTTTCCCCAAAATTTTAATAAAGGTTGGGGCCGAAGCCTCATTTTTATTATTAATCCCCAAAATTTTAATCAAAATACATACAATATACCTAAAAAATTATTAAATTGGAGACCTAGTGTTCATACTTTACAATGTGTTTTGTTTATAAATTAATTAATTTGATTTTTAATGAAATTTTTTCAACATATAACCTAGTCTTTCAAAACCATATAACATCATTCATGTAATCTTTTTATAGAGTAACATGGTATATCCAATTCATATCTATAGCACTATAAGATTTAAAATACAACACTATTTATTATATAATGAATAAATTTTCTAAATCTATGAACGAAGACATAAAATGGTGAGAAATTGAGAGACTTGATTGGTGACAGTGTTGTGAATGAATCACAAATTAGAAGATACAGTATGGGAGTTAGAGTAGGACATGATGGAACAATAATCACACTTTTTTAAAAATTGAGACCTGATTAAAATATATGTGTATAATTTTTATGGGAGAAGAATATGAGAACTAAACTATATTATAACTATTTTTTCCATAAAAATAAATAAATATTTTTTATGATGCACCACTATAACAGTAATATTAAATAAAAATTATTTTATTATAATATTAAATTAAATAACAATGATATGAATCCACCATAATCATAATAAATAAAAAATAAAAAATAAAAATAATCACAGTGATCTTAATTTGGGAATTACATAGTGGGTATTCACTAATAAGATGGATGGGCCTATTTATTGGGCCATTGGATCAGCCTAGTTTTCTTATTCCTACAGATGGCGAATCATTGATCCTCTATGACTTTCTTGCTGGCCATTGATTAAAATCACCACCTGTTTGAAATGACTATTAGAAATTAAGGAAATGGAACCCCCTAGAACAGGCGACCATCCATCCTCTCCCTCGCCACACCTGCCTATGCCCCTAACTCTGATTCCCTCTAGCTCCAGCTCCCTCCCACTCCTCCTTCCTCTCCCTCCCTGACTCCCCTCCCCACCTCCTCCTTTTCCTCCCTCACCCCCGACTCCCTCTCCTCACGCCTCACCCGTCACCACAGCTAACCCATAACCAAACGACACCTATCCTCCCTCACTACAACCTCTCCCTCACATCTCTATAGTCCTCTAACTCCGCCTCTATACTCACTTGGTTCCATATTTCTCACGCTATTAGGTAATATTTAATTTTGGTTTTAGGGATTTGATTTTGGGTACTTCTAATACTTAAATTGGAAACTAGGTTAGTGGAATTTGGTTTTCAATGGCCCTTCTATATTATTATGGTGCATTTTTTACTATATATACTCTGTTATTTGGTGGGTGATTCATGTAGTGATCTTGGGAACAAAATTCATAATGATAATGAGTATTGATAAAGGTGTATAGATTTTTGTAACATATGAACTAGGGTTATTGATAATGTCACATAGACTTTTATAATTTAGTATTCTTCTATACAATACCCGATGATACCTGTGGATACGATAATTTACTAGTTGACCTTCAACTTTGTTTACCTTGTGAGTTATTTTTTGTTAGTGAAGACATGACTATGTAATAAAAATTTGTTTCTTATTTATTAAACATGTATGGTGTTGACTTGGTTGCTCACATTTTGGGGATGACCAACTATGCATAGTGTTTTTCACACACCGAATTTTACCTAAAGGTTTATTTAATTATATTTGTTGATTTATTGAGAGGAATTAGCTTAGTCACTAAGGTTCATAGTCAATGGTTGGTATTTGATGATTTTTTTTCATGTACCACATAGGCATGTAGGTTATTATGTTTTGTTTCTTTTTTGTAATTTAGCATTTGTCTTTATATAATTATAGTTTCCTTAGATGTTTTGATTATATTGTATCAAAATTTATGCATTGAAATATTTTTATGATATTAGTGGATGAAAAATTTCTTTTTTTCCATGTTGTCTAACTATGTTTTAGTATACCCAATAAAATTTATTTTGTTTCTTCACTGTTCGAATCCTCCACCCATACGATCAAATAAGTGAAGTAATCATATTATATATGGTCCATGATCTATCCAAATCCTTAATATGAAGAAAAATATAGTGAATGGAACTAATGAACAAGTTCACAGGATGAGAATATGATAAGTGTGTAAGGGAAGAGGATCCATAAACACACCCAACCAGTTTAACTTCACAATTAAGAAATTTACATTGAATATAGATTAAGAATAAGTAATACATATTCAAATATCAAGGAAAATATAACTAGATAACTCAAATTTAAATCAAGATTGAGGGTTTTCTTTTGTTAAATAGATTAAAGATATTTCAATGGAGGAAAACATAGGGAAAATAAAATAAAATGAAATTACAATCAAAGAAATATATAGTCATAATTTATAAAATATTTATTTTTCTAGAGGGTTATCTTACATTTATATGATTCATTATCTACCACTATTAATATAGGATTTATTTCCTTTTCTCACCACCTCTTCTTTCCTTGACCATCCTCCATGTGTCTTTTCTATTAAGGATTTACCTAATTTATTTATGAAACTTACATGAAGACTAATTTTTTCTCATGAGTGCGTGCATGTAAGAAACATTTTGACATTTCCTCATTAGTGGCATAAAACTCTTTATTAGATCATGTGGATCATACATATTTAAGAATCCTTCACCTTATAGTATCATCGGTGATGCACTGGATTCTTTGGTTAAAGGATTTATGATAGATATGATATATTTTAGAGGAATTCTATATAGTTTATGATATATGGACTAAAAATAGAGATATGGATTATGTTAAATATAGTTATCCTATTTTTTCATTAATTATTAGACATAATAAGTAGAATTAGGTATTTCTTATGTATCATGGGAAACAATATGTGTATGTCACCTCCAATGATTAAATTATAATTCGTGATATTGTTATTTCATATTTAGAAATACACAGTTTTCTTTACTTGAAAACCTTAAGTACATCATGTATTATTAATGATAGGATGCAATCAAAGGTGATATTACTACCACGTCAATCATTGAAATAGATATGTATTTTTCATAAAATATAATTCACTGCATTTATGGCATGTAAAAATATCACCCCCGAAAATCCATTTTTGGATTGGTGATGATACAGATATCGAAAATGATGGTAAAAGTTTATTTCATATAATAGGAAATTCATATAAAATGATTGATATCCCCATGTTTATTTTTATTACTGCAACCCATCAACATGTGTGAATTAAATATTGTATTATCCATCTATATAATAAGATGTATCTATTGTATTCCATGGTTGGATGACAATCAGTGGCATCAGACCATTGTTGTCTATTATATCTATTTTTTTTGTGTGTTATAGCTTGAAATATTAATTTGTAACTAGTTTCAGCATCCATATCTATAGATACACATGATAGTAATTGGTGGTGATATCACCATGTCCTTAAATAGATAATGTCTCCAATTCAAACAACCCATTTAATTTCCAATATCCTTAGGATTTCATTGACTTTACTTCACATTGAAAATATAAAAACATAAAATTAATCTACAACTATAAAAAATTATTCAATATAATAAATACAATGCGTTCCTATATTAATATCAATTAAAATTGTACTCTAAAAAATCACCAATGAATAAGATGTGTGGTAATTCAATACTAGAGTATATCTAATATTTCAGTGAAACCTCATCCAAAGAAATGACCGAACCAATTTAAATTTTAATGACTTGTAATTTTATAAATTTTTAGTAATGTTTTGATGATAACCAATGTACACATCCTGTGAATCCCAATTTATTTTACAAAATATGTATTCTTAATTACTTTTATTTCATTTTCATATTTTAATCATTATCAAAAACAATAACCACCAACAATTTTTATTTGTTTTCCAAAATTTTGGTAAAAATACATCCATTATGGCTTAAACATTATTAAATATGAGACCTAGTCTTTATCTAATACAATGTGTTTTGTTTATAAAATTATTAATTTTATTTGTAATGAAAATGTGTCCACATATAACTGATTATTTCTAAACTGTATAACATTTTTCATGTAATATTTTTATAGATGTACATGGTATATCCAATGCTTTTCCATAGAACAATAAGATTTAAATGACATCACTATTTACTATATAATGAATAACCTGTCTAAATAATTGAACGAAGACATATAGTGGTGAGAAATCGAGCGACTTTATTGGTGACAAAGTTGTGAATGAATAAAAAATTAGAAGATATAAAGTGGGAGTTAGAGTAGGATATGATAGAATAATAATCACAATTTTAAAAAAATTGAGATCTAATTAAAATATATGTGTATAAATTTTATGGGAGAAGAATATGAGAATTAATTAAATTATAATTATTTTCCCATAAAGAATAAATAAATATTTTTTATGATGCACCACTATAACAATAATATAAAATAAAACTTATTTTATTATAATATTAAATTATATAATAATGATATGAATCCATCAAAGTCATAATACAAAAAAAATAACATCAATTAAAAAAATCACGGTGATCTTGATTTGGGAATCACATAGTGGGTATTCACCAATAAGAAGGATGGCTAGAAATATCACAATAGAAATAAAACACTTTTAGAATTCAACTAATAATTTTCAGAGGAAATTAAAATCATTAAAATAAAAAATGGAATGAAAACCATGGTTTTATAGATTATATTATATAGAATTAAAGAGAATTTATGATTGTAAGTTATTCATTACACAACTATTAATGGAGGATAAGGTATTTATTATATAACTATTTAGTGTAGATATTAGGTAACTATTAGGGATCCACTAAAAGTAATTGTTAACTATTTTATATAGAGGATTTGGTACGTATAGATAAATGTTATTAATCATTAAATTACAACATAATGTAATACATCCTTTTCAAAATGATAGAAAATATTAAATGTTTTGATAATGACTCCCACATAGAAGTAATTTTCCTATTAAAACACTTGGAAAATGTGTTTTTTTTATTTAAGTGGGTTTCTTTTGAAATCTATATTCAAATTATGTGATGTTTTGGAGAAATAAGTAAATATTTAGGATATATTTGGTAGTACTTCTTAAAAAACTCTTAGAGTACATATCCTTTTTGATAAATTATTTTGTGTAAGCGTTTTCAAATTTCTTAAAATTGCGTTTCTTGAAAATTTATTTCTTGAAAATGTATTTATTCATATATTATAATCGATACTGAATGATGTATTTATGTTTACTTATCCTTTAACTGGCTATTCCAATTTCCTTACCTATTAACAAGTGTAACAAGAAAATTTTCATTTCATAAAAAAAATATATTTTAGTTGAGTTTTATTTTATATATTCATTTAATCAAAATTTTCTTTCTGTTAAAAATGTATGTTTTATCAGAACATGTTTTATAAGCACCTCTCTATAAAATATTTAGTCATGTAAAAAATAAAACTTTAAAAAATAAATGTTATAATTAATTAAATATAATGCAATGATCGTGCTTGTGATTTTTTTTTGTTTTGGGTGAGTATTAATTAAATTACACATTCAATTGGTTAGTCTTGATTTTAAATATATTTTGTGTTATGAAATTCTAAAAATGAATGAAATATGAAGTCATGTGTAAATGTTACTACTTGTTGTACAAATATGAATATGGATAAGAGTTGGATTGGTCTTCCAAATAGAACGTATAGAGAATATTTGGAAGTCATTTTGAGTTTATTTATTTTTCAAGATAATTTAAATGTGAATATATCTATTTTCCATGTAATAAATGTGAAAAAAAATCATACGAGATACCATGAGGGAGAACCTATTATTGAACGGGTTTCTGAAATATTATTTGATTTGGACTCATCATGGGGAATAATATATTCATTTTCATCATAAAAAAATAGTTCATATGGATGTTAATGTAAGGAATACTGGTCCTATTCATGAAATGATTACTGAAATGGTATGTGGGATGGATCTTAAAGCCATTAAGACCGATGGGTTGAATATGCACTCTGGTGGATATTATGATTCATTGAAGTTTTATAAAATACTTGATGATGAAGAAACTAAATTAAATTCTGGGTGTAATTCATATAGTAAATTTTCATTTATCATAGAGTTTTTTCACTTTAAGAGTTTGAATTAGTGGTCAGATACATCGTTTGACAAGCTATTTGTGTTATTGAAAAAAGTACTTCCTACTAATGCTATGATTACTGATTTTTATTATCATGATCTTAAGTAGAAAGTGAACTTAGGTTTCACAAATGTGACTATAGATTTATGTGAAAACAACTATATGCTATTTAGAAATGAATCTATGAATTTAGATAACTGTACGACCTATTATACTTCCATGAGGAAAGATAACGAGGGAAATTAGACTAATCAATGACATACTGTGAAACTGGGGAAACCAATTTTCATAAATAGAATGCATTATATTCCATTGAATATGAGGCTGAAAAGATTATTTATGTCATCTAAATTTCTCAATTAATGAGATGGAATGTGGAAAGAAATAAGGAAAGTGATATGCTAACTAACCCGACATACTCTCTTGTATGTAAAGTTTTTGAATAGAGACACCCTGAATTTGATAAATATAGTCATAATGTCCAATTGGGATTTTAAGTAGATGATTTCAATCCAATCAGATCTATGGTTGGTGCAACTCATAACACATTGCATGTGGTTTTGGTTCTATATAATCTTCCTTTGTGGATTTATAGTAAACAATGATTTATATTAATTTTCACACTTATTGATGGACCTAGATTTCCAAGGGATAAGATTTATTTTTACATTCATCCATTTATTGATGAGTTGAATTAATTTTGGGGTGATGGTGTGATGAATTACGAATGTGAAAGGAATAAAATGTTCAAACTGCAAAATGATTTATTGTGTAAAATTAACGACTTACCAGTTTATGAAAATTTCTTAGGTTGGAGTAGGAAAGGGGAATTTACTTTCTTTTTCTATAATAAAAGTAAAAATTATATATGGCTTAAGCATTTTAAAAATTTTACATACACGGGTCATAGATGTTTTCTTCCCCCTCAGCACAGGTTCAGAAGGGACATAGTGGCATTTTATGGTTCTAGAGAATTCAACCATGCACAAAAGGACATGATAGGAGTAGAAATATTATCATAGATTGAGGAAGAAAATGTCCACATAGTATATAAATTTCAGGATTTGGTGGGTCATCCATTACCCAATATTTTCTGGGTAGTAGGAATTGTAGTCACAATTGGAAGAAGAAAATTAATTTTTTAATCTACCTTAATAGAACATTTTTTAGAAATTATGATCCTTATAAATATGATTAATTTTAATATTAATTTTTATTTTCTTTGTTTAATTATTTTTTTGTATCTTATCAATACGTTGATTGTGGAAAAATAGTTGAAGGGATTAATAGTTGTTTGAATCACTAGTTTGGTCAGAATACCTATTTTTTATTTGTTGTTTTGATTTATATGGGTTGTTTTTTCTATTTTGGTTATTTGTGGCTATATAACTACATGGCGTCTGTTTTTTTTTCATTATTGTCTGTAGAACTACTTTTAGGGGATTTAGAACTATAGTTTTTTGTTTTGTTTTGTTCATTAGTTGTAGAAATCTTGCAGGCTCTCTAGAATTTCATTTTTTTTAAATTATATAGAACAGAGGCCACCTATGGAGGTCCCTATAGATTTTATTTTTCGATACCATTAGTAGCCACCCATAACGGCTGTTGTATCCATTCTTTTGGGCCAATATTGAACAATTTAGTGGTTTCTAATATTATTTCCAGTGATCGATATAATGGTCATGGTGGGAAACCCAATATCGATCACCTTTGGCATCCACTAATGACCTATACCAATGGGTCATTTGCGACCACCAAAGGCTGCAAGGCGTTTCTCACTAAATCCCATTAGTGGACACTTTTTGAGGTTGATAATGGTCAAATTTTTAGCAGTTTATTCACTATCCACGTGTCATGGTGCTTCATTGTTACTGTTGGGTTTATTTTTTTTGAAAAAATAGTGTGGCCTCTCTTGATTGGATCCACTTTTAAAGGATGTCCGGGGATTGATGACCCTCAAAACTCTCGTCGCTTTGGAATTCATTTTCTTTAGATCATCCTATCGGCCTAGTTTTTCTACCATTCTTCTTCGATGAAACATCCCACATCAACGATCTTCTTCATCAGTGGTAAACCTCTTTGTATTCCTCTCTCAAAGTGTACACCATCAGTGTACCACTTCTAGCAGAGATATAGATGATGAAATCCTTCGATTTTAGAAGAATTGTGGTAGATCACCTAAGTAGAGATCGATTAAAAAGAGGTGTGTAGTTTTAAAGTGCGAGTACTTGTTTCTTGGTTGAAGTTAGTTTTGCTACCTGATGAGATTTGGACAACTGAGGTTATTTGAGACCGACACTATAAGTTCTTTATGTTCTTGTTTCTCATTTTCAAGGGTTAGTATTTTAAAGTTTTTATTCTCTTTTTTATTGATTCAATAGACTTTCACTATGTATTTTGATTTCTATTTTCTTGAATTTAATAAAATGTGTGGGTTGGGTGGTGTTTTTTTTGTACACGTAGTCCCCCAAGGGACTGAAGAACGTTAAATCATTTGTTCTTGTTCTTCATTTTATATTATTATGTTATACTTTGGTTTGGTTATGTGATTTTGACTTGTGAATTAAATGAATCAGTTTGGTCCTTATAGGGGTTTACGGTTCTCATGTATTCGGTACTACCTATCCCCTCACAAAGTGGTAGTAGATTTTGTAACATTTCTTTCTTTCACTGTCATTTTTTTATTCCTTATTTATTTATTTACTATTTAGTTTTCTGTTTTTACTTCTACAACATGATCTCACTCGTAAATAACCAATATATTTCTTTATTTCAATTATCTAAAGCAACTTCCCCATCTATATTTATATGCATTATGTATCTCTTTGGATAAAAATTATTTACCCAAGAGATATGATAGTTTTTGGGGGTTTACACTTAATATTTTTCACAAGAACTCTAAATCTACTCTATGGGTAAACATGTCAACAATGAGATATGAAATCAAGAAATTTGATGGTGACAATGACATTAACTCATGGTGAATTAAGATGAGATCCATGCCTGTACAATAGGGCATAATTGATTCCCACTATGGTCTTAATAAACATGTTATTATAGTAAATGAAATTGGACATCCAACTACTTAAAACATAGAGGTTTCCCCTGATGTGTTATTTAATTCACATATCACTTTATTTATTTCATTAGGTGATAAAGTTCTAATAGAAGTTCCTTATGTGTATACTGCGATTGGTATTTGGAATAAAATAGAAAAATTATATATGAATGCTTCACTTGTTGGTAAGATTTTTTTTTAAAAAAAATTCACGTTTAAATTTAAAATAAAACTTGGTAGTTATATTAAATACCATCTGGATGAATTTAACAAGGTTATGTTAGATTTACCCAAAATTGATGTTACTGTTAATGATAAAGATCAAGTAATGATCCTCTTAATTTCTATAGATATTACTTACAACACTTTAATTTATTTACTAGGGGTATACCTCAATCAAAAGGGAAAAAGTAAGTAATTCACTAAAGATAAAATCAAGAACAATAATCACCCTAAACCTAGATCTAACTCTAAGGATAAAAAAGTCACTTGTTTTTATTATAGAAAACCAGGGTAAATTATTCCCAAATGTATGAAACTCAAACATGAGTTAAAGTCTAAAAAGACCATAGATTATCCCCTCTTAGTTGACCATGGATATGACACTACTAAAGCTCTTAATGTGTGTATCCATGTTCTCATTGAATAGTGGGTCTTAGACTCAGGTTGTTACTTTAATATGTGTCCTTTTAGAGATTAATTCCATGATTTTATTTAAAGTATATAAGGATATGTCCTCTTAGGTGATAATAGGAGATGTATGGTTGGGGAAAGAAGTTCTGTTTTGATAGAACTAGATGAAAATTCCATCATCACTTTACTTGATGTAAGGCGGGTTATCAACCTACATAGAAAACTGATTTCCTTAGGGATTATAGACTAAAATGGGGTTTCTTTTAGGTTAAAAAATGTTGTCTTAAAATCTATAAAGGATCTAGAACCATTCTTAACGATACATTATTCAATGGGATATAGGTCTTCAATATAAAGAACCATTCAAGGTAGTTGGGTATTGTGTACAATTCCAACACAAATAATACTATTCTTTGGAATAGAATTTAGGGGCATGTTAGCTATGAAGGCCTTGAGGAACTAAAAAATAAGGAGATTTTGAGTGACATCACACCTTCTAATATTCTATTTTGCGATGATTGTATAATTATAAAGGACAAGAAATTTACCTTTCTTAGGTCTACATTTAAAGATATGATTCCCTTATAATATATCCATTTTTATATTTGGGGACCATCTAGAACTACATCCCATAATGGAGGCTTCTAATTTTTAATTTTTATAGATGAATTCTCTAGAAAAGTATGAATTTATATTCATACAAATAAGTCTGATGTTTTCCAAAAATTTAAAACCTAGAACGATGTGGTTGAAAACCAATTTGGGAAGACAATAAAAACCATGAGAACTGATAATGGGCTTGAATAATTGTCCACTAAATTCATTTAGTTTTGTGAAGATGAAGGTTTTAAAAGGAATATGAATATTATGTGAGCCTCCCAATAGAATGTAATTTTATAGAGGATGAATGTGACTATCTTAGAAAGAGTATGGAGAATGATTTAATTCTCAGGCCTCCCAAAATCCTTTTGGGTAGAGGTTGTTAGCCCTACCGTTTAACTAATAAATAGGTGTCCCTCTTCTACTAATAAATTTAATACACATGAAGAATTTCAGAATGGTAAGAACCTTCTTGTACATACTTTAGAGTCTTCAATTGTACAACTTATTCTCATGTTAAAACTAATAAACTAGATCCAAGAGATCTGGAATTCATTTTTATTGGGTATCCCAAGGGTGTTAAGGGGTATAAAATCTGGGTTGATAATACTAGATACTAAAAGTTCATAATAAGCAAGGAAATTGTCTTTTTTGAGTCTTCCCCTATAAAAACTAAGTATTCCACATTTGGTATCACTAAACCAGCCTTAGAACAAGCTGATGAAGATGAGCCTCCCATCCATTTTTAGGATATTGTCTACCCTACTCCACATGTACCACAACCCACTATTGGGTATTATTATTAGTCATATTTTGGTTCAGATTCTGAATTTGAACCTCCTTCCACTAATAGGGATTACCATTTAACCTAAGATAGATAAAGGAGAGTCCCTAGACCACCTACTCGGTTCAAAAAATATGACATGTATTCCTATGCTTTCCATGTAGCCTAGGAGATAATATATAATGACCCTCAAACCTATAGGCAATCCTTAAATGACAAAATTAAAAAGCAGTGGGTCTCTTCCATTAAAGAAGAAATGAATTCTTTAAATAATAACTATACTTGGACTATTGTAAACAAGCCATCTGATGCTAAAATAATTGGGTCCAAATGGATTTATAAAAGATAAGACAAAAACACTATGGGAAATAAAATCAAGTAAAAAATCTTGGTTAGTTGCTAAGGGTTTTTTTTCAAAGAGAATACTTTGATTAATCTGAAATATTTTCACTTATTGTTAAGAATTATTCCATTAGGATTTTTATTTCCTTTTTTCAGATGATAAAATTCACATTAAAAAAATGGATGTTAAAATTTCTTTCTTACAAGGTGATGTAAAATAAAAACTCTATATGAAACCTCATGATGGTTATTCTAAGAATTTTATAATGAATAAAGGTTAATTTCTGAATAAATTATTATATGGCCTGAAAAAAGACTCTAGGAAGTGGTATATGAAATTTGATTCATTTATGTTCAATAACCAATTTTCTAGGAGTCAATATGATGCATGTGTTATTTTAAATCAAAAAAAAATGTATTCTTTACCTTATGATTTATGTTGATGAATGATTATCATTTATGAAAATATGAGTTTATTTATTACTTTAAAATCACAATTAATAGGAATGTTTGAAATGAAAGACTTAGGTGCATCTAAGAAAATATTGGGTATTGAAATCATTAGAGATATACCAAATAAATCAGTTTACTTATCTCATCATTCTTATATTTTAAATATTCTCAAGAGATATTTATTTTAATCTCTCAACTACATTAATATACCTCTTAAAAATCACTTTAGACTTTCTTTACCGTAAGAACCTACTACTGAGGATGCTATTAAATTTATGTCTATAATTATTTATGCTAACATTGTTGGTAACATTATGCACTATATGATTTTTACGAAACCCAATATTTGCTATGAAATATACACTCTTAGAGTATTTATGGATTCACTTGAAAAGACACATTGGCATGACCTTAAGTGTATTTTAATAAACCTTTCTTTTAGTTAAAATATTTATTTATGTTATGGTAGATACATGGATACTGCTGTGATCATTTCTGGGTATGTTGATACTGATTATGTTGGAAATATTGTCACCTGAAATTCCTTTATTGGTTTTGTATTTACTGCTTTCCATGGTTCCATTTCCTTGAAATGCAATATGAAATCTTTGGTTTCTATTTTAACCACATAATATAAGTACATTTCTTTGATAGAGGTAGTTAAAGACACTTTATGGATTAAATACCTATCTTTTGAACACAATATTTTTAATTCTAAAATTTGTATTTACTCAGATAGATAGTATATACTTCATCTATCCAAGAACATAGTTTTCCATGGTAAATTCAAACATATTGATATTAGAATGCATTTTATTATAGATATTATATAATCAGGAATTGTGTTTTTCAATAAGATACACATTGACATAAACCCAACTGATAGTTTGAAAAAATACTTTGTATTGTCTATGTTTAAATTCTATTTAGAAAGATTAAACTTGGTTCTTATTCTATAAATATAGGTTAAATAACATCACTAAACTAAACGGAAATTTTTGGAGATTTGTGAATTATGTCATTCAATTTTTATTTTCATATTGAATTTATCCCTGATTTTATTTACCATTATAGATTAATTTGTTTTCATGCATGTAAATTGATTAGAATTATTTTAAATGGTCAAATTGTGATACTATTTCATACATATACTAGGTGTTGCTAATTTATATGTGAGTATATTTATTGGGACATCGAATCAGATTGGTTTTCTTATTCATATGGATGGTGAATCAACAATCCTCCACAGCTTTCTTGTAGGCCATTGATTAAACTTGCAGCCTATTTGATTTTCACCATCCATGTGTCTTGGAGATTAATTGCACCTGTTGGGTTTGTATTTTTCCATGGTGGAATGTAATCTCTTTAATATATTCACTATTCTAGGGTGTCAATGGATTTATGAACCCTATAACCCTTGTTGCTTCGGTATTCATTATCTCTAGCTCATCCTCTTGCCCAGGTTTATCTCCCGTTTTACTCCGATGAAACATCCTATATTGGTGATCTTATTATTACTCAATAGTGAACCTCTCTACCTTCCACTCTACAAGTGTACACCACTGGTATACCACTTCTAGTGGATATCTAGATAACAGCATCCTTCGGTTTGATAAGACATGTGGCGGAGCACCCGAGTGGAGATCCATTTGAACCAGGTGTGTGGTATTATGGTGTGAGTACTTGTTTCATGTCTGAATTCAGTTTTTTTACCGAAGAGATCAAGACCACCAAGATTCTTTGAGTTAAAAAATATAATTTATTTACGTTCTTGATTCTTGTTTTTGACGTTTATCATTTCAATGTTTTTCTTCTCTTTGTTATTTCTTCTACAGACTTATACTCTATATTTCCATTTATATTTTCTTGAGATTAATAAAATTCATGTGTTGGGTAGTGTTCCTTATATGCATGTAGGTGCACAAAGGACCGAAGCATGTTAAATCATGTGTTCTTATTCTTATTTTTATATTCTTGTATTCTTATTTGTTTTGGTTATGTGATTTTGACTTGTTCCTATAAAGAATTAGTTTGATATTTATTGGGGTTTTTTACAGTTCTCCATGTCTACCTATCCCCTCACACCATTGGTAGTATTGGTGAAGGTAACATCGTTTATATTTATATTATGCACAATCACAACATTCCCATGTGTACCTCCACTCCCGATACATCATTTTTACACATGTTGAATGTTAAAATTTATTTTGAAATATTCAATGTAAAAAATATATTTAGACACAGTTATCCCCTATAATAATAGTGATTTATTTTTGTTTTAGATATAAGTCCATAAAAAAACACAACTTTGAATATTGTAAATGTCAGTTTTTTGAGGTGTTATCAAGGTGTGGGATGTGGGTAAAGGTGATATTCCACATGAAAACTGGGAATTATTAATAGTGACAATGTGAATGATTTTTAGATGAATAACATCAATGTTGGTAGTATGCTCAGGTGAGGATGTCTTGAAATTGTGAACATTCACTAAATTACACATCATCAATTGAATATGAGATTGTGGTTGCTCCACAAAATGAACATCTGTTATGGTTAATCCATTGATTGAAGTAAAACCGAGCACTTGTATTTTATACTCATATCTCCTCTAATATAAGTATGTATATTTTTATACTCTCTCATTACCATAAGGTTAATATATTGATAAAACTAGAAACAAAATTTCCCAATCACGTATTTTTAGTGCTAATGTGGTGCATCGACCTAAAAAATGGAAACCTAAAAATGTATAAACAATTTCAAAATAGTTTATATGCACCTATAAAAATATGCATAAAAATGTATAATTTTTTTTTGAAATAGTACAAACTTGTATAAACATGAATATCATAATAGTGAAAGGAACATTTCACTACTACTATAAAATTCATAAAATTTCATCAGTTTATCATAGTTAATGTTAAAAGTGTATAAAAATGTATAAAAATATGTAAAAAAATTAAGAAACCTAATGAAAAACCTATATAATGTTAGTAAAAATAATCTAGAGCACTCTTTTACGGTCCACAAAAAAATTCAAAGATTTATTATACTCTAAAAAATGACAAGTATAATGCACGACTACTACAGACGACACCCAAAAAATTCCATAGATTTATCAGAGTTAAATTGAAATGTGTCTAAATATATATAATTTTTTTATAAACACTAGTAAAAAAATGTATAAATTTAGAGAAATGTGCCAGAAGACCTTTTTGTAAGTGTTAAACAACATAAAAGAACACCGCTAAAAAAGTTACACGACACAAAAGTTCTCTTTTATTGAATGTGTTAGAATAATATTTTTATGAAACATGTATAATATTATTGAAAAGTGCCAGAAGCACTTTTTTAAGTTTCACACAATATAAAATTTCATAGATTAATCATATTCAAGGTAACAAATAATTTAAAAAATATGTATTTAGGTAACACCCCAAGGTTTTGAAAATAAATGAATTTTATAATCTATCCATTAAACACAAAATTTTCCTCTACTAAGTTTTGAATTTTGAAAAACGGTCATCTAGAGTTGTGACCAGTAAGTCATTTGGAGTCTGATATAATAAACTTGATTTTTGGGGAATAGTAATATACCCTTATGAATAGTAATATAAATAGTAATATGACCCTTATAAATATTAAATTTTTATATTATTTTATTTTCTTAAGGTAATAATATAATGAGATTTTAATTTATTTTTCAATGTGATATAAAACTAATTATATGTTTAAAATTGTTATTTTTCAAATTAACTATGATTTTATTTAAAAATTAAATTAAAAATGTTTATAAAATTATTTTTGAAAAATATATTTCATTTTTGAATTCTACACATCAAAAAATGGTAGGGGTGAATTTTTGGTATTTTTCTGAAATACTTGAATTTTTCATGAATAGTAAAAATACAGTTTTGAGTTTTCGGTATATTTGATGACATCATAATGATGTAATAATTAATAAAAAATTCTGGTAGACTTGTTTATAGTACAATAAGATATTATGTTTCCCAAGTGGCTAATACCATGAGAAAATACAATGGTCAAGCCCATGGTTTTACAAAAACCACTAATGAGGTGTCTTTAAATTAATAAAAGATTCTCTCTCTTTTACTATAAATACCCACTCATCCATTCATTTTATTTACTTAAAAGTCCCTCATCCTCAAAGATATGATGGTTTTACCACTCTATGAGTCATCCCAAGGTGTCCTTAATCCCCCAAGGTCCCAACCTTCAAGTTCTAGGAGCTACTCTACAAGGTAAGAAAATCCTTCACCCTTCTCTTTTAGTCAACAATTCTTTTATATTATCTCTTTAAATTTCTATTATCATATGTTGGGGTTTGATTTTATGAATTAATCTTACTGAAATTTTTATTTCCATATTATGATATACCCTTTTTCTCTAATCACTTCATTTTATGAAATTTTAAGTGACGCCGTTAGACTGCCGAATTTTCATAAGGGATCTCTCAACTTTTCTTTTACTTTCAAGTTCATCTCTTTTCTTTTACAATACTCACCTCCTCTATCAAAATGAAAATTATAACTCTATTATCATATATATACTGTAATTATATCATGTTAATGTATGAACCGTCATGAATATCCTCTCTCTCTCTCCTTTTTATTTTATAAACGAAATCAACATCCATGAGGTTCCAATTTATAGCCTACGTGGACGACGAAGTTTCGTTCTTAAATTTATCCTTCATTACTATTCATGAAACCATTTTGATTTTTGAACTAGACTATAATATATGTATTATAAAGAAATTAATATTCAGGAACTAGTATATGAACATATTATTAAATCATAAGACCAAACTAGTTCCTAATAATCAAAATACCACTTAAATAATCTAAGTGAATATCATTAATAATTCATCTAATGATTCATCCTATTTCTATGTAACCAAATGATATAAATGAACATTAACACTTATTTATTTTCATAAATAATATTTAATTTAAATTCTATATATTTATATCCATTACACATGAACTCCATTACTTAAAAACAAGAGAACTGATTATGAAAATCAAAAAAATAAACACTGCAGAATGACGAAATTCGATATAATAAATTGTCAATAAGAACATAAATGAACTAAAAAAATTATTTTAAACTAAATAAATGTCTATTAATTTCTTAAATAAGTTATTAATAAGTCTAATTTCATATTCCAGGAGCTTAAGTTCAAGAGCGGAACACGTTCAGACTTAAGGTAAGGGTTTTTCCACCCAAACTTCCATTTTCATTCAGGTTACTTTTATTGTATAATTAACCCAATAAAACTCTTTTGTATTATTATTTACTCATCAAAAATTATGTGTTTGGGTTATATATATGTTTACCAAACAGAATAATTCCTTATTTTATGGATGGTTACACATTTTAAAAGGAACTTACGAAATTGTTTCTGAAATACAAGACCGATCCAAGGGAATTTATCTAATTTTTACCTATTTTAAAGGGCACTATATAATCTATTTTTTCAAACCATTATCTTTATAAAATCAATAATTTTATTATTAAAATACTATCTTGCTTCACTTCTGGTTTTATAAAAATATTTTTTCAAAATAACTCTTCTTTTCAAAGTAAAGGAGTATTTATCTCAAGATTTACTCGAAGATTTTATAAGAGTATCTTCATCTATTTCAAAAATATTGTTGATTATTATGTATTATTGGGATTAGTATTAAATTTTATCATCTACCATATTTAATTTAATTGTTTATGATTATATTTTTTTATGGTTGTGCTATCTTAAAACCATTCACTAATTTACTCAGAATGGTTACTGTTTATGCTTAATGTTCGGGGAAAGTTATTTTCATTTCATATATTTATTTCAATATGAATTTATATATTGTTTATATTTATACCCGTTAATACGACGAATTAATTTTACATATTAAGTGTCAGGTGGGTCCCTCTATAGCCCCTCGGTGCATCAGTAGGTCTCACGAGACAAACTACGGTCTTGACACAAGCCCTTGACAAAATAATTATTTATGGTCTTAGAATGAGGCCTTAACAGTACAGTTATGTTGTCCTACATTATGCATTCCCTCATTATGAAAATAGTATTGATGGTTCATGTGGTTATTTGACTAGTATAATATTGATGATTATGTTATGTTATGGAAATATTTACTCAACTCATATTTCTACCATATTATGTTCGAGTTTATTTTTAAAGGCACGTGTTTTAAATTATTCACCATGTCTAATGTTTATGTTATCTTCCACTGTATTGCTTCCCCTTTACTTATAATTTTAGCTCACCCCTTTCTTATGTTTCAATTTCTCAGGATATGAAGAAATTTTTTATGAATGACATGCTGAAATAACCTAGGAGTTATGGAAGTGTCTAAGGAGTTTTTATGTTGTATTTCTTTTGAAGTTATAATGTTGAACTTATGTATGTATCTTGTTTCTAATAATACTAAACTAATGGGTCCTTCAGGATGCTTATTCCTTGTTTATATGAAAATGTAATAAAATAAGACACCGGCTTCGGGCAACTGGGGTCAGGTCCTTACAGTTGATATCAAAGGAAGTTTAGTAGAAAACGTGGAAATTAGATTTAGAAGATGTTGATTAGGGAATATTCCATAAGATAGTCTTTGAGGATAAATATACAATAACATCCTGATATTTTGGTAAGGAATATATTATATAGATCTTTCAAGCAATACGTCCCTGTCTAGATACGAGCAGATAGAGGCAACTCTGACATAGATGTACCTAGGAGTGAAAGCTCCAACAAGGAGTTTTGGGCTTGACCCAGGGTATCCTCGTACACGACAATGGGCCATTCTATACTCTTGGTTATGACACTCCTAGGGGATATACTTAGGATAATTTACATTTTCTTTACAAGCCATTATAAAGGATTTAAATGTAAATTTTTCCTCAAAGATACCATGTTTATGGTTAAGAAATTAGTTATGCGTAGAAATTTGATTTATGATAAGTATTTACATTGAAATTATAAATTATGATTCATAACCTAATCTAGTGTATGCCATTATTTAGAAATAAAGCCTAGTGGAAGGAATGTAAACCACACAAATGCACGTGTCCCCTGTAGGGATTTCCCTCTGATGCAAGATAATTATGTTAGATCTGGTGCTGTTACTGGTGCTGGGAAAATTATAAATATACTGGGATAACTTACTTAGGTTATGAATAATAACCTTACCCGTATGGAGCATCTAGATCCACCACATGGAGGAGCTATGTTAGATCACTTTATGCAACAACAACCGCCACCATTAAATGAGACTACAAACCCATTTGTAGCTGAGCAGTAAATAAGTTCCCTAGAGAAGATATTTCTCACTTTGGAATGTAACAAGATATAGAAGGTCGTCATGGAAGTTTATCGTCTATTGGGAGATGTGGATCAATGGTGGCCATTAATCCAAAACACAAAAGAGGAGGAAGAGATAGAAGATATGTAATGGAGGGACTTTAAGGAAATATTCCTAGAGAAATATTTTCCTTGTGAACAATGATTGGATATGGAAAGACAGTTTCTGAATTTGAAGCAAAAGGAAGATGATAATGTTTCAAAGTATGAATCTAAATTCACAAGACTAGCAAGGCATACTATGGACTACATACGAAATATGAGGAGAAAAATTGATCGATTCTTTGAATATTTTAAACCATTCCTCCGAAGGGATCTAGTCTCCTAGAATTTCTCATCATATGAAGATATAGTTTCATGTGCTATCAAGACATAAAATCAATTCTCTAAGTCTTATTACTTTATGGGAAAGCAATAGAAGAAGAGTCCTACTGAAAACTCTGGGAAAGTAAATAAGAAAATAGGGAAGAAGGTAAGAGTTGAATTTCCATCACGCAGTAATTGTGGGAAGAAACACCCTGGCACTTTCCTGAAGGGAATGGGAGTCTGTTACAAGTGTGGAGAAAAAGGCCAACAATATCAGGATTGTAAGGGGAAGAAAGAAGCTAACAATGTTCTATGATACAATTGCAGGGAGATGGTACATTATGCACATGAATGTACTAAGCGTCAAGGAAATGTTCCCCAAAGAAGGCCAAGGGAGAAGGGCCAAGATTATGCGGTGACAACCGCGGAGGTTTAAGTTTTTAGCGAAGTGGTGGTAGGTACATTGATCATTTCATCAAACTTAGCCAATGTTTTATTTGATTCTGGATCATTTCATTCATTTATATCTTCCCAGTTTTCCAATAAAATTAGATATGTTTAATTTTATTTAATAAAGGAGTTATCAATCAAAACCCCTAGTGGATGTATCATTGCAATAAATGTGTGCCAATTAGTCCCCATCATAACACATAAACATGATTTAGTTTCTAACCTTATCATCATACCAATTATTTACTTTGATATAATTATCAGTATGAATTGGATATCAAATTATTATGTGAAGATCTATTGCAAAAAGAAACAATTTACAATTTTTGAGAATGGTACTTATCTTTAGGGTAGAAACATCACCATCTTATTCTCATCTAGATACTCCCCAAGTAGCTCTACTGAATTCAATTATTAGGGAGGAAGAGGATGCAATAAATATGGGTGAGTAAAGGAATGTTCAAATATAAGATGTACCTATTGTGAAAGAATATATTAACATCTTTCCATAGGATTTACCTAGACATCCTCTAGATTGGGAAATTGAGTTTTCCATTAACTTAATTCATGGTTCAAGGCCCATATCAAAGACCCCTTATAGAATGTCCACTATGAAGTTAGTGGAACTAAATAAAAAACTAGAGGAATTGAGTGATAAAGGATTTATTCACCCTATAATTTCTCCATGGGGATCCCCTATTATTTTCCTTAAGAAGAAATATGGGTCTATGAGGTTATGCATTGACTACAGTGAGATCAATGCTATAACAATAAATAACAAGTATCTTTTACCTTGAATTGATGATTTATTTGATCAACTTCATAGATCCCAATATTTTTCAAAGATGGATCTTTGATCTGGATATCATTAGTTGCTTGTGAGGAAGGAAGATAGTCCAAAAACAGCATTCTGAACTAGGTACGAGCATTACGAGTTTACAATAATGCCTTTTGGACTAACTAATGCACCATTTGTTTTCATGGATATGATGAATAGAGTTTTCAAGGAATATCTTGATGACTTTGTGGTGTTGTTTATTGATGATATACTAGTATACTCTAAAAACTATAATGATCATGAAAATCAATTGCGCACTATTCTGAAGACTCTGAGAAGAAATGAATTATATGGAAAGTTTAGCAAGTGTGATTTTTGGCTTCAATTAGTTTCCTTTCTGGGACACATTGTCTCTAAGGATGGAATATCTGTAGATCCTATAAAGATAAAGGCTGTGCAAGAATGGACTACTCTAATGAAAATAACTTAGGTATGTAGTTTTATTGGTTTAATAGGATATTATTGGCGTTTTGTACATAAATTCGCCCGTTTAGCCAACCCAATGACCAAGCTCACACGAAAAGGGGTTAAGTTTGTATGGATGAAGTAATGTGAAGAATTTTTTGAAGAATTGAAGAGACGGTTAGTGAATGATCTGATCCTAACCCTACCACCAGGGAATGATGGGTTTGTTATCTATAGAGAAGCATCAAATAAAAGACTTGGTTGTGTCCTTATGCAGAATGATCGAGTGATTGCCTATGCATCTAGACAGCTAAAAATTCATGAACAAAACTATCCAACACATGTACTCACCTATGAAGAAGTAGAACTTGATCCTGATATTTCTTATTATGAAGAGCCTATCAAGATTCTTGATACTAGAGAACAAGTATTGTGAAATCGGATGACTCGTCTGGTAATGGTTTTTTGGAGGAACCATAATATGGAGGAAGCAACATGGGAGTCTGAAGAGCTTATGTTGAAGACATACCTGAATCTTTTTAGGTAACATTTTTTGAATTTTGAGGATGAAATTTTTGTAAGGAGGGGAGAATGAAACACCCCAAGGTTTTGAGAATAAATGAATTTTATATTCTATCCATTAAACACAACTTTTCCTCTACTATGTTTTGAATTTCTAAAAACAGTCATCTAGAGTTGTGACCAGTAATTCATTTGGAGTCTGATAGAACAAACTTGATTTTTGTGGAATAGTAACATACCCTTATGAAAAGTAATATGAATAGTAATAGGACTGTTATGAATAGTAAATAATGATATTATTTGATTTTATTAAGGTAATAAGATAATGAGATCTTAATTAAATTTTCAATGTGATATAAAACTAATTATACCTTTAAAATTGTTATTTTTCAAATTAACTATGATTTTATTTAAAAATTAAATTAAAAATATTTAGAAAATTATTTTTGAAAAATGGATTTAATTTTTGAATTCTACACATATAAAAATGGTAGGGGTGAATTTTTAGGATTTTTCTAAAATACTTGAATTTTTCATGAATAGTAAAAATACAGTTTTGAGTTTTCGGTATATTTGATGACATCATAATTATGTAACAATTAATAAAAAATTATGGTAGAATTTTTTACAGTAAAATAAGATATTAGGTGTCCCAAGTGTCTAATACCAAGTCCAAATACCATGGGCAAGCCCATGGTTTTACAAAAACCACTAATGAGGTGTCTTTTTAAATCAATAAATTTTTTTTCTCTCTTTTACTGTAAATACCCACTCATCCATTCATTTTATTTCATTCCAAATACCTCATAACCAAATATCTAGTGGTTTTACCTCTCATGTATTACTCCCAAGGCGTCCTTAATCCCCCAAGTTCCCAACCTTCAAGTTCTAAGAGTTACTCTACAAGGTAAGAGAATCCTTCACCCTCCTCTTTTAGTTGACACTTCTTTTATGTTATCTATTTGAATTTCCATTATCATATTTTGGGGTTTGATTTTATGTATTCATATTAATTTAATTTTGATTTCCATATGTTTATATACCCATTTTCTCTCATCATTTTATTTTATGAAATTCTAAGCGACGCCGTTAGGCTACCGAATTTTCATAAGGGATCTCTCAACTTTTCTTTTATTTTCTAGTTCACCTCTTTTATTTTATTCTCCTCACCTGCTCTGTCCAAATGACCATTATAACTCCATTATAATATATATAATGGAATTATATGAATGGAAAAACCATCATCAATATACTCCATCCCTCTCTCTCCCTTTTATTTTATAAATGAAATCAACGTCCATGAGGTTCCAATTTATAGCCTTCGTGGATGGCGATGTTTCGTTCTTAAATTTCTCCTTAATTAATTATCATGAAACCATTTTTATAGTTGAAACAGAATATAATATATGTATTATAACTAAATTAATATTCAGGAACCAGTATATGTATATATTATTAAATCATAATACCAAACTAGTTCCTAATAATCAAAATACCACTTAAATAATCTAAGTGAATATCATTAATAATTCATCTAATGATTCATCCTATTTAAATGTAACCAAATGATATAAATGACCATTAAAACTTATGTATGTTAATAAATAATATGTAATTTCAATTCTGGAGATTTACATCCATTCTACATGAACTCCATTACTTAAAAACAAGAGAATCGATAATGAAAATCAAGAAAATGAACACTCCAGAACGATGAAATTTGATATAATAACTTCTCAATAAGAACATAAATGAACTAAAAGAATTATGATATACTAAATAAATGTATATTATTTTATGAAATAATTTATTAATAAGTCTAATTTCATATTCTAGGAGCTTAAGTTCAAGAGCGGAACATGTTCGGACTTAACGTAAGGGGTTTTCTACCCGAACTTCCATTTTCATTAGGGTTACTTTTATTGGATAATTACCCCAATTAAACTCTTGTGTATTATTTTTTACTCCTAAAATATTATGTGTGTGGGTTATATATATGTTTGACGACCATAATATTTCCTTATTTTATGGATGGTTACATGTTTTAAAAGGAACTTACAAAATTGTTTTCGAAATACAAGCCCGATCCAAGGGAATTTCTCTAATTATTACCTATTTTCAAGATCACTATATAATCTATTTTTTTAAACCATTATCTTTATAAAATAAATAATTTTATTATTAAAACACTATATTTATTAAATTCTGATTTTATACAAATATTTTTCCAAAATAACTCTTCTTTTCAAAGTAAAAGAGTATTTATCTCAAGATTTACTCGAAGATTTTATAAGAGTATCTTCATCTATTTAAACACTCTTATTTATTATTATGTATTATTGGGGTTATTATTACATGTTATCATATACAATATTTAATTTAATGGTTTATTTTTTTTTTCTATGAATGTGCTATCCTAAAACCATTCACCAATTTACTCTAAATGGTTAGTGTTTATGCTTAATATTTGGGGAAAGTTATTTGCATTTCATATATTAATTTAAATATGAATGTATATGTTGTTTATGTTTATCTCCATTCATATGAGGAATTCATTGGACATAGTAAGTGTCAGGTGCGGCCCTCTATATCCCCTCGGTGCATCAGTAGGTCACATGAGACAAACTACAGTCTTGGGACAAGGTCTTAACAAATGATTATTTATGGTCTTGGCATGTGGCCTTGATAATATGGTTATGTTGTCCCACATTATGCATTCCTTAATTATGAAAATATTATTGATGTTTCATGTAGTTATTAGACTAGTAGAATACCCATGATTATGTTATGTTATGAAAATATTTACTCAGCTCATATTTCTGCCATATTATGTTCAAGTTTATTTTTAAAGGCATGCGTTTTCAATTATTTACCATATCTAATGTTTATGTAATATTCCACTGTATTTCTTAGCCTTACTGAGCATTTGAGCTCACCCATTTCTTATTTTTTAATTTTTCAGGACATGAATAATTTTTTTATGAATGACATGCTAAAATAACCTAGGATTTATGGAAGTGTCTAAGGAGTTTTTATGTTGTATTTATTTTCAAGTTGTAATGTTGAACTTATGTATGTTTCTTGTTTCCAATAATACTAAAATACTCTATCCAGAGATGCTTATTACTTGTTTGTATGCCAATGTAATAAAATAAGGCATTGAATCTGAGCAACTAGGGTCGGGTCCTTACAATTTACATCAAAATATAATGACCAATCAGAAATAAAGATGCATGAATATTTAAAAGGATGTATTATAACATTCCTTTGATGATTCACTGCAGAACTCTATAGAACTTTTAATTTCTTTTTGAACCACACTTTTATCCATATACATGTGATGGACAATGTAGGATGCATTTCCTTGGATTGTCTAAATCAAACACATTAGGTTTTCTATGTGATGATAGTTTGAAAATGTTTCTCCTAAAATGGATCAAATTCACAAATAATAGGAATATAAAATTCTTGACTGGGCTATGAATAATAAAATAATGAATATCAAGATTAACCACTAAGATTTATTCTATAACCTTCTATGGGGATTTAGGAATATCATTCATCTAATTTCCGAGACTATCTATCCCAAAACAAAAATAAGCATAGTGCATTTTTAATATATAAGAAACAAACAAACTGGTAGGAATTGGTGCAAACTTCTGTATGGTGTATTCTTTTTGGATTATATAAAAAAGATAATAAAAAACATTAGAATCCATTTAAATGGAGGTAGAATATCTATCATTATATAAAAAAATGGGAACACTATTTCTTTGATTATTCTAGAATTGGATTCCATATACCCTTCTTGTTTAGTGAAAAATAATAGTAATAATAAAATTATGAAATTCCTTATAAAATCAATGGTTTGAAAATTAAACAATCTATAGAAAAATATTTAGGAAAAACATATATTAAAGTATTATAAATAAAAATATATTATAATATGTATTGAGGTAAGAGATATAACTCTCATATTTTGGAAGAGTGTTCCTAAAAGTTATAATATCTCACTGGTTACAACATTATATCACAATGTTTGAATAAAATTTATAAAATGTGTACTTAATGTATAGGATACAAAACTATTTAATAAGTTGGAATTAGGTAAGAGATATAACACTCATATCCTAGAAGCGAATTCATAAATGATTGATAATATCACTAGATATCATATAAAATCTCTGGCTATGAATAGATTGATTCTAAGTAACTCCAATATACAAGAGAAAAATAAGAATAGTCATGTCACAAATATTGAGTATCACCCCAAATTTTTATGTTAACTCAAACCATAAATGAAATTTCTAAAAGGTACTTAATTAAAACAAACCTAAGTAAAAAATTAATAATATTGAATAAATAAATCAAATTAATTTTCAGTTTTATTTTTATCCATCTTGCATTGACATAAAAAAACTGATTTTTGATTATTTTTCTTTTTATCCAAATAATATGTGTAACATTATAACTCATTCAAGGAAAAAACTCACATATGTTAAATATAGATACATTCATGGTATATAAAATCAATTTTTATTATATATAAATCAAAATATTATTAATATATATATAAATAAATTAGAAAATGGAAGTAGTTAATTGAAAATATAAGCTGAAGTATATCACTATAATGACCCATTAAATTGGAAACAATAATTCCATTTTATATACTCAATTATTCAAAATGTGTTCTATTAAATGCATGTTGATCATTCTCAAAAAATATATCAAAACCATGTTATTTTTTAATGACATATAAATTGTAGAAAATTGGACACTATGAAAAAAACTATGCACTTAGTGTAGAAAAACATCAGTAATTAAATGTACTAGATTATCATCAACAACAATTCTTTGAATTTTAAAAAAACCTTTAATCCCATGCCATCTAAATTTCTATATAAAAAGAATAAATCATAAGTTTAAATCAGGTAATGCAGTAAAGATTAATAAGCCCAGTATTTAGTTTTTATTACCAAGTTAATAATAGCGGTGAAAATATATTTAAAGAATAAAAATAAAACAAGAAAAAAGTTATTTGTTTTCTTAATTGTAATGAACTATATGTGCATTAAAATTACAATTAAAATATGGATCCTTTATAAAAAAGAGGTGATCACCTTTTGGGGGATCCCATTATAGAATATTCATTGATGCTTGTATCATATACAATTTTATTTGAATGTACATTGTGTTAGTGGATATGCATAATCCAGAATAAAATCCTACATAAAATGTAACAGATGGTCCCTTATTATTACCGTCCCATATAATTAAATATACCTGAACTAATAATTACACATCAATATTCAGGAAATATATCTATTTTTATAAAACTAGTAGTAAAAGAAATCATATACACTATTTCTATGATAAAAAATTCTATGCCTTGAATCCTATCAACAATCACATGAAACATGATTCTTACGTGGATGTCTAGCCATCCTCAATTGAAATTGCATAATTATTTTGACACAGGTATACATAAAAGAGTAAAACCTCTAAATCAACTTTAGCTGAACGCAAAACCTTTCCACGACTAACAATATCTATGAAAATTTTATCTATCTAAAATTAAATTGAGTCATTAAATACCCATATGAAAGTTAAATCAAGAAACAATATCATAAACATTTAATATAACAAATGGAATCATAGTTGGTATTTTGTCTCATCCAGAGTAGAGTAAGAGAATGTGGGAAGAGAAAAGTAGTTACCTTTGTCTCACTTAATGATGGAAAGAAGATACAAAAAGGTGGGATGCACAAGGAAAAGTTAGGATTTGGGAGGTATTATGAGCGATGATGGAGTTTTGAGGTGGTAGATGTCGCGAAAGATGATGATGATAGAGGTGAACCTAGAATGTGGGGACATGCAATAGATCAAAGTTATGGGGGAAGGCGGTGAGGAAATGTGAATGAGGGATGAACAAAACAAGAAATGAATGAATGTAATATAAATAAGGGTAGATAAATATGAATGAAATGGGTGAAACAATGAAAATAACTAGTATATCCTCAAATGGGTGGCAATGAACAATGGGTTATAAATTTGGTACATATGAATAGGGGGGATTTAGGGTTTTTAGTGTGCGATAAAGGGTATACAAATGGATATATGAAGGCATGGGGTATTAAGAGAAAGGTGAAATTGATTTAGTAAAAATTATCATGACATAATTTATATAAAAAATTATTAGGAAGAAACTAATAACCATGACGTTTATCAAATTTAAATTATTTGAATATATATTTATATATAATGAACAATGGTTTAAATTTATATTAAAAGTTCTATTATGAGTATATAGAAAATGTGTTTGGGTGTGTGTGTATTCTTTCCATTAAATATTATTAAAATTTATTTATTTTAATCAATCATATAATAATATATTTTTATATAAAAAATTATATATTCGAAATAGGTATTAATTAAAAATTTAATCATTAGATATTAATCCATAACTTAAATTATGAATACTTTAATTAATCATATATTTATATACAATTATAATAAAAAATTATATTATTTTATATGTTTGGTAAAATATATGATATTATTGAATAATTTATCATAATGGATTTTTATAATGGTAAAACATTAATGGAAAATGATGAATAATAATAACATATTTGTGTATTGGTAAAACATTTTTTTTAATATAGAAAAATTTTAGTGTTAGTAAAATATTTGTTGGGAAAAAAATTTGTTACCTATGATTAATATGGAAAAAATTTATTATCTGTTGGAATTAATAATTTTTTCTCACAGATATATTATATGTGATTAATTATCTTTTGGTACAAATCAGTTTTTTACAGTGACCCACTCTTACCATTGCATATTTTTTCCTTTTTTTATATTTTTCATGTTATAAGTATGAGTTATTATATGATATTATTTCCCTATATAAATTTAAAACTTTTACTACATTTTGATCAAGTTTTAATTTCCATTTCACTATCGACAAAATATTTTATTATTTGTTCCCATTTGATCATAGGTTTTTCGTATTTATACCAAATAAGGTGTGAATATAAAATGTTATTGAATATTAATGAAAATAATTCTTTCATATTTTTAGTAAATGGACCCAGTTTCTCCTCAAAATCCTCTTGGTAGGGATTCTATTTTGATACAAACTACATCAATTGGTGAGTCACATTGTTCATGCATTTATATGGTCTCATTCCTTTGTTACTTTTATTTCATTTATGTTTACTCCAATTTTTTTTAAAATTTTAAAGTATAAGAAACTTCCTCTCACACTAATTATTACTTATTTGAAAAAAATTTCATTTGGGAACTACTTTCCACTAGCTAAATGATGATTCAAATTCAAACTTTGGGGAGTGGCCTCAATGCATTATCATTCAATCAATGTGCTTATGTGATGTATTATGTGGATTCCACATTCAAATGTTAACTTAAACTTCATAATGGATGAGGATGTTTGACATCAAAGTGAGGTTTGGTGGTTTAAGCACTTGACATGTAGTTGGTCGACCGATTCAAGACTCATTATTAATAAACAACAATAATGTGATCCCCTTTCTAACCCATAATTACTCTCAATGGCATCAAAGACAACATTACATCAATCTATTCTGGGATTAATATAGTTTCATCCATTTTCTTCCCCCCTTCATAACAATATAATCATGTATTATTTTATTTATTACTCACTTTCAATAAAAAAATTCTTTAAAATACAATAAATGTAAGAACAATTGTTTTATAAAACTAAAAAATCTATTTTATAAATATTTAATTTTTATTTTAAAAATATTAATTTACTAATAATAAAAATATTATTAAATATTATTTTATAAATATTATATATATTATGAAAAGTTAATCTATAAATATTATAAAATTTTTTATACATATTTAATTTTATACATACAAAATTATTATAATATATTTTTGTTTATGTTTTTATTTAATTACATCTTCATCACATAAATACATTTATTATGTTTTATATAAGTATTATTATGCGAATAATATTTATTTAAATATATTTAATAATATTTAATATATATTTATTTTCATTGTATAAAAATATTTGAATTATTTTTTTATAAACGTTTTATAAATATATTTATTTACCAATTTTAATTATTTTAATTATATAATTTTTTTTATATCATCATCATTATAATTTTTTTAATTATAAAACTTTTATTTTTTTCAATTACTCATATTTCATTATATAAATTTTATAAAAACATTTCCCCAAAAATATTTTATATAATAAAATTTAGCCATAAAAAATATCAAAAAAAAACTAAACCTGATATATCGTATAATAATAAATTTACATTAGACCAATATTAATAAATATAAAATTGAAAAGAAATATGGATTATCAAATGAGAGAATAATAAGAGATTAGATTAAAAGAAATTGGTGAAGTGCGAATAAGAGATGTGGTTGGGGGAACTATAGATTATTTGAGAAATGAAAGATGATTATAAGGAAGGAGTCGATGCGTCGATTGAGGTAGAGGGGTTGTGACTTCTATATTATGTTTATGTCATCACTAATGTGTCATTTCTAAAAGGAGAGTTTCATGTACTATAAGGCAACATTAAGTGCATCCCAAGGAGGTGTGTCAATAATGAGTTGGATAAAAAAAATGAATCGTTGGATATACAGTCTTGAGAGATTGTTTGTGACAGCTTATGAGAGTGTTGGAAAAACTACCCGGGTGTTTATGTGGTATTTTCTCATGTTTTTGTAAGAGGTATTTTATAGGTTTAATTCATGTATACATGATAGAGTTTGGAGTCCAAGGAACTTTATAATAAAATTATTAAATCGTTGCCTTGGGTTTTTACCGCATATTATTTTTTTAGTTCCCAATATCAAATTTTACTTTTTAGTACCATGTTTTTTGATTCGGTTTTTGTTTTGTTAGTTTAATTAAATTATCATGATCTTGATGACACTCTCATAACCATAATTTCAACATCTAATATCCTAGCACCACTACTCTGAATACATCCCAATGGTAAAAATGACACAAGAAATTAAATTTTGAAATATGTTTCTAATTTTATTTTCCTTTTTGCTTTCACAACCTTAAAGTGTCAAAAATGACCTAATATATTAATTGTTGAATCATTGAATAAATTAAAAATACCAATCACTTTTCTTTACTTTTAAAGGTATACATGCCAATCTAAATTAAAATTTAATATAAAAATAATCCTCTATTGCCTTTGGATTTTTGTAGCATAATTGGCATGGAAATCCATTCACTAAATTTTTGATTGATAAAAAAGTACAAGGATCATAGTGAAATTAATATGCATAATTCCTAAAAATATTATTATCTATTTATTTATTTACTTGAGGTTGGATCCATCTTTATCATAAACAAGTAAACATAAATTATTTAAATCAATTTCCAAGGCAACTAAGGCTTGGATGAACAGAACGAGTGGTGATTCCCTGAGCGCTAGAACAATCAGTGGTGAGTCCTTGTCCGGTGATGTTGGGAGTGAGTTGGATTGAGTCCAACACTATCCCAGTGCATGGTACAGCTCTGCTACAATTCAATGTAATTGTTGTTTGAGTGCTTGATGTCCCCATCACACCCTTTAAGGTTACATCCTGAATGTGAACACCAGTTTGCTAGAAAATGTTAACAAAGAAACAATGTTAGTAACATTATATGATGTGTGGAAATTTTTTTGGGAGAGTATATTTTTTTAATTGCGGTAATTTCGGTGCATGTTTTTGAATGGCATCAAATGTTTGTCCAATGTAACTACGCCTAAAATATTTCTTAAAGGATGACAAACATTAAGAGATGAGTGTTTTTTTAAAGAAGAAAAATAAAATAGTATACCATTTCAGAACAAACACTTCTATCACAGTAATTTTGATCGATGATTATTGGGTTTTGGACAGAGTTGAATTTGAGATTTTCAAATGTGACACCTTTGAGCGTTCCCTTTCCAACCTACAAATATCCATAAAAATTGATTTAAAACGAAGGTGCATTGATTATGTTGATTCAATAGATGTTAAGGATAAAGGATAGCATATGTACCTACCAAGTCTTGATTCGTGCTCCATTGGTAGTACCAGTGAATGTAACATCGTTCACATTTATGTCATGCACATTCACAACATTCCCATCCTTACCTAAGCTCCTGATACTACATTTGTACAAATGTTGAATGTTAACATTTATTTTAGTTATCTTTCATTATAATTTATCAATATTCTAATTTTTTGATTATTTGTTCTTTTTCCACAGTTTTATGCATATAGCTATTGGACAGGGGAGCGCTATCTTACGCAATTATTTTTCTCAGCCCTGGCTCACATGGGATCAGATTCTCGCTGATGTGCAGGCCGCCATGTTCGATCATTGGCTGGTATGTAATTAAATATTATTTATTTTGAAATTTAATTCATTAATAACTTTATATCAGGGTTTATGATATCCCATCGACAAGAGCATGCATGCCACTATCCAGGCGGCATGGGTGGTGTCTATGCGTGACCGTTTCCGTCAGTTTTTGCATAATTTGAGAAAGATGGTTGTGAAGAAAACCGGAGTGACAGAATTTGGTGAGTCCTATAGAGCCCACCGACCAGAGTACATTTCATCTCACGTTTGGGATGGATTATGTACACACTGTTTGGGTGGTGGGTTTCAGAGGAGATCTGTATTGGGTCGACAGAATCAGGGGAGACAAGAGGTGACGCATCGAGCCGGTAGTCGTACATTCAGTGCGCATAGAGATCATCTGGTAAGTACTTTATTTTTAATATTTTATACAACTTTAAATATAAACACTTTATTTTATATTCATATAGGAAGCCGAGCAGCCCGGTATTACGACGTACGACGTTTATCGGAGGATGTACACTGACCCGGCTACTGGAGAGATTAGAGGTGACCACCATCGTCAGATTGTGGTTAGTATTATTTTCTTTTCAGTTTGAAAATTAAATACATATAATATTTTCATTATTTTAATTTCTAATTGAAACTTAAGGTGTCATATGAGGTCGTGACCCCTCAGACACATGCTGAGAGTCAAGACGAGATGGGTGATCAGACTAGTGCCCACCATTTTGATGAGACGACATGGATGCAGGCGACCCAGTATGGCTTCGAAAAGGGCCGAGAAGTTGGTATCGAATCTCATTTGACTCCTGCAGCTTATTATGGTACTACTGCGATGTCAGAATCCAGCTCGAGAGGAGCTTGTGGAGAGACATCATCTTCTACCTCACAGTATCAGGAGCAGCTGTGTGCTCAGAGTCAGCTTATAGAGGATTTGCGTCAGGGGCAGGAGCAGATGCGTCAGCAGCACGATGAGGAGATGCGTCGATAGTAGGAGCAGATGCGTCAGCAGCAGGATGAGGAGAGACGTCGATATGAGGAGCAACATCAGGAGTATATGCGTCGTTTGACTCATAGTTTAGGGATGAAGTTTCCTCCACCACCTCCTCCAGGTCCTCGAGATTATCCACCCCAAGTGAATTTTTTAGATATAATAAACATTTGAGTTCGTAGTTTATTGTCATATTAACTATTTAAAATTCCTCTTTCATATTGGTACAAATATTGCATGATTTAATTTGTTTTTATTTTTTTTAATATTTTATTACTTATTAGTATTATTTTTAATGTCTGCTTATTTTATTAATATTACTTTTAATATTTTATATTTATTGTTAATAATGAGAAGTTTATAATTTTATAATTTTATTAATATTAATAATATTAATATTATTTTTTAAAAATATGTATGTTTATTTTAATAATAATAATATTATATTAATTTTTTATATTATTAATATCAGTACTATTATTATTTTTTTTTTATATTAATATTTCATAATTATATTATATATATTTTTTATTATTAATATTATAATAATATAATTTATTTATATTATTAATACTATTATTATTATTATATACAGAATTTAATAATAAAAATATTATATTAATTTTATATATTATTAATATTAGTATTATTATATTATATTATATTATTTATATTCATATTATTATTATTTTATATTAATATTTCATAATTATATTTTATATATTATTTTATTTATATTATAATAATATAATTTTTTTATATTATTAATATTATTATTATTATTATATAATATTATATGATTTGTAATAATTATTTTATTTTATTTTTATTTTTTTTAGTATTTGCGACGGGATTTCCCGTCGTAAATATTTTTTTTACTATGACATTTGCGACGGGAAGAATACCCATCGGGAAAACATTTCTGCGACGGTCCGTCACAAATAACTTTTTTAAATTTCGCATTTGTGACGGGTCAGGAACCCGTCGCAACTAATCTATCTGCGACGGCCCGTCCCAAATACATTTTTTATATATAAACGAAAAACCATTTGCGACGGGAAAACATACCGTCGCAAAAACTATTTTTTGCGACAGGACCGCCACAAAAACACCTATTTGCGACGCCGTTTTCGGCAACGGGCGATTTGCGACGGCGCCCCATAGCAAAATACCTTTTACGACGGGCTCCCGTCGCAAATCGCCCGTCGCAAATATTCAATTTTCCTGTAGTGTGGGGTATTATGAGCAAGGTGAAATTGATTAGGTAAAATTTATCATGAAAAAATTTATATAAAAAATTATTAGGAAAAAACTAATAACCATGATGTTTATCAAATTTATATTATGTGAATATATATTTATATATAATGAACACTAGTTTAAATTTATATTAAAAGTTCTATTATGAGTATATAACAAATGTGTTTGGGTGTGTGTGTATTCTTTCCATTAAATATTATTAAAATGTATATATTTTAATCAATCATATAATAATATATTTTCATATACAAAATTATATATTTGAAAGAGTTATTAATTAAAAATTTATCATTAGATATTACTCCATAATTTAAATTATGAATATTTTAATTAATCATATATTTATATATGATTATAATAAAAAATTATATTATTTTATATGTTTGGTAAAATATATGATATTATTGAATAATTTATTGCAATGGATTTTTAAATTGGTAAAACATTTATGGAAAATGATGAATAATAATAACATATTTGTTTATTGGTAATTTTTTTTAATATAAAAAAATTTTAGTGTTAGTAAAATATTTTTTGGGAAAAAAATTTATTACCTATGATTAATATGGAAAAAATTTATTATCTGTTGGAATTAATAATTTTTACTGATAGATATATTATATGTGATTAATTATCTTTTGGTACAAATCAGTTTTTTTACAGTGACCCACTCTTACCATTGCATATTTTTTCCCTTTTGTATTTCTATTTTTCATGTTATAAGTATGAGTTGTTATATGATATTATTTCCCTATATAAATTTAAAACTTTTACTTCATTTTGATCAATTTTTAATTTCCATTTCACTATTGACAGAATATTTTATTATTTCTTCCTATTTGATCATAGGTTTTTCATATTTATACCAAATAAGGTGTGATTATATAATGTTATTTAATATTAATGAAAATAATTCTTTCATATTTTAAATAAATGGACCCATTTTCTCCTCAAAATCCTCTTAGTAGGGATTCTATTTTCATAGAAACTACATCAATTAGTGAGTCACATTGTTCATGCGTTTATATGGTCTCATTCCTTTGTTACTTTTATGTCATTTAAGTTTATTCCAATTATTTTTTTAATTTTAAAGTATAAGAAACTTCCCCTCACACTAATTATTACTTATTTGAAAAAAATTTCATTTGGGAACTACTTTCCTCCAGCTAAATGATGATACAAATTCAAACTTTGAGGAGTGGCCTCAATGCATTATCATTCAATAAATGTGCTTATGTGATGTATTATGTGGATTCCACATTCAAAGGTTAACTTAAACTTCATAATGGATGAGGATGTTTGACAAAAAAGTGAGGTTTGGTGGTTTAAGCACTTGACATGTAGTTGGTCGACCGATTCAAGACCCATTATTAATAAACAACAATAATGTGATCCCCTTTCTAACCCATAATTACTCTCAATGGTATCAAAGACAACATTACATCAATCTATTATGGGATTAATATAGTTTCATCTATTTTATTCCCCCCTTCATAACAATGTAATCATGTATTATTTTATTTATTACTCACTTTCAATAAAAAAAATCCTTTAAAATACAATAAATGTAAGAACAATTGTTCTATAAAACTAAAAAATCTATTTTATCAATATTTAATTTTTATTTTAAAATTATTAATTTACTAATAATAAAAATATTATTAAATATTATTTTATAAATATTATATATATTATGAAAAGTTAATCTATAAATATTATAAATTTTGTTATACATATTTAATTTTATACATAAAAAATTATTATAATATATTTTTGTTTATGTTTTTATTTAATTACATATTCATCACATAAATACATTTATTATGTTTTATATAAGTATTATTATGCAAATAATATTTATTTAAATATATTTAATAATATTTAATATATATTTATTTTCATTGTATAAATATATTTGAATTATTTTTTATAAAAGTTTTATAAATATATTTTATTACCAATTTTAGTTATTGTAATTATATAATTTAATTTTTTTATATCATCAACATTATAATTTTTTTAAATATACAACTTTTATCGTTTTTCATTACGCATATTTCATTATTTAAATTTTATAAAAACATTTCCCCAAAATATTTTATATAATAAAATTTATCCATAAAAAATATCAAAATAATAATATTTAAACTAAACCTGATATATCGTATAATAATAATTTTACATCAGACCAATATTAATAAATATAAAATTGAAAAGAAATATGGATTATCAATGGAGAGAATAATAAGAGATTAGATTAAATGAAATTGGTGAGGTGCGAATCAAAGTTGTGGTTGGGGCCACTATAGATTATTTGAGAAATGAAAGATGATTATAAGGAAGGAGTCGATGCGTCGATTGAGGTGGAGGGGTTGTAACTTCTATATTATGTTTATGTCATCACTAATGAGTCATTTCTAAAAGGCAAGTTTCATGTACTATAAAGCAACATTAAGTGCATCCCAAGGAGGTGTGTCAATAATGAGTTGGATAAAAAATGAATCATTGGATATAAAGTCTTGAGAGATTGTTTGCGACACCTAACTAGAGTGTTGGACAAACTACCAGGGTGTTCACGTGGTATTTTCTCATGTTTTTGTAAGAGGTATTTTTATAGGTTTAATTCGTGTATACATGGTATAGTTTGGAGTACAAGGAACTTTATAATGAAATTATTAAATCGTTGCCTCGGGTTTTTACCACATATTATTTTTTGGGTTCCCAATATCCAATTTTACTTTTTAGTACCATGTTTTTTTATTCGGTTTTTGTTTTGTTAGTTTAATTAAATTGTCATGATCTTGATGACACTCTCATAACCATAATTTCAACATCAAATATCCTAGAACCACTACTCTGAATACATCCCAATGGTAAAAATGACACAAGAAATTAAATTTTGAAATATGTTTCTAATTTTATTTTCCTTTTTCTTTCACAACCTTAAAGTGTCAAAAATGACCTAATATATTAATTGTTGAATCATTGAATAAATTAAAAATACCAATCACTTTTCTTTACTTTTAAAGGTATACACGCCAATCTAAATTAAAATTTTGTATAAAAAGAATCCTCTATTGCCTTTGGATTTTTGTAGCGTAATTGGCATGGAAATCCATTCACTAAATTTTTGATTGATAAAAAAGTACAAGGATCACAGTGAAATTAATATGCATAATTCCTAAAAATATTATTATCTATTTATTTATTTCCTTGAGGTTGGATCCATCTTTATCATAAACAAGTAAACATGAATTATTTAAATCAATTTCCAAGGCAACTAAGGCTTGGATGAACAGAACGAGTGGTGATTCCCTGAGCGCTAGAACAATCAGTGGTGAGTCCTTGTCCGGTGATGTTGGGAGTGAGTTGGATTGAGTCCAACACTATCCCAGTGCATGGTACAGCTCTGCTGCAATTCAATGTAATTGCTGTTTGAGTGCTTGATGTCCCCATCACACCCTTGAAGGTTACATCCTGAATGTGAACACCCGTTTGCTAGAAAATGTTAACAAAGAAACAATGTTAGTAACATTATATGATGTGTGGAATTTTTTTTGGGAGAGTATATTTTTTTAATTGCGGTAATTTCGGTGCATGTTTGTGAATGGCATCAAATGTTTGTCCAATGTAACTACGTCTAAAATATTTCTTAAAGGATGACAGACATTAAGAGATGAGTGTTTTTTTTGAAAGAAGAAAAATAAAACAGTATACCATTTCAGAACAAACACTTCTATCACAGTAATTTTGATCGATGATTATTGGGTTTTGGACAGAGTTGAATTTGAGATTTTCAAATGTGACACCTTTGACCGTTCCCTTTCCAACCTGAAAATATCCATAAAAATTGATTTAAAACGAAGGTGCATTGATTGTGTCGATTCAATAGATGTTAAGGATAAAGGATAGCATATGTACCTGCCAAGTCTTGATTCGTGCTCCATTGGTAGTACCGGTGAATGTAACATCGTTCACATTTATGTCATGCACATTCACAACATTCCCATCCTTACCTAAGCTCCCGATACTACATTTGTACAAATGTTGAATGTTAACATTTATTTTGAAATAATCAATGTAATCAAATATACATACCTTATTCCATGGCCCGGACCACATTCTACATGCTTGATAATCACATCTGAAGTGAAATCACCGATGGAGACACAATCATCCCCTGGAATATTAATTGAGTCATTTTTTGGTTAGATATAAGTGGATCTGAAAAAAAAACACAACTTTGAAGAAGGTAAATGTCAGTCTTTTGGGAGGTGTTATGGAGGTGTGGGGTGGGGATAGAGGTGATTACCACATGCAAATTGGGAATCGGTGATGGTGACATTCTGAACGCTTTGTAGATGAATTCCATCGGTGTTGGGACTTCGCTCAGGTGACGATGTCTTGAAATTGTGAACATTCACAGAATTACACATCATCACTAGAACATGGGATTGTGGTGACTCCACAACACGAACATCCTTTATGGTTAAGCCATTGATGGAAGTAAACCTGAGCGCCTGCATTTGATCCCCATGTCTCATCCAATATGATCATGTATACTATTGAACCCTCTCATTACCAGAAGGTTAATATATTCGTAGAAGTAGAAAAAACAAATCTCCCAGTGACTTACAGTTGGTGCTAATGTGGTGCATCCCGCCTGATAAATAGAAACACAAAGAGAAGAAAATGAAATTAAGATATATATGTAAGGATTAACTGATATATGTAAATAGACGGTGCAAACATACCAGGCTTGGATGGTCACGACAATTTTGATCCCACCATCCCTTTCCACTCCCATTGACGATGCCGGTGCCAGTGAAGGACAACCCCGAGGGCAATGTGGTGAATTCCATCCATTGGCCCTGGTCCAGTCCCTTCCAGGCGCTAGGTTCTGCGGGTGCAATGATTTCCCCCTTCAGCTGTTATTTTTGTCAAATTCACAGAGGTCAAGCATTATAGAACGTTTTATGATTTCAATTCTAGTGGGTTGAGGGATGAAGGGTTTCCATGTACCCGAAAGGTGATGGAAGATTTGCATGGTCCCTTGAAAACAACAGGATACACCAAAAACCTCCCTCGTGGAACTATAATGGTAGGGTTGGTTTCAGTTGCACCACATGCCGCCTCCCATGTCTTAAGAAATGCCTGTCCATGCAAGTACGGGGTCGATTTATCAAATGTATTTTTGATCGCAATATATGGATATAAAGAAAAACAAGACAAGATTGTTACCCTGGAAGCATCATTGGTGGCGCCCCCGACGGCCCCGTAGTTGCGCACATTGAAACCTTGGCCGGCCAGGTTTAAGGAAGCCATATTTATAAGAGAAAAAAGTCCAAAGATGAACGAAGCTGATACCTTGCCCTGCATTATGGTATCAAGTAATGGTATGGTAAACTCATGTTTAGGTTTTATGGACCGCTTGATATGGAAATGAATATGAAGGTTCTCACCATATTGCAGCCAACGATTTGTATCTCAAGAGGTGGAGCGTGTATGCAATGTGAGGGGGTAGGGGGCATTTAAATGCCGTGAGTAGTTGTGTTTTTCTTTATTTGGATGGCAGACCAAACGTAATGGTGTGTGGTTTAGGGTGGCAGGCGTACATCGTTTTTGTTTTTTGGGTATTTTTTCAGTTATCAGACCACACCATCCATCTTTAGCCTTCATGGCATTGGTTTTTGTTTTGTTGGTTCGGGGCTGTATCCAGTGGCGTGCAGTGCTGTGAGAGGGAGCATTTTTAGATTTTCTGTTATTCTTGCTTCCGCATATTGCATCTCCGCTGGCCACACCCTCGGATCCGCGTCCCATCTCCGCTGGCCACTCGTGTGCAGGGCTGTGAGAGGGAGCATTTTATCTGGACCGTTGATCCTGCAGATCCAACGCCACAGATTTTAAGGTCGATCCACGTCGCGCCCCTCACAGCCATTTGGGTGCCCCGGCAAGTCTTGCCCAGCTGTGCCGCATAAAGTTGATAGAATCGCCCAGTCTTCACTTCATTTGTCTAAGAACATAGCATTCCTTGGTAAATCCAAATGTATTGACAATAGACCGCATTTTATTGGATATATTATAGAATTAGGAACTGTGTGCATCAATAAGATACACAATGACATAAAATTGGCTGATAGTTTGAGTAAAGCTGTAGAATTGTTTAAGTTTAAATTTGGTTCATATAGGTTAAACTTGGTTATTATTCTATAACCATAGGTTCAAGAACATCGCCAAATTCAATTGAAAATGTTTGAGATTTGTGAATTACGAAATTCAATTTATCTTTTCATAAAATTTCATAGATTTATCATTATTAAGGATAAAAGTGTATACACATGTAGAAACTTATAAAAAAAAATTAAGAAACACAAGGAAAAAGTTGTCTAATGTCTGTGAAAAGTGTTAGAAGCTCTTTTTTAAGGTTCACACAATAAAAAATTTCATATATTTATTATAGTCTAAACAATGAAAAGTATAATGCACTTCCAATACAGAAACCCAAAACATTCCATAGATTTAGCATAGTCAAAGTGAAAAGTGTATAAAAATATATAAAAAATTTATAAACACTAGTAAAAACATGTATAATGTTAGTGAAATGTTTCAGAATACCTATTTGTAAGTGTTAAAAAATCAATAATGAACACTCCTACAAAAGTTACACAACATAAAAGTTCACTTTTATTGAATCTTTTAGAATAATGTTTCTTGTAGAAACAAGTATAATCTTATTGAAAAGTGCCAGATGCACTTTTTCTAAGTTTCACACAACATAAAATTTCGTATATTATTCATAGTCAAAGTAAAAAATATTTTAAAAATACATTTTTACGTCTAAATAGGGTGACCAATAAGAAATAAAGATTCATGTACATTGAAAAGTATGTATGATGGCTTTCCATTAATGAGCCACTACAAAACTCTATAGAACTTTCCATTTCTTTGTGTACCACACTTTGATCCATATACATGTGATATACAATGTCTGATGCATTACCTAGTATTGTCTAAATCACATACATAATGTTTTTCCATGTGATAATGGTTTGAAATTTTTTCTCATAAAAGGGATAAAATTCACAAATAATAGGAATATCAAATTATTGACCCGCATATGAAAAATAAAATGATGAATATTGAGAGGAACCACTAAGTGTTATTCTATATCCTGCAATGGGGAATCAGGAAAAGCATTCATAAAATTGCTCAGACTATCTATATTAGGAAAAAAAGAAGAATAATGCATTGCTACTATATAAGAAACACACAAATTGGCAACAATTGATGTACACTAATGTATGATGTATTCTTTTTGAATTATATTAAAAGATACTATGAATAAATTGGAAGTCGTTTCAATGGAGGTGGAAGATCCATCAATATAGGAAAAAATGGAAACACTATTTCTTTGATGATCCTAGAATGGGATTCCATATACCCTACTTGTTTAGTGAAAAACAATACTAATCATAAAAGTTATGAAATTTCTTATAAGATAAATGGTTTGGTCATTTAACAATCTAGAGGATAATATTTAGAACAAAATATATTAAACTAAAGTATATAAAAATATATTATAAGATGTAATGGGGAAAGATATATACTATATGGGAATATTTATTGGGCCACCAGATCAGCCTAGTTTGCTTACTCTTGCGACTGGTGACTCATCGATCCTCCACGACTTTCTTAATGGACGTTGATTAAACTCGCCTCCTGTTTGATATTCAATATCCATGTTTTCTGGTGATTCATTGTGCATGTTGGGTTTTTGTTTCAGCATAGTGGCGTGTCTTCTCTTGATTGGATGCGCTGTTTTAGGATGTCGGGGGATTGATGACCCTTAAACCCTCATCTCTTCGACATTCATTCACTCCGGCTCATCCTCTCCCCCTGGGTTTTCTCTTGTTCTACTCCCTATACTACAGATATTATTTTTTTACAATGAGAAGAAATGATTTTAACAGGAATAAAAAGGGGATGTTAATCTCAGCGCTTTTAAAGGGATGGGGGGGGGTCCCCTTTATCAGCACTAAAAAAGAAATAACAAAGAGGGTCCATTATCATCATTAAAAAAGCACTCATAAATGCCCCATCTGCTATAGTGTGCTATTTGCATAAGAGCACACTGCCGCAACCTCCTTTAATATGTACACAAAATATATAATTTAATTGAAATAAATTTTACATCACGAATACAAAAAAACACTACTATATACATTTCAAACAATGTTTTGTATAATTATATTTACAATTACAATCCAAAAACAATTTAAAACATTAATGTTTCATTTTCCTTAGAATCTATGATCCCCTCTAAAAGAGGCCCTCCCATGGAATCCATTTCCAAACAAATCACCTCAACCCAAGAAAAATAATCCACCAATATAATAAAAGCAATCTTATGTTAGTAATATTATAAAGAAATAAATTCAACATTAACATGAAAGAATATATTAAAAAATGTAAAATTTAAATAAAAAAGACACACTTAGAGTTATATTGATAACACCGTACATTTTATTGAGGTGCGATTGATTCCAACATGTCATAAATGAGGTAGGGATAATTGTCCTAATGCAGAAAAACAATTCAGATTCATTTTATCATTTTTGATTATGTCAATTGTTCTTTTTAATGAAATTAATTTCAATTTTAAATAAAGAAACATTTGGAGTTATTCTGGTCACACTGTGGGTGATATTGAGGTGAGGCTAATTTATATACACCATAAATTACTTATGGATCATTTTCATAAAGTATCAAAATAATCTGAATGCATTTGCTTAGTTTTTAGTATGTAACCTTTTTGTTTTACTAAAATATCTTTTCAAACTGGAAACAAACACTTTGAGTCATACGGGTCACATCATGTGTTAGTTTGATGTGGGATTTCTTCCTACATGTCACAAATGACTTATGAATTGATTTCATAAATTATCAAGACAATTTGAGTGAATTTTCTTGTTTTTTAGTGATTGACACACATTTTGACCTAAAATATCAATTTTAAACTAATAACGGGAACTTTGGGTCATTCCGGTCACACTATGCATCATATTGAGGTACAAGTGATTCCTACACATCAAAAATGACTCAGGGAATGTTTCCATAAAGTATCATAAAAATCTGAATTTGTTTTCTCAGTTTTAAGTATATTACTTGTTCCTTTTGCTAAAATTGATGTCAATTTAAAATAAAAAGATGCACTTGGAGTCATACTGATCACATCGTGTGTCAGATTGAGGTGATGTTGATTCTTACACATCAAAAATGACTTATGGATAATTTTACCATTGTATGAAAATAATATGAATTCATTTTCTCAATTTTGAGTGGGTTAGTTTTTATTTTGAGTAAAATTGATGTTAATTTTAAATAAAAAGACAAACCTTGAGTCATATAGGTCACATTGTGCATCATATTGAGGTGTATATGGCTAATACACATATGAAATTACTTATGTTCATTTTCCTAAAGTTTCAAGAAAAATCAGAATACATTTTCTCCGCTTTGAGTTGGTAATTTTTCATTTTTACTAAAATTGATGTTAATTTTAAATAAAAAGATGCACTTAGAGTCATACTGGTTACACCGTGCATAAAATTGAGGTGTGGAAGATTCCTACATGTTACAAATGACTCATGGAAATTTTTCTTAAATTATCAAAACAATAAGAATGTGTTTTCTCGGTTTTCAGCACGTCACTTGTTCCTTTTGGTAAAATTAATGTCAATTTAAAATAAAAAAGACACATTTGGAGTCATATTGGTAACATCGTGCGTCATATTGAGGTTTATTTGATTCATACATGTCAAAAATGACTTATATATCATTTTAATAATGTATGAAAATATTAATAATGCATTTTATTGGTTTTTATTAGGTTACTTGTCCTTTTTACTAAAATTGATATCAATTTTAAATAAAAAAGATGCACTTGGAGTCATATCTATGACACCGTGCCTCAGATTGAGGTTCGTCTGATTCCTACACATCCCAAATGACTCATGGAACCTTGAACTAAAGTATCAAAATAATCTGAATGTGTTTTCTCAGTTTTCAGTATGACATTTTTTCCTTTTCTAAAATTGATGTCAATTTTCAATAAAAAGACGCACTTGAAGTCATACCGGTCACACCATGTGTTATAATGAGGTGTTATTAATTTATTCACATAAAAAATTAATTTTAGATCGTTTTCCTAAATTACCAAAACAAGTTGAATTAATTTTCTTAGTTTTTCATAGGTCGTTTTTCCTTTTTACAAAAATTGATGTCGATTTAAAATAAAAACTACCCACTTGGAGTCATACCGATCACACCATGCCTTATATTTATGTGTGAATAATACCTAAATTTCCTAAATGACTCATGGATCATTTAACTAAAGTTTCATAATAATATAAATGCGTTTTCTTGGTTTTCAGTACACCATGTGTTCATTTTTACTAAATTTGATGTCAATTAAAAATAAAAAGACTCACATGGAGTCATACCAGTCACAACATGCATATTACTAAGGTTAAGATGATTCCTACACATCTCAAATGACTGATGTATAATTTTACTAAACTATCAAAAAAATCTGAATGCATTTTCTCAGTTTTGAGTAGGTCAATTGTCCTTTTTACTAAAATTAATGTAAATTTTAAATAAAAAAGAAGCACTTGGAGTCTTACTGATCACACCGTGCCTCAGATTAAGGTGAATCTAATTCATATACATCCCAAATGACTCATAGATCATTTAAATAAAGTATCAAAACAATTAAAATGAATTTTATTGGTTTTCAAAGCATCAATTCTTCCTTTTTACTAAAATTGATGTCAATTTTAAACAAAAAGAAACACTTGGGGTCATACCGGTCACACCGTGCTTTGGATTGAGGTGAGGATAATTTCTACCTGTCCTAAATGACTCATAGATAATATTTGTAAAATATAAAAACAATTTGAATGTATTTTCTCAATTTTTAGTAGGTTAGTTTTCCTTTTTACTAAAATTGATGTAAATTTTAATTTAAAAAGACACATTTGGAGTCATACCGGTCACACCATACCTTTAATTGAGGTGTTATTGATTCATACATGTACCAAATGACTCATGGATTGTTTCCCTAAAGTATCAAAATAATAATAATGCGTTTTCATGGTTTTCAGTATGTCACTTGTTCCTTTTCACTAAAATTGATGTCAATTTTAAATAAAAAGACGCACTTGGAATCACACCCATCACAGTGTACATCAGATTGAGGTGATACTGACATATCAAAATGACTCAAGGATAATTGTAATAATGTTCCAAAATAGTACATATTCATTTTCTCAGTTTTGAGTAGGTAAATTTTTATTTTTACTTAAATTGATGTAAATTTTAAATAAAAATGATGCACTTGGAGTCATACCGATCATAACGTGCCTTATATTGAGTTTTGGCTGATTCCTATACATCCAAAATGACTCATGGATCATTTAACTAAAGTACAAAAACATTCCAAATCCATTTTCTTGGTTTTCACTATGTCACTTGGTCTCTTTTATCAAAATTGTTGTCAATTTTAAATAAAAAGACGCACTTGGAGTCATACTTGTCACACCGTGCATTGGATTGAGGTGAGACTGATATACACACATCCAAAATGAATCATGGATCATTTTAATAAAGTATAAAAAATAATATGAATGTGTTTTCTCAATTTTCAACACATCTCTTATCTTGTTTACTAAAAGGTCATTTTAAACTGGAAACACACATTTTGACTCATACCGGTCACATCGTGGATCTATTTGACAAGAGAATGATTCCTACATATCAAAAATGATTTATTAATTGATTTACTAAATTATTAAGATAATCCATGTTCATTTTCTCCATTTTTAGTGAGTGACACCTTTTGAACTAAGATGTTGATTTTAAATAGATAACAAACACTTTGAGTCATACTGATCACACCATGCGTCGGATTGAGGTGTGGCTGATTCCTACACAACCTAAATTACATATGGATTTTTTTCATCAATTGTAAATACAATATGAATGCATTTTTTTGAATATGTTAGTTGTCTGTTTTACTAAAATTAATGTCAATTTTAAATAAAAAGATGCACCTCAAGTCATACCCATCACACCGTGTATCAGATTAATGTTTCACTTATTCATAAAAATCCTAAAGTCTAAAAAAAACTAAATTCAAATGTTACCATAATTACTATTGTATTTATTTTCAAACTTCAAACACTTTATATTGATTCGTTTAAGGTTTTTCGGCTAAGAACATCAAATCAATATGCAGTGTTCGCATAGTGACAAAGAAAAGCAATGGAAAACATGGTAACATTGGAAGAAAGGAACATGTAATCTCTTCAATGGATTGTTTTAGATAACTAAAAGAAAAATAAAACTTCCCAAATGATATGTGAAAATGAATAAATAAGTATTTGATAAAGACGATAGGGAAAATAACTTACAAATATTAGATAAAATGATGACAAAATTAATTAAATAAGTATTAATAATTCAACTTTTTATGAAGATTGTATACATTCTTGAGACATAAATATGAAAGGAATACACCAATATAAGAAAAAAATACTTATGTTAGTAATACTAAAAAAATATAAATAAAACATAAATATGAAATAATTTATTACTTCCATGGAAGTCACATCTTCATGTAATTTGTGTACATTATACAATCTAGTATACTTCCCATTCATTTCTATGAAAATCTATATCATATCTTGAATAATATTTTTTTCAAAAGCCATAGTAGTACTTGAAAAAATATAAATAAAAAAAGGATTAATAAATATTATAAATGAAATAGTAATTTTCTTTGAAAATACCTCTTCGGGGATGTGTATTTATTGATGGAATACAATATCTCTCATAAACCTAAAATCATAATAACAAAAATATTTTCCATTTGTTTGCTTCAAACACTGGATAAACATTTAAGAAAATAAGTATTTTTTTTGATATGTGCTTGGATAGTGAAATGTTATTATATATACCCTAATACTTAATTAGTTGTAGAACTCGGCATGGTCCTTGTTTGCAATGATTGTCCTCTTCCATGATTTTCAACTTGTTTATACACCACCATATCATAAAAAAATCCTCATTAAAACATAATATAAATTATATAACTTTATTTTTAGTTCTAAAACATTTGATGTAGTGTATTAAAAATTGACAAATACCATCACGTGTGGTTGATTTATTGGTAATCCTTGGAGTGAATCCAAGAAATAAATATTTGGAGTATCCAAATTGACTGCAATGAGCATCCAATGTTTCCTAAAAACAAAAAATGAAATATGTAATGAAAGAAATTAAACTATATTTGATATGATTAAATTGTAGAGTTTTACCCTTTAATAATTGGTATTTAGAAGAGTTTTCCATCCCCAAGTTTTCTTTCAAATTATTTGGCTAGGTTTTCCACTATTTCATCCATTTTTTTGGATTCTATTTTTGTGTGTTTTATAGAGGTGGAATGAGGTCTAATGAGTTATTTTTTTTTTCATAGGGAAATCTATTCAATGGGTATTGATATATACATCTAAGAAAAAATATGAAATGTATTTATCCATAATTAACATAGTATACCAGCTTTTGTAAAATTAAATCCTAATAACATACCTCATGTATGCATTTACAACTAAGTATCCTAGCCATTCAAAGTCGAGTATTTCATTTACATTATCAAAATCAATGTATTTAGTACCTTCCTCTCCATAAATTTTTTCTTCAAAATCAATTATGTGACTACTACCACTTTGTAAATTTGTATCCGCATGAACCTTAAATGTAAGTAAATTCAAATATTCAATGGGTGGGGTAAAGATGATTTTGGAATAACTTTTCAATTTGTTGGTTTATCCTTTAGATGTTTTTGAGTCAACCTATCATTTCACCCCTCTCTATACTTATGTAGTAACATTCATCATTTTAGACCTTTTTTCATTAATTCTTAAAGGTTTAGTGTGAAAAATAAATTATAAGTAAATACCTCCTTGTCGACATGTGTTTTTAAAAGATCTAATGGCAATGTGATTAATGTTCCAATATCTTGGTCAGCCCTATGAATATCTTCATCATCAAGTGGAACAGGTAGCTCAACTATCACGACCCGACCTCGGGGCCCGTGCCGTGACTACCCCAAGCCCGCCTTCCATAGGCCAGGGGCTGGCGACTAGCACCAAGGCGTAAATCCCGGTAAACAGGGAAGGCGTTGCCTCTATAAGTAACAACCACCACAGAGTCAGCAAGCGGAAAGTAACTACAAAGTGCAGAAAAGTAAAGGGGGCCGGAATACAAGCCCAACAGAAAGTACAACTGAAAAGGAAAAGAACAGCAACTGAAGAAAAGACGACGGCCTCGTGTCGTCCACTGGAAATCCCACCTGAAGGGTGGGTACAGATAGCCTCCAGGCTCCTCGGGTCCCACGTCCGCTCCGAGCACGTCCCGACCAGTGGTCCACCTCCAGGTACCGTCCTGCTCCACGCCCCAATCGTGATCAGCGCTGCCCGTCGTCTGCATCCAACACAACAAGGTGCGGGCATAGCCCGTGCAGGGGTGAGTATAAGCTACTCAGTAAGGACCCCGAGACCCCCGAAGGTCTCCCGAAATCCACAAAGGATATAGCCCAAAAAGGAAGGTGCAATCACGAAGTAACATCTGACTCGACTTAGGTATATGCCCATACATATACCTAAGTCCCCACTTCTAGCTCTGCTCACGAGCTCAAGAACAACTCAATCCACATAGGAAAGCAAGACTCAAATCCACAAAGGAGAGTAAACAGTAAATCCACATAGGATAGTTCAACACAATCCACAAAGGAGAGTAACATAAGATTCAGCTCAACCAGGTATACTTTTTCAGATGACGTCAAAGATGATCACTGATCCATCTAAGTCGTCGGACCCACGAAGGATCGATAGGTACTAACCCCCGCAAAAGACCCACATAGGATCGGGCTCACACAGAACCTGTAGGCAGTGGCTCACACAGAACCGGTAGTAAGGACCCACACAGGATCGGGCCCACACAGGACCTGTAGCACTGATCCACGTAGGATCGCTGAGTGCAGTAGTCGACGCAGTCCACTGAGGATCTCTGCACAGTCGTCGCCGCAGTCCACGAAGGATCTCTGCTCTGTCGTCGTCGCAGTCCATGGAGGATCTCTGCTCTGCCGTCGTCGCAGTCCACGGAGGATCTCTGCTCTGCCGTCGTCGCAGTCCACGGAGGATCTCTGGTCTGTCGTCGAAGTCACAGCCAGCACTAGGGTTCCCGCACACAGCGAGCTCGTTTAGGAGGGTCCGCTCCACGAGCCGAGAGTCTGATACATCAACTGACACGTAGTCCGAAGTTGATGTATCCAAAAGTTCCGTATCGACAACAGGATCTCAACGCAACAGACGGCGCGTCAAACGGACGCCCGGTATGAGAGTTATTGGCATTTTCGTCCCAGGGGCCCGGTTGGTTTTTAGGGAAAACCAACCCGACCGTACTCCGCCTGTGTCCGATCCTCGGGCGGAGTATGCCAAAAGTTCCGTCTCACTTAGAGGAAACTACCACAGCTGACGGTACGTCGATCGGACGTCCGTAGCTCAAGTTATGAGCGTTTCCGCTCCGAGGGCCCGGTTGGTTTCGTGTACGATCCAACCCGGCCGAACCCAAAGTCTTCCGAAACCTTGAGTATAATATACCAAAACGACCGTATCGATCCAAGGATCGCGTAGCCGCTGACGGTTCGTCAATCGGAGGTCCTAGGCCCAAGATATGGGCAAAAGACCGAAGAGGGCCCGAAAACGGGGGTTCTGGGCCCGGGGCGACCCGGCCCGAACCCCCCCCTGGGTCGGCCGAACCGGCCCGACCCGGCTAGGCCGGGTCCGGTCCGGCCTGGGCGCGGCCCGGCCGGCTCGGCTTCGGCCGAGCGGCCGAAGAGAAACCGCCGCGGGTTTGACCTGCGGCTTGGAGGAACGCGGCCCGCGCGGGCCGCGTGCTGGGTGGCCGGACCGCGGACGCGGTCCGGCGGTTCGCCGCCGCCGCGGCCGAGCCGCGGCGGATTCCTCCGGCGGCGCGCCGGGCGCCGCCGCGCCGGCGACCCGCGCCGCCGCCGCCTTCTGCGGGCCGCCGGAGTTGCTCCGGTGGCCCGTTTTGCCTCCCGTCTGCGCCATAGCTCCTCCCGGGGGCCGATCTTCACTGCGGGATCAACAGATCGCCCCTGCCGCACGGTTCGTCGTCGTCCGCCAAATCCGCACAACAAAAAGATCGGCGGAGGGTTGCCGGGTCTTGATTGTTAGACCCGCACCCTCCGCGTTAGTCATAAACTCAACGGGAGGAAAAGAAAAATAACCAATCAACAATTTTAAAATAAATTAAAATTGTTCCGTGATCGGGTTCTTTATTTTTAAAAGAATAAACACGGGAAATAAAATATTCCAACAACCCCTACCTCGAAGTTGCCGTCGGACGTGAGGTCGTCGCGGAATCGCTCGTCGCGAAAGGAGGGGATCGTCACGTCGTTCGCGGAAGAGACGTTCGTCGCGCCGCGGGAAAAGCGTCGCGCCGACGATCTCCGGATCTAGAACAAACGGATTTAATTAAATAAATCCATTCTTATTGAAATTAAAAAAAAGTAGAATTAAACGATCCGTTTCTCACCTTAGTTGCCGAACGAGGATCGGCCGCGGAAGAAGAGGCGTCGCCGAAGAACGTCGCGGGTAGAGCTCGTCGACGTCGCAGATCACGGTGTGCGTCGTCGAATTCCGGTTCCGGCGTTCTTCGCGTTCTTCGCGTTCTTCGCGGGGAGGGTGGAGGCTCAGAGGATTCGCACAACAATAGCAATCCTCCAAAATAGACAAGTTTGTCTATTTTATTAATTTGCCAACGAACGCAAACGCGTAAGTAACGACCCATTAAATTCATTGAATTAATTCAACGAATGAAACAGCCCATTTAATTCACGAAATAAACCGCCCAATTAAATGGTCTGTTAAGAATTAAGGAAAACGCGTTGGTTGACTTTTCAGTTATTTTGACGGGTTTTCGCGGGTGCGTTACTTAGCGAAAGAAACGGCGGGGCTCGTGCGGGCCCCACCGCACAAATATCCTACCAAGGGGTAGGGTATTTCCGGATAGCACCCTATCTGCTTTAACTCAGTTCAAGTGGCTTCCAAGCGGCTTCCAAGCGGCTTAAGTGAAATAAAATAAAGTTGTCGCACAACCTTTATTTTATTTCCGACTTAAAGCCCAAAATTTTAAAAAAACCACGGTTGAGAAAACGCAACTGCGAAAGAAGCGTTTCTAAGAAAATACCGGCGCTGCGATTTCATCGGTGCCCTCAGAATTCGATTCTGGGCACCGGGTCAAAAGATAGAAAAACCCGCTCGTCCGTTCACTGAACGTACCCGAGCCAAACTTCGGAAATTGATTCCGGGCACCCCGGGCCTCGGAATCAGGTGCCGTCTGAAGCTGCGCTCTTGTAAAATTCCAAAGAAATTTAAGGAAAAAAAAAATTTCCTTGAAATTTGCGGGTCTTTACATTACTCCCACCTCAGGGCTTTATGTCCCCGTAAAGATACATCAAAAACTAGGGGAACAAATGGGGGTACTGAGCACGCATCTGAGCCTCCCGCTCCCAAGTGCTCTCCTGGAGGTTCCCGTGCTGCCATCTGATGCGCACAAGAGGAATCGACCGCCCACGTAGGACCCGCTCCTGTCGATCCTCGATCTCCACTGGGACCTCCGCAAAAGTTGCCCCATCGTCCACGTCCAGCTCCCCAAAGTCGATGATGTGTGTCGGGTCGTGCACGTATCTCCTCAGCTGAGACACGTGGAAGACGTCGTGCACCCGGTGCAACTGAGGTGGTAGAGCCAGGCGATAAGCCACCTCTCCTATCCTGCTGAGGACCTGGAAAGGCCCGATGAAGCGTGGAGACAACTTGCCGCCTCGGCCAAATCTCCGTAAACCACGTCGAGGTGAGACACGCAAAAAGACGTGGTCGCCATCCTCGAACTCTAGTGGCCTCCGCCTCCTGTCAGCATATGACTTCTGCCGGCTCTGAGCTGTCCTCATCCTCTCCTGGATGATCTGGACCTTCTCTGTCGTGGCTCGGACCATCTCTGGTCCCACGAGTGCTGACTCCCCAGGGTCTGTCCAGCACAACGGTGATCTTCAGGGTCTGCCGTACAACACCTCGTATGGTGCCATCCCGATGGTGGAGTGGTAGCTGTTGTTGTACGCGAACTCCACCAAGGGTAGGTGGTCCTCCCAGCTACGACCAAAGTCGAGAACACATGCACGGAGCATGTCCTCGAGTGTCTGTATGGCCCTCTCCGTCTGACCATCCGTCTGAGGGTGGAAGACTGTGCTCAGATGGAGCCGCGTCCCGAACGCCTCCTGCAACCCCTTCCAAAGCCGGGAAGTGAAACGAGCATCTCGATCGGAGACGATAGACGATGGCACACCGTGAAGCCGTACGATCTTCTGGACGTAAAGACGTCCCAAGCTCTCCACTGAGCCCTGCTCTCTGATGGGTAAGAAGTGTGTCGACTTGGTGAGTCGGTCGAAAATCACCCAAATGGAGTCGTGACCTCTGGAAGTGCGTGGAAGTCCAGTCACGAAGTCCATAGATATGCCGTCCCACTTCCACTCCGGGACCTCCAAGGGATGTACCAAGCCTGCTGGTACCTGATGCTCTGCCTTCACCTGCTGGCAGGTGAGGCATCGTGAAACGAACTCTGCCACAGCTTTCTTCATACCCGGCCACCAGTGCTGTCGTCTGAGATCCTGGTACATCTTCGCCACTCCGGGATGTACCGCCAAGGGAGAAGTGTGAAACTCTCTCAGCACCTCCTCCTGTAAAGCGACTGGTACGAAGGTACGTCCTCTGAAAAGGATGTCGTGCTCTGCTCCAAGGGAGAAGCCATCAGGCGCCTGACCTGAGGATATCAGTGCACGCCGGGTCTCACAGTCAGCGTCCCCACGCTGAGCCTCTCTGACCCGCTGTAGAAGTGGAGGAGAGACTGTGAGAGACTGAAGAAAGGCTGCTCCGTCTCTATCCACGAAGGATATCTGTAAGGAGGATAGCTGCTCCGTCGCCTCCTCAAGTAGCTGAATGCCCGTCCTCCTGCTGAGGGCATCAGCTACCACGTTCCCCTTCCCAGGAGTATAGACTATCTCAAAGTCATAGTCCTGGAGGAACTCAAGCCATCTTCGCTGTCTCAGGTTCAGGTCCTTCTGAGAGAAGATATACCTGAGACTCTGGTGGTCAGAAAAGACTGTGAAGCGCTCGCCCATCAGATAGTGCCGCCAAGTCTTCAGAGCGAAGACCACTGCTGCTAACTCCAGGTCATGAGTGGCATAGTTCTGCTCATGCGGCCTCAACTGACGTGATCCGTAGGCGATCACGGCCCGCTCCTGCATCAGGACGCACCCGAGTCCAGTCCCTGATGCATCGCAGTAAACTACGTACCCAACTCCCTCCTCAGGCAACCTCAAGATAGGTGCGCTGGTCAATCTCTGTCTCAGCTCCTGGAAGCTCTGCTGACATCTGTCTGACCACACAAAGGGTTTCCCCTTCTTCGTCAAGGCTGAGAGTGGTGCCGCAACTCTGGAGAAGTCTGGCACAAATCTCCGATAGTATCCGGCTAGGCCCAAGAAGCTCCGCACCTCCGTCACGCTCCTGGGTGGCTCCCAAGCTAGCACTGCCTCGATCTTCGCGGGATCCACAGCAACTCCCGCCTCAGAGATGACGTGCCCCAAGAAGTGGACCTCACGTAACCAGAACTGGCACTTTGAGAGCTTGCCATAAAGCTGGTGCTCTCGGAGTGTGTCTAGCACAACTCGCAGGTGGTAGGCATCCTCCTCCTCAGTCGTCGAGTATACCAAAATGTCGTCAATGAAGACCACGACAAATCGGTCGAGGTATGGCTGGAAGATCCTGTTCATGAGGCTCATGAACACTGCTGGAGCATTGGTTACGCCGAATGGCATAACCAAGAACTCATAATGGCCATACCGACACCTGAAGGCCGTCTTCTGCACGTCCTCGTCTCGAACTCTGAGCTGATGATAGCCTGACCGGAGGTCTATCTTCGAGAACCACCGCGCTCCCCTGAGCTGATCGAAGAGGTCATCAATCCGTGGTAGCGGATACTTGTTCCTCACTGTCACCTGGTTCAGGCGACGATAGTCGACACACAGTCGCAAGCTCTCGTCCGCCTTCTTGGCAAACAATATCGGGGAAGCCCAGGGTGAAACACTGGGTCGGATAAACCCCTTTCTCTGCAAGTCCTCCAACTGTACCCGCAGCTCTCGAAGCTCGGCGGGGGCCATCCGGTATGCTGGAGTGGATATCGGGGCTGTCCCGGGGTACAAGTCGATGTAAAAGTCTACCTCTCTACGAGGAGGTAGCCCTGGAACGTCGTCGGGAAAGACGTCCACGTACTGGTCCACCACTGCAGGAAAAACTGGACTCCGCACGTCCACTGCTCCTAGGATGAGGCTAGCCAACTGATGAGAGATGGGCTGCACTCTCCTCCGCGGAAGTCCATCCTGTGCTGCAAAGGTTCCCTTCTCGCCGGTGAAGGTAAACCTGCTCCCGTCGGTACGAACACATCGCACCTTGCGCCTAAAACAGTCGATCTGGGCATGAACCGTGGATAGCCAATCCATGCCCAAGATGACGTCGTAAGGCCTCGACGCCGCTACAAGGAGATCCCAGCCGAAGCTCTCGCCTCCTAGAGTAATCTCACACTGCCGGCACCAGTGCGTAATCGTCGAGTCTGCTCCCGTAGGAGTCTCTAGCCGTAAGGATCGAGCCAACGGCTCAGTCGGAATCTCCGAGCTCCGAACAAGGGTAGAGGCTATGAAAGAGTGACTCACTCCTGTGTCTATAAGTACTGCAGCAAGGGTGGAATAGACACAGATCGTACCTCGAATCATCTCTGGCATGTCGGGGTCGTAGGCCTCCACTGCCTGGAGCTGGGCCTGTCCCTGCCCGCCAGCTCCCTGTGGTCGAGGTGGCCCTCCTGGTGGTGGTGGGGGTAGAGCCTGGAAGCGTCGCCCACCACCCGCTGCTCGGCCAGCTCCTCTGCCTCGTCCGCCTCCTCCCTGCGGACCGCCACGGTCGACCCTCTGCCTCTGCCTGGGTGGCCCCTCCACCGTCTGCTGCTCCTCTGATCGGCGAGTCGGGCAGTCACGAGCCATGTGACCCTGCCCGCCGCAGGAGTAGCACATCCTGCCTCTCGGAAGGCTGGCACTCCTCTGTGTGCCCCGCACTGCTGAGCCGGTGTCCTGAGGCCGTCTGCGTGGGGGTCTGGTCTGCCTGGACCCGAGAGTCATCCGTCGGCTACCTGCTGCCGAAGACTCAGCTACCTGCCGCCCTGCGCTAGGTCTCGCCGCTGAAGAAGGCTCTGTCAGGAAGCTCTCGATCAGGAGGGCTCGCTCTAGCACTCCCGCCTGGGTCGGAATGCTGAGGGAGATCAGCGACGCCCGAATCTCCTGCCGCAAGCCCTGCTCGAAGGTCCGGGCCCGGAAGAAGGGGTCCCGTACCATGTCGGTCGAGTAGCGAGATAGGTCAGTGAACCTCGCCGCGTACTGAGCGACCGTCATGCTGCCCTGGCGCAGCTGGAGAATCTCCTGGATGCGCACCGCTCGGAGGGTGGCCGGGACGAACTCAGAGCGGAAGAGGCTCTCGAAGTCCGTCCAGAGCAAGGATGCCTCATCGTGAACCTGGAGCATCAAGCTCCACCATCGTCCTGCCGCCGCCTGCAGGAGGCTCGCCGCGAGAATCTCCATGAGATCCGCTGGTGTCCTCACTAGCCTAAAGATCCGCACCACCGCCTCTAGCCAGTCCTCGGCGGCCTGGGGGTCCGCCTCACCGCGAAACCTGGGAGGTCGCTGGCTCTGAAACTCATGCAGTGCCCTGAGGCGACGTGCATCGTCAGTGTCTGGTACTGGTAGCATCGGTGGCTCGGCGGGTAAAACTACCACCGGTGCCACTGCTGGCAAAGGGCCCTGCACCGAGGCCTCGTCGCTCGGTGGGCTACCGTCGCGCCCTACACTCGAAACCCTAGCTGGCTGTCGTCGCGGGGCCATCCTGAAAAGGAGAACAAGAGCACCACAGTCAGAACAGTATACCTGGTGAGCTGGCACAAGTAATCACAAGGAAAACTTGAGACTTTCATGAAGCAGATCAGTATACCCGGTGAGCTGACACAAGTAATCACAAAGAAACTTGAAACACACACGCAATCAATGTTTTCATGCATTAAGTCGGAAATCAGGAGTCAGGGTCCTGGTGTACGGATACGTCGGCCGCCGCACCAACACTGGGCTCCCTGAACTGATAACCACACTCAATACACTAAACACTATTGCTTCATATAGAAAGAAAAGACGATCAGAGTCTGCGGTAGAACCGACCACCTCGGATACCAATTTGTCACGACCCGACCTCGGGGCCCGTGCCGTGACTACCCCAAGCCCGCCTTCCATAGGCCAGGGGCTGGCGACTAGCACCAAGGCGTAAATCCCGGTAAACAGGGAAGGCATTGCCTCTATAAGTAACAACCACCACAGAGTCAGCAAGCGGAAAGTAACTACAAAGTGCAGAAAAGTAAAGGGGGCTGGAATACAAGCCCAACAGAAAGTACAACTGAAAAGGAAAAGAACAGCAACTGAAGAAAAGACGGCGGCCTCGTGTCGTCCACTGGCAATCCCACCTGAAGGGTGGGTACAGATAGCCTCCAGGCTCCTCGGGTCCCACGTCCGCTCCGAGCACGTCCCGACCAGTGGTCCACCTCCAGGTACCGTCCTGCACCACCCCCCAATCGTGATCAGCGCTGCCCGTCGTCTGCATCCAACACAACAAGGTGCGGGCATAGCCCGTGCAGGGGTGAGTATAAGCTACTCAGTAAGGACCCCGAGACCCCCGAAGGTCTCCCGAAATCCACAAAGGATATAGCACAAAAAGGAAGGTGCAATCACGAAGTAACATCTGACTCGACTTAGGTATATGCCCATACATATACCTAAGTCCCCACTTCTAGCTCTGCTCACGAGCTCAAGAACAACTCAATCCACATAGGAAAGCAAGACTCAAATCCACAAAGGAGAGTAAACAGTAAATCCACATAGGATAGTTCAACACAATCCACAAAGGAGAGTAACATAAGATTCAGCTCAACCAGGTATACTTTTTCAGATGACGTCAAAGATGATCACTGGTCCATCTAAGTCGTCGGACCCACGAAGGATCGATAGGTACTAACCCCCGCAAAAGACCCACATAGGATCGGGCTCACACAGAACCTGTAGGCAGTGGCTCACACAGAACCGGTAGTAAGGACCCACACAGGATCGGGCCCACACAGGACCTGTAGCACTGATCCACGTAGGATCGCTGAGTGCAGTAGTCGACGCAGTCCACTGAGGATCTCTGCACAGTCGTCGCCGCAGTCCACGAAGGATCTCTGCTCTGTCGTCGTCGCAGTCCACAGAGGATCTCTGCTCTGCCGTCGTCGCAGTCCACGGAGGATCTCTGCTCTGTCGTCGAAGTCACAGCCAGCACTAGGGTTCCCGCACACAGCGAGCTCGTTTAGGAGGGTCCGCTCCATGAGCCGAGAGGCTGATACATCAACTGACACGTAGTCCGAAGTTGATGTATCCAAAAGTTCCGTATCGACAACAGGATCTCAACGCAACAGACGACGCGTCAAACGGACGCCCGGTCTGAGAGTTATTGGCATTTTCGTCCCAGGGGCCCGGTTGGTTTTTAGGGCAAACCAACCCGACCGTACTCCGCCTGTGTCCGATCCTCGGGCGGAGAATGCCAAAAGTTCCGTCTCACTTAGAGGAAACTACCACAGCTGACGGTACGTCGATCGGACGTCCGTAGCTCAAGTTATGAGCGTTTCCGCTCCGAGGGCCCGGTTGGTTTCGTGTACGATCCAACCCGGACGAACCCAAAGTCTTCCGAAACCTTGAGTATAATATACCGAAACGACCGTATCGATCCAAGGATCGCGTAGCCGCTGACGGTTCGTCAATCGGAGGTCCTAGGCCCAAGATATGGGCAAAAGACCAAAGAGGGCCCGAAAACGGGGGTTCTGGGCCCGGGGCGACCCGGCCCGAACCCCCCTTGGGTCGGCCGAACCGGGTCGACCCGACCCGGCCCGACCCGGCTCGGCTTCGGCCGAGCGGCCGAAGAGAAACCGTCGCGGGTTTGACCCGCGGCTTGGAGGAACACGGCCCGCGCGGGCCGCGTGCTGGGTGGCCGGACCGCGGATGCGGTCCGGCGGTTCGCCGCCGCCGCGGCCGAGCCGCGGCGGATTCCTCCGGCGGCGCGCCGGGCGCCGCCGCCCCCGGTCGCTGGCTCCGCCGCGCCGGCGACCCGCGCTGCCGCCGCCTTCCGTGGGCCGCCGGAGTTGCTCCGGTGGCCCGTTTTGCCTCCCGTCTGCGCCATAGCTCCTCCCGGGGGCCGATCTTCACTGCGGGATCAACGGATCGCCCCTGCCGCACGGTTCGTCGTCGTCCGCCAAATCCGCACAACAAAAAGATCGGCGGAGGGTTGCCGGGTCTTGATTGTTAGACCCGCACCCTCCGCGTTAGTCATAAACTCAACGGGAGGAAAAGAAAAATAACCAATCAACAATTTTAAAATAAATTAAAATTGTTCCGTGATCAGGTTCTTTATTTTTAAAAGAATAAACACGGGAAATAAAATATTCCAACAACCCCTACCTCGAAGTTGCCGTCGGACGTGAGGTCGTCGCGGAATCGCTCGTCGCGAAAGGAGGGGATCGTCACGTCGTTCGCGGAAGAGACGTTCGTCGCACCGCGGGAAAAGCGTCGCGCCGACGATCTCTGGATCTAGAACAAACGGATTTAATTAATTAAATCCGTTCTTATTGAAATTAAAAAAAAGGAGAATTAAACGATCCGTTTCTCACCTTAGTTGTCGAACGAGGATCGGCCGCGGAAGAAGAGGCGTCGCCGAAGAACGTCGCGGGTAGAGCTCGTCGACGTCGCAGATCACGGTGTGCGTCGTCGAATTCCGGTTCCGGCGTTCTTCGCGTTCTTCGCGTTCTTCGCGTTCTTCGCGGGGAGGGTGGAGGCTCAGAGGATTCGCACAACGATAGCAATCCTCCAAAATAGACAAGTTTGTCTATTTTATTAATTTGCCAACGAACGCAAACGCGTAAGTAACGACCCATTAAATTCGTTGAATTAATTCAACGAATGAAACATCCCATTTAATTCACGAAATAAACCGCCCAATTAAATGGTCTGTTAAGAATTAAGGAAAACGCGTCGGTTGACTTTTCAGTTATTTTGACGGGTTTTCGCGGGTGCGTTACTTAGCGAAAGAAACGGCGGGGCTCGTGCGGGCCCCACCGCACAAATATCCTACCAAGGGGTAGGGTATTTCCGGATAGCACTCTATCCGCTTTAACTCAGTTCAAGTGGCTTCCAAGCGGCTTCCAAGCGGCTTAAGTGAAATAAAATAAAGTTGTCGCACAACCTTTATTTTATTTCCGACTTAAAGCCCAAAATTTTAAAAAAACCACGGTTGAGCAAACACAACTCCGGAAGAAGCGTTTCTAAGCAAATACCGGCGCTGCGATTTCATCGGTGCCCTCAGAATTCGATTCTGGGCACCGGTTCAAAAGATAGAAAAACCCGCTCGTCCGTTCACTGAACGTACCCGAGCCAAACTTCGGAAATTGATTCCGGGCACACCGGGCCTCGGAATCAGGTGCCGTCTGAAGCTGCGCTCTTGTAAAATTCCAAAGAAAATTAAGGAAAAAAAAATTTCCTTGAAATTTGCGGGTCTTTACATCAACACTCATATCAAGAGTTACGCTAATCACCACTCTCAGATGACCTGTTAAAAGTGGTATGTTGTGTAGCCTATTTTCTTGGATATTGGGTGTTGATAGATATAAATCATAGTCATTTTTACCCTTCAAAATATCAGAATAGAAGAGGTATCGATGTATATATGATGCACAGTTCACCGAAACAATTATTATAATATTGAATACCTCGACTAAGACAAATCTTGGAGGGAAATGGCTCACCTAAAAGCTAGTGGGGTGGGGGGTATATTCATGTGATGGTTGTTCTTGAGTTGTTTCTCCTCTTTGCTTCCCCTGACCTAAGATTTTATAGCAACTCAGTCTGCCAATGAAATTTTTATTCAAGGGTAGATAATATTTCTTTCACATATTTCATTTCATTATCTTTATCCTCCTCTTGTTTTTTTTCATAATATGTTTGGGGTGTTACCCTAAAACCGACACCTCTGAGGCAACCATAATATTCTAGATGCTTCAAGGACACTGATAGTAGTTTTTCCTCTCATATAGGTGTTAATGATTCCTATGACTATTTCAGATAGAAAATATTTGAAAATAAATAATCATTTTTATCTAATATCGTTTTAATGAAAAACAAAATTTTATTATTTCATACTGATACATGTTTCCCCCAATTTTTTTTGTGTTTTCATCTATTATTATCTCATATTTATTTACACGTGCCTCCTTCTATATCACATGGTGTTTCATGGAAGTGGTTTTGGATTTAGATTCATTTTTTATATAAATATAGGAACATAATTATGCTATTGTTTCATGTCACATAAAATTATTATTGTAGATTTAAAATACGTACCAATTTTTTTCAAGTTAAATATACACCATACTTACTTTACGATTGGGGTACATTAATTTTGTTACCCATTCCTTATTTTTATCATGCATTTGTTGTTTCTAAAATAAAAAATTCTCAATCAAAGTGATGAATAAAAATATTTTGAAACAATGTATTACCCACCACAATGTACATGAAAAGATAGCTCCCTATGATGGACAATAAATACATCCCACGCTTCTTGGGTTATTAGGTGTGTATACATAAGTTATGGGTGTAGGTTCATTTTACCTTAAACATATGTAAGATTACATCTCATAATAATTGTATGAAAGCTTCTATAAATATTTTCAGTAATAATTAATACACATTTATTGTGGGAGTCATCTACTATAAATTCACTCTACAAGTGATGATGAAGATTAATTCATTGTTTCATTATTTTATTTTTTAGTAAAATAAAGAAATGATATCATAGTGTTGCCATAATCTCTTCTCAAATTAGTGTCTTCATCATGGGTACAATATGGTTCCACAAATCTACATAAATCATCACACTTTTCTAAGTAATGATTCAAATGTATCTACTAAACATGTCCCTATTGAGGTTAACATGCTGGTCCTGCACATTCCATCCAACCTCGTTTTTGATGGCTTTTCTTTTCTCGTTAATGATTTTTTCTAACGCCATAAAACTATGATGCTCATATGTTTTGTAAAAAATCGGTCCTTTAACGCCTACCATTTCCTCTTATTGAACTTCATCACTATGTTGTTCCACTATCTCAGTAGCAAAAATATGTGAAGAAGGTCATCGTTCCTCAGTACTGGGAGCAACAAAAGGCTGAGAAACCAATTTTTCCTTAGGATTGGAAGCACCAACATGTGCATAAGGCCATTGTTCCCCTTCATTGGGAACATTAGTAGGTTGAGATACCTATCGTTTCTTAGGATTGAGATCACCAGTAAGTACAGAAGTCATTATCTATAGAAGTGATTTAACATTTAATTTAGATTATATAAATGCACCAGAAAATAGATAATAAAATGTGATAACACAATGTATATTACAAAAAATATAACCTGATTATTGAACTCTATTTTTTAAATGTTGAAGGGATATGATCCCTCTATCGAGTATCCAAATCACTTCATTTTGGTCTCAGTTGACAAACAAATCCCCATCTACATTGGGGAAACTGTGAAATGATGGTGATTTTCTAATGAAAGGGTCATCCTCAATTGAATTTTCATCTAACCCTTTAGTGTTTTTGGTTTATAATAGAACAAAGGACTATTTTTAGTTTACTGGAACTGAAACATAAAATAATTTTACTTCCTATGATTCCATTATAAATAGATTGTCTTTGTACTCTTACTTACTAAAATACACTTTCATGATTCCCAATTCATCTATTTTAATGAAACTACTTTTATCAACCCATTTGAATTGAAAAATCAACACATGTAATGTTTTATTATCTAGATCCCATATTTTATTGATGATTAAAAAGTATGACATATTTGCATAAATTGGATTTATATCCTAAGTACTATAAAGGTCCATTGATTTATCCACAAGTGTAACCCCAATATTTTTCATGGTACTATCTTTATCATGTTCAATTTTTATAGAATTTATAACCACCAATTACATAACCATTGTAATATAATACATACACACTTGGTCTAATGGATATCAATCAAAGTCGTTCTGAAATTATATCTTAATTTTCAACTGACTCCTTAAAAATATGGCATCGAAACCATCCTATAAGATGTTGATTATGTGTATTTGATATCCCCCTTTTAGCCATTTATGGATTAAAATTCTTAATAATTTCCTTTTAGGTTTCAATATATGGGGAAGCCTCCAAAAAATTATTCAAAAATTAAAGGCGGGCCTTCTCCTAATCTATAATATTCACTGTGACAACATTTCTTCCAGAAACTCCTTCAATCGCAAGCCACCCAGTGTGATGAGATTTTTGGTAGAATAATTCTTTCCACACCTGATAGGTATTGGGTAAAAAATTAAATGGATTCCTCAATAATATATCTATATACACTAAAACCCTCTAGCTAACTTTGATTTTTGACATAAACTTTCAAAATATTCATATACCATTGAATGGGGTATATCTATCTATCGTTTACATGACCACATAGTAGAATCTATGTCACCAAGTGAACCATCAAGTGAACCATCATATCAAATAATGTTGGTGGGAAGAGTTTTCTAATTAACATAATATGGTAGCAATTTATCTTTCAATAGTTAGAAATTTTGTCAGGTCTATAACTTTGCTGTATATATCTTTGAATAAAAAACAGAGCTTGGTTAATGTATGATGGACATTATTTGAAAAAATGTAATGTAAAACTACATAAATTAGATATTGTATCAAAACATGGAAGTCGTGTGATTTCAGACCCTTTAACTATAAATCGGTCATTGAAACAATATTTTTGATATTAAATGAATATCCTTAGGGAACATTTATAATATTTAGGAAGTTGAAAATTGATATCTCTGCTGCCTAGAAAGAGTGTAAGCATTTGGATGAAGAAAAGTTCATTTTCCTCCTTCACTGGCACCAAATATTCTCGTATTCCCATGTCAAACTTATCCAACCGAGCATTAATTCCAACCTTTGTTTTTTAGGGTGTATTTATCAATGTGATGATGACAGTATCACATACATTTTTTCAAAATGCATTGCATCAAGAAAATGTATGATGTACAAAAAATTCAAGTATTGTAATTCGAAAAAATCTGATCTCTTTTTCCAACGGGGTGTTGTATGGTTTTTAGAAAATAGTTTACCAAAATAAGTGTCCACATATTTTAATTTATCAAACACATGATCACCTTTTAGTGGAGATGACATTGTACATTCTACTGAACTTTAATCAAATGATGTTTTCCAAGATCGGTACTTATATCATCAGGGTAGAAATTTTCAATGTCTTAGAAACACAATCTTCAATGAATGTTTCAACCTAATTGATTATGTAAATTTTTAAAAAGTGGGACACCCTTGGGTTCCTTTAATGATATATCCTAAACAAATTTATAAGTAGGAAATTAATTTATCATCCCTTACAACATGTCTTTCAATATGAAATCTTTATAACACCTGGAGCCCATAATAAATTAAAATCCTTGATAAATAGAGATAAATAAACATCAATATCATTACCCATTTGTTTTGGTCCTGATATAAGCATAGATAACATGATGTATTTTTGTTTCATGAACACCCTTGGTGGAAAGTTATAATTTACCAACATAACAAGCCGTGTAATGTGAGTGCTTCTTTGAAAATCAATAAGATTCACTCCATCTATCGATAACTCAAGACAAAGGTTTCCAAGCTCATTTCCAAATTCAGGATACTCACAATCAATTCTATTACACTGAGGAGAGTCTCTCGGGTGACATATTTTTCTATATTTATTTCTTGTATCTTCATGCCACATCAATTTCCCTATAGTCTCCCCACATTCATATAGGTATCTAATCCAGGGAATGATAGGAATCACAGGACTGAATTCATATTTCCTCTATTGATAAGCACCACACTTTGGGAATTCTATATGTGATTTTTGGTCTTTGAAAAATAGTATATATTCATTTGAATAGGCATGAATTATTTCAAATATCAAACCCATAAAACATAGAATTCTTTGGCATCATATGTTCATCTATGGAGCCTATTATCTTCTGGGAGTATATCATTCAAGTGATAAAGTAGTTCCATAAAATTGGATTCAATCCATCCGTTTCCTTCTTTCAAATTATATAGCTATAGTACGGTTGAAAATACCGTATATTTAGTGAAACCAACATACAATGGAATCTTTGCACAACTCTTTAGCTTCTAAAATTATTTTGGGCAATCATGAAGTTCATCTTCAACTATCCTTATCATTTCCCAAATACAATATTCATCACCATTCACATCTGTACTCACATCCTTGATATGGTGTTCTTTATTTTCCACACTTTTAATCATTTTAGATGATACATAAAATGTATTCCTATCCCAACCACTATCCATATTCCACTTTTCACCATGTTTATCCCAACATTTATAACTTTGATTTATTCCATGACAAATCAAGTGTTATTCCAACTCCTCTAGACTAATCATTCTTTAATAACAATAACTTAATCATGAACAAAGGATTTGAGAAGGGTCACATGTATAATATTTTTCAAACTTGAAGAACTCTTTCATTCCATCTTTACAATATTTTTTCATATGATCTAAATCCAACCATTATTTATTCATATCCATCCTATTTGATCCAATAAAATTAATATTTATCAAAATATATACAAAAAATATATTCAATTGAAATCTCTCCCAAAAATGCATAGTGAGTTTCCTTGAAAGAGACTTGAGGATTTTTTATTCAATTACAATGAGTTTAATTCCTTTTAATGTTAATTAATAAAATAAAAAATATTTAGAGTTATTTATTTAAGAAATTTTTTTTGATTACATACATGATTTAATGGTGTTAACACATTTATAAAGCCCAATTTTTGGAACAAATAATGGTTAATAATTTGTATGTGCATGAGTACAAACTTTTGTAGATATAAACATCATTCATGATATATATATATATATATATATATATATATCAAAATAATTGTATAAAAAATAGACTTTCTTTGATATTATTATATGGATTTTTGTGAGATTTCATTTGCATGTAGGCTAATGGAGGATATTGTAGGACAATCAAAATTATTTTTACCTAGAACTCACTATAATGGAAATAACTTAAAAATCTCCAAACCACTCTAAGATAATAAAGCACACGACCCAAAAATAATAATCACCACAAACAAATTAGGATTTTATAACTTCTTGAATTTTTAAAGATGAACAAACCATTCCATAACATTATGAGGATCTTGTTCACTAAGAAAAATCAAGGATAATGACTCAATAAATTATAAGGTGAAATGATCATTCCCCTACCACTCTTTTTTTGAGTGGAAAAATACAATCACTAGAAAAAATAAATTAAAATAATAAGAGGATTTTTCCTAAGTCATATCCTCAAAATGGAATTTCTACCCCATATCAAGACATTTCATGGAGGTGAAATAGAGAAACATGAAACATGAATCTATCTCCTTCTTGTTTTAAAAGACACTCAAATCACATAGTCTCAATGCACACTAAGGGGTAAAATACAAAAGAACAATCCAAATGAGAAAAAAAACAAAACATTTTCAAAATTTTAATTTCAATTAAAATCATACCCCTATCTCAGGAGGGTTGAAATATTTTTTCAAATACATGCACACTTTGAATGCAATCCAAATTATTAAAAATGAAATCCATATTTTATGTTAAATCATTTCCAAAAATTCCAAAAATGTTCTCTAATTTTTCATAATTAAATCAAAAACATCTAAAATATTTAAAATTAAATATATTCCTTTTTACAAGGAAATATTCACACATTATTTCAAAAATTAATGAATTTCTAAAAATCCCTTTTTAATTTTAATACAAAAAATTCCATGTAAAAATGAAAAGAGAATATAAACCATAATTTAAAAATTTTACAACCATCAAAATAATTTTCATTCCATAAAAAATTTGGTTTTAAAATCAACTCACTCAATAAAATATCTTTTTTTTACAATAAAAAATATTCTTTTCCTAATAGAAGACAAGATTTTAAGTCCTAAAGCTAAATACAATGCATATAGAACAATGAAATTCAAGATCTCTCACCTAAAAGGGATTATAAATCACTTCATTTAAATTCAAAATCATTATACCATATATGAAATAATATAAGAATTAAAAATAATTGACAAACATCACAAGAAGAAAACATTTCTTAATAATAAAAGAATAATAAGCATAGTCATTCAATAATAATTGAACTATTATAATAGAACAAATATAATTAATTGGAATTAAAATAAAAAGATTTTTTAGAATAAAATTGAATTTAATTATTGGAATTGGATACAAAAAAGTTAGTGTTCCATATCATAGTTGAGAGCTTCCTATTTCCTTTTCAACTTCTAACCTAATTTCATTGAACAATTTTGGGGTTCCAGGGTATTAGTCGTTCAAATATTAGCCTCAATTGATTTTTTTTGATATTATATAATCTCTTTAGAACTCACTTGGATTTCCACTACTTATACTTTGTCAACTAGTTTGGTTCACTCTACATGGCATGAATAAAAATAGATGAAAGGGAATATGAATGAATTTATATCGACCAATTCCACTGGATTTGAATCTAGAGCACTGAGAAAATGACGATTAGATAAGGAGTAAGGTGAGAACAAAGGATGGGAGTTCGATTCATCAAGAGAAAGTGAAAGATGAATAGGGGTGATGACTAAAAAATAAGTGAAAACAAGATATTACCTTATATTTGGATATCCGGTGGCTGATGTAGGGTTTGGTGACAGTGGAGGCAGAGGTAGATGTGATGAGGAGGGCAGTAGAGGAAATAGTGGGTGAAAAAGTGGCGGGGGTAGTGGAGGGAGGGGCAGTGGTAGAGGCGGCGGGGGCAGTAGAGGTGGCAGTAGAGCTCTGGTTCTTTGAAATATTAAGGCATAAGTTGTGGTAGGGTTCTGATAGGGTTCCATTTATTAAAACATGATAGTATTTTATTAGCACTTTTTAAAAAGTGCTAATAAATGAGATTTTTATCAGAACTAAAATATAAATTACTCATAAAAATGTCCCTTATTAGCACTTTTTAGCATTGATAAATCTAACCCTTTATCAGCCCTACAAAAGAGCTGATAAAACTTATCTTTATCAGTGCTAAAAATATAGCACTAATAAAAACAAGTTCTATCAGCACTTTTTTAGCACTGATAAAGGGTTATCTTTATCAGTGCTGAAAAATCACTGATAAAGACCTAATGATAATAAATTATTTATTATCATAAAATTATAATAAATATTTTTAGTATATTTATAATTATAATTATAATTATAAATAAATAAATATATATATTTAAATAATTATAAAACTAAAATAAATATATATAATTAAATTCATAAATTTATAATTAATTAATAAATATTTTTTTTATTTATACTTACAACTATAAATAAATATATATTTATTTAAATAATTATAAAATTATAATGAATATATATAATTAAATTTATAATTTTATAATTATTTAAAAAACAAATATTTATTTATAATTATAATTTAAATATAATAAATATATTTATTACAATTTTATAATTATTTAAATAAATATATATTTATTTATAGTTATATATATATATATATAATAAACTGTATTTATAAATATGTGTATATATTTATATAATTATATATATTTATATAATTATATAAATATATAAAAATACTTATTAATATATTTATTATGATTTTACAATTATAAATAAATATTTACTTTTTATAGTTACAATTATAATTAAATATATATTTATTTAAATAATTATAAACTTATAATAAATATATTTGTTATATTTATAATTTTTTTATAAATATTTTCAAAATTATAAATATAATATAAATATATTTATAATAATATTATAATTATTTATTTAAATATATATTTATTTATACTTATATGTATAAATAAATAAATATTTATTATGATTGGGTTTTTTGGCTGGTCCAAATATGGACAATGAGCAAATTGTAATGAATCATGCCCATAGGGACTCAATGGCTCAACCAAAGAATGGAACTCCTACTGACCATCCCAGTTGTAGAGAGAAAGCATGAACTCTTGTTGTTACAACACCTACCTTATGGCTGGAAACTATTACTGGGATTCCTGGGTCACCTTCTCGACACCTGATTTCCCTTGATGAGAAAAAAATGGGTTGTCAAAATCCATATTTAAAATGGATATATTGCCTATACATGGCATATTACCTACAACTACCAAGAGGGGTGTGTCTACTGATAGGCATGCTGTTTTTTATTTTGTCATTGTTATTGATAGTCCTATAGCCTCTTCTTCAGAGAAGCAGAAGGAGAATGCTCCAACACCACTTATGGACTCTATTCCAGTTCAAATAGTGTAACCTGTCCTTGAAGAAGTTAACAATTCAATGGATTCTGATGGGAAGGGTGCTGGAGATTCTTTAGCAAAAAAAATTTCTATTCAATCTGTTAGAAAAGCAAAATTAATGGTAAAAACTCATAATTATTTTGATGATCTTTCTTCTGGTAGAAACGAAAAAGTTGGACAATCTAGAGGATAATATTTAGAAAAAATATATATTAAAGCATGGTATATAAAAATTTATTATAAAATGTATTGAGGTAAGAGATATAACTCTCATTTATTGGAATATTATTCCTAAAAGTTTTAATATATCACCAGTTATAGAATTTAATCACTAACTACGAATAAAATTTATAAAATTTGTTCTTAAGGTATGGGATACAAAAATATATTATGATATGAAATGAGGTAAGAGATATAACACTCATATCCTAGAAGAGTATTAATAAATTATTGATAATCTTAGTAGATATCATATAAAATCTTTGACTATGAATGGATTGATACTAATTAAATACAATATAAAAGAGAAAAATATGAATATACACATCACTAATATTAAGTATCACACCTAGTTTTTACGTTTACTCAAATCAAAAATGAAATTTTTGAAAGGCAATTAATTGAAAACAACCCTAAGTAAAAAAGAAATAATATTGAATATAGAAATCAAATTAATTTTTAGTTTCACTTTTCATCCATCTTACATTGACATACAAAAAGAGGATGCCGATGGTTATTTTTCTTTTTAACCAAGTAATATATGTAACATTTTAACTCATTCAAGATAAAAACTCACAGATGTTAAATTGAGATACATTCATGGTATATAAAATCAGTTTTCAATATATATCAATCAAAATTTTATTAATATATATATATATATATAAATTTAAAAATGGAAGTAGTTAATAGAAATATATCTTGAAGTATACAACTATGATGACCCATTAAACTAAAAAACGTAATTCCATTTTCTATACGCAATGATTCAAAATGTGTTCTATTAACTACATGTTGATGTTTATCAAAAAACATATCAAAACAGTGTTATTTGTTAATGACATATAAAATATCGTAAATTAGGCACCATGGGACAAAATGTGCACTTTGTGAAGAAAAACATCAGTAATTGAATGTACTAGATTATCATCAACAATAATTCTTTGAATTCTAGAAATAAACCCTTTAATCCAATGCAATCTGATTTTATACATAAAAAGAATAAATCATAAGTTTAAAGAATGTGATGTAGTAAAAATAATTTTCCTAGTATTTAGTTTTTATAACCCAATTAATAATAGTGGTGAAAGTATATTTAAACCTAAAAAATCAAACAAGGAAAAAGTTATTTGTTTTCTTAACTGGAATTAACTGTCTATGCATTAAAATTACAATTAATATAGGGATCCTCTATAAAAAAGAGGGTCTCTCCTTTTTTGGGATCCCATTATAGAATATTCATTGATCCTTGTGTCATATAACATTGTATTTGAATGTAAATTGTTTCAGTGGATATGCATAATCCAAAAATAAAATCCTACATCTAATGTAATAGATGGTTCTTTCTAATTACCATCCCATCAAATTACAAAGACCTAAACCAAGAATTATACATCAATAATTAATAAATTTAGCTAGTTTTACAAAAATATTTGTAAAAAAAATCATATACATTTTTTCTGATATAAATAATTATATTCCTTGAATCCTATCAACAATCACATGAAATATTGTTCTAACCAATATTTTTACCCATCCTTGACTGAAATTACATAATTATTTTGACTGGGGTCTACATAAAAGAGTATAACCTCTAAATCAACTTTATTTAAACGCAAGCCCTAACCATGATTAACAATATCCCTGAAAAATTTATCTATCAACAATTATATATAGTCATTAAATACCCATAAGTTAAATCAAGATACAATATAATAAACAATGAATATAAAAAATGGAATCATAGTTTGTATTTTGTTTCATATAGTGTAGAGGACAAAAACATGAGTAGAGAAAAGTAGTTATCTACATCTCACTTAATGATCGAAAATAGATACAGGGAGGGTGAGGCACATGGATAAGTTCAGATTAGGGAGGTATTATGGGTGACAATGGAGATTTGAGGTGGTAGATGTAGGGGAGGATGCCGATGATAGAGGTGAACTTGGAATGTGGGGATAGGTCGTAGATCACTAATATGGGGGAAGAAAGTGGGGATATGTGAGTGAGGAATTAATAGAACAAGGAAATAGAAGAATGTAATATAAATAAGGGTAGATAATGATGAACGAAATGGGTAAAACAATGAAAATAAACAGTGTTGCCTCAAATGGGTGGTGATGAACAATGGATCTAAAATTTGATACTTATGAATAAGTGGGATTTAGGGTTTTTAGTGTACCATATAGGGTATGGGAATGGATATAGGAAGATACGGGGTATTACGATAAAGTTGAAATTTGTTAGGTAAACATCATCATGATATAATTTATATAAAAAATTCTTAGGAAAAAACAAATAAACATGATGTTTATCAAATTAAAATTACGTGAATATTTATTTATACTAAGGAAAACATGAATGATGGGTTAAAAACTATGGTAACTAGAAATGTATTAATAAAAATAAAGTGTAAAAGACACATATATTGAAGGAAATAAATACAATCATAATGACAATGCCACCAAAAATAAAAAAATAAAATAAAATCATATTCTCATAGATATTACCACAAAAATTAAATTATTAATATTTTAATTAATCATATAATTATATAGCCTACAGGGCACGAGTGAGTTGGTTCAAGGAGATGGCGTCCTAACCCCAAGGTTCCGGGTTTGAGTCCTCGCAAGGCAACGTGCACTATATTCCAGCGATCCTCTCGTGGGCCCCTCTACCCCATTGGGAACTGGCCTAAGCCCAAGGGTTGGCCACCTTGGGCCTCGATGGGGACATGCGGCTCACAGGTGGGTAGGGCAGCCCAATACCTCATTACCCAACAACACGTATATTGCCCCACCATTGGTGGTGGGGTGGTAAGGGCTTGGGGGGGTGAGGGGCAGGTCGTGGGGTCAAGTCCCCGGGCTTGCGATTTACATGTAATTTTATTCCTTGCGTGTGTTCCACTTTCACAGTTGTACCCAGTTTTTTATGATTATATTAAAAAAATCTATTATTTTATATATTTGGTAAAATATTTTATATTATTGAATAATTTATTATAACATATTTTTATAATGGTTAAACATTTTTGGAAAATGATGAATAATAATATCATATATGCTTATTGGTAAAACATTTTTTTAATATTATTATGATAACGAAGCATATTTTAGTGTTAGTAAACTATTTTTTGGGAAAATAATTCCGTACATATGCTTAATATTAATTTTTTTTATATGTTGTAATTAATCATTTTTACCAATTGATATATTATTTTTTCGTAATTATCATTTGGTATAAATCAGTTTTTTTATAGTGACCCACTCTTATCATCACCTATTTTTTCCTTTTTTGTTATATTTGGGGTTATATTATTATTTATTATGATATATTATTTCCCTTTATACATTATAAACTTTTATTTAATTGTTATTAGGTTTTACTTTGAATTTCACTATTGACCAAATATTTTATTATTTTTTCCTATTTGATCATAGGTTTTAGGTATTGATAACAAATAAGTTTTGATTTTATATTGTTATTGAATATCAATGAATAAAATTATTTTATATTTTCAAGACACATTCCCATTTTCTCCTCAAAATCCTCATGGTAAGGATTCTATTTTCTTAATCACTACATCAATTAGTGAATCACATTGTTCATGCATTTATATGCTCTCATTCTCTTGTTACTTTTATTCCATTTAAGTTTATTCCAAATGTTTTTTTCTTTTAAAATATAAAAAACTTCCAATAACACTAATTATCACTCATTTAAAAATTTTTCATTTGGGAACTACTTTCCTACAACTAAATGATGATTCAAATTCAAACTTTGAGGAGTGACCTCGATGTTGTATCATTTAATAAATGTGCTTATGTGATATATTATGTGGATTCCATATCCATAGGGTAACTTAAACTTTGTAATGTATGAGGAGGCATGACATCAAAAAAGAGGTCTTGTGGTTTAACCACTTAATATGTAGTTACTCAACCAATTCAAGACTCATTATTAATAAAGAAAGATAATGTGATCCCCCTCCCAACCCACAATCACTCTCCATGGTATCAAACACAACATTGCATCTATATATTATGGGATTAATATAGTTTCATCCATTTTTTTCCTCCCCTTCATAATAATATCATCATGTATTATTTTATTTATTACTTACTTTTAATAGAAAAAAATCTTTACAATATAATAAATTTTAGAACTATTGTTTTATAAACCTAAAAATTATATTATCTAAATATTTATTTATTTTATTTTAAATATATTATTTTATTAATAGTATAAATATTGTTATATATTATTATATAAATATTATATATATTATGAGAAATTAATCTATTAATATTATTAACTTAGTTTAAATTTTATTTTTTTATACATATTTAATATGTTACATATAAAATTATTATAGTATATTTTTGTTTTTATTTTTATTTAATCATATTTTCATCACATAAATACATTTATCATGTTTTATGTAAGTGTTATTAAAAAAATACGATTTATTTAAATATATTTAATAATATTAAATATATAGTTATTTTCATTGTATAAATATATTTTAATTATTTTTTATAAAAGTTTTATAAATATATTTCACTACTAATTTTAATTATTGTAACTATATAAATTTTTTTTATATCATCATTTTTTAAATATACTACTTTTACTATTTTTAATTCTACATATTTCATTATATAAATATTATAAAAACATTTTCTAGAAAATATTTTATATAATAAAATTTATCTATAGAAAATATCAAAATAATTAATTAAACTACACGTGATATATAGTATAATAATAAATTTACATTAAACCAATATTTATAAATAAAAATTGAAAAGAAATATGGATTATCACAAGAGATAATACTAAGAGATTAGATTAAATGTGATTGGTGAAGTGTGAATCAAAGATGTGGCTGGAGGCACTATAGATTATTTGAGAAATGAAAGATGATTATAAGGAAGGATTCAATGTGTCGATTGAGGGGGAGGGGTTGTGACTTCTATATTATGTTTATGTCATCACTAATGTGTCATTTATAAAAGATAAGTTTCATACATTATTTATTATGTATAAAAGTAACATTATGGGCATTCCAAGGAGGCGTGTTAAGAATGAGTTGGATAAAAAAATGAACTCTTCAATACACAGTCTTGAGAGATTATTTGTAACATCTTACCAGAGTGTTAGATAAACTACTCGATTGGTCATGTGGTATTTTATCAAGTTTTCATAAGATGTATTTTGATATATTTCATTCGTGTATGTTTGAGAGATTTTAGAGTCCAAGGAACTTTATAATGAAATTATTCAATCATTTCCTTGGGTCTTTACCACATTTTATTTTGTTGGTTCCCAATATGAAATTTTACTTTTCGATACCATGTTTTTTATTCATTTTTTGTTCTATTAATTCAATTCAATAATCATGAGCTTGATGAAACTATCATAACCATAATTCCAATATCAAATATCCTATCACCACTACTCTGAATACACCCCAATGTTAAAAATGACATAAGTTATATAATTTTGAAAATTTTTACTACATTTATTTTCCTTTTTATTTCATGACCTTAAATTGTCAAAAGGGACATAATATATTTATTATTGAATCAGTGAATAAATTAAAAATACCAATGGATTTTCATTACTTTTAAAAATACACATGACAATGTAAATTGATAATTTATATAAAAACAATCCCCTATTACCTTTGGATTTTTGTAGCGTAACTGGCATGAAAATCCAGTCACTAATTTTTTTATAGATAAAAAAGTAAAAGGATCATGATGAAATAAATATGCATAATTCCTCAAATATTATTCTTTATTTGTTTTTTCTTTGAGAATGAATCTATATATATCAAAAACAAAGAAACATGAATTCTTTAAATCAATTTACATGTAAACTAAGGCTTGGATGAATAGAATGAGTGGTGATTGCTCAAGCACTACAACAATCGGTGGCGAGTCCTAGTCTGGTAATGTTGGGAGTGAGTTTTATTGAGTCTAGAACTATCCCAATGTATGGTACTACTTTTCTACAATTCAATTTAATTTCTGTTTGAGTGCTTGTTGTCCTCACCTCACCCTTGAAGGTTACGCCGTGAATGTGAACACCAGTTTTCAGGAAAATTTTAACAAAACAATGTTAGTAACATTATATGATGTGTGAATTTTTTTAGTGAGAGTATATTTTTTTAATTTTAGGAATTTTAATGAATATTTTTGAATGGAATTACACATTTTTCCAAAGTAATTATTCCTAATAAATTCCTTATAGGGTGATAGACATCAAAATATGAGTTTTTTTTAAAGAAGAAAAAGAAAATCATATACCATTTCAAAACAATCACTTATATCATAGTAATTTTGATCAATTATTATTAGGTTTTGGACAGAATTGAATTTGAGATTTTCAAATGTGACACCTTGGACCGTTCTCTTTCCAACCTGCAAATAACCATAAAAATTGATTTAAAACAAAGTTGCATTGATGGTTCCGATTCAATAGATATTAGGGATGAAGGATAGCTTATGTACCTTCCAAGTATTGATTCATAATCCACTACTAGTACTAGTGAAGGTAACATTGTTTTCATTTATTTCATGCACATTCACAACATATCCATACCTACATATGCTCCTAATACAACCTTTTTACAAAATTTGAATGTTACCATTTATTTTGAAATAATTAATGTAAATAAATCTACATAACATATTCCATGTCCCAAACAACATTCTACATGATTGATAATCAAATATGAAGTAAAATCACCGATTGAGACACAGTCATACCCTAAAAAAATATTGATTCATTTTCTGGTTAGATACAAGTGGATTTGAAAAAAAAACTTTGAAGAATGTAAATGACAGTTTTTTTGTCAATTATTATGGAGGTGTTATGGAGGTTTGGGGTGGTGGTAGAGGTTATTACCACATGGACATTTTGAATCAGTGATGGTGGAATTATGAATGATTTTTAGATTAATTTCATCAGTGTTGGGGCTTTGCTCATGCGATCACTACTAGAGAAATGGGCTTTGGAGCCCCCTGACATGGGTGACCACCAAAGGTGGTCGCAGACCTTAAAAAAAGCTTCGACGCCCCCCGCCCATCTCCCCTCATGAAACCCTACCTGTGTCCCACCACCTGTCCCATGTTGCCCTCCGTCCTCTGCCCTCACCACCTGTCCCCTCACCGCCCTCCACCCCTCACCACCCTCCACCGTCCACCCTCTGCCATGTGCCCACCACCCTGTGCCCTCCGCCCCCTCTGGCCTTCGCCCCCTCCACCCTCTGCCCTCCGTCCTGTGCCCTCCACCCTCCACCCTCCGCCCCGCGTGCCCTCCGCCCTCCACCCGCCGCCCCCTCCACCCACCGACCTTTCCGCCCTCTACCCCCTCCACCCTCCGCCCCATCCTTCCTCCGCCTTACACCTTGCACCCTCTACCCTATGATCTCCACCCCCTCTGCCCTCCGCCCCTTGGCCCTTGGCCCTCGGGCCTCGGCCCTCCGCCCCTTGGCTGCCTGTCCCCCTTCCATTATCCGCCCTCCGCTCCGACTCTCCGCCATCCCCCATCACCTCCCTCTTCGTCCCCTCCCTCACCACACCGTCGCCGCCCGTCCCCTCCTGTGTGGCACCGCCACCGCCCAGTGCCCTCCCTCCCCGCAGGGCCGCTACTCGTCCCCTCGCCGCTGCCGCCCGTCCACTCTGGCTCCCCTCTGTCCTCTGTCCCCTCCCTCATCATCCCACCCTCACTGCACCATTTCCAGCTCACCACCTCCTCTCCTTCAGCTTACCGCCACCGCCACTCATCCCCTCCCTTGCCGAACCATCTCCGGCTCCGGCTCCCCTACGCTGCCTCTCCTCTCCCCCACAACACCGCCTTTGGTTCCCCTCCCTTCCAGGTTTGTAGCGCAATCATGTATGACATGACATGGGATTTCACTTACATTCCATTATTTATTCTCTTGTTTATTATTCAGAGATATAATTTGATTATTTTATCAATGGTCCACAAGAAATTGGTTAGTATTTATTTTAAATATATTTGATATGAAAAATAAATGTAATAAGTCTTGTTTAAATGTTTGTTATACATATATTATTATGGATAAGAGTTGGATTGATCTTCCAAGTCGAACGTCTAGAGAATATTTCAATGGAATTATGCAGTTTATTGACTTCACCAGAGGATTTGAAAGTGACTATATTAGTTTTCCATGTAGAAAATGTGCTAAGAGGTATCAATTAAAAAGAGATACTATGAGGGGGAACCTATTCTTAAACGGATTTCAGAAAAATTATAAGAGTTGGACTCGTCATGGAGAAGAATATGTTGGTTTTCAAAATACAAATGCATTTCAGATGGATGTTGATGCAAGGATGAATGATCCAATGCATGAAATGCTTACTAAAATGGTACGTGGGTTGGATCCTGAAGGCATTGACATCCAGAAACATGAGACCGGTGAGATAAATCTTCACTCTGGTGCAGATCGTGATTCGAGGAGGTTTTATGAAGCACTTGATAATGAAAAAACAGAATTATATCCTGGATGTACTTATTACAATAAATTTTCATTTATCGTGGAGTTGTTTCATTTGAAGACTTTGAATCAGTGGTCAAACACATCATTCGACATGTTGTTGGTGTTATTGAAAAAGGTTCTTTCGGTTGACGCTAAGATCCCCGAGTCATATTACCATGATCATAAGCTGATAGAGAACTTAGGTTTCTCATATGAGACCATAGATGCATGTGAAAACAACTGTATGTTGTTTAGAAAGGAAAATTACCATTTGGATATTTGTATTGTTTGTGGTGCTTCCAGGTGGAAAGAGAACAGAGGAAATCAGACTCATCAAATCAGATTGCGATACAGGGGAAACTGATTACCGTAAATAAAATGCTTTACTTTCCCCTTAAACAGAGGTTGAATTTTTTTTATGTTATCTAAAGTTTCTAATTTAATGAGATGGCATGAAGAAATAATTCATGAAAGTGACATGTTAACCCACCCGATATACTCTCATGCATGGAAGGATTTTGAAAAGATACATACCAATTTTTCTAAAGATGTTCGTAATGTCTGATTGGGGTTGGAAGCAGATGGTTTCAATCCATTCAAGTCTATGGTTGGTGAAACTCATAGCACATGTATCATAGTTTTGGTTCTGTATAATCTTCCTCTGTGGCTTTGTATGAAGCAACAATTTATATTACTTTCCACTCTTATTGATGGACCTAGAAGTTCGGGGGATAATATTGATGTTTATCTTCAGCCATTGATTGATGAGTTGAATGATTTTTGGGGTGATGGTGTGATGAATTAGGACTGTGAAACTAATGAAATGTTCAAACTATAGGCTGCTTTATTGTGGAAAATCAATGACTTCCCGACTTATGAAAATTTATCAGGTTGGAGTACGAAAGGGGAATTTTCTTTCCCATGTTGCAATAAAATAAAAAAAATATATGGCTTAAACATTCCAAAAAATGGACATACATGGGTCATAGACGTTTTCTCCCCCCTCAGTACAGGTTCAGAAAGGACAGAGTTGCATTTGATGGTTCTAGAGAGTTCAACCCTGAACCAAAGATCATGACAGGAGTTTAAATGTTATCACAGATTGAGGAAGAAAACAACTGCACGGTATATGAAATTCCGGATTTGGTGGCTCATCCATTACGTAATATTCGTGCTGTGGGTAGGTAGCACAATAACAATTAGAAAAAGAAAAGTATTTTTTATAGTCTTTTGTATTGGAAAACTAACATGCTAAGGCATAATTTGGATGTCATGCACATTGAAAAAAAAGTTTGTGATAACATATTGTGGACCATTTTAGGTGTCAGTGGAAAATGAAAGGACCAAGTTAATGCAGGTCATGATTTGGAATAAATGGGTTTAAGGAAACAATTGTGTTTACAGTTAGCTGAGGGAAACAAGGCATATATGCCTTCTGCACAGTATACGGTGACTACAAAGGAGAAAGAGACATTTATTTCTATTTTGAAGATACTTAAGGTGCCTGATGGTTACTCTTCTAATATTTCAAAGCGTGTGAATCTGATGAGCAGGACATTATAAGGGTTAAAAAGTCATGATAATCACATAATACTTCAGTAGTTGATTCCAATCACAATTTGTGATTGTTTATCCCCCAATGTTGTTCAACCGTTTATTGAGATCAGTAATTTTTTTAGAAAGATTTATTTAAGAAATTAATGAATGAGTTATTTAAAAATTTTGAAAGACTGAATTGTACTTACGCTTTGTCACTTTGAGAGACTATTTACCCCCTCATTTTTCGATGTTATGGTCCACTTTATAGTGCACCTAACTGATGAAGTAACGGCTTTTAGTCTAGTGCAATTCAGGTGGATGTATCCTATTGAGAGGTATTTGAGTACATTGAAACGATTTGTACGCCATAGAGCTCGTTCAGAGGCATCAATAGCCAATGGTTATTTTATGGATGAGTGTATTACTTTTTTTTCAGAATATCTTACAGACATTGAAACAAAATTAGATAAGCCCTCTTAGATTCATGTGGGTCTAGTTGGAGAAGGAACCATATTTGAAATGGAAAACATTGAGTGGATACAAGCGCATCGATATATCTTGTTCAATACTCCATCAGTTGCACCATTAATGCAGTAAGTGTCTTATCACTTTTATTGTTTAAATTTTATATGTTTTGTTTGCATAAGTTGATCATTTAAACATTACATTATCATTTACAGGAAAAACATTAATGAGATGAAATAAGATATGTATCATGTGATTGAGTATCAAATTCAATAATCTCATTATGCATCATTTCATGATTGGTTCAAGGATTTTGTACGTATAAATTGATTATCATTATGAGTAAAGTATTATACTAATAACTTTCAGCACAAATCATTATTGAATTCTATGAATTATGTAGGTTCATAAGCTGAGGGAGTTAGGGGACCCCTCACTAACTGAATAATTTATCCAACTTGCTGAGGGCCTATCTATAACGGCTCGTCGTTATAAAGCTATAGATGATAATGGTTTTCGAATTCGCATTAAAGATGTTGATGACAAATGAGCAACAAAAAACAGTGGCATCAGTTGTCCATTCGTCGATTTTGGTTATTACTATGGTCAATTGATAGACATCATTGAAGCTGTATATGCACATAGGTTGAAGTAAATATTATTAAAGTGTAATTGGGTTTATCTAGTGCATGGATGTAAAGTATACCATTAGGACAATTGATCGTTACGCCGTTAGGCCAATTGGAAATTAGGCCAATTCGTCGTTATACCCCCCACCGGACAGCCCCCCCACCCCAGACACCTCCCACCCCTGAACAACACCTCCATCCAGATATCCCCCCACTAGATAGCCCCCCCATGCACGCATTTCAAGTCATGACGATGTTGTTCGGTATGCATTTGAACTTTAAACGCATGTTTTGGCCATTTGCGACACACAACGTGCGCTTCTGGTCACCGCGGTCAAACGACACCTGTGATTGATGTTTCTTCTACCCAACCATTTCACAATTCACCCACCCTTTGTTGTCATCCAATTTCATGGAATTCCGAGGTCGTTCGGCTGATTTTGATCACCCCACACATGCTTTTCAAACGCGCCAAAACAGCGTGTAAATGTCGAATTCAGAGAAAACATGCTCAGAATGACTTTAAATCACACGAAAACAATAGGAATATTATTCGTGGCATTTAGGAGGAGACTTCACTTCAATCAGATGTGTAGTCTGTGTGGTACGACCGAATATGCTATTTTGAATAGTTCTACGCGCTCTAAAAGGGCACGTTGGGTGGTTAAAACTAGTCGAACAACCTCAGAATGCCATGAAATCATACAAAAACTACTGGGGTACAAATTTGGAAATGTTTGGGCAGACAGTACGTCAATCAGAGGTGTTGTTTGACCGCGGTGTTCGGAAATGCATTTCCAGGGTCATAAAATGCCAAAATGGCGTGTAACGGTCGAATTCAGAGAAAACATGCTCAGAAGGACTTGGAATCACAAAAAAAAATAGGAATACTATTTGTGACATGTAGGAGGAGACAAAATGTCAATCAGATGTGCGGTGTGTGCGGTACGACCAAATATGCTGTTTTGAACAGTTTGGCGCGCACTAAAAGGGCGCGTTGGGTGGTCAAAACCAGCCGAACGACCTCTTAATTCTATTAAATCATAATAAAACAACCGTGGTGTGAATTGAGAATTGTTTGGGTAGACGACATGTCAATCGGAGATGTCGTTTGACCGTAGTGACTGGAAACACATTTCTGGGGTTATAAAATGCCAAAATGGCGTGTAACGGTCGAATTCAGAGAAAACATGCTCAGAATGATTTGAAATCACAAGAAAACAATAGTAATAATATTTGTGACATGTAGGAGGAGACAACACGTCAATCGGGCGTGCGGTGTGCACGATACGACCGAATATGATGTTTTGAACAGTTCGGCGCGCTCTAAAAGGGCGCGTTGGGTGGTCAACACCAACCGAACGACCTTGGAATTCCATGAAATCAAACGACAACAACAGTGGTTAGAATTGTGAAATGGTCGAGAAGACAACACATCAATCAGAAATGTTGTTTGATCGTAGTGACTAGAAACGCATTTCCGGCGTCATAAAACGCCAAAAATGGCATGTAACGGTCGAATTCAGAGAAAACATGCTCATAATGACTTGAAATCACATGAAAACAATATTAATATTATTCTTGACATTTAGGTGGAGACGGAACGTCAATCGGACGTGCGGTGTGCGCGGTACGACCGAATATGTTGTTTTGAATAGTTCAGTGCGCTCTAAAAGGGCGCGTTGGGTGGTCAAAACCAGCCAAATGACCTTGTAATGCCATGAAATCATACTACAACAACTGTGGTGTAAATTGTGAAATGTTTGGGTAGAAGGAACATCAATCAGAGGTTTCATTTGACCGCGGTGTCCGAAAACACATTTCTAGGGTCATAAAACGCCAAAACGGCGTGTAACGGCCAAATTCAGAGAAAACATGCTTATAATGACTTGAAATCATACGAAAAAAATAGGAATAATATTCGTGACATATAAAAGGAGACGACACATCAATCAGACATGCGGTGTGCGCGGTACGACCGAATATGCTGTTTTGAACAGTTCAGTGCGCTCTAAAAGGGCGCGTTGGGTGGTCAAAACTATCAGAACGACCTCAGAATGCCATGAAATCATACGACAACAACCATGGTGTGAATTTAGAATTGGTCGGGAAGATGAAATGTCAATTGGAGGTGTTGTTTGACCGTGGTGAATGGAAACGCATTTCCTAGGTCATAAAATGCCAGAACGACGTGTAACGGTCGAATTCAAAGCAAACATGCTCATAATGACTCGAAATCACACGAAAAAATAGGAATAATATTCATGACATGTAGGATGACACGACATGTAAATCGTATGTGCGGTGTGTGCGGTACGATCAAATATGCTATTTTGAATAGTTCAGCACGCTCTAAAAGGGCACGTTGGGTGGTCAAAACCAGCCGAACAATCTCGGAATGCCATTAAATCATACAACAACAACCGTGGTGTGAATTGTGAATTGGTTGGGTAGAAGGAATGTAAATAGGTGGTGTCGTTTGACCGCGGTGACCAGAAACACATTTCTAGGGTCACAAAACGCCAAAACGGCGTGTCACGGTTGAATTCATAGAAAACATGCTCAGAATGACCTGAAATCACACGAAAACAATAAGAATAATATTAATGACATGTAGGAGGAGACGACATGTCAATCGAATGTGCGGTGTGCACGGTACGACCAAATATGCTGTTTTGAACAGTTCGATGCGCTCTAAAAGGGCGCGTTGCGTGGTCAAAACCAGCTGAACGACCTCAGAATTTCATTAAATCATACAACAACAACCGTGGTGTGAATTGTGAATTGGTCGGGTAGACGAAACGTCAATTGGATGCGTTGTTTGACCGCAGTGACCGGAAACGCATTTCTGGGGTTATAAAACGCGAAAACAGCGTGTAACGGTCAAATTTAGAGAAAACATGCTCACAATGACTTGAAGTCACTTAAAAAAAAAATTGAAATAATATTCATGACATGTAGGAGGAGACAAAACATCAATCAGACGTACGATGTGCGTGGTACGACCGAATATGTTGTTTTGAAAAGTTTAGTGCGCTCTAAAAGGGCGCGTTGGGTGGTCAAAACCATCCGAACGATCTCGGAATGCCATGAAATCATACGAAAACAACCGCGGTCTGAATTTTAAAATATTCGGGAAGAAATCAGATCAATCAGAGGTGTATTTTGACCGCGGTGACCAGAAAATCATTTCTGGGGTTATAAAACGCCAAAATGGCATTTAACGGTCGAATTTAGATAAAACATGCCCAGAATGACTTTAAATCACACAAAAACAATTGAAATAGTATTTCTGACATGTAAGATGAGACAACACATCAATCAGACATGTGGTGTGCGCAGTACGACTGAATATGCTGTTTTGAACAGTTCGACGCGTTCTAAAAGGGCGCGTTGGGTGCTCAAAACCCGCCGAACGACCTCGGAATGCCATGAAATCATACAAAAACAACTGTGGTGTGAATTTTAAATTGGTCGAGTAGAAGACAAATCAATCAGAGGTTTGGTTTGACCACGATGACTAGAAACACATTTCCGGAGTCATAAAACGCCAAAACGGTGTGTAACAGTCGAATTCAGAGAAAACGTGATCAGAATGACTTGAAATCACACAAAAACAATAGGAATAATATTCGTGACATGTATGAGGAGACAACACGTCAATCGGACATGCGGTGTGTGCGGTATAACCGAATATGTTTTTTTGAACAGTTCGACGTGCTCTAAAAGGGCGCGTTGGGTGGCCAAAAGCAGTCGAATGACCTCGGAATACCATAAAATCATACGACAACAATCGTGGTGTGAATTGTGAAATGGTTGGGTAGAAGTCACATCAATCGATGATGTCGTATGACCGTGCTGACTGAAAACACATTTCTGGCATCATAAAATGCCAAAATGGCATGTAACGGTTGAATTGAGATTAAACGTGCTCAAAATGACTTAAAATCACATGAAAACAATAGGAATAATATTCGTGAAATTTATGAGGAAACAACACATCAATTGGACATGCGGTGTGTGTGGTACGACCGTATATGCTGTTTTGAACAGTTCGATGTGCTCTAAAAGGGCGCGTTGGGTGGTCAAAACCAACCGAACGACCTTGAAATTCCATGAAATAAAACGAAAACAACCATGGTGTAAATTATGAATTGTTCGGGTAGACAGAACGTCAATCGGAAGTGTCCTTTGACCGCAGTGATCGGAAACGCATTTCAGGGGTTATAAAACGCCAAAACGGTGTGTAACGGTCAAATTCAGAGAAAACTTGCTTATAATTAATTTAAATCAAACGAAAACAGTAGGAATAATATTAATGACAAGTAGGAGGAGATGAAACATCAATCGGATGTGCGATTTATGCGGTACGACTGAATATGTTGTTTTGAACAGTTTAGCGCGCTCTAAAAGGGCGTGTTGGGTGGTCAAAACCTGACGAATGTTTTTGGAATTCCATGAAATCGTACAAAAACAACCATGGTGAAAATTTTGAATTGTTCGGGCAGACGACACGTCAATCGAAGATGTCGTTTGACCGCGGTGACCGGAAACACATTTCCGGGGCCATAAAACGCCACAACGGCATGTAATGGTCGAATTCAGAGCAAACATGCTCAGAATGACTTTAAATCACACAAAAACAATATAAATAATATTTGTGACATGTAGTAGGAGACGACACATCAATCAGACGTGCGGTGTGCGCGGTACGACCAAATATGTTGTTTTGAACAGTTCAGCGCGCTCTAAAAGGGCACGTTGGGTGGTCAAAACCAGTCGAATGACCTCGGAATGCCATTAAATCATATGGAAAAAACTGTGGTGTGAATTTTGAAATTTTTGGGTAGAAATCACATCAATTGGATGTGTCGTTTGACCGCGGTGATCGGAAACACATTTCTGGGGTAATAAAATGCCAAAACGGCGTGTAACGGTAAAATTCAGAGCAAATGTGCTCAGAATGACTTGAAATCACACGAAAACAATAGTAATATTATTCTTGGATTGTAGGAGGATACGACACATCAATCAGACATGTGGTGTGTGCGATATGACTGAATATACTGTTTTGAACAGTTTGACACGCTCTAAAAGGGCGCGTTGGGTAGTCAAAACCAGTTGAACGACCTCAGAATGCCATGAAATCATACAACAATAACCATGGTGTGAATTTTGAAATGTTTGGGTAGAATAAATGTCAATCGGAGGTGTCTTTTGACCGCGGTGACCGAAAACACATTTTCGGGGTCTTAAAACGCCAAAACGGTGTGTAATGGTCAAATTCAAAGAAAACGTGTACAGAATGACTTGAAATCACCTGAAAACAATAGGAATAATATTCGTTTCATGTAGGAGGATACGACATGTCAATCAGATGTGTGGTGTGCGCGGTACGATTGAATAGACTGTTTTGAATAGTTCGACACGCTCTAAAAGGGTGCGCTGGGTGGTCAAAACCAGCCAAATGACCTCGGAATACCATGAAATCATACGACAACAAACATGGTGTGAATTGTGAATTTTTTGGGTAGAAGACATGTTAATCGAAGTTTTTTTAACCACGGTGACCAGAAATGCATTTCCGGAGTCATAAAACGCCAAAACGGTGTGTAACGGTTGAATTCAGAGAAAATATGCTCAGAATGAATTGAAATTACAGGAAAACAATAGAAATATTATTCGGGACATGTAAGAGGGGACGACATGTCAACCAGACATGCAGTGTGCGCGGTACGACCGAATATGCTGTTTTGAACAGTTCAGTGCACTCTAAAAGGGCGCGTTGGGTGGTTAAAACCATCCGAACGACCTCAGAATGCCCTAAAATCATACGACGACAACCGTGGTGTGAATTGTGAAATTTTAGGGTATAATTCATGTCAATCGTAGGTGTAGTTTGACCGCGGTGACCGAAAACGCATTTCCGGGGTCATAAAACGCGAAAACGGCGTGTAACGGTCGAATTCATAGCAAACATGCTCAGAATGACATGAAATCACGCAAAAACAATAGGAATAGTATTCATGACATGTAGGAGGAGATGAAACATCAATTGGACATGCGGTGTGTGTGGTACGACTGAATTAGCTATTTTGAACAGTTTCACACTGTGTGCGTGGAGAGCATTCCTTTTTAGACCACAAAACACTTTCATAAGCCAAATCAAAGACTCCAAAACACGAAAAAAAATCAAAAAATGATAACATTTCTTAAAATGGGGGTTTTAAATTATTATATCACCCATAATCTGATGAATGATTTAATTTTATGATATATATATTAACTGAATAAATATGTTTAATTTAAGTTTATTTTGTTTTGTTGTTTTTTTGTATCTTATTGTAGGTTTATTGAAGCAGAAGATTGAAATGGATTTAGATCGTTGAAGAACATCTGTCATTTATTGTTTATGATGATCTTGATGTTTATGCTGTTTGGAATTTGTTTTTTTATGATTTTTACCTTGTTTTTGTTGATTGGGAACTGTGAAGTTTTTTTTTAAAAAAATTTCTCACGGATAGAGACCGCCATTAGAGATCGCTATAGATTGGCCGAGCATTAGAACAGCGACCCCCAGTGGAGGTCGCTGTAGCTCGGCCGAGGATCGGTACAGTGACTGCCAGTGGCGGTCGCTTTTGTTCGACCGAGCAATAGGTCAGCGACTGCCTGAGGGTCCCTGCAGGCTGGATTTTCAGCCTCCTTCAGTGACTGCCAATGGCAGTCACTGTAGGCCTACTACGATGGGCCTAAAGCGGCCGCCATTGGCAGTCACTGAGCGGTTTCTATAGGCCATTAGTGACCACCATTGGCGGTCACTAATGGCTGAATTTTTAGTAGTGAATGATGTCTTGAAATTGTGAACATTCACCAAAATACACATCATCACTAGAGCTTGGGATTGTGGTGACCCCAAAACATGAAAATTATTTATGGTCAATCCATTGATGGAAGTAAACTTGAGTGCTTTTATTTGATCCCCATGTATCATCCATTATAAACATGTAGATTTTCCTACCTTCTCAATGCCAGAAGGTTAATATATGAGTAAAAATAGAAAAACAAATCTCCCAGTGACTTATGGTCGGTGCCAATGTCCTGCATCCCGCCTGAGAAATGGAAACACATATAGAAGAAAATTAAATTAAGATATTGATAAGTATTAACTGAAATACGGAAATAGATAGTGCAAATATACCAATCTTGGACGGTCACAAAATTTTTGATCCCACCATCCCTTTCCACTTCCATGGATAATTCCTATGTCGGTGAAGGACAACCCTAAGCGCAATGCAGTGAATTCCATGCATTGGCCCTGGTACAGTCCCTTACAGGCACTTGGTGCTATATGTGTAATGATTTCCCCCTTTATCTATTGTTGATGTCAAATTTAGGGAGTTCAAGCATTATAGAAAATTTTAAGATTTTATTTTAGTGGGTTGATGAAAGAATCATTTCCAAGTACTTGAAATGGGATGGAAGATTTTCATGGTCCCTTGAAAACAAAATGATACACCAAAAACCTTCCTCCTAAAACTATAATGGTAGGGTTGCTTTCAGTTTCACCACATACTGCCTCCCATGTCTTAAGAAATTTTGGCCCATGAAAGTAAAAGGTCGATTTATTAACTTTATTGGCTATCACACTATATGAATATAAAAAAATAAATGGAAATATTTTTACCCAGGAAGCATCATTGGTTCCACCCACGATTAATAATTGGAAGTTTGTTGAATTCCCAAGGAAATCCAAGAAGTGGAATATGAAATCTCATGAAAGTCCATATACTAAAGTTGATAAGGGGAAGAAGACCCAATTTTCTTCTTGTAACAAGTGTGGAAAGAGGCACCAAGGGAAAGGTCACAAAGTACTAGGATATGTTTTAAGTGTGGAAAGGAAGGGAACAAAGTATCTAATTTCCATGAAATAATGGATAATGTGATGGATGGAAACAAAGTTCCATCTAAGGAATCTTACACAGTTCTATGCTATAAATGTGGAGAAGTCAGACATTACCCAATACAGTGCTCTATTCCAAGGGCTGAGAAGCATGATGAGCATAAAAAATATCCATGATCAAGGGAGCATGGGAATTCCTATGGACAGTGATGAATGAATCACATATAACCACTACTTCAAAGTAGTGTATGTATTAATGTATTTAAATTCATATCCTATTAGTATATATTTTATTTTTTCAAAGAATATTGAGTCCTCAGTAGAAATGATATTAAATCATTAGGAAAAACTTCTATAAGTTTTGTATCACATGTTGAAGTTTGTGGGAAAATTCTTCTTGAAAATTTTATAAGTCTCCCTTTGATAGAATTTGAGGCAAAAAGAAAAAGTCGTTGATTATGCCTCAAGGCAGTTGAAAATTAATGAGAAAAACTAACCCATGCAGGATCTGGAGTTGGCGGCAGTGATCATTGCGTCAAAAATCAGGCAGCATTATCTCTTTGGGGAGAAGTGTGAGATACATACGGATCACAAAAGCCTCTAGTATATATTCACACAGAAAGATCTGAACATGATCTAATGAATATGGTTAAATCTGATCAAAGACTATGAATTCTCAATCCATTACCACCTAGGTAAAGCAAACAAGGTGGCAGATGATCTAAGTAGAAAGAACCCAATGATTCTATCATTTATGAGAATTTAAAAGGATCAAATATTCTTAGATTTGATGAAGATGGACATGGGAATCATAAAGAAAGGAACATCATAAATTATTTAACAAATTATTGCTCAACCATATCTTTTAGAAAGGTTAAAGGATTCTCAAAAGGACAATGTGGGAATTCATAATAAAGTGGAGACTATCAGAAAAGAGAAATACTTGGAGTTCAATGTTAATGAATAAGGAATTATGAGATTTGGGTCAAGACTATGTGTTCCATAACATATGGAGTTAAAGAAAGAACTTTTAGATGATGCACATAGTTTAACTTTATCCATTCACCCAGGAAACACAAAGATGTATCGAAATATCCGAGATAATTATTGGTGGGATAACATGAAGAAGGAGATCGCTGAGTATACATCAAAGTTCGTGGTATGTCATCAAGTGAAGGATGAGAGGAAAAAGTATAAGGGGATGATGCAACCATTACCCCTACCAACATGGAAATGGGAGAACATCAACATGGAGTATGTCATCAGAATTTCTAAGAAATTCAAAGAAAACAATTCTATTTAGGTTGTTGTGGATCGTCTTACAAAGACTTCACAATTCATTACAATTTGAGAGGATTTCTCATTGGATCAACTAGTATGGATATAAATCAATTTTTTATATATATCAATCAAAATTTTTTTAATATATATATATATATATATAACATATAAAATGGAAGTAGTTAATTGAAAATATAACCTAAAGTATACCACTATAAAGACCCATTAAATTGGAAACAATAATTCCATTTGCTATAATCAATGATTCAAAATGTGTTATATTAATTGCATGTTGATATTTCTCAAAAAATATATCAAAACCATGTTATTTGTTAATTACATATAAAATGTATCAAATTAGACACTATGGGACAAAATATTCACTTAGTGTAGAAAAAATTAGTAATTGAATGTACTATATTGTAGTCAACTATAATTCTTTAAATTCTAGAAAAAACCATTTGATACCATGCCATCTAAATGTCTACATTAAAAGAAAAAATCATAAGTTTAAATCAGGAGATGTAGTAAAGAATAATTACCCTAGTATTTAGTTTTTATTAATAAGTTAATAATAGTGGTGAAAATATATTTAAAGAATAAAAATCCAACAAGAAAAAAGTTATTTGTTTTCTTAACTATAATTAACTATCTATGCATTAAAATTACAATTAAAATATGGGTCCTTTATAAAAAAGAGGGGATCACCTTTTTGCGGATCCCATTATAGAATATTCATTAATGCTTGCGTCATATACAATTGTATTTGAATGTATATTGTGTCAGTGGATATGCATAATCCAGAATAAAATCCTACATAAAATGTAACAGATGGTCCCTTCTTAGTACTATCCCATATAATAACATAGACCTGAACTAACAATTACACATCAATATTCAGGAGATATATCTATTTTTATAAAACTAGTAGTAAAAAAATTCATATACACTATTTATATGATAAATAATTTTATGCCTTGAATCATAATAACAATCACATGAATCATGATTCTTACGTGGATGTTTAGCCATCCTCAATTGAAATTACATAATTATTTTTACTGGGGTCTACATATAAGAGTAAAACCTCTAAATAAACATTATATGGATGCAAAATATATCCATTATTAACAATATATATGAAAATTTTATCAATATAAAATTATATAGATTCATTAAATACCCATATGAAAGTTAAATCAAGAAATAATATCATAATCCTTTAATATAACAAATGGAATCATAGTTGGTATTTTGTCTCATCCAGAGTAAAGGAAGAGAATATGGTTAGAGAAAAGTAGTTATCTTTGTCTCACTTAATGATGGAAAGTAGATACAAAATGTGGTAGCAATAAGGATAAGTTAGGTGTCATGACCCAACCCTACTAATCTGAAACCGCAACTACCCCAAGCCCACCTCCATAGGCCTGGGGATGGCGACAAGTGCCAAAGGCATAACGATCTCAGGGAGGCCTTCTCCTAAGTACCTGCACAAATACACACAACCCAATCAATGCAGAAGTACAGAGTAAAAAATAAAACCAAAGGACAAACAACTATAACTCAACCACAATCATGCATCAACTTCTAAATAGAAGAAGTAAAGTAATGAAAAGTACAGACAAGGAAACTGAATAGAAAAATGAAAAAACATGCGCCCAAACCGAAAGGTGCCACAACCCGGCAATAGGTAAACAAAAGGAAACAACTAGAGAGTCCCACACCTAAAAACTCTACTGCAACCCCGGTACATGGACCAAGCTCTTATGCCCTCTACACTCCTCCGTAGTCACGATCGACATGTCCATCGTCTGCAAGGGCACACCAGGTGGGGGAAAATCCCAAGAAGGGGTGAGTATAAAAATACTCAGTAGGATGCCCCAAAAGCTCTAGGGAACAACAAAAGAGGCACTAAAATATGATCAGTAGACAGAACAAAGAATAGTGAAAGAGTACAGTAAATAGAGTGCAACTCAACCCAACAAGAGAAAGGAAAAAGACTCATCCAAACGCAAGGAACTAGAAACGGAAAGCACGTGGCATACCTCACGCATCTTCACTCCTCCTAGAAGGAGAGTAAATGAACCCAAGGAGTGGGAACAAAATTATGGTGTATATGTATATATATATATATATATGCTCAACAAGAAACCCGAACGAGGGCGTAAGGGGATCTCCATCTCCAAGCTCAGCCCAGGAATGGTTGCCAACTATTCTAAGGATATCCATCACCGATTCCCAAATTTCCTACATGCCAAAGTTGTCTCATCATTGAACCGTACAACCAAGGGTCTCGCTCCGGTAATCACAGAGCAAAGTCACTGACTAGCCTCATAGAAAGGGCTGAGTCTGAAAAAAGTAATCGGGTAACGCACTGCCCAGCCCAGCTGGAGGGTAAACCCTAAGAGGTTTTCGGGTAACCCACTACCCTGTCCAACTGGAGGGTAATCCCTAAGGTCAACAGGTAACCCACTACCCATCCCAGCTAGAGGGTAAACCCTAAGGTCAACGGGTAACCCACTGCCCATCCTAGATGGAGGGTAAACCCTAAGGTCAATGGGTAACCCACTTCCCAACACCACTGGAGGGTAAACCCTGATACGCCAGTGGGTAACCCACAGCCCAGCCCCATTGGAGGGTAAACTCAGAACTGGTCCGATAACTCTGCACTGCCTGTTCCATCACTTGGTGTCACTAACATCGCTACCGTGCTTTGGTTCTAAGTGTGTCAAAGGAACCTCTGACAAACGCCCTTTCATGTTTCCACATTTAATGAGATCTCGAATGAGGCTCTGCACACCCAAACAGATTACGCCATTGCAATCCTCATGGAAAAGCATGCGAGATAGACTATTTACTCGATCGAAATAGACTCCTGATGAAAAAGTTATTCAACATCACTTTATGCCCATACGACATCTCAAGGGGTAACACCTCGGTCCTGAAAAAGGTTGGTTGAACTGCGGCATCGTGATGCTCTTGGGAAAACACGCAAAGTCAACTATTCATTCTTCCCGAACGGACATCTGATGAAAAATCCGCAAAAGCTGCACACAACTTGAATGATGACCCATGGTCCCATGCCTCAACTCCGTATTTAATGCCTAAAACCACCCTGGATGACTTTTTCTTGAATCTAGGGTCACAACGCTGCTGACGACGCCTAAAATGGACTCTGGATGTGCTCTTTCCATCCAAAACAAGAATCTCGGTGAGGCGCTAAATAACACTTAATGGGCATGTCACACCACCAAGCCCCCATATCGGGAATTAAAAATCCTCAAGACCATCTCAAAAACTCCGTCTCGATCCTAGGATCTCGTTTCCGTAGACGACACATAAATCCGATACTCGGTTTGAGAGTTATAGGCATTTTAACGCCAACGGATGAAGATGGGGTGGGCTGGACCGGTTCGGCCAGTCCATCCCTTTAGACCGGCGGTTCGCGGCTCGGCCGCCCGGACTGTCCAGTCCACCGTGGCCCGCAGTTCACCACGTGGGCCGCACTGCTTCACCCGAACCAGATTAAGTCGGTCCGGATATTTTCCAAGGGACCCGCATTTTGCGGGTCTCGGTCTGCTCCCGGGGTCACGACGACCTCGGTCTCCCACTACACGCCGACCGACAAAGTCAGCCACCTATGCCCCTGGCCTCTTGCCTATGCCGACGCCGCTGCCTCCCACTATCGCTCACCTGCAGCCAGCCACGCCACCGCCTGAGGACCCACCACGCCGTCGCCGTCCCGGACCACCTGAGGAGCCACCGCTGACGGTACTCGCTGGATCGCCGCGCGGAGCCGCCAGACCACCCTGGAACCATCAGAAAACATGGGATTTTTGGTTTTGGCCAGAAAACTTCCCGTGGTCACCCCAGACACCCCGAGACTCAAAATTTTGATCTGAAAGAAACGTTGGAAAGCTCGTATCGAGCCCTACTCAAATAAGGCCTTCACATGATAATTAAACTGCATTTAGATGCAATAAATTGAGTTCAAAGAAGATGCGGGAATTTAAAATGAGAACTCAATGATCCTACCTCACAGGGCATAGCCCGTCCCTTCACAAATGATCCGCTGGAGCCACAACCACCTTAGAGAGGTGGGTAGAGGAGCTTGAAGAAGGTGGAGGTTCTTGTTGGGTGAGCTTTGACCAGAGAAATTCCAAGGGGGAAGAAGGGGTGTGTGTTTAAGTAGGGAAAACTTAATTAAAATTTAATTGATTTTAAACACCCACCAGTAGGCTTGTACCCAAACTCTCAATGAGGTCGAGGTTAAGCTGCTCCTAGGGTAAAATCTACGTTATGAGCGAAACGATGGTCTCAGAATTTTAATTTGATCCTATGTTCAGATGTTATAAAGTTCATGCCCGAGTACACTAAATTAAAAAAATGCCCCTGGTGGTGTTTTCCACAAAAGGGCCACGCCCGTGAAATTTACACCTCTCTTAGGGTAAAAGGTAGGCTTCGGAACGGTGCCCTCAATTTTCCCCACTGAGCAACCATTTAGGAGTTATTCTATTTATTTGGCGTGTCTAGTGTGAATGCACTTGAAATTCAATTCCGGACACACTGGGGCTTGGAATCACACGCCATCTGAATTCCCTGCTCTGGAATAACATGAAGAAAAGAAGAAAAAAAATTTAAAGTCTTACAGGCTCAAAACTCGGGTTCTTACATCATTCCCTTCTTTGGGTTTTTCATCCCAGAAAAACAAAACTACAAAAACAACTTGGGACACTAAGCCCACATCTATCTCTCCCATTCCCAGGTGCTCTCCTGCACCCTCCCATGCTGCCACAACACTCGAACCAAAGGGATGGTTCGTACACAGAGATTCCGCTCCTGCCGATCCTCAATCGCCACCAGGTGCTCCGCAAAGGTGGCTCCATCCTCAATGTTCATCTTTCCCCAGTCGATGACTTGCATGGGGTCATGCACATATTTCCTCAGCTGCGACACATAGAAGACATCATGCACTCTCTCCAGCAGTGGGGTAGAGTAATACGGTAGGTAACCTCGCCAACCCTACACGTGATCTCAAAAGGCCTGATGAACCTCAGGGATAGCTTGTCTCCCCGGCCGAACCTCCGTGTTCCATGCTGCAGGGAGACTCTCAAAAAGACATGCTCCCCATGCTCAAACTCCAAAGGCCTATGATGATGGTCTGCGTAGGAATTCTGTCTGATTTGAGTCGTCCTCATTCACTCACAAATTACTTGTACCTTCTCCTTCATCGCCCACATCAACTCTGGGTCCACGAGGGAGGTCTCCCCAAACTCCATCCAACACAACGGTAACCTGCAGGGTCTCCCATAGAGGGCCTCAAAAGGTTACATTCTGATAGTAGAGTGGTAACTATTGTTATATGAAAACTCCAACAAGGGTAGGTGATCCTCCCAGCTTAGGAAAAAGTCTAACACGCATGCCCTGAGAATATCCTCTAACACCTGGATAGTGCACTCAGTCTACCTGTCTATCTAGGGGTGAAAAGCTGTACTCATCCGCAACTGAGTCCCGAATGCCTCCTACAAGCCTCACCAAAATCGCAATGTAAACCACACATCATGGTCAGAGACAATCGTCAAGGGTACTCTATGAAGGCAGACAATCTCCCAAATGTACCACTTCCCTAGAATCTCCACCGAGCTCTGCTCCCTGATGGAAAGGAAGTGCGCCGAATTTGTGAGTCAGTCCACTATCACCCAAATGGAATCATGGCCCTTCACTGTGCATGGAAGCCCTAGGACAAAGTCCATAGATATGCCATCCCACTTCCACTCCGGGATATCAAGGGGCTGCAACAACCCTGCCAGAACTTGATGCTCTGACTTCACCTACTAATAGGTAAGACACCGAGAAACAAACTCAGCTATGATCCGCTTCATGCTAGTCCACCAAAACTACCACTGAAGGTCTCTGTACATCTTACCCACACCGAGACATACATCCAAGGGAGAAGTGTGAAATTCCCACATTACCTCATCCCATATCTCCACTGGTACTACAACTCTCCCCTGGAACAGGATCTCATGATTCCCTCCTTTAGAATAACTCTCGGGTGTATCGCCCATGGATATCTGATCATGCAGTACCTCGCTGTTGACATCCCCCAGCTACGACTCTTACACACGCTCAAGGAGTGAAGGATTCAACATCATAGACTGTAGAAAAGCCATACCCTCCTGCTCCACCAAGGTCAGTTGTAGGGAAGACAACTGCTCTGAAGCCTCCCTCACTAGACGAGCCTATGACTTCCTGCTAAGGGCATTTTCTACTACGTTTCCCTTCCCTGGAGTGTAGATTATCTTGAAATCATAGTCATGTAGAAACTCAAGCCAGTGCCTCTGCCTCATATTCAGATCCCTCTGAGTGAAGATGTACTTGAGGCTCTGGTGGTCTGAGTAGACCACAAAACACTCACCCAGAAGGTAGTGTCTCCATAACCTCAAGGTGAAGACTACCGATGCCAGCTCCAAGTCGTGAGTCACATAATTCTTCTCATGGGGCCTCAACTGCCTTGATCCATATGCAATCAATTCCCGCTGCTACATCAGCACGCACCCGAGTCCAACTCCTAAAGCGTCGCAGTATACAACGAACTCAATGCCCTCCTATGGCAGCCTCAACAAAGGAGCACTAGTCAGCCTCTGCCTCAACTCCTCGACGGGACAATTACCCGTCGCAAAAAACTATTTTGCAGGTGTTATTTGCGACGAGTATCGTCACCAATACTGGCGGCGGTAAATAGGCTTTTGCGACGGGTAATTGTCCGCCCATCGCAAGTACCCGGAGGTGGTAAATACTATTTGCGACGGGACAATTACCCGTTACAAAAAACTATTCCGTAGGTGTTATTCGTGACGGGTCCCGTCACCAATACCGACGGCAGTAAATAGGCTTTTGAGACGAGTAATTGTCCTCCCGTCGCAAATACCCTTTTAACCACCGCCGGTATTTAATGTGGGCAAAGGTATTTGCGAAGGGACCCGTCGCAAATACCGGTGGCGGTAAATAGAAATTTGCGATGGGGATATCCGCCCGTCGCTAATGGTATGTCGGCAGGCAGATATTTGCGACGGGCCCGTCGCAAAAACCCTTTTAATCGTTGCCCGTAATTAATGCGGGTGAAGGTATTTGCGATGGGAACCCATCGCAAATAAGACCGTCGCAAATATTCTAACCTATATATACCCCCATCCATTTTTTTCAAATCATTCAGATCTGTCTTCTTATTCTTCCTTTTCTCTCTTTAAATTTTTGTTCTAAGTAGAATTTTTTTTTCTTTTAATTTTTTCTTACGAGAAGAAAAGAGAAGGAGTTAGGAATTGCGAAGGAGTTAGGAGGTGCAAACTGAGAAGGAGTTAGGAGGTGCAAACTGAGAAGGAATTTATAGTTTAAATTATTTTTAATTGTTAATTTTAATTTTTTTAATATGTTTATATAGCTATATAGTATAATTAGATTATTTCATTGTACCAAATAGTCCTTGTTTGGATACAAACAAGTAGAGGTGGCTCTGGCACAGATGTACTTAGGAGTGAAAACTCTGACAAGGTGTTTCGAGCTCAACTCGGGGTAACCTGATACATGACAACGAGCCTTGGTGCACTCTTGGTTCGACACTCCCGGATGATGTTTTGGTAATAATTAGAAATAAACATATTAAATTAGAAATAATTAGAAAAAGGTATATTTAATTAGGAATAATTATATGATTATTAAATAATTAAGAAATAATTAATTAGGAAACAATTAGAAATAAAATAATTAGAAAAAAATTAGATATAAAATAATTAGGAAACAATTAGAAATAAAATAATTATGAAACAATTAGAAATAAAATAATTAGGAAATAATTAGAAATAAAATAATTAGAAAATAATTAGAAATAAAATAATTAGGAAGCAATTAGAAATAAAATAATTAGGAAACAATTAGAAATTAAATAATTAGGAAACAATTAGAAATTAAATAATTAAGAAACAAATAGAAATTAAATAAATAGGAAACAAATAGAAATTAAATAATTAGGAAACAAATAGAAATTAAATAATTAGGAAACAAATAGAAATAAAATAATTAGGAAACAAATAGAAATAAAATAATAATAATTAGGAAACAAATAGAAATAAAATAATAATAATTAGGAAACAATTAAAAATTAAATAATTAGGAAACAAATAGAAATAAAATAATTAGGAAACAAATAGAAATAAAATAATAATAATTAGGAAACAAATATAAATATAATAATAATAATTAAGAAACAATTAGAAATTAAATAATTAGAAAACAAATAGAAATTAAATAATTAGGAAACAAATAGAAATTAAATAATTAGGAAATAAATAGAAATTAAATAATTAGGAAACAAATAGAAATTATATAATTAAGAAACAAATAGAAATTAAATAATTAGGAAACAAATAGAAATTAAATAATTAGGAAATAAATAGAAATTAAATAATTAGGAAACAAATAGAAATTAAATAATTAGGAAACAAATAAAATAATTAGGAAACAAATAAAATAATTAGGAAACTAAATAGTTAGGAAAAAATTAGAAACATAATAGTTAGGCAACAATTAGAAATTAAATAGTTAGGCAACAATTAGAAATTAAATAGTTAGTCAACAATTATAAATTAAATAGTTAGGCAACAATTTGAAATTCGGGAAACAAATAAAATAATTAGGATAATTAGGAAACAAATAAAATAATTAGGAAACAATTAGAAAGAATGAATTAGAAATTAAATAGTTAGGAAACAATTAGAAATTAAATAGTTAGGAAACAAATAGAAATTAAATAGTTAGGAAACAATTGGAAATTAAATAGTTAGGCAAAAATTAGAAATTAAATAGTTAGGAAAAATTAGAAATTAAATAGTTAGGAAACAATTAGAAATTAAATAGTTAGGCAATAATTAGAAATTACATAGTTAGGCAACAATTAGAAATTAGGGAAACAAATAAAATAATTAGGATAATTAGGAAACAAATAAAATAATTAGGAAACAATTAGCAAGCGTGATTGACCACTCATTTACCTCAATTTTCTTTTCATTTGTGTGTTGAGGCTTGATATGAAACTTCTGCCTCCACATGTACTATTTGCTTTTACTGTCAAAATTATCAACCTCCTCACCAGCATAGAGGTGAGAAGGTTTATAATTTTGACAGTAAAAGGAAATACTACATGTGAAGGTAGAAGTTTCCTGTCAACCTCAACGTACAAATGAAACGAAAATTGACGTAGATGAGCAGTCAATCATGTTTGTTACAATTATCAATATTTTCAACAATTTTTGCTTTATTCTTAACATGTTCAAATCTTAAAAGGTCGCCAATTTTCAGGTCATGCCTAATAAAAAGTTTGCGTCAATCGTATCCAATTTAAACTCTATAATTGTTCTTGCTTGGTTGATCAACTCACTAGTAGCATTGCAATGGGACAATAAAATCGTGTCTTTCTCATCTATAAGAATCATATCACATGAATTTTTACATAGACTATTATTTCTTGAAAATTTAAGGGAAATATATTGAATTTCTCTTAATTTTTTAAGGAAGAATGATCTATGTAAAGGGTCATGTGAAATGATTCATAAAGACGAGAACGAAATTACTTGTGTCGTCCTATTGCAACACTACTTGCGAGGTGATCAACCATGTAATGACAATTATAGAGTTTAAATTAGACATGGTTGATGCAAACTTTTTATTGGGCATGACCTGAAAATTGACGACTCTTTAAGATTTGAACATATTAAGAATAAAGCAAAATCTGTTGGAAATATTGAGATTTGTAAAAATTAGTAATAATTAGTAATAATTAGTAATAATTAGTAATAATTAATCAAAAATCAAATAAATTCAAGTACATGGTTATAAATTGGCACAATTTCCAGCAGATTGGCGGCTACCTTTTGTTCAAAGTCTCATATCTTTGCTACTTTCTTCCACTGAAATCAGTATAAAAAACGTGCTCTCACGTATGTCAGAGAAATTTTTTCATACTGATTTCAGTCGGGAGAAAGTTAAAAAGAGATGAGTCGTCGGACAAAAGAGGCTCTTTTCCCTGACGACTCATCTCCTTACAAGAAGATGAGTTGTCAGGAAAAAGAGCTTCCACAAATCTGCTGGAAACAAATAAGAATAGTTAGTAATATAATCTACACAATGATGATTACAAAATTTTATTTTATTATTCAAGCATATTTCATTTTGCCAAGTATTTATAAGTATTGCTAAATTAATAATAATTATTGGGGATGATTAAAAACTAATTGTGTCACCTATAATTATTAGTAATTACTAAGAAATAACTGTAATTATGTATCTTCTCTTTTTAGGATATTGTTTTTCTTATATAAAATTATTTAACAATAATAATGGTTTTAAATTTTTTAGAGACATATATATGAATATGGAACAAGGAAATCGACATCAATCATTATTAGATGATCGTGCTTGGATAAATCAGTGCAGAAATCCAAATGGTTCTAGTTTAAATCCTGTATATGTTGATGGTGTTGAAGCTTTATTATCATTTCCATCATCAAAACCGGAATTTGTTTCAGAAGGGACAATTAAGTGTCCTTGTAAAAAATGTGCTCTGAGAATGTTTGAGACATTTGACATCGTTGGACAACATCTCTTGCGTTATGGTTTTCAATCAGATTATATTTTTTGGTATCAACATGGTGAACACAGTTCCAGAGAAGATACTAATAATTTGATTCTGGATCCATCACGGTTTCATAATTTAGTACATGATGTTGTAGGGTCATCCGTTCAACAAACTGAAATCGAGGATGATGCTGATTTACCTCCCGAGTTGGCACCATCTGAATTTGCTGAGTTGTTCAGGTCTGCTGAGGATGCATTATATCCTGGTTGCAAGATAAGAAAATTAGAAGTAGTTGCAAAATTTATGGCTATTAAATCAGATAATGGAATGTCAAATAACTGTTTTGATCAGATATTTTATTTGGTTAAATCACTATTACCTGAAGGAAATGTGATGCCTGCTAATTATTATGAGAGCAAGAGACTGGTTCGTAATCTGGGCCTTAATTATCAGAAGATCCATGCATGTTCAAACGATTGTATCTTATATTCTGGTGAAAATGAGTCGTTGGATAGTTGTCCCACATGTGAACAATTGAGGTATAAAGAAGCTCAATCAGGGAAGTCTGGATTGATTCCTGTAAAACAGTTGAGATATTTCCCGCTTACACCCAGGTTGCAGCATTTATTTATGTCTCAGAACACAGCGACAATGATGTCATGGCACAAAACCAATATTTAAAATGGTAAAAGCTTGATTAATCCATATGATGTTGATTCATGGAAATATTTTTATCAATTGCATTCGTCTTTTTCTTTAGAATCCCGAAATGTGCGATTGGGTCTTTCTACTGACAGTTTTTGTCCATTTGGATCTTTTGGTAGTCAGTATTCCTGTTGGTCTGTCTTTATAACTCCATAAAATTTGCCTCCATGGATTTTGATGAAAGAGCCTTATATCTTTTTGACATTATTAATCCCAGGACATCTGAAAAAGAATATTGATGTTTATTTGAAACCATTAATTTATGAGTTAAATTTATTGTGGAGTCATGGTGTTGGTACATATGATGCTGCTGCGAAACAGAATTTTGTAATGAAAGCTGCTTTGATGTGGACAATTTGTGACTTCCCGACATATGGCATGTTATCTGGATGGAGTACACATGGTCCAAAATCATGTCCTTACTGTATGGGAGACAACAAAGCATTTACGCTCGTGAATGGAAAAAAACCTTTCTATTTTGATTGTCATCGCAGATTTCTTCCAATTGATCATCATTTTCGGAGGAATAAATCTCATTTCAGAAAAGGCAGAATTGAAAGAGATAAACCTCCAAAAATGATCTCAGGTACAGAGTTACAATCAGTTGTATTTTCATTACCTTCCATCACTTTTGGACCGACAATAAACCAACAGAAAATTCATGGCTTTGGGAAAGAACACAATTGGACAAAACGGAGCATTTTTTAGAATCTTCTATATTAGTCTGATTTGTTGGTCCGACACATGTTGGATGTCATGCATATTGAGAAGAACTGTTTTGATAATTTATTTCATACAGTTTTGGATACACCGGGTAAAACCAAAGATAATGTAAAGGCACGATTAGATCTTGCCCAAATTTGCAGGCGACCAGAACTTGAATTGTTTGAAAATGTCAGATCACAAATATTAATGAAGCCAAAATCAGCTTATACACTGACCAAAGAGATCCGCTTATTATTTTTTCAGTGGACTGCAGATTTGAGACCTCCAGATGGATATGCTTCCAACTTGGGCAGATGTGTTAAAAATAGTCATATTACCGGATTAAAAAGTCACGAATGTCATGTTATAATGGAAAGACTTATGCATATTGTATTAAGAGGTTTGTTGAATTCTAATATTTGGGATTCGATAACAGATATATCATATTTTTTCCGAGACACGTGTGCGGCGACAACAGACTACGATACACTAAGCAAACTGGAAGAAGCTGTTGTTGTAATTATATGCAAACTGGAAAAAATCTTTCAGCCGGCTTTCTTTGACTCAATGGAACATTTGATAATAAATTTTACACATGAAGAAAAATGTGAAGGTTCGGTTCAGTTTCGATGGATGTACCCATTTTAGAGATGCATGCAGAAATTGAAGAAAAAAGTCCGTAACAAAGCATCAGTTGAAGGCTCAATTGCTGAAGCTTATTTGCAAAAGGAAATTGATTTATTCTTCTCTCATTATTTTGAATCTGAATATCCCTCAAAATTTAACAGTATGGGACAAAACAAGGGGAATGTTGATGATGATATGAACAATCAATTATCATTTGTCAATCAGCCCGAACTTGGCTTTAGTGGAGTTTATGATAGATGACTTTCAGATGATGAACATCATAGAGCTCATACATATGTTCTACTCAACTGTGAAGAAATGTCACCAATTGTACAGTGAGTGATCCTATCCCTTATTCTATAGATTCTGTTATAGTAAATTAATAATATTTTATTTGTAGGTTATATGATGATCATATCAAGAAACAATTTCCACAAATTATAGCAGCTGGCTTAGAAGAACATCGACAAAAAAATTTTGCCAACTGGTTTCAAAAACTGCTAACATACATTCTTTTTTGGTTTTACATATAAAATCAATTTATTACTTGTAATAGTGATAAATGTTTTACAAATTTTCAGGTATCTGTACATGCTGATAAGATTGATAGTCGATTGCATATATTGAGTATCCCACCATCCAAAATGGTTAAATCTTATAATGCATATGTGGTGAGTGGTTATCGCTTTCATACAGGTGCATATGGGGAATCAAAGAAAACAATGAATAGTGGTGTTTGTTTTAAGGGATCACATCATAGAGATATTGAAGTTGACTTTTACGGCATGCTTGAAGAAATTATTGAACTGTGTTATTTGAGATAGAATTATGTAACAATGTTTAAATGTCGATGGCTGGATACTGAGAGAGGCTTGCGTATTCATCCGACTCATGGAATTGTTGATATTAAACATAAAAGTATTTTTGCAGTAAATGAACCATTTTTATTGGCTTATCAGGCACATCAAATTTATTATGCAAAATACTGTGCTACTGCAAAAGAGTTGGATGATTGGTGGAGTATAATAAAAGTTAAATCTCGAGAAAATTAGTTTACTCAAACTGAATGTGGTTCAACTGAAGTGCAAGGAAATGAAATTTTTCAGGACACCCCTCAAATCACATCTTTTTTCACAAAGAGACATGAATATCTAGGATGACACACCACAGTTAAGGGTCGATGGTGATGATGTTATCAATGATGTTACAAGTGAATTTGAAATGACAAGAGATGATGAAAGTGAAACTAATATGGAAATTGATGATGTTGATGAGGAAGATGAAGACATTGACATTGAAAACTATGAAGATGATGATGAAGATGAACATTGACACAGTAAAATGCTGGTTAGAATCATAACAAATATATATCTATAAATAATAGTTATTTTCAATTGTTTGCTAATAACAATCATTTCATGTTTCAGATGGACTCAGAAATGTTTCGTCAGTTGCTGGAGGCTGATCTACCTATGGATGATGAGGTTCTTGAGTCATCTGACCCTCAGGATGTTGGCACTATAAGGATCACTTGGAGGGGGCGTGGTCTTGCCAGACTGATGATTCCAGATCCTATCCCAGAGCGACCTCCACCTCTTAGATTCGATGCGCACACATGGTGGTATGGTAACCTGTGTATTTTAGTTATCTTTCATTATAATTTATTAATATTCTAATTTTTTGATTATTTGTTCTTTTTCCACAGTTTTATGCATATAGCTATTGGACAGGGGAGCGCTATTTTGCGCAATTATTTTTCTCAGCCCTGTCTCACATGGGATCAGATTCCCGCTGATGTGCAGGCCGCCATGTTCGATCATTGGATGGTACGTAATTAAATATTATTTATTTTGAAATTTAATTCATTAATAACTTTATATCAGGGTTTATGGTATCCCATCAACAAGAGCATGCGTGCCACTATCCAGGCGGCATGGGTGGTGTCTATACGTGACCGTTTCCGTCAGTTTTTGCATAATTTGAGAAAGACGGCTGTGAAGAAAGCCGGAGTGACAGAATTTGATGAGTCCTATAGAGCCCACCGACCAGAGTACATTTCATCTCACATTTGGGATGGATTATGTACACACTGTTTGGGTGGTGGGTTTCAGAGGAGATCTGCATTGGGTCGACAGAATCAGGGGAGACAAGAGGTGATTCATCGAGCTGGTAGTCGTACATTTAGTGCGCATAGAGATAGTCTAGTAAGTACTTTATTTTTAATATTTTATACAACTTTAAATATAAACATTTTATTTTATATTCATATAGGAAGCCGAGCAGCCCTGTATTACGACGTACGGCGTTTATCAGAGGATGTACACTGACCCAGCTACTGGAGAGATTGTAGGTGACCGCCAGTGTCAGATTTTGGTTAGTATTATTATCTTTTCAGTTTGAAAATTAAATACATATAATATTTTCATTATTTTAATTTCTAAATGAAACTTAAGGAGTCATATGAGGTCGTGACCTCTCAGACACAGGCTGAGAGTCAAGACGAGATGGGTGATCAGACTAGTGCCCACCATTTTGATGAGACGACATGGATGCAGGCGACCCAGTATGGCTTCGAAAAGGGCTGAGTAGTTGGTATCGACTCTCATTTGACTCCTGCAGCTTATTATGGTACTACTGCGATGTCAGCGTCCAGCTCGAGAGGAGCTCGTGGAGAGACATCATCTTCTGCCTCACAGTATCAGGAGCAGCTGCGTGCTCAGAGTCAGCTTATAGAGGATTTGCGTCAGGGGCAGGAGCAGATGCGTTAGCAACACGATGAGGAGATGCGTCGATGGCAGGAGCAGATGCGTCAACAGCAGGATGAGGAGAGACGTCGATATGAGGAGCAACATCAGGAGTATATGGAGTATATGTGTCGTTTGACTCATAGTTTAGGGATGAAGTTTCCTCCTCCACCTCCTCCAGGTCCTCCAGATTATCCACCCCCCAGTGAATTTTTTAGATGTAATAAACATTTGAGTTCGTAGTTTATTTTCATATTAACTATTTACAATTCCTCTTTCATATTGGTACAAATATTGCATGATTTAATTTGTTTTTATTTTTTTTAATATTTTATTACTTATTAGTATTATTTTTAATGTCTACTTATTTTATTAACATTACTTTTAATATTTTATATTTATTGTTAATAATGAGAAGTTTATAATTTTATAATTTTATTAATATTAATAATATTAATATTATTTTTTCATAAATATGTATGTTTATTTTAATAATAATAATATTATATTAATTTTTTATATTATTAATATTAATACTATTATTATTATTTTTTGATATTAATATTTCATAATATATAATATTATATTATTTATATTCATATTATTATTATTTTTATATAATATTATATGATTTGTAATAATTATTTTATTTTATTTTTATTTTTTTTAGTATTTGCGACGGGATTTCCCGTCGTAAATATTTTTTTTACTATGACATTTGCGACGGGAAGAATACCCATCAGGAAAACATTTCTGCGACGGTCCGTCACAAATAACTTTTTTAAATTTCGCATTTGTGACGGGTCAGGAACCCGTCGCAACTAATCTATCTGCGACGGCCCGTCCCAAATACATTTTTTATATATAAACGAAAAACCATTTGCGACGGGAAAACATACCGTCGAAAAAACTATTTTTTGCGACAGGACCGCCGCAAAAACACCTATTTGTGACGCCGTTTTCGGCAACGGGCGATTTGCGACGGCGCCCCATAGCAAAAGACCTTTTACGACGGGCTCCCGTCGCAAATCGCCCGTCGCAAATATTCAATTTTCCTGTAGTGTGGGGTATTATGAGCAAGGTGAAATTGATTAGGTAAAATTTATCATGAAAAAATTTATATAAAAAATTATTAGGAAAAAACTAATAACCATGATGTTTATCAAATTTATATTATGTGAATATATATTTATATATAATGAACACTAGTTTAAATTTATATTAAAAGTTATATTATGAGTATATAACAAATGTGTTTGGGTGTGTGTGTATTCTTTCCATTAAATATTATTAAAATGTATATATTTTAATCAATCATATAATAATATATTTTCATATACAAAATTATATATTTGAAAGAGTTATTAATTAAAAATTTATCATTAGATATTACTCCATAATTTAAATTATGAATATTTTAATTAATCATATATTTATATATGATTATAATAAAAAATTATATTATTTTATATGTTTGGTAAAATATATGATATTATTGAATAATTTATTGCAATGGATTTTTAAATTGGTAAAACATTTATGGAAAATGATGAATAATAATAACATATTTGTTTATTGGTAATTTTTTTTAATATAAAAAAACTTTAGTGTTAGTAAAATATTTTTTGGGAAAAAAATTTATTACCTATGATTAATATGGAAAAAATTTATTATCTGTTGGAATTAATAATTTTTACTGATAGATATATTATATGTGATTAATTATCTTTTGGTACAAATCAGTTTTTTTACAGTGACCCACTCTTACCATTGCATATTTTTTCCCTTTTGTATTTCTATTTTTCATGTTATAAGTATGAGTTGTTATATGATATTATTTCCCTATATAAATTTAAAACTTTTACTTCATTTTGATCAATTTTTAATTTCCATTTCACTATTGACAGAATATTTTATTATTTCTTCCTATTTGATCATAGGTTTTTCATATTTATACCAAATAAGGTGTGATTATATAATGTTATTTAATATTAATGAAAATAATTCTTTCATATTTTAAATAAATGGACCCATTTTCTCCTCAAAATCCTCTTAGTAGGGATTCTATTTTCATAGAAACTACATCAATTAGTGAGTCACATTGTTCATGCATTTATATGGTCTCATTCCTTTGTTACTTTTATGTCATTTAAGTTTATTCCAATTATTTTTTTAATTTTAAAGTATAAGAAACTTCCCCTCACACTAATTATTACTTATTTGAAAAAAATTTCATTTGGGAACTACTTTCCTCCAGCTAAATGATGATACAAATTCAAACTTTGAGGAGTGGCCTCAATGCATTATCATTCAATAAATGTGCTTATGTGATGTATTATGTGGATTCCACATTCAAAGGTTAACTTAAACTTCATAATGGATGAGGATGTTTGACAAAAAAGTGAGGTTTGGTGGTTTAAGCACTTGACATGTAGTTGGTCGACCGATTCAAGACCCATTATTAATAAACAACAATAAAGTGATCCCCTTTCTAACCCATAATTACTCTCAATGGTATCAAAGACAAAATTACATCAATCTATTATGGGATTAATATAGTTTCATCTATTTTATTCCCCCCTTCATAACAATGTAATCATGTATTATTTTATTTATTACTCACTTTCAATAAAAAAAATTCTTTAAAATACAATAAATGTAAGAACAATTGTTCTATAAAACTAAAAAATCTATTTTATCAATATTTAATTTTTATTTTAAAATTATTAATTTACTAATAATAAAAATATTATTAAATATTATTTTATAAATATTATATATATTATGAAAAGTTAATCTATAAATATTATAAATTTTGTTATACATATTTAATTTTATACATAAAAAATTATTATAATATATTTTTGTTTATGTTTTTATTTAATTACATATTCATCACATAAATACATTTATTATGTTTTATATAAGTATTATTATGCAAATAATATTTATTTAAATATATTTAATAATATTTAATATATATTTATTTTCATTGTATAAATATATTTGAATTATTTTTTATAAAAGTTTTATAAATATATTTCATTACCAATTTTAGTTATTGTAATTATATAATTTAATTTTTTTATATCATCAACATTATAATTTTTTTAAATATACAACTTTTATCGTTTTTCATTACGCATATTTCATTATTTAAATTTTATAAAAACATTTCCCCAAAATATTTTATATAATAAAATTTATCCATAAAAAATATCAAAATAATAATATTTAAACTAAACCTGATATATCGTATAATAATAATTTTACATCAGACCAATATTAATAAATATAAAATTGAAAAGAAATATGGATTATCAATGGAGAGAATAATAAGAGATTAGATTAAATGAAATTGGTGAGGTGCGAATCAATGTTGTGGTTGGGGCCACTATAGATTATTTGAGAAATGAAAGATGATTATAAGGAAGGAGTCGATGCGTCGATTGAGGTGGAGGGGTTGTAACTTCTATATTATGTTTATGTCATCACTAATGAGTCATTTCTAAAAGGCAAGTTTCATGTACTATAAAGCAACATTAAGTGCATCCCAAGGAGGTGTGTCAATAATGAGTTGGATAAAAAATGAATCATTGGATATAAAGTCTTGAGAGATTGTTTGCGACACCTAACTAGAGTGTTGGACAAACTACCAGGGTGTTCACGTGGTATTTTCTCATGTTTTTGTAAGAGGTATTTTTATAGGTTTAATTCGTGTATACATGGTATAGTTTGGAGTACAAGGAACTTTATAATGAAATTATTAAATCGTTGCCTCGGGTTTTTACCACATATTATTTTTTGGGTTCCCAATATCAAATTTTACTTTTTAGTACCATGTTTTTTTATTCGGTTTTTGTTTTGTTAGTTTAATTAAATTGTCATGATCTTGATGACACTCTCATAACCATAATTTCAACATCAAATATCCTAGAACCACTACTCTGAATACATCCCAATGGTAAAAATGACACAAGAAATTAAATTTTGAAATATGTTTCTAATTTTATTTTCCTTTTTCTTTCACAACCTTAAAGTGTCAAAAATGACCTAATATATTAATTGTTGAATCATTGAATAAATTAAAAATACCAATCACTTTTCTTTACTTTTAAAGGTATACAGGCCAATCTAAATTAAAATTTTGTATAAAAAGAATCCTCTATTGCCTTTGGATTTTTGTAGCGTAATTGGCATGGAAATCCATTCACTAAATTTTTGATTGATAAAAAAGTACAAGGATCACAGTGAAATTAATATGCATAATTCCTAAAAATATTATTATCTATTTATTTATTTCCTTGAGGTTGGATCCATCTTTATCATAAACAAGTAAACATGAATTATTTAAATCAATTTCCAAGGCAACTAAGGCTTGGATGAACAGAACGAGTGGTGATTCCCTGAGCGCTAGAACAATCAGTGGTGAGTCCTTGTCCGGTGATGTTGGGAGTGAGTTGGATTGAGTCCAACACTATCCCAGTGCATGGTACAGCTCTACTGCAATTCAATGTAATTGCTGTTTGAGTGCTTGATGTCCCCATCACACCCTTGAAGGTTACATCCTGAATGTGAACACCCGTTTGCTAGAAAATGTTAACAAAGAAACAATGTTAGTAACATTATATGATGTGTGGATTTTTTTTTGGGAGAGTATATTTTTTTAATTGCGGTAATTTCGGTGCATGTTTGTGAATGGCATCAAATGTTTGTCCAATGTAACTACGTCTAAAATATTTCTTAAAGGATGACAGACATTAAGAGATGAGTGTTTTTTTTGAAAGAAGAAAAATAAAACAGTATACCATTTCAGAACAAACACTTCTATCACAGTAATTTTGATCGATGATTATTGGGTTTTGGACAGAGTTGAATTTGAGATTTTCAAATGTGACACCTTTGACCATTCCCTTTCCAACCTGAAAATATCCATAAAAATTGATTTAAAACGAAGGTGCATTGATTGTGTCGATTCAATAGATGTTAAGGATAAAGGATAGCATATGTACCTGCCAAGTCTTGATTCGTGCTCCATTGGTAGTACCGGTGAATGTAACATCGTTCACATTTATGTCATGCACATTCACAACATTCCCATCCTTACCTAAGCTCCCGATACTACATTTGTACAAATGTTGAATGTTAACATTTATTTTGAAATAATCAATGTAATCAAATATACATACCTTATTCCATGGCCCGGACCACATTCTACATGCTTGATAATCACATCTGAAGTGAAATCACCGATGGAGACACAATCATCCCCTGGAATATTAATTGAGTCATTTTTTGGTTAGATATAAGTGGATCTGAAAAAAAAACACAACTTTTAAGAAGGTAAATGTCAGTCTTTTGGGAGGTGTTATGGAGGTGTGGGGTGGGGATAGAGGTGATTACCACATGCAAATTGGGAATCGGTGATGGTGACATTCTGAACGCTTTGTAGATGAATTCCATCGGTGTTGGGACTTCGCTCAGGTGACGATGTCTTGAAATTGTGAACATTCACAGAATTACACATCATCACTAGAACATGGGATTGTGGTGACTCCACAACACGAACATCCTTTATGGTTAAGCCATTGATGGAAGTAAACCTGAGCGCCTGCATTTGATCCCCATGTCTCATCCAATATGATCATGTATACTATTGAACCCTCTCATTACCAGAAGGTTAATATATTCGTAGAAGTAGAAAAAACAAATCTCCCAGTGACTTACAGTTGGTGCTAATGTGGTGCATCCCGCCTGATAAATAGAAACACAAAGAGAAGAAAATGAAATTAAGATATATATGTAAGGATTAACTGATATATGTAAATAGACGGTGCAAACATACCAGGCTTGGATGGTCACGACAATTTTGATCCCACCATCCCTTTCCACTCCCATTGACGATGCCGGTGCCAGTGAAGGACAACCCCGAGGGCAATGTGGTGAATTCCATCCATTGGCCCTGGTCCAGTCCCTTCCAGGCGCTAGGTTCTGCGGGTGCAATGATTTCCCCCTTCAGCTGTTATTTTTGTCAAATTCACAGAGGTCAAGCATTATAGAACGTTTTATGATTTCAGTTCTAGTGGGTTGAGGGATGAAGGGTTTCCATGTACCCGAAAGGTGATGGAAGATTTGCATGGTCCCTTGAAAACAACAGGATACACCAAAAACCTCCCTCGTGGAACTATAATGGTAGGGTTGGTTTCAGTTGCACCACATGCCGCCTCCCGTGTCTTAAGAAATGCCTGTCCATGCAAGTACGGGGTCGATTTATCAAATGTATTTTTGATCGCAATATATGGATATAAAGAAAAACAAGACAAGATTGTTACCCCGGAAGCATCATTGGTGGCGCCCCCGACGGCCCCGTAGTTGCGCACATTGAAACCTTGGCCGGCCAGGTTTAAGGAAGCCATATTTATAAGAGAAAAAAGTCCAAAGATGAACGAAGCTGATACCTTGCCCTGCATTATGGTATCAAGTAATGGTATGGTAAACTCATGTTTAGGTTTTATGGACCGCTTGATATGGAAATGAATATGAAGGTTCTCACCATATTGCAGCCAACGATTTGTATCTCAAGAGGTGGAGCGTGTATGCAATGTGAGGGGGTAGGGGGCATTTAAATGCCGTGAGTAGTTGTGTTTTTCTTTATTTGGATGGCAGACCAAACGTAATGGTGTGTGGTTTAGGGTGGCAGGCGTACATCGTTTTTGTTTTTTGGGTATTTTTTCAGTTATCAGACCACACCATCCATCTTTAGCCTTCATGGCATTGGTTTTTGTTTTGTTGGTTCGGAGCTGTATCCAGTGGCGTGCAGTGCTGTGAGAGGGAGCATTTTTAGATTTTCTGTTATTCTTGCTTCCGCATATTGCATCTCCGCTGGCCACACCCTCGGATCCGCGTCCCATCTCCGCTGGCCACTCGTGTGCAGGGCTGTGAGAGGGAGCATTTTATCTGGACCGTTGATCCTGCAGATCCAACGCCACAGATTTTAAGGTCGATCCACGTCGCGCCCCTCACAGCCATTTGGGTGCCCCGGCAAGTCTTGCCCAGCTGTGCCGCATAAAGTTGATAGAATCGCCCAGTCTTCACTTCATTTGTCTAAGAACATAGCATTCCTTGGTAAATCCAAATGTATTGACAATAGACCGCATTTTATTGGATATATTATAGAATTAGGAACTGTGTGCATCAATAAGATACACAATGACATAAAATTGGCTGATAGTTTGAGTAAAGCTGTAGAATTGTTTAAGTTTAAATTTGGTTCATATAGGTTAAACTTGGTTATTATTCTATAACCATAGGTTCAAGAACATCGCCAAATTCAATTGAAAATGTTTGAGATTTGTGAATTACGAAATTCAATTTATCTTTTCATAAAATTTCATAGATTTATCATTATTAAGGATAAAAGTGTATACACATGTAGAAACTTATAAAAAAAAATTAAGAAACACAAGGAAAAAGTTGTCTAATGTCTGTGAAAAGTGTTAGAAGCTCTTTTTTAAGGTTCACACAATAAAAAATTTCATATATTTATTATAGTCTAAACAATGAAAAGTATAATGCACTTCCAATACAGAAACCCAAAACATTCCATAGATTTAGCATAGTCAAAGTGAAAAGTGTATAAAAATATATAAAAAATTTATAAACACTAGTAAAAACATGTATAATGTTAGTGAAATGTTTCAGAATACCTATTTGTAAGTGTTAAAAAATCAATAATGAACACTCCTACAAAAGTTACACAACATAAAAGTTCACTTTTATTGAATCTTTTAGAATAATGTTTCTTGTAGAAACAAGTATAATCTTATTGAAAAGTGCCAGATGCACTTTTTCTAAGTTTCACACAACATAAAATTTCGTATATTATTCATAGTCAAAGTAAAAAATATTTTAAAAAATACATTTTTACGTCTAAATAGGGTGACCAATAAGAAATAAAGATTCATGTACATTGAAAAGTATGTATGATGGCTTTCCATTAATGAGCCACTACAAAACTCTATAGAACTTTCCATTTCTTTGTGTACCACACTTTGATCCATATACATGTGATAGACAATGTCTGATGCATTACCTAGTATTGTCTAAATCACATACATAATGTTTTTCCATGTGATAATGGTTTGAAATTTTTTCTCATAAAAGGGATAAAATTCACAAATAATAGGAATATCAAATTATTGACCCGCATATGAAAAATAAAATGATGAATATTGAGAGGAACCACTAAGTGTTATTCTATATCCTGCAATGGGGAATCAGGAAAAGCATTCATCAAATTGCTCAGACTATCTATATTAGGAAAAAAAGAAGAATAATGCATTGCTACTATATAAGAAACACACGAATTGGCAACAATTGATGTACACTAATGTATGATGTATTCTTTTTGAATTATATTAAAAGATACTATGAATAAATTGGAAGTCGTTTCAATGGAGGTGGAAGATCCATCAATATAGGAAAAAATGGAAACACTATTTCTTTGATGATCCTAGAATGGGATTCCATATACCCTACTTGTTTAGTGAAAAACAATACTAATCATAAAAGTTATGAAATTTCTTATAAGATAAATGGTTTGGTCATTTAACAATCTAGAGGATAATATTTAGAACAAAATATATTAAACTAAAGTATATAAAAATATATTATAAGATGTAATGAGGAAAGATATATACTATATGGGAATATTTATTGGGCCACCAGATCAGCCTGGTTTGCTTACTCTTGCGACTGGTGACTCATCGATCCTCCACGACTTTCTTAATGGACGTTGATAAAACTCGCCTCCTGTTTGATATTCAATATCCATGTTTTCTGGTGATTCATTGTGCATGTTGGGTTTTTGTTTCAGCATAGTGGCGTGTCTTCTCTTGATTGGATGCGCTGTTTTAGGATGTCGGGGGATTGATGACCCTTAAACCCTCATCTCTTCGACATTCATTCACTCCGGCTCATCCTCTCCCCCTGGGTTTTCTCTTGTTCTACTCCCTATACTACAGATATTATTTTTTACAATGAGAAGAAATGATTTTAACAGGAATAAAAAGGGGATGTTAATCTCAGCGCTTTTAAAGGGATGGGGGGGTCCCCTTTATCAGCACTAAAAAAGAAATAACAAAGAGGGTCCATTATCATCATTAAAAAAGCACTGATAAATGCCCCATCTGCTATAGTGTGCTATTTGTATAAGAGCACACTGCCGCAACCTCCTTTAATATGTACACAAAATATATAATTTAATTGAAATAAATTTTACATCACGAATACAAAAAAACACTACTATATACATTTCAAACAATGTTTTGTATAATTATATTTACAATTACAATCCAAAAACAATTTAAAACATTAATGTTTCATTTTCCTTAGAATCTATGATCCCCTCTAAAAGAGGCCCTCCCATGGTATCCATTTCCAAACAAATCACCTCAACCCAAGAAAAATAATCCACCAATATAATAAAAGCAATCTTATTGAGGTACAAGTGATTCCGGTCAATTTTAAACTAATAACGGGAACTTTGGGTCATTCCGGTCACACTATGCATCATATTGAGGTACAAGTGATTCCTACACATCAAAAATGACTCAGGGAATGTTTCCATAAAGTATCATAAAAATCTGAATTTGTTTTCTCAGTTTTAAGTATATTACTTGTTCCTTTTGCTAAAATTGATGTCAATTTAAAATAAAAAGATGCACTTGGAGTCATACTGATCACATCGTGTGTCAGATTGAGGTGATGTTGATTCTTACACATCAAAAATGACTTATGGATAATTTTACCATTGTATGAAAATAATATGAATTCATTTTCTCAATTTTGAGTGGGTTAGTTTTTATTTTGAGTAAAATTGATGTTAATTTTAAATAAAAAGACAAACTTTGAGTCATATAGGTCACACTGTGCATCATATTGAGGTGTATATGGATAATACACATATGAAATTACTTATGTTCATTTTCCTAAAGTTTCAAGAAAAATCAGAATACATTTTCTCCGCTTTGAGTTGGTAATTTTTTATTTTTACTAAAATTGATGTTAATTTTAAATAAAAAGATGCACTTAGAGTCATACTGGTTACACCGTGCATAAAATTGAGGTGTGGAAGATTCCTACATGTTACAAATGACTCATGGAACTTTTTCTTAAATTATCAAAACAATAAGAATGTGTTTTCTCGGTTTTCAGCACATCACTTGTTCCTTTTGGTAAAATTAATGTCAATTTAAAATAAAAAGACACATTTGGAGTCATATTGGTAACATCGTGCATCATATTGAGGTTTATTTGATTCATACATGTCAAAAATGACTTATATATCATTTTAATAATGTATGAAAATATTAAGAATGCATTTTATTGGTTTTTATTAGGTTACTTGTCCTTTTTACTAAAATTGATATCAATTTTAAATAAAAAAGATGCACTTGGAGTCATATCTATGACACCGTGCCTCAGATTGAGGTTCGTCTGATTCCTACACATCCCAAATGACTCATGGAACCTTGAACTAAAGTATCAAAATAATCTGAATGTGTTTTCTCAGTTTTCAGTATGGCATTTTTTCCTTTGCTAAAATTGATGTCAATTTTCAATAAAAAGACGCACTTGAAGTCATACCGGTCACACCATGTGTTATAATGAGGTGTTATTAATTTATTCACATAAAAAATTACTTTTAGATCGTTTTCCTAAATTACCAAAACAAGTTGAATTAATTTTCTTAGTTTTTCATAGGTCGTTTTTCCTTTTTACAAAAATTGATGTCGATTTAAAATAAAAACTACCCACTTGGAGTCATACCGATCACACCATGCCTTATATTTATGTGTGAATAATACCTAAATGTACTAAATGACCCATGGATCATTTAACTAAAGTTTCATAATAATATTAATGCGTTTTCTTGGTTTTCAGTACACTATGTGTTCATTTTTAATAAATTTGATGTCAATTAAAAATAAAAAGACTCACATGGAGTCATACCAGTCACAACATGCATGTTACTAAGGTTAAGATGATTCCTACACATCTCAAATGACTGATTTATAATTTTACTAAACTATCAAAAAAAATTGAATGCATTTTCTCAGTTTTGAGTAGGTCAATTGTCCTTTTTACTAAAATTAATGTAAATTTTAAATAAAAAAGAAGCACTTGGAGTCTTACTGATCACACCGTGCCTCAGATTAAGGTGAATCTAATTCATATACATCCCAAATGACTCATAGATCATTTAAATAAAGTATCAAAACAATTAAAATGCATTTTATTGGTTTTCAAAGCATCAATTCTTCCTTTTTACTAAAATTGATGTCAATTTTAAACAAAAAGAAACACTTGGGGTCATACCGGTCACACCGTGCTTTGGATTGAGGTGAGGATAATTTCTACCTATCCTAAATGACTCATAGATAATATTTGTAAAATATAAAAACAATTTGAATGTATTTTCTCAATTTTTAGTAGGTTAGTTTTCCTTTTTACTAAAATTGATGTAAATTTTAATTTAAAAAGACACATTTGGAGTCATACCGGTCACACCATACCTTTAATTGAGGTGTTATTGATTCATACATGTACCAAATGACTCATGGATTGTTTCCCTAAAGTATCAAAATAATAATAATGCGTTTTCATGGTTTTCAGTATGTCACTTGTTCCTTTTCACTAAAATTGATGTCAATTTTAAATAAAAAGACGCACTTGGAATCATACCCATCACACTGTACATCATATTGAGGTGATACTGACATATCAAAATGACTCAAGGATAATTTTAATAATGTTCCAAAACAGTACATATTCATTTTCTCAGTTTTGAGTAGGTAAATTTTTATTTTTACTTAAATTGATGTAAATTTTAAATAAAAATGATGCACTTGGAGTCATACCGATCATAACGTGCCTTATATTGAGTTTTGGCTGATTCCTATACATCCAAAATGACTCATGGATCATTTAACTAAAGTAAAAAAACATTCCAAATCCATTTTCTTGGTTTTCACTATGTCACTTGGTCTCTTTTATCAAAACTGTTGTCAATTTTAAATAAAAAGACGCACTTGGAGTCATACTTGTCACACCGTGCATTGGATTGAGGTGAGACTGATATACACACATCCAAAATGAATCATGGATCATTTTAATAAAGTATAAAAAATAATATGAATGTGTTTTCTCAATTTTCAACACATCTCTTATCTTGTTTACTAAAAGGTCATTTTAAACTGGAAACACACATTTTGACTCATACCGGTCACATCGTGGATCTATTTGACAAGAGAATGATTCCTACATATCAAAAATGATTTATTAATTGATTTACTAAATTATTAAGATAATCCATGTTCATTTTCTCCATTTTTAGTGAGTGACACCTTTTGAACTAAGATGTTGATTTTAAATAGATAACAAACACTTTGAGTCATACTGATCACACCATGCGTCGGATTGAGGTGTGGCTGGTTCCTACACAACCTAAATTACATATGGATTTTTTTCATCAATTTTAAATACAATATGAATGCATTTTTTTGAATATGTTAGTTGTCTGTTTTACTAAAATTAATGTCAATTTTAAATAAAAAGATGCACCTCAAGTCATACCCATCACACCGTGTATCAGATTAATGTTTCACTTATTCATAAAAATCCTAAAGTCTAAAAAAAACTAAATTCAAATGTTACCATAATTACTATTGTATTTATTTTCAAACTTCAAACACTTCATATTGATTCGTTTAAGGTTTTTCGGCTAAGAACATCAAATCAATATGCAGTGTTCGCATAGTGACAAAGAAAATCAATGGAAAGCATGGTAACATTGGAAGAAAGGAACATGTAATCTCTTCAATGGATTGTTTTAGATAACTAAAAGAAAAATAAAACTTCCCAAATGATCTGTGAAAATGAATAAATAAGTATTTGATAAAGACGATAGGGAAAATAACTTACAAATATTAGATAAAATGATGAAAAAATTAATTAAATAAGTATTAATAATTCAACTTTTTATGAAGATTGTATACATTCTTGAGACATAAATATGAAAGGAATACACCAATATAAGAAAAAAATACTTATGTTAGTAATACTAAAAAAATATAAATAAAATATAAATATGAAATAATTTATTACTTCCATGGAAGTCACATCTTCATGTAATTTGTGTACATTCTACAATCTAGTATACTTCCCATTCATTTCTATGAAAATCTATATCATATCTTGAATACTATTTTTTTCAAAAGCCATAGTAGTACTTGAAAAAATATAAATAAAAAAAGGATTAATAAATATTATAAATGAAATAGTAATTATCTTTGAAAATACCTCTTCGGGGATGTGTATTTATTGATGGAATACAATATCTCTCATAAACCTAAAATCATAATAACAAAAATATTTTCCATTTGTTTGATTCAAACACTGCATAAACATTTAAGAAAATAAGTATTTTTTTTGATATGTGCTTGGATAGTGAAATGTTATTATATATACCCTAATACTTAATTAGTTGTAGAACTCGGCATGGTCCTTGTTTGCAATGATTGTCCTCTTCCATAATTTTCAACTTGTTTATACACCACCATATCATAAAAATATCCTCATTAAAACATAATATAAATTATATAACTTTATTTTTAGTTCTAAAACATTTGATGTAGTGTATTAAAAATTGACAAATACTATCAGGTGTGGTTGATTTATTGGTAATCCTTGGAGTGAATCCAAGAAATAAATATTTGGAGTATCCAAATTGACTGCAATGAGCATCCAATGTTTCCTAAAAACAAAAAATGAAATATGTAATGAAAGAAATTAAACTATATTTGATATGATTAAATTGTAGAGTTTTACCCTTTAATAATTGGTATTTAGAAGAGTTTGTCATCCCCAAGTTTTCTTTCAAATTATTTGGCTAGGTTTTCCACTATTTCATCCATTTTTTTGGATTCTATTTTTGTGTGTTTTATAGAGGTGGAATGAGGTCTAATGAGTTATTTTTTTTTCATAGGGAAATCTATTCAATTGGTATTGATATATACATCTAAGAAAAAATATGAAATGTATTTATCCATAATTAACATAGTATATCAGCTTTTGTAAAATTAAATCCTAATAACATACCTCATGTATGCATTTACAACTAAGTATCCTAGCCATTCAAAGTCGAGTATTTCATTTACATTATCAAAATCAATGTATTTAGTACCTTCCTCTCCATAAATTTTTTCTTCAAAATCAATTACGTGACTACTACCACTTTGTAAATTTGTATCCGCATGAACCTTAAATGTAAGTAAATTCAAATATTCAATGGGTGGGGTAAAGATGATTTTGGAATAACTTTTCAATTTGTTGGTTTATCCTTTAGATGTTTTTGAGTCAACCTATCATTTCACCCCTCTCTATACTTATGTAGTAACGTTCATCATTTTAGACCTTTTTTCATTAATTCTTAAAGGTTTAGTGTAAAAAATAAATTATAAGTAAATACCTCCTTGTCGACATGTGTTTTTAAAAGATCTAATGGCCATGTGATTAATGTTCCAATATCTTGGTCAGCCCTATGAATATCATCATCATCAAGTGGAACAGGTAGCTCAACACTCATATCAAGAGTTACGCTAATCGCCACTCTCAGATGACCTGTTAAAAGTGGTATGTTGTGTAGCCTATTTTCTTGGATATTGGGTGTTGATAGATATAAATCATAGTCATTTTTACCCTTTAGAATATCAGAATAGAAGAGGTATCGATGTATATATGATGCACAGTTCACCGAAACAATTATTATAATATTGAATACCTCGACTAAGACAAATCTTGGAGGGAAATGGCTCACCTAAAAGCTAGTGGGGTGGGGGGTATATTCATGTGATGGTTGTTCTTGAGTTGTTTCTCCTCTTTGCTTCCCCTGACCTAAGATTTTATAGCAACTCAGTCTGCCAATGAAATTGTTATTCAAGGGTAGATAATATTTCTTTCACATATTTCATTTCATTATCTTTATCCTCCTCTTGTTTTTTTTTCAAAATATGTTTGGGATGTTACCCTAAAACCGACACCTCTGAGGCAACCATAATATTCTAGATGCTTCAAGGACACTGATAGTAGTTTTTCCTCTCATATAGGTGTTAATGATTCCTATGACTATTTCAGATAGAAAATATTTGAAAATAAATAATCATTTTTATCTAATATCGTTTTAATGAAAAACAAAATTTTATTATTTCATACTGATACATGTTTCCCCCAAATTTTTTTGTGTTTTCATCTATTATTATCTCATATTTATTTACACGTGCCTCCTTCTATATCACATGGTGTTTCATGGAAGTGGTTTTGGATTTAGATTCATTTTTTATATAAATAGAGGAACATAATTATGCTATTGTTTCATGTCACATAAAATTATTATTGTAGATTTAAAATACGTACCAATTTTTTTTCAAGTTAAATATACACCATACTTACTTTACGATTGGGGTACATTAATTTTGTTACCCATTCCTTATTTTTATCACGCATTTGTTGTTTCTAAAATAAAAAATTCTCAATCAAAGTGATGAATAAAAATATTTTGAAACAATGTATTACCCACCACAATGTACATGAAAAGATAGCTCCCTATGATGGACAATAAATACATCCCACGCTTCTTGGGTTATTAGGTGTGTATACATAAGTTATGGGTGTAGGTTCATTTTACCTTAAACATATGTAAGATTACATCTCATAATAATTGTATGAAAGATTCTATAAATATTTTCAGTAAGAATTAATACACATTTATTGTGGGAGTCATCTACTATAAATTCACTCTACAAGTGATGATGAAGATTAATTCATTGTTTCATTATTTTATTTTTTAGTAAAATAAAGAAATGATATCATAGTGTTGCCATAATCTCTTCTCACATTAGTGTCTTCATCATGGGTACAATATGGTTCCACAAATCTACATAAATCATCACACTTTTCTAAGTAATGATTCAAATGTATCTACTAAACATGTCCCTATTGAGGTTAACATGCTGGTCCTGCACATTCCATCCAACCTCGTTTTTTATGGCTTTTCTTTTCTTGTTAATGATTTTTTCTAACGCCATAAAACTATGATGCTCATATGTTTTGTAAAAAATCGGTCCTTCAACGCCTACCATTTCCTCTTATTGAACTTCATCACTATGTTGTTACACTATCTCAGTAGCAAAAATATGTGAAGAAGGTCATCGTTCCTCAGTACTAGGAGCAACAAAAGGCTGAGAAACCAATTGTTCCTTAGGATTGGAAGCACCAACATGTGCAGAAGGCCATTGTTCCCCTTCATTGGGAACATTAGTAGGTTGAGATACCTATCGTTTCTTAGGATTGAGATCACCAGTAAGTACAGAAGTCATTATCTATAGAAGTGATTTAACATTTAATTTAGATTATATAAATGCACCAGAAAATAGATAATAAAATGTGATAACACAATGTATATTACAAAAAATATAACCTGATTATTGAACTCTATTTTTTAAATGTTGAAGGGATATTATACCTCTATCGAGTATCCAAATCACTTCATTTTGGTCTCAGTTGACAAACAAATCCCCATCTACATTGGGGAAACTGTGAAATGATGGTGATTTTCTAATGAAAGGGTCATCCTCAATTGAATTTTCATCTAACCCTTTAGTGTTTTTGGTTTATAACAGAACAAAGGACTAATTTTAGTTTACTGGAACTGAAACATAAAATAATTTTACTTCCTATGATTCCATTATAAATAGATTGTCTTTGTACTCTTACTTACTAAAATACACTTTCATGATTCCCAATTCATCTATTTTAATGAAACTACTTTTATCAACCCATTTGAATTGAAAAATCAACACTTGTAATGTTTTATTATCTAGATCCCATATTTGATTGATGATTAAAAAGTATGACATATTTGCATAAATTGGATTTATATCCTAAGTACTATAAAGGTCCATTGATTTATCCACAAGTGTAACCCCAATATTTTTCATGGTACTATCTTTATCATGTTCAATTTTTATAGAATTTATAACCACCAATTACATAACCATTGTAATATAATACATACACACTTGGTCTAATGGATATCAATCAAAGTCGTTCTGAAATTATATCTTAATTTTCAACTCACTCCTTAAAAATATGGCATCGAAACCATCCTATAAGATGTTGATTATGTGTATTTGATATCCCCCTTTTAGCCATTTATGGATTAAAATTCTTAATAATTTCCTTGTAGGTTTCAATATATGGGGAAGCCTCCAAAAAATTATTCAAAAATTAAAGGCAGGCCTTCTCCTAATCTATAATATTCACTGTGACAACATTTCTTCCAGAAACTCCTTCAATCGCAAGCCACCCAGTGTGATGAGATTTTTGGTAGAATAATTCTTTCCACACCTGATAGGTATTGGGTAAAAAATTAAATGGATTCCTCAATAATATATCTATATACACTAAAACCCTCTAGCTAACTTTGATTTTTGACATAAACTTTCAAAATATTCATATACCATTGAATGGGGTATATCTATCTATCGTTTACATGACCACATAGTAGAATCTATGTCACCAAGTGAACCATCAAGTGAACCATCATATCAAATAATGTTGGTGGGAAGAGTTTTCTAATTAACATAATATGGTAGCAATTTATCTTTCAATAGTTAGAAATTTTGTCAGGTCTATAACTTTGCTGTATATATCTTTGAATAAAAAACAGAGCTTGGTTAATGTATGATGGACATTATTTGAAAATATGTAATGTAAAACTACATGAATTAGATATTGTATCAAAACATGGAAGTCGTGTGATTTCAGACCCTTTAACTATAAATCGGTCATTGAAACAATATTTTTGATATTAAATGAATATCCTTAGGGAACATTTATAATATTTAGGAAGTTGAAAATTGATATCTCTGCTGCCTAGAAAGAGTGTAAGCATTTGGATGAAGAAAAGTTCATTTTCCTCCTTCACTGGCACCAAATATTCTCGTATTCCCATGTCAACCTTATCCAACCGAGCATTAATTCCAACCTTTGTTTTTTAGGGTGTATTTATCAATGTGATGATGACAGTATCACATACATTTTTTCAAAATGCATTGCATCAAGAAAATGTATGATGTACAAAAAATTCAAGTATGGTAATTCGAAAAAATCTGATCTCTTTTTCCAACGGGGTGTTGTATGGTTTTTAGAAAATAGTTTACCAAAATAAGTGTCCATATATTTTAATTTATCAAACACATGATCACCTGTTAGTGGAGATGACATTGTACATTCTACTGAACTTTAATCAAATGATGTTTTCCAAGATCGGTACTTATATCGTCAGGGTAGAAATTTTCAATGTCTTAGAAACACAATCTTCAATGAATGTTTCAACCTAATTGATTATGTAAATTTTTAAAAAGTGGGACACCCTGGGGTTCCTTTAATGATATATCCTAAACAAATTTATAAGTAGGAAATTAATTTATCATCCCTTACAACATGTCTTTCAATATGAAATCTTTATAACACCTGGAGCCCATAATAAATTAAAATCCTTGATAAATAGAGACAAATAAACATCAATATCATTACCCATTTGTTTTGGTCCTGATATAAGCATAGATAACATGATGTATTTTTGTTTCATGAACACCCTTGGTGGAAAGTTATAATTTACCAACATAACAAGCCGTGTAATGTGAGTGCTTCTTTGAAAATCAATAAGATTCACTCCATCTATCGATAACTCAAGACAAAGGTTTCCAAGCTCATTTCCAAATTCAGGATACTCACAATCAATTCTATTACACTGAGGAGAGTCTCTCGGGTGACATATTTTTCTATATTTATTTCTTGTATCTTCATGCCACATAAATTTCCCTATAGTCTCCCCACATTCATATAGGTATCTAATCCAGGGAATGATAGGAATCATAGGACTGAATTCATATTTCCTCTATTGATAAGCACCACACTTTGGGAATTCTATAAATGATTTTTGGTCTTTGAAAAATAGTATATATTCATTCGAATAGGCGTGAATTATTTCAAATATCAAACCCATAAAACATAGAATTCTTTGGAATCATATGTTCATCTATGGAGCCTATTATCTTCTGGGAGTATATCATTCAATTGATAAAGTAGTTCCATAAAATTGGATTCAATCCATCCGTTTCCTTCTTTCAAATTATATAGCTATAGTACGGTTGAAAATACCGTATATTTAGTGAAACCAACATACAATGGAATCTTTGCACAACTCTTTAGCTTCTCAAATAATTTTGGGCAATCATGAAGTTCATCTTCAACTATCCTTATCATTTCCCAAATACAATATTCATCACCATTCACATCTGTACTCACATCCTTGATATGGTGTTCTTTATTTTCCACACTTTTAATCATTTTAGATGATACATAAAATGTATTCCTATCCCAACCACTTTCCATATTCCACTTTTCACCATGTTTATCCCAACATTTATAACTTTGATTTATTCCATGACAAATCAAGTGTTATTCCAACTCCTCTAGACTAATCATTCTTTAATAACAATAACTTAATCATGAACAAAGGATTTGAGAAGGGTCACATGTATAATATTTTTCAAACTTGAAGAACTCTTTCATTCCATCTTTACAATATTTTTTCATATGATCTAAATCCAACCATTCTTTATTCATATCCATCCTATTTGATCCAATAAAATTAATATTTATCAAAATATATACAAAAAATATATTCAATTGAAATCTCTCCCAAAAATGCATAGTGAGTTTCCTTGAAAGAGACATGAGGATTTTTTATTCAATTACAATGAGTTTAATTCCTTTTAATGTTAATTAATAAAATAAAAAATATTTAGAGTTATTTATTTAAGAAATTTGTGTTGATTACATACATGATTTAATGGTGTTAACACATTTATAAAGCCCAATTTTTGGAACAAATAATGGTTAATAATTTGTATGTGCATGAGTACAAACTTTTGTAGATATAAACATCATTCATGATATATATATATATATATCAAAATAATTGTATAAAAAATAGACTTTCTTTGATATTATTATATGGATTTTTGTGAGATTTCATTTTCATGTAGGCTAATGGAGGATATTGTAGGACAATCAAAATTATTTTTACCTAGAACTCACTATAATGGAAATAACTTAAAAATCTCCAAACCACTCTAAGATAATAAAGCACAGGACCCAAAAATAATAATCACCACAAACAAATTAGGATTTTATGACTTCTTGAATTTTTAAAGATGAACAAACCATTCCATAACATTATGAGGATCTTGTTCACTAAGAAAAAGCAAGGATAATGACTCAATAAATTATAAGGTGAAATGATCATTCCCCTACCACTCTTTTTTTGAGTGGGAAAATACAATCACTAGAAAAAATAAATTAAAATAATAAGAGGATTTTTCCTAAGTCATATCCTCAAAATGGAATTTCTACCCCATATCAAGACATTTCATGGAGGTGAAATAGAGAAACATGAAACATGAATCTATCTCCTTCTTGTTTTAAAAGACACTCAAATCACATAGTATCAATGCACACTAAGGGGTAAAATACAAAAGAACAATCCAAATGAGAAAAAAAACAAAACATTTTCAAAATTTTAATTTCAATTAAAATCATACCCCTATCTCAGGAGGGTTGAAATATTTTTTCAAATACATGCACACTTTGAATGCAATCCAAATTATTAAAAATGAAATCCATATTTTATGTTAAATCATTTCCAAAAATTCCAAAAATGTTCTCTAATTTTTCATAATTAAATCAAAAACATCTAAAATATTTAAAATTAAATATATTCCTTTTTACAAGTAAATATTCACACATTGTTTCAAAAATTAATGAATTTCGAAAAATCCCTTTTTAATTTTAATACAAAAAATTCCATGTAAAAATGAAAAGAGAATATAAACCATAATTTAAAAATTTTACAACCATCAAAATAATTTTCATTCCATAAAAAATTTGGTTTTAAAATCAACTCACTCAATAAAATATCTTTTTTTACAATAAAAAATATTCTTTTCCTAATAGAAGACAAGATTTTAAGTCCTAAAGCTAAATACAATGCATATAGAACAATGAAATTCAAGATCTATCACCTAAAAGGGATTATAAATCACTTCATTTAAATTCAAAATCATTATACCATATATGAAATAATATAAGAATTAAAAATAATTGACAAACATCACAAGAAGAAAACATTTCTTAATAATAAAAGAATAATAACCATAGTCATTCAATAATAATTGAACTATTATAATAGAACAAATATAATTAATTAGAATTAAAATAAAAAGATTTTTTAGAATAAAATTGAATTTAATTATTGGAATTGGATACAAAAAAGTTAGTGTTCCATATCATAGTTGAGAGCTTCCTCTTTCCTTTTCAACTTCTAACCTAATTTCATTGAACAATTTTGGGGTTCCAGGGTATTAGTCGTTCAAATATTAGCCTCAATTGATTTTTTTTGATATTATATAATCTCTTTAGAACTCACTTGGATTTCCACTACTTATACTTTGTCAACTAGTTTGGTTCACTCTACATGGCATGAATAAAAACAGATGAAAGGGAATATGAATGAATTTATATCGACCAATTCCACTGGATTTGAATCTAGAGCACTGAGAAAATGACGATTAGATAAGGAGTAAGGTGAGAACAAAGGATGGGAGTTCGATTCATCAAGAGAAAGTGAAAGATGAATAGGGGTGATGACTAAAAAATAAGTGAAAACAAGATATTACCTTATATTTGGATATCCGGTGGCTGATGTAGGGTTTGGTGACAGTGGAGGCAGAGGTAGATGTGATGAGGAGGGCAGTAGAGGAAATAGTGGGTGAAAAAGTGGCGGGGGTAGTGGAGGGAGGGGCAGTGGTAGAGGCGGCGGGGGCAGTAGAGGTGGCAGTAGAGATCTGGTTCTTTGAAATATTAAGGCATAAGTTGTGGTAGGGTTCTGATAGGGTTCCATTTATTAAAACATGATAGTATTTTATTAGCACTTTTTAAAAAGTGCTAATAAATGAGATTTTTATCAGCACTAAAATATAAATTACTCATAAAAATGTCCCTTATTAGCACTTTTTAGCATTGATAAATCTAACCCTTTATCATCCCTACAAAAGAGCTGATAAAACTTATCTTTATCAGTGCTAAAAATATAGCACTAATAAAAACAAGTTCTATCAGCACTTTTTTAGCACTGATAAAGGGTTATCTTTATCAGTGCTGAAAAATCACTGATAAAGACCTAATGATAATAAATTATTTATTATCATAAAATTATAATAAATATTTTTAGTATATTTATAATTATAATTATAATTATAAATAAATAAATATATATATTTAAATAATTATAAAACTAAAATAAATATATATAATTAAATTCATAAATTTATAATTAATTAATAAATATTTTTTTTATTTATACTTACAACTATAAATAAATATATATTTATTTAAATAATTATAAAATTATAATGAATATATATAATTAAATTTATAATTTTATAATTATTTAAAAAACGAATATTTATTTATAATTATAATTTAAATATAATAAATATATTTATTACAATTTTATAATTATTTAAATAAATATATATCTATTTATAGTTATATATATATATATAATAAACTGTATTTATAAATATGTGTATATATTTATATAATTATATATATTTATATAATTATATATATTTATATAATTATATAAATATATAAAAATACTTATTAATATATTTATTATGATTTTACAATTATAAATAAATATTTACTTTTTTATAGTTACAATTATAATTAAATATATATTTATTTAAATAATTATAAAATTATAATAAATATATTTGTTATATTTATAATTTTTTTATAAATATTTTCAAAATTATAAATGTAATATAAATATATTTATAATAATATTATAATTATTTATTTAAATATATATTTATTTATACTTATATGTATAAATAAATAAATATTTATTATGATTGGGTTTTCTGGCTGGTCCAAATATGGACAATGAGCAAATTGTAATGAATCTTGCCCATAGGGACTCAATGGCTCAACCAAAGAATGGAACTCCTACTGACCATCCCAGTTCTAGAGAGAAAGCATGAACTCTTGTTGTTACAACACCTACCTTATGGCTGGAAACTATTACTGGGATTCCTGGGTCACCTTCTCGACACCTGATTTCCCTTGATGAGAAAAAAATAGGTTGTCAAAATCCATATTTAAAATGGATATATTGCCTATACATGGCATATTACTTACAACTACCAAGAGGGGTGTGTCTACTGATAGGCATGCTGTTTTTTATTTTGTCATTGTTATTGATAGTCCTATAGCCTCTTCTTCAGAGAAGCAGAAGGAGAATGCTCCAACACCACTTATGGACTCTATTCCAGTTCAAATAGTGTAACCTGTCCTTGAAGAAGTTAACAATTCAATGGATTCTGATGGGAAGGGTGCTGGAGATTCTTTAGCAAAAAAAATTTCTATTCAATCTATTAGAAAAGCAAAATTAATGGTAAAAACTCATAATTATTTTGATGATCTTTCTTCTGGTAGAAACGAAAAAGTTGGACAATCTAGAGGATAATATTTAGAAAAAATATATATTAAAGCATGGTATATAAAAATTTATTATAAAATGTATTGAGGTAAGAGATATAACTCTCATTTATTGGAATATTATTCCTAAAAGTTTTAATATATCACTAGTTATAGAATTTAATAACTAACTACGAATAAAATTTATAAAATTTGTTCTTAAGGTATGGGATACAAAAATATATTATGATATGAAATGAGGTAAGAGATATAACACTCATATCCTAGAAGAGTATTAATAAATTATTGATAATCTTAGTAGATATCATATAAAATCTTTGACTATGAATGGATTGATACTAATTAAATACAATATAAAAGAGAAAAATATGAATATACACATCACTAATATTAAGTATCACCCCTAGTTTTTACGTTTACTCAAATCAAAAATGAAATTTTTGAAAGGCAATTAATTGAAAATAACCCTAAGTAAAAAAGAAATAATATTGAATATAGAAATCAAATTAATTTTTAGTTTCAATTTTCATCCATCTTACATTGACATACAAAAAGAGGATGCCGATGGTTATTTTTCTTTTTAACCAAGTAATATATGTAACATTTTAACTCATTCAAGATAAAAACTCACAGATGTTAAATTGAGATACATTCATGGTATATAAAATCAGTTTTCAATATATATCAATCAAAATTTTATTAATATATATATATATATATATATAAATTTAAAAATGGAAGTAGTTAATAGAAATATATCTTGAAGTATACAACTATGATGACCCATTAAACTAAAAACCGTAATTCCATTTTCTATACGCAATGATTCAAAATGTGTTCTATTAACTACATGTTGATGTTTATCAAAAAACATATCAAAACAGTGTTATTTGTTAATGACATATAAAATATCGTAAATTAGGCACCATGGGACAAAATGTGCACTTTGTGAAGAAAAACATCAGTAATTGAATGTACTAGATTATCATCAACAATAATTCTTTGAATTCTAGAAATAAACCCTTTAATCCAATGCATTCTGATTTTATACATAAAAAGAATAAATCATAAGTTTAAAGAATGTGATGTAGTAAAAATAATTTTCCTAGTATTTAGTTTTTATAACCCAATTAATAATAGTGGTGAAAGTATATTTAAACCTAAAAAATCAAACAAGGAAAAAGTTATTTGTTTTCTTAACTGGAATTAACTGTCTATGCATTAAAATTACAATTAATATAGGGATCCTCTATAAAAAAGAGGGTCTCTCCTTTTTTGGGATCCCATTATAGAATATTCATTGATCCTTGTGTCATATAACATTGTATTTGAATGTAAATTTTTTCAGTGGATATGCATAATCCAAAAATAAAATCCTACATCTAATGTAATAGATGGTTCTTTCTAATTACCATCCCATCAAATTACAAAGACCTAAACCAAGAATTATACATCAATAATTAATAAATTTAGCTAGTTTTACAAAAATATTTGTAAAAAAATCATATACATTTTTTCTGATATAAATAATTATATTCCTTGAATCCTATCAACAATCACATGAAATATTGTTCTAACCAATATTTTTACCCATCCTTGACTGAAATTACATAATTATTTTGACTGGGGTCTACATATAAGAGTATAACCTCTAAATTAACTTTATTTAAACGCAAACCCTAACCATGATTAACAATATCCCTGAAAAATTTATCTATCAACAATTATATATAGTCATTAAATACCCATAAGTTAAATCAAGATACAATATAATAAACAATGAATATAAAAAATGGAATCATAGTTTGTATTTTGTTTCATATAGTGTAGAGGACAAAAACATGAGTAGAGAAAAGTAGTTATCTACATCTCACTTAATGATCGAAAATAGATAAAGGGAGGGTGAGGCACATGGATAAGATAAGATTAGGGAGGTATTATGGGTGACAATGGAGATTTGAGGTGGTAGATGTCGGGGAGGATGCCGATGATAGAGGTGAACTTGGAATGTGGGGATAGGTCGTAGATCACTAATATGGGGGAAGAAAGTGGGGATATGTGAGTGAGGAATTAATAGAACAAGGAAATAGAAGAATGTAATATAAATAAGGGTAGATAATGATGAACGAAATGGGTAAAACAATGAAAATAAACAGTGTTGCCTCAAATGGGTGGTGATGAACAATGGATCTAAAATTTGATACTTATGAATAAGTGGGATTTAGGGTTTTTAGTGTACCATATAGGGTATGGGAATGGATATAGGAAGATACGGGGTATTACGATAAAGTTGAAATTTGTTAGGTAAACATCATCATGATATAATTTATATAAAACATTCTTAGGAAAAAACAAATAAACATGATGTTTATCAAATTATAATTACGTGAATATTTATTTATACTAAGGAAAACATGAATGATGGGTTAAAAACTATGGTAACTAGATATATATTAATAAAAATAAAGTGTAAAAGACACATATATTGAAGGAAATAAATACAATCATAATGACAATGCCACCAAAAATAAAAAAATAAAATAAAATCATATTCTCATAGATATTACCACAAAAATAAAATTATTAATATTTTAATTAATCATATAATTATATAGCCTACAGGGCACGAGTGAGTTGGTTCAAGGCGATGGCGTCCTAACCCCAAGGTTCTGGGTTTGAGTCCTTGCAAGGCAACGTGCACTATATGCCAGCGATCCTCTCGTGGGCCCCTCTACCCCATTGGGAACTGGCCTAAGCCCAAGGGTTGGCCACCTTGGGCCTCGATGGGGACATGCGGCTCACAGGTGGGTAGGGCAGCCCAATACCACATTACCCAACAACACGTATATTGCCCCACCATTGGTGGTGGGGTGGTAAGGGCTTGGGGGGGTGAGGGGCAGGTCGTGGGGTCAAGTCCCCGGGCTTGCGATTTACATGTAATTTTATTCCTTGCGTGTGTTCCACTTTCACAGTTGTACCCAGTTTTTTATGATTATATTAAAAAAATCTATTATTTTATATATTTGGTAAAATATTTTATATTATTGAATAATTTATTATAACATATTTTTATAATGGTTAAACATTTTTGGAAAATGATAAATAATAATATCATATATGCTTATTGGTAAAACATTTTTTTAATATTATTATGATAACGAAGCATATTTTAGTGTTAGTAAAATATTTTTTGGGAAAATAATTCCGTACATATGCTTAATATGAATTTTTTTTATATGTTGTAATTAATCATTTTTACCAATTGATATATTATTTTTTCGTAATTATCATTTGGTATAAATCAGTTTTTTTATAGTGACCCACTCTTATCATCACCTATTTTTTCCTTTTTCGTTATATTTGGGGTTATATTATTATTTATTATGATATATTATTTCCCTTTATACATTATAAACTTTTATTTAATTGTTATTAGGTTTTACTTTGAATTTCACTATTGACCAAATATTTTATTATTTTTTCCTATTTGATCATAGGTTTTAGGTATTAATAACAAATAAGTTTTGATTTTAGATTGTTATTGAATATCAATGAATAAAATTATTTTATATTTTCAAGACACATTCCCATTTTCTCCTCAAAATCCTCATGGTAAGGATTCTATTTTCTTAATCACTACATCAATTAGTGAATCACATTGTTCATGCATTTATATGCTCTCATTCTCTTGTTACTTTTATGCCATTTAAGTTTATTCCAAATGTTTTTTTCTTTTAAAATATAAAAAACTTCCAATAACACTAATTATCACTCATTTAAAATTTTTTCATTTGGGAACTACTTTCCTACAATTAAATGATGATTCAAATTCAAACTTTGAGGAGTGACCTCGATGTTGTATCATTTAATAAATGTGCTTATGTGATATATTATGTGGATTCCATATCCATAGGGTAACTTAAACTTTATAATGTATGAGGAGGCATGACATCAAAAAAGAGGTCTTGTGGTTTAAGCACTTAATATGTAGTTACTCAACCAATTCAAGACTCATTATTAATAAAGAAAGATAACGTGATCCCCCTCCCAACCCACAATCACTCTCCATGGTATCAAACACAACATTGCATCTATATATTATGGGATTAATATAGTTTCATCCATTTTTTTCCTCCCCTTCATAATAATATCATCATGTATTATTTTATTTATTACTTACTTTTAATAGAAAAAAATCTTTACAATATAATAAATTTTAGAACTATTGTTTTATAAACCTAAAAATTATATTGTCTAAATATTTATTTATTTTATTTTAAAAATATTATTTTATTAATAGTATAAATATTGTTATATATTATTATATAAATATTATATATATTATGAGAAATTAATCTATTAATATTATTAACTTAGTTTAAATTTTATTTTTTTATACATATTTAATATGTTACATAGAAAATTATTATAGTATATTTTTGTTTTTATTTTTATTTAATCATATTTTCATCACATAAATACATTTATAATGTTTTATGTAAGTGTTATTAAACAAATACGATTTATTTAAATATATTTAATAATATTAAATATATAGTTATTTTCATTGTATAAATATATTTTAATTATTTTTTATAAAAGTTTTATAAATATATTTCACTACTAATTTTAATTATTGTAACTATATAAATTTTTTTTATATCATCATTTTTTAAATATACTACTTTTACTATTTTTAATTCTACATATTTCATTATATAAATATTATAAAAACATTTTCTAGAAAATATTTTATATAATAAAATTTATCTATAGAAAATATCAAAATAATTAATTAAACTACACGTGATATATAGTATAATAATAAATTTACATTAAACCAATATTTATAAATAAAAATTGAAAAGAAATATGGATTATCACAAAAGATAATACTAAGAGATTAGATTAAATGTGATTGGTGAAGTGTGAATCAAAGATGTGGCTGGAGGCACTATAGATTATTTGAGAAATGAAAGATGATTATAAGGAAGGATTCAATGTGTCGATTGAGGGGGAGGGGTTGTGACTTCTATATTATGTTTATGTCATCACTAATGTGTCATTTATAAAAGATGAGTTTCATACATTATTTATTATGTATAAAAGTAACATTATGGGCATTCCAAGGAGGCGTGTTAAGAATGAGTTGGATAAAAAAATGAACTCTTCAATACACAGTCTTGAGAGATTATTTGTAACATCTTACCAGAGTGTAAGATAAACTACTCGATTGGTCATGTGGTATTTTATCAAGTTTTCATAAGATGTATTTTGATATATTTCATTCGTGTATGTTTGAGAGATTTTAGAGTCCAAGGAACTTTATAATGAAATTATTCAATCATTTCCTTGGGTCTTTACCACATTTTATTTTGTTGGTTCCCAATATGAAATTTTACTTTTCGATACCATGTTTTTTATTCATTTTTTGTTCTATTAATTCAATTCAATAATCATGAGCTTGATGAAACTATCATAACCATAATTCCAATATCAAATATCCTATCACCACTACTCTGAATACACCCCAATGTTAAAAATGACAAAGTTATTAAATTTTGAAAATTTTTACTACATTTATTTTCCTTTTTATTTCATGACCTTAAATTGTCAAAAGGGACATAATATATTTATTATTGAATCAGTGAATAAATTAAAAATACCAATGGATTTTCATTACTTTTAAAAATACACATGACAATGTAAATTGATAATTTATATAAAAACAATCCCCTATTACCTTTGGATTTTTGTAGCGTAACTGGCATGAAAATCCAGTCACTAAATTTTTTATAGATAAAAAAGTAAAAGGATCATGATGAAATAAATATGCATAATTCCTCAAATATTATTCTTTATTTGTTTTTTCTTTGAGAATGAATCTATCTATATCAAAAACAAGGAAACATGAATTCTTTAAATCAATTTACATGTAAACTAAGGCTTGGATGAATAGAATGAGTGGTGATTGCTCAAGCACTACAACAATCGGTGGCGAGTCCTAGTCTGGTAATGTTGGGAGTGAGTTTTATTGAGTCTAGAACTATCCCAATGTATGGTACTACTTTTCTACAATTCAATTTAATTTCTGTTTGAGTGCTTGTTGTCCTCACCTCACCCTTGAAGGTTACGCCGTGAATGTGAACACCAGTTTTCAGGAAAATTTTAACAAAACAATGTTAGTAACATTATATGATGTGTGAATTTTTTTAGTGAGAGTATATTTTTTTAATTTTAGTAATTTTAATGAGTATTTTTGAATGGAATTACACATTTTTCCAAAGTAATTGTTCCTAATAAATTCCTTATAGGGTAATAGACATCAAAATATGAGTGTTTTTTAAAGAAGAAAAAGAAAATCATATACCATTTCAAAACAATCACTTATATCATAGTAATTTTGATCAATTATTATTAGGTTTTGGACAGAATTGAATTTGAGATTTTCAAATGTGACACCTTGGACCGTTCTCTTTCCAACCTGCAAATAACCATAAAAATTGATTTAAAACAAAGTTGCATTGATGGTTCCGATTCAATAGATATTAGGGATGAAGGATAGCTTATGTACCTTCCAAGTATTGATTCATAATCCACTACTAGTACTAGTGAAGGTAACATTGTTTTCATTTATTTCATGCACATTCACAACATATCCATACCTACATATGCTCCTAATACAACCTTTTTACAAAATTTGAATGTTACCATTTATTTTGAAATAATTAATGTAAATAAATCTACATAACATATTCCATGTCCCAAACAACATTCTACATGATTGATAATCAAATATGAAGTAAAATCACCGATCGAGACACAGTCATACCCTAAAAAAATATTGATTCATTTTCTGGTTAGATACAAGTGGATTTGAAAAAAAAAACTTTGAAGAATGTAAATGACAGTTTTTTTGTCAATTATTATGGAGGTGTTATGGAGGTTTGGGGTGGTGGTAGAGGTTATTACCACATGGAAATTTTGAATCAGTGATGGTGGAATTATGAATGATTTTTAGATTAATTTCATCAGTGTTGGGGCTTTGCTCATGCGATCACTACTAGAGAAATGGGCTTTGGAGCCCCCTGACATGGGTGACCACCAAAGGTGGTCGCAGACCTTAAAAAAAAGCTTCGACGCCCCCCGCCCATCTCCCCTCATGAAACCCTACCTGCGTCCCACCACCTGTCCCATGTTGCCCTCCGTCCTCTGCCCTCACCACCTGTCCCCTCACCGCCCTCCACCCCTCACCACCCTCCACCGTCCACCCTCCGCCATGTGCCCACCACCCTGTGCCCTCCGCCCCCTCTGGCCTTCGCCCCCTCCACCCTCTGCCCTCCGTCCAGTGCCCTCCACCCTCCACCCTCCGCCTCGCGTGCCCTCCGCCCTCCACCCGCCGCCCCCTCCACCCACCGACCTTTCCGCCCTCTGCCCCCTCCACCCTCCGCCCCATCCTTCCTCCGCCTTACACCCTGCACCCTCTACCCTATGATCTCCACCCCTTGGCCCTTGGCCCTCGGGCCTCGGCCCTCCGCCCCTTGGCTGCCTGTCCCCCTTCCATTATCCGCCCTCCGCTCCGACTCTCCGCCATCCCCCATCACCTCCCTCTTCGTCCCCTCCCTCACCACACCGTCTCCGCTCGTCCCCTCCTGTGTGGCACCGCCACCGCCCAGTGCCCTCCCTCCCCGCAGGGCCGCTGCCCGTCCCCTCGCCGCTGCCGCCCGTCCACTCTGGCTCCCCTCTGTCCCCTGTCCCCTCCCTCATCATCCCACCCTCACTGCACCATTTCCAGCTCACCACCTCCTCTCCTTCAGCTTACCGCCACCGCCACTCATCCCCTCCCTTGCCGAACCATCTCCGGCTCCGGCTCCCCTACGCTGCCTCTCCTCTCCCCCACAACACCGCCTTTGGTTACCCTCCCTTCCAGGTTTGTAGCGCAATCATGTATGACATGACATGGGATTTCACTTACATTCCATTATTTATTCTCTTATTTATTATTCAGAGATATAATTTGATTATTTTATCAATGGTCCACAAGAAATTGGTTAGTATTTATTTTAAATATATTTGATATGAAAAATAAATGTAATAAGTCTTGTGTAAATGTTTGTTATACATATATTATTATGGATAAGAGTTGGATTGATCTTCCAAGTCGAACGTCTAGAGAATATTTCAATGGAATTATGCAGTTTATTGACTTCACCAGAGGATTTGAAAGTGACTATATTAGTTTTCCATGTAGAAAATGTGCTAAGAGGTATCAATTAAAAAGAGATACTATGAGGGGGCACCTATTCTTAAACGGATTTCAGAAAAATTATAAGAGTTGGACTCGTCATGGAGAAGAATATGTTGGTTTTCAAAATACAAATGCATTTCAGATGGATGTTGATGCAAGGATGAATGATCCAATGCATGAAATGCTTACTAAAATGGTACGTGGGTTGGATCCTGAAGGCATTGACATCCAGAAACATGAGACCGGTGAGATAAATCTTCACTCTGGTGCAGATCGTGATTCGAGGAGGTTTTATGAAGCACTTGATAATGAAAAAACAGAATTATATCCTGGATGTACTTATTACAATAAATTTTCATTTATCGTGGAGTTTTTTCATTTGAAGACTTTGAATCAGTGGTCAAACACATCATTCGACATGTTGTTGGTGTTATTGAAAAAGGTTCTTCCTGTTGACGCTAAGATCCCCGAGTCGTATTACCATGATCATAAGCTGATAGAGAACTTAGGTTTCTCATATGAGACCATAGATGCATGTGAAAACAACTGTATGTTGTTTAGAAATGAAAATTACCATTTGGATATTTGTATTGTTTGTGGTGCTTCCAGGTGGAAAGAGAACAGAGGAAATCAGACTCATCAAATCAGATTGCGATACAGGGGAAACTGATTACCGTAAATAAAATGCTTTACTTTCCCCTTAAACAGAGGTTGATTTTTTTTTTTATGTTATCTAAAGTTTCTAATTTAATGAGATGGCATGAAGAAATAATTCATGAAAGTGACATGTTAACCCACCCGATAGACTCTCATGCATGGAAGGATTTTGAAAAGATACATACCAATTTTTCTAAAGATGTTCGTAATGTCTGATTGGGGTTGGAAGCAGATGGTTTCAATCCATTCAAGTCTATGGTTGGTGCAACTCATAGCACATGTATCATAGTTTCGGTTCCGTATAATCTTCCTCTGCGGCTTTGTATGAAGCAACAATTTATATTACTTTCCACTCTTATTGATGGACCTAGAAGTTCGGGGGATAATATTGATGTTTATCTTCATCCATTGATTGATGAGTTGAATGATTTTTGGGGTGATGGTGTGATGAATTATGACTGTGAAACTAATGAAATGTTCAAACTATAGGCTGCTTTATTGTGGAAAATCAATGACTTCCCGACTTATGAAAATTTATCAGGTTGGAGTACGAAAGGGGAATTTTCTTTCCCATGTTGCAATAAAATAAAAAAAATATATGGCTTAAACATTCCAAAAAATGGACATACATGGGTCATAGACGTTTTCTCCCCCCTCAGTACAGGTTCAGAAAGGACAGAGTGGAATTTGATGGTTCTAGAGAGTTCAACCCAGCACCAAAGATCATGACAGGAGTTTAAATGTTATCACAGATTGAGGAAGAAAACAACTGCACGGTATATGAAATTCCGGATTTGGTGGCTCATCCATTACGTAATATTCGTGTTGTGGGTAGGTAGCACAATAACAATTAGAAAAAGAAAAGTATTTTTTATAGTCTTTTGTATTGGAAAACTAACATGCTAAGGCATAATTTGGATGTCATGCACATTGAAAAAAAAGTTTGTGATAACATATTGTGGACCATTTTAGGTGTCAGTGGAAAATGAAAGGACCAAGTTAATGCACGTCATGATTTGGAATAAATGGGTTTAAGGAAACAATTGCATTTACAGTTAGCTGAGGGAAACAAGGCATATATGCCTTCTGCACAGTATACGGTGACTACAAAGGAGAAAGAGACATTTATTTCCATTTTGAAGATACTTAAGGTGCCTGATGGTTACTCTTCTAATATTTCAAAGTGTGTGAATCTGATGAGCAGGACATTATAAGGGTTAAAAAGTCATGATAATCACATAATACTTCAGTAGTTGATTCCAATCACAATTTGTGATTGTTTATCCCCCAATGTTGTTCAACCGTTTATTGAGATCAGTAATTTTTTTAGACAGATTTATTTAAGAAATTAATGAATGAGTTATTTAAAAATTTTGAAAGACTGAATTGTACTTACGCTTTGTCACTTTGAGAGACTATTTACCCCCTCATTTTTCGATGTTATGGTCCACTTTATAGTGCACCTAACTGATGAAGTAACGGCTTTTAGTCTAGTGCAATTCAGGTGGATGTATCCTATTGAGAGGTATTTGAGTACATTGAAACGATTTGTACGCCATAGAGCTCGTTCAGAGGCATCAATAGCCAATGGTTATTTTATGGATGAGTGTATTACTTTTTTTGAAGAATATCTTACAGATGTTGAAACAAAATTAGATAAGCCCTCTTAGATTCATGTGGGTCTAGTTGGAGAAGGAACCATATTTGAAATGGAAAACATTGAGTGGATACAAGCGCATCGATATATCTTGTTCAATACTCCATCAGTTGCACCATTAATGCAGTAAGTGTCTTATCACTTTTATTGTTTAAATTTTATATGTTTTGTTTGCATAAGTTGATCATTTAAACATTACATTATCATTTACTGGAAAAACATTAATGAGATGAAATAAGATATGTATCATGTGATTGAGTATCAAATTCAATAATCTCATTATGCATCATTTCATGATTGGTTCAAGGATTATGTACGTATAAATTGTTATCATTATGAGTAAAGTATTATACTAATATCTTTCAGCACAAATCATTATTGAATTCTATGAATTATGTAGGTTCATAAGCTGAGGGAGTTAGGGGACCCCTCACTAACTGAACAATTTATCCAACTTGCTGAGGGTCTATCTATAATGGCTCGTCGTTATAAAGCTATAGATGATAATGGTTTTCGAATTCGCATTAAAGATGTTGATGACAAATGAGCAACAAAAAACAGTGGCATCAGTTGTCCATTCGTCGATTTTGGTTATTACTATGGTCAATTGATAGACATCATTGAAGTTGTATATGCACATAGGTTGAAGTAAATATTATTAAAGTGTAATTGGGTTTATCTAGTGCATGGATGTAAAGTATACCATTAGGACAATTGATCGTTACGCCGTTAGGCCAATTGGAAATTAGGCCAATTCGTCGTTATACCCCCCACCGGACAGCCCCCCCACCCCAGACACCTCCCACCCCTGAACAACACCTCCATCCAGATATCCCCCCACTAGATAGCCCCCCCATGCACGCATTTCAAGTCATGCCGATGTTGTTCGGTATGCATTTGAACTTTAAACACATGTTTTGGCCATTTGCGACACACAACGTGCGCTTCTGGTCACCGCGGTCAAACGACACCTGTGATTGATGTTTCTTCTACCCAACCATTTCACAATTCACCCACCCTTTGTTGTCATCCAATTTCATGGAATTCCGAGGTCGTTCGGCTGATTTTGATCACCCCACACACGCTTTTCAAACGCGCCAAAACAGCGTGTAAATGTCGAATTCAGAGAAAACATGCTCAGAATGACTTTAAATCACACGAAAACAATAGGAATATTATTCGTGGCATTTAGGAGGAGACTTCACTTCAATCAGATGTGCGGTCTGTGTGGTACGACCGAATATTCTATTTTGAATAGTTCTACGCGCTCTAAAAGGGCGCGTTGGGTGGTTAAAACTAGTCGAACAACCTCAGAATGCCATGAAATCATACAAAAACTACTGGGGTACAAATTTGGAAATGTTTGGGCAGACAGTACGTCAATCGGAGGTGTTGTTTGACCGAGTTGTTCGGAAACGCATTTCCAGGGTCATAAAATGTCAAAATGGCGTGTAACGGTCGAATTCAGAGAAAACATGCTCAGAAGGACTTGGAATCACAAAAAAAATAGGAATACTATTTGTGACATGTAGGAGGAGACAAAATGTCAATCAGATGTGCGGTGTGTGCGGTACGACCAAATATGCTGTTTTGAACAGTTTGGCGCGCACTAAAAGGGCGCGTTGGGTGGTCAAAACCAGCCGAACGACCTCTTAATTCCATTAAATCATAATAAAACAACCGTGGTGTGAATTGAGAATTGTTTGGGTAGACGACATGTCAATCGGAGATGTCGTTTGACCGTAGTGACTGGAAACACATTTCCGGGGTTATAAAATGCCAAAATGGCGTGTAACGGTCGAATTCAGAGAAAACATGCTCAGAATGATTTTAAATCACAAGAAAACAATAGTAATAATATTTTTGACATGTAGGAGGAGACAACACGTCAATCGGGCGTGCGGTGTGCACGATACGACCGAATATGATGTTTTGAACAGTTCGGCGCGCTCTAAAAGGGCGCGTTGGGTGGTCAACACCAACCGAACGACCTTGGAATTCCATTAAATCAAACGACAACAACAGTGGTTAGAATTGTGAAATGGTCGGGAAGACAACACATCAATCAGAAATGTTGTTTGATCGTAGTGACTAGAAACGCATTTCCGGCGTCATAAAACGCCAAAAATGGCATGTAACGGTCGAATTCAGAGAAAACATGCTCATAATGACTTGAAATCACATGAAAATAATATTAATATTATTCTTGACATGTAGGTGGAGACGGAACGTCAATCGGACGTGCGGTGTGCGCGGTACGACCGAATATGTTGTTTTGAATAGTTCAGTGCGCTCTAAAAGGGCGCGTTGGGTGGTCAAAACCAGCCAAATGACCTTGTAATGCCATGAAATCATACTACAACAACTGTGGTGTAAATTGTGAAATTTTTGGGTAGAAGGAACATCAATCAGAGGTGTCATTTGACCGCGGTGTCCGAAAACACATTTCTAGGGTCATAAAACGCCAAAACGGCGTGTAACGGCCAAATTCAGAGAAAACATGCTTATAATGACTTGAAATCATACGAAAAAAATAGGAATAATATTCGTGACATATAAAAGGAGACGACACATCAATCGGACATGCGGTGTGCGCGGTACGACCGAATATGCTGTTTTGAACAGTTCAGTGCGCTCTAAAAGGGCACGTTGGGTGGTCAAAACTATCAGAACGACCTCAGAATGCCATGAAATCATACGACAACAACCATGGTGTGAATTTAGAATTGGTCGGGAAGATGAAATGTCAATTGGAGGTGTTTTTTGACCGTGGTGAATGGAAACACATTTCCTAGGTCATAAAATGCCAGAACGGCGTGTAACGGTCGAATTCAAAGCAAACATGCTCATAATGACTCGAAATCACACGAAAAAATAGGAATAATATTCATGACATGTAGGATGACACGAAATGTAAATCGTATGTGCGGTGTGTGCGGTACGATCAAATATGCTATTTTGAATAGTTCAGCACGCTCTAAAAGGGCACGTTGGGTGGTCAAAACCAGCCGAACAATCTCGGAATGCCATTAAATCATACAACAACAACCGTGGTGTGAATTGTGAATTGGTTGGGTAGACGGAATGTCAATAGGTGGTGTCGTTTGACCGCGGTGACCAGAAACACATTTCTAGGGTCACAAAACGCCAAAACGGCGTGTCACGGTTGAATTCATAGAAAACATGCTCAGAATGACCTGAAATCACACGAAAACAATAGGAATAATATTAATGACATGTAGGAGGAGACGACATGTCAATCGAATGTGCGGTGTGCACGGTACGACCAAATATGCTGTTTTGAACAGTTCGATGCGCTCTAAAAGGGCGCGTTGCGTGGTCAAAACCAGCTGAACGACCTCAGAATTTCATTAAATCATACAACAACAACCGTGGTGTGAATTGTGAATTGGTCGGGTAGACGTCACGTCAATTGGATGCGTTGTTTGACCGCAGTGATCGGAAACGCATTTCCGGGGTTATAAAACACGAAAACAGCGTGTAACGGTCAAATTTAGAGAAAACATGCTCACAATGACTTGAAGTCACATGAAAAAAAAATAGAAATAATATTCATGACATGTAGGAGGAGACAAAACATCAATCAGACGTGCGATGTGCGTGGTACGACCGAATATGTTGTTTTGAAAAGTTTAGTGCGCTCTAAAAGGGCGCGTTGGGTGGTCAAAACCATCCGAACGATCTCGGAAGGCCATGAAATCATACGAAAACAACCGCGGTCTGAATTTTAAAATATTCGGGAAGAAATCAGATCAATCAGAGGTGTATTTTGACCGCGGTGACCAGAAAATCATTTCTGGGGTTATAAAATGCCAAAATGGCGTTTAACGGTCGAATTTAGATAAAACATGCCCAGAATGACTTTAAATCACACAAAAACAATTGAAATAGTATTTCTGACATGTAAGAGGAGACAACACATCAATCGGACATGTGGTGTGCGCAGTACGACTGAATATGCTGTTTTGAACAGTTCGACGCGTTCTAAAAGGGCGCGTTGGGTGCTCAAAACCCGCCGAACGACCTCAGAATGCCATGAAATCATACAAAAACAACTGTGGTGTGAATTTTAAATTGGTCGAGTAGAAGACACATCAATCAGAGGTTTCGTTTGACCACGATGACTAGAAATGCATTTCCGGAGTCATAAAACGCCAAAACGGTGTGTAACAGTCGAATTCAGAGAAAACGTGATCAGAATGACTTGAAATCACACAAAAACAATAGGAATAATATTCGTGACATGTATGAGGAGACAACACGTCAATCGGACATGCGGTGTGTGCGGTATAACCGAATATGTTTTTTTGAACAGTTCGACGTGCTCTAAAAGGGCGCGTTGGGTGGCCAAAAGCAGTCGAATGACCTCGGAATACCATAAAATCATACGACAACAATCGTGGTGTGAATTGTGAAATGGTTGGGTAGAAGTCACATCAATCGATGATGTCGTATGACCGTGCTGACTGAAAACGCATTTCTGGCATCATAAAATGCCAAAATGGCGTGTAACGGTTGAATTGAGATTAAACGTGCTCAAAATGACTTAAAATCACATGAAAACAATAGGAATAATATTCGTGAAATTTATGAGGAAACAACACATCAATTGGACATGCGGTGTGTGTGGTACGACCGAATATGCTGTTTTGAACAGTTCGATGTGCTCTAAAAGGGCGCGTTGGGTGGTCAAAACCAACCGAACGACCTTGAAATGCCATGAAATAAAACGAAAACAACCATGGTGTAAATTATGAATTGTTCGGGTAGACAGAACGTCAATCGGAAGTGTCCTTTGACCGCAGTGACCGGAAACGCATTTCAGGGGTTATAAAACGCCAAAACGGTGTGTAACGGTCAAATTCAGAGAAAACTTGCTTATAATTACTTTAAATCAAACAAAAACAGTAGGAATAATATTAATGACAAGTAGGAGGAGATGAAACATCAATCGGATGTGCGATTTATGCGGTACGACTGAATATGCTGTTTTGAACAGTTTAGCGCGCTCTAAAAGGGCGTGTTGGGTGGTCAAAACCTGGAAAATGTTTTTGGAATTCCATGAAATCATACAAAAACAACCATGGTGAAAATTTTGAATTGTTCGGGCAGACGACACGTCAATCGAAGATGTCGTTTGACCGCGGTGACCGGAAACACATTTTCGGGGTCATAAAACGCCACAACGGCATGTAACGGTTGAATTCAGAGCAAACATGCTCATAATGACTTTAAATCACACAAAAACAATATAAATAATATTTGTGACATGTAGTAGGAGACGACACGTCAATCAGACGTGCGGTGTGCGTGGTACGACCGAATATGTTGTTTTGAACAGTTCAGCGCGCTCTAAAAGGGCACGTTGGGTGGTCAAAACCAGTCGAACGACCTCGGAATGCCATTAAATCATATGGAAACAACTGTGGTGTGAATTTTGAAATTTTTGCGTAGAAATCACATCAATTGGATGTGTCGTTTGACCGCGGTGACCGGAAACACATTTCTGGGGTAATAAAATGCCAAAACGGCGTGTAACGGTAAAATTCAGAGCAAATGTCCTCAGAATGACTTGAAATCACACAAAAACAATAGCAATATTATTCTTGGATTGTAGTAGGATACGACACATCAATCAGACATGCGGTGTGTGCGATATGACTGAATATACTGTTTTGAACAGTTTGACACGCTCTAAAAGGGCGCGTTGGGTAGTCAAAACCAGTTGAACGACCTCAGAATGCCATGAAATCATACAACAATAACCATGGTGTGAATTTTGAAATGTTTGGGTAGAATAAATGTCAATCGGAGGTGTCTTTTGACCGCGGTGACCGAAAACACATTTTCGGGGTCTTAAAACGCCAAAACGGTGTGTAATGGTCAAATTCAAAGAAAACGTGTACAGAATGACTTGAAATCACCTGAAAACAATAGGAATAATATTCGTTTCATGTAGGAGGATACGACATGTCAATCAGACGTGTGGTGTGCGCGGTACGATTGAATAGACTGTTTTGAATAGTTCGACACGCTCTAAAAGGGTGCGCTGGGTGGTCAAAACCAGCCAAATGACCTCAGAATACCATGAAATCATACGACAACAAACATGGTGTGAATTGTGAATTTTTTGGGTAGAAGACATGTTAATCGAAGTTTTTTTTAACCACGGTGACCAGAAATGCATTTCCGGAGTCATAAAACGCCAAAACGGTGTGTAATGGTTGAATTCAGAGAAAATATGCTCAGAATGAATTGAAATTACAGGAAAAAAATAGAAATATTATTCGGGACATGTAAGAGGGGACGACATGTCAACCAGACATGCAGTGTGCGTGGTACGACCGAATATGCTGTTTTGAACAGTTCAGTGCACTCTAAAAGGGCGCGTTGGGTGGTTAAAACCATCCGAACGACCTCAGAATGCCCTAAAATCATACGACGACAACCGTGGTGTGAATTGTGAAATTTTAGGGTATAATTCATGTCAATCGGAGGTGTAGTTTGACCGCGGTGACCGAAAACGCATTTCCGGGGTCATAAAACGCCAAAACGGCGTGTAACGGTCGAATTTAGAGAAAACATGCTCAGAATGACATGAAATCACGCAAAAACAATAGGAATAGTATTCATGACATGTAGGAGGAGATGAAACATCAATTGGACATGCGGTGTGTGTGGTACGACTGAATTAGCTATTTTGAACAGTTTCACACTGTGTGCGTGGAGAGCATTCCTTTTTAGACCACAAAACACTTTCATAAGCCAAATCAAAGACTCCAAAACAAGAAAAAAAATCAAAAAATGATAACATTTCTTAAAATGGGGGTTTTAAATTATTATATCACCCATAATCTGATGCATGATTTAATTTTATTATATATATATTAACTGAATAAATATGTTTAATTTAAGTTTATTTTGTTTTGTTGTTTTTTTGTATCTTATTGTAGGTTTATTGAAGCAGAATATTGAAATGGATTTAGATCGTTGAAGCACATCTGTCATTTATTGTTTATGATGATCTTGATGTTTATGCTGTTTGGAATTTGTTTTTTTATGATTTTTACCTTGTTTTTGTTGATTGGGAACTGTGAAGTTTTTTTTTAAAAAAATTTCTCACGGATAGAGACCGCCATTAGAGATCGCTATATATTGGCCGAGCATTAGAACATCGACCCCCAGTGGAGGTCGCTGTAGCTCGGCCGAGGATCGGTACAGTGACTGCCAGTGGCGGTCGCTTTTGTTCGACCGAGCAATAGGTCAGCGACTGCCTGAGGGTCCCTGCAGGCTGGATTTTCAGCCTCCTTCAGCGACTGCCAATGGCAGTCACTGTAGGCCTACTACGATGGGCCTAAAGCGGCCGCCATTGGCAGTCACTGAGCGGTTTCTATAGGCCATTAGTGACCACCATTGGCGGTCACTAATGGCTGAATTTTTAGTAGTGAATGATGTCTTGAAATTGTGAACATTCACCAAAATACACATCATCACTAGAGCTTGGGATTGTGGTGACCCCAAAACATGAAAATTATTTATGGTCAATCCATTGATGGAAGTAAACTTGAGTGCTTTCATTTGATCCCCATGTATCATCCATTATAAACATGTAGATTTTCCTACCTTCTCAATGCCAGAAGGTTAATATATGAGTAAAAATAGAAAAACAAATCTCCCAGTGACTTATGGTCGGTGCCAATGTCCTGCATCCCGCCTGAGAAATGGAAACACATATAGAAGAAAATTAAATTAAGATATTGATAAGTATTAACTGAAATACGGAAATAGATAGTGCAAATATACCAATCTTGGACGGTCACAAAATTTTTGATCCCACCACCCCTTTCCACTTCCATGGATAATTCCTATGTCGGTGAAGGACAACCCTAAGCGCAATGCAGTGAATTCCATGCATTGGCCCTGGTACAGTCCCTTACAGGCACTTGGTGCTATATGTGTAATGATTTCCCCCTTTATCTGTTGTTGATGTCAAATTTAGGGAGTTCAATCATTATAGAAAATTTTAAGATTTTATTTTAGTGGGTTGATGAAAGAATCATTTCCAATTACTTGAAATGGGATGGAAGATTTTCATGGTCCCTTGAAAAAAAAATGATACACCAAAAACCTTCCTCCTAAAACTATAATGGTAGGGTTGCTTTCAGTTTCACCACATGATGCCTCCCATGTCTTAAGAAATTTTGGCCCATGAAAGTAAAAGGTCGATTTATTAACTTTATTGGCTATCACACTATATGAATATAAAAAAATAAATGGAAATATTTTTACCCAGGAAGAATCATTGGTTCCACCCACGATTAATAATTGGAAGTTTGTTGAATGCCCAAGGAAATCCAAGAAGTGGAATATGAAATCTCATGAAAGTCCATATACTAAAGTTGATAAGGGGAAGAAGACCCAATTTCCTTCTTGTAACAAGTGTGGAAAGAGGCACCAAGGGAAAGGTCACAAAGTACTAGGATATGTTTTAAGTGTGGAAAGGAAGGGAACAAAGTATCCAATTTCCATGAAATAATGGATAATGTGATGGATGGAAACAAAGTTTCATCTAAGGAATCTTACACAGTTCTATGCTATAAATGTGGAGAAGTCAGACATTACCCAATACAGTGCTCTATTCCAAGGGCTGAGAAGCATGATGAGCATAAAAAATATCCATGATCAAGGGAGCATGAGAATTCCTATGGACAGTGATGAATGAATCACATATAACCACTACTTCAAAGTAGTGTATGTATTAATGTATTTAAATTCATATCCTATTAGTATATATTTTATTTTTTCAAAGAATATTGAGTCCTCAGTAGAAATGATATTAAATCATTAGGAAAAACTTCTATAAGTTTTGTATCACATGTTGAAGTTTGTGGGAAAATTCTTCTTGAAAATTTTATAAGTCTCCCTTTGATAGAATTTGAGGCAAAAAGACAAAGTCGTTGATTATGCCTCAATGCAGTTGAAAATTAATGAGAAAAACTAACCCATGCAGGATCTGGAGTTGGCGGCAGTGATCATTGCGTCAAAAATCAGGCAACATTATCTCTTTGGGGAGAAGTTTGAGATACATACGGATCACAAAAGCCTCTAGTATATATTCACATAGAAAGATCTGAACATGATCTAATGAATATGGTTAAATCTGATCAAAGACTATGAATTATCAATCCATTACCACCTAGGTAAAGCAAACAAGGTGGCAGATGATCTAAGTAGAAAGAACCCAATGATTCTATCATTTATGAGAATTTAAAAGGATCAAATATTCTTAGATTTGATGAATATGGACATGGGAATCATAAAGAAAGGAACATCATAAATTATTTAACAAATTATTGCTCAACCATCTCTTTTAGAAAGGTTAAAGGATTCTCAAAAGGATAATGTGGGAATTCATAATAAAGTGGAGACTATCAGAAAAGAGAAATACTTGGAGTTCAATGTTAATGAATAAGGAATTATGAGATTTGGGTCAAGACTATGTGTTCCATCAAATATGGAGTTAAAGAAAGAACTTTTAGATGATGCACATAGTTTAACTTTATCCATTCACCCAGGAAACAACAAGATGTATCGAAATATCCGAGATAATTATTGGTGGGATAACATGAAGAAGGAGATCGCTGAGTATACATCAAAGTTCGTGGTATGTCATCAAGTGAAGGATGAGAGGAAAAAGTCTAAGGGGATGATGCAACCATTACCCCTACCAACATGGAAATGGGGGAACATCAACATGGAGTATGTCATCAGAATTTCTAAGAAATTCAAAGAAAACAATTCTATTTAGGTTGTTGTGGATCGTCTTACAAAGACTTCACAATTCATTACAATTTGAGAGGATTTCTCATTGGATCAACTAGTATGGATATAAATAAATCAATTTTATATATATATCAATCAAAATTTTATTAATATATATATATATATATATATATAATATAAAATGGAAGTAGTTAATAGAAAATATAACCTAAAGTATACCACTATTAAGACCCATTAAATTGGAAACAATAATTCCATTTGCTATAATCAATGATTCAAAATGTGTTATATTAATTGCATGTTGATATTTCTCAAAAAATATATCAAAACCATGTTATTTGTTAATTACATATAAAATGTATCAAATTAGACACTATGGGACAAAATATTCACTTAGTGTAGAAAAAATTAGTAATTGAATGTACTATATTGTAGTCAACTATAATTCTTTAAATTCTAGAAAAAACCATTTGATACCATGCCATCTAAATGTCTACATTAAAAGAAAAAATCATAAGTTTAAATCAGGCGATGTAGTAAAGAATAATTACCCTAGTATTTAGTTTTTATTAATAAGTTAATAATAGTGGTGAAAATATATTTAAAGAATAAAAATCCAACAAGAAAAAAGTTATTTGTTTTCTTAACTATAATTAACTATCTATGCATTAAAATTACAATTAAAATATGGGTCCTTTATAAAAAAGAGGGGATCACCTTTTTGCGGATCCCATTATAGAATATTCATTAATGCTTGCGTCATATACAATTGTATTTGAATGTATATTGTGTCAGTGGATATGCATAATCCAGAATAAAATCCTATATAAAATGTAACAGATGGTCCCTTCTTAGTACTATCCCATATAATAACATAGACCTGAACTAACAATTACACATCAATATTCAGGAGATATATCTATTTTTATAAAACTAGTAGTAAAAAAATTCATATACACTATTTATATGATAAATAATTTTATGCCTTGAATCATAATAACAATCACATGAATCATGATTCTTACGTGGATGTTTAGCCATCCTCAATTGAAATTACATAATTATTTTTACTGGGGTCTACATATAAGAGTAAAACCTCTAAATAAACATTATATGGATGCAAAATATATCCATTATTAACAATATATATGAAAATTTTATCAATATAAAATTATATAGATTCATTAAATACCCATATGAAAGTTAAATCAAGAAATAATATCATAATCCTTTAATATAACAAATGGAATCATAGTTGGTATTTTGTCTCATCCAGAGTAAAGGAAGAGAATATGTTTAGAGAAAAGTAGTTATCTTTGTCTCACTTAATGATGGAAAGTAGATACAAAATGTGGTAGCAATAAGGATAAGTTAGGTGTCATGACCCAACCCTACTAATCTGAAACCGCAACTACCCCAAGCCCACCTCCATAGGCCTGGGGCTGGCGACAAGTGCCAAAGGCATAACGATCTCAAGGAGGCCTTCTCCTAAGTACCTGCACAAATACACACAACCCAATCAATGCAGAAGTACAGAGTAAAAAATAAAACCAAAGGACAAACAACTATAACTCAACCACAATCATGCATCAACTTCTAAATAGAAGAAGTAAAGTAATGAAAAGTAAAGACAAGGAAACTGAATAGAAAAATGAAATAACATGCACCCAAACCGAAAGGTGCCACAACCCGGCAATAGGTAAACAAAAGCAAACAACTGGAGAGTCCCACACCTAAAAACTCTACTGCAACCCCGGTACATGGCCCAAGCTCTTATGCCCTCTACACTCCTCCGTAGTCACGATCGACATGTCCATCGTCTGCAAGGGCACACCAGGTGGGGGAAAATCCCAAGCAGGGGTGAGTATAAAAATACTCAGTAGGATGCCCCAAAAGCTCTAGGGAACAACAAAAGAGGCACTAAAAGATGAGCAGTAGACAGAACAAAGAATAGTGAAAGAGTACAGTAAATAGAGTGCAACTCAACCCAACAAGAGAAAGGAAAAAAGACTCATCCAAACGCAAGGAGCTAGAAACGGAAAGCACGTGGCATACCTCACGCATCTTCACTCCTCCTAGAAGGAGAGTAAATGAACCCAAGGAGTGGGAACAAAATTAGGGTGTATATGTATATATATATATATATGCTCAACAAGAAACCCGAACGAGGGCGTAAGGGGATCTCCATCTCCAAGCTCAGCCCAGGAATGGTTGCCAACTATTCTAAGGATATCCATCACCGATTCCCAAATGTCCTACATGCCAAAGTTGTCTCATCATTGAACCGTACAACCAAGGGTCTTGCTTCGGTAATCATAGAGCAAAGTCACTGACTAGCCTCATAGAAAGGGCTGAGTCTGAAAAAAGTAATCGGGTAACGCACTGCCCAGCCCAGCTGGAGGGTAAACCCTAAGAGGTTTTCGGGTAACCCACTACCCTGTCCAGCTGGAGGGTAATCCCTAAGGTCAACAGGTAACCCACTGCCCAGCCCAGCTAGAGGGTAAACCCTAAGGTCAACGGGTAACCCACTGCCCATCCTAGATGGAGGGTAAACCCTAAGGTCAATGGGTAACCCACTTCCCAACACCACTGTAGGGTAAACCCTGATACGCCAGTGGGTAACCCACAGCCCAGCCCCGTTGGAGGGTAAACTCAGAACTGGTCCGATAACTCTACACTGCCTGTTCCATCACTTGGTGTCACTAACATCGCTACCGTGCTTTGGTTCTAAGTGTGTCAAAGGAACCTCCGACAAACGCCCTTTCATGTTTCCACATTTAATGAGATCTCGAATGAGGCTCCGCACACCCAAACAGATTACGCCATTGCAATCCTCATGGAAAAGCATGCGAGATAGACTATTTACTCGATCGAAATAGACTCCTGATGAAAAAGTTATTCAACATCACTTTATGACCATACGACATCTCATGGGGTAACACCTCGGTCCTGAAAAAGGTTGGTTGAACTGCGACATCGTGATGCTCTTGGGAAAACACGCAAAGTAAACTATTCATTCTTCCCGAACGGACGTCTGATGAAAAAGCCGCAAAAGCTGCACGCAGCTTGAATGATGACCCATGGGCCCATGCCTCAACTCAGGATTTAATGCCTAAAACCACCCTGGATGACTTTTTCTTGAATCTAGGGTCACAACGCTGCTGACGACGCCTAAAATGGACTCTGGATGTGCTCTTTCTATCCAAAACAAGAATCTCGGTGAGGCGCTAAATAACACTTAATGGGCATGTCACACCACCAAGCCCCCATATCGGGAATTAAAAATCCTCAAGACCATCTCAAAAACTCCGTCTCGATCCTAGGATCTCGTTTCCGTAGATGACACATAAATCCGATACTCGGTTTGAGAGTTATAGGCATTTTAACGCCAACGGATGAAGATGGGGTGGGCTGGACCGGTTCGGCCAGTCCATCCCTTTAGACCGGCGGTTCGCGGCTCGGCCGCCCGGACTGTCCAGTCCACCGTGGCCCGCAGTTCACCACGCGGGCCGCACTGCTTCACCCGAACCAGATTAAGTCGGTCCGGATATTTTCCAAGGGACCCGCGTTTTGCGGGTCTCGGTCTGCTCCCGGGGTCACGACGACCTCGGTCTCCCACTGCACGCCGACCGACAAAGTCAGCTACCTATGCCCCTGGCCTCTTGCGTGTGCCGACGCCGCCGCCTCCCACTATCGCTCACCTGCAGCCAGACACGCCACCGCCTGAGGACCCACCGCGCCGTCGCCGTCCCAGACCACCTGAGGAGCCACTGCTGACGGTACTCGCTGGATCGCCGCGCGGAGCCGCCAGACCACCCTGGAACCATCAGAAAACATGGGATTTTTGGTTTTGGCCAGAAAACTTCCCGGGGTCACCCCAGACACCCCGAGACTCAAAATTTTGATCTGAAAGAATCGTTGGAAAGCTCGTATCGAGCCCTACTCAAATAAGGCCTTCACATGATAATTAAACTGCATTTAGATGCTATAAATTGAGTTCAAAGAAGATGAGGGAATTTAAAATGAGAACGCAATGATCCTACCTCACAGGGCATAGCCCGTCCCTTCACAAATGATCCGCTGGAGCCACAACCACCTTAGAGAGGTGGGTAGAGGAGCTTGAAGAAGGTGGAGGTTCTTGTTGGGAGAGCTTTGACCAGAGAAATTCCAAGGGGGAAGAAGGGGTGTGTGTTTAAGTAGGGAAAACTTAATTAAAATTTAATTAATTTTAAACACCCACCAGTAGGCTTGTACCCAAACTCTCAATGAGGTCGAGGTTAAGCTGCTCCTAGGGTAAAATATACGTTATGAGCGAAACGGTGGTCTCAGAATTTTAATTTGAGCCTATGTTCAGATGTTATAAAGTTCATGCCCGAGTACACTAAATTAAAAAAATGCCCCTGGTGGTGTTTTCCACAAAAGGGCCATGCCCGTGAAATTTACACCTCTCTTAGGGTAAAAGGTAGGCTTCGGAACAGTGCCCTCAATTTTCCCCACTGAGAAACCATTTAGGAGTTATTCTATTTATTTGGCGTGTCTAGTGTGAATGAACTTGAAATTCAATTCCGGACACACTGGGGCTTGGAATCACACGCCATCTGAATGCCCTGCTCTGGAATAACATGAAGAAAAGAAGAAAAAAAAATTAAAGTCTTACAGGCTCAAAACTCGGGTTCTTACATCATTCCCTTCTTTGGGTTTTTCATCCCAGAAAAACAAAACTACAAAAACAACTTGGGACACTAAGCCCACATCTATCTCTCCCATTCCCAGGTGCTCTCCTGCACCCTCCCATGCTGCCACAACACTCGAACCAAAGGGATGGTTCGTACACACAGATTCTGCTCCTGCCGATCCTCAATCGCCACCAGGTGCTCCGCAAAGGTGGCTACATCCTCAATGTTCAGCTTTACCCAGTCGATGACGTGCATGGGGTCATGCACATATTTCCTCAGCTACGACACATAGAAGACATCATGCACTCTCTCCAGCAGTGGGGTAGAGTAATACGGTAGGTAACCTCGCCAACCCTACACGTGATCTCAAAAGGCCTGATGAACCTCAGGGATAGCTTGTCTCCCCGGCCGAACCTCCGTGTTCCATGCTGCAGGGAGACTCTCAAAAATACATGCTCCCCATGCTCAAACTCCAAAGGCCTATGATGATGGTCTGCGTAGGAATTCTGTCTGATTTGAGTCGTCCTCATTCACTCACAAATGACTTGTACCTTCTCCTTCATCGCCCACATCAACTCTAGGTCCACGAGGGAGGTCTCCCCAAACTCCATCCAACACAACGGTAACCTGCAGGGTCTCCCATAGAGGGCCTCAAAAGGTTACATTCTGATAGTAGAGTGGTAACTGTTGTTATATGCAAACTCCAACAAGGGTAGGTGATCCTCCCAGCTTAGGAAAAAGTCTAACACGCATGCCCTGAGAATATCCTTTAACACCTGGATAGTGCACTCAGTCTACCCGTCCATCTAGGGGTGAAAAGCTGTACTCATCCGCAACTGAGTCCCGAATGCCTCCTACAAGCCTCACCAAAATCGCAATGTAAACCACGCATCATGGTCAGAGACAATCGTCAAGGGTACTCTATGAAGGCAGACAATCTCCTGAATGTACAACTTCCCTAGAATCTCCACCGAGCTCTGCTCCCTGATGGAAAGGAAGTGCGCCAAATTTGTGAGTCAGTCCACTATCACCCAAATGGAATCATGGCCCTTCACTGTGCATGGAAGCCCTAGGACAAAGTCCATAGATATGCCATCCCACTTCCACTCCGGGATATAAAGGGGCTGCAACAACCCTGCCAGAACTTGATGCTCTGACTTCACCTACTAATAGGTAAGACACCGAGAAACAAACTCAGCTATGCTCCGCTTCATGCCAGTCCACCAAAACTACCACTGAAGGTCTCTGTACATCTTCCCCACACCGGGACATACATCCAAGGGAGAAGTGTGAAATTCTCACATTACCTCATCCCATATCTCCACTGGTACTACAACTCTCCCCTGGAGCAGGATCTCATGATTCCCTCCTTTAGAATAACTCTCGGGTGTATCGCCCATGGATATCTGATCATGCAGTACCTCGCTGTTGACATCCCCCAGCTACGACTCTTGCACATGCTCAAGGAGCGAAGGATTCAACATCATAGACTGTAGAAAAGCCATACCCTCCTGCTCCACCAAGGTCAGTTGTAGGGAAGCCAACTGCTCTGAAGCCTCCCTCACTAGACGAGCCTATGACTTCCTGCTAAGGGCGTTTTCTACTACGTTTCCCTTCCCTGGAGTGTATATTATCTTGAAATCATAGTCATGTAGAAACTCAAGCCAGTGCCTCTGCCTCATATTCAGATCCCTCTGAGTGAAGATGTACTTGAGGCTCTGGTGGTCTGAGTAGACCACAAAACACTCACCCAGAAGGTAGTGTCTCCATAACCTCAAGGTGAAGACTACCGATGCCAGCTCCAAGTCGTGAGTCACATAATTCTTTTCATGGGGCCTCAACTGCCTTGATCCATATGCAATCAATTCCCGCTGCTACATCAGCACGCACCCGAGTCCAACTCCTAAAGCGTCGCAGTATACAACGAACTCAATGCCCTCCTATGGCAGCCTCAACAAAGGAGAACTAGTCAGCCTCTGCCTCAACTCCTCGACGGGACAATTACCCGTCGCAAAAAACTATTCTGCAGGTGTTATTTGAGACGAGTATCGTCACCAATACTGGCGACGGTAAATAGGCTTTTGCGACGGGTAATTGTCCGCCCATCGCAAGTACCCGGAGGTGGTAAATACTATTTGCGACGGGACAATTACCCGTCGCAAAAAACTATTCTGTAGGTGTTATTCTTGACGGGTCCCGTCACCAATACCGGCGGCGGTAAATAGGCTTTTGCGACGAGTAATTGTCCGCCCGTCGCAAATACCCTTTTAACCACCGCCGGTATTTAATGTGGGAAAAGGTATTTGCGAAGGGACCCGTCGCAAATACCGGTGGCGGTAAATAGAAATTTGCGATGGGGATATCCGCCCGTCGCTAATGGTATGTCGGCAGGCAGATATTTGCGACGGGCCCGTCGCAAAAACCCTTTTAACCGTTGCCCGTAATTAATGCGGGTGAAGGTATTTGCGATGGGAACCCATCGCAAATAAGACCGTCACAAATATTCTAACCTATATATACCCCCATCCATTTTTTTCAAATCATTCAGATCTGTCTTCTTATTCTTCCTTTTCTCTCTTTAAATTTTTGTTCTAAGTAGAATTTTTTTTTCTTTTAATTTTTTCTTACGAGAAGAAAAGAGAAGGAGTTAGGAATTGCGAAGGAGTTAGGAGGTGCAAACTGAGAAGGAGTTAGAAGGTGCAAACTGAGAAGGCATTTATAGTTTAAATTATTTTTAATTGTTAATTTTAATTTTTTTAATATGTTTATATAGCTATATAGTATAATTAGATTATTTCGTTGTACCAAATAGTCCTTGTTTGGATACAAACAAGTAGAGGTGGCTCTGGCACAGATGTACTTAGGAGTGAAAACTCTGACAAGGTGTTTCGAGCTCAACTCGGGGTAACCTGATACACGACAACGAGCCTTGGTGCACTCTTGGTTCGACACTCCCGGATGATGTTTTGGTAATAATTAGAAATAAACATATTAAATTAGAAATAATTAGAAAAAGGTATATTTAATTAGGAATAATTATATGATTATTAAATAATTAAGAAATAATTAATTAGGAAACAATTAGAAATAAAATAATTAGAAAACAATTAGATATAAAATAATTAGGAAACAATTAGAAATAAAATAATTAGGAAACAATTAGAAATAAAATAATTAGGAAATAATTAGAAATAAAATAATTAGGAAATAATTAGAAATAAAATAATTAGGAAGCAATTAGAAATAAAATAATTAGGAAACAATTAGAAATTAAATAATTAGGAAACAATTAGAAATTAAATAATTAAGAAACAAATAGAAATTAAATAAATAGGAAACAAATAGAAATTAAATAATTAGGAAACAAATAGAAATTAAATAATTAGGAAACAAATAGAAATAAAATAATTAGGAAACAAATAGAAATAAAATAATAATAATTAGGAAACAAATAGAAATAAAATAATAATAATTAGGAAACAATTAAAAATTAAATAATTAGGAAACAAATAGAAATAAAATAATTAGGAAACAAATAGAAATAAAATAATAATAATTAGGAATCAAATAGAAATAAAATAATAATAATTAAGAAACAATTAGAAATTAAATAATTAGAAAACAAATAGAAATTAAATAATTAGGAAACAAATAGAAATTAAATAATTAGGAAACAAATAGAAATTAAATAATTAGGAAACAAATAGAAATTATATAATTAAGAAACAAATAGAAATTAAATAATTAGGAAACAAATAAAAATTAAATAATTAGGAAATAAATAGAAATTAAATAATTAGGAAACAAATAGAAATTAAATAATTAAAAAACAAATAAAATAATTAGGAAACAAATAAAATAATTAGGAATCAAATAAAATAATTAGGAAACTAAATAGTTAGGAAAAAATTAGAAACATAATAGTTAGGCAACAATTAGAAATTAAATAGTTAGGCAACAATTAGAAATTAAATAGTTAGTCAACAATTATAAATTAAATAGTTAGGCAAAAATTTGAAATTCGGGAAACAAATAAAATAATTTGGATAATTAGGAAACAAATAAAATAATTAGGAAACAATTAGAAAGAATGAATTAGAAATTAAATAGTTAGGAAACAATTAGAAATTAAATAGTTAGGAAACAAATAGAAATTAAATAGTTAGGAAACAATTGGAAATTAAATAGTTAGGCAAAAATTAGAAATTAAATAGTTAGGAAAAATTAGAAATTAAATAGTTAGGAAACAATTAGAAATTAAATAGTTAGGAAATAATTAGAAATTACATAGTTAGGCAACAATTAGAAATTAGGGAAACAAATAAAATAATTAGGATAATTAGGAAACAAATAAAATAATTAGGAAACAATTAGCAAGCGTGATTGACCACTCATTTACCTCAATTTTCTTTTCATTTGTGTGTTGAGGCTTGATATGAAACTTCTGCCTCCACATGTACTATTTGCTTTTACTGTCAAAATTATCAACCTCCTCACCAGCATAGAGGTGAGAAGGTTTATAATTTTGACAGTAAAAGGAAATACTACATGTGGAGGTAGAAGTTTCCTGTCAACCTCAACGTACAAATGAAACGAAAATTGACGTAGATGAGCAGTCAATCATGTTTGTAACAATTATCAATATTTTCAACAATTTTTGCTTTATTCTTAACATGTTCACATCTTAAAAGGTCGCCAATTTTCAGGTCATGCCTAATAAAAAGTTTGCGTCAATTGTATCCAATTTAAACTCTATAATTGTTCTTGCTTGGTTGATCACCTCACTAGTAGCATTGCAATGGGACAATCCAAATCATGTCTTTCTCATCTATAAGAATCATATCACATGAATTTTTACATAGACTATTATTTCTTGAAAAATTAAGGGAAATATATTGAATTTCTCTTAATTTTTTAAGGAAGAATGATCTATGTAAAGGGTCATGTGAAATGATTCTTAAAGACGAGAATGAAATTACTTGTGTCGTCCTATTGCAACACTACTTGTGAGGTGATCAACCATGTAATGAAAATTATAGAGTTTAAATTAGACATGGTTGATGCAAACTTTTTATTGGGCATGACCTGAAAATTGACGACTCTTTAAGATTTGAACATATTAAGAATAAAGCAAAATCTGTTGGAAATATTGAGATTTGTAAAAATTAGTAAAAATTAGTAATAATTAGTAATAATTAGTAATAATTAATCAAAAATCAAATAAATTCAAGTACATGGTTATAAATTGGCACAATTTCCAGCAGATTGGCGGCTACCTTTTGTTCAAAGTCTCATATCTTTGCTACTTTCTTCCACTGAAATCAGTATAAAAAACGTGCTCTCACGTATGTCAGAGAAATTTTTTCATACTGATTTCAGTCGGGAGAAAGTTAAAAAGAGATGAGTCGTCGGACAAAAGAGGCTCTTTTCCCTGACGACTCATCTCCTTACAAGAAGATGAGTTGTCAGGAAAAAGAGCCGCCACAAATCCGCTGGAAACAAATAAGAATAGTTAGTAATATAATCTCCACAATGATGATTACAAAATTTTATTTTATTATTCAAGCATATTTCATTTTGCCAAGTATTTATAAGTATTGCTAAATTAATAATAATTATTGGGGATGATTAAAAACTAACTGTGTCACCTATAATTATTAATAATTACTAAGAAATAACTGTAATTATGTATCTTCTCTTTTTAGGATATTGTTTTTCTTATATAAAATTATTTAACAATAGTAATGGTTTTAAATTTTTTAGAGACATATATATGAATATGGAACAAGGAAATCGACATCAATCATTATTAGATGATCGTGCTTGGATAAATCAGTGCAGAAATCCAAATGGTTCTAGTTTAAATCCTGTATATGTTGATGGTGTTGAAGCTTTATTATCATTTCCATCATCAAAACCGGAATTTGTTTCAGAAGGGACAATTAAGTGTCCTTGTAAAAAATGTGCTCTGAGAATGTTTGAGACAATTGACATCGTTGGACAACATCTCTTGCATTATGGTTTTCAATCAGATTATATTTTTTGGTATCAACACGGTGAACACAGTTCCAGAGAAGATACTAATAATTTGATTCTGGATCCATCACGGTTTCATAATTTAGTACATGATGTTGTAGGGTCATCCGTTCAATAAACTGAAATCGAGGATGATGCTGATTTACCTCCCGATTTGACACCATCTGAATTTGCTGAGTTGTTCAGGTCTGCTGAGGATGCATTATATCCTGGTTGCAAGATAAGAAAATTAGAAGTAGTTGCAAAATTTATGGCTATTAAATCAGATAATGGAATTTCAAATAACTGTTTTGATCAGATATTTTATTTGGTTAAATCACTATTACCTGAAGGAAATGTGATTCCTGCTAATTATTATGAGAGCAAGAGACTGGTTCGTAATCTGGGCCTTAATTATCAGAAGATCCATGCATGTTCAAAAAATTGTATCTTATATTCTGGTGAAAATGAGTCGTTGGATAGTTGTCCCACATGTGAACAATTGAGGTATAAAGAAGCTCAATCAGGGAAGTCTGGATTGATTCCTGTAAAACAGTTGAGATATTTCCCGCTTACACCCAGGTTGCAGCATTTATTTATGTCTCAGAACACAGCGACAATGATGTCATGGCACAAAACCAATATTTAAAATGGTAAAAGCTTGATTAATCCATATGATGTTGATTCATGGAAACATTTTTATCAAGTGCATTCATCTTTTTCTTTAGAATCCCGAAAAGTGCGATTGGGTCTTTCTACTGACAGTTTTTGTCCATTTGGATCTTTTGGTAGTCAGTATTCCTGTTGGTCTGTCTTTATAACTCCGTAAAATTTGCCTCCATGGATTTTGATGAAAGAGTCTTATATATTTTTGACATTATTAATCCCAGGACATCTGAAAAAGAATATTGATGTTTATTTGAAACCATTAATTTATGAGTTAAATTTATTGTGGAGTCATGGTGTTGGTACATATGATGCTGCTGTGAAACAGAATTTTGTAATGAAAGCTGCTTTGATGTGGACAATTTGTGACTTCCCGACATATGGCATGTTATCTGGATGGAGTACACATGGTCCAAAATCATGTCCTTACTGTATGGGAGACAACAAAGCATTTACGCTCGTGAATGGAAAAAAACCTTGCTATTTTGATTGTCATCGCAGATTTCTTCCAATTGATCATCATTTTCGGAGGAATAAATCTCATTTTAGAAAAGGCAAAATTGAAAGAGATAAACCTCCAAAAATGATCTCAGGTACAGAGTTACAATCAGTTGTATTTTCATTACCTTCCATCACTTTTGGACCGACAATAAACCAACAGAAAATTCATGGCTTTGGGAAAGAACACAATTGGACAAAACGGAACATTTTTTAGAATCTTCCATATTAGTCTGATTTGTTGGTCCGACACATGTTGGATGTCATGCATATTGAGAAGAACTGTTTTGATAATTTATTTCATACAGTTTTGGATACACCGGGTAAAACCAAAGATAATGTAAAGGCACGATTAGATCTTGCCCAAATTTGCAGGTGACCAGAACTTGAATTCTTTGAAAATGTCAGATCACAAATATTAATGAAGCAAAAATCAGCTTATACACTGACCAAAGAGATCCGCTTATTATTTTTTCAGTGGATTGCAGATTTGAGACCTCCAGATGGTTATGCTTCCAACTTGGGCAGATGTGTTAAAAATGGTCATATTACCGGATTAAAAAGTCACGACTGTCATGTTATAATGGAAAGACTTATAAATATTGTATTAAGAGGTTTGTTGAATTCTAATATTTGGGATTCGATAACAGATATATCATATTTTTTCCGAGACACGTGTGCGGCGACAACAGACTACGATACACTAAGCAAACTGGAAGAAGCTGTTGTTGTAATTATATGCAAACTGGAAAAAATCTTTCAGCCGGCTTTCTTTGACTCAATGGAACATTTGATATTAAATTTTACACATGAAGAAAAATGTGGAGGTTCGGTTCAGTTTCGATGGATGTACCCATTTTAGAGATGCATGCAGAAATTGAAGAAAAAAGTCCGTAACAAAGCATCAGTTGAAGGCTCAATTGCTGAAGCTTATTTGCAAAAGGAAATTGATTTATTCTTCTCTCATTATTTTGAATCCGAATATCCCTCAAAATTTAACAGTATGGGCCAAAACAAGGGTAATGTTGATGATTATATGAACAATCAATTATCATTTGTCAATCAGCCCGAACTTGGCTTTAGTGGAGTTTATGATAGATGACTTTCAGATGATGAACATCATAGAGCTCATACATATGTTCTACTCAACTGTGAAGAAATGTCACCAATTGTACAGTGAGTGATCCTATCCCTTATTCTATAGATTCTGTTATAGTAAATTAATAATATTGTATTTGTAGGTTATATGATGATCATATCAAGAAACAATTTCCACAAATTATAGCAGCTGGCTTAGAAGAACATCGACAAAAAAATTTTGCCTACTGGTTTCAAAAACTGCTAACATACATTCTTTTTTGGTTTTACATATAAAATCAATTTATTACTTGTAATAGTGATAAATGTTTTACAAATTTTCAGGTATCTGTACATGCTGATAAGATTGATAGTCGATTGCATATATTGAGTAGCCCACCATCCAAAATGGTTAAATCTTATAATGCATATGTGGTGAATGGTTATCACTTTCATACAGGTGCATATGGGGAATCAAAGAAAACAATGAATAGTGGTGTTTGTTTTAAGGGATCACATCATAGAGATATTGAAGTTGACTTTTACGGCATGCTTGAAGAAATTATTGAACTGTGTTATTTGAGACAGAATTATGTAACAATGTTTAAATGTCGATGGCTGGATACTGAGAGAGGCTTGCGTATTCATCCGACTCATGGAATTTTTGATATTAAACATAAAAGTATTTTTGCAGTAAATGAACCATTTTTATTGGCTTATCAGGCACATCAAATTTATTATGCAAAATATTGTGCTACTGCAAAAGAGTTGGATGATTGGTGGAGTATAATAAAAGTTAAATCTCGAGAAAATTAGTTTACTCAAACTGAATGTGGTTCAACTGAAGTGCAAGGAAATGAAATTTTTCGGGACACTCCTCAAATCAAATCTTTTTTCACAAAGAGACATGAATATCTTGGATGACACACCACAGTTAAGGGTCGATGGTGATGATGTTATCAATGATGTTACAAGTGAATTTCAAATGACAAGAGATGATGAAAGTGAAACTAATATGGAAATTGATGATGTTGATGAGGAAGATGAAGACATTGACTTTGAAAACTATGAAGATGATGATGAAGATGAACATTGACACAGTAAAATGCTGGTTAGAATCATAACAAATATATATCTATAAATAATAGTTATTTTCAATTGTTTGCTAATAACAATCATTTCATGTTTCAGATGGACTCAGAAATGTTTTGTCAGTTGCTGGAGGCTGATCTACCTATGGATGATGAGGTTCTTGAGTCATCTGACCCTCAGGATGTTGACACTATAAGGAGCACTTGGAGGGGGCGTGGTCTTGCCAGACTGATGATTCCAGATCCTATCCCAGAGCGACGTCCACCTCTTAGATTCGATGCGCACACACGGTGGTATGGTAACCTGTGTATTTTAGTTATCTTTCATTATAATTTATTAATATTCTAATTTTTTGATTATTTGTTCTTTTTCCACAGTTTTATGCATATAGCTATTGGACAGGGGAGCGCTATTTTGCGCAATTATTTTTCTCAGCCCTGTCTCACATGGGATCAGATTCCCGCTGATGTGCAGGCCGCCATGTTCGATCATTGGCTGGTACATAATTAAATATTATTTATTTTGAAATTTAATTCATTAATAACTTTATATCAGGGTTTATGGTATCCCATCAACAAGAGCGTGCGTGCCACTATCCAGGCGGCATGGGTGGTGTCTATACGTGACCGTTTCCGTCAGTTTTTGCATAATTTGAGAAAGACGGCTGTGAAGAAAGCCGGAGTGACAGAATTTGATGAGTCCTATAGAGCCCACCGACCAGAGTACATTTCATCTCACATTTGGGATGGATTATGTACACACTGTTTGGGTGGTGGGTTTCAGAGGAGATCTACATTGGGTCGACAGAATCAGGGGAGACAAGAGGTGATGCATCGAGCTGGTAGTCGTACATTTAGTGCGCATAGAGATAGTCTAGTAAGTACTTTATTTTTAATATTTTATACAACTTTAAATATAAACATTTTATTTTATATTCATATAGGAAGCCGAGCAGCCCTGTATTACGACGTACGGCGTTTATCAGAGGATGTACACTGACCCGGCTACTGGAGATATTATAGGTGACCGCCAGTGTCAGATTTTGGTTAGTATTATTATATTTTCAGTTTGAAAATTAAATACATATAATATTTTCATTATTTTAATTTCTAATTGAAACTTAAGGAGTCATATGAGGTCGTGACCTCTCAGACATAGGCTGAGAGTCAAGACGAGATGGGTGATCAGACTAGTGCCCACCATTTTGATGAGACGACATGGATGCAGGCGACCCAGTATGGCTTCAAAAAGGGCCGAGTAGTTGGTATCGACTCTCATTTGACTCCTGCAGCTTATTATGGTACTACTGCGATGTCAGCGTCCAGCTCGAGAGGAGATCGTGGAGAGACATCATCTTCTGCCTCACAGTATCAGGAGCAGCTGCGTGCTCAGAGTCAGCTTATAGAGGATTTGCGTCAGGGGAAGGAGCAGATGCGTTAGCAGCACGATGAGGTGATGCGTCGATGGCAGGAGCAGATGCGTCAACAGCAGGATGAGGAGAGACGTCGATATGAGGAGCAACATCAGGAGTATATGGAGTATATGCGTCGTTTGACTCATAGTTTAGGGATGAAGTTTCCTCCTCCACCTCCTCCAGGTCCTCCAGATTATCCACCCCCCAGTGAATTTTTTAGATGTAATAAACATTTGAGTTCGTAGTTTATTTTTATATTAACTATTTACAATTCCTCTTTCATATTGGTACAAATATTGCATGATTTAATTTGTTTTTATTTTTTTTAATATTTTATTACTTATTAGTATTATTTTTAACGTCTACTTATTTTATTAACATTACTTTTAATATTTTATATTTATTGTTAATAATGAGAAGTTTATAATTTTATAATTTTATTAATATTAATAATATTAATATTATTTTTTCATAAATATGTATGTTTATTTTAATAATAATAATATTATATTAATTTTTTATATTATTAATATTAGTACTATTATTATTATTTTTTGATATTAATATTTCATAATATATAATATTATATTATTTATATTCATATTATTATTATTTTTATATAATATTATATGATTTGTAATAATTATTTTATTTTATTTTTATTTTTTTTAGTATTTGCGACGGGATTTCCCGTCGTAAATATTTTTTTTACTATGACATTTGCGACGGGAAGAATACCCATCAGGAAAACATTTCTGCGACGGTCCGTCGCAAATAACTTTTTTAAATTTCGCATTTGTGACGGGTCAGGAACCCGTCGCAACTAATCTATCTGCGACGGCCCGTCCCAAATACATTTTTTATATATAAACGAAAAACCATTTGCGACGGGAAAACATACCGTCGTAAAAACTATTTTTTGCGACAGGACCGCCGCAAAAACACCTATTTGCGACGCCGTTTTCGGCAACGGGCGATTTGCGACGGCGCCCCATAGCAAAAGACCTTTTGCGACGGGCTCCCGTCGCAAATCGCCCGTCGAAAATATTCAGTTTTCCTGTAGTGTGGGGTATTATGAGAAAGGTGAAATTGATTAGGTAAAATTTATCATGAAAAAATTTATATAATAAATTATTAGGAAAAAACTAATAACCATGATGTTTATCAAATTTATATTATGTGAATATATATTTATATATAATGAACACTAGTTTAAATTTATATTAAAAGTTCTATTATGAGTATATAACAAATGTGTTTGGGTGTGTGTGTATTCTTTCCATTAAATATTATTAAAATGTATATATTTTAATCAATCATATAATAATATATTTTCATATACAAAATTATATATTTGAAAGAGTTATTAATTAAAAATTTATCATTAGATATTACTCCATAATTTAAATTATGAATATTTTAATTAATCATATATTTATATATGATTATAATAAAAAATTATATTATTTTATATGTTTGGTAAAATATATGATATTATTGAATAATTTATTGCAATGGATTTTTAAATTGGTAAAACATTTATGGAAAATGATGAATAATAATAACATATTTGTTTATTGGTAATTTTTTTTAATATAAAAAAATTTTAGTGTTAGTAAAATATTTTTTGGGAAAAAAATTTATTACCTATGATTAATATGGAAAAAATTTATTATCTGTTGGAATTAATAATTTTTTCTGATAGATATATTATATGTGATTAATTATCTTTTGGTACAAATCAGTTTTTTTACAGTGACCCACTCTTACCATTGCATATTTTTTCCCTTTTGTATTTCTATTTTTCATGTTATAAGTATGAGTTGTTATATGATATTATTTCCCTATATAAATTTAAAACTTTTACTTCATTTTGATCAATTTTTAATTTCCATTTCACTATTGACAGAATATTTTATTATTTCTTCCTATTTGGTCATAGGTTTTTCATATTTATACCAAATAAGGTGTGATTATATAATGTTATTTAATATTAATGAAAATAATTCTTTCATATTTTAAATAAATGGACCCATTTTCTCCTCAAAATCCTCTTAGTAGAGATTCTATTTTCATAGAAACTACATCAATTAGTGAGTCACATTGTTCATGCATTTATATGGTCTCATTCCTTTGTTACTTTTATGTCATTTAAGTTTATTCCAATTATTTTTTTAATTTTAAAGTATAAGAAACTTCCCCTCACACTAATTATTACTTATTTGAAAAAAATTTCATTTGGGAACTACTTTCCTCCAGCTAAATGATGATACAAATTCAAACTTTGAGGAGTGGCCTCAATGCATTATCATTCAATAAATGTGCTTATGTGATGTATTATGTGGATTCCACATTCAAAGGTTAACTTAAACTTCATAATGGATGAGGATGTTTGACAAAAAAGTGAGGTTTGGTGGTTTAAGCACTTGACATGTAGTTGGTCGACCGATTCAAGACCCATTATTAATAAACAACAATAATGTGATCCCCTTTCTAACCCATAATTACTCTCAATGGTATCAAAGACAACATTACATCAATCTATTATGGGATTAATATAGTTTCATCTATTTTATTCCCCCCTTCATAACAATGTAATCATGTATTATTTTATTTATTACTCACTTTCAATAAAAAAATTCTTTAAAATACAATAAATGTAAGAACAATTGTTTTATAAAACTAAAAAAATCTATTTTATCAATATTTAATTTTTATTTTAAAAATATTAATTTACTAATAATAAAAATATTATTAAATATTATTTTATAAATATTATATATATTATGAAAAGTTAATCTATAAATATTATAAATTTTGTTATACATATTTAATTTTATACATAAAAAATTATTATAATATATTTTTGTTTATGTTTTTATTTAATTACATATTCATCACATAAATACATTTATTATGTTTTATATAAGTATTATTATGCAAATAATATTTATTTAAATATATTTAATAATATTTAATATATATTTATTTTCATTGTATAAATATATTTGAATTATTTTTTATAAAAGTTTTATAAATATATTTCATTACCAATTTTAGTTATTGTAATTATATAATTTTATTTTTTTATATCATCATCATTATAATTTTTTTTAAATATACAACTTTTATCATTTTTCATTACGCATATTTCATTATTTAAATTTTATAAAATCATTTCCCCAAAATATTTTATATAATAAAATTTATCCATAAAAAATATCAAAATAATAATATTTAAACTAAACCTGATATATCGTATAATAATAATTTTACATCAGACCAATATTAATAAATATAAAATTGAAAAGAATTATGGATTATCAATGGAGAGAATAATAAGAGATCAGATTAAATGAAATTGGTGAGGTGCGAATCAAAGTTGTGGTTGGGGCCACTATAGATTATTTGAGAAATGAAAGATGATTATAAGGAAGGAGTCGATGCGTCGATTGAGGTGGAGGGGTTGTAACTTCTATATTATGTTTATGTCATCACTAATGAGTCATTTCTAAAAGGCAAGTTTCATGTACTATAAAGCAACATTAAGTGCATCCCAAGGAGGTGTGTCAATAATGAGTTGGATAAAAAATGAATCATTGGATATAAAGTCTTGAGAGATTGTTTGCGACACCTAACTAGAGTGTTGGACAAACTACCAGGGTGTTCACGTGGTATTTTCTCATGTTTTTGTAAGAGGTATTTTTATAGGTTTAATTCGTGTATACATGGTATAGTTTGGAGTACAAGGAACTTTATAATGAAATTATTAAATCGTTGCCTCGGGTTTTTACCACATATTATTTTTTGGGTTCCCAATATCAAATTTTACTTTTTAGTACCATGTTTTTTTATTCGGTTTTTGTTTTGTTAGTTTAATTAAATTGTCATGATCTTGATGACACTCTCATAACCATAATTTCAACATCAAATATCCTAGAACCACTACTCTGAATACATCCCAATGGTAAAAATGACACAAGAAATTAAATTTTGAAATATGTTTCTAATTTTATTTTCCTTTTTCTTTCACAACCTTAAAGTGTCAAAAATGACCTAATATATTAATTGTTGAATCATTGAATAAATTAAAAATACCAATCACTTTTCTTTACTTTTAAAGGTATACACGCCAATCTAAATTAAAATTTTGTATAAAAAGAATCCTCTATTGCCTTTGGATTTTTGTAGCGTAATTGGCATGGAAATCCATTCACTAAATTTTTGATTGATAAAAAAGTACAAGGATCACAGTGAAATTAATATGCATAATTCCTAAAAATATTATTATCTATTTATTTATTTCCTTGAGGTTGGATCCATCTTTATCATAAACAAGTAAACATGAATTATTTAAATCAATTTCCAAGGCAACTAAGGCTTGGATGAACAGAACGAGTGGTGATTCCCTGAGCGCTAGAACAATCAGTGGTGAGTCCTTGTCCGGTGATGTTGGGAGTGAGTTGGATTGAGTCCAACACTATCCCAGTGCATGGTACAGCTCTGCTGCAATTCAATGTAATTGCTGTTTGAGTGCTTGATGTCCCCATCACACCCTTGAAGGTTACATCCTGAATGTGAACACCCGTTTGCTAGAAAATGTTAACAAAGAAACAATGTTAGTAACATTATATGATGTGTGGAATTTTTTTTGGGAGAGTATATTTTTTTAATTGCGGTAATTTCGGTGCATGTTTGTGAATGGCATCAAATGTTTGTCCAATGTAACTACGTCTAAAATATTTCTTAAAGGATGACAGACATTAAGAGATGAGTGTTTTTTTTTTAAAGAAGAAAAATAAAACAGTATACCATTTCAGAACAAACACTTCTATCACAGTAATTTTGATCGATGATTATTGGGTTTTGGACAGAGTTGAATTTGAGATTTTCAAATGTGACACCTTTGACCGTTCCCTTTCCAACCTGAAAATATCCATAAAAATTGATTTAAAACGAAGGTGCATTGATTGTGTCGATTCAATAGATGTTAAGGATAAAGGATAGCATATGTACCTGCCAAGTCTTGATTCGTGCTCCATTGGTAGTACCGGTGAATGTAACATCGTTCACATTTATGTCATGCACATTCACAACATTCCCATCCTTACCTAAGCTCCCGATACTACATTTGTACAAATGTTGAATGTTAACATTTATTTTGAAATAATCAATGTAATCAAATATACATACCTTATTCCATGGCCCGGACCACATTCTACATGCTTGATAATCACATCTGAAGTGAAATCACCGATGGAGACACAATCATCCCCTGGAATATTAATTGAGTCATTTTTTTGTTAGATATAAGTGGATCTGAAAAAAAACACAACTTTGAAGAAGGTAAATGTCAGTTTTTTGGGAGGTGCTATGGAGGTGTGGGGTGGGGATAGAGGTGATTACCACATGCAAATTGGGAATCAGTGATGGTGACATTCTGAACGCTTTGTAGATGAATTCCATCGGTGTTGGGACTTCGCTCAGGTGACGATGTCTTGAAATTGTGAACATTCACAGAATTACACATCATCACTAGAACATGGGATTGTGGTGACTCCACAACACGAACATCCTTTATGGTTAAGCCATTGATGGAAGTAAACCTGAGCGCCTGCATTTGATCCCCATGTCTCATCCAATATGATCATGTATACTATTGAACCCTCTCATTACCAGAAGGTTAATATATTCGTAGAAGTAGAAAAAACAAATCTCCCAGTGACTTACAGTTGGTGCTAATGTGGTGCATCCCGCCTGATAAATAGAAACACAAAGAGAAGAAAATGAAATTAAGATATATATGTAAGGATTAACTGATATATGTAAATAGACGGTGCAAACATACCAGGCTTGGATGGTCACGACAATTTTGATCCCACCATCCCTTTCCACTCCCATTGACGATGCCGGTGCCAGTGAAGGACAACCCCGAGGGCAATGTGGTGAATTCCATCCATTGGCCCTGGTCCAGTCCCTTCCAGGCGCTAGGTTCTGCGGGTGCAATGATTTCCCCCTTCAGCTGTTATTTTTGTCAAATTCACAGAGGTCAAGCATTATAGAACGTTTTATGATTTCAATTCTAGTGGGTTGAGGGATGAAGGGTTTCCATGTACCCGAAAGGTGATGGAAGATTTGCATGGTCCCTTGAAAACAACAGGATACACCAAAAACCTCCCTCGTGGAACTATAATGGTAGGGTTGGTTTCAGTTGCACCACATGCCGCCTCCCATGTCTTAAGAAATGCCTGTCCATGCAAGTACGGGGTCGATTTATCAAATGTATTTTTGATCGCAATATATGGATATAAAGAAAAACAAGACAAGATTGTTACCCCGGAAGCATCATTGGTGGCGCCCCCGACGGCCCCGTAGTTGCGCACATTGAAACCTTGGCCGGCCAGGTTTAAGGAAGCCATATTTATAAGAGAAAAAAGTCCAAAGATGAACGAAGCTGATACCTTGCCCTGCATTATGGTATCAAGTAATGGTATGGTAAACTCATGTTTAGGTTTTATGGACCGCTTGATATGGAAATGAATATGAAGGTTCTCACCATATTGCAGCCAACGATTTGTATCTCAAGAGGTGGAGCGTGTATGCAATGTGAGGGGGTAGGGGGCATTTAAATGCCGTGAGTAGTTGTGTTTTTCTTTATTTGGATGGCAGACCAAACGTAATGGTGTGTGGTTTAGGGTGGCAGGCGTACATCGTTTTTGTTTTTTGGGTATTTTTTCAGTTATCAGACCACACCATCCATCTTTAGCCTTCATGGCATTGGTTTTTGTTTTGTTGGTTCGGAGCTGTATCCAGTGGCGTGCAGTGCTGTGAGAGGGAGCATTTTTAGATTTTCTGTTATTCTTGCTTCCGCATATTGCATCTCCGCTGGCCACACCCTCGGATCCGCGTCCCATCTCCGCTGGCCACTCGTGTGCAGGGCTGTGAGAGGGAGCATTTTATCTGGACCGTTGATCCTGCAGATCCAACGCCACAGATTTTAAGGTCGATCCACGTCGCGCCCCTCACAGCCATTTGGGTGCCCCGGCAAGTCTTGCCCAGCTGTGCCGCATAAAGTTGATAGAATCGCCCAGTCTTCACTTCATTTGTCTAAGAACATAGCATTCCTTGGTAAATCCAAATGTATTGACAATAGACCGCATTTTATTGGATATATTATAGAATTAGGAACTGTGTGCATCAATAAGATACACAATGACATAAAATTGGCTGATAGTTTGAGTAAAGCTGTAGAATTGTTTAAGTTTAAATTTGGTTCATATAGGTTAAACTTGGTTATTATTCTATAACCATAGGTTCAAGAACATCGCCAAATTCAATTGAAAATGTTTGAGATTTGTGAATTACGAAATTCAATTTATCTTTTCATAAAATTTCATAGATTTATCATTATTAAGGATAAAAGTGTATACACATGTAGAAACTTATAAAAAAAAAATTAAGAAACACAAGGAAAAAAGTTGTCTAATGTCTGTGAAAAGTGTTAGAAGCTCTTTTTTAAGGTTCACACAATAAAAAATTTCATATATTTATTATAGTCTAAACAATGAAAAGTATAATGCACTTCCAATACAGAAACCCAAAACATTCCATAGATTTAGCATAGTCAAAGTGAAAAGTGTATAAAAATATATAAAAAATTTATAAACACTAGTAAAAACATGTATAATGTTAGTGAAATGTTTCAGAATACCTATTTTTAGTGATTGACACACATTTTGACCTAAAATATCAATTTTAAACTAATAACGGGAACTTTGGGTCATTCCGGTCACACTATGCATCATATTGAGGTACAAGTGATTCCTACACATCAAAAATGACTCAGGGAATGTTTCCATAAAGTATCATAAAAATCTGAATTTAAGAAACACAAGGAAAAAGTTGTCTAATGTCTGTGAAAAGTGTTAGAAGCTCTTTTTTAATTTGAATGTGTTTTCTCAGTTTTCAGTTTGGCATTTTTTCCTTTGCTAAAATTGATGTCAATTTTCAATAAAAAGACGCACTTGAAGTCATACTGGTCACACCATGTGTTATAATGAGGTGTTATTAATTTATTCACATAAAAAATTACTTTTAGATCGTTTTCCTAAATTACCAAAACAAGTTGAACTAATTTTCTTAGTTTTTCATAGGTCGTTTTTCCTTTTTACAAAAATTGATGTTGATTTAAAATAAAAACTACACACTTGGAGTCATACCGATCACACCATGCCTTATATTTATGTGTGGATAATACCTAAATGTCCTAAATGACTCATGGATTGTTTAACTAAAGTATCAAAATAATATGAATATATTTTCTTGGTTTTCAGTACATCACGTGTTCATTTTTACTAAATTTGATGTCAATTTTAAATAAAAAGATGCACATGGAGTCATACCAGTCACAAAGTGCACCGTACCAAGGTTAAGATGATTCCTACACATCTCAAATGACTAATGGATCATTTTACTAAACTATCAAAAAAATATGAATGCATTTTCTCAGTTTTTAGTAGGACAATTGTCCTTTTTACTAAAATTGATGTAAATCTTAAATAAAAAAGAAGCACTTGGAGTCTTACTGATCACACAAGGAAAAAGTTGTCTAATGTCTGTGAAAAGTGTTAGAAGCTCTTTTTTAAGGTTCACACAATAAAAAATTTCATATATTTATTATAGTCTAAACAATGAAAAGTATAATGCACTTCCAATACAGAAACCCAAAACATTCCATAGATTTAGCATAGTCAAAGTGAAAAGTGTATAAAAATATATAAAAAATTTATAAACACTAGTAAAAACATGTATAATGTTAGTGAAATGTTTCAGAATACCTATTTGTAAGTGTTAAAAAATCAATAATGAACACTCCTACAAAAGTTACACAACATAAAAGTTCACTTTTATTGAATCTTTTAGAATAATGTTTCTTGTAGAAACAAGTATAATCTTATTGAAAAGTGCCAGATGCACTTTTTCTAAGTTTCACACAACATAAAATTTCGTATATTATTCATAGTCAAAGTAAAAAATATTTTAAAAAATACATTTTTACGTCTAAATAGGGTGACCAATAAGAAATAAAGATTCATGTACATTGAAAAGTATGTATGATGGCTTTCCATTAATGAGCCACTACAAAACTCTATAGAACTTTCCATTTCTTTGTGTACCACACTTTGATCCATATACATGTGATAGACAATGTCTGATGCATTACCTAGTATTGTCTAAATCACATACATAATGTTTTTCCATGTGATAATGGTTTGAAATTTTTTCTCATAAAAGGGATAAAATTCACAAATAATAGGAATATCAAATTATTGACCCGCATATGAAAAATAAAATGATGAATATTGAGAGGAACCACTAAGTGTTATTCTATATCCTGCAATGGGGAATCAGGAAAAGCATTCATCAAATTGCTCAGACTATCTATATTAGGAAAAAAAGAAGAATAATGCATTGCTACTATATAAGAAACACACGAATTGGCAACAATTGATGTACACTAATGTATGATGTATTCTTTTTGAATTATATTAAAAGATACTATGAATAAATTGGAAGTCGTTTCAATGGAGGTGGAAGATCCATCAATATAGGAAAAAATGGAAACACTATTTCTTTGATGATCCTAGAATGGGATTCCATATACCCTACTTGTTTAGTGAAAAACAATACTAATCATAAAAGTTATGAAATTTCTTATAAGATAAATGGTTTGGTCATTTAACAATCTAGAGGATAATATTTAGAACAAAATATATTAAACTAAAGTATATAAAAATATATTATAAGATGTAATGAGGAAAGATATATACTATATGGGAATATTTATTGGGCCACCAGATCAGCCTGGTTTGCTTACTCATGCGACTGGTGACTCATCGATCCTCCACGACTTTCTTAATGGACGTTGATTAAACTCGCCTCCTGTTTGATATTCAATATCCATGTTTTCTGGTGATTCATTGTGCATGTTGGGTTTTTGTTTCAGCATAGTGGCGTGTCTTCTCTTGATTGGATGCGCTGTTTTAGGATGTCGGGGGATTGATGACCCTTAAACCCTCATCTCTTCGACATTCATTCACTCCGGCTCATCCTCTCCCCCTGGGTTTTCTCTTGTTCTACTCCCTATACTACAGATATTATTTTTTTACAATGAGAAGAAATGATTTTAACAGGAATAAAAAGGGGATGTTAATCTCAGCGCTTTTAAAGGGATGGGGGGGGTCCCCTTTATCAGCACTAAAAAATAAATAACAAAGAGGGTCCATTATCATCATTAAAAAAGCACTCATAAATGCCCCATCTGCTATAGTGTGCTATTTGTATAAGAGCACACTGCCGCAACCTCCTTTAATATGTACACAAAATATATAATTTAATTGAAATAAATTTTACATCACGAATACAAAAAAACACTACTATATACATTTCAAACAATGTTTTGTATAATTATATTTACAATTACAATCCAAAAACAATTTAAAACATTAATGTGTCATTTTCCTTAGAATCTATGATCCCCTCTAAAAGAGGCCCTCCCATGGTATCCATTTCCAAACAAATCACCTCAACCCAAGAAAAATAATCCACCAATATAATAAAAGCAATCTTATGTTAGTAATATTATAAAGAAATAAATTCAACATTAACATGAAAGAATATATTAAAAAATGTAAAATTTAAATAAAAAAGACACACTTAGAGTTATATTGATAACACCGTACATTTTATTGAGGTGCGATTGATTCCAACATGTCATAAATGAGGTAGGGATAATTTTCCTAATGTAGAAAAACAATTCAGATTCATTTTATCATTTTTGATTATGTCAATTGTTCTTTTTAATGAAATTAATTTCAATTTTAAATAAAGAAACATTTGGAGTTATTCTGGTCACACTGTGGGTGATATTGAGGTGAGGCTAATTTATATACACCATAAATGACTTATGGATCATTTTCATAAAGTATCAAAATAATCTGAATGCATTTGCTTAGTTTTTAGTATGTAACCTTTTTGTTTTACTAAAATATCTTTTCAAACTGGAAACAAACACTTTGAGTCATACGGGTCACATCATGTGTTAGTTTGATGTGGGATTTCTTCCTACATGTCACAAATGACTTATGAATTGATTTCATAAATTATCAAGACAATTTGAGTGAATTTTCTTGTTTTTTAGTGATTGACACACATTTTGACCTAAAATATCAATTTTAAACTAATAACGGGAACTTTGGGTCATTCCGGTCACACTATGCATCATATTGAGGTACAAGTGATTCCTACACATCAAAAATGACTCAGGGAATGTTTCCATAAAGTATCATAAAAATCTGAATTTGTTTTCTCAGTTTTAAGTATATTACTTGTTCCTTTTGCTAAAATTGATGTCAATTTAAAATAAAAAGATGCACTTGGAGTCATACTGATCACATCGTGTGTCAGATTGAGGTGATGTTGATTCTTACACATCAAAAATGACTTATGGATAATTTTACCATTGTATGAAAATAATATGAATTCATTTTCTCAATTTTGAGTGGGTTAGTTTTTATTTTGAGTAAAATTGATGTTAATTTTAAATAAAAAGACAAACTTTGAGTCATATAGGTCACACTGTGCATCATATTGAGGTGTATATGGCTAATACACATATGAAATTACTTATGTTCATTTTCCTAAAGTTTCAAGAAAAATCAGAATACATTTTCTCCGCTTTGAGTTGGTAATTTTTCATTTTTACTAAAATTGATGTTAATTTTAAATAAAAAGATGCACTTAGAGTCATACTGGTTACACCGTGCATAAAATTGAGGTGTGGATGATTCCTACATGTTACAAATGACTCATGGAACTTTTTCTTAAATTATCAAAACAATAAGAATGTGTTTTCTCGGTTTTCAGCACGTCACTTGTTCCTTTTGGTAAAATTAATGTCAATTTAAAATAAAAAGACACATTTGGAGTCATATTGGTAACATCGTGCGTCATATTGAGGTTTATTTTATTCATACATGTCAAAAATGACTTATATATCATTTTAATAATGTATGAAAATATTAAGAATGCATTTTATTGGTTTTTATTAGGTTACTTGTCCTTTTTACTAAAATTGATATCAATTTTAAATAAAAAAGATGCACTTGGAGTCATATCTATGACACCGTGCCTCAGATTGAGGTTCGTCTGATTCCTACACATCCCAAATGACTCATGGAACCTTGAACTAAAGTATCAAAATAATCTGAATGTGTTTTCTCAGTTTTCAGTATGACATTTTTTCCTTTTCTAAAATTGATGTCAATTTTCAATAAAAAGACGCACTTGAAGTCATACCGGTCACACCATGTGTTATAATGAGGTGTTATTAATTTATTCACATAAAAAATTAATTTTAGATCGTTTTCCTAAATTACCAAAACAAGTTGAATTAATTTTCTTAGTTTTTCATAGGTCGTTTTTCCTTTTTACAAAAATTGATGTCGATTTAAAATAAAAACTACCCACTTGGAGTCATACCGATCACACCATGCCTTATATTTATGTGTGAATAATACCTAAATGTCCTAAATGACTCATGGATCATTTAACTAAAGTTTCATAATAATATAAATGCGTTTTCTTGGTTTTCAGTACACCATGTGTTCATTTTTACTAAATTTGATGTCAATTAAAAATAAAAAGACTCACATGGAGTCATACCAGTAACAACATGCATATTACTAAGGTTAAGATGATTCCTACACATCTCAAATGACTGATGTATAATTTTACTAAACTATCAAAAAAATCTGAATGCATTTTCTCAGTTTTGAGTAGGTCAATTGTCCTTTTTACTAAAATTAATGTAAATTTTAAATAAAAAAGAAGCACTTGGAGTCTTACTGATCACACCGTGCCTCAGATTAAGGTGAATCTAATTCATATACATCCCAAATGACTCATAGATCATTTAAATAAAGTATCAAAACAATTAAAATGAATTTTATTGGTTTTCAAAGCATCAATTCTTCCTTTTTACTAAAATTGATGTCAATTTTAAACAAAAAGAAACACTTGGGGTCATACCGGTCACACCGTGCTTTGGATTGAGGTGAGGATAATTTCTACCTGTCCTAAATGACTCATAGATAATATTTGTAAAATATAAAAACAATTTGAATGTATTTTCTCAATTTTTAGTAGGTTAGTTTTCCTTTTTACTAAAATTGATGTAAATTTTAATTTAAAAAGACACATTTGGAGTCATACCGGTCACACCATACCTTTAATTGAGGTGTTATTGATTCATACATGTACCAAATGACTCATGGATTGTTTCCCTAAAGTATCAAAATAATAATAATGCGTTTTCATGGTTTTCAGTATGTCACTTGTTCCTTTTCACTAAAATTGATGTCAATTTTAAATAAAAAGACGCACTTGGAATCACACCCATCACAGTGTACATCAGATTGAGGTGATACTGACATATCAAAATTACTCAAGGATAATTGTAATAATGTTCCAAAATAGTACATATTCATTTTCTCAGTTTTGAGTAGGTAAATTTTTATTTTTACTTAAATTGATGTAAATTTTAAATAAAAATGATGCACTTGGAGTCATACCGATCATAACGTGCCTTATATTGAGTTTTGGCTGATTCCTATACATCCAAAATGACTCATGGATAATTTAACTAAAGTACAAAAACATTCCAAATCCATTTTCTTGGTTTTCACTATGTGACTTGGTCTCTTTTATCAAAATTGTTGTCAATTTTAAATAAAAAGACGCACTTGGAGTCATACTTGTCACACCGTGCATTGGATTGAGGTGAGACTGATATACACACATCCAAAATGAATCATGGATCATTTTAATAAAGTATAAAAAATAATATGAATGTGTTTTCTCAATTTTCAACACATCTCTTATCTTGTTTACTAAAAGGTCATTTTAAACTGGAAACACACATTTTGACTCATACCGGTCACATCGTGGATCTATTTGACAAGAGAATGATTCCTACATATCAAAAATGATTTATTAATTGATTTAATAAATTATTAAGATAATCCATGTTCATTTTCTCCATTTTTAGTGAGTGACACCTTTTGAACTAAGATGTTGATTTTAAATAGATAACAAACACTTTGAGTCATACTGATCACACCATGCACCGGATTGAGGTGTGGCTGATTCCTACACAACCTAAATTACATATGGATTTTTTTCATCAATTGTAAATACAATATGAATGCATTTTTTTGAATATGTTAGTTGTCTGTTTTACTAAAATTAATGTCAAATTTAAATAAAAAGATGCACCTCAAGTCATACCCATCACACCGTGTATCAGATTAATGTTTCACTTATTCATAAAAATCCTAAAGTCTAAAAAAAACTAAATTCAAATGTTACCATAATTACTATTGTATTTATTTTCAAACTTAAAACACTTCATATTGATTCGTTTAAGGTTTTTCGGCTAAGAACATCAAATCAATATGCAGTGTTCGCATAGTGACAAAGAAAAGCAATGGAAAGCATGGTAACATTGGAAGAAAGGAACATGTAATCTCTTCAATGGATTGTTTTAGATAACTAAAAGAAAAATAAAACTTCCCAAATGATCTGTGAAAATGAATAAATAAGTATTTGATAAAGATGATAGGGAAAATAACTTACAAATATTAGATAAAATGATGACAAAATTAATTAAATAAGTATTAATAATTCAACTTTTTATGAAGATTGTATACATTCTTGAGACATAAATATGAAAGGAATACACCAATATAAGAAAAAAATACTTATGTTAGTAATACTAAAAAAATATAAATAAAACATAAATATGAAATAATTTATTACTTCCATGGAAGACACATCTTCATGTAATTTGTGTACATTCTACAATCTAGTATACTTCCCATTCATTTCTATGAAAATCTATATCATATCTTGAATACTATTTTTTTTAAAAGCCATAGTAGTACTTGAAAAAATATAAATAAAAAAAGGATTAATAAATATTATAAATGAAATAGTAATTTTCTTTGAAAATACCTCTTCGGGGATGTGTATTTATTGATGGAATACAATATCTCTCATAAACCTAAAATCATAATAACAAAAATATTTTCCATTTGTTTGCTTCAAACACTGCATAAACATTTAAGAAAATAAGTATTTTTTTTGATATGTGCTTGGATAGTGAAATGTTATTATATATACCCTAATACTTAATTAGTTGTAGAACTCGGCATGGTCCTTGTTTGCAATGATTGTCCTCTTCCATGATTTTCAACTTGTTTATACACCACCATATCATAAAAAAATCCTCATTAAAACATAATATAAATTATATAACTTTATTTTTAGTTCTAAAACATTTGATGTAGTGTATTAAAAATTGAAAAATACCATCAGGTGTGGTTGATTTATTGGTAATCCTTGTAGTGAATCCAAGAAATAAATATTTGGAGTATCCAAATTGACTGCAATGAGCATCCAATGTTTCCTAAAAACAAAAAATGAAATATGTAATGAAAGAAATTAAACTATATTTGATATGATTAAATTGTAGAGTTTTACCCTTTAATAATTGGTATTTAGAAGAGTTTGTCATCCCCAAGTTTTCTTTCAAATTATTTGGCTAGGTTTTCCACTATTTCATCCATTTTTTTGGATTCTATTTTTGTGTGTTTTATAGAGGTGGAATGAGGTATAATGAGTTATTTTTTTTCATAGGGAAATATATTAAATTGGTATTGATATATACATCTAAGAAAAAATATGAAATGTATTTATCCATAATTAACATAGTATATCAGCTTTTGTAAAATTAAATCCTAATAACATACCTCATGTATGCATTTACAACTAAGTATCCTAGCCATTCAAAGTCGAGTATTTCATTTACATTATCAAAATCAATGTATTTAGTACCTTCCTCTCCATAAATTTTTTCTTCAAAATCAATTACGTGACTACTACCACTTTGTAAATTTGTATCCGCATGAACCTTAAATGTAAGTAAATTCAAATATTCAATGGGTGGGGTAAAGATGATTTTGGAATAACTTTTCAATTTGTTGGTTTATCCTTTAGATGTTTTTGAGTCAACCTATCATTTCACCCCTCTCTATACTTATGTAGTAACATTCATCATTTTAGACCTTTTTTCATTAATTCTTAAAGGTTTAGTGTAAAAAATAAATTATAAGTAAATACCTCCTTGTCGACATGTGTTTTTAAAAGATCTAATGGCCATGTGATTAATGTTCCAATATGTTGGTCAGCCCTATGAATATCTTCATCATCAAGTGGAACAGGTAGCTCAACACTCATATCAAGAGTTACGCTAATCGCCACTCTCAGATGACCTGTTAAAAGTGGTATGTTTTGTAGCCTATTTTCTTGGATATTGGGTGTTGATAGATATAAATCATAGTCATTTTTACCCTTCAGAATATCAGAATAGAATAGGTATCGATGTATATATGATGCACAGTTCACCGAAACAATTATTATAATATTGAATACCTCGACTAAGACAAATCTTGGAGGGAAATGGCTCACATAAAAGCTAGTGGGGTGGGGGGTATATTCATGTGATGGTTGTTCTTGAGTTGTTTCTCCTCTTTGCTTCCCCTGACCTAAGATTTTATAGCAACTCAGTCTGCCAATGAAATTGTTATTCAAGGGTAGATAATATTTCTTTCACATATTTCATTTCATTATCTTTATCCTCCTCTTGTTTTTTTTCAAAATATGTTTGGGGTGTTACCCTAAAACCGACACCTCTGAGGCAACCATAATATTCTAGATGCTTCAAGGACACTGATAGTAGTTTTTCCTCTCATATAGGTGTTAATGATTCCTATGACTATTTCAGATAGAAAATATTTGAAAAAAAATAATCATTTTTATCTAATATCGTTTTAATGAAAAACAAAATTTTATTATTTCATACTGATACATGTTTCCCCCAATTTTTTTTGTGTTTTCATCTATTATTATCTCATATTTATTTACACGTGCCTCCTTCTATATCACATGGTGTTTCATGGAAGTGGTTTTGGATTTAGATTCATTTTTTATATAAATAGAGGAACATAATTATGCTATTGTTTCATGTCACATAAAATTATTATTGTAGATTTAAAATACGTACCAATTTTTTTTCAAGTTAACTATACACCATACTTACTTTACGATTGGGGTACATTAATTTTGTTACCCATTCCTTATTTTTATCACGCATTTGTTGTTTCTAAAATAAAAAATTCTCAATCAAAGTGATGAATAAAAATATTTTGAAACAATGTATTACCCACCACAATGTACATGAAAAGATAGCTCCCCATGATGGCCAATAAATACATCCCACACTTCTTGGGTTATTAGGTGTGTATACATAAGTTATGGGTGTAGGTTCATTTTACCTTAAACATATGTAAGATGACATCTCATAATAATTGTATGAAAGCTTCTATAAATATTTTCAGTAAGAATTAATACACATTTATTGTGGGAGTCATCTAATATAAATTCACTCTACAAGTGATGATGAAGATTAATTCATTGTTTCATTATTTTATTTTTTAGTAAAATAAAGAAATGATATCATAGTGTTTCCATAATCTCTTCTCACATTAGTGTCTTCATCATGGGTACAATATGGTTCCACAAATCTACATAAATCATCACACTTTTCTAAGTAATGATTCAAATGTATCTACTAAACATGTCCCTATTGAGGTTAACATGATGGTCATGCACATTCCATCCAACCTCGTTTTTGATGGCTTTTCTTTTCTCGTTAATGATTTTTTCTAACGCCATAAAACTATGATGCTCATATGTTTTGTAAAAAATCGGTCCTTCAACGCCTACCATTTCCTCTTATTGAACTTCATCACTATGTTGTTCCACTATCTCAGTAGCAAAAATATGTGAAGAAGGTCATCGTTCCTCAGTACTGGGAGCAACAAAAGGCTGAGAAACCAATTGTTCCTTAGGATTGGAAGCACCAACATGTGCAGAAGGCCATTGTTCCCCTTCATTGGGAACATTAGTAGGTTGAGAGACCTATCATTTCTTAGGATTGAGATCACCAGTAAGTACAGAAGTCATTATCTATAGAAGTGATTTAACATTTAATTTAGATTATATAAATGCACCAGAAAATAGATAATAAAATGTGATAACACAATGTATATTACAAAAAATATAACCTGATTATTGAACTCTATTTTTTAAATGTTGAAGGGATATGATCCCTCTATCGAGTATCCAAATCACTTCATTTTGGTCTCAGTTGACAAACAAATCCCCATCTACATTGGGGAAACTGTGAAATGATGGTGATTTTCTAATGAAAGGGTCATCCTCAATTGAATTTTCATCTAACCCTTTAGTGTTTTTGGTTTATAACAGAACAAAGGACTATTTTTAGTTTACTGGAACTGAAACATAAAATAATTTTACGTCCTATGATTCCATTATAAATAGATTGTCTTTGTACTCTTACTTACTAAAATACACTTTCATGATTCCCAATTCATCTATTTTAATGAAACTACTTTTATCAACCCATTTGAATTGAAAAATCAACACTTGTAATGTTTTATTATCTAGATCCCATATTTGATTGATGATTAAAAAGTATGACATATTTTCATAAATTGGATTTATATCCTAAGTACTATAAAGGTCCATTCATTTATCCACAAGTGTAACCCCAATATTTTTCATGGTACTATCTTTATCATGTTCAATTTTTATAGAATTTATAACCACCAATTACATAACAATTGCAATATAATACATACACACTTGGTCTAATGGATATCAATCAAAGTCGTTCTGAAATTATATCTTAATTTTCAACTGACTCCTTAAAAATATGGCATCGAAACCATCCTATAAGATGTTGATTATGTGTATTTGATATCCCCCTTTTAGCCATTTATGGATTAAAATTCTTAATAATTTCCTTGTGGGTTTCAACATATGGGGAAGCCTCCAAACAATTATTCAAAAATTAAAGGCGGGCCTTCTCCTAATCTATAATATTCACTGTGACAACATTTCTTCCAGAAACTCCTTCAATCGCAAGCCACCCAGTGTGATGAGATTTTTGGTAGAATAATTCTTTCCACACCTGATAGGTATTGGGTAAAAAATTAAATGGATTCCTCAATAATATATCTATATACACTAAAAACCTCTAGCTAACTTTGATTTTTGACATAAACTTTCAAAATATTCATATACCATTGAATGGGGTATATCTATCTATCGTTTACATGACCACATAGTAGAATCTATGTCACCAAGTGAACCATCAAGTGAACCATCATATCAAATAATGTTTGTGGGAAGAGTTTTCTAATTAACATAATATGGTAGCAATTTATCTTTCAATAGTTAGAAATTTTTTCAGGTCTATAACTTTGCTGTATATAGCTTTGAATAAAAAACAGAGCTTGGTTAATGTATGATGGACATTATTTGAAAAAATGTAATGTAAAACTACATGAATTAGATATTGTATCAAAACATGGAAGTCGTGTGATTTCAGACCCTTTAACTATAAATCGGTCATTGAAACAATATTTTTGATATTAAATGAATATCCTTAGGGAACATTTATAATATTTAGGAAGTTGAAAATTGATATCTCTCCTGCCTAGAAAGAGTGTAAGCATTTGGATGAAGAAAAGTTCATTTTCCTCCTTCACTGGCACCAAATATTCTCGTATTCCCATGTCAACCTTATCCAACCGAGCATTAATTCCAACCTTTGTTTTTTAGGGTGTATTTATCAATGTGATGATGACAGTATCACATACATTTTTTCAAAATGCATTGCATCAAGAAAATGTATGATGTACAAAAAATTCAAGTATGGTAATTCGAAAAAAATATGATCACTTTTTCCAACGGGGTGTTGTATGGTTTTTAGAAAATAGTTTACCAAAATAAGTGTCCACATATTTTAATTTATCAAACACATGATCACCTGTTAGTGGATATGACATTGTACATTCTACTGAACTTTAATCAAATGATGTTTTCCAAGATCGGTACTTATATCGTCAGGGTAGAAATTTTCAATGTCTTAGAAACACAATCTTCAATGAATGTTTCAACCTAATTGATTATGTAAATTTTTAAAAAGTGGGACACCCTTGGGTTCCTTTAATGATATATCCTAAACAAATTTATAAGTAGGAAATTAATTTATCATCCCGTACAACATGTCTTTCAATATGAAATCTTTATAACACCTGGAGCCCATAATAAATTAAAATCCTTGATAAATAGAGATAAATAAACATCAATATCATTACCCATTTGTTTTGGTCCTGATATAAGCATAGATAACATGATGTATTTTTGTTTCATGAACACCCTTGGTGGAAAGTTATAATTTACCAACATAACGGGCTGTGTAATGTGAGTGCTTCTTTGAAAATCAATAAGATTCACTCCATCTATCGATAACTCAAGACAAAGGTTTCTAAGCTCATTTCCAAATTCAGGATACTCACAATCAATTCTATTACACTGAGGAGAGTCTCTCGGGTGACATATTTTTCTATATTTATTTCTTGTATCTTCATGCCACATCAATTTCCCTATAGTCTCCCCACATTCATATAGGTATCTAATCCAGGGAATGATAGGAATCATAGGACTGAATTCATATTTCCTCTATTGATAAGCACCACACTTTGGGAATTCTATAAGTGATTTTTGGTCTTTGAAAAATAGTATATATTCATTCGAATAGGCATGAATTATTTCAAATATCAAACCCATAAAACATAGAATTCTTTGGAATCATATGTTCATCTATGGAGCCCATTATCTTCTGGGAGTATATCATTCAAGTGATAAAGTAGTTCCATAAAACTAGATTCAATCCATCCGTTTCCTTCTTTCAAATTATATAGCTATAGTACGGTTGACAATACCGTATATTTAGTGAAACCAACATACAATGGAATCTTTGCACAACTCTTTATCTTCTCAAATAATTTTGGGCAATCATGAAGTTCATCTTCAACTATCCTTATCATTTCCCAAATATAATCTTCATCATCATTCACATCTGTACTCACATCCTTGATATGGTGTTCTTTATTTTCCACACTTTTAATCATTTTAGATGATACATAAAATGTATTCCTATCCCAACCACTATCCATATTCCCCTTTTCACCATGTTTATCCCAACATTTATAACTTTGATTTATTCCATGACAAATCAAGTGTTATTCCAACTCCTCTAGAATAATCATTATTTAATAACAATAACTTAATCATGAACAAAGGATTTGAGAAGGGTCACATGTATAATATTTTTCAAACTTGAAGAACTCTTTCATTCCATCTTTACAATATTTTTTCATATGATCTAAATCCAACCATTCTATATTCATATCCATCCTATTTGATCCAATAAAATTAATATTTATCAAAATATATACAAAAAATATATTCAATTGAAATCTCTCCCAAAAATGCATAGTGAGTTTCCTTGAAAGATACTTGAGGATTTTTTATTCAATTAAAATGAGTTTAATTCCTTTTAATGTTAATTTATAAAATAAAAAATATTTAGAGTTATTTATTTAAGAAATTTGTGTTGATTACATACATGATTTAATGGTGTTAACACATTTATAAAGCCCAATTTTTGGAACAAATAATGGTTAATAATTTGTATGTGCATGAGTACAAACTTTTATAGATATAAACATCATTCATGATATATATATATATATATATATATCAAAATAATTGTATAAAAAATAGACTTTCTTTGAGATTATTATATGGATTTTTGTGAGATTTCATTTGCATGTAGGCTAATGGAGGATATTGTAGGACAATCAAAATTATTTTTACCTAGAACTCAGTATAATGGAAATAACTTAAAAATCTCCAAACCACTCTAAGATCATAAAGCACACGACCCAAAAATAATAATCACCACAAACAAATTAGGATTTTATAACTTCTTGAATTTTTAAAGATGAAAAAACCATTCCATAACATTATGAGGATCTTGTTCACTAAGAAAAAGCAAGGATAATGACTCAATAAATTATAAGGTGAAATGATCATTCCCATACCACTCTTTTTTTGAGTGGGAAAATACAATCACTAGAAAAAATAAATTAAAATAATAAGAGGATTTTCCCTAAGTCATATCCTCAAAATGGAATTTCTACCCCATATCAAGACATTTCATGGAGGTGAAATAGAGAAACATGAAACATGAATCTATCTCCTTCTTGTTTTAAAATACACTCAAATCACATAGTCTCAATGCACACTAAGGGGTCAAATACAAAAGAACAATCCAAATGAGAAAAAAAAACAACAAAACATTTTCAAAATTTTAATTTCAATTAAAATCATACCCCTATCTCAGGAGGGTTGAAATATTTTTTCAAATACATGCACACTTTGAATGCAATCCAAATTATTAAAAATGAAATCCATATTTTATGTTAAATCATTTCCAAAAATTCCAAAAATTTTCTCTAATTTTTCTTAATTAAATCAAAAACATCAAAAACATTTAAAATTAAATATATTCCTTTTTACAAGGAAATATTCACACATTGTTTCAAAAATTAATGAATTTCTAAAAATCCCTTTTTAATTTTAATACAAAAAAATCCATGTAAAAATGAAAAGAGAATATAAACCATAATTTAAAAATTTTACAACCATCAAAATAATTTTCATTCCATAAAAAATTTGGTTTTAAAATCAACTCACTCAATAAAATATCTTTTTTTACAATCAAAAATATTCTTTTCCTAATAGAAGACAAGATTTTAAGTCCTAAATCTAAATACAATGCATATAGAACAATGAAATTCAAGATCTCTCACCTAAAAGGGATTATAAATCACTTCATTTAAATTCAAAATCATTATACCATATATGAAATAATATAAGAATTAAAAATAATTGACAAACATCACAAGAAGAAAACATTTCTTAATAATAAAAGAATAATAAGCATAGTCATTCAATAATAATTGAACTATTATAATAGAACAAATATAATTAATTAGAATTAAAATAAAAATATTTTTTAGAATAAAATTGAATTTAATTATTGGAATTTGATACAAAAAAGTTAGTGTTCCATATCATAGTTGAGAGCTTCCTCTTTCCTTTTCAACTTCTAACCTAATTTCATTGAACAATTTTGGGGTTCCAGGGTATTAGTCGTTCAAATATTAGCCTCAATCAATTTTTTTGATATTATATAATCTCTTTAGAACTCACTTGGATTTCCACTACTTATACTTTGTCAACTAGTTTGGTTCACTCTACATGGCATGAATAAAAACAGATGAAAGGGAATATGAATGAATTTATATCGACCAATTCCACTAGATTTGAATCTAGAGCACTGAGAAAATGATGATTAGAGAATGAGTAAGGTGAGAACAAAGGCCGGGAGTTCGATTCATCAAGAGAAAGTGAAAGATGAATAGGGGTGATGACTAAAAAATAAGTGAAAACAAGATATTACCTTATATTTGGATATCCGGTGGCTGATGTAGGGTTTGGTGATAGTGGAGGTAGAGGTATATGTGATGACGAGGGCAGTAGAGGAAATAGTGGGTGAAAAAGTGGCGGGGGTAGTGGAGGGAGGGGCAGTGGTAGAGGCGGCGAGGGCAGCAGAGGTGGCAGTAGAGCTCCGGTTCTTTGAAATATTAAGGCATAAGTTGTGGTAGGGTTCTGATAGGGTTCCATTTATTAAAACATGATAGTATTTTATTAGCACTTTTTAAAAAGTGCTAATAAATGATATTTTTATCAGCACTAAAATATAAATTACTCATAAAAATGTCCCTTATTAGCACTTTTTAGCATTGATAAATCTAACCCTTTATCAGCCCTACAAAAGAGCTGATAAAACTTGTCTTTATCAGTGCTAAAAATATAGCACTAATAAAAACAAGTTCTATCAGCACTTTTTTAGCACTGATAAAGGGTTATCTTTATCAGTGCTAAAAAATCACTAATAAAGACCTAATGATAATAAATTATTTATTATCATAAAATTATAATAAATATTTTTAGTATATATATAATTATAATTATAATTATAAATAAATAAATAAATAAATTTAAATAATTATAAAACTAAAATAAATATATATAATTAAATTCATAAATTTATAATTAATTAATAAATATTTTTTTATTTATACTTACAACTATAAATAAATATATATTTATTTAAATAATTATAAAATTATAATGAATATATATAATTAAATTTATAATTTTATAATTATTTAAAAAAACGAATATTTATTTATAATTATAATTTAAATATAATAAATATATTTATTATAATTTTATAATTACTTAAATAAATATATATGTATTTATAGTTATATATATATATATAATAAACTGTATTTATAAATATGTGTATATATTTATATAATTATATATATATTTATATAATTATATATAATTATATAATTATATAAATATATAAAAATACTTATTAATATATTTATTATGATTTTACAATTATAAATAAATATTTACTTTTTTATAGTTACAATTATAATTAAATATATATTTATTTAAATAATTATAAAATTATAATAAATATATTTGTTATATTTATAATTTTTTTATAAATATTTTCAAAATTATAAATATAATATAAATATATTTATAATAATATTATAATTATTTATTTAAATATATATTTATTTATACTTATAAGTATAAATAAATAAATATTTATTATGATTGGGTTTGCTGGCTGGTCCAAATATGGACAATGAGCAAATTGTAATGAATCATGCCCATAGGGACTCAATGGCTCAACCAAAGAATGGAACTCCTACTGACCATCCCAGTTGTAGAGAGAAAGCAAGAACTCTTGGTGTTACAACACCTACCTTATGGCTGGAAACTATTACTGGGATTCCTGGGTCACCTTCTCGACACCTGATTTTCCTTGATGAGAAAAAAAAATAGGTTGTCAAAATCCAGATTTAAAATGGATATATTGCCTATACATGGCATATTACCCAAAACTACCAAGAGGGGTGTGTCTACTAATAGGCATGTTGTTTTTTATTTTGTCATTGTTATTGATAGTCCTATAGCCTCTTCTTCAGAGAAGCAGAAGGAGAATGCTCCAACACCACTTATGGACTCTATTCCAGTTCAAATAGTGTAACCTTTCCTTGAAGAAGTTAACAATTCAATGGATTCTGATGGGAAGGGTGCTGGAGATTATTTAGCAAAAACAATTTCTATTCAATCTATTAGAAAACCAAAATTAATGGTAAAAACTCATAATTATTTTGATGATCTTTCTTCTGGTAGAAACGAAAAAGTTGGACAATCTAGAGGATAATATTTAGAAAAAATATATATTAAAGCATGGTATATAAAAATTTATTATAAAATGTATTGAGGTAAGAGATATAACTCTCATTTATTGGAATATTATTCCTAAAAGTTTTAATACATCACTAGTTATAGAATTTAATCACTAACTACGAATAAAATTTATAAAATTTGTTCTTAAGGTATGGGATACAAAAATATATTATGATATGAAATGAGGTAAGAGATATAACACTCATATCCTAGAAGAGTATTAATAAATTATTGATAATCTTAGTAGATATCATATAAAATCTTTGACTATGAATGGATTGATACTAATTAAATACAATATAAAAGAGAAAAATATGAATATACACATCACTAATATTAAGTATCACCCCTAGTTTTTATGTTTACTCAAATCGAAAATGAAATTTTTGAAAGGCAATTAATTGAAAACAACCCTAAGTAAAAAAGAAATAATATTGAATATAGAAATCAAATTAATTTTTAGTTTCACTTTTCATCCATCTTACATTGACATACAAAAAGAGGATGCCGATGGTTATTTTTCTTTTTAACCAAGTAATATATGTAACATTTTAACTCATTCAAGATAAAAACTCACAGATGTTAAATTGAGATACATTCATGGTATATAAAATCAGTTTTCAATATATATCAATCAAAATTTTATTAATATATATATATATATATATATATAAATTTAAAAATGGAAGTAGTTAATAGAAATATATCTTGAAGTATACAACTATGATTACCCATTAAACTAAAAACTGTAATTCCATTTTCTATACGCAATGATTCAAAATGTGTTCTATTAACTACATGTTGATGTTTATCAAAAAACATATCAAAACAGTGTTATTTGTTAATGACATATAAAATATCGTAAATTAGGCACCATGGGACAAAATGTGCACTTTGTGAAGAAAAACATCGGTAATTGAATGTACTAGATTATCATCAACAATAATTCTTTGAATTCTAGCAATAAACCCTTTAATCCAATGCAATCTGATTTTATACATAAAAAGAATAAATCATAAGTTTAAAGAATGTTATGTAGTAAAAATAATTTTCCTAGTATTTAGTTTTTATAACCCAATTAATAATAGTGGTAAAAGTATATTTAAACCCAAAAAATCAAACAAGGAAAAAGTTATTTGTTTTCTTAACTGGAATTAACTGTCTATGCATTAAAATTACAATTAATATAGGGATCCTCTATAAAAAAGAGGGTCTCTCCTTTTTTGGGATCCCATTATAGAATATTCATTGATCCTTGTGTCATATAACATTGTATTTGAATGTAAATTGTTTCAGTGGATATGCATAATCCAAAAATAAAATCCTACATCTAATGTAATAGATGGTTCTTTCTAATTACCATCCCATCAAATTGCAAAGACCTAAACCAAGAATTATACATCAATAATTAATAAATTTAGCTAGTTTTACAAAAATATTTGTAAAAAAAATCATATACATTTTTTCTGATATAAATAATTATATTCCTTGAATCCTATCAACAATCACATGAAATATTGTTCTAACCAATATTTTTACCCATCCTTGACTGAAATTACATAATTATTTTGACTGGGGTCTACATAAAAGAGTATAACCTCTAAATCAACTTTATTTAAACGCAAGCCCTAACCATGATTAACAATATCCCTGAAAAATTTATCTATCAACAATTATATATAGTCATTAAATACCCATAAGTTAAATCAAGATACAATATAATAAACAATGAATATAAAAAATGGAATCATAGTTTGTATTTTGTTTCATATAGTGTAGAGGACAAAAACATGAGTAGAGAAAATTAGTTATCTACATCTCACTTAATGATCAAAAATAGATACAGGGAGGGTGAGGCACATGGATAAGTTAAGATTATGGAGGTATTATGGGTGACAATGGAGATTTGAGGTGGTAGATGTCGGGGAGGATGCCGATGATAGAGGTGAAACTGGAATGTGGGGATAGGTCGTAGATCACTAATATGGGGGAAGAAAGTGGGGATATGTGAGTGAGGAATTAATAGAACAAGGAAATAGAAGAATGTAATATAAATAAGGGTAGATAATGATGAACGAAATGGGTAAAACAATGAAAATAAACAGTGTTGCCTCAAATGGGTGGTGATGAAAAATGGATCTAAAATTTGATACTTATGAATAGGTGGGATTTAGGGTTTTTAGTGTACCATATAGGGTATGGGAATGGATATAGGAAGATATGGGGTATTTCGATAAAGTTGAAATTTGTTAGGTAAACATCATCATGATATAATTTATATAAAAAATTCTTAGGAAAAAACAAATAAACATGATTTTTATCAAATCAAAATTATGTGAATATTTATTTATACTAAGGAAAACATGAATGATGGGTTAAAAACTATGGTAACTAGAAATGTATTAATAAAAATAAAGTGTAAAAGACACATATATTGAAGGAAATAAATACAATCATAATGACAACGCCACCAAAAATAAAAAAATAAAATAAAATCATATTCTCATAGATATTACCACAAAAATTAAATTATTAATATTTTAATTAATCATATAATTATATAGCCTACAGGGCACGGGTGAGTTGGTTCAAGGTGATGACGTCCTAACCCCAAGGTTCTGGGTTTGAGTCCTCACAAGGCAACGCGCACTATATGCCAACGATCCTCTCGTGGGCCCCTCTACCCCATTGGGAACTGGCCTAAGCCCAAGGGTTGGCCACCTTGGGCCTCGATGGGGACATGCGGCGCACAGGTGGGTAGGGCAGCCCAATACCTCATTACCCAACAACACGTATATTGCCCCACCATTGGTGGTGGGGTGGTAAGGGCTTGGGGGGTGAGGGGCAGGTCGTGGGGTCAAGTCCCCGGGCTTGCGATTTACATGTAATTTTATTCCTTGCGTGTGTTCCGCTTTCACAGTTGTACCCAATTTTTTATGATTATATTAAAAAAATATATTATTTTATGTGTTTGGTAAAATATTTTATATTATTGAATAATTTATTATAACATATTTTATAATGGTTAAACATTTTTGGAAAATGATGAATAATAATATCATATATGCTTATTGGTAAAACATTTTTTTAATATTATTATGATAACGAAGCATATTTTAGTGTTAGTAAAATATTTTTTGGGAAAATAATTCCGTACATATGCTTAATATGAACAAATTTTTTTATATGTTGTAATTAATCATTTTTACCAATTGATATATTATTTTTTCGTAATTATCATTTGGTATAAATCAGTTTTTTTTTATAGTGACCCACTCTTATCATCACCTATTTTTTCCTTTTTCGTTATATTTGGGGTTATATTATTATTTATTATGATATATTATTTCCCTTTATACATTCTAAACTTTTATTTAATTGTTATTAGGTTTTACTTTGAATTTCACTATTGACCAAATATTTTATTATTTTTTCCTATTTGATCATAGGTTTTAGGTATTAATAACAAATAAGTTTTGATTTTAGATTGTTATTGAATATCAATGAATAAAATTATTTTATATTTTCAAGACACATTCCCATTTTCTCCTCAAAATACTCATGGTAAGGATTCTATTTTCTTAATCACTACATCAATTAGTGAATCACATTGTTCATGCATTTATATGCTCTCATTCTCTTGTTACTTTTATGCCATTTAAGTTTATTCCAAATGTTTTTTTCTTTTAAAATATAAAAAACTTCCAATAACACTAATTATCACTCATTTAAAATTTTTTCATTTGGGAACTACTTTCCTACAACTAAATGATGATTCAAATTCAAACTTTGAGGAGTGACCTCGATGTTGTATCATTTAATAAATGTGCTTATGTGATATATTATGTGGATTCCATATCCATAGGGTAACTTAAACTTTATAATGTATGAGGAGGCATGACATCAAAAAAGAGGTCTTGTGGTTTAAGCACTTAATATGTAGTTACTCAACCAATTCAAGACTCATTATTAATAAAGAAAGATAACGTGATCCCCCTCCCAACCCACAACCACTCTCCATGGTATCAAACACAACATTGCATCTATATATTATGGGATTAATATAGTTTCATCCATTTTTTTCCTCCCCTTCATAATAATATCATCATGTATTATTTTATTTATTACTTACTTTTAATAGAAAAAAATCTTTACAATATAATAAATTTTAGAACTATTGTTTTATAAACCTAAAAATTATATTGTCTAAATATTTATTTATTTTATTTTAAAAATATTATTTTATTAATAGTATAAATATTGTTATATATTATTATATAAATATTATATATATTATGAGAAATTAATCTATTAATATTATTAACTTAGTTTAAATTTTATTTTTTTATACATATTTAATATGTTACATAGAAAATTATTATAGTATATTTTTGTTTTTATTTTTATTTAATCATATTTTCATCACATAAATACATTTATCATGTTTTATGTAAGTGTTATTAAAAAAATACGATTTATTTAAATATATTTAATAATATTAAATATATAGTTATTTTCATTGTATAAATATATTTTAATTATTTTTTATAAAAGTTTTATAAATATATTTCACTACTAATTTTAATTATTGTAACTATATAAATTTTTTTTATATCATCATTTTTTAAATATACTACTTTTACTATTTTTAATTCTACATATTTCATTATATAAATATTATAAAAAAAAATTCTAGAAAATATTTTATATAATAAAATTTATCTATAGAAAATATCAAAATAATTAATTAAACTACATGTGATATATAGTATAATAATAAATTTACATTAAACTAATATTTATAAATAAAAATTGAAAAGAAATATGGATTATCACAAGAGATAATACTAAGAGATTAGATTAAATGTGATTGGTGAAGTGTGAATCAAAGATGTGGCTGGAGGCACTATAGATTATTTGAGAAATGAAAGATGATTATAAGGAAGGATTCAATGTGTCGATTGAGGGGGAGGGGTTGTGACTTCTATATTATGTTTATGTCATCACTAATGTGTCATTTATAAAAGATGAGTTTCATACATTATTTATTATGTATAAAAGTAACATTATGGGCATTCCAAGGAGGCGTGTTAAGAATGAGTTGGATAAAAAAATGAACTCTTCAATACACAGTCTTGAGAGATTATTTGTAACATCTTACCAGAGTGTTAGATAAACTACTCGATTGGTCATGTGGTATTTTATCAAGTTTTCATAAGATGTATTTTGATATATTTCATTCGTGTATGTTTGGGAGATTTTAGAGTCCAAGGAACTTTATAATGAAATTATTCAATCATTTCCTTGGGTCTTTACCACATTTTATTTTGTTGGTTCCCAATATGAAATTTTACTTTTCGATACCATGTTTTTTATTCATTTTTTGTTCTATTAATTCAATTCAATAATCATGAGCTTGATGAAACTATCATAACCATAATTCCAATATCAAATATCCTATCACCACTACTCTGAATACACCCCAATGTTAAAAATGACATAAGTTATATAATTTTGAAAAATTTTACTACATTTATTTTCCTTTTTATTTCATGACCTTAAATTGTCAAAAGGGACATAATATATTTATTATTTAATCAGTGAATAAATTAAAAATACCAATGGATTTTCATTACTTTTAAAAATACACATGACAATGTAAATTGATAATTTATATAAAAACAATCCCCTATTACCTTTGGATTTTTGTAGCGTAACTGGCATGAAAATCCAGTCACTAAATTTTTTATAGATAAAAAAGTAAAAGGATCATGATGAAATAAATATGCATAATTCCTCAAATATTATTCTTTATTTGTTTTTTCTTTGAGAATGAATCTATCTATATCAAAAACAAAGAAACATGAATTCTTTAAATCAATTTACATGTAAACTAAGGCTTGGATGAATAGAATGAGTGGTGATTGCTCAAGCACTACAACAATCGGTGGCGAGTCCTAGTCTGGTAATGTTGGGAGTGAGTTTTATTGAGTCTAGAACTATCCCAATGTATGGTACTACTTTTCTACAATTCAATTTAATTTCTGTTTGAGTGCTTGTTGTCCTCACCTCACCCTTGAAGGTTACACCGTGAATGTGAACACCAGTTTTCAGGAAAATTTTAACAAAACAATGTTAGTAACATTATATGATGTGTGAATTTTTTTAGTGAGAGTATATTTTTTTAATTTTAGTAATTTTAATGAATATTTTTGAATGGAATTACACATTTTTCCAAAGTAATTGTTCCTAATAAATTCCTTATAGGGTGATAGACATCAAAATATGAGTTTTTTTAAAGAAGAAAAAGAAAATCATATACCATTTCAAAACAATCACTTATATCATAGTAATTTTGATCAATTATTATTAGGTTTTGGACAGAATTGAATTTGAGATTTTCAAATGTGACACCTTGGACCGTTCTCTTTCCAACCTACAAATAACCATAAAAATTGATTTAAAACAAAGTTGCATTGATGGTTCCGATTCAATAGATATTAGGGATGAAGGATAGCTTATGTACCTTCCATGTATTGATTCATAATCCACTACTAGTACTAGTGAAGGTAACATTGTTTTCATTTATTTCATGCACATTCACAACATATCCATACCTACATATGCTCCTAATACAACCTTTTTACAAAATTTGAATGTTACCATTTATTTTGAAATAATTAATGTAAATAAATCTACATAACATATTCCATGTCCCAAACAACATTCTACATGATTGATAATCAAATATGAAGTAAAATCACCGATCGATACACAGTCATCCCCTAAAAAATATTGATTCATTTTCTGGTTAGATACAAGTGGATTTGAAAAAAAAACTTTGAAGAAGGTAAATGACAGTTTTTTTGTCAAGTATTATGGAGGTGTTATGGAGGTTTGGGGTGGTGGTAGAGGTTATTACCACATGGAAATTTTGAATCAGTGATGGTGGAATTATGAATGATTTGTAGATTAATTTCATCAGTATTGGGTCTTTGCTCATGCGATCACTACTAAAGAAATGGGCTTTGGATCCCCCTGACATGGGTGACCACCAAAGGTGGTCTCAGAACTTAAAAAAAAGCTTCAACGCCCCCCGCCCATCTCCCCTCATGAAACCCTACCTGCGTCCCACCACCTGTCCCATGTCGCCCTCTGTCCTCTTCCCTCACCGCTTGTACCCTCACCGCCCTCCACCCCTCACCACCCTCCACCGTCCACCCTCCGCCATGCGCCCACCACCCTGCGCCCTCCGCCCCCTCTGGACTTCGCCCCCTCCACCCTCTGCCCTCCGTCCTGCACCCTCCACCCTCCACCCTCCGCCCCGCGTGCCCTCCGCCCTCCACCCACCGACCTTTCCGCTCTCTGCCCCCTCCACCCTCCACCCCATCCTTCCTACGCCTTACGCCCTGCACCCTCTACCCTATGATCTCCACCCCCTCTGCCCTCCGCCCCCTTGGCCCTTGGCCCTCGGGCCTCGGCCCTCCGCCCCTTGGCTGCCTGTCCCCCTTCCATTATCCGCCCTCCGCTCCGACTCTCCGCCATCCCCCATCACCTCCCTCTTCGTCCCCTCCCTCACCACACCATCGCCGCCCGTCCCCTCCTGTGTGGCACCGCCACCGCCCAGTGCCCTCCCTCCCCGCAGGGCCGCTGCTCGTCCCCTCGCCGCTGCCACCCGTCCACTCTGGCTCCCCTCTGTCCTCTGTCCCCTCCCTCATCATCCCACCCTCACTACACCATTTCCAGCTCACCACCTCCTCTCCTTCAGCTTACCGCCACCGCCACTCATCCCCTCCCTTGCCGAACCATCTCCGGCTCCGGCTCCCCTACGCTGCCTCTCCTCTCCCCCACAACACCGCCTTTGGTTCCCCTCCCTTCCAGGTTTGTAGTGCAATCATGTATGACATGACATGGGATTTCACTTACATTCCATTATTTATTCTCTTGTTTATTATTCAGAGATATAATTTGATTATTTTATCAATGGTCCACAAGAAATTGGTTAGTATTTATTTTAAATATATTTGATATGAAAAATAAATGTAATAAGTCTTGTGTAAATGTTTGTTATACATATATTATTATGGATAAGAGTTGGATTGATCTTCCAAGTCGAACGTCTAGAGAATATTTCAATGGAATTATGCAGTTTATTGACTTCACCAGAGGATTTGAAAGTGACTATATTAGTTTTCCATGTAGAAAATGTGCTAATAGGTATCAATTAAAAAGAGATACTATGAGGGGGCACCTATTCTTAAACGGATTTCAGAAAAATTATAAGAGTTGGACTCGTCATGGAGAAGAATATGTTGGTTTTCAAAATACAAATGCATTTCAGATGGATGTTGATGCAAGGATGAATGATCCAATGCATGAAATGCTTACTAAAATGGTACGTGGGTTGGATCCTGAAGGCATTGACATCCAGAAACATGAGACCGGTGAGATAAATCTTCACTCTGGTGCAGATCGTGATTCAAGGAGGTTTTATGAAGCACTTGATAATGAAAAAACAGAATTATATCCTGGATGTACTTATTACAATAAATTTTCATTTATCGTGGAGTTGTTTCATTTGAAGACTTTGAATCGGTGGTCAAACACATCATTCGACATGTTGTTGGTGTTATTGAAAAAGGTTCTTCCTGTTGATGCTAAGATTCCCGAGTCTTATTACCATGCTCATAAGCTGATAGAGAACTTAGGTTTCTCATATGAGACCATAAATGCATGTGAAAACAACTGTATGTTGTTTAGAAAGGAAAATTACCATTTGGATATTTGTATTGTTTGTGGTGCTTCCAGGTGGAAAGAGAACAGAGGAAATAAGACTCATCAAATTAGATTGCGATACAGGGGAAACTGATTACCGTAAATAAAAGCTTTACTTTCCCCTTAAACAGAGGTTGAAATTTTTTTTATGTTATCTAAAGTTTCTAATTTAATGAGATGGCATGAAGAAATAATTCATGAAAGTGATATGTTAACCCACCCGATAGACTCTCATGCATGGAAGGATTTTGAAAAGATACATACCAATTTTTCTAAAGATGTTCGTAATGTCTGATTGGGGTTGGAAGCAGATGGTTTCAATCCATTCAAGTCTATGGTTGGTGCAACTCATAGCACATGTATCATAGTGTTGGTTCCGTATAATCTTCCTCTGCGGCTTTGTATGAAGCAACAATTTATATTACTTTCCACTCTTATTGATGGACCTAGAAGTTCGGGGGATAAGATTGATGTTTATCTTCATCCATTGATTTATGAGTTGAATGATTTTTGGGGTGATGGTGTGATGAATTATGACTGTGAAACTAATGAAATGTTCAAACTATAAGCTGCTTTATTGTGGAAAATCAATGACTTCCCGACTTATGAAAATTTATCAGGTTGGAGTACGAAAGGGGAATTTTCTTTCCCATGTTACAATAAAAAAAATATATGGCTTAAACATTCCAAAAAATGGACATACATGGGTCATAGACGTTTTCTCCCCCCTCAGTACAGGTTCAGATAGGACAGAGTGGCATTTGATGGTTCTAGAGAGTTCAACCCAGCACCAAAGATCGTGACAGGAGTTTAAATGTTATCACAGATTGAGGAAGAAAACAACTGCACGGTATATGAAATTCTGGATTTGGTGGCTCATCCATTACGTAATATTCGTGCTGTGGGTAGGTAGCACAATAACAATTAGAAAAAGAAAAGTATTTTTTATAGTCTTTCGTATTGGAAATAAACATGCTAAGGCATAATTTGGATTTCATGCACATTGAAAAAAATGTTTGTGATAACATATTATGGACCATTTTAGGTGTCATTGGAAAATGAAAGGACCAAGTTAATGCACGTCGTGATTTGGAAGAAATGGGTTTAAGGAAACAATTGCGTTTACAGTTAGCTGAGGGAAAAAGGCATATATGCCTTCTGCACAGTATACGGTGACTACAAAGGAGAAAGAGACATTTATTTCCATTTTGAAGATACTTAAGGTGCCTGATGGTTACTCTTCTAATATTTCAAAGCGTGTGAATCTGATGAGCAGGACATTGCAAGGGTTGAAAAGTCATGATAATCACATAATACTTCAGTAGTTGATTCCAATCACAATTTGTGATTGTTTATCCCCCAATGTTGTTCAACTGTTTATTGAGATCAGTAATTTTTTTAGACAGATTTATTTAAGAAATTAATGAATGAGTTTTTTAAAAAGTTTGAAATACTGAATTGTACTTACGCATTGTCACTTTGAGAGACTATTTACCCCCTCATTTTTCGATGTTATGGTCCACTTTATAGTGCACCTAACTGATGAAGTAATGACTTTTAGACTAGTGCAATTCAGGTGGATGTATCCTATTGAGAGGTATTTGAGTACATTGAAACGATTTGTACGCCATAGAGCTCGTCCAGAGGCATCAATAGCCAATGGTTATTTTATAGATGAGTGTATTACTTTTTTTGCAGAATATCTTACAGATGTTGAAACAAAATTAGATAAGCCCTCTCAGATTCATGTGGGTCTAGTTGGAGAAGGAACCATATTTGAAATGGAAAACAATGAGTGGATACAAGCGCATCGATATATCTTGTTCAATACTCCATCAGTTGCACCATTAATGCAGTAAGTGTCTTATCACTTTTATTGTTTAAATTTTATATGTTTTGTTTGCATAAGTTGATAATTTAAACATTACATTATCATTTACAGGAAAAAAATTAATGAGATGAAATAAGATATGTATCATGTGATTGAGTATCAAATTCAATAATCTCATTATGCATTATTTCATGATTGGTTCAAGGATTATGTATGTATAAATTGATTATCATTATGAGTAAAGTATTATACTAATATCTTTCAGCACAAATCATTATGGAATTCTATGAATTATGTAGGTTCATAAGTTGGGGGAGTTAGGGGACCCCTCACTAACTGAATAATTTATCCAACTTGCTGAGGGTCTATCTATAATGACTCATCGTTATAAAGCTATAGATGATAATGGTTTTCGAATTCGCATTAAAGATGTTGATGAAAAATGAGCAACAAAAAACAGTGGCATCAGTTGTCCATTCGTCGATTTTGGTTATTACTATGGTCAATTGATAGACATCATTGAAGTTGTATATGCACATAGGTTGAAGTAAATATTGTTAAAGTGTAATTGGGTTTATCTAGTGCATGGATGTAAAGTATACCATTAGGACAATTGATCGTTACACCGTTAGGCCAATTGGAAATTAGGCCAATTCGTCGTTATACCCCCCCACCGGACAGCCCCCCCACCCCAGACACCTCCCACCCCTGAACAACACCTCCATCTAGATATCCCCCCCACTAGATAGCCCCCCCATGCATGCATTTCAAGTCATGCCGATGTTGTTCGGTATGCATTTGAACTTTAAACGCATGTTTTGGCCATTTATGACACAAAACGTGCGCTTCTGGTCACTGCGGTCAAACGACACCTGTGATTGATGTTTCTTCTACCCAACCATTTCACAATTCACCCACCCTTTGTTTTCATCCAATTTCATGGCATTCCGAGGTCGTTCGGCTGATTTTGATCACCCCACACACGCTTTTCAAACGCGCCAAAACAGCGTGCAATGGTCGAATTCAGAGAAAACATGCTCAGAATGACTTTAAATCACACGAAAACAATAGGAATATTATTCGTGGCATTTAGGAGGTGACTTCACGTCAATCAGATGTGCGGTCTGTGTGGTACGACCGAATATGCTGTTTTGAATAGTTCTACGCGCTCTAAAAGGGCACGTTGGGTGGTTAAAACTAGTCGAACAACCTCAGAATGCCATGAAATCATACAAAAACAACTGGGGTACAAATTTGGAAATTTTTGGGTAGACAGTACGTCAATCGGAGGTGTTGTTTGACCGCGGTGTTCAGAAACGCATTTCCAGGGTCATAAAATGCCAAAATGGCGTGTAACGATCGAATTCAGAGAAAACATGCTCAGAAGGACTTGGAATCACACAAAAACAATAGGAATACTATTTGTGACATGTAGGAGGAGACAAAATGTCAATCAGATGTGCGGTGTGTGCGGTACGACCAAATATGCTGTTTTGAACAGTTTGGCGCGCACTAAAAGGGCGCGTTGGGTGGTCAAAACCAGCCGAACGACCTCTTAATTCCATTAAATCATAATAAAACAACTGTGGTGTGAATTGAGAATTGTTTGGGTAGACGACATGTCAATCGGAGATGTCGTTTGACCGTAGTGAATGGAAACACATTTCCGGGGTTATAAAATGCCAAAATGGCGTGTAATGGTCGAATTCAGAGCAAACATGCTCAGAATGATTTGAAATCACAAGAAAAAAATAGTAATAATATTTGTGACATGTAGGAGGAGACAACACGTCAATCGGGCATGCGGTGTGCGCGATACGACTGAATATGATGTTTTGAACAATTCGACGCGCTCTAAAAGGGCGCGTTGGGTGGTCAAAACCAACCAAACGACCTTGGAATTCCATGAAATCAAACGACAACAACAGTGGTTAGAATTGTGAAATTTTCGGGAAGACAACACATCAATCAGAAATGTTGTTTGATCGTAGTGACTAGAAACGCATTTCCGGCATCATAAAACGCCAAAAATGGCATGTAACGGTCGAATTCAGAGAAAACATGCTCAGAATGACTTGAAATCACATGAAAACAATAGGAATATTATTCTTGACATGTAGGTGGAGACGAAACGTCAATCAGACGTGCGGTGTGCGCGGTACGACCGAATATGTTGATTTGAATAGTTCAGTGCGCTCTAAAAGGGCGCGTTGGGTGGTCAAAACCAGCCAAATGACCTTGTAATGCCATGAAATCATACTACAACAACTGTGGTGTAAATTGTGAAATGTTTGGGTAGAAGGAACATCAATCAGAGGTGTCATTTGACCGCGGTGTCCGAAAACACATTTCTAGGGTCATAAAACGCCAAAACGGCGTGTAACGGCCAAATTCAGAGAAAACATGCTTATAATGACTTGAAATCATATGAAAAAAATAGGAATAATATTCGTGACAGATAGAAGGAGATGACACATCAATCGGACATGCGGTGTGCGCGGTATGACCGAATATGCTGTTTTGAACAGTTCAGTGCGCTCTAAAAGGGCACGTTGGGTGGTCAAAACTATCAGAACGACCTCAGAATGCCATGAAATCATACGACAACAAACATGGTGTGAATTTAGAATTGGTCGGGCAGATGAAATGTCAATTGGAGGTGTTTTTTGACCGTGGTGAATGGAAACGCATTTCCTAGGTCATAAAATGCCAAAACGGCGTGTAACGGTCGAATTCAAAGCAAACATGCTCATAATGACTCGAAATCACACGAAAACAATAGGAATAATATTCATGACATGTAGGATGACACGACATGTAAATCGTATGTGCGGTGTGTGCGGTACGATCAAATATGCTATTTTGAATAGTTCAGTACGCTCTAAAAGGGCACGTTGGGTAGTCAAAACCAGCCGAACAATCTCAGAATGCCATTAAATCATACAACAACAACCGTGGTGTGAATTGTGAATTGGTTGGGTAGACGGAATGCCAATAGGTGGTGTCGTTTGACCGCGGTGACCAGAAACACATTTCTAGGGTCACAAAACACCAAAACGGCGTGTCACGGTCGAATTTAGAGAAAACATACTCAGAATGACCTAAAATCACACGAAAACAATAGGAATAATATTCATGACATGCAGGAGGAGACGACATGTCAATCGAATGTGCGGTGTGCACGGTACGACCAAATATGCTGTTTTGAACAGTTCGACGCGCTCTAAAAGGGCGCGTTGCGTGGTCAAAACCAGCTGAACGACCTCATAATTTTATTAAATCATACAACAACAACCGTGGTGTGAATTGTGAATTGGTCGGGTAAACGACACGTCAATTGGATGCGTTGTTTGACCGCAGTGACCGGAAACGCATTTTCGGGGTTATAAAACGCGAAAACAGCGTGTAACGGTCAAATTTAGAGAAAACATGCTCATAATGACTTGAAGTCACATGAAAAAAAATAGAAATAATATTCATGACATGTAGGAGGAGACAAAACATCAATCAGACATGCGATGTGCGTGGTACGACCGAATATGTTGTTTTGAAAAGTTTAGTGCACTCTAAAAGGGCGCGTTGGGTGGTCAAAACCATCCGAACGATCTCGGAATGCCATGAAATCATATGACAACAAACGCGGTGTGAATTTTAAAATGTTCGGGAAGACATCAGATCAATCAGAGGTGTATTTTGACCGCGGTGACCAGAAAAGAATTTCTGGGGTTATAAAACGCCAAAATGGCGTTTAATGGTCGAATTTAGATAAAACATGCCCAGAATGACTTTAAATCACACAAAAACAATTGAAATAGTATTTTTGACATGTAAGAGGAGACGACACGTCAATCGGACATGTGGTGTGCGCGGTACGACTGAATATGCTATTTTGAACAGTTTGACGCGTTCTAAAAGGGCGCGTTGGGTGCTCAAAACCAGCCGAACGACCTCGGAATGCCATGAAATCATACAAAAACTACTGTGGTGTGAATTTTAAATTGGTCGAGTAGAAGACACATCAATCAGAGGTGTCGTTTGACCACGATGACTAGAAACGCATTTCCGGAGTCATAAAACGCCAAAACGGTGTGTAACAGTCAAATTCAGAGAAAACGTGATCAGAATGACTTGAAATCACACAAAAACAATAGGAATAGTATTCGTGACATGTATGAGGAGACAACACGTCAATCGGACATGCGGTGTGTGCGGTATGACCGAATATGTTTTTTTGAACAGTTCGACGTGCTCTAAAAGGGCGCGTTGGGTGGCCAAAAGCAGTCGAATGACCTCAGAATACCATAAAATCATACGACAACAATCGTGGTGTGAATTGTGAAATGGTTGGGTAGAAGTCACATCAATCGATGATGTCGTATGACCGTGCTGACTGAAAACGCATTTCTGGCATCATAAAATGCCAAAATAGTGTGTAACGGTTGAATTGAGATTAAACGTGCTCAAAATGACTTAAATCACATGAAAACAATAGGAATAATATTCGTGAAATTTAGGAGGAAACAACACATCAATTGGACATGCGGTGTGCGTGGTACGACCGAATATGCTGTTTTGAACAGTTCGATGTGCTCTAAAAGGGCGCGTTGGGTGGTCAAAACCAACCGAATGACCTTGAAATGCCATGAAATAAAACGAAAACAACCATGGTGTAAATTATGAATTTTTCGGGTAGACAGAACGTCAATCGGAATTGTCCTTTGACCGCAGTGACCGGAAACGCATTTCAGGGGTTATAAAACGCCAAAACGGTGTGTAACGGTCAAATTCAGAGAAAACTTGCTTATAATAACTTTAAATCAAACGAAAACAGTAGTAATAATATTAATGACAAGTAGGAGGAGATGAAACATCAATCGGATGTGCGATTTATGCGGTACGACTGAATATGCCGTTTTGAACAGTTTAGCGCGCTCTAAAAGGGCGTGTTGGGTGGTCAAAACCTGACAAACGTTTTTGGAATGCCATGAAATCGTACAAAAACAACCATGGTGAAAATTTTGAATTGTTCGGGCAGACGACACGTCAATCGAAGATGTCGTTTGACCGTGGTGAACGGAAACACATTTCCGGGGTCATAAAACGCCACAACGGCATGTAACGGTCGAATTCAGAGAAAACATGCTCATAATTACTTGAAATCACACAAAAACAATAGAAATAATATTTGTGACATGTAGGAGGAGACGAAACGTCAATCAAACGTGTGGTGTGCGCGGTACGACCAAATATGTTGTTTTGAACAGTTCAACGCGCTCTAAAAGGGCACGTTGGGTGGTCAAAACCAGTCGAACGACCTTGGAATGCCATTAAATCATACGGAAACAACTGTGGTGTGAATTTTGAATTTTTTGGGTAGAAATCACATCAATTGGATGTGTCGTTTGACCGTGGTAACCGGAAACACATTTCTGGGGTAATAAAATGCCAAAACGGCGTGTAACGGTAAAATTCAGAGCAAATGTGCTCAGAATGACTTGAAATCACACGAAAACAATAGGAATATTATTCTTGGCTTGTAGGAGGATACGAAACATCAATAAGACATGCGGTGTGTGCGATATGACTGAATATACTATTTTGAACAGTTTGACACGCTCTAAAAGGGCGCGTTGGGTAGTCAAAACCAGTTGAATGACCTCAGAATGCCATGAAATCATACAAAAACAACCATGGTGTGAATTGTAAAATGTTTGGGTAGAAGAAATGTCAATCAAAGGTGTCTTTTGACCGCGGTGACCGAAAACACATTTTCGGGGTCTTAAAACACCAAAACGGTGTGTAATGGTCAAATTCAAAGAAAACGTGTTCAGAATGACTTGAAATCACCTGAAAACAATAGGAATAATATTCGTATCATGTAGGAGGATACGACATGTCAATCAGACGTGTGGTGTGCGCGGTACGATTGAATAGACTGTTTTGAACAGTTCGACAGGCTCTAAAAGGGTGCGCTGGGTGGTCAAAACCAGCCAAATGACCTCGGAATACCATGAAATCATACAACAACAACCATGGTGTGAATTGTGAATTGTTCGGGTAGACGACATGTTAATCAAAGTTTTTTTAACCACGGTGACCAGAAATGCATTTCCGGAGTCATAAAACGCCAAAACGGTGTGTAACGGTTGAATTCAGAGAAAATATGCTCAGAATGAATTGAAATTATAGGAAAACAATAGAAATATTATTCGGCACATGTAAGAGGGGACGACATGTCAATCAGACATGCGGTGTGCGTGGTATGACCGAATATGCTGTTTTGAACAGTTCAGTGCACTCTAAAAGGGCGCGTTGGGTGGTCAAAACCATCCGAATGACCTCAGAATGACCTAAAATCATACGACGACAACCGTGGTGTGAATTGTGAAATTTTAGGGTATAATTCATGTCAATCGGAGGTGTAGTTTGACCGCGGTGACCGAAAATGCATTTCCGGGGTCATAAAACGCCAAAACGGCGTGTAACGGTCGAATTCAGAGAAAACGTGCTCAGAATGACATGAAATCACGCAAAAAAATAGGAATAGTATTCATGACATGTAGGAGGAGATGAAACATCAATTGGACATGTGGTGTGTGTGGTACGACTGAATAATCTATTTTGAACAGTTTCACACTGTATGCGTGGAGAGCATTCCTTTTTAGACCACAAAACACTTTCATAAGCCAAATCAAAGACTCCAAAACAAGAAAAAAAATCCAAAAATGATAACATTTCTTAAAATGGTGGTTTTAAATTATTATATCACCCATAATTTGATGCATGATTTAATTTTATTATATATATATTAACTGAATAAATATGTTTAATTTAAGTTTATTTTGTTTTGTTGTTTTTTTGTATCTTATTGTAGGTTTATTGAAGCAGAAGATTGAAATGGATTTAGATCGTTGAAGTAGATCTGTCATTTATTGTTTATGATGATCTTGATGTTTATGCTGTTTGGAATTTGTTTTTTTTATGATTTTTACCTTGTTTTTGTTGATTGGTAACTGTGAATTTTTTTTTTAAAAAAAATTCTCACGGATAGAGACCGCCATTAGAGATCGCTATAGATTGGCCGAGCATTAGAACAGAGACCCCCAGTGGAGGTCGCTGTAGATCGGCCGAGGATCGGTACAGTGACTTCCAGTGGCAGTCGCTTTTGTTCGACCGAGCAATAGGTCAGCGACTGCCTGACGGTCCCTGCAGGCTGGATTTTCAGCCTCCTTCAGCGACTGCCAATGGCAGTCACTGTAGGCCTACTACGATGGGCCTAAAGCGGCCACCATTGGCAGTCACTGAGCGGTCGCTATAGGCCATTAGTGACCACCATTGGCGGTCAGTAATGGCTGAATTTTTAGTAGTGAATGATGTCTTGAAATTGTGAACATTCACCAAAATACACATCATCACTAGAGCTTGGGATTGTGGTGACCCCAAAACATGAAAATTATTTATGGTCAATCCATTGATGGAAGTAAACTTGAGTGCTTTCATTTGATCCCCATGTATCATCCATTATCAACATGTATATTTTCCTACCTTCTCAATTCCATAAGGTTAATATATGAGTAAAAATAGAAAAACAAATCTCCCAGTGACTTATGGTCGGTGCCAATGTCCTGCATCCCGCCTGAGAAATGGAAACACATATAGAAGAAAATTAAATTAAGATATTGATAAGTATTAACTGAAATACGGAAATAGATAGTTCAAATATACCAATCTTGGACGGTCACAAAATTTTTGATCCCACCATCCCTTTCCACTTCCATGGATAATTCCTATGTCGGTGAAGGACAACCCTAAGTGCAATGCAGTGAATTCCATGCATTAGCCCTGGTACAGTCCCTTACAGGCACTTAGTGCTGCATGTGTAATTATTTCCCCCTTTATCTATTGTTGATGTCAAATTTAGGGAGTTCAAGCATTATAGAAAATTTTAAGATTTTATTTTAGCGGGTTGATGAAAGAATCATTTCCAAGTACTTGAAATGGGATGGAAGATTTTCATGGTCCCTTGAAAACAAAACGATACACCAAAAACCTTCCTCCTAAAACTATAATGGTAGGGTTGCTTTCAGTTTCACCACATGCTGCCTCCCATGTCTTAAGAAATTCCGGCCCATGAAAGTAAAAGGTCGATTTATTAACTTTATTGGCTATCACACTATATGAATATAAAAAAATAAATGGAAATATTTTTACCCAGGAAGCATCATTGGTTCCACCCACGATTAATAATTGGAAGTTTGTTGAATGCCCAAGGAAATCCAAGAAGTGGAATATGAAATCTCATGAAAGTCCATATACTAAAGTTGATAAGGGGAAGAAGACCCAATTTCCTTCTTGTAACAAGTGTGGAAAGAGGCACCAAGGGAAATGTCACAAAGTACTAGGATATGTTTTAAGTGTGGAAAGGAAGGGAACAAAGTATCCAATTTCCATGAAATAATGGATAATGTGATGGATGGAAACAAAGTTCCATCTAAGGAATCTTACACAGTTCTATGCTATAAATGTGGAGAAGTCAGACATTACCCAATACAGTGCTCTATTCCAAGGGCTGAGAACCATGATGAGCATAAAAAATAACCATGATCAAGGGAGCATGGGAATTCCTATGGACAGTGATGAATGAATCACATATAACCACTACTTCAAAGTAGTGTATGTCTTAATGTATTTCAATTCATATCCTATTAGTATATATTTTATTTTTTCAAAGAATATTGAGTCCTCAGTAGAAATGATATTAAATCATTAGGAAAAAACTTCTATAAGTTTTGTATCACATGTTGAAGTTTGTGGGAAAATTCTTCTTGAAAATTTTATAAGTCTCCCTTTGATAGAATTTGAGGAAAAAAGACAAAGTCGTTGATTATGCCTCAAGGAAGTTGAAAATTAATGAGAAAAACTAACCCATGCAGGATCTGGAGTTGGCGGCAGTGATCATTGCGTCAAAAATCAGGCAGCATTATCTCTTTGGGGAGAAGTGTGAGATACATACGGATCACAAAAGCCTCTAGTATATATTCACACAGAAAGATCTGAACATGATCTAATTAATATGGTTAAATCTGATAAAAGACTATGAATTCTCAATCCATTACCACCTTGGTAAAGCAAACAAGGTGGCAGATGATCTAAGTAGAAAGAACCCAATGATTCTATCATTTATGAGAATTTAAAAGGATCAAATATTCTTAGATTTGATGAAGATGGACATGGGAATCATAAAGAAAGGAACATCATAAATTATTTAACAAATTATTGCTCAACCGTCTCTTTTAGAAAGGTTAAAGTATTCTCAAAAGGATAATGCGGGAATTCATAATAAAGTGGAGACTATCAGAAAATAGAAATACATGGAGTTCAATGTTAATGAATAAGGAATTATGAGATTTGGGTCAAGACTATGTGTTCCATCAAATATGGAGTTAAAGAAAGAACTTTTAGATGATGCACATAGTTTAACTTTATCCATTCACCCAGGAAACAAAAAGATGTATCGAAATATTTGAGATAATTATTGGTGGGATAACATGAAGAAGGAGATCGCTGAGTATACATCAAAGTTCGTGGTATGTCATCAAGTGAAGGATGAGAGGAAAAAGTCTAAGGGGATGATGCAACCATTACCCCTACCAACATGGAAATGGGAGAACATCAACATGGAGTATGTCATCAGAATTTCTAAGAAATTCAAAGAAAACAATTCTATTTATGTTGTTGTGGATCGTCTTACAAAGACTTCACAATTCATTACAATTCGAGAGGATTTCTCATTGGATCAACTGGTATGGATATAAATCAATTTTTCATATATATCAATCAAAATTTTATTAATATATATATATATATAACATATAAAATGGAAGTAGTTAATTGAAAATATAACCTAAAGTATACCACTATAAAGACCCATTAAATTGGAAACAATAATTCCATTTGCTATAATCAATGATTCAAAATGTGTTATATTAATTGCATGTTGATATTTCTCAAAAAATATATCAAAACCATGTTATTTGTTAATTACATATAAAATGTATCAAATTAGACACTATGGGACAAAATATTCACTTAGTGTAGAAAAAATTAGTAATTGAATGTACTATATTGTAGTCAACTATAATTATTTAAATTCTAGAAAAAACCATTTGATACCATGCCATCTAAATGTCTACATCAAAAGAAAAAATCATAAGTTTAAATCAGGCGATGTAGTAAAGAATAATTAGCCTAGTATTTAGTTTTTATTAATAAGTTAATAATAGTGGTGAAAATATATTTAAAGAATAAAAATCCAACAAGAAAAAAGTTATTTGTTTTCTTAACTATAATTAACTATCTATGCATTAAAATTACAATTAAAATATGGGTCCTTTATAAAAAAGAGGGGATCACCTTTTTGTGGATCCAATTATAGAATATTCATTAATGCTTGCGTCATATACAATTGTATTTGAATGTATATTGTGTTAGTGGATATGCATAATCCAGAATAAAATCCTACATAAAATGTAACAGATGGTCCCTTCTTAGTACCATCCCATATAATAACATAGACGTGAACTAATAATTACACATCAATATTCAGGAGATATATCTATTTTTATAAAACTAGTAGTAAAAAAATTCATATACACTATTTATATGATAAATAATTTTATTCCTTGAATCATATCAACAATCACATGAATCATGATTCTTACGTGGATGTTTAGCCATCCTCAATTGAAATTACATAATTATTTTTACTGGGGTCTACATATAAGAGTAAAACCTCTAAATAAACATTATATGGATGCATAATATATCAATTATTAACAATATATATGAAAATTTTATCAATCTAAAATTATATAGATTCATTAAATACCCATATGAAAGTTAAATAAAGAAATAATATCATAATCCTTTAATATAACAAATGGAATCATAGTTGGTATTTTGTCTCATCTAGAGTAAAGGAAGATAATATGGTTAGAGAAAAGTAGTTATATTTGTCTCACTTAATGATGGAAAGTAGATACAAAAAGGTGGTAGAAATAAGGATAAGTTAGGTGTCATGACCCAACCCTACTAATCTCAAACCGCAACTACCCCAAGCCCACCTCCATAGGCCTGGGGCTGGCGACAAGTGCCAAAGGCATAACGATCTCAGGGAGGCCTTCTCCTAAGTACCTGCACAAATACACACAACCCAATCAATGCATAAGTACAGAGTAAAAAAAGAAAACCAAAGGAGAAACAACTATAACTCAACCACAGTCATGCATCAACTTCTAAATAGAAGAAGTAAAGTAATGAAAAGTACAAACAAGGAAACTGAATAGAAAAATGAAAAAACATGCGCCAAACCGAAAGGTGGCACAACCCGGCAATAGGTAAACAAAAGTAAACAACTGGAGAGTCCCACACCTGAAAACTCTACTGCAACCCCGGTACATGGCCCAAGCTCTTATGCCCTCTACACTCCTCCGTAGTCACGATCGACATGTCCGTCGTCTGCAAGGGCACACCAGGTGGGGGCAAAGCCCAAGCAGGGGTGAGTATAAAAATACTCAGTAGGATGCCCCAAAAGCTCGAGGGAACAACAAAAGAGGCACTAAAGAGGTGAGCAGTAGACAAAACAAAGAATAGTGAAAGAGTATAGTAAATAGAGTGCATCTCAACCCAACAAGAGAAAGGAAAAAAGACTCATCCAAACGCAAGGAGCTAGAAACGGAAAGCACGTGGCATACCTCACACATCTTCACTCCTCCTAGAAGGAGAGTAAATGAACCCAAGGAGTGGGAACAAAAGTAGGGTGTATATGTATATATATATATATATGCTCAACAAGAAACCCGAACGAGGGCGTAAGGGGATCTCCATCTCCAAGATCAGCCCAAGAATGGTTGCCAACTATTCTAAGGATATCCATCACTGATTCCCAAATGTCCTACATGCCAAATTTGTCTCATCGTTGAACCGTACAACCAAGGGTCCCGCTCCGGTAATCACAGAAAAAAGTCACTGACTAGCCTCATAGAAAGGGCTGAGTCTGAAAAAAGTAATCGGGTAATGCACTGCCCAGCCCAGCTGGAGGGTAAACCCTAAGAGGTTTTCGGGTAACCCACTACCCTGTCCAGCTGGAGGGTAATCCCTAAGGTCAACAGGTAACCCACTGCCCAGCCCAGCTGGAGGGTAAACCCTAAGGTCAACGGGTAACCCACTGCCCATACTAGCTGGAGGGTAAACCCTAAGGTCAATGGGTAACCCACTTCCCAACACCACTGGAGGGTAAACCCTGATACGCCAGTGGTTAACCCACAGCCCAGCCCCGTTGGAGGGTAAACTCAGAACTGGTCCGATAACTCTGCACTGCCTGTTCCATCACTTGGTGTCACTAACATCGCTACCGTGCTTTGGTTCTAAGTGTGTCAAAGGAACCTCCGACCAACTCCCTTTCATGTTTCCACATTTAATGAGATCTCGAATGAGGCTCCGCACACCCAAACAGATTACGCCATTGCAATCCTCATGGAAAAGCATGCGAGATAGACTATTTACTCGATCGAAATAGACTCCTGATGAAAAAGTTATTCAACATCGCTTTATGCCCATACGACATCTCATGGGGTAACACCTCGGTCCTGAAAAAGGTTGGTTGAACTGCGGAATCATGATGCTCTTGGAAAAACACGCAAAGTCAACTATTCATTCTTCCCGAACGGACGTCTGATGAAAAAGCCGCAAAAGCTGCACGCAGCTTGAATGATGACCCATGGGCCCATGCCTCAACTCCGACTTTAATGCCTAAAACCACCCTGGATGACTTTTTCTCGAATCTAGGGTCACAACGCTTCTGAAGACGCCTAAAATGGACTCTGGATGTGCTCTTTCCATCCAAAACAAGAATCTCGGTGAGGTGCTAAATAACACTTAATGGGCATGTCACACCACCAAGCCCCCATCTCGGGAATTAAAAATCCTCAAGACCATCTCAAAAACTCTGTCTCGATCCTAGGATCTCGTTTCCGTAGACGAAACATAAATCCGATAATCGGTTTGAGAGTTATAGGCATTTTAACGCCAATGGATGAAGATGGGGTGGGCTGGACCGGTTCGGCCAGTCCATCCCTTTAGACCGGCGGTTCGCGGCTCGTCCGCCCGGACTGTCCAGTCCACCGTGGCCTGCAGTTCACCACGCGGGCCACACTGCTTCACTCGAACCAGATTAAGTCGGTCCGGATATTTTCCAAGGGACCCGCATTTTGCGGGTCTCGGTCTGCTCCCGGGGTCACGACGACCTCGGTCTCCCACTACACGCCGACCGACAAAGTCAGCCACCTATGCCCCTGGCCTCTTGCGTGTGCCGACGACGCCGCCTCCCACTATCGCTCACCTGCATCCAGCCGCGCCACTGCCTGAGGACCCACCGCGCCGTCGCCGTCCCGGACCACCTGAGGAGCCACCGCTGACGGTACTCACTGGATCGTCGCGCGGAGCCGCCAGACCACCCTGGAACCATCGGAAAACATGGGATTTTTTGTTTTGGCCAGAAAACTTCCCGGGGTCACCCCAGACACCCCGAGACTCAAAATTTTGATCTGAAAGAATCGTTGGAAAGCTCGTATCGAGCCCTACTCAAATAAGGCCTTCGCATGATAATTAAACTGCATTTCGATGCTATAAATTGAGTTCAAAGAAGATGCGGTAATTTAAAATGAAAACGCAATGATCCTACCTCACAGGGCATAGCCCGTCCCTTCACAAATGATCCGCTGGAGCCACAACCACCTTAGAGAGGTGGGGAGAGGAGCTTGAAGAAGGTGGAGGTTCTTGTTGGGAGAGCTTTGACCAAAGAAATTCCAAGGGGGAAGAAGGGGGGTGTGTTTAAGTAGGGAAAACTTAATTAAAATTTAATTAATTTTAAACACCCACCAGTAGGCCTGTACCCGAACTCTCAACGAGGTCGAGGTTAAGCTGCTCCTAGGGTAAAATCTATGTTATGAGCGAAACGGTGGTCTCAGAATTTTAATTTGAGCCAATGTTCAGATGTTATAAAGTTCATGCCCGAGTACACTAAATTAAAAAAATTCCCCTGGTGGCGTTTTCCACAAAAGGGCCACGCCCGTGAAATTTACACCTCTCTTAGGGTAAAAGGCAGGCTTCGGAACGGTGCCCTCAATTTTCCCCACTGAGCAACCATTTAGGTGTTATTCTATTTATTTGGCATTTCTAGTGTGAACACACTTGAAATTCAATTCCGGACACACCGGGGCTTGGAATCACACTCCATCTGAATGCCCTGCTCTGGAATAACATGAAGAAAAGAAGAAAAAAATTCAAAGTCTTACAGGCTCAAAACTCGGGTTCTTACATCATTCCCTTATTTGGGTTTTTCGTCCCAGAAAAACAAAACTACAAAAACAACTCGGGACACTAATCCCACATCTAGCTCTCCCATTCCCAGGTGCTCTCCTGCACCCTCCCATGCTGCCACAACACTCGAACCAAAGGGATGGTTCATACACACAGATTCTGCTCCTGTTGATCCTCAATCGCCACCGGGTGCTCCGGAAAGGTGGCTCCATCCTCAATGTTCAGATTTCCCCAGTCGATGACATGCATGGGGTCATGCACATATTTCCTCAGCTGCGACACATGGAAGACATCATGCACTCTCTCTAGCTGTGGGGTAGAGTAATACGGTAGGTAACCTTGCCAACCCTACACGTGATCTCAAAAGGCCTGATGAACCTCAGGGATAGCTTGTCTCCCCGGCCGAACCTCCGTGTTCCATGCCGCAGGGAGACTCTCAAAAAGACATGCTCCCCATGCTCAAACTCCAAAGTCCTACGATGATGGTCTGCGTAGGAATTCTGTCTGATTTGAGTCATCCTCATTCACTCAAAAATGACTTGTACCTTCTCCTTCATCGCCCACATCAACTCTGGGTCCACGAGGGAGGTCTCCCCAAACTCCATCCAATACAACGGTAACCTGTAGGGTCTCCCATAGAGGGCCTCAAAAGGTTACATTCTGATAGTAGAGTGGTAACTGTTGTTATATGCAAACTCCAACAAGGGTAGGTGATCCTCCCAGCTTAGGAAAAAGTCTAACACGCATGCCCTGAGAATATCCTCTAACACCTGGATAGTGCACTCAGTCTACCCGTCCATCTGGGGGTGAAAAGTTGTACTCATCCGCAACTGAGTCCCGAATGCCTCCTACAAGCCTCACCAAAATCGCAATGTAAACCGCGCATCATAGTCAGAGACAATCGTCGAGGGTACTCTATGAAGGTGGACAATCTCCCGAATGTACAACTTCCCTAGAATCTCCACCGAGCTCTGCTCCCTGATGGAAAGGAAGTGCGCCGAATTTGTGAGTCAGTCCACTATCACCCAAATGGAATCATGGCCCTTAACTGTGCATGGAATCCCTAGGACAAAGTCCATAGATATGCCATCCCACTTCCACTCCGGGATATCAAGGGGCTGCAACAACCCTGCCTGAACTTGATGCTCTGACTTCACCTACTGACAGGTAAGACACCGAGAAACAAACTCAGCTATGCTCCGCTTCATGCCAGTCCACCAAAACTACCACTGAAGGTCTCTGTACATCTTCCCCACACCGGGACATACATCCAAGGGAGAAGTGTGAAATTCCCACATTACCTCATCCCGCATCTCCACTGGTACTACAACTCTCCCCTGGAACAGGATCTCATGATTCCCTCCTTTAGAATAACTCTCGGGTGTATCGCCCGTGGATATCTGATCATGCAGTACCTCGCTGTTGACATCCCCCAGCTGCGACTCTTGCACACGCTCAAGGAGCGAAGGATTCAACATCATAGACTGCAGAAAAGCCATACCCTCCTGCTCTACCAAGGTCAGTTGTAGGGAATCCAACTGCTCTGAAGCCTCCCTCACTAGACGAGCCTATGACTTCTTGCTAAGGGCATTTTCTACTACGTTTCCCTTCCCTGGAGTGTAGATTATCTTGAAATCATAGTCATGTAGAAACTCAAGCCAGTGCCTCTGCCTCAGATTCAGATCCCTCTGAGTGAAGATGTACTTGAGGCTCTGGTGGTCTGAGTAGACCACAAAACACTCACCCAGAAGGTAGTGTCTCCATAACCTCAAGGTGAAGACTATCGATGCCAGCTCCAAGTCGTGAGTCGCATAATTCTTCTCATGGGGCCTTAACTGCCTTGATCCATATGCAATCAATTCCCGCTGCTACATCAGCACGCACCCGAGTCCAACTCCTAAAGCGTCGCAGTATACAACGAACTCAATGCCCTCCTATGGCAGCCTCAACAAAGGAGCACTAGTCAGCCTCTGCCTCAACTCCTCGAAGGACTTCATGCACTGATCAGTCTAGGTGAATGGTCATCCCTTCCACGTCAATGCGGTCAAAGGGGAAACAATCCTGGAGAAGTATTCCACGAACCTCCTGTAGTACCCTACCAAACCAAGGAATCTCCTCACCTCAGACGCATTCTTGGGTGGATCCCAAGCAAGAACTACCTCTATCTTTGCAGGATCTACGACTAAACCCTATTCCAAAATGACGTGCCCCAGAAATTGAACCTCATGAATCTATAACTGACACTTCAAGAGTTTTTCAAATAGCTGGTGCTCCTGGAGTAAGTCTAGGACCATCCTCAAATGATCTATGTGCTCCTCCTCCGTTGCAGAGTAGATGAGTATGTCATCAATAAAGACAACCACAAACCGGTCCAAGTATGGCTGGAAGATCTGGTTCATCAAAGCCATGAAGATGGAAGGGGCATTAATCACACCAAAGGGAATCACCAAAAAGTCATAATTCCCATAACGATAACGGAAAGCCAACTTCGGGATATCATCCTCACGAATCCACAACTAGTGTTAGCCGGATTGAAGATCAATATTGGAGAACCACTTCGCACCTCTCAACTGGTCGAAGAGGTCTTCAATCCTCAAAAAAGGGTACTTGTTCTTTATCATGGCCGGATTCAGGTGATGATAATCCACACAAAGCCATAGGCTCCCATCTGCCTTCTTCACAAACAAAACCGGAGATGCCCAGGGGGACACACTAGGCCTGATGAATCCCTTCTCACGAAGGTCGTCCAACTGAAGTTGTAGCTTCCGAAGCTCTTTGGGTGCCATCTGATAAGCCACACATGATATCGGGGCAGTCCCCTGCTGCAAGTCAATGTAGAACTCCATCTCTCGCCTTATAGGTTGTCTTGGGACATCCTCAGGAAAGATGTCCATTTGTCCTGTTGCAAGTACCCGGAGGTGGTAAATACTATTTGCGACGGGACAATTACCCGTCGCAAAAAACTATTCCGCAGGTGTTATTTGCGACGGGTATCGTCACCAATACTGGCGGCGGTAAATAGGCTTTTGCGACGGGTAATTGTCCGCCCATCGCAAGTACCTGGAGGTGGTAAATACTATTTGCGACGGGACAATTACCCGTCGCAAAAAACTATTCCGTAGGTGTTATTCGTGACGGGTCCCGTCACCGATACCGGCGGCGGTAAATAGGCTTTTGCGACGAGTAATTGTCCGCCCGTCGCAAATACCCTTTTAACCACCTCCGGTATTTAATGCGGGCAAAGGTATTTGCGAAGGGACTCGTCACAAATACCGGTGGCGGTAAATAGAAATTTGCGATGGGGATATCCACCCGTCGCTAATGGTATGTCGGCAGGCAGCTATTTGCGACGGGCCCGTCGCAAAAACCCTTTTAACTGTTGCCCGTAATTAATGCGGGTGAAGGTATTTGCGATGGGAACCCATCGCAAATAAGACCGTCGCAAATATTCTAACCTATATATACCCCCATCCATTTTTTTCAAATCATTCAGATCTTTCTTCTTATTCTTCCTTTTCTCTCTTTAAATTTTTGTTCTAAGTAGAATTTTTTTTCTTTTAATTTTTTCTTACGAGAAGAAAAGAGAAGGAGTTAGGAATTGCGAAGGAGTTAAGAGGTGCAAACTGAGAAGGAGTTAGGAGGTGCAAACTGAGAAGGCATTTATAGTTTAAATTATTTTTAATTGTTAATTTTATTTTTAATTGTTAATTTTAATTTTTTTAATATGTTTATATAGCTATATAGTATAATTAGATTATTTCGTTGTACCAAATAGTCCTTGTTTGGATACGAACAAGTAGAGGTGGCTCTGACACAGATGTACTTAGGAGTGAAAACTCTGACAAGGTGTTTCGAGCTCAACTCGGGGTAACCTGATACACGACAACGAGCCTTGGTGCACTCTTGGTTCGACACCCCCGGATGATGTTTTGGTAATAATTAGAAATAAACATATTAAATTAGAAATAATTAGAAAAAGGTATATTTAATTAGGAATAATTATATGATTATTAAAAAATTAATAAATAATTAATTAGGAAACAATTAGAAATAAAATAATTAAAAAACAATTAGATATAAAATAATTAGGAAACAATTAGAAATAAAATAATTAGGAAACAATTAGAAATAAAATAATTAAGAAATAATTAGAAATAAAATAATTAGGAAATAATTAGAAATAAAATAATTAGGAAGCAATTAGAAATAAAATAATTAGGAAACAATTAGAAATTTAATAATTAGGAAACAATTAGAAATTAAATAATTAAGAAACAAATAGAAATTAAATAATTAGGAAACAAATAGAAATTAAATAATTAGAAAACAAATAGAAATTAAATAATTAGGAAACAAATAGAAATAAAATAATTAGGAAACAAATAGAAATAAAATATCAATAATTAGGAAACAAATAGAAATAAAATAATAATAATTAGGAAACAATTAAAAATTAAATAATTAGGAAACAAATAGAAATAAAATAATTAGGAAACAAATAGAAATAAAATAATAATAATTAAGAAACAAATAGAAATAAAATATTAATAATTAAGAAACAATTAGAAATTAAATAATTAGAAAACAAATAGAAATTAAATAATTAGGAAACAAATAGAAATTAAATAATTAGGAAACAAGTAGAAATTAAATAATTAGGAAACAAATAGAAATTATATAATTAAGAAACAAATAGAAATTAAATAATTAGGAAACAAATAGAAATTAAATAATTAGGAAATAAATAGAAATTAAATAATTAGGAAACAAATAGAAATTAAATAATTAGGAAAGAAATAAAATAATTAGGAAACAAATAAAATAATTAGGAAACAAATAAAATAATTAGGAAACTAAATAGTTAGGAAAAAATTAGAAACTAAATAGTTTGGCAAAAATTAGAAATTAAATAGTTAGGAAACAATTAGAAATTAAATAGTTAGGCAACAATTATAAATTAAATAGTTTGGAAACAATTTGAAATTCGGGAAACGAATAAAATAATTAGGATAATTAGGAAACAAATAAAATAATTAGGAAACAATTAGCAAGAATGAATTAGAAATTAAATAGTTAGGAAACAATTAGAAATTAAATAGTTAGGAAACAAATAGAAATTAAATAGTTAGGAAACAATTAGAAATTAAATAGTTAGGCAAAAATTAGAAATTAAATAGTTAGGAAACAATTAGAAATTAAATAGTTAGGAAACAATTAGAAATTAAATAGTTAGGAAATAATTAAAAATTACATAGTCAGGAAACAATTAGAAATTAGGGAAACAAATAAAATAATTAGGATAATTAGGAAACAAATAAAATAATTAGGAAACAATTAGAAAGCGTGATTGACCGCTCATTTACCTCAATTTTCTTTTCATTTGTGTGTTGAGGCTTGATATGAAACTTCTGCCTCCACATGTACTATTTGATTTTACTGTCAAAATTATCAACCTCCTCACCAACATAGAGGTGAGGAGGTTTATAATTTTGACAGTAAAAGGAAATACTACATGTGGAGGTAGAAGTTTCCTGTCAACCTCAACGTACAAATGAAACAAAAATTGACGTAGATGAGCAGTCAATCATGTTTGTTACAATTATCAATATTTTCAACAATTTTTGCTTTATTCTTAACATGTTCACATCTTAAAAGGTCGCCAATTTTCAGGTCATGCCTAATAAAAAGTTTGCGTCAATCGTATCCAATTTAAACTCTATAATTGTTCTTGCTTGGTTGATCACCTCGCTAGTAGCGTTGCAATAGGACAATCCAAATAATGTCTTTCTCATCTATAAGAATCATATCACATGAATTTTTACATAGACCATTATTTCTTGAAAAATTAAGGGAAATATATTGAATTTCTCTTAATTTTTTAAGGAAGAATGATCTATATAAAGGGTCATGTGAAATGATTCTTAAAGATGAGAACGAAATTACTTGTGTCGTCCTATTGCAACACTACTTGCGAGGTGATCAACCATGTAAGGACAATTATAGAGTTTAAAATAGACATGGTTGATGCAAACTTTTTATTGGGCATGACCTGAAAATTGACGACTCTTTAAGATTTGAACATATTAAGAATAAAGAAAAATCTGTTGGAAATATTGAGATTTGTAATAATTAGTAATAATTAGTAATAATTAGTAATAATTAGTAATAATTAGTAATAATTAATCAAAAATCAAATAAATTCAAGTACATGGTTATAAATTGGCACAATTTCCAGCAGATTGGCGGCTACCTTTTGTTCAAAGTCTCATATCTTTGCTACTTTCTTCCACTGAAATCAGTATAAAAAATGTGCTCTCACGTATGTCAGAGAAATTTTTTCTTACTGATTTCAGTCGGGAGAAAGTTAAAAAAAGATGAGCCTTCGGACAAAAGAGGCTCTTTTCCCTGACGACTCATCTCCTTACAAGAAGATGAGTCGTCAGGAAAAAGAGCTGCCACAAATCCGCTGGAAACAAATAAGAATAATTAGTAATATAATCTCCACAATGATGATTACAAAATTTTATTTTATTATTCAAGCATATTTCATTTTGCCAAGTATTTATAAGTATTTCTAAATTAATAATAATTAGTGGGGATGATTACAAACTAACTGTGTCGCCTATAATTATTAGTAATTACTAAGAAATAACTGTAATTATGTATCTTCTCTTTTTAGGATATTGTTTTTCTTATATAAAATTATTTAACAATAGTAATGGTTTTAAATTTTTTAGAGACATATATATGAATATGGAACAAGGAAATCGACATCAATCATTATTAGATGATCGTGCTTGGATAAATCAGTGCAGAAATCCAAATGGTTCTAGTTTAAATCCTGTATATGTTGATGGTGTTGAAGCTTTATTATCATTTCCATCATCAAAACCAGAATTTGTTTAAGAAGGGACAATTAAGTGTCCTTGTAAAAAATGTGCTCTGAGAATGTTTGAGACATTTGACATCGTTGGACAACATCTCTTGCGTTATGGTTTTCAATCAGATTATATTTTTTGGTATCAACACGGTGAACACAGTTCCAGAGAAGATACTAATAATTTGATTCTGGATCCATCAAGGTTTCATAATTTAGTACATGATGTTGTAGGGTCATCCGTTCAACAAACTGAAATAGAGGATGATGTTGATTTACCTCCCGAGTTGGCACCATCTGGATTTGCTGAGTTGTTCAGGTCTGCTGAGGATGCATTATATCCTGGTTGCAAGATAACAAAATTAGAAGTAGTTGCAAAATTTATGGCTATTAAATCAGATAATGGAATGTTAAATAACTATTTTGGTCAGATATTTTATTTGGTTAAATCACTATTACCTGAAGGAAATGTACTGCCTGCTAATTATTATGAGAGCAAGAGACTGGTTCGTAATCTGGGCCTTAGTTATCAGAAGATCCATGCATGTTCAAACGATTGTATCTTATACTCTGGTGAAAATGAGTCGTCGGATAGTTGTCTCACATGTGAACAATCGAGGTATAAATAAGCTCAATCAGGGAAGTCTGGATTGATTCCTGTAAAACAGTTGAGATATTTCCCGCTTACACCCAGGTTGCAGCATTTATTTATGTCTCAGAACACAGCGACAATGATGTTATGGCACAAAACCAATATTTAAAATGGTAAAAGCTTGATTAATCCATATAATGTTGATTCAGGGAAACATTTTTATCAAGTGCATCCATCTTTTTCTTTAGAATCCCGGAATGTGCGATTGGGTCTTTCTACGGACAGTTTTTGTCCATTTGGATCTTTTGGTAGTCAGTATTCCTGTTGGCCTGTCTTTATAACTCCGTAAAATTTTCCTCCATGGATTTTGATGAAAGAGCCTTATATCTTTTTGACATTATTAATCCTAGGACATCTGAAAAAGAATATTGATGTTTATTTGAAACCATTAATTGATGAGTTAAATTTATTGTGGAGTCATGGTGTTGGTACATATGATGCTGCTGTGAAACAAAATTTTGTAATGAAAGCTTCTTTGATGTGGACAATTTGTGACTTCCCGACATATGGCATGTTATCTGGATGGAGTACACATGGTCCAAAATCATGTCCTTACTGTATGGGAGACAACAAAGCATTTACGTTCGTGAATGGAAAAAAACCTTGCTATTTTGATTGTCATCGCATATTTCTTCCAATTGATCATCATTTTCGGAGGAATAAATCTCATTTCAGAAAAGGAAGAATTGAAAGAGATAAACCTCCAAAAATGATCTCAGGTACAGAGTTACAATCAGTTTTATTTTCATTACCTTCCATCACTTTTGGACCGACAATAAACCAACAGAAAATTCATGGCTTTGGGAAAGAACACAATTGGACAAAATGGAGGATTTTTTAGAATCTTCCATATTGGTCTGATTTGTTGGTCCGACACATGTTGGATGTCATGCATATTGAGAAGAACTGTTTTGATAATTTATTTCATACAGTTTTGGATACACCGGGTAAAACCAAAGATAATGTAAAGGCACGATTAGATCTTGCCCAAATTTGCAGGCGACCAGAACTTGAATTGTTCGAAAATGTCAGATCACAAATATTAATGAATCCAAAATCAGCTTATACACTGACCAAAGAGATCCACTTATTATTTTTTCAGTGGATTGCAGATTTGAGACTTCCAGATGGCTATGCTTCCAACTTGGGCAGATGTGTTAAAAATGGTCATATTACCGGATTAAAAAGTCACGACTGTCATGTTATAATGGAAAGACTTATGCATATTGGATTAAGAGGTTTGTTGAATTCTAATATTTGGGATTCGATAACAGATATATCATATTTTTTCCGAGACATGTGTGCGGCGACAACAGACTACGATACACTAAGAAAACTAGAAGAAGCTGTTGTTGTAATTATATGCAAACTGGAAAAAATCTTTCAGCCGGATTTCTTTGACTCAATGGAACATTTGATATTAAATTTTACACATGAAGAAAAATGTGGAGGTTCGGTTCAGTTTCGATGGATGTACCCATTTTAGAGATGCATGCAGAAATTGAAGAAAAAAGTCCATAACAAAGCATCAGTTGAAGGCTCAATTGCTGAAGCTTATTTGCAAAAGGAAATTGATTTATTCTTCTCTCATTATTTTGAATCTGAATATCCCTCAAAATTTAACAGTATGAGCCAAAATGAGGGGAATGTTGATGATGATATGAACAATCAATTATCATTTGTCAATCAGCCCGAACTTGGCTTTAGTGGAGTTTATGATAGATGGCTTTCAGATGATGAACATCATAGAGCTCATACATATGTTCTACTCAATTGTGAAGAAATGTCACCAATTGTACAGTGAGTGATCCTATCCCTTATTCTATAGATTCTGTTATAGTAAATTAATAATATTGTATTTGTAGGTTATATGATGATCATATCAAGAAACAATTTCCACAAATTACAGCAGCTGGCTTAGAAGAACATCGACAAAAATTTTTTTCCTATTGGTTTCAAAAACTGGTAACATACATTCTTTTTTGGTTTTACATATAAAATCAATTTATTACTTGTAATAGTGATAAATGTTTTACAAATTTTCAGGTATCTGTACATGCTGATAAGATTGATAGTCGATTGCATATATTGAGTAGCCCACCATCCAAAATGGTTAAATATTATAATTCATATGTGGTGAATGGTTATCGCTATCATACAGGTGCATATGGGGAATCAAAGAAAACAGTGAATAGTGGTGTTTGTTTTAAGGGATCACATCATAGAGATATTGAAGTTGACTTTTACGGCATGCTTGAAGAAATCATTGAACTGTGTTATTTGAGACAGAATTATGTAACAATGTTTAAATGTCGATGGCTGGATACTGAGAGAGGCTTGCGTATTCATCCGACTCATGGAATTGTTGATATTAAACATAAAAGTCTTTTTGCAGTAAATGAACCATTTTTATTGGCTTATCAGGCACATCAAATTTATTATGCAAAATACTGTGCTACTGCAAAAGAGTTGGATGATTGGTGGAGTATAATAAAAGTTAAATCTCGAGAAAATTAGTTTACTCAAACTGAATGTGGTTCAACTGAAGTGCAAGGAAATGAAATTTTTCGGGACACTCCTCAAATCACATCTTTTTCACAAAGAGACATGAATATCTAGGATGACACCCCACAGTTAAGGGTCGATGGTGATGATGTTGTCAATGATGTTACAAGTGAATTTGAAATGACAAGAGATGATGAAAGTGAAACTAATATGGAAATTGATGATGTTGATGAGGAAGATGAAGACATTGACATTGAAAACTATGAAGATGATGATGAAGATGAACATTGACACAGTAAAATTCTGGTTAGAATCATAACAAATATATATCTATACATAATAGTTATTTTCAATTGTTTGCTAATAAAAATCATTTCATGTTTCAGATGGACTCGGAAATGTTTCGTCAGTTGCTGGAGGCTGATCTACCTATGGATGATGAGGTTCTTGAGTCATCTGACCCTCAGGCTGTTGGCACTATAGGGAGCACTTGGAGGGGGTGTGGTCTTGCCAGACTGATGATTCCAGATCCTATCCCAGAGCGACATCCACCTCTTAGATTCGATGCGCGCACACGGTGGTATGGTAACTTGTGTATTTTAGTTATCTTTCATTATAAATTATTAATATTCTAATTTTTTGATTATTTGTTCTTTTTCCATAGTTTTATGCTTATAGCTATTGGACAGGGGAGCGCTATTTTGCGCAATTATTTTTCTCAGCCCTGGCTCACATGTGATCAGATTCCCGCTGATGTGCAGGCCGCCATGTTCGATCATTGGCTGGTACGTAATTAAATATTATTTATTTTGAAATTTAATTCATTAATAACTTTATATCAGGGTTTATGGTATCCCATCAACAAGAGCATGCGTGCCACTATCCAGGCGGCATGGGTGGTGTCTCTACGTGACCGTTTCCGTCAGTTTTTGCATAATTTGAGAAAGACGGCTGTGAAGAAAGCCGGAGTGACAGAATTTGATGAGTCCTATAGAGCCCACCGACCAGAGTACATTTCATCTCACGTTTGGGATAGATTATGTACACACTGTTTGGGTGGTGGGTTTTAGAGGAGATCTGCATTGGGTCAACAGAATCAGGGGAGACAAGAGGTGACGCATCGAGCCGATAGTCGTACATTCAGTGCGCATAGAGATCGTCTGGTAAGTACTTTATTTTTAATATTTTATACAACTTTAAATATAAAAACTTTATTTTATATTCATATAGGAAGCCGAGAAGCCCTGTATTACGACGTACGGCGTTTATCAGAGGATGTACACTGACCCGGCTACTGGAGAGATTAGAGGTGACCGCCTGTATCAGATTATGGTTAGTATTATTTTCTTTTCAGTTTGAAAATTAAATACATATAATATTTTCATTATTTTAATTTCTAATTGAAACTTAAGGAGTCATATGAGGTCGTGACCTCTCAGACACAGGCTGAGAATCAAGACGAGATGGGTGATCAGACTAGTGCCCACCATTTTGATGAGACGACATGGATGCAGGCGACCCATTATGGCTTTGAAAAGGGCCGAGTAGTTGGTATCGACTCTCATTTGACTCTTACATCTTATTATGGTACTACTGCGATGTCGGCGTCCAGCTCGAGAGGAGCTCGTGGAGAGACATCATCTTCTTCCTCACAGTATCAGGAGCAACTGCGTGCTAAGAGTCAGCTTATAGAGGATTTGCGTCAGGGGCAGGAGAAGATGCGTCAGCAGCACGATGAGGAGATGCGTCGATGGCAGGAGCAGATGCGTCAGCAGCATGATGAGGAGAGACATCGATATGAGGAGCAACATCAGGAGTATATGGAGTATATGCGTCGTTTGACTCATAGTTTAGGGATGAAGTTTCCTCCACCACCTCCTCCAGGTCCTCTAGATTATCCACCCCCCAGTGAATTTTTTAGTTGTAATAAACATTTGTGTTCGTAGTTTATTGTCATATTAACTATTTACAATTCCTCTTTCATATTGGTACAAATATTGCATGATTTAATTTGTTTTTATTTTTTTTAATATTGTATTACTTATTAGTATTATTTTTAATGTCTACTTATTTTATTAATATTACTTTTAATATTTTATATTTATTGTTAATAATGAGAAGTTTATAATTTTATAATTTTATTAATATTAATATTATTAATATTATTTTTTCATAAATATGTATGTTTATTTTAATAATAATAATATTATATTAATTTTTTATATTATTAATATTAGTACTATTATTATTATTTTTTGATATTAATATTTCATAATATATAATATTATATTATTTATATTCATATTATTATTATTTTTATATAATATTATATGATTTGTAATAATTATTTTATTTTATTTTTATTTTTTTTAGTATTTGCGACGGGAATATTTGCGACGGGATTTCCCGTCGTAAATATTTTTTTTACTATGACATTTGCAACGGGAAGAATACCCATCGAGAAAACATTTCTGCGACAGTCTGTCACAAATAACTTTTTTAAATTTCGCATTTGCGATGGGTCAGGAACCCGTCGCAACTAATCTATCTGCGACGGCCCGTCCCAAATACATTTTTTATATATAAACGAAAAACCATTTGTGACGGGAAAAAATACCGTCGCAAAAACTATTTTTTGCGACAGGACCACCGCAAAAACACCTATTTGCGACGCCGTTTTCGGCAACGGGCAATTTGCGATGGCACCCCGTCGCAAAAGACCTTTTGCGACGGGATCCCGTCGCAAATCGTCCATCACAAATATTCAGTTTTCCTGTAGTGTGGGGTATTGTGAGCAAGGTGAAATTGATTAGGTAAAATTTATCATGAAAAAATTTATATAAAAAATTATTAGGAAAAAACTAATAAGCATGATGTTTATCAAATTTATATTATGTGAATATACATTTATATATAATGAACACTGGTTTAAATTTATATTAAAAGTTCAATTATGAGTATATAAAAAATGTGTTTGGGTTTGTGTGTATTCTTTCCATTAAATATTATTAAAAAATATATATTTTAATCATTCATATAATAATATATTTTCATATACAAAATTATATATTTGAAAGAGGTATTAATTAAAAATTTATCATTAAATATTACTCAATAATTTAAATTATGAATATTTTAATTAATCATATATTTATATATGATTGTAATAAAAAATTATATTCTTTTATATGTTTGGTAAAATATATGATATTATTGAATAATTTATTGTAATGGATTTTTATAGTGGTAAAACATTTATGGAAAATGATGAATAATAATAACATATTTGTTTATTGGTAATTTTTTTTAATATAAATTTTTTTAGTGATAGTAAAATATTTTTTTGGAAAAAAAATTTATTACCTATGATTAATATGGAAAAAATTTATTATCTGTTGGAATTAATAATTTTTTCTGATAGATATATTATATGTGATTAATTATCTTTTGGTACAAATCAGTTTTTTTTACAGTGACCCACTCTTACCATTGTATATTGTTTTCCTTTTTTTTTATATTTTTCATGTTATAAGTATGAGTTGTTATATGATATTATTTCCCTATATAAATTTAAAACTTTTACTATATTTTGATCAAGTTTTAATTTCCATTTCACTATTGACAAAATATTTTATTATTTGTTCCCATTTGATCATAGGTTTTTCGTATTTATACCAAATAAGGTGTGATTATAAAATGTTATTGAATATTAATGAAAATAATTCTTTCATATTTTTAGTAAATGGACCCAGTTTCTCCTCAAAATCCTCTTGGAAGGGGTTCCATTTTGATAGAAACTACATCAATTGGTGAGTCACATTGTTCATGCATTTATATGGTCTCATTCCTTTGTTACTTTTATGCCATTTATGTTTATTCCAATTTTTTTTTTAATTTTAAAGTATAGGAAACTTCCTCTCACACTAATTATTACTTATTTGAAAAAAAATTCATTTGGGAACTACTTTCCACCAGCTAAATGATGATTCAAATTCAAACTTTGGGGAGTGGCCTCAATGCATTATCATTCAATAAATGTGCTTATGTGATGTATTATGTGGATTCCACATTCAAAGGTTAACTTAAACTTCATAATGGATGAGGATGTTTGACAAAAAAGTGAGGTTTGGTGGTTTAAGCACTTGACATGTAGTTGGTCGACCGATTCAAGACCCATTATTAATAAACAACAATAATGTGATCCCCTTTCTAACCCATAATTACTCTCAATGGTATCAAAGACAACATTACATCAATCTATTATGGGATTAATATAGTTTCATCTATTTTATTCCCCCCTTCATAACAATGTAATCATGTATTATTTTATTTATTACTCACTTTCAATAAAAAAATTCTTTAAAATACAATAAATGTAAGAACAATTGTTTTATAAAACTAAAAAATCTATTTTATCAATATTTAATTTTTATTTTAAAAATATTAATTTACTAATAATAAAAATATTATTAAATATTATTTTATAAATATTATATATATTATGAAAAGTTAATCTATAAATATTATAAATTTTGTTATACATATTTAATTTTATACATAAAAAATTATTATATTATATTTTTGTTTATGTTTTTATTTAATTACATATTCATCACATAAATACATTTATTATGTTTTATATAAGTATTATTATGCAAATAATATTTATTTAAATATATTTAATAATATTTAATATATATTTATTTTCATTGTATAAATATATTTGAATTATTTTTTATAAAAGTTTTATAAATATATTTCATTACCAATTTTAGTTATTGTAATTATATAATTTTATTTTTTTATATCATCATCATTATAATTTTTTTTAAACATACAACTTTTATCGTTTTTCATTACGCATATTTCATTATTTAAATTTTATAAAAACATTTCCCCAAAATATTTTATATAATAAAATTTATCCATAAAAAATATCAAAATAATAATATTTAAACTAAACCTGATATATCGTATAATAATAATTTTACATCAGACCAATATTAATAAATATAAAATTGAAAAGAAATATGGATTATCAATGGAGAGAATAATAAGAGATTAGATTAAATGAAATTGGTGAGGTGCGAATCAAAGTTGTGGTTGGGGCCACTATAGATTATTTGAGAAATGAAAGATGATTATAAGGAAGGAGTCGATGCGTCGATTGAGGTGGAGGGGTTGTAACTTCTATATTATGTTTATGCCATCACTAATGAGTCATTTCTAAAAGGCAAGTTTCATGTACTATAAAGCAACATTAAGTGCATCCCAAGGAGGTGTGTCAATAATGAGTTGGATAAAAAAATGAAACATTGGATATAAAGTCTTGAGAGATTGTTTGCGACACCTAACTAGAGTGTTGGACAAACTACCAGGGTGTTCACGTGGTATTTTCTCATGTTTTTGTAAGAGGTATTTTTATAGGTTTAATTCGTGTATACATGGTATAGTTTGGAGTCCAAGGAACTTTATAATGAAATTATTAAATCGTTGCCTCGGGTTTTTACCACATATTATTTTTTGGGTTCCCAATATCAAATTTTACTTTTTAGTACCATGTTTTTTTATTCGGTTTTTGTTTTGTTAGTTTAATTAAATTGTCATGATCTTGATGACACTCTCATAACCATAATTTCAACATCAAATATCCTAGAACCACTACTCTGAATACATCCCAATGGTAAAAATGACACAAGAAATTAAATTTTGAAATATGTTTCTAATTTTATTTTTATTTTTCTTTCACAACCTTAAAGTGTCAAAAATGACCTAATATATTAATTGTTGAATCATTGAATAAATTAAAAATACCAATCACTTTTCTTTACTTTTAAAGGTATACACGCCAATCTAAATTAAATTTTTGTATAAAAAGAATCCTCTATTGCCTTTGGATTTTTGTAGCGTAATTGGCATGGAAATCCATTCACTAAATTTTTGATTGATAAAAAAGTACAAGGATCACAGTGAAATTAATATGCATAATTCCTAAAAATATTATTATCTATTTATTTATTTCCTTGAGGTTGGATCCATCTTTATCATAAACAAGTAAACATGAATTATTTAAATCAATTTCCAAGGCAACTAAGGCTTGGATGAACAGAACGAGTGGTGATTCCCTGAGCGCTAGAACAATCAGTGGTGAGTCCTTGTCCGGTGATGTTGGGAGTGAGTTGGATTGAGTCCAACACTATCCCAGTGCATGGTACAGCTCTGCTGCAATTCAATGTAATTGCTGTTTGAGTGCTTGATGTCCCCATCACACCCTTAAAGGTTACATCCTGAATGTGAACACCCGTTTGCTAGAAAATGTTAACAAAGAAACAATGTTAGTAACATTATATGATGTGTGGAATTTTTTTTGGGAGAGTATATTTTTTTAATTGCGGTAATTTCGGTGCATGTTTGTGAATGGCATCAAATGTTTGTCCAATGTAACTACGTCTAAAATATTTCTTAAAGGATGACAGACATTAAGAGATGAGTGTTTTTTTTTGAAAGAAGAAAAATAAAACAGTATACCATTTCAGAACAAACACTTCTATCACAGTAATTTTGATCGATGATTATTGGGTTTTGGACAGAGTTGAATTTGAGATTTTCAAATGTGACACCTTTGACCGTTCCCTTTCCAACCTGAAAATATCCATAAAAATTGATTTAAAACGAAGGTGCATTGATTGTGTCGATTCAATAGATGTTAAGGATAAAGGATAGCATATGTACCTGCCAAGTCTTGATTCGTGCTCCATTGGTAGTACCGGTGAATGTAACATCGTTCACATTTATGTCATGCACATTCACAACATTCCCATCCTTACCTAAGCTCCCGATACTACATTTGTACAAATGTTGAATGTTAACATTTATTTTGAAATAATCAATGTAATCAAATATACATACCTTATTCCATGGCCCGGACCACATTCTACATGCTTGATAATCACATCTGAAGTGAAATCACCGATGGAGACACAATCATCCCCTGGAATATTAATTGAGTCATTTTTTGGTTAGATATAAGTGGATCTGAAAAAAAAACACAACTTTGAAGAAGGTAAATGTCAGTCTTTTGGGAGGTGTTATGGAGGTGTGGGGTGGGGATAGAGGTGATTACCACATGCAAATTGGGAATCGGTGATGGTGACATTCTGAACGCTTTGTAGATGAATTCCATCGGTGTTGGGACTTTGCTCAGGTGACGATGTCTTGAAATTGTGAACATTCACAGAATTACACATCATCACTAGAACATGGGATTGTGGTGACTCCACAACACAAACATCCTTTATGGTTAAGCCATTGATGGAAGTAAACCTGAGCGCCTGCATTTGATCCCCATGTCTCATCCAATATGATCATGTATACTATTGAACCCTCTCATTACCAGAAGGTTAATATATTCGTAGAAGTAGAAAAAACAAATCTCCCAGTGACTTACAGTTGGTGCTAATGTGGTGCATCCCGCCTGATAAATAGAAACACAAAGAGAAGAAAATGAAATTAAGATATATATGTAAGGATTAACTGATATATGTAAATAGACGGTGCAAACATACCAGGCTTGGATGGTCACGACAATTTTGATCCCACCATCCCTTTCCACTCCCATTGACGATGCCGGTGCCAGTGAAGGACAACCCCGAGGGCAATGTGGTGAATTCCATCCATTGGCCCTGGTCCAGTCCCTTCCAGGCGCTAGGTTCTGCGGGTGCAATGATTTCCCCCTTCAGCTGTTATTTTTGTCAAATTCACAGAGGTCAAGCATTATAGAACGTTTTATGATTTCAATTCTAGTGGGTTGAGGGATGAAGGGTTTCCATGTACCCGAAAGGTGATGGAAGATTTGCATGGTCCCTTGAAAACAACAGGATACACCAAAAACCTCCCTCGTGGAACTATAATGGTAGGGTTGGTTTCAGTTGCACCACATGCCGCCTCCCATGTCTTAAGAAATGCCTGTCCATGCAAGTACGGGGTCGATTTATCAAATGTATTTTTGATCGCAATATATGGATATAAAGAAAAACAAGACAAGATTGTTACCCCGGAAGCATCATTGGTGGCGCCCCCGACGGCCCCGTAGTTGCGCACATTGAAACCTTGGCCGGCCAGGTTTAAGGAAGCCATATTTATAAGAGAAAAAAGTCCAAAGATGAACGAAGCTGATACCTTGCCCTGCATTATGGTATCAAGTAATGGTATGGTAAACTCATGTTTAGGTTTTATGGACCGCTTGATATGGAAATGAATATGAAGGTTCTCACCATATTGCAGCCAACGATTTGTATCTCAAGAGGTGGAGCGTGTATGCAATGTGAGGGGGTAGGGGGCATTTAAATGCCGTGAGTAGTTGTGTTTTTCTTTATTTGGATGGCAGACCAAACGTAATGGTGTGTGGTTTAGGGTGGCAGGCGTACATCGTTTTTGTTTTTTGGGTATTTTTTCAGTTATCAGACCACACCATCCATCTTTAGCCTTCATGGCATTGGTTTTTGTTTTGTTGGTTCGGGGCTGTATCCAGTGGCGTGCAGTGCTGTGAGAGGGAGCATTTTTAGATTTTCTGTTATTCTTGCTTCCGCATATTGCATCTCCGCTGGCCACACCCTCGGATCCGCGTCCCATCTCCGCTGGCCACTCGTGTGCAGGGCTGTGAGAGGGAGCATTTTATCTGGACCGTTGATCCTGCAGATCCAACGCCACAGATTTTAAGGTCGATCCACGTCGCGCCCCTCACAGCCATTTGGGTGCCCCGGCAAGTCTTGCCCAGCTGTGCCGCATAAAGTTGATAGAATCGCCCAGTCTTCACTTCATTTGTCTAAGAACATAGCATTCCTTGGTAAATCCAAATGTATTGACAATAGACCGCATTTTATTGGATATATTATAGAATTAGGAACTGTGTGCATCAATAAGATACACAATGACATAAAATTGGCTGATAGTTTGAGTAAAGCTGTAGAATTGTTTAAGTTTAAATTTGGTTCATATAGGTTAAACTTGGTTATTATTCTATAACCATAGGTTCAAGAACATCGCCAAATTCAATTGAAAATGTTTGAGATTTGTGAATTACGAAATTCAATTTATCTTTTCATAAAATTTCATAGATTTATCATTATTAAGGATAAAAGTGTATACACATGTAGAAACTTATAAAAAAAAAATTAAGAAACACAAGGAAAAAGTTGTCTAATGTCTGTGAAAAGTGTTAGAAGCTCTTTTTTAAGGTTCACACAATAAAAAATTTCATATATTTATTATAGTCTAAACAATGAAAAGTATAATGCACTTCCAATACAGAAACCCAAAACATTCCATAGATTTAGCATAGTCAAAGTGAAAAGTGTATAAAAATATATAAAAAATTTATAAACACTAGTAAAAACATGTATAATGTTAGTGAAATGTTTCAGAATACCTATTTGTAAGTGTTATATTGAAAATGTAAAATTTAAATAAAAAAGACACACTTAGAGTTATATTGATAACACCGTGCATTTTATTGAGGTGCGATTGATTCCAACATGTCATAAACGAGGTAGGGATAATTGTCCTAATGTAGAAAAACAATTCAGATTCATTTTATCATTTTTGATTATGTCAATTGTTCTTTTTAATGAAATTAATTTCAATTTTAAATAAAGAAACATTTGGAGTTATTCTGGTCACACTGTGGGTGATATTGAGGTGAGGCTAATTTATATACACCATAAATGACTTATGGATCATTTTCATAAAGTATCAAAATAATCTGAATGCATTTGCTTAGTTTTTAGTATGTAACCTTTTTGTTTTACTAAAATATCATTTCAAACTGGAAACACACACTTTGAGTCATACGGGTCACATCATGTGTTAGTTTGATGTGGGATTTCTTCCTACATGTCACAAATGACTTATGAATTGATTTCATAAATTATCAAGACAATTTGAGTGAATTTTCTTGTTTTTTAGTGATTGACACACATTTTGACCTAAAATATCAATTTTAAACTAATAACGGGAACTTTGGGTCATTCCGGTCACACTATGCATCATATTGAGGTACAAGTGATTCCTACACATCAAAAATGACTCAGGGAATGTTTCCATAAAGTATCATAAAAATCTGAATTTGTTTTCTCAGTTTTAAGTATATTACTTGTTCCTTTTGCTAAAATTGATGTCAATTTAAAATAAAAAGATGCACTTGGAGTCATACTGATCACATCGTGTGTCAGATTGAGGTGATGTTGATTCTTACACATCAAAAATGACTTATGGATAATTTTACCATTGTATGAAAATAATATGAATTCATTTTCTCAATTTTGAGTGGGTTAGTTTTTATTTTGAGTAAAATTGATGTTAATTTTAAATAAAAAGACAAACTTTGAGTCATATAGGTCACATTGTGCATCATATTGAGGTGTATATGGCTAATACACATTTGAAATTACTTATGTTCATTTTCCTAAAGTTTCAAGAAAAATCAGAATACATTTTCTCCTCTTTGAGTTTGTAATTTTTCATTTTTACTAAAATTGATGTTAATTTTAAATAAAAAGATGCACTTAGAGTCATACTGGTTACACCGTGCATAAAATTGAGGTGTGGATGATTCCTACATGTTACAAATGACTCATGGAACTTTTTCTTAAATTATCAAAACAATAAGAATGTGTTTTCTCGGTTTTCAGCACGCCACTTGTTCCTTTTGGTAAAATTAATGTCAATTTAAAATAAAAAAGACACATTTGGAGTCATATTGGTAACATCGTGCGTCATATTGAGGTTTATTTGATTCATACATGTCAAAAATGACTTATATATCATTTTAATAATGTATGAAAATATTAATAATGCATTTTATTGGTTTTTATTAGGTTACTTGTCCTTTTTAATAAAATTGATATCAATTTTAAATAAAAAAGATGCACTTGGAGTCATATCTATGACACCGTGCCTCAGATTGAGGTTCGTCTGATTCCTACACATCCCAAATGACTCATGGAACCTTGAACTAAAGTATCAAAATAATCTGAATGTGTTTTCTCAGTTTTCAGTATGGCATTTTTTCCTTTGCTAAAATTGATGTCAATTTTCAATAAAAAGACGCACTTGAAGTCATACCGGTCACACCATGTGTTATAATTAGGTGTTATTAATTTATTCACATAAAAAATTACTTTTAGATCGTTTTCCTAAATTACCAAAACAAGTTGAATTAATTTTCTTAGTTTTTCATAGGTCGTTTTTCCTTTTTACAAAAATTGATGTCGATTTAAAATAAAAACTACCCACTTGGAGTCATACCGATCACACCATGCCTTATATTTATGTGTGAATAATACCTAAATGTACTAAATGACTCATGGATCATTTAACTAAAGTTTCATAATAATATTAATGTGTTTTCTTGGTTTTCAGTACACCATGTGTTCATTTTTACTAAATTTAATGTCAATTAAAAATAAAAAGACTCACATGGAGTCATACCAGTCACAACGTGCATATTACTAAGGTTAAGATGATTCCTACACATCTCAAATGACTGATGTATAATTTTACTAAACTATCAAAAAAATCTGAATGCATTTTCTCAGTTTTGAGTAGGTCAATTGTCCTTTTTACTAAAATTAATGTAAATTTTAAATAAAAAAGAAGCACTTGGAGTCTTACTGATCACACCGTGCCTCAGATTAAGGTGAAGCTAATTCATATACATCCCAAATGACTCATAGATCATTTAAATAAAGTATCAAAACAATTAAAATGCATTTTATTGGTTTTCAAAGCATCAATTCTTCCTTTTTACTAAAATTGATGTCAATTTTAAACAAAAAGAAACACTTGGGGTCATACCGGTCACACCGTGATTTGGATTGAGGTGAGGATAATTTCTACCTGTCCTAAATGACTCATAGATAATATTTGTAAAATATAAAAACAATTTGAATGTATTTTCTCAATTTTTAGTAGGTTAGTTTTCCTTTTTACTAAAATTGATGTAAATTTTAATTTAAAAAGACACATTTGGAGTCATACCGGTCACACCATACCTTTAATTGAGGTGTTATTGATTCATACATGTACCAAATGACTCATGGATTGTTTCCCTAAAGTATCAAAATAATAATAATGCGTTTTCATGGTTTTCAATATGTCACTTGTTCCTTTTCACTAAAATTGATGTCAATTTTAAATAAAAAGACGCACTTGGAATCATACCCATCACACTGTACATCAGATTGAGGTGATACTGACATATCAAAATGACTCAAGGATAATTGTAATAATGTTCCAAAACAGTACATATTCATTTTCTCAGTTTTGAGTAGGTAAATTTTTATTTTTACTTAAATTGATGTAAATTTTAAATAAAAATGATGCACTTGGAGTCATACCGATCATAACGTGCCTTATATTGAGTTTTGGCTGATTCCTATACATCCAAAATGACTCATAGATCATTTAACTAAAGTACAAAAACATTCCAAATCCATTTTCTTGGTTTTCACTATGTCACTTGGTCTCTTTTATCAAAATTGTTGTCAATTTTAAATAAAAAGACGCACTTGGAGTCATACTTGTCACACCGTGCATTGGATTGAGGTGAGACTGATATACACACATCCAAAATGAATCATGGATCATTTTAATAAAGTATAAAAAATAATATGAATGTGTTTTCTCAATTTTCAACACATCTCTTATCTTGTTTACTAAAAGGTCATTTTAAACTGGAAACACACATTTTGACTCATACCGGTCACATCGTGGATCTATTTGACAAGAGAATGATTCCTACATATCAAAAATGATTTATTAATTGATTTAATAAATTATTAAGATAATCCATGTTCATTTTCTCCATTTTTAGTGTGTGACACCTTTTGAACTAAGATGTTGATTTTAAATAGATAACAAACACTTTGAGTCATACTGATCACACCATGCGTCGGATTGAGGTGTGGCTGATTCCTACACAACCTAAATTACATATTTATTTTTTTCATCAATTGTAAATACAATATGAATGCATTTTTTTGAATATGTTAGTTGTCTGTTTTACTAAAATTAATGTCAATTTTAAATAAAAAGATGCACCTCAAGTCATACCCATCACACCGTGTATCAGATTAATGTTTCACTTATTCATAAAAATCCTAAAGTCTAAAAAAAACTAAATTCAAATGTTACCATAATTACTATTGTATTTATTTTCAAACTTCAAACACTTCATATTGATTCGTTTAAGGTTTTTCGGCTAAGAACATCAAATCAATATGCAGTGTTCGCATAGTGACAAAGAAAAGCAATGGAAAGCATGGTAACATTGGAAGAAAGGAACATGTAATCTCTTCAATGGATTGTTTTAGATAACTAAAAGAAAAATAAAACTTCCCAAATGATCTGTGAAAATGAATAAATAAGTATTTAATAAAGACGATAGGGAAAATAACTTACAAATATTAGATAAAATGATGACAAAATTAATTAAATAAGTATTAATAATTCAACTTTTTATGAAGATTGTATACATTCTTGAGACATAAATATGAAAGGAATACACCAATATAAGAAAAAAATACTTATGTTAGTAATACTAAAAAAATATAAATAAAACATAAATATGAAATAATTTATTACTTCCATGGAAGTCACATCTTCATGTAATTTGTGTACATTCTACAATCTAGTATACTTCCCATTCATTTCTATGAAAATCTATATCATATCTTGAATACTATTTTTTTCAAAAGCCATAGTAGTACTTGAAAAAATATAAATAAAAAAAGGATTAATAAATATTATAAATGAAATAGTAATTATCTTTGAAAATACCTCTTCGGGGATGTGTATTTATTGATGGAATACAATATCTCTCATAAACCTAAAATCATAATAACAAAAATATTTTCCATTTGTTTGCTTCAAACACTGCATAAAAATTTAAGAAAATAAGTATTTTTTTTGATATGTGCTTGGATAGTGAAATGTTATTATATATACCCTAATACTTAATTAGTTGTAGAACTCGGCATGGTCCTTGTTTGCAATGATTGTCCTCTTCCATGATTTTCAACTTGTTTATACACCACCATATCATAAAAAAATCCTCATTAAAACATAATATAAATTATATAACTTTATTTTTAGTTCTAAAACATTTGATGTAGTGTATTAAAAATTGACAAATACTATCAGGTGTGGTTGATTTATTGGTAATCCTTGGAGTGAATCCAAGAAATAAATATTTGGAGTATCCAAATTGACTGCAATGAGCATCCAATGTTTCCTAAAAAAATGAAATATGTAATGAAAGAAATTAAACTATATTTGATATGATTAAATTGTAGAGTTTTACCCTTTAATAATTGGTATTTAGAAGAGTTTGTCATCCCCAAGTTTTCTTTCAAATTATTTGGCTAGGTTTTCCACTATTTCATCCATTTTTTTGGATTCTATTTTTGTGTGTTTTATAGAGGTGGAATGTGGTCTAATGAGTTTTTTTTTTTTCATAGGGAAATCTATTCAATTGGTATTGATATATACATCTAAGAAAAAATATGAAATGTATTTATCCATAATTAACATAGTATATCAGCTTTTGTAAAATTAAATCCTAATAACATACCTCATGTATGCATTTACAACTAAGTATCCTAGCCATTCAAAGTCGAGTATTTCATTTACATTATCAAAATCAATGTATTTAGTACCTTCCTCTCCATAAATGTTTTCTTCAAAATCAATTACGTGACTACTACCACTTTGTAAATTTGTATCCGCATGAACCTTAAATGTAAGTAAATTCAAATATTCAATGGGTGGGGTAAAGATGATTTTGGAATAACTTTTCAATTTGTTGGTTTATCCTTTAGATGTTTTTGAGTCAACCTATCATTTCACCCCTCTCTATACTTATGTAGTAACATTCATCATTTTAGACCTTTTTTCATTAATTCTTAAAGGTTTAGTGTAAAAAATAAATTATAAGTAAATACCTCCTTGTCGACATGTGTTTTTAAAAGATCTAATGGCCATGTGATTAATGTTCCAATATCTTGGTCAGCCCTATGAATATCTTCATCATCAAGTGGAACAGGTAGCTCAACACTCATATCAAGAGTTACGCTAATCGCCACTCTCAGATGACCTGTTAAAAGTGGTTTGTTGTGTAGCCTATTTTCTTGGATATTGGGTGTTGATAGATATAAATCATAGTCATTTTTACCCTTCAGAATATCAGAATAGAAGAGGTATCGATGTATATATGATGCACAGTTCACCGAAACAATTATTATAATATTGAATACCTCGACTAAGACAAATCTTGGAGGGAAGTGGCTTACCTAAAAGCTAGTGGGGTGGGGGGTATATTCATGTGATGGTTGTTCTTGAGTTGTTTCTTCTCTTTGCTTCCCTTGACCTAAGATTTTCTAGCAACTCAGTCTGCCAATGAAATTTTTATTCAAGGGTAGATAATATTTCTTTCACATATTTCATTTCATTATCTTTATCCTCCTCTTGTTTTTTTTCAAAATATGTTTGGGGTGTTACCCTAAAACCGACACCTCTGAGGCAACCATAATATTCTAGATGCTTCAAGGACACTGATAGTAGTTTTTCCTCTCATATAGGTGTTAATGATTCCTATGACTATTTCAGATAGAAAATATTTGAAAATAAATAATCATTGTTATCTAATATCATTTTAATGAAAAACAAAATTTTATTATTTCATACTGATACATGTTTCCCCCAAATTTTTTGTGTTTTCATCTATTATTATCTCATATTTATTTACACGTGCCTCCTTCTATATCACATGGTGTTTCATGGAAGTGGTTTTGGATTTAGATTCATTTTTTATATAAATAGAGGAACATAATTATGCTATTGTTTCATGTCACATAAAATTATTATTGTAGACTTAAAATACGTACCAATTTTTTTTTCAAGTTAACTGTACACCATACTTACTTTACGATTGGGGTACATTAATTTTGTTACCCATTATTTATTTTTATCACACATTTGTTGTTTCTAAAATAAACAATTCTCAATCAAAGTGATGAATAAAAATATTTTGAAACAATGTATTACCCACCACAATGTACATGAAAAGATAGCTCCCTATGATGGCCAATAAATACATCCCACGCTTCTTGGGTTATTAGGTGTGTATACATAAGTTATGGGTGTAGGTTCATTTTACCTTAAACATATGTAAGATGACATCTCATAATAATTGTATGAAAGCTTCTATAAATATTTTTAGTAAGAATTAATACACATTTATTGTGGGAGTCATCTACTATAAATTCACTCTACAAGTGATGATGAAGATTAATTCATTGTTTCATTATTTTATTTTTTAGTAAAATAAAGAAATGATATCATAGTGTTTCCATAATATCTTCTCACGTTAGTGTCTTCATCATGGGTACAATATGGTTCCACAAATCTACATAAATCATCACACTTTTCTAAGTAATGATTCAAATGTATCTACTAAACATGTCCCTATTGAGGTTAACATGCTGGTCCTGCACATTCCATCCAACCTCGTTTTTGATGGCTTTTCTTTTCTCGTTAATGATTTTTTCTAACGCCATAAAACTATGATGCTCATATGTTTTGTAAAAAATCAGTCCTTAAACGCCTACCATTTCCTCTTATTGAACTTCATCACTATGTTGTTCCACTATCTCAGTAGCAAAAATATGTGAAGAAGGTCATCGTTCCTCAGTACTGGGAGCAACAAAAGGCTGAGAAACCAATTGTTCCTTAGGATTGGAAGCACCAACATGTGCAGAAGGCCATTGTTCCCCTTCATTGGGAACATTAGTAGGTTGAGAGACCTATCGTTCCTTAGGATTGAGATCACCAGCAAGTACAGAAGTCATTATCTATAGAAGTGATTTAACATTTAATTTAGATTATATAAATGCACCATAAAATAGATAATAAAATGTGATAACACAATGTATATTACAAAAAATATAACCTGATTATTGAACTCTATTTTTTAAATGTTGAAGGGATATGATCCCTCTATCGAGTATCCAAATCACTTCATTTTGGTCTCATTTGACAAACAAATCCCCATCTACATTGGGGAAACTGTGAAATGATGGTGATTTTCTAATGAAAGGGTCATCCTCAATTGAATTTTCATCTAACCCCTTTAGTGTTTTTGGTTTATAACAGAACAAAGGACTATTTTTAGTTTACTAGAACTGAAACATAAAATAACTGTACTTCCTATGATTCCATTATAAATAGATTTTCTTTGTACTCTTACTTACTAAAATACACTTTCATGATTCCCAATTCATCTATTTTAATGAAACTACTATTATCAACCCATTTGGATTGAAAAATAAACACTTGTAATGTTTTATTATCTAGATCTCATATTTTTTTGATGATTAAAAAGTATGACATATTTTCATAAATTGGATTTATATCCTTAGTACTAGAAAGGTCCATTGATTTATCCACAAGTGTAACCCCAATATTTTTCATGGTACTATCTTTATCATGTTCAATTTTTATAGAATTTATAACCATTAATTACATAACCATTGTAATATAATACATAAACACTTGGTCTAATGGCTATCCATCAAAGTCATTATGAAATTAAATCTGAATTTTCAACTGACTCCTTAAAAATATGGCATCGAAACCATCCTATAAGATGTTGATTATGTGTATTTGATATCCCCCTTTCAGCCCTTTATGGATTAAAATTCTTAATAATTTCCTTGTGGGTTTCAACATAGGGGAAACCTCCAAACTATTATGAAAAAATTAAAGTTGGTCCTTCTCCCAATCTATAATATTCACTGTGACAACATTTCTTCCAGAAACTCCTTCAATCGCAAGCCACCCAGTGTGATGAGATTTTTGGTAGAATAATTCTTTCCACACCTGATAGGTATTGGGTACAAAATTAAATGGATTCCTTAATAATATATCTCTATACACTAAAACCCTCTAACTAACTTCGATTTTTGACATAAACTTTCAAAATATTCATATACCATTGAATGGGGTATGTCTATCTATCGTGTACATGACCACATAGTAGAATCTATGTCACCAAGTGAACCATCAAGCGAACCATCATATCAAAATAATGTTGGTGGGAAGAGTTTTCTAATTAACATAATATGGTAGCAATTTATCTTTCAATAGTTAGAAATTTTGTCAGGTCTATAGCTTTGTTGTATATAGATTTGAAGAAAAAACAGAGCTTGGTTAATGTTTTATGGACATTATTTGAAAAAATGTAATGTAATACTACATGAATTAGATCTTGTATCAAAACATGGAAGTCGTGTGATTTCAGACCCTTTAACTATAAATTGTTCATTGAAACAATATTTTTGATATTAAATGAATATCCTTAGGGAACATTTATAATATTTAGGAAGTTGAAAATTGATATCTCTCCTGCCTAGAAAGAGTGTAAGCATTTGGATGAAGAAAAGTTCATTTTCCCCCTTCACTGGCACCAAATATTCTCATATTCCCATGTCAACCTTATCCAACCGAGCATTAATTCCAACCTTTCTTTTTTAGGGTTTATTTAGCAATGTGATGATGACAATATCACATACATTTTTTCAAAATGCATAGCATCAAGAAAATGTATGATGTACAAAAAATTCCAGTATGGTAATTTAAAAAAAAAATCTGATCTCTTTTTCCAACTGGGTGTTGTATGGTTTTTAGAAAATAGTTTACCAAAATAAGTGTCCATATATTTTACTTTATCAAACACATGTTCACTTGTTAGTGGAGATGACATTGTACATTCTACCAAACTTCAATCAAATGATGTCTTCCAAGATCGGTACTTATATCGTCAGGGTAGAAATTTTCAATGTCTTAGAAACACAATCTTCAATGAATGTTTCAACCTAATTGATTATGTAAATTTTTAAAAAGTGGGACACCCTTGGGTTCCTTTAATGATATATCCTAAAAAAAAATTATAAGTAGGAAATTTATTTATCAGCCCGTACAACATGTCTCTCAATATGAAATCTTTATAACACCTGAAGCCCATAATAAATTAAAATCCTTTATAAATAGAGCTAAATAAACATCAATATCATTACCCATTTGTTTTGGTCCTAATACAAGCATAGATAACTTGATGTATTTTTGTTTCATGAACACCCTTGGTGGAAATTTATAATTTACCAACATAACAGGCCGTGTAATGTGAGTGATTCTTTGAAAATAAATAGGATTCACTCCATCTTTAGATAACTCAAGACAAAGTTTTTTCAGCTCATTTAAAAATTCAGGATACCCACAGTCAATTCTATTACACTGAGGAGCGTCTCTCGGGTGACATAGTTTTATATATTTATTTCTTGTATCTGCATGCCACATCAATTTCCCTGTAGTCTCCCCACATTCATATAGGTATCTAATCCAGGTAATGATAGGAATCATAGGACTGGATTCATATTTCCTCTATTGATAAGCACCACACTTTGGGAATTCTGTAAGTGATTTTTGGTCCTTGAAAAATAGTATATATTCATTCGAATAGGAATGCATTATCTCAAATATCACACCCATAAAACATAGAATTCTTTGGCATCATATGTTCATCTATGGAGCCTATTATCTTCTGGGAGTATATCATTCAAGTGATAAAGTAGTTCCATAAAACTAGATTCACTCCATTCGTTTCCTCATTTCAAATTATATAGCTATAGTACGGTTGACAATACCGTATATTTAGTGAAACCAACATACAATGGCATTTTTCACAACTATTTAGCTTCTAAAATAATTTTGGGAAATCACGAAGTTCATCTTCAACTATCCTTATCATTTCCCAAATACAATCTTCATCATCATTCACATCTATAATCAAATCCTTGATATGGTGTTCTTTATTTTCCACACTTTTAATCATTTTAGATGATCCATAAAATGTATTCCTATCCCAACCACTATCCATATTCCCCTTTTCACCATGTTTATTCCAACATTTATAACGTCGATTTATTCCATGACAAATCAAGTTTTCTTCCAACTCCTCCAGACTAATCATTCTTTAATAACAATAACTTAATCATGAACAAAGGATTTGAGAAGGGTCACATGTATAATCTTTTTCAAACTTGAAGAACTCTTTCATTCCATCTTTATAATCTTTTTTCATATGATCTAAATCTAACCATTCTTTATTCATATTCATCCTATTTGATCCAGGAAAATTAATATTTAACAAAATATATACAAAAAATATATTCAATTTAAATCTCTCCCAAAAATGCATAGTGAGTGTCCTTGAAAGAGACTTGAGGATTTTTTATTCAATTACAATGAGTTTAATTCCTTTAAATGTTAATTAATAAAATAAAAAATATTTAGAGTTATTTATTTAAGAAATTTGTGTTGATTACATACATGATTTAATGGTGTTAACACATTTATAAAGGCCAATTTTTGGAACTAATAATGGTTAATAATTTGTATGTGCATGAGTACAAACTTTTATAGATATACACATCATTCATGATATATATATATATATATATATCAAAATACTTGTATAAAAAATAGACCTTCTTTGAGATTATTATATGGATTTTTGTGAGATTTAATTTTCATGTAGGCTAATTGAAGATATTGTAGGAAAATCAAAATTATTTTTACCTAGAACTCACTATAATGGAAATAACTTAAAAATCTCCAAACCACTCTAAGATCATCAAGCACACGACCCAAAGATAATAATCACCTAAAACAACTTAGGATTTTCTTACTTCTTGAATTTTTAAAGATGAACAAACCATTCCATAACATTATGAGGATCTTGGTCACTAAGAAAAATCAAGGATAATGACTCAATAAATTATAAGGTGAAATGATCATTCCCCTACCACTCTTTTTCGATTGGGAAAATACAATCACTAGAAAAAATAAATTAAAATAATAAGAGGATTTTCCCTAAGTCATATCCTCAAAATGGAATTTCTACCCCATATCAAGACATTTCATGGAGGTGAAATAGAGAAACATGAAACATGAATCTATCTTCTTCTTGTTTTAAAAGACACTCAAATCACATAGTCCCAACGCACACTAAGGGGTCAAATAAAAAAGAACAATCCAAATGAGAAAGAAAAAAACAAAACATTTTCAAAATTTTAATTTCAATTAAAATCATACCCCTATCTCAGGAGGGTTGAAATAATTTTTCAAATACATTCACACTTTGAATGCAATCCAAATTATTAAAAATGAAATCCAGATTTTATGTTAAATCATTTCCAAAAATTACAAAAATTTTCTCTAATTTTTCATAATTAAATCAAACACATCTAAAATATTTCAAATTAAATATATTCATTTTTACAAGGAAATATTCACACATTGTTTCAAAAATTAATGAATTTCTAAAAATCACTTTTTAATTTTAATACAAAAAATTCCATGTAAAAATGAAAAGATAATATAAACCATAATTTAAAAATTTTACAACCATCAAAATAATTTTCATTCCATAAAAAATTTGGTTTTAAAATCAACTCACTCAATAAAATATCTTTTTTTACAATAAAAAATAGTATTTTCCTAACAGAAGACAAGATTTTAAGTCCTAAAGCTAAATACAATGCATATGGAACAATGAAATTCAAGATCTCTCACCTAAAAGGGATTATAAATTACTTCATTTAAATTCAAAATCATTATACCATATATGAAATAATATAAGAATTAAAAATAATTGAAAAACATCACAAGAAGAAAACATTTCTTAATAGTAGAAGAATAATAAGCATAGTCATTCAATAATAATTGAACTATTATAATAGAACAAATATAATTAATTAGAATTAAAATAAAAAGATTTTTTAGAATAAAATTGAATTTAATTATTGGAATTGGATACAAAAAAGTTAGTGTTCCATCTCATAGTTGAGATCTTCCTCTTTCCTTTTCAACTTCTAACCTAATTTCATTGAACAAGTTTGGGGTTCCGGGGTATTAGTCGTTCAAATATTAGCCTCAATCGATTTTTTTGATAGTATAGAATCTCTTTAGAAATCACTTGGATTTCCACTACTTATACTTTGTCAACTAGTTTGGTTCACTCTACATGGCATGGATAAAAATAGATGAAAGGGAATATGAATGAATTTATATCAACCAATTCCACTGGATATGAATCTAGGGCACTGAGAAAATGATGATAAGAGAAGGAGTAAGGTGAGAACAAAGGATGGGAGTTCGATTCATCAAGAGAAAGTGAAAGATGAATAGGGGCGATGACTAAAAAATAAGTGAAAACAAGATATTACCTTATATTTGGAGATTCGGTGGCTGATGTAGGGTTTGGTGACAGTGGAGGCAGAGGTAGACGTGATGACGAGGGCAGTAGAGGCGGTAGTGGGTGAAAAAGTGGTGGGGGTAGCGGAGGGAGGGGCAGTGGTAGAGGCGGCGGGGGCAGCGGAGGTGGCAGTAGAGCTCTGGTTCTTTGAAATATTAAGGCATGAGTTGTGGTAGGGTTCTGATAGGGTTCCATTTATTAAAACATGATAGTATTTTATTAGCACTTTTTAAAAAGTGCTAATAAATGAGATTTTTATCAGCGCTAAAATATAAAGTACTCATAAAAATGTCCCATATTAGCACTTTTTAGCATTGATAAATCTAACCCTTCATCATCCCTACAAAAGAGCTGATAAAACCTGTCTTTATCAGTGCTAAAAATATAGCACTAATAAAAAAAAGTTCTATCAGCGCTTTTTTAGCACTGATAAAGACCTAATGATAATAAATTATTTATTATCATAAAATTATAATAAATATTTTTAGTATATTTATAATTATAAAAATAAATAAATATATATATATATATATATATTTAAATAATTATAAAACTAAAATAAATATATATAATTAAATTCATAAATTTATAATTTATTAATAAATATTTTTTTTATTTATACTTACAATTATAAATAAATATATATTTATTTAAATAATTATAAAATTATAATGAATATATATAATTAAATTTATAATTTTATAATTATTTAAAAAACGTATATTTATTTATAATTATAATTTAAATATAATAAATATATTTATTATAATTTTATAATTATTTAAATAAATATATATGTATTTATAGTTATATATATATATATAATAAACTGTATTTATAAATATGTATATATATTTATATAATTATATATATTTATATAATTATATATATTTATATAATTATATACATTTATATAATTATATAAATATATAAAAATACTTATTAATATATTTATTATGATTTTACAATTATAAATAAATATTTACTTTTTTATAGTTACAATTATAATTAAATATATGTATTTCAATAATTATAAAATTATAATAAATATATTTGTTATATTTATAATTTTTTTTAAATATTTTCAAAATTATAAATATAATATAAATATATTTATAATATTATTATAATTATTTATTTAAATATATATTTATTTATACTTATAAGTATAAATAAATAAATATTTATTATGATTGGGTTTGTTGGCTGGTCCAAATATGGACAATGAGCAAATTGTAATGAATCATGCCCACAGGGACTCAATGGCTCAACCAAAGAATAGAACTCCTATTGACCATCCTAGTTGTAGAGAGAAAGCATGAACTCTTGTTGTTACAACACCTACCTTATGGCTGGAAACTATTACTGGGATTCCTGGGTCACCTTCTCGACACCTGATTTCCCTTGATGAGAAAAAAAATAGTTTATCAAGATCCAGATTTAAAATGGATATATTGCCTATACATGGCATATTACCCACAACTACCAAGAGGGGTGTGTCTACTGATAGGCATGCTGTTTTTTATTTTTTTCATTGTTATTGATAGTCCCATAGCCTCTTCTTCAGAGAAGCAGAAGGAGAATGCTCCAACACCACTTATGGACTCTATTCAAGTTCAAATAGTGTAACCTGTCCTTGAAGAAGTTAAAAAATTCAACGGATTCTGATGGGAAGGGTGATGGATATTCTTTAGCAAGAAAAATTTCTATTCAACCTATTAGAAAACCAAAATTAAAGGTAAAAACTCATAATTATTTTGATGATATTTCTTCTGGTAGAAACAAAAAAGTTGGACAATCTAGAGGATAATATTTAGAAAAAATATATATTAAAGTATGGTATATAAAAATTTATTATAAAATGTATTGAGGTAAGAGATATAACTCTCATTTATTAGAATAGTATTCCTAAAAGTTTTAATATATCACTAATTATAGAATTTAATCACTAACTACGAATAAAATTTATAAAATTTGTTCTTAATGTATGGGATACAAAAATATATTATGATATGAAATGAGGTAAGAGATATAACACTCATATACTAGAAGAGTATTAATAAATGATTGATAATCTTAGTAGATCTCATATAAAATCTTTGACTATGAATGGATTGATACTAATTAAATACAATATAAAAGAGAAAAATATGAATATACACATCACTAATATTAAGTATCACCCCTAGTTTTTATGTTTACTCAAATCAAAAATGAAATTTTTGAAAGGTAATTAATTGAAAACAACCCTAAGTAAAAAATAAAAAATATTGAATATAGAAATAAAATTAATTTTTAGTTTCACTTTTCATCCATCTTACATTGACATACAAAAAGATGATGCTGATGGTTATTTTTCTTTTTAACCAAGTAATATATGTAACATTTTAACTCATTCAAGAGAAAAACTCACAGATGTTAAATTGAGATACATTCATGGTATATAAAATTAGTTTTCAATATATATCAATCAAAATTTTATTAATATATATATATATATATAAATTTAAAAATGGAAGTAGTTTATAGAAATATATCTTGAATTATACCACTATGATGACCCATTAAACTGGAAACTGTAATTCCATTTTCTATACGCAATGATTCAAAATGTGTTCTATTAACTACATGTTGATGTTTATCAAAAAAACATATCAAAATAGTGTTATTTGTTAATGACATATAAAATATAGTAAATTAGGAACCATGGGAAAAAATGTGCACTTTGTGTAGAAAAACATCAGTAATTGAATGTACTAGATTGTCATCAACAATAATTCTTTGAATTCTAGCAATAAACCCTTTAATTCAATGCAATCTAATTTTATACATAAAAAGAATAAATCATAAGTTTAAGGAATGTGATGTAGTAAAAATAATTTTCCTAGTATTTAGTTTTTATAACCCAATTAATAATAGTGGTGAAAGTATATTTAAATCCAAAAAATTAAACAAGGAAAAAGTTATTTGTTTTCTTAATTGTAATTAACTATCTATGCATTAAAATTACAATTAATATAGGGATCCTCTATAAAAAAGAGGGTCTCTCCTTTTTGGGGATCCCATTATAGAATATTCATTGATCCTTGTGTCATATAACATTGTATTTGAATGTAAATTGTTTCAGTGGATATGCATAATCCAAAAATAAAATCCTACATCTAATGTAATAGACGGTTCTTTCTAATTACCATCCCATCAAATTACAAAGACCTAAACCAAGAATTATACATCAATAATTAATAAATTTAGCTAGTTTTACAAAAATATTTGTAAAAAAAATCATATACATTTTTTCTGATATAAATAATTATATTCCTTGAATCCTATCAACAATCACATGAAATATTGTTCTAACCAAGATTTTTACTCATCCTTGACTGAAATTACATAATTATTTTGACCGGGGTCTACATAAAAGAGTATAACCTCTAAATAAACTTTATTTAAACGCAAACCCTAACCATGATTAACAATATCCATGAAAAATTTATCTATCAACAATTATATATAGTCATTAAATACCCATAAGTTAAATCAAGATACAATATAATAAACAATGAATATAAAAAATAGAATCATAGTTTGTATTTTGTTTCATATAGTGTAGAGGACAAAAACATGAGTAGAGAAAAGTAGTTATCTACATCTCACTTAATGATCGAAAATAGATACAGGGAGGGTGAGGCACATGGATAAGTTAAGATTAGGGAGGTATTATGGGTGACAATGGAGATTTGAGGTGGTAGATGTCGGGGAGGATGCCGATGATAGAGGTAAACCTGGAATGTGGGGATAGGTCGTAGATCACTAATATGGGGGAAGAAAGTGGGGATATGTGAGTGAGGAATTAATAGAACAAGGAAATAGAAGAATGTAATATAAATAAGGGTAGATAATGATGAATGAAATGGGTAAAACAATGAAAATAAACAGTGTTTCCTCAAATGGGTGGTGATGAACAATGGATCTAAAATTTGATACTTATGAATAGGTGGGATTTAGGGTTTTTAGTGTACCATATAGGGTATGGGAATGGATATAGGAAGATATGGGGTATTACGATAAAGTTAAAATTTGTTAGGTAAACATCATCATGATATAATTTATATAAAAAATTCTTAGGAAAAAACAAATAAACATGATGTTTATCAAATTAAAATTATGTGAATATTTATTTATACTAAGGAAAACATGAATGATGGGTTAAAAACTATGGTAACTAGAAATGTATTAATAAATATAAAGTGTAAAAGACACATATATTGAAGGAAATAAATACAATCATAATGACAACGCCACCAAAAATAAAAAAATAAAATAAAATCATATTCTCATAGATATTACCACAAAAATTAAATTATTAATATTTTAATTAATCATATAATTATATAGCCTACAGGGCACGGGTGAGTTGGTTCAAGGCGATGGCGTCCAAACCCCAAGGTTCTGGGTTTGAGTCCTCGCAAGGCAACGCGCACTATATGCCAGTGATCCTCTCGTGGGCCCCTCTACCCCATTGGGAACTGGCCTAAGCCCAAGGGTTGGCCACCTTGGGCCTTGATGGGGACATGTGGCGCACAGGTGGGTAGGGTAGCCCAATACCTCATTACCCAAAAACACGTATATTGCCCCACCATTGGTGGTCGGGTGGTAAGGGCTTGGGGGGTGAGGGGCAGGTCGTGGGGTCAAGTCCCCAGGCTTGCGATTTACATGTAATTTTATTCCTTGCGTGTGTTCCGCTTTCACGGTTGTACCCAATTTTTTATGATTATATTAAAAAAATATATTATTTTATATGTTTGGTAAAATATTTTATATTATTGAATAATTTATTATAACATATTTTTATAATGGTTAAACATTTTTGGAAAATGATGAATAATAATATCATATATGCTTATTGGTAAAACATTTTTTTTAATATTATTATGATAACGAAGCATATTTTAGTGTTAGTAAAATATTTTTTGGGAAAATAATTCCGTACATATGCTTAATATGAACAAATTTTTTTATATGTTGTAATTAATCATTTTTACCAATTGATATATTATTTTTTCGTAATTATCGTTTGGTATAAATCAGTTTTTTTATAGTGACCCACTCTTATCATCACCTATTTTTTACTTTTTTGTTATATTTGGGGTTATATTATTATTTATTATGATATATTATTTCCCTTTATACATTCTAAACTTTTATTTAATTTGTTATTAGGTTTTACTTTGAATTTCACTATTGACCAAATATTTTATTATTTTTTCCTATTTGATCTTAGGTTTTATGTATTAATAACAAATAAGTTTTGATTTTAGATTGTTATTGAATATCAATGAATAAAATTATTTTATATTTTCAAGACACATTCCCATTTTCTCCTCAAAATCCTCATGGTAAGGATTTTATTTTCTTAATCACTACATCAATTAGTGAATCACATTGTTCATGCATTTATATGCTCTCATTCTCTTGTTACTTTTATGCCATTTAAGTTTATTCCAAATGTTTTTTTCTTTTAAAATATATAAAACTTCCAATAACAATAATTATCACTCATTTAAAATTTTTTCATTTGGGAACTACTTTCCTACAACTAAATGATGATTCAAATTCAAACTTTGAGGAGTGACCTCGATGTTGTATCATTTAATAAATGTGCTTATGTGATATATTATGTGGATTCCATGTCCATAGGGTAACTTAAACTTTATAATGTATGAGGATTCATGACATCAAAAAAGAGGTCTTGTGGTTTAAGCACTTAATATGTAGTTACTTGACCAATTCAAGACTCATTATTACTAAAGAAATATAACATGATCCCCCTCCCAACCCACAATCACTCTCCATGTTATCAAACACAACATTGCATCTATATATTATGGGATTAATATAGTTTCATCCATTTTGTTCCTCCCCTTCATAATAATATCATCATGTATTATTTTATTTATTACTTACTTTTAATAAAAAAAATCTTTACAATATAATAAATTTTAGAACTATTGTTTTATAAACCTAAAAATTATATTGTCTAAATATTTATTTATTTTATTCTAAAAATATTATTTTATTAATAGTATAAATATTATTATATATTATTATATAAATATTATATATATTATGAAAAATTAATCTATTAATATTATTAACTTAGTTTAAATTTTATTTTTTTATAAATATTTAATATGTTACATAGAAAATTACTATAGTATATTTTTGTTTTTGTTTTTATTTAATCATATTTTCATCACATAAATAGATTTATCATGTTTTATGTAAGTGTTATTAAACAAGTACGATTTATTTAAATATATTTAATAATATTAAATATATAGTTATTTTTATTGTATAAATATATTTTAATTATTTTTTATAAAAGTTTTATAAATATATTTCACTACTAATTTTAACTATTGTAACTGTATAAATTTTTTTATATCATCATTTTTTTAAATATACTACTTTTACTATTTTTAATTCTACATATTTCATTATATAAATATTATAAAAACATTTTCTAGAAAATATTTTATATAATAAAATTTATCTATAAAAAATATCAAATTAATTAATTAAAATACACGTGATATATAATATAATAATAAATTTACATTAAACCAATATTTATAAATAAAAATTGAAAAGAAATATGGATTATCACAAGAGAGAATAATAAGAGATTAGATTAAATGTGATTGGTGAAGTGTGAATCAAAGATTTGGCTGGAAGCACTATAGATTATTTGAGAAATGAAAGATGATTATAAGGAAGGATTCGATGTGTCGATTGAGGGGGAGGGGTTGTGACTTCTATATTATGTTTATGTCATCACTAATGTGTCATTTATAAAATATGAGTTTCATACATTATTAATTATGTATAAAAGTAACATTAAGGTCATTCCAAGGAGGTGTGTTAAGAATGAGTTGGATAAAAAATGAACTCTTCAATACACAGTCTTGAGAGATTATTTGTAACATCTTACCAGAGTGTTAGATAAACTACTCGATTGGTCATGTGGTATTTTCTCAAGTTTTCATAAGATGTATTTTGATATATTTAATTCGTGTATGTTTGAGAGATTTTGGAGTCCAAGGAACTTTATAATGAAATTATTCAATCATTTCCTTGGGGTTTTACCACATTTTATTTTGTGGGTTCTCAATATGAAATTTTACTTTTTGATACCATGTTTTTTATTCATTTTCTGTTCTGTTAATTCAATTCAATTATCATGAGCTTGATGAAACTATCATAACCATAATTCCAATATCAAATATCCTATCACCACTACATTGAATACACCCCAATGTTAAAAATGACATAAGTTATTAAATTTTGAAAATTTTTACTACATTTATTTTCCTTTTTATTTCATGACCTTAAATTGTCAAAAAGGATATAATATATTTATTATTGAATCAGTGAATAAATTAAAAATACCAATGTATTTTCATTACTTTTAAACATACACATGCCAATGTAAATTGATAATTTATATAAAAATAATCCCCTACTACCTTTGGATTTTTGTAGAGTAACTGGCATGAAAATCCATTCACTAAATTTTTTATAGATAAACAAGTAAAAGGATCATGATGAAATAAATATGCATAATTCCTCAAATATTATTATTTATTTGTTTTTTCTTTGAGAATGAATCTATCTATATCAAAAACAAGGAAACATGAATTCTTTAAATCAATTTCCATGTAAACTAAGGCTTGGATGAATAGAATGAGTGGTGATTGCTCGAGCACTACTACAATCGGTGGCGAGTCCTTGTCTGGTAATGTTGGGAGTGAGTTGGATTAAGTCTAGAACTATCCCAATATATGGTACTACTTTGCTACAATTCAATTTAATTTCTTTTTGAGTTCTTGTTGTACTCACCTCACCCTTGAAGGTTACACCGTGAATGTGAACACCACTTTTCAAGAAAATGTTAACAACAACACAATGTTAGTAACATTATATGATGTGTGAATTTTTTTAGTGAGAGTATATTTTTTTAATTTTAGTAATTTTAATGAATATTTTTGAATGGAATTGCACATTTTTCCAAATTAATTGTTCCTAAGAAATTCCTTATAGGGTGATAGACATCAAAATATGAGTGTTTTTTAAAGAAGAAAAAGAAAATCATATACCATTTCAAAACAATCACTTATATCATAGTAATTTTGATCAATTATTATTGGGTTTTGGACATAGTTGAATTTGAGATTTTCAAATGTGACACCTTGGACCATTCTCTTTCCAACCTGCAAATAACCATAAAAATTGATTTAAAACAAAGTTGCATTGATGGTGCTGATTCAATAGATATTAGGGATAAAGGATAGCCTATGTACCTTCCAAGTCTTGATTCATAATCCACTACTAGTACTAGTGAAGGTAACATTGTTTTCATTTATTTCATTCACATTCACAACATATCCATCCCTACATATTCTCCTAATACAACATTTTTATAAAATTTGAATGTTACCATTTATTTTGAAATAATTAAAGTAAATAAATCTACATAACTTATTCCATGTCCCAAACAGCATTCTACATGATTGATAATCAAATATGAAGTAAAATCACCAATCAAGACACAATCATCCCCTAAAAAAATATTGATTCATTTTCTGGTTAGATACAAGTGGATTCAAAAAAAACTTTGAAGAAGGTAAATGACAGTTTTTTTGTGAAGTATTATGGAGGTGTTATGGAGGTTTGGGGTGGTGGTAGTGGTTATTACCACATGGAAATTTTGAATCAGTGATGGTGGAATTATGAATACTTTGTAGATTAATTTCATCAGTGTTGGGACTTTACTCATGTGATCACTACTAAAGAAATGGGATTTGGAGCCCCCTGACATGGGTGACCGCCAAAGGTGGTAACAGAACATTAAAAAAAAGCTTCGGCGCCCCCCGCCCACCTCCCCTCGCGAAACCCTACCCACGTCCCACCACATGTCCCCTGTCGCCCTCCGTCCTCTACCCTCACTGCTCGTCCCCTCACCGCCCTCTACCCCTCATCGCCCTCCACCGTCCACCCTCTGCCATGCGCCCACCACCCTGCGCCCTCCGCCCCCTCCGGCCTCCACCCCCTCCACCCTCCGCCCTCCAGCCTGCGCCCTCCACCCTCCACCCTCCGCCCCCCGTGCCCTCCGCCCTCCGCCCTCCACCCGCCGCCCCCTCTACCCACCGACCCTTCCACCCTCCAGCCCCTCTACCCTCAACCCCCTCCTTCCTCCGCGTTACACCCTCCACCCTCTACCCTCTGACCTCCACCCCCTTTTCCCTCCACCCCCTTGTCCCTTGGCCCTCGGTCCTCCGCCCCTTGGCTGCCTGTCCCCCTTCAATTCGCCGCCCTCCACTCCGGCTCTCCGCCATCCCTCGTCCCCTCCCTCTTCGTCCCCCTCCCTCACCACACCGTCGTCGCCCGTCCCCTCCTGTGTGGCACCGCCACCGCCCAGTCCCCTCCCTCCCCGCACGGCCACTGCTCGTCCCCTCGCCGCTGCCACCCGTCCACTCCGGCTCCCCGCTGTCCTCTGTCCCCTCCCTCATCGTCCCACCCTCGCTACACCATTTCCAGCTCACCACCTCCTCTCCTTTGGCTTACCTCCGCCACCACTCATCCCCTCCCTCGCCGCACTGTCTCCGGCTCCGGCTCCCCTCCGCTGCCTCTCCTCTCCCCTGCAGCACCGCCTTCAGCTCCCCTCCCTTCCAGGTTTGTAGCGCAATTATGTATGACATGACATGGGATTTCACTTACATTCCATTATTTATTCTCTTGTTTATTATTCAGAGATATAATTTGATTATTTTATCAATGGTCCATAAGCAATTGGTTAGTATTTATTTTAAATATATTTGATATAAAAAATGAATGTAATAAGTCTTGTGTAAATGTTTGTTATATAGATATTATTATGGATAAGAGTTGGATTGATCTTCCAAATCGAACGTCTAGAGAATATTTCAATGGAATTATGCAGTTTATTGACTTCACCAGAGGATTTGAAAGTGACTATATTAGTTTTCCATGTAGAAAATGTGCTAACAGATATCAATTAAAAAGAGATAATGTGAGGGGGAACCTATTCTTTAACGGATTTCGGAAAAATTATAAGAGTTGGACTCGTCATGGAGAAGAATATGTTGGTTGTCAAAATACAAATGCATTTCAGATGGATGTTGATGCAAGTATGAATGATACAATGCATGAAATTCTTACTGAAATGGTACGTGGGTAGGATCCTGAAGGCATTGACATCCAAAAACATGAGACCGGTGAGATAAATCTTCACTCTGGTGCAGATCATGATTTGAGGAGGTTTTATGAAGCACTTGATGATGCAAAAATAGAATTATATCCTGGATGTACTTCTTAAAATAAATTGTCATTTATCATGGAGTTGTTGCATTTGAAGACTTTGAATCAGTGGCCAGACACATCATTCGACATGTTGTTGGTGTTATTGAAAAAGGTTGTTCCTATCGACGCTAAGATTCCTGGGTCATATTACCATGCTCATAAGTTGACAGAGAACTTAGGTTTCACATATGAGACCATAGATGCATGTGAAAACAACTGTATTTTTTTTAGAAAGGAAAATTCCCATTTGGATATTTGTATGGTTTTTGGCGCTTTCAGGTGTAAAAAGAACATGGGAAATCAGACTCATCAAATCAGATTGCGATACAGGGGAAACTGTTTGCCGTAAATCAAATGCTTTACTTTCCCCTTAAACATAGGTTGAAAAGATTTTTTATGTTATCTAAAGATTCTAATTTAATGAGTTGGCATGCAAAAATAATTCATGAAAGTGATATGTTAACCCACCCGACAGACTCTCATGCATGGAAGGATTTTGAAAAGAGATATACCAATTTTTCTAAAGATGTTCGTAATGTCTGATTGGGGTTGGAAGTAGATGGTTTCAATCCATTCAAGTCTATGGTTAGTGCAACTCATAGCACATGGCTCGTAGTGTTGGTTCCGTATAATCTTCCTCTGCGGCTTTGTATGAAGCAACAATTTATATTACTTTTCACTCTTATTGATGGAACTAGAAGTTTGGGGGATAAGATTGATGTTTATCTTCAGCCATTGATTGATGAGTTGAATGAATTTTGGGGTGATGGTGTGATGAATTATGACTGTGAAACTAATGAAATGTTCAAACTATAGGCTGCTTTACTGTGGAAAATCAATGACTTCCTGACTTATGAAAATCTATCAGGTTGGAGTAAGAAAGGGGAATTTTCTTTCCCATGTTGCAATAAAATAAAAAAAATATATGGATTAAACATTCCAAAAAATGGACATACATGGGTCACAAACGTTTTCTCCCCCCTCAGTACAGGTTCAGAAAGGACAGAGTGGCATTTGATGGTTCTAGAGAGTTCAACCCAGCACCAAAGATCATGACAGGAGTTGAAATGTTATCACAGATTGAGGAAGAAAACATCTACATGGTATATGAAATTCAGGATTTGGTGGCTCATCCCTTACGTAATATGCGTGCTGTGGGTAGGTAGCACAATCAAAATTAGAAAAAGAAAAGTATTTTTTATAGTCTTCCATATTGAAAAACTAACATGCTAAGGCATAACTTGGATGTCATGCACATTGAAAAAATGTTTTTGATAACATATTGTGGATCATTTTAGGTGTCAGGGGAAAATGAAAGGACCATGTTAATGCACATCGTGATTTGAAAGAAATGGGTTTAAGGAAACAATTTCATTTACAGTTAGCTGAGGGAAACAAGGCATATATGCCTTCTGCATAGTATACAGTGACTACAAAAGAGAAATAGACATTTATTTCCATTTTGAAGATACTTAAGGTGCCTGATGTTTATTCTTCTAATATTTCAAAGCGTGTGAATCTGATGAGAAGGACATTTCAAGGGTTGAAAAGTCATGATAATCACATACTACTTAAATAGTTGATTCCAATCACAATTTGTGATTGTTTATCCCCCAATGTTGTTCAACCATTTATTGAGATGAGTAATTTTTTTAGACAGCTTTATTTAAGAAATGAATGAATAAGTGATTTAAAAAGTTTGAAAGACTGAATTGTACTTACGCTTTGTCACTTTGAGAGACTATTTACCCCCTCATTTTTCGATGTTATGGTCCACTTTATAGTACACCTAACTGATGAAGTAACGACTTCTGGTCTAGTGCAATTCAGGTGGCTGTATCCTATTGAGCGGTATTTGAGTACATTGAAACGATTTCTATGCCACATAGCTCATCCGGAGGCATCAATAGCCAATGGTTATTTGATGGATGAGTGTACTACTTTTTTTCAGAATATCTTACAGATGTTGAAACAAAATTAGATAAGACCTCTCAGATTCATGTTGGTCTAGTTGGAGAAGGAACCATATTTGAAATGGAAAACATTGAGTGGATACAAGCGCATCGATATATCTTGTTCAATACTCCATCAGCTGCACCATTAATGCAGTAAGTGTCTTATCACTTTTATTGTTTAACTTTTATATGTTTTGTTTGCATAAGTTGATCATTTAAACATCACATTATCATTTGCAGGAAAAACATTAATGATATGAAAGAAGAGATGTATCGTGTGACTGAGTATCAAATTCAACAATCTCATTATGCATCATTTCATGATTGGTTAAAGGATTATGTACGTATAAATTGATTATCATTATGAGTGAAGTATTATACTAATTTCTTTCAGCACAAATCATTATTGAATTCTATGAATTATGTAGGTTCATAAGCTGAGGGAGTTAGGGGACCCCACACTAACTGAATAATTTATCCAACTTGCTGAGGGTCTATCTATAACGGCTCGTCGTTATAAATCTATAGATGATAATGGTTTTCGAATTCGCATTAAAGATGTTGATGACAAATGAGCAACAAAAAACAATGGAATCAGTTGTCCATTCATCGATTTTGGTTATTACTATGGTCAATTGATAGACATCATTGAAGTTGTATATACACACAGGTTGAAGTAAATATTGTTAAAGTGTAATTGGGTTTATCTAGAGCGTGGATGTAAAGTATAACATTAGGACAATTGATCGTTACGCCATTAGGACAATTGGCCATTAGGCCAATTCGTTGTTTTCCCCCCCACCGGACAACCCCCCCACCCCAAACACCCCCCACCCCCGAACAACACCCCCACCCAGATAGCCCCCCACTAGATAGCCCCCCATGCATGCATTTCAAGTCATGCCGATGTCGTTCGGTATGCATTTGAACTTTAAACGCATGTTTTGGCCATTTACGACACACAACATGCGCTTCTGGTCACCGCGGTCAAACGACACCTCTGATTGATGTTTCGTCTACCCAACCATTTCACAATTCACCCACCCTTTGTTGTCATCTGATTTCATGGCATTTCGAGGTCGTTCGGCTGATTTTGATCACCCCACACACGCTTTTCAAACGCGCCAAAACAGCGTGTAACGGTCGAATTCAGAGAAAAAGTGCTCATAATTACTTTAAATCACACGAAAACAATAGGAATATTATTCGTGAAATTTAGGAGGAGACTTCACATTAATCAGATGAGCGGTCTATGCGGTACGACCAAATATGCTGTTTTGAACAGTTCGATGCGCTCTAAAAGGGCGCGTTGGGTGGTTAAAACTAGTCCAGCAACCTTGGAATGCCATGAAATCATACGAAAAAACTGGGGTGCAAATTTTGAAATGTTCGGGCACACGACACATCAATTGGAGGTGTTGTTTGACTGCGGTGTCCGGAAACACATTTCCAGGGTCATAAAACGCCAAAATGGTGTGTAACTGTTGAATTCAGAGAAAAAGTGCTCAGAATGACTTGGAATCACACGAAAACAATAGGAATAATATTCGTGACATGTAGAAGGAGACAACATGTCAATAGGATGTGTGGTGTGTGCGGTACGACCAAATATGATGTTTTGAACAGTTTGACGCGCACTAAAAGGGCGTGTTGGGTGGTCAAAACCATTCGAACGACCTCTTAATTCCATTAAATCATAATAAAACAACCGTGGTGTGAATTGTGAATTGTTCGGGCAGACGGCATGTCAGTCAGAGATGTCGTTTGACCGTAGTGACTTGAAACGCATTTCTGGGGTTATAAAATGCCAAAACGGCGTGTAACGGTCAAATTCAGAGCAAACATGCTCAGAATGATTTGAAATCACAAGAAAACAATAGTAATAATATTTTTGACATGTAGGAGGAGACAACACGTCAATCAGATGTGCGGTACGCACGGTACAACCGAATATGATGTTTTGAACAGTTCGGCGCGCTCTAAAAGGGCGCGTTGGGTGGTCAAAACCAACCAAACGACCTCAGAATTCCATGAAATCAAACAACCACAATAGTGGTTATAATTTTGAAATGGTCAAAAAGACAACACATGAATCAGAAATGTTGTTTGATTTTAGTGACCAGAAACGCATTTCCGGCATCATAAAACGCCAAAAATGGCGTGTAACGATCAAATTCAGAGAAAACATGCTCAGAACGACTTGAAATCACATGAAAACAATAGTAATATTATTCGTGACATGTAGGTGGAGGAGGAACGTCAATCGGACGTGCAGTGTGCGCGGTACGACCGAATATGCTGTTTTGAATAGTTCAGCGCGCTCTAAAAGGGCGCATTGGGTGGTCAAAACCAGCCGAACGACCTTGTAATGCCATGAAATCATACTACAACAACCATGGTGTAAATTGTGATATGTTTGGGAAGAAGGAATATCAATCGGAGGTTTCATTTGACCGCGGTGACCGAAAACGCATTTCTAGGGTCATAAAACGCCAAAATGGTGTGTAACGATTGAATTCATAGAAAACATGCTTATAATGACTTGAAATCATAAAAAAAAATAGGAATAATATTCGTGATATGTAAGAGGAGATGGCACATCAATCGGACACGCAATGTGCACGATACGACTGAATATGTTGTTTTGAACGGTTCGGTGCGCTCTAAAAGGGCGCGTTGGGTGGTCAAAACTATCCGAATGACCTCGGAATGCCATGAAATCATACGACAAAAACCGTGGTGTGAATTGAGAATTGGTTGGGTAGATGAAATTTCAATTGGAGGTGTCGTTTGACCGTGGTGATTGGAAACGCATTTCCTAGGTCATAAAACACCAAAATGACGTGTAACGGTCGAATTCAAAGCAAACATGCTCATAATGACTTGAAATCACATGAAAACAATTGGAATAATATTCGTGACATGTAAGATGACACGAAATGTAAATCAAATGTGCGGTGTGTGCGATACGACCAAATATGTTATTTTGAATAGTTCGGCACGCTCTAAAAGGGCACGTTGGGTGGTCAAAACCAGCCGAAGAACCTTAGAATGCCATTAAATCATACAACAACAACCGTGGTGTGAATTTTGAATTAGTTGGGTATACGGAATGTCAATAGGAGGTGTCGTTTGACCGCGGTGACCAGAAATGCATTTCTAGGGTCACAAAACGCCAAAACGGCGTGTAACAGTCAAATTCAGAGAAAACATGCTCAGAATGACCTGAAATCACACGAAAACAATAGGAATAACATTAATGACATGTAGGAGGAGACAACATGTAAATCGAATGTGCGGTGTGCACGGTACGACCGAATATGCTGTTTTGAATAGTTCGACGTGCTCTAAAAGGGCGCGTTGCATGGTCAAAACCAGCTGAACGACCTCATAATTCCATTAAATCATACGACAACAACCGTGGTGTGAATTTTGAATTGTTCGGGTAGACGAAACGTTAATTGGATGCGTCGTTTGACCGCGGTGACCAGAAACGCATTTTCGGGGTCACAAAATGCGAAAACGGCGTGTAACGGCCGAATTTAGAGAAAACGTGCTCATAATGACTTGAAGTCACATGAAAAAATAGAAATAATATTCATGAAATATAGGAGGAGACAACACATCAATCAGACGTACGGTGTGCGTGGTACGACCGAATATGCTGTTTTGAAAAGTTTAGTGCGCTCTAAAAGGGCGCGTTGGGTGGTCAAAACCATCCGAACGATCTCAGAATGCCATGAAATCATACGACAACAACCGTGGTTTGAATTGTAAATTGTTCGGGCAAACATCAGATCAATCAGAGGTGTATTTTGATCGCGGTGACCAAAAACGCATTTCCGGGGTCATAAAACGCCAAAACGGCGTGTAACGGTCGAATTTCGAGAAAACATGCCTAGAATGACTTGAAATCACACAAAAACAATAGAAATAGTATTTTTGACATGTAAGAGGAGACGAAATGTCAATTTGATGTGCGGTGTTCGTGGTACGACCGAATATGCTGTTTTGAATAGTTCAACGCGTTCTAAAAGGGCGCGTTGGGTACTCAAAACCAGCTGAACGACCTCTGAATGCCATGAAATCCTACAAAAACAACTGTGGTGTGAATTTTGAATTGGTTGAGTAGAAGACACATCAATCAGAGGTTTCGTTTGACCACGGTGACCAGAAACGCATTTCTGAAGTCATAAAACGCCAAAACAGTGTGTAACAGTCGAATTCAGAGAAAATGTGATTAGAATGACTTGAAATCATACAAAAACAATATGAATAATATTCGTGACATGTAAGAGGAGATGACAAATCAATCGGACGTGCGGTGTGCATGGTACGACCGAATATGCTGTTTTAAACAGTTCGACGCGCTCTAAAAGGGCGCGTTGGGTGGCCAAAAGCAGTCGAATGACCTCGGAATGCCATAAAATCATACAACAAAAATCATGGTGTGAATTGTAAAATTTTTGGGTAGAAGGCACATCAATCGATGATGTCGTATGATTGTGGTAACCGAAAACAAATTTTTGGCATCATAAAATGTCAAAACGGCATGTAACGGTCGAATTGAGAGTAAATGTGCTCAAAATGACTTGAAATCACATGAAAATAAAAGGAATAATATTCGTGACATTTATGAGGAAAGGACACATCAATCGGACATGCGGTGTGCGTGGTACGACCGAATATGATGTTTTGAACAGTTCGACGCGCTCTAAAAGGGCACGTTGGGTGGTCAAAACCAACCGAACGACCTTGAAATGACATGAAATCAAACGAAAACAACCATGGTGTAAATTATGAATTGTTCGGGTATATAGAACTTCAATCAGAGGTGTTGTTTGACCGTAGTGACCGGAAACGCATTTCAGGGGTTATAAAACGTCAAAACGGCGTGTAACGGTCAAATTCAGAGAAAAATTGCTTATAATGACTTGAAATCAAATGAAAATAGTAGGAATAATATTAATGACAAGTAGTAGGAGACGAAACATCAATTAGATGTGCGATGTATGCGGTACGACTGAATATGCTATTTTGAACAGTTTAGCGCGCTCTAAAAGGGCGCGTTGGGTGGTCAAAACCAGACGAACGTTTTTGGAATGCCATGAAATCGTACAAAAACAACCATGGTGTAAATTTTGAATTGTTTGGGCAGACGGCACGTCAGTTGAAGATGTCGTTAGACCGCGGTGACCGGAAATGCATTTCCGGGGTCATAAAACGCCACAACGGCGTGTAACGGTCGAATTCAGAGAAAACGTGCTCATAATGACTTGAAATCACAAAAAAACAATATAAATAATATTCGTGACATGTAGGAGGAGACGACACGTCAATCGGACGTGCGGTGTGCGTGGTACGACTGAATATGTTGTTTTGGACAGTTCAGCGCGCTCTAAAAGGGCACGCTGGGTGGTCAAAACTTGTCGAACGGCCTCGGAATGCCATTAAATAATACGGAAACAACCGTGGTGTGAATTTTGAAATGGTTGGGTAGACGGAACATAAATTGGATGTGTCGTTTGACCGTGGTGATCGGAAACACATTTCTGGGGTAATAAAATGCCAAAACAGCATGTAACGGTAAAATTCAGAGCAAACGTGCTCAGAATTACTTCAAATCACACGAAAACAATAGGAATATTATTATTGACATGTAGGAGGAGACGAAACATCAATCAGACGTTCGGTGTGTGCGGTACGACTGAATATGCTGTTTTGAACAGTTTGACACGCTTTAAAAGGGCGCGTTGGGTGGTCAAAACCAGTTGAACGACCTCAGAATGACATGAAATCATACAACAATAACCGTGGTGTGAATTTTGAAATGTTTGGGTAGATGAAATGTCAATCAGAGGGGTTGTTTGACCGCGGTGACTGGAAACACATTTCCAGGGTCATAAAATGCCAAAACGGTGTGTAATGGTCAAATTCAAAGAAAACGTGTTCAGAATGACTTGAAATAACCTGAAAAAAATAGGAATAATATTCGTGACATGTGGGAGGATACAACATTTCAATCAGACGTGTGGTGTGCGCGGTACGATCGAATAGACTGTTTTGAACAGTTCGACACGCTCTAAAAGGGTGCGCTAGGTGGTCAAAACCAGCCAAATTACCTCAGAATACCATGAAATCATACAACAACAACCATGGTGTGAATTTTGAATTGGTCGGGTAGACGTCACGTTAATCTAAGTTGTCGTTTGACCACGGTGACCGGAAATGTATTTCCGGAGTCATAAAACGCCAAAATGGTGTGTAACGGTTGAATTCAGAGAAAATATGCTCAGAATGACTTGAAATTACACGAAAATAATATAAATATTATTAGGGACATGTAGGAGGGTATGACACGTCAATCAGACATGCGGTGTGCATGGTACGACCGAATATGCTCTTTTGAACAGTTCAATGCGCTCTAAAAGGGCACGTTTGGTGGTCAAAAATAGCCGAATGACCTCAGAATGCCCTAAAATCATACGACGACAACCGTGGTGTGAATTGTGAAATTTTAGGGTATAATGCATGTCAATCGGAGGTTTCGTTTGACCACGGTGACCGGAAACGCATTTCTGGGGTCATAAAACGCCAAAACGGCGTGTAACGGTCGAATTCAGAGCAAACGTGCTCAGAATGCCATGAAATCATGTAAAAACAATAGGAATAGTATTCGTGACATGTAGGAGGAGATGACACATCAATTGGATGTGCGGTGTGTGTGGTATGAATGAATAAGCTATTTTTGATAGTTTCACGTTGTGTGCATGGAGATCATTCCTTTTTAGAACACAAAACACTTTCATAAGCTAAATCAAAGACTCCAAAACAAGAAAAATATCAAAAAATGATAAAATTTCTTAAAATGGGGGTTTTAAATTATTATATCACCCATAATTTGATGTATGATTTAATTTTATTATATATATATTAACTGAATAAATATGCTTAATTTACGTTTATTTTGTTTTTTTGTTTTTTTGTATCTTATTGTAGGTTTATTGAAGCAGAAGATTGAAATGGATTTAGATCGTTGAAGCACATATGTCATTTATTGTTTATGATGATCTTGATGTTTATGCTATTTGGAATTTGTTTTTTTTATGATTTTTACCTTGTTTTGTTGATTGGGAACTGTGATTTTTTTTAAAAAAAATTCTCACGGATAGCGACCGCCATTAGAGATCGCTATAGCTCGGCCGAGCATCAGAATAGTGACCACCAGTGGCAGTCATTGTAGCTCAGCCGAGGATCAGTACAGTGACTTCCAGTGGCAGTCGCTTTTGTTCGACCGAGCAATAGGTCAGCGACTGCATGACGGTTCCTACAGGCCGAATTTTCAGCCTCCTACAGCGACCGCCAATGGCAGTCACTGTAGGCCTATTACGATGGGCCTAAATCGACCGCCATTGGGGGTCACTGAGCGGTCGTTGTAGGCCATTAGTGACCACCATTGGCGGTCACTAATGGCCGAATTTTTAGTAGTGGATGATTTATTGAAATTGTGAACATTCACCAAAATACACATCATCACTAGTGCTTGGGATTATGGTGACCCCAAAACATGAAAATCAATTATGGTCAATCCATTGATGTATGTAAACTTGAGTGCTTTCATTTGATCCCCATGTATCATCCATTATCAAAATGTAGATTTTCCTTCCTTCTCAATGCCATAAGGTTAATATATGTGTAAAAATAGAAAAAACAAATCTCCCAGTGACTTATGGTCGGTGCCAATGTCCTACATCGCGCCTGAGAAATGGAAACACATCTAGAAGAAAATTAAATTAAGATATTGATAAGTATTAACTGAAATAAGGAAATAGATAGTGAAAATATACCAATCTTGGACGGTCACAAAAAATTTGATCCCACCATCCCTTTCCACTTCCATGGATAATTCCTGTGCCGGTGAAGGACAACCCTAAGCACAATGCAGTGAATTCCATGCATTGGCCCTGGTACAGTCCCTTACAGGCACTTGGTGCTGCATATGTAATGATTTCCCCCTTTATCTATTATTGATTTCAAATTCAGGGAGTTCAAGAATTATAGAAAAATTTAAGATTTTATTTTAGTGGGTTGATGAAAGAAGCATTTCCAAGTACTTGAAATGTGATGGAATATTTTCATGGTCCCATGAAAACAAAATGATACACCAAAAACCTTCCTCCTAGAACTATAATGGTAGGGTTGCTTTCAGTTTCACCACATGCTGCCTCCCATGTCTTAAGAAATTCCGGCCCATGAAAGTAAAAGGTTGATTTATTAACTGTATTGGCTATCACACTATATGAATATAAAAAAATAAATGGAAATATTTTTACCTAGGAAGAATCATTGGTTCCACCCATGATTAATAATTTGAATTTTGTTGAATTCCCAAGGAAATCCAAGAAGAGGAATATGACATCTCATGAAAGTCCATATACTAAAGTTGATAAGGGGAAGAAGACCCAATTTCCTTCTTGTAACAAGTGTGGAAAGAGGCACCAAGGGAAAGGTCACAAAGTACTAGGAAATGTTTTAAGTGTTGAAAGGAAGGGAAAAAAGTATCCAATTTCCATGAAATAATGGATAATGTGATGGATGGAAACAAAGTTCCATCTAAGGAATCTTACACAGTTCTATGCTATAAATGTGGAGAAGTCAGACATTACCCAAGACAATGATCTATTCCAAGGGTTGAGAAGCATGATGAGCATAAAAAATATCCATGATCAAGGGAGCATGGGAAGTCCTATGCTAATATGGACAGTGATGAATGAATCACATATAACCACTACTTCAAAGTAGTGTATGTCTTAATGTATTTCAATTCATATCCTATTAGTATATGTTTTATTTTTTCAAAGAATATTGAGTCCTCAATAGAAATGATATTAAATCATTAGGAAAAAACTTCTATAAGTTTTGTATCACATGTTGAAGTTTGTGGGAAAATTCTTCTTGAAATTTTTATAAGTCTCCCTTTGATAGAATTTGAGGAAAAAAGACAAAGTCGTTGATTATGCCTCAAGGCAGTTGAAAATTAATGAGAAAAACTAACCCATGCAGGATCTGGAGTTGGCAACAGTGATCATTGCATCAAAAATCAGGCAGCATTATCTATTTGGGGAGAAGTGTGAGATATATACGGATCACAAAAGCCTCTAGTATATATTCCCACATAAAGATATGAACATGATCTAATGAATATGTTTAAATATGATCAAAGAATATGAATTCTCAATCCATTACCACCTTGGTAAAGCGAACAAGGTGGCAGATGATCTATGTAGAAAGAACCCAATGATTCTATCATTTATGAGAATTTAAAACGATCAAATCTTCTAAGATATGATGAAGATGGACATGGGAATCATAAAGAAAGGAACATCGTAAATTATTTAACAAATTATTGCTCAGCCATATCTTTTAGAAAGGTTAAAGGATTCTCAAAAGGATGATGTGGGAATTCATAATAAAGTGGAGACTATCAAAAAAGAGAAATACTTGGAGTTCAATGTTAATGAATAAGGAATTATGAGATTTGGGTCAAGACTACGTGTTCCATAAAATATCGAGTTAAAGAAAGAACTTTTAGATGATGAACATAGTTTAACTTTATCCATTCACCCAGGAAACACAAAGATGTATTGAAATATCCAAGATAATTATTGGTGGGATAACATGAAGAAGGAGATCGCTGAGTATACATCAAAGTTCTTGGTATGTCAGCAAGTGAAGGATGAGAGGAAAAACTATAAGGGGATGATACAACCATTACCCCTACCAACATGGAAATGGGATAACATCAACATGGACTATGTCATAAGACATTCTAAGAAATTCAAAAAAAAAATTCTATCTAGGTTGTTGTGGATCGTCTTACAAAGACTTCACAATTCATTACAATTCGAGAGGATTTATCATTGGATCAACTGGTATGGATATAAATCATTTTTTCATATATATCAATCAAAATTTTATTAATATATATATGAAACATAGAAAATGGAAGTAGTTAATTGAAAATATAACCTAAAGTATACCACTATAAAGACCCATTAAATTGGAAACAATAATTCCATTTACTATAATCAATGATTCAAAATGTGTTATATTAACTGCATGTTGATCTTTCTCAAAAAATATATCAAAACCATGTTATTTGTTAATTACATATAAAATGTATCAAATTAGACACTATGGGACAAAATATTCACTTAGTGTAGAAAAAATTAGTAATTGAATGTACTATATTGTCATCAACTATAATTCTTTAAATTCTGGAAAAAATCATATGATACCATGCCATCTAAATGTCTACATCAAAAGAAAAAATCATATGTTTAAATCAGGCGATGTAGTAAAGAATAATTATCCTAGTATTTAGTTTTTATTAATAAGTTAATAACAGTGGTGAAAATATATTTAAAGAATAAAAATCCAACAATAAAAAAGTTATTTGTTTTCTTAACTGTAATTAATTATCTATGCATTAAAATTACAATTAAAATATGGGCCCTTTATAAAAAAGAGGGGATCACCTTTTGGAGGATCCCATTATAGAATATTCATTGATGCTTGTGTCATATACAATTGTATTTGAATGTATATTGTGTCAGTGGATATGCATAATCCAAAATAAAATCCTACATAAAATGTAACAGATGGTCCCTTATTAGCACCATCCCATATAATTACATAGACCTGAACTAATAATTACACATCAATATTCAGGAGATATATCTATTTTTATAAAACTAGTAGTAAAAAAATTAATATACACTATTTATATGATAAATAATTCTATGCCTTGAATCATATCAACAATCACATGAATCATGATTCTTACGTGGATGTTTAGCCATCCTCAATTGAAATTACATAATTATTTTTACCGGGGTCTACATATAAGAGTAAAACCTCTAAATAAACATTATATGGATGCAAACTATATCCATTATTAACAATATATATGAAAATATTATCAATCTAAAATTATTTAGATTCATTAAATACCCATATGAAAGTTAAATCAAGAAACAATATCATAATCCTTTAATATAAAAAATGGAATCATAGTTGGTATTTTGTCTCATCCAGAGTAAAGGAAGAGAATATGGTTAGAGAAAAGTAGTTAACTTTGTCTCACTTAATGATGGAAAGTAGATACACAAAGGTGGTAGCAATAAGTATAAGTTAGGTGTCACGACCCAACCTTACTGCTCTCGAGCCACAACTACCCCAAGCCCGCCTCCATAGGCCTGGGGCTGGCGATAAGTGCCAAAGGCATAACAATATCAGGGAGGCCTTCTCCTAAGTACTTGTACACATACACACAACCCACTCAATGCAGAAGTACAGAGTAAAAAAGAAAATCAAAGGAAAAACAATTATAACTCAACCACAGTCATGCATCAACTTCTAAATAGAAGAAGTAAAGTGATGAAAAGTACAGACAAGGAAACTGAATAGAAAAAGGAAAAAACACGTGCCCAAACCAAAAGGTGACACAACCCGACAATAGGTAAACAAAAGTAAACAACTGTAGAGTCCCACACCTGAAAACTCTACTGCAACCCCGGTACACGGCCCAAGCTCTTATGCCCTCTACGCTCCTCCGTAGTCACGATCGACATGTCTGTCATCTACAAGGGAAAACCAGGTGGGGGAAAATCTCAAGCAGGGGTGAGTATAAAGATACTCAGTAAGATGCCCCAAAATCTCAAGGGAGCAACAAAGGAGGCACTAAATAGGTGAGCAGTAGATAGAACAAAGAATAGTGAAAGAGTACAGTAAATAGAGTGCAGCTCAACCCAAAAAGAGAAAGGAAAAAGACTCATCCAAACGCAAGGAGTTAGAAACAGAAAGCACGTGGCATACCTTGTGCATATTCGCTCCTCCTAGAAGGAGAATAAATGAACCGAAGGAGTGAGAAAAAAGTAGGGTATATATATATATATGATCAACAAGAAACCCGAATGAGGGCGTAAGGGGATCTCTATCTCCAAGCTCAGCCCAGGAAAGGTTGCCAACTGTTCTAAGGATATCCATCACTGATTCCCAAATGTCCCGCATGCCAAAGCTATCTCATCGTTGAACCGTACAACCAAGGGTCCCGCTCTGGTAATCATGGAGAAAAGTCACTGACTAGCCTCATAGAAAGGGCTGAGTCTGAAAAAAGTCATCGAGTAACGCACTACCCAGCCCAGCTGGAGGGTAAACCCTAAGAGGTTGTCGGGTAACCCACTGCCCAGCCCAGCTGGAGGGTAAACCCTAAGGTCAACAGATAACCCACTGCCCAGCCCAGCTGGAGGGTAAACCCTAAGGTCAACGGGTAACCCACTGCCTAGCCTAGCTGGAGGGTAAACCCTAAGGTCAACAGATAACCCACCGCCCAACCCCACTGGAGGGTAAACCCTGATACGCCAGTGGGTAACCCACTGCCCAGCCCCGTTGGAGGGTAAACTCAGAACTGGTCCGATAACTCTGCACTGCTCGTGCCATCACTGGGTGTCACTAACGTCGCTACCGTGCTTTGGTTCGGAGTGCGTCAAAGGAACCTCCAACCAATGCCCTTTCATGTTTCCACATTTAATGAGATCTCGAATGAGGCTCCGCACACCAAAACAGATTATGCCGTTGCAATCCTCGTGGAAAAGTACACGAGATAGACTATTTACTCGATCGAAACAGACTCCTAAATAAAAAGTTATTCAACATCGCTTTATGCCCATACGACATCTCATGGGGTAACACCTCGGTCCCGAAAAAGGTTGGTTGAATTGCGGCATCACGATGCTCTTGAAAAAACACACAAAGTCAACTATTCATTCTTCCCGAACTGACGTCTGATGAAAATGATGCAAAAGCTGCACGCAGCTTGAATGATGACCCATGGGCCCATGCCTCAACTCGGCCGCCCGGACTGTCCAGTCCACCGTGGCCCAGAGTTCACCACGCAGGCCGCACTGCTTCACCCAGACTGGCTTAAGCCGGTTCGGATCTTTTCCAAGGGACCCGCGTTTTGCGTGTCTCGGTGTGCTCCCGGGGTCGCGACGACCTCGGTCTCCCACTGCACGCCGACCGACAAAGCTGGCCGCATATGCCCCTGGCCTCCTACATGTGCTAACGACACCGCCTCCCACTATCGCTCGCCCGCAGCCGTCCGCACCACCGCCTGAGGACCCGCCACGCCACCGCCGTCCCGGACAACCTGAGTAGCCACCGCCGACGGGACTCGCCGGACCACGGTGTGGAGCCTCCATACCACCCTGGAACCATCAGAAAACATGGGTTTTTGGGTTTTGGCCAGAAAACTTCCTGGGGTCACCCCGAGACTCGAAATTTTGATCCTAAAGAATCGTTGGAAAGCTCGTATCGAGCCCTACTCAAATATGGCCTTCGCTTGATAATTAAACTGCATTTCGATGATATAAATTGAGTTCAAATAAGATGCGGTAATTTAAAATGAAAACGCAATGATCCTACCTCACAGGGCATAGACCGTCCCTTCATAAATGATCCGCTGGAGCCGCAACCACCTTAGAGAGGTGGGGAGAGAAGCTTGAAGAAGGTGGAGGTTCTTGTTGGGAGAGCTTCGACCAGATAAATTCCAAGGGGGGAGAAGCGGGGGTCTGTTTAAGTAGGTAAATCTTAATTAAAATTTAATTAATTTTAAACACCCACCAGTCGGCCTGTACCTGAACTCTCAACGAGGTCGAGGTTAAGCTGCTCCTAGGGTAAAATCTATGTTATGAGCGAAACGGTGGTCTCAGAATTTTAATTTGAGCCTCTGTTCAGATGTTATAAAGTTCATGCCTGATGCCACTAAATTAAAAAAATGCCCCTGGTGGTGTTTTCCACAAAAGGGCCACTCCTGTGAAAGTTACACCTCTCCTAGGGTAAACGACAGGCTTCGTAACGGTGTCCTCAGTTTTTCCACTCCGAGCAACCATTTAATAGTTATTCTGTTTATTTGGCATGTCTAGTGTGAACGCACTTGAAATTAAATTCTGGCCACACCGGGGATCGGAATCACACGCCGTCTGAACACCCTACTCTAGAATAACATCAAGAAAAGAAGAAAAAAAATTCAAAGTCTTACAGGCTCAAAACTCGGGTTCTTACATCATTCCCTTCTTTGGGTTTTTCGTACCAGAAAAACAAAACTACGAAAACAACTCGGGATACTGAGCCCGCATCTGGCTCTCCCATTCCCAGGTGCTCTCTTGCACCCTCCCATGCTACCACAACACTCGAACCAAAGGGATTGTCCGTCCAAATAGATTCTTCTCCTGCCGATCCTCAATCACCACCGGGTGCTCCGCAAAGGTGGCTCCATCCTCAATGTTCATCTTTCCCCAGTTGATGACGTGCGTGGGGTCATGGACATATTTCCTCAGCTGCGACACATGGAAGACATCATGCACTCTCTCCAGCTATGGGGTATAGCAATACAGTAGGCAACCTCGCCAACCCTACACACTATCTCAAAAGGCCTGATGAACCTCAGGGATAGCTTGTCTCCCCGGCCGAACCTCCATGTTCCATGCCGCGGGGAGACTCTCAAAAAGACATGCTCCCCATGCTCAAACTCCAAATTCCTACGATGATGGTCTGTGTAGGACTTCTGTCTGATTTGAGTCATCCTCATTCATTCACAAATGACTTGTAACTTCTCCTTCATCGCCCACATCAACTCTGGGCCCATGAGGGAGGTCTCCCCAAACTCCATCCAACACAATGGTAACCTGCAGGGTCTCCCATAGAGGGACTCAAAAGGTTCCATTTCGATAGTAGAGTGGTAACTGTTGTTATACGCAAACTCCACCAAGGGTAAGTGATCCTCCCAGCTTAGGAAAAAGTCAAACACACATGCCCTGAGCGTATCCTCTAACACCTTGATAGTGCACTCGGTCTACCCGTCCATCTGGGGGTGAAAAGCTGTACTCATCCGTAATTGAGTCCCAAATGCCTCCTACAAGCCTCACCACAATCACAATGTAAACTGCGCATCATGGTCAGAGACAATCGTCGAGGGTACTCTATGAAGTCAGACGATCTCCTGAACATACAACTTCCCTAGAATCTCCACCGATCTCTGCTCCCTGATGGAAAGGAAGTGCGCCGACTTTGTGAGTCAGTCCACTATCACCCAAATGGAATCATGGCCCTTCACTTTGCGTGGAAGCCCTGTGACAAAGTCCATAGATATGCCATCCCACTTCCACTCCAGGATATCAAGGGGCTGTAACAACCCTTCCAGAACTTGATGCTCTGCCTTCACCTACTGACAGGTAAGACAACGAGAAACAAACTCAGCTATGCTCCGCTTCATGCCAGTCCACCAAAACTGCCGCTGAAGGTCTCTGTACATCTTCCCCACACCAGGATGTACAACCAAGGGAGAAGTGTGAAATTCTCACATTACCTCCTCCCGTATCTCCACTGGTACTACAACTCTCCCTGGAACAGGTGCTCATGATTCCCTCCTTCAGAATAACTCTCAGGTGTATCGCCCTTGGATATCTGATCATGCAGTACCTCACTGTCGACATCCCCCAGCTGCGACTCTCGCACACGCTCAAGGAGCGAAAAAGTAAACATCATAGACTGCAGAAAAGCCATACCCTCCTGCTCCACCAAGGTCAGTTGTAGGGAAACCAACTGCTCTGAAGCTTCCCTCACTAGACGATCCTATGACTTCCTGCTAAGGGAATTTTCTACTACGTTTCCCTTCCCTGGAGTGTAGATTATCTCGAAATCATAGTCATGTAGAAACTCAAGACAGTGCCTCTACCTCATATTCAGATCCCTCTGAGTGAAGATGTACTTTAGGCTCTGGTGGTCTGAGTAGACCACAAAACGCTCACCCAGAAGGTAGTGTCTCCATAACCTCAAGGTGAAGACCACCGATGCCAGCTCCAAGTCATGAGTCGCATAATTCTACTCATGGGGCATCAACTGCCTTGAACCATATGAAATCAATTCCTGCTGCTACATCAGCACGCACCCAAGCCCAGCTCCTAAAGCGTCGCAGTATACCACAAAATCAATGCCCTCCTATGGAAGTCTCAACAAAGGAGCACTAGTCAGCCTCTGCCTCAACTCCTCGAAGGACTTCGTGCACTGATCAGTCCAGGTGAACGGTCGTCCCTTCCACGTCAATGAGATCAAAGGGGAAACAATCCTGGAGAATTCTTCCATGAACCTCCTGTAGTACCCTACCAAACCAAGGAAGCTCCTCACCTCAGACGCATTCTTGGGTGGATCCCAAGAAATAACTACCTCTATCTTTGCGGGATCTATGACTAAACCCTGTTCCAAAATGACGTGCCCCATAAAGTGAACCTCATGAATCTAGAACTGACACTTCAAGAGTTTCCCATACAGTTGGTGCTCCTGGAGTAAGTCTAGGACCATCCTCAAATGATCTGTGTGCTCCTCCTCCATTGCAGAGTAGATGAGTATGTCGTCAATAAAGACAACCACAAATCGGTCCAAGTATGACTGGAAGATCTGGTTCATTAAAGCCATGAAGATGGAAGGGGAATTAATCACAACAAAGGGAATAAAAAAACTCATAATTACCATAACGATAATGGAAAGCCAACTTCAGGATATCATCCTCACGAACCCACAACCGGTGGTAGCTGGATTGAAGATCAATCTTGGAGAACCACTTCGCACCTCTCAACTGGTCGAAGAGGTCGTCAATCCTCAGAAAAGGGAACTTGTTCTTTATCATGGCCGGATTCAGGTGATGATAATCCACACAAATCCATAGGCTCCCATCTGCCTTCTTCACAAACAAAACCAGAGATGCCCAGGGGGACACACTAGGCCTGATGAATCCCTTCTCACGAAGGTCATCCAAATGAAGTCGTAGCTACCGAAGCTCTTTGGGTGCTATTCGATAAGCCACACATGATATCGGGGCAGTCCCCAGCTGCAAGTCAATGCAGAACTCCATCTCTCGCCTTGGAGGTAGTCTTGGGACATCCTCAGGAAAGATGTCCATGTAGTCCTCTACAATGGTAGGGATCCAGGTGCATGTAGGGTCTGCTGCTCCGAGATCCATGCTCACCAACTAATGAGAAAAAGGTCATGGTTTCTTTCTCAGAGCACCCGTCTGCTCTGCTATGAGGTCTCGATCACTGAGGATGGTGAACCTCGTCCTATTAGAATGTACGCATCTGACTCATCTATGACGACATTCGATCAGGGTGTGAACCATAGAAAGAAAATCCATTCCTAGGATGACGTCATAAGGTTCCATAATGATGAACAGTAGGTCCCACATGAAACTCTCTCCCCCGAACGATAGTTCGCACTATCTGCAAACAAAGGTCACTAACGATGCACTTCCCGTAGGAACATTGAGGCTAAGCGCAGGTGTTAACACCTCTACTGGGAGATCCAACTCCCCGACCAAAAGCAGCGATATAAAAGATTGGTTGCCGCCTCTGTCTACTAGTACCGAAGAAAGTGTAGAGTAAACACAAAGCATACCTCAGACCATATCGTGTGCTGGGGGGACACGAACACTCATAGCCCAAAGCTGACCGCGACCCCTACCACCAGCTCCCTGAGCCTGGCATGGGCCACCCTATGGTGGTGGTGGAAGGATCTCGAAAAGCCATCCTCCACCTCTAGGTCCTACCGCTCTGCCTGCGCCACCTCCCTGAGGACCACCCTATCCTTTCTTGGGAGATCCCTAGTCACGGTGTTACCTCTGCTACTGCGGTGCGCCCACTGCCTGCCACGACTTCTCGGTATGCCTGGTCTGGCTGTCCCATGCTAGGTGACCCCGTCCTTTACAAGCATATCACCGGCTCTCTCCTGACTGCCCCGATGCTCTATGGATCCACTGTGGTGTATGACCCTTCCCCTGAGTCTACTCACAGAAGGGTCTCCTCGACTGAGGCTCTGCTCTCTGCCGCCTGCCTGCTACCGAAGACTCTTCTCTAAAGCGGCCACTGCCAGGCCCTACCAGCTAGCATCCCTCAGCCAAGAATGTCTCTATCATGAGCGCCTGATCTACAACCCTAGCATAAGTAGGGATGCACAGGGGCACCACACTATCACAGATCTCCCTATGAAGACCCTCCTCAAACTTCTACACCCAGAAGTAACTATCACAGATCATATCCTGCGAGTAGCGTGCAAGATCGGTAAATCGGACCAAGTACTATGCCACAGTCATCCCCCCTATGTCAAAACCAAAAGCTCATGAATACAAATGGAGCGTAAACAAGAGGGGTATTACTCCTCCCGGAAGAGCTGCTGGAAGATATCCCACTTGAGAGACGACTCGTCGTGGGTCTGCGTAAACAACCCTCACTAACTCCCAACCATCCCGAGGAAAAGGCTGGCATCCAAGGCTACCATCTGGTCTGCTGGTGTCTGTACCAGCTTGAAAAGTCGGTCCACAGACTATAACCAGTCTTCCACTACCTAGGGATCTGGGTCCCCACGGAACTTCTACAGCTGCTAACATTGGACATCTCAGAGCGCATTCAGCCTGTGCTCAACCTCGGCATGTGCTTCCGGTACTAACCGCCGCTCTCCAGATGGAGGGACAACTTTTGCACCACTGGGTGGAAGGGGATCACATGAGGGAATTCTATTTCTAAAACTTATTTTAATTCTGTAGAATCATTGGTAGTTTCAAAATATCTAAACTGATGCCTCATCTCTCACCAGGTCGTCGTCACTAACTAGAGAGTGTAACCTGGCTAGCTGCTGTCGTGGGGGCATCCTGAAAATTATCAAGGATTACCGCAATCAGATGAGCATATATATATATAACAGTAATCACAAAGGGGAGATGACTCAAAAAAGATAGTCAAAGACTCAATCCTACCAGATGCATGTTCCAAAGTTCCTTGCAACAAATTTCATAGCATGCCGAGTCAACAAGTGGGTTATCAGGGTCCTGGTGAATGGATATGTCGGTCGCCCGTACCATCGCTGGACTCCCTGGCCTGAGAGCCTCTCTTGAGACACGTCGAAATTATTTCCCTAAATCCCAAACAATTCCTTTTTAGGGACACCCGAACAATTCCCCAAGGAATGAACCATCCTCTGATACCACTTTGTCATGACCCAACCCTACCGGTCTCAAGCCGCAACTACCCCAAGCCCACCTCCATAGGCCTGAGGCTGGCTGATAAAACACTATTTTGTTGAATATTTTATTGATAATAAATGAAATAATTTCCTCACATTGTGTTAAATATGTTTATTTCTAAAATATTTGGGATTTGATCATTCATTTGAAAATTTGGTGAAAATTCCAGTTTTACCCTTTATAGTGCAATGTAGTATTTCGAAGATAAATATTTTTATATTTATTCTATGAACTTGAACTTTTGTAACCGTGTTTCTAACTTAATTGTATACAACTTTTATTAAGGACACTAGATCAAAATAATGCATTTCTATGGAGTAATTGGGCCATAGAGGCAAAGGTGGGTTGGACACGCCAGAATGGAGAAGCTTATGTATTTCGGCCATAACTCCTTTATCTGGGCATATATGAAGCCCAGATTTGGAGAGAAGATAGAGGAACCATATCCTCACATTTGATCCTTCTGGAAGGCTGGCCAATTCACGATTTTTGTGGTAAAATGGGAGGTTCAAGTTGGAATAAAATATTTGACCGAGATTCCCCATTCACACTTGAAACCACTTTGAACCTAGCCTCCCCACCACTCTATAAATTGGTGTTTTTCTCATTTGGTGGGGTTTGTATGTGTATTGGGAAGTTTATGGAATAGGATAAGTGGATCCACTCCAATTATACAACCATTTCAATAAGGATAGCTCTTGAAGAAAGGATCCCTTCGACGAAGCCTTCTTCTTCTCCTTCATGTTGTAATGATTTTGTTTGTGTAATAAACTTCTTTGTTCTTCTTTAATTCATCATCCTTTCTTCTGTTTTGTTTAAATTTATTCTTTTATTAATCTTCCTAATTGGGTTGGAGTTCTTGAGTATAAGCGTTATTGGGTTATACCTATTATAAACCTTTGCACATGCAAAACGCTTCTACGATGATTAGGCCACCCATGGAAGAGTAGTTCTTTTTAGTAATTGATCGACCTCTATCCTTCTTCATTCATTTATTTTGAATCAATGAGCTAATGTAATTCACATAATATGATCCATAAATTTTGTTTTTAAATTACAAGAAACTAAGCAATCAATTGAACAATTAATACAAAACACACGAGGTCGAGATTTTGTGTAAATTGTGAGAGCGCGATCTTAATCGGTAATACAAGACCACACGAGATAAATTTGTAGAGTTCAAATATAATCCCTAAAAAAAATTCATCCTCATTTCCAGAATGGATATGTTCTATAATTAACCACTGACCATAATCTATCCTTAGAATAACAATCAAAGCAGGGTGCTGTGATTGCGTGTTCCGAAGCTAGCTTAGGGTTTAAGTAATTTCATCTTTATGGTTAAGTTAAATCTCATAGGGTTAGAGGGATAACAAATTAGGAGATCATAATTAAGTGGATATTTATTTAAATTATAATGATTAATAAGTGAATGAAGAGGTAGAGTTAGATCGATTACGCCTTTTAAAATACATTTCAAAAAAAACATCTTCTTGTTGTGTCATTTTAATCAAAATTCATTTCAAAACTAAAAACAAAAAAATATATAATCTTCTTCTAGAAAACTTTTTCTAGATTCATAAACTATAACAAACCAAAATCCTTTAAAGTAGTTTTTTTATTCTATTATATATTTTTTCTTTTTTAGAATACCTTTAATAAATTGTTAAATTCACTTCCTCCTTTGAGAGACGACCTTGGTTAGCCACTCTGCTGCACCTAAGTACCCCAAAATCACACTAATCATTTGAGGGCACCCACGATAGTGCTCTTTCAAATTGGCTCCATTTCTGGGGAGGCAAGTAATTATTTCAACCAATTAGAGGTATTTATTTTATTTTACATTTTAATTCTCTTCCTCTCTTCTTTCTTTCATCTTTACCCAGTCTGATTTTTTCCTTCTTCTTTTATTTCCTTCTACTTCTTTTTGGACCATCAACTAAAACTTCTAATTTTTATTTTACTATGGTCCACTTTCCTTCTTTTCATCTTTCATTTATTGATGACACAAACTAATCCCGAAGATCTCTTAGATCTTGACCCTGAGATTGAACGCAGCCTTAGGGCACGAATCAGACACTCTCAGTCTACGGGAAGTTTAAATATTCAACCAGTTGGTGAATTCCTCTCTTCTGGAAACATTGAAATTGGAAGAAATTAAAATTCAAACATAAAAGAGGAACCAATGGATGGAAATAATGGAAATGAGCTTAATAGAACCATTCGATAATTGGCTGCACCAGATATTAACTATCAACCAAATTGTATTGCATACCCAAACCTCGAATCGGACTTTGAATTGAAATCTGGATTAATTCACCTTCTTACAAAGTTTCATGGATTATCTGGTGAGGATCCCAACAAACACCTTAAAGAATTTAATGTGGTTTTCTCAACTTTAAAACCAAGAAATGTTTCTGAAGATCAAATTAAATTAAGAGCATTCCCATTCTCACTTGATGGAGCTGCAAAAGATTGGATGTATTATTTGCAACCTGAAGATGTAACATGTTGGAATGATTTGAAACGTCTTTTCTTGCAAAGATTTTTTCCAGCATCAAGGACCACATCCATTCGAAAGGAGATATCGGGGATCAAGCAAGCCCAAGGAGAGTCAATGTATGAGTATTGGGAGAGATTCAAGAAGTTGTGTGCAAGATGTCCGCATCACCAAATCAGTGAGCAACTCCTCATCCAATACTTCTACGAAGGACTCACACCCATGGAGAGGAGCATGGTGGATGCTGCAGCTGGAAGAGCATTGGTGGACAAGACACCAGCATCCACACGTGCATTGATCGACAAGATGGCCCAAAACTCCCAACAATTTGGTGATCGAGGTACACCACATATCAGGGGAGTACATCAGGTAAGTCCTTCTTCTCTTGAGAGTCATTTGATTGATACCAAGTTAGAAGAATTGACAACTATGGTGAGGAAAATTTCTTTGGCACAAAAGACATCTATATCCCCTCCTTCAAGGCCTTGTGGCATTTTCACTGAGACAAGACACCCAACTGACTGTTGCCCACAACTACAAGAGATAGAGGATTGCGCAGCAGTATTCCCAGGGAGACCATTTCAGCAGCAACAACAACCATATCCCCAAGAGAAGTTTTATTCATTTTCTCCAACATACAACCAAGGGTGGAAAGATCAACCAGACATGAGGTATGGCTCTGGACAACAACAAAGGCCCCCTTTTCAACCAAACTTCCAGCAGCCTCCACTTTACCAACAGGGTTTCCAACAACCCCAAAGGTGATTTGAAGCTCAAACATCAACAAGTCAGCAACAAGGGAATCCTCCACCAAAGGTAGATTATAATACTGATGATCTTTTGAAGTAAATTGTTCTTAATCAACATAATGAGCTGAAGATTCAAAGTTCAGAGCTAAGGGAGTTGAAGAATCAAATGATCCAGATTGCCACCACCCTCCATGAACTTGTGAGTAAGAATTATGGAAATCTACCTTCCCAACCCACTCCAAATCCAAAGGGGAATGTCAGTACCATCACATTGAGAAGTGGGAAGCAAATGAACGATACATCTGTACCTACCATTCCACCGGGATTCACCTCAACTCTGGAGCAGCCGCATTCCAAACCAACTGATGAGAAATCCAAGGAGAAAGATAAAGGTAAGAAAAAGATTGATGATGTTCCTCCTAAACCCCTTCCTTTTCACAACAGGGTTTTTCAAACCAAGAATATGGTTGAAGAAGCAATGCAAAAGGAGTTTTTGGATACATTCAAGCGTGTGGAGATCAACATTACTCTACTTTAAGCCATTAAGAAAATTCCAAGGTATGCAAAATTCTTAAAAGAACTTTGTACCAATCGAAGAGGGCTCAAGGGAAATGAGAGGATTAACCTTGGAAGGAATGTATCAGCACTCATTACACCAACTCTAGCAATGACAACAAAGTGAAAAGATCCCGGGACATTCACCATCCCATGTACCATAGGAGAGTTGCACTTCTCTGATGCTCTTTTTTATTTAGGAGCTTCAATAAATGTGATGCCTCACTCTGTATTCTCTTCTTTACAGGTTGGTGAGTTGATGCCGACAAGAGTAGTGGTTCAGTTGGTGAATAGAGCTACGACATATCCAGCGGGAGTTCTTGAGGATGTACTTGTCCGTGTAATAGACATGATCTTTCCAGCAGACTTCTATGTGCTTAACATGGAGGATGATCAGGTAAGTTCTCATGCCCCCATTATCTTAGGTAGGCCCTTCCTCAAAACTGAAAAAACTATCATAAATGTCAATGGGGGTACACTTTCCATGGAGTTTTGAGATGAAGTTGTGATATTTAATGTTATGGATTCCATGAAGTACCCCTCAAAGGACCATTCTGATTTTTCTATCTCCCATTTTGAACCACCAAATAAAAACTCCATAGAATTTGATTTTCCTATGCTTAGGGAGATTATGAGTATTGGTTTGAGTTTGATGTCTAAGAGCACTTCCCCACATGTTGCTGATACACAATCCTCTCATGGATTTGATTTTGATGTGGATTCATATTCTGATTTTGATCATGTTCACTCTGATTATGACATGACTGTTTAGTATGCTGATGGATTTGATGCTTTATTCTCTGATTTTGATGATGTCTATTGTGATACTGATGCTCTTTGTGCACATATTTCAGTTCCTTCAATGTCTCCATCCATACTACACCCTACTTCATTAGAAATCAAGCCATTGCCACCAAATCTGAAATACTCATACTTGTTGAGTGGTGAGAGATTACCTGTTATCATTGCTAACAATATCCCTTTTGAACTTGAAGAAAAACTTTTGAATATTTTGAGGGAGAACATCAGGGCGATTGGGTGGACCTTGGATGAAATATCAAGTATTAGCCCCTCCATTTTCATGCATAGGATTCTCTTGGAGGATGGGGCTAAACTGGTGAGACAACCACAAAGGAGACTCAATCCCACCCTCCTGGAAGTTGTTAAAAAAGAAGTTGAGAAATTGATCGAGGAAGGTATAATCTTTCCCATTTCAGATTCTCAGTGGGTAAGTCCTATTCAGGTTGTGCCTAAGAAGAGTGGTGTTACTATTGTTAAAAACGAGAAAGATGAGTTAGTTCCAATGAGGGTACAAAATAGTTGGTGTGTGTGTATTGATTATAGGAAACTAAATCATTCCACTCGCAAAGACCATTTCAACCTCCCATTTATTGATCAGATGCTTGAGAGACTAGCTGGGAAGACATACTATTGTTTCTTGGATGGATTTTCTGGCTATTTTCAGGTTCCCATTACAGCAGAGGACTAGGAGAAGATGACATTAACCTACCCATTTGGTACCTTTGCATACCAAAGGATGCCATTTGGACTTTGCAATGCCCCAGGTACCTTCCAGAGATTCATGGTGAGTATTTTCTCAGATTTCATTGAGACCTTCATAGAGGTATTTATGGATGATTTTACAGTTTATGGGTCCTCATTTGATGAATGTCTCTCTAGTTTGGGTGATGTGTTTCATCATTTTATTGAGAATAATCTGGTCTTAAATTTTGAAAAATGCCATTTCATAGTCGAAAAGGGAATTGTCTTAGGTCATATAGTCTCACAACATGGCATTGAAGTTGATAAATCTAAGGTAGAAATTATTTCATCCCTCCCATATCCTACATGTGTGCGTGATGTTTGATCATTCCTTGGACATGCTGGATTTTATCGACACTTCATCAGAGATTTTAGTAAGATCGCTCTACCCTTATCTCGATTTCTTCAAAAAGATATTGACTTCAATTTTGATGATTCAAGCAGGGTATCATTTGATGAGCTGAAGAAGTGTCTAACCACTCCACCAATCATACATCCCCCGCGGTGGGACCTTCCATTTGAGCTTATGTGTGACGCCTCCAACTTCGCGGTTGGAGCTGTCTTATCTCAGAGGGTGGAGGGACGTTCACATGTGATCGCCTATGCATCGAGGACACTAGATTCATCCCAATCAAATTACACAACCACAGAAAAGGAGTTTCTTGCTATCATATTTTCTTTAGATAAACTCCGTTCATATTTATTGGGCTCTAAAGTAATTGTTTTTTCTGACCATATAGCTTTGAGGTACCTCCTGAAGAAGCCAGATGCAAAGCCACGACTTATCCATTGGATGCTCCTTCTTCAAGAGTTTGACCTTGAGATAAAGGAAAAGAAGGGTTCAGAGAATTTGGTGGCGTAACACATGAGTAGGCTTACTCACACACTACAGGATGACACCTTGGACCAGGTACCACTTCGGGACACTTTCCCCGATGAGCATATTTATTCTATCTCAGGTACGCATCCTTGGTATGCAGATTTAGTTAACTACATTATTGCCTCTGAAATCCCTGCAAATTTAAAGAAACATCAATTCCAAAAATTAAAAAGGGGGTCTAGGTTTTATGTGTGGGATGATCCTTACCTCTGGCGCATGTGTAGTGACCAAGTCATTAGGAGGTGTGTTCCCGATCATGAGTTTGAGTCTGTTTTGCATTTTTGTCATACACTTGCTTGTGGTGGACACTTTGGACCCCAGCAGACAGCCAGGAAGGTTTTTGAATCTGGATTATATTGTCCTAGCTTATTCCATGATGCCCATGTGTTTTGTAAGTCATGCTCTTGTTGCCAACACACTGAGAACATTTCTAAGAGACATGAGATGCCCCAACAACCCATATTATTCTATGAGATTTTTGATGTATGGGGCATTAATTTTATGGGTCATTTTCCTAGTTCATTTAGATTTTTGTATATTTTGGTTGCTATTGATTATGTGAGTAAATGGGTGGAGCCCAAGGCCACTAGGACTGACGATTCTCATGTTGTAGTGGATTTTGTCAAGGCTCAAATTTTCTGCAGGTTTGGAGTACCAAAGGCTATAATCAGTGACCAAGGCACACACTTTTGCAATAAGAATTTTTCTTCCCTCCTTCGAATTTATGGGGTGACACACAAAACATCAACACCATACCACCCCCAAACAAATGGCCAGGCTGAGGTTTCAAATCATGAGTTGAAACAAATCTTGGAGAAAATCGTGCATCCAAATAGGAAAGATTGGAGCAAGCGCTTGGATGATGCATTGTGGGCTTATAGGACATCATACAAGACCCCCATTGGTATGTCCCCATTTCGGATTTTTTTTGGGAAATCATGTCATCTCCCAGTGGAAGTTTAGCATCGGGCATATTGGGCTATAAAGAAATGTAACATGGATTTGGCCCAAGCTGGAATCCAAAGGAAGTTGCAAATTCAAGAGCTTGAGGAGATTCGACTGTCATCATATGAGAACTCAAGGCTCTACAAGGAAAGATCAAAAGAATCTCATGACAAAATGATCCAACAAAGGGAGTTTCATGTTGGAGATAAAGTCCTTCTCTATAGTTCACGACTAAAGCTGATGCCTGGTAAGTTGCGTTCCAGATGGTTAGGTCCTTATGTTGTGACTAATGTTTTTCCTTATGGTGCAGTGGAGATCACACAAGAGGACATAGGAAGGAGCTTTACAGTCAATGGGAAATGTTTGAAGAGATACATTGAGGGACTTCCTACTGATGCATTGGATTTTATCAAACTACATGACCCCATCATCACTTGAGCACATCAGGCTGTTCCTAACCCTTTCACTTTTATATTATTTGTCCTATTTAAAAATTCTACATTTCATGTGCATATATCATCTCATGGGTTCACATTGAGGACAATGCAATATTTTAAGTGTGGGGGAGGGAACCTTTTAGTTTAGTAATTTCAATTGCTTTCCTGTTTAAAAAAAACCAAAAAAATGTGTGTTTTTTAAATTTTGTGTGTTTATTTTACAATTTTCTGTGTGTTTTTAAAATTTTTGAGCTGAAATGATTCTCATCACCATTTTTAAATCCATATCAATAAGTGAAACAATTTACCCCTTGAAACTAAGCTTAAATGAATGCTGAAATGACTTTGTTTTAAGTTCAAATATTTAGTAATTTCATGAAAAGTACACTGAATTTTGAATCTCATGCCACATCTCACTGTCTTTATATTTGAAATCACTTTCCTGAGAGTCTTCTGAACCATTATTTTCATATTCTTTACATTCACCTCACTTCTTGAGAGAACCAAACCATGCTTGATTTAACCAGAATTTGATCTATTCCTGTCAAAACTTGAGGGTTTGAGGTACTTATATTTAAATGATTGAGGCATTTGTTTGGTATTAAAGCCCCTATTTAAGATAATCCTTTTTTATAATGGCCCACCTTGAATATTTAATCCTTGTAGCCCTTAGAATCCATGCACATCCTGTTAGGTTAGTCACATTACAAGCCAATTTTCCCTATCCAACCAACTCTTGAAGTGAAATTGAAAAATCTAGTTGAGCTTAAGTGTGGGGGAATCTATCTTGTGTTGTGCGACCACATTTTGTGATACTTTGGGTGGAAAATTAAATTCTGAAGAGATGTGTTTTCTACTGAAGAAATTAATTATATTGAAAGCTGTGCCTTTTTCTGGAGCTTTCATGACAAGTGAAGCTGTGCCTTTTTTGGAGCTTCTAATTGAGGTGGAAAGTTGTTCCCATCTGGAGCTTTCAAGAAAATCATGTTTGAGAAGATTGGAATTTTTGGTGCTGAAATGATGAATGGTGTAAATATTTCATGACTTTTCATGATGATGGAACTGAATTGATACTATGGGGATTGAGGAGAATACCATATTTAAGTGAAAATTAGATTAATGCAATTTTTCTTCAAAAAGAGTCAAGCCCTCCTCATTCAGCCTCAGAATTTTTCACATCTAAATCCTACCAACTGAAAGCCATAGAACAACCCTGAAAAGTTCTCATGATAAACATATGTCCTTGACTCACATCGGGTAGCGATGTAGGAATCTATCAAGCCTATGGTGACCCTTGTATGAGTTTGTATGAGAAAGACATTGCAAAAAAAATTGTCATTTGTGTGATAAAAGAAAAGTCAAGTGAGGTAAGTGTTTTGTGCATGGGAGGATAAATAAAGTAGAAATATATTGAATGATATAAATGAAAAACTTGAAATAATGGTTTTTTATGAGGCATGATATCTTTTGTTTCTTGGTGTGTAATTGTTTGATCTCAAGGATATGTGTTTTAAAATTGGTTTTGATTTGATATTGATGTTTACTTGATATGAGGTTTTGCTCAGGAGTGCAAAAGGGTAAGTGTGGGGGAGTTGATAAAACACTATTTTGTTGAATATTTTATTGATAATAAATGAAATAATTTCGTCACATTGTGTTAAATATGTTTATTTATAAAATATTTGGGATTTGATCATTCATTTGAAAATTTGGTGAAAATTCCAGTTTTACCCTTTATAGTGCACTGTAGTATTTCAAAGATAAATATTTTTATATTTATTATTTGAACTTGAAATTTTTTAACCGTGTTACTAACTTTATTTTACAGAACTTTTATTCAGAACACTAGATCAAAATAATGAATTTGGATGGAGTAATTGGGCCATAGAGGCAAAGGTGGGCTGGACACGCCAGAATGGAGAAGCTTCTGTATTTCAACCATAACTCTTTTATATGGGCCTATATTGAGCCCAAATTTGGAGAGGAGATATAGGAACCATATCCGCACATTTTATCCTTATGGAAGGCCAGCCAATTCACGATTTTCGGTGGTCAAATGGGCGGTTTAAGTTGGAAGAAAATATTTGGCCGAGATTCACCATTCACACTTGAAACCACTTTGAACCTAGCCTCCCCGTTACTCTATAAATTGGTGTTTTTCTCATTTTTTAGGGTTGGGAAGTGCATTGGGAAGTTTATGGAATAGGATAAGTGTATCCACTCCAATTATCCAACCATTTCAATAAGGGTAGCTCTTGAAGCAAGGATCCCTTCGCCGAAGCCTTCTTCTTCTCCTTCATGTTGTAATGATTTTGTTTGTGTAATAAACTTCTTTGTTCTTCTTTAATTCCTCATATTTTCTTCTATTTTGTTTAAATTTATTATTTTATTAATCTTCCTAATTGGGTTGGAATTATTGAGTATAAGCGTTATTGGGTTATACCCATTATAAACATTTGCACATGCAAAACGCTTCTACGATGATTACGCCACCCATGGAAGAGTAGTTCTTTTTAGTAATCGATCGACCTCTATCATTCTTCATTAATTTATTTTGAATCAATGAGATACTGAAATTCACATAATATGATCCATGAACTGTGTTTTTAAATTACAAGAAACTAATCAAGCAATCGAACAATTAATACAAAACACGCGAGGTCGAGATTTTGTGTAAATTGTGAGAGTGCGATCTTAATCGGTAATACAAGACCACACGGGATAAATTTGTAGAGTTGAAATATAATTCCTAAACACAATTCATCCTCATTTCCAGAATGGATATGTGCTCTAATTAACCACTGACCATAATCTATCCTTAGAACAAAAATCAAAGCAGGGTGCTGCGATTGCATGTTCCGAAGCTAGCCTAGGGTTTAAGTAATTTCATCTTTGTGGTTAAGTTAACTCTCATAGGGTTCGAGGGATAACAAATTAGGGGATCATAATTAAGTGGATATTGATTTAAATGATAATGATTGATAAGTGAATGAAGAGGTAGAGTTAGATCGATTACGCATTTTAAAATAGATTTCAAAAAAAACATCTTCTTGTTGTGTCATTTTAATCGAAATTCATTTCAAAACTAAAAATAAAAAAATATACAATCTTCTTCCAGAAAACTTCTTCTAGATTCATAAACTATAACAAACCCAAATCCTTTAAAGTAGTGTTTTTATTCTATTGTATATTTTTTCTTTTTTAGAATACCTTTAATAAGTTGTTAAATTCACTTCCTCCTTTGAGAGACAACCTTGGTCAGCCACTATGCTGCACCTAAGTACCCCAAAATCACACTAATCATTTGAGGGAACCCACGACAGTGCTCTTTCACTGGAGATAAGCGCCGAAGGCGTAATGATCTCAGGGAGGACTTCACCTATGTACCTGTACACACACCCACACACATCCCACTCGATGAATAAGTGCAAGGTAAAAAGAAAACCAAAGGACAAACAACTATAACCCAACCACAGTCATGCATCAACTTCTAAATAGAACAAGTAATGTGCTGGAAAGTACTGAGAAGGAAACTAAATCGAAAAAGGAAAAAACACGCACCAAACCCAAAAGGTGCTACAACCCAGCAAAAGGTAAATAAAAGTAAACAATGGGAGAGTCCCACACCTAAAAACTATACTACGACCTTGATACATGGACCAAGATCATGTGCCCTATATGCTCATCTGTAGTCACGATCGACCAGTCCATCGTCTGCAAGGGCACAACAGGTGCGGGAAAATCCCAAGCAGGGGTGAGTATAAATATACTCAGTAGGATGCCCTGAAATCTCGAGGGAGAAATAAAGGAGGCCCTAAATAGGCGAGTAGTAGATAGAACAAAGAAAAGTGAAAGAGTACATTAAATAGAGTGTATATTAACCCAACAAGAGAAAGGAAGCAGACTCATCCAAACGCAAGGAGCTAGAAACAGAAAGCACGTGGCATACCTCGTGCATCATTGCTCCTCCTAGAAGGAGAGTAACTGAACCCAAGGAGTGAGAACAAAATTAGGGTGTGTATATATATATATATATGCTCAACAAGAAACCCGAATGAGTGCGTAAGGGGATCTCCATCTCCAAGGTCAGCCCAGGAAAGGTCGCCAAAAGTTATAAGGATATCCATCACTGATGCCCAAATGTCCCGCACTCTAAATTTGTCTCATCACTAAACCGTACAACCAAGGGTCCCACTCTGGTAATCATGGAGAAAAGTCACTGACTAGCCTCATATAAAGGGCTGAGTCTGAAAGAAGTCATCGGGTAACCCATGGCCCAGCCCAGCTGGACGGTAAATCCAAAGAGGTCATCCGGTAACCCACTACCCAACCCAGCTGGAGGGTAAACCCTAAGGTCAACAGGTAACCCACTGCCCAGCCCAACTGGAGGGTAAAACCTAAGGTCAACTGGTAACCCACTGCCCAGCCCAGCTGGAGGGTAAACCCTAAGGTCAACAGGTAACCCACTGCCTAGCCCCACTGGAGGGTAAACCCAAAACTGGTCTAATAACTCTGTACTGCCCATGCCATCACTGGGGGTTACTAACATCGCTATCGTGCTTTGGTTCAGAGTGCGTCAAAAGAACCTCCTACTAACACCCTTTCATGTTTCCACATTTAATGAGATCTAGAATGAGGCTCTGCATCCCCAAACAGATTACACTGTTGCAATCCTCATGAAAAAACACGCAAGATAGACTATATACTAGCTCCAAACAGACTCCCGAAGAAAAAGTTATTCAACATCGCTTTATGCCCATACGATGTCTCATGGGGCCCACACCTCAGTTTCGAAAAAGGTTGGGTGAACTGCGCCATTTCAATGATCTCAAAAAAACACGCCAAGTCAACTATTCATTCGTCCCGAACGAACATTTGATGAAAAAGTCGCAAACACTGCACGCAGCTTGAATGACGACCCATGGGCCCACACCTCAACTCAGGCTTCAACACCTGAAACCACCCTGGATGACTTTTTCTCGACGCTAGGATCACAATGCCACTGACGGTGCCTAAAACGGAATCTGGATGTGCTCGCTCCATCCAAAACAAGAATCTCAGCGAGGCGCTAAATAACACTTAACGGGTGTGTCGTGCCACTGAGCCCCCATCTCAAGAATTAAAAATCTCCAAGACCATCTCAAAACCTCTGTCTCGATCCGAGTATCGCATTTTCGCAGACGACACACAAATCCGACACTCGGTTTGAGAGTGCGTGGTGTTTTAATGCCAACGGACAAAGACGGGGTGGGCCGGACCGGTTTGGCCGGTCCACCCCTTTAGACCGGCGGTCCGTGGCTCGGCCGCCTAGACCGCCTGGTCCACCGTGACCCATAGTTCACCGTGTGGGATGCACCGCTACACCTGGACCGGCTTAAGCTGGTCTGGCTCTTTTCCACGAGACCCGCATTTCGCTGGTCTCAGTCTGCTCCTGGGATCGCGACGACCCCGGCCTCCCACTACACACTGACTAGCAAAGCCAGCCGACCCATGCCCCTGGCCTCCCGCGTGCACTGCCGATGCTGCCTCCCACTACCGCTCACCTGCAGCTGCCCGTCCATAGCCGGCCGCGCCGCCGCCTGAGGACTATCTGAGGATTCCCCACCGCTGAGACTCGTCGGACCGCCGCGTGGAGCTGCCGGACCACCCTAGAACCACCAGAAAACAGAGGTTTTGGCTGGAAAACTTCCCGTGGTCACCCCGGACACCCCGAGACACAAAATTTTGATCCGAAAGAATCATTGGAAAGCTCAGATCTAGACCTACTCAAATAAGGCCTTCGATCGATAATTAAACAGCATTTCGACTCTATAAATTGAGTTTAAAGAAGATGCCAGAATTTAAAATGAAAACACAACGATCCTTCCCCACAGGGTGTAGCCCGTCGCTTCACAAATGATTTGCCGGAGCCACAACCACCTTGGAGAGGTGGGTATAGGTGCTTGAAGAATGTGGAGGTTCTTTTTGGGAGAGCTTCTGCCATAGAAATTCTAAGGGGGAAGAAGGGGTGGTGGTGGTGGTGGTGGATGTGTTTAAGTAGGAAAAACTTAATTAAAATTTAATTAATTTTAAACACCCACCAGTAGGCCCGTACCCAAACTCTCGACGGGGTTGAGGTTAAGCCGCTCCTAGGGTAAAATCCACGTTCTGAGCGCAACAATGATCTCATAATTTTAATCTGAACGTCCGTTCAGAAGTTATAAAGTTCACGCCTGAGGCTTCTAAATTACGAAAACGCCCCTGGTGGCATTTTCCACAAAAAGGTCGTGCCCATGAAAGTTACACCCCTCTTAGAGTAAACAGCATGCTACAGACTCAACGGTGCCCTCAGTTTCCCCCTCCGAGAAACATTTTAGGAGTTATTCTATTTATTTGGTGTGTCTAGTGTGAACGCACTTAAAATTCAATTTTGGCCACACCGGGGCTTGGAATCACACACCGACTGAACGCCCTACTCTGGAATAACATCAAGAAAAAAAATCAAAGTCTTACAAGCTCAAAACCTGGGTTCTTACATTAGGATGTGGGAGGTATTATGAGTGATGATGGAGTTTTGAGGTGGTATATGTTGGGAAGGATGATGATGATAGAGGTGAACCTAGAATATGGGGAAATGCAGTAGATCACAGTTGAGGGGGAAGGCTGTGGGGAAATGTGAGTGAGGGATGAACAAAACAAGAAATGGATGAATGTAATATAAATAAGGGTAGATAAATATGAATGAAATGGGTGAAACAATGAAAATAACTAGTATATCCCCAAATGGGTGGCAACGAACAATGGGTCGAAAATTTGATACATATGAATGGGGGGGATTTAGGGTTTTAGTGTGCGATAGAGGGTATGCAAATAGATATACGAAGGCATGGGGTACAATGAGCAAGGTGAAATTGATTAGGTAAAATTTATCATGACAAAATTTATATAAAAAATTATTAGGAAAAAACTAATAACCATGATGTTTATCAAATTTATATTATGTGAATATACATTTATATATAATGAACACTGGTTTAAATTTATATTAAAAGTTCAATTATGAGTATATAAAAAATGTGTTTGGGTGTGTGTGTATTCTTTCCATTTAATATTATTAAAAAATATATATTTTAATCAATCATATAATAATATATTTTCATATACAAAATTATATATTTGAAAGAGGTATTAATTAAAAATTTATCATTAGATATTACTCCATAATTTAAATTATGAATACTTTAATTAATCATATATTTATATATGATTATAATAAAAAATTATATTCTTTTATATGTTTGGTAAAATATATGATATTATTGAATAATTTATTGTAATGGATTTTTATAGTGGTAAAACATTTATGGAAAATGATGAATAATAATAACATATTTGTTTATTGGTAATTTTTTTTAATATAAATTTTTTTAGTGTTAGTAAAATATTTTTTTGGAAAAAAAATTTATTACCTATGATTAATATGGAAAAAAATTATTATCTGTTGGAATTAATAGTTTTTTCTGATAGATATATTATATGTGATTAATTATCTTTTGGTACAAATCAGTTTTTTTACAGTGACCCACTCTTACCATTGTATATTTTTTTCCTTTTTTTTATATTTTTCATGTTATAAGTATGAGTTGTTATATGATATTATTTCCCTATATAAATTTAAAACTTTTACTATATTTTGATCAATTTTTAATTTCCATTTCACTATTGACAGAATATTTTATTATTTGTTCCCATTTGATCATAGGTTTTTCGTATTTATACCAAATAAGGTGTGATTATAAAATGTTATTGAATATTAATGAAAATAATTCTTTCATATTTTTAGTAAATGGACCCATTTTCTCATCAAAATCCTCTTGGAAGGGGTTCTATTTTGATAGAAACTACATCAATTGGTGAGTCACATTGTTCATGCATTTATATGGTCTCATTCCTTTGTTACTTTTATGCCATTTATGTTTATTCCAATTTTTTTTTAATTTTAATGTATAAGAAACTTCCTCTCACACTAATTATTACTTATTTGAAAAAAAATTAATTTGGGAACTACTTTCCACCAGCTAAATGATGATTCAAATTCAAACTTAGGGGAGTGGCCTCAATGCATTATCATTCAATAAATGTGCTTATGTGATGTATTATGTGGATTCCACATTCAAAGGTTAACTTAAACTTCATAATGGATGAGGATGTTTGACAAAAAAGTGAGGTTTGGTGGTTTAAGCACTTGACATGTAGTTGGTCGACCGATTCAAGACCCATTATTAATAAACAACAATAATGTGATCCCCTTTCTAACCCATAATTACTCTCAATGGTATCAAAGACAACATTACATCAATCTATTATGGGATTAATATAGTTTCATCTATTTTATTCCCCCCTTCATAACAATGTAATCATGTATTATTTTATTTATTACTCACTTTCAATAAAAAAATTCTTTAAAATACAATAAATGTAAGAACAATTGTTTTATAAAACTAAAAAATCTATTTTATCAATATTTAATTTTTATTTTAAAAATATTAATTTACTAATAATAAAAATATTATTAAATATTATTTTATAAATATTATATATATTATGAAAAGTTAATCTATAAATATTATAAATTTTGTTATACATATTTAATTTTATACATAAAAAATTATTATAATATATTTTTGTTTATGTTTTTATTTAATTACATATTCATCACATAAATACATTTATTATGTTTTATATAAGTATTATTATGCAAATAATATTTATTTAAATATATTTAATAATATTTAATATATATTTATTTTCATTGTATAAATATATTTGAATTATTTTTTATAAAAGTTTTATAAATATATTTCATTACCAATTTTAGTTATTATAATTATATAATTTTATTTTTTTATATCATCATCATTATAATTTTTTTTAAATATAAAACTTTTATCATTTTTCATTACCCATATTTCATTATTTAAATTTTATAAAAACATTTCCCCAAAATATTTTATATAATAAAATTTATCCATAAAAAATATCAAAATAATAATAATTAAACTAAACCTGATATATTGTATAATAATAATTTTACATCAGACCAATATTAATAAATATAAAATTGAAAAGAAATATGGATTATCAATGGAGAGAATAATAAGAGATTAGATTAAATGAAATTGGTGAGGTGCGAATCAAAGTTGTGGTTGGGGCCACTATAGATTATTTGAGAAATGAAAGATGATTATAAGGAAGGAGTCGATGCGTCGATTGAGGTGGAGGGGTTGTAACTTCTATATTATGTTTATGTCATCACTAATGAGTCATTTCTAAAAGGCAAGTTTCATGTACTATAAAGCAACATTAAGTGCATCCCAAGGAGGTGTGTCAATAATGAGTTGGATAAAAAAATGAATCATTGGATATAAAGTCTTGAGAGATTGTTTGTGACACCTAACTAGAGTGTTGGACAAACTACCAGGGTGTTCACGTGGTATTTTCTCATGTTTTTGTAAGAGGTATTTTTATAGGTTTAATTCGTGTATACATGGTATAGTTTGGAGTCCAAGGAACTTTATAATGAAATTATTAAATCGTTGCCTCGGGTTTTTACCACATATTATTTTTTGGGTTCCCAATATCAAATTTTACTTTTTAGTACCATGTTTTTTAATTCGGTTTTTGTTTTGTTAGTTTAATTAAATTATCATGATCTTGATGACACTCTCATAACCATAATTTCAACATCAAATATCCTAGAACCACTACTCTGAATACATCCCAATGGTAAAAATGACACAAGAAATTAAATTTTGAAATATGTTTCTAATTTTATTTTCCTTTTTCTTTCACAACCTTAAAGTGTCAAAAATGACCTAATATATTAATTGTTGAATCATTGAATAAATTAAAAATACCAATCACTTTTCTTTACTTTTAAAGGTATACACGCCAATCTAAATTAAAATTTTGTATAAAAAGAATCCTCTATTGCCTTTGGATTTTTGTAGCGTAATTGGCATGGAAATCCATTCACTAAATTTTTGATTGATAAAAAAGTACAAGGATCACAGTGAAATTAATATGCATAATTCCTAAAAATATTATTATCTATTTATTTATTTCCTTGAGGTTGGATCCATCTTTATCATAAACAAGTAAACATGAATTATTTAAATCAATTTCCAAGGCAACTAAGGCTTGGATGAACAGAACGAGTGGTGATTCCCTGAGCGCTAGAACAATCAGTGGTGAGTCCTTGTCCGGTGATGTTGGGAGTGAGTTGGATTGAGTCCAACACTATCCCAGTGCATGGTACAGCTCTGCTGCAATTCAATGTAATTGCTGTTTGAGTGCTTGATGTCCCCATCACACCCTTGAAGGTTACATCCTGAATGTGAACACCCGTTTGCTAGAAAATTTTAACAAAGAAACAATGTTAGTAACATTATATGATGTGTGGAATTTTTTTTGGGAGAGTATATTTTTTTAATTGCGGTAATTTCGGTGCATGTTTGTGAATGGCATCAAATGTTTGTCCAATGTAACTACGCCTAAAATATTTCTTAAAGGATGACAGACATTAAGAGATGAGTGTTTTTTTTTGAAAGAAGAAAAATAAAACAGTATACCATTTCAGAACAAACACTTCTATCACAGTAATTTTGATCGATGATTATTGGGTTTTGGACAGAGTTGAATTTGAGATTTTCAAATGTGACACCTTTGACCGTTCCCTTTCCAACCTGAAAATATCCATAAAAATTGATTTAAAACGAAGGTGCATTGATTGTGTCGATTCAATAGATGTTAAGGATAAAGGATAGCATATGTACCTGCCAAGTCTTGATTCGTGCTCCATTGGTAGTACCGGTGAATGTAACATCGTTCACATTTATGTCATGCACATTCACAACATTCCCATCCTTACCTAAGCTCCCGATACTACATTTGTACAAATGTTGAATGTTAACATTTATTTTGAAATAATCAATGTAATCAAATATACATACCTTATTCCATGGCCCGGACCACATTCTACATGCTTGATAATCACATCTGAAGTGAAATCACCGATGGAGACACAATCATCCCCTGGAATATTAATTGAGTCATTTTTTGGTTAGATATAAGTGGATCTGAAAAAAAAACACAACTTTGAAGAAGGTAAATGTCAGTCTTTTGGGAGGTGTTATGGAGGTGTGGGGTGGGGATAGAGGTGATTACCACATGCAAATTGGGAATCGGTGATGGTGACATTCTGAACGCTTTGTAGATGAATTCCATCGGTGTTGGGACTTTGCTCAGGTGACGATGTCTTGAAATTGTGAACATTCACAGAATTACACATCATCACTAGAACATGGGATTGTGGTGACTCCACAACACAAACATCCTTTATGGTTAAGCCATTGATGGAAGTAAACCTGAGCGCCTGCATTTGATCCCCATGTCTCATCCAATATGATCATGTATACTATTGAACCCTCTCATTACCAGAAGGTTAATATATTCGTAGAAGTAGAAAAAACAAATCTCCCAGTGACTTACAGTTGGTGCTAATGTGGTGCATCCCGCCTGATAAATAGAAACACAAAGAGAAGAAAATGAAATTAAGATATATATGTAAGGATTAACTGATATATGTAAATAGACGGTGCAAACATACCAGGCTTGGATGGTCACGACAATTTTGATCCCACCATCCCTTTCCACTCCCATTGACGATGCCGGTGCCAGTGAAGGACAACCCCGAGGGCAATGTGGTGAATTCCATCCATTGGCCCTGGTCCAGTCCCTTCCAGGCGCTAGGTTCTGCGGGTGCAATGATTTCCCCCTTCAGCTGTTATTTTTGTCAAATTCACAGAGGTCAAGCATTATAGAACGTTTTATGATTTCAATTCTAGTGGGTTGAGGGATGAAGGGTTTCCATGTACCCGAAAGGTGATGGAAGATTTGCATGGTCCCTTGAAAACAACAGGATACACCAAAAACCTCCCTCGTGGAACTATAATGGTAGGGTTGGTTTCAGTTGCACCACATGCCGCCTCCCATGTCTTAAGAAATGCCTGTCCATGCAAGTACGGGGTCGATTTATCAAATGTATTTTTGATCGCAATATATGGATATAAAGAAAAACAAGACAAGATTGTTACCCCGGAAGCATCATTGGTGGCGCCCCCGACGGCCCCGTAGTTGCGCACATTGAAACCTTGGCCGGCCAGGTTTAAGGAAGCCATATTTATAAGAGAAAAAAGTCCAAAGATGAACGAAGCTGATACCTTGCCCTGCATTATGGTATCAAGTAATGGTATGGTAAACTCATGTTTAGGTTTTATGGACCGCTTGATATGGAAATGAATATGAAGGTTCTCACCATATTGCAGCCAACGATTTGTATCTCAAGAGGTGGAGCGTGTATGCAATGTGAGGGGGTAGGGGGCATTTAAATGCCGTGAGTAGTTGTGTTTTTCTTTATTTGGATGGCAGACCAAACGTAATGGTGTGTGGTTTAGGGTGGCAGGCGTACATCGTTTTTGTTTTTTGGGTATTTTTTCAGTTATCAGACCACACCATCCATCTTTAGCCTTCATGGCATTGGTTTTTGTTTTGTTGGTTCGGGGCTGTATCCAGTGGCGTGCAGTGCTGTGAGAGGGAGCATTTTTAGATTTTCTGTTATTCTTGCTTCCGCATATTGCATCTCCGCTGGCCACACCCTCGGATCCGCGTCCCATCTCCGCTGGCCACTCGTGTGCAGGGCTGTGAGAGGGAGCATTTTATCTGGACCGTTGATCCTGCAGATCCAACGCCACAGATTTTAAGGTCGATCCACGTCGCGCCCCTCACAGCCATTTGGGTGCCCCGGCAAGTCTTGCCCAGCTGTGCCGCATAAAGTTGATAGAATCGCCCAGTCTTCACTTCATTTGTCTAAGAACATAGCATTCCTTGGTAAATCCAAATGTATTGACAATAGACCGCATTTTATTGGATATATTATAGAATTAGGAACTGTGTGCATCAATAAGATACACAATGACATAAAATTGGCTGATAGTTTGAGTAAAGCTGTAGAATTGTTTAAGTTTAAATTTGGTTCATATAGGTTAAACTTGGTTATTATTCTATAACCATAGGTTCAAGAACATCGCCAAATTCAATTGAAAATGTTTGAGATTTGTGAATTACGAAATTCAATTTATCTTTTCATAAAATTTCATAGATTTATCATTATTAAGGATAAAAGTGTATACACATGTAGAAACTTATAAAAAAAAAATTAAGAAACACAAGGAAAAAAGTTGTCTAATGTCTGTGAAAAGTGTTAGAAGCTCTTTTTTAAGGTTCACACAATAAAAAATTTCATATATTTATTATAGTCTAAACAATGAAAAGTATAATGCACTTCCAATACAGAAACCCAAAACATTCCATAGATTTAGCATAGTCAAAGTGAAAAGTGTATAAAAATATATAAAAAATTTATAAACACTAGTAAAAACATGTATAATGTTAGTGAAATGTTTCAGAATACCTATTTGTAAGTGTTATATTGAAAATGTAAAATTTAAATAAAAAAGACACACTTAGAGTTATATTGATAACACCGTGCATTTTATTGAGGTGCGATTGATTCCAACATGTCATAAATGAGGTAGGGATAATTGTCCTAATGTAGAAAAACAATTCAGATTCATTTTATCATTTTTGATTATCTCAATTGTTCTTTTTAATGAAATTAATTTCAATTTTAAATAAAGAAACATTTGGAGTTATTCTGATCACACTGTGGGTGATATTGAGGTGAGGCTAATTTATATACACCATAAATGACTTATGGATCATTTTCATAAAGTATCAAAATAATCTGAATGCATTTGCTTAGTTTTTAGTATGTAACCTTTTTGTTTTACTAAAATATCATTTCAAACTCGAAACACACACTTTGAGTCATACGGGTCACATCATGTGTTAGTTTGATGTGGGATTTCTTCCTACATGTCACAAATGACTTATGAATTGATTTCATAAATTATCAAGACAATTAGAGTGAATTTTCTTGTTTTTTAGTGAGTGACACACATTTTGACCTAAAATATCAATTTTAAACTAATAACGGGAACTTTGGGTCATTCTGGTCACACTATGCATCATATTGAGGTACAGGTGATTCCTACACATCAAAAATGACTCAGGGAATGTTTCCATAAAGTATCATAAAAATCTGAATTAGTTTTCTCAGTTTTAAGTATATTACTTGTTCCTTTTGCTAAAATTGATGTCAATTTAAAATAAAAAGATGCACTTGGAGTCATACTGATCACATCGTGTTTCAGATTGAGGTGATGTTGATTCTTACACATCAAAAATGACTTATGGATAATTTTACCATTGTATGAAAATAATATGAATTCATTTTCTCAATTTTGAGTGGGTTAGTTTTTATTTTGAGTAAAATTGATGTTAATTTTAAATAAAAAACAAACTTTGAGTCATATAGGTCACACTGTGCATCATATTGAGGTGTATATGGCTAATACACATTTGAAATTACTTATGTTCATTTTCCTAAAGTTTCAAGAAAAATCAGAATACATTTTCTCCGCTTTGAGTTGGTAATTTTTCATTTTTACTAAAATTGATGTTAATTTTAAATAAAAAGATGCACTTAGAGTCATACTGGTTACACCGTGCATAAAATTGAGGTGTGGATGATTCCTACATGTTACAAATGACTCATGGAACTTTTTCTTAAATTATCAAAACAATAAGAATGTGTTTTCTCGGTTTTCAGCACGTCACTTGTTCCTTTTGGTAAAATTAATGTCAATTTAAAATAAAAAGACACATTTGGAGTCATATTGGTAACATCGTGCATCATATTGAGGTGTATTTGATTCATACATGTCAAAAATGACTTATATATCATTTTAATAATGTATGAAAATATTAAGAATGCATTTTATTGGTTTTTATTAGGTTATTTGTCATTTTTACTAAAATTGATATCAATTTTAAATAAAAAAGACGCACTTGGAGTCATATCTATGCCATCGTGCCTCAGATTGAGTTTCGTCTGATTCCTACACATCCCAAATGACTCATGGAACCTTGAACTAAAGTATCAAAATAATTTGAATGTGTTTTCTCAGTTTTCAGTTTGGCATTTTTTCCTTTGCTAAAATTGATGTCAATTTTCAATAAAAAGACGCACTTGAAGTCATACTGGTCACACCATGTGTTATAATGAGGTGTTATTAATTTATTCACATAAAAAATTACTTTTAGATCGTTTTCCTAAATTACCAAAACAAGTTGAACTAATTTTCTTAGTTTTTCATAGGTCGTTTTTCCTTTTTACAAAAATTGATGTTGATTTAAAATAAAAACTACACACTTGGAGTCATACCGATCACACCATGCCTTATATTTATGTGTGGATAATACCTAAATGTCCTAAATGACTCATGGATTGTTTAACTAAAGTATCAAAATAATATGAATATATTTTCTTGGTTTTCAGTACATCACGTGTTCATTTTTACTAAATTTGATGTCAATTTTAAATAAAAAGATGCACATGGAGTCATACCAGTCACAAAGTGCACCGTACCAAGGTTAAGATGATTCCTACACATCTCAAATGACTAATGGATCATTTTACTAAACTATCAAAAAAATATGAATGCATTTTCTCAGTTTTTAGTAGGACAATTGTCCTTTTTACTAAAATTGATGTAAATCTTAAATAAAAAAGAAGCACTTGGAGTCTTACTGATCACACTGTGCCTCAGATTAAGGTGAAGCTAATTCATATATATCCAAAATGACTCATAGATCATTTTAATAAAGTATAAAAACAATTCAAATGCCTTTTATTGGTTTTCAATGCATCACTTCTTCCTTTTTACTAAAACTGATGTCAATTTTAAACAAAAAGATGCACTTGGAGTCATACCGGTCACACCATGCTTTGGATTGAGGTGAGGATAATTTTTACCTGTCCCAAATGACTCATATATCATATTTGTAAAATATAAAAACAATTTGAATGTGTTTTCTCAATTTTTAGTAGGTTAGTTTTCCTTTTTACTAAAATTGATGTAAATTTTAAATTAAAAAGACACATTTGGATTCATACCAGTCACACCATACCTTTAATTGAGGTGTGATTGATTTATACATGTACCAAATGACTCATGTCTTGTTTCCCTAAAGTATCAAAATAATAATAATGTGTTTTCATGGTTTGCATTACGTCAATTGATCCTTTTCACTAAAATTGATGTCTATTTTAAATAAAAAGACGCACTTGGACTCATACCGATCACACTGTTCATCATATTGAGGTGATACTAACATACCAAATGAATCAAGGATAATTTCAATAATGTTCCAAAATAGTAAAAATTCATTTTCTCAGTTTTGAGTAGGTCAATTGTCATTTTTACTAAAATTGATGTAAATTTTAAATAAAAATGACGCACTTGGAGTCATACCGATCAGAACATGCCTTATATCGAGTTTCAGCTGATTCCTACATGTCCCAAATGACTCATGGATCATTTACCTAAAGTATAAAAACAATCAGAATCCATTTTCTTGGTTTTCACTATGTCACTTGGTCTCTTTTATAAAAATTGATGTCAATTTTAAATAAAAAGATGCACTTGGAGTCATACCAGTCACACCGTGCATTGGATTGAGTTGAGACTGATATATACACATCCAAAATGAATCATGGATCATTTTAATAATGTATAAAAAATAATATGAATGTGTTTTCTCAATTTTCAGCACATCTCTTGTCTTGTTTACTAAAAGGTCATTTTAAACTAGAAACAAACACTTTGACTCATACCGGTCACATCGTGTATCTATTTGACATGATAATGATTTCTACATATCACAAATGATTTATTAATTTATGTAATAAATTATTAATATAATCCAAGTTCATTTTTCAGTTTTCAGTGAGTGACACCTTTTGAACTAAGATGTTGATTTTAAACAGATAACAAACACTTTGAGTCATACTCATCACACCATGTGTCAGATTGAGGTGTGGAAGATTCCTACACAACCTAAATGACATATGGATTATTTTCCTCAATTATAAATAGAAGTTTGGCTACGATGGTCTGCCCAAGATGATCTCGGGCCACAAGACCAAGACCAAAAGACCTATCCTTGGGAGGTGACGCATCCACGTTAATCTTGAGAATCCCTTCTGAGGGAGGGCACCAATGTGAAGATGAGGATGGGGTCCCAAATGGATTTTTTTTGTCCAGTGTGCTTCTTCCATCCCGCAATCCATGATACCACCCAGTCAATCTAGAAACTGGGGGGCTTGATAATGTGGTTGAAAATGGTATCGTTGCGAAGCACCCAGATGATCCAGGGAAAAATGAAAAGTGAGCCCACTTTGGATGGTGAAAGAAAGGAGGACCATCGCATCAGGAGAGAGGGGAGGTCTGGGACCACGTTCAGTGAGAGATTCGTATAGGAGCTCCAAGTGTGCCAAACCTCCCTTGCCCCGGGGCATTGGGTTAAATCATGGAGGGGAGTTTCTGGGGTGTTCAAGCAAAGGGGGCACAACATGTCGCTGGAAATGTGACGGTGGACTAGAAATTCCTTGGTCGGGAGGATGCCAGTGCACACCTTCCACCAGAAGTGGAGGATTTTTAGAGGGACATTGAGCTTCCACAGTAGATCCCAGGGCCTCCCATCCCCTCCGTCTGTCTGAGTACAGAGGGCGAGCCGATAGCCAGACTTCACTGTATAGGATCCCGAGATGTCGTTGATCCAGTAGAGATGGTCAGGGCCAGCATCCGAAACACAGGGGGTACTCAGAATAAGTCTTTTGTCCCTTTCGTTGAACCACGAGTGAAGTTTTTCCATGTTCCACCCATTCCCATTATCAGCAAAAAGGCGACTGACAGTTTCCCCTTCAAATCCTGGTTGAGCAGGGGATGAAGCCCACACGCCTTCCTTATCAATCAGCCATGGATCATTCCAAACCTTAACAATTGAGCCATTCCCAATCCTCCAACCCAACCATTTATTCAGAAGACTACGGTATCCCTAGATACTTCTCCATAGGAAGCTAGGATGAGGGCCCAGGGAGGAATCCTGAAAATCCTTGTGGGGGAAGTATTTAGCTCGGAGTACCCGTGCGCAGAGAGAGGATGGGCAGAGAATAAGGCGCCATACTTTCTTAGCCAGCAGTGCATCATTAAAGTGAGAGAGGTCCTGGAATCCCATACCTCCCTCCGATTTTGGTTGACACAGTTTATTCCAGGAGATCCGGTGGGTTTTATTCCTTCCATTGTTCTTTCCCCGCCAGAAATTGGCAGTGCATGAGTGGATTTGGTTAACAACAGCAGTAGGAAGTTTGAACAGGGACATGAAGTAGCTGGGGATAGACTAAAGAGTAGCTTTAATGGGGGTTTCCTTGCCGACTTTGGAGATTCTATTTTGGGTCCAGCCAGGGATTTTTTTCTCGATCCTATCCAACAAAGATGCGAAGATTTCTTTTTTGGACTGGCCAATCACCGTGGCCAGCCCGAGGTACTTCTGATGCTTCTCGACCATATGAATACCTGCAGTGACACAAAGTTCTTCCCTTTTGGATGGTGGAACCCCATAGCTGAAAGAGACTTCCGACTTTCCATGGTTAATTTTTTCCCCTGAAGCCCTCTCATACTGGTGGATCACATGGCCTATAAGAAGACACTCATTATGGGTGGCTCTGGAAAAAATAAGGCAATCATCGGCGAAAAAGAGATGTGACACCGGTGGGCATACATGGAACACCTTTTCCCCATGTATTGTATGTGAGGATGCTGCCCTGGAAATAAGGTTAGGGAAAACATCAGCCACAAAAATGAAAAGAAATGGGGAAAGGGGGTCTCCCTGGCGAAGGCCTCGGGTAGGGGAGAAGCCTCAGGTAAGCACCCCATTGACATTAATACGGAAGGAGACCGGCAAGACATATTGCATGATCATATCTGTCCATGTTGAGAAAAAGCCCATTTTCAGCATCACTAATCTGAGAAAAAGTCATTCCACTTTGTCGTAGGCCTTGGCCATATCCAGTTTCCATGCCATGGTTCCTCTTTTCGCGGTGGAGCGTGTTTTCATAGAGTGGAACACTTCATGGGCCACAATGACATTATCAGTGATCATTCTCTTGGCCATGAAAGCACTCTAATTTTCTGAGATGATTTTAGGTAACCAAGTACACAACCAATTAACAAGAATCTTTGAGAAGATCTTGTAAGAGACATTACATAGGCTGATAGGTCTGAAGTCGGAGACCGCAAGGGGTGTCTTGATCTTGGGGATGATGATAAGGATAGTTTGGTTGATGGCGGAAAGGATTGTTCTCGCCGCCCAAATTTTCTTCATTAGAATGCAGATGTCAGGACCAATAATGTGCCAGTATTGTTTAAAGAAGAGGGCGTGGAAGCCATCTGGCGCTGGGGCCTTGGTAGGGTGAATGTGTTTCAGAGCCAGAAGAATCTCGTCATCCGTAACATCTTTTGTAAGCTGTTTGTTCATCTCCTTGGTGATCACGGGTTTGATGCACTCCTCCACCTCACCCAAGATGTTAAGGCTTCCTGTAGTAAAGAGATTCTGGAAATAACTGGAAATAACATTATGGATTCTGTCTGTGTCTTAGACCTTGCTCCCATCCGAGTGCGAGATGCAAGAGATAAAATTTTTCTGCCGCCTTGCGGATGCTTTATGATGAAAATATCGGGTGTTCGCATCCCCTTCTGCAATGTGGATGTCACGTGCCCACATAGCCCAGAAGCTTTCCTTAATACTTAGGGTGGCATCCAGGTCCTGTTGGGTGGCTCTGATGCTAGAAAGACTGCAATTGGATGGGAGTTGGTTGAGAAGGTTAATCAACTTTCTTTCAAGAGCTTCACAGTGCCTGTTAGGTTGACGAAATTTTTTATTGCTCAACGACCTCAGATCGGATTCCACCTATTGGATTTTGGACCCAATGTCTGATTGATCGCACATCCAACTTGATCGGATAACATCATCGCATTCACAGTCTTTTTTCCAGAAGCTCTCAAATCTGAAAGGTTTCATGACTTTTGTGATGCGGTCACCTTGGGTACACTCAATGACAATCTGGCAGTGGTCCGAGCAATTGAGCGTCAGGTGTCTGATGTGAAACATTATGAAATAATTCATTCAATCCGATGCGCCAAGAGATCTATCAAGGTGCTCAGCAATACGGGTGTCATCCGTATTACCGTGAAACCATGTGAATGGGTTACCCGTATAACCCAGATCGACCAAATCCGCCCTAGAAATCACCTCCTTGAAGTTTGACATCGACTTAGCAGAACGAAGAGCCCCGCCTTATTTTTCCTTCAGATAAAAGATCTCATTAAAGTCCCCATCGAAGAGAATAGGGCTTTTCAGCTCGCACCGCAGATTGCAAAGAAGATCCCAAGATTTCCACTTCTCATTATGGGAAGACCAACCATAAATACCCACGAACGTCCATGGCGGGGTTTGGGCCTCATGGATGGTCGTCGCCACATGGTGCGATGAGTAGGATAAGATCCTGACGTCAACATTGTCCTTCCAAAGGAGACATAGCCCCCCTGAGTGGCCTTGTTGGGAAACCGGGAGGCAACCCTGGAATCCCCATTTCTGAGCAAGAACAGTAGTGTACTTTTTTTCCAATATGGTTTCGGACAGGAAAACCATATCAGGACGACTTTGAGCGCAATGAAGCTGGAACATGCGAACTGTTTGTGGGTTGCCAAGCCCATGACAGTTCCAGCATAAGATAATCATTACTCTAGGCGGGGCTGGGACAAACCGCCTCCGCCTTTGGGATCTCCGAGATCGTTGTGTCACCCACCGCTTTCCATTTTTTTGTGGATAATTCAGCTGAATTACTTATTTCATTTCTTCGTTTAAGTTACCTAGGTTTTGGGTTACCTATTTTCCCGTCTAGGCTTGCACAGTTCACCCTTTTCCAAGTTCGATGAGTAATTGGGCATGATGGTGTTATTCCTAACATCTTCGAGTCACCTTGTGGAAAGATGACTGACGTGGCCATATCTGGATCAGGGTCAGGATAAAAAGGCTCGATGCCTAATTGATTTGGCTTTGGACTTTGATCTGGTGGGTCTAAATATTTTGGAAACGGATCTACTGATGGTAAGATAGTATCTTTTAGGAGGGTAATATCTCTGTCTGAGTCGGTTGGTAGCTTCTTCAAACGGATCTCCTGTCTTTCCCCAGTAATGCTCGTGGTGTTTATGACCTGGGGGACCCTCCAGCCGCCCTATGCTCTGTTGGTCTATCCTCAGGGAACTCTGGTGGTCCAAGCATGATGATATTGTCAAGTTCAGGTTCCTCCTGTTTAGTGTGAGCCATCGTGAGACAGTCTCAATCCCTTAGTTTTTCCGCCTCAAGATAAAGAAATATCTTGACGCTTTGGCTCGAAGCCAAGGAACATATTGCATAATGATTTTTCCTGAATCATTATTTTTATTTTCTTCGTACGTTCTCTCCATATGGCCAATATGCCCACAGAAGAAATAGAAAATTGGGAGTTTCTTGAACTCAAATGAGATCCAGGTGTTATATTCGTCGATTTTCAAGAACATTCCCCTCATCAGAGGCTCTGCTACGTCAACCTCGGCTTTTATCCGCACCATGGGTCCCCATTGGATTGGGTCGAAGCAGTCCCATACAAGGAAGTGACCAATGTGATCTCCAATTTCTCTCATAACCCATTCCGTTCTCCCATAAAAGGGGATTCTTTTGATGCGTATCCAAAAGGGGGAATGAGTAAGGTTAATATGATGGATGCCATCCTCACCTTTGAATTCTTTCATGATGAGGAGATGATTGTCAAAGGACCATGGCCTACCTTTGATGATTTTGTCCCTATCTTTTTCATTGAAGTACTCAAAAACCTGGCGGTTATTCTCAACTTCCCGAATAGCCACTCCATCTTCCAGTTTCCATAGATTCTGGAGGGTGCTTTTGAGGGCCCACTGATTGACTGGGATTGTCTGCACAAATTTTCCGACAACCCTCAGCGAAATACATTATGCAAGAAGCGGATCTTCATTCCTCTATGTCTCAACCAGCACTTTTTATTTGTTCGTCAAAGACAATTTCTTCCATTGTTCCATTAAGTTGGCTTCCATGATGCAGACCACTTTGTTTTGATTAATTTTTTCTTTTAAATTTGTTCGGATTCCCCGCACCTTGAGTCTGTGGTCAGTTTGCCAATCCACAACCCTTGAGCATTCAAGGCCCGACCCACAGATCCTCCGTCCAGGTCCATACTGAATCCCACCGTGGGATTCCTTCAGTCACGCACTGCCCTTCGCGATCAGCAACAACGCGGGCAGTCTTTGCGGTAGGCAAAAGTGAACCCTTCAGCCCCGGCCCGCCCTTCGCGATCGCACTTTGCGAACAGTCTTCGCGACTGAGCAACTGCGTGAACCTGGGGGAAAAATGATCCTCGCGAACCTGGGGAAACCTGAACAGGCGCACAGCCAGTAGCCGTCAAACGCGGATCGAGCAGGAAACATCCGAAACCCTAGCGCAAGGTCAACGCGAATCAGATCCACCGCCTGAGATCTCCGCAGATCGGGGAAATTTAAATAGAATCCGTCGTCAAGGTACAGAACTGATACACTAAAAATCGTATCGCCGCCGAAGCCTTTGCGGCTAAGAAGGTGAGGAGACCACCCAAAAGGAAGCCGGATGCGCCTGAGATCTCCGCAGATCGGGGAAATTTCAACAGAATCCCTCGTCGAGATCCAGACCCGAGCCGCTGAGAGTCGTATCGCCGCCGAAGCCTTCGCGGCGAAGCAGGTGAGGAGACCACCCAAAAGGAAGCCGGATGCAGCCCTAGGCCATGAATAACCGAGTGAAGGTCCGGATCTCAGACAGATGGGAGAAGAGAAGCACGCGTCGCACCATCCGAGGGGAACAGGAAGAACTGGCCACGATCCACCGGAAGGGGCAGGGTTCTCGCGTTGAAAGCGAGATGGAGCAGGCAGCCGGCCGTCTGAAGACCGGGGCAGAAAACCTGGTAAATCCCAGGACGGAGCTCTCACCGCGCGGGAGAGACTTTCTTTAGATAACGTGACCCCCCTCCCAACCCACAATCACTCTCCATGGTATCAAACACAAGGATTAATATAGTTTCATCCATTTTGTTCCTCCCCTTTATAATAATATCCTCATGTATTATTTTATTTATTACAAACTTTTAATAAAAAAATTCTTTAAAATATAATAAATTTAAGAACTGTTGTTTTATAAACCTAAAAATTATATTGCCTAAATATTTATTTTTTATTTTAAAAATATTATTTTATTAGTAATATAAATATTATTATATATTATTATATAAATATTATATATATTATGAGAAATTAATCTATTAATATTATTAAATTAGTTTAAATTTTATTTTTTTATACATATTTAATATGTTACATAAAAAATTATTATAGTATATTTTTGTTCTTGTTTTTATTTAATCATATTTTCATCACATAAATACATTTATCATGTTTTAAGTAAGTGTTATTAAACAAATATGCTTTATTTAAATATATTTAATAATATTAAATATATATTTATTTTCATTGTATAAATATATTTTAATTATTTTTTATAGAAGTTTTATAAATATATTTCATTACTAATTTTAATTATTGTAACTATATAAATTTATTTTTTTATATCATCATTTTTTTAAATATACCACTTTTAATTTTTTTAATTCTACATATTTCATTATATAAATATTATAAAAACATTTTCTAGAAAATATTTTATATAATAAAATTTATCTATAAAAAATATCAGAATAATTAATTAAACTACATGTGATATATAGTATAATAATAAATTTACATTAAAGCAATATTTATAAATAAAAATTGAAAAGAAATATGGATTATCACAAGAGAGAATAATAAGAGATTAGATTAAGTGTGATTGGTGAAGTGTGAATCAAAGATGTGGCTGGAGTCACTATAGATTATTCGAGAAATGAAAGATGATTATAAGGAAGGAGTCGATGTGTCAATTGAGGGGGAGGGGTTGTGACTTCTATATTATGTTTATGTCGTCACTAATGTGTCATTTATAAAAGACCAGTTTCATGCATTATTTATTATGTATAAAAGTAACATTAAGGGCATTCCAAGGAGGCGTGTCAAGAATGAGTTGGATAAAAAAATGAACTCTTCAATACACAGTTTTGAGAGATTATTTGTAACATCTAACCAGAGTGTTGGATAAACTACTCGATTGGTCATGTGGTATTTTCTCAAGTTTTCATAAGAGGTATTTTAATGGATTTAATTCATGTATGTTTGAGAGAGTTTGGAGTCCGAGGAACTTTATAATGAAATTATTTAATCATTTCCTTGGGTTTTTACCACATTTTATTTTTTTGGTTCTCAATATGAAATTTTACTTTTCGATACCATGTTTTTTATTCATTTTTTGTCCTGTTAATTCAATTCAATGATAATGTGCTTGATGAAACTATCATAACCATAATTCCAATATCAAATATCCTATTACCACTACTCTGAATACACCCCAATGTTAAAAATGACATAAGTTATTATTTTTTGAAATTTGTTACTGCATTTATTTTCCTTTTTATTTCACGACCTTAAAGTGTCAAAAAAACATAATATATTTATTATTGAATCAGTGAATAAATTAAAAATACCAATGGATTTTCATTAATTTTAAACATACACATGCCAATGTAAATTGATAATTTATATAAAAAGAATCCCCTATTACCTTTGGATTTTTGTAGCGTAACTAGCATGAAAATCCATTCACTAAATTTTTTATAGATAAAAAAGTAAAAGGATCATGATGAAATAAATATGCATAATTCCTCAAATATTATTATTTATTTTTTTTTCTTTGAGGATGAATCTATCTATATCAAAAACAAGGAAACATGAATTCTTTAAATCAATTTCTATGGAAACTAAGGCTTGGATGAATAGAATGAGTGGTGATTTCCTAATCACTACTGCAATTGGTGGCGAGTCCTTGTCCGGTAATGTTGGGAGTGAGTTGGATTGAGTTCAGCACTATCCCAATGTATGGTACTACTTTGCTACAATTCAATTTAATTTATGTTTGAGTGCTTGTTGTCCCCACCACACCCTTCAAAGTTACGCCGTGAATGTGAACACCAGTATTCTAGAAAATGTTAACAACAACAAAATGTTAGTAACATTATATGATGTGTGAATTTTTTTAGCGAGAGTATATTTTTTTAATTTTAGTAATTTTAGTGAATATTTGTGAATGGAATTGCATGTTTTTCCAATGTAATTGTTCTAAAGAAATTCCTTATAGGGTGATAGACATCAAAACATGAGTGTTTTTTTAAAGAAGAAAAATAAAATAGTATACCATTTCAGAACAATCACTTATATCATAGTAATTTTGATCAATTATTATTGGGTTTTGGATAGAGTTGAATTTGAGATTTTCAAATGTGACACCTTGGACCGTTCCCTTTCCAACCTGCAAATAACCATAAAAATTGATTTAAAACAAAGTTGCATTAAAGGTGCTGATTCAATAGATATTAGGTATGAAGAATAGACTATGTACCTTCTAAGTCTTGATTCATGATCCACTACTAGTACTATTGATGGTAACATTGTTTTCATTTATTTCATGCACATTCACAACATATCCGTCCCTACATATGCTCCTAATACAACATTTTTACAAAATTTGAATATTACCATTTATTTTGAAATAATTAATGTAAATAAATCTAAATAACTTATTCCATGGCCCGAACCAAATTATACATGCTTGATAATAAAATATGAAGTAAAATCACCGATCGAGACACAATCATCCCCTAAAAAATTATTGAGTCATTTTCTAGTTAGATACAAGTGGATCTGAAAAAAACACAACTTTGAAGAAGGTAAATGTCAGTTTTTTGGGAGGTATTATGGAGGTGTTATGGAGGTTTGGGGTGGTGGTAGATGTTATTAGCACATGAAAATTTTGAATTAGTGATGGTGGAATTATGAATGCTTTGTAGATTAATTTCATCAGTGTTGGGACTTTGATCATGCGATGATGTCATGAAATTGTGAACATTCACCAAATTAAACATCATCACTAGAGCTTGGGATTGTGGTGACACCACAACATGAAAATCATTTATTGTCAATCCATTGATGGATTTGAACTTGAGTGTCTGCATTTGATCCCCATGTATCATCCATTATCAGCATGTAGATTTTCCTACCCTCTCAATGCTAGAAGGTTAATATATGTGCATTAATAGAAAAAAAAATTTCCCAGTGACTTATGGTCGGTGTTAATGTCGTGAATCCCACCTGAGAAATGGAAACACATCCAGAAGAAAATTAAATTAAGATATTGATAAGGATTAGCTGATATATTGAAATAGATAGTGCAAATATACCAAGCTTGGATGGTCACGAAAATTTTGATCCCACCATCTTTTTCCACTTCCATTGATAATTCCTATGTCGGTGAAGGAAAAAACTAAGTGCAATGCAGTGAATTCCATGCATTGGCCCTGGTACAGTCCCTTATAGGCACTTGGTGCTGCATGTGTAATTATTTCCCCCTTTATCTATTATTGATGTCAAATTCAGGGAGTTCAATCATTACAGAAAATTTTAAGATTTTATTTTAGTGGGTTGATGAAAGAAAAATTTCCAAGTACTTGAAATGTGATGAAAGATTTTCATAGTCCCTTTAAAACAAAATGATACACCAAAAACCTCCCCCCTGGAACTATAATAGTAGGATTTCTTTCAGTTTCACCACATGCTGCCTCCCATGTCTTAAGAAATTCCGGCCCATGAAATTACATGGTCGATTTATTAACTCTATTGGCTATCACACTATATGGATATAAAGAAATAAATGGAAATATTTTTACCCAGGAAGAATCATTGGTTCTACCCATGATTAATAATTGGTAGTTTTTTGAATGCCCAAGGAAATCCAAGAAGAGGAATATGACATCTCATGAAAGTCCATCTGCTAAAGTTGATAAGGGGAAGAAGACCCAATTTCCTTTTTGTAACAAGTGTGGAAAGAGGCAGCAAGGGAAATGTCACAAAGGTACTAGGATATGTTTTAAGTGTGGAAAGGAAGGGAACAAAGTATCCAATTTCCATGAAAGAATAGATAATGTGATGGATGGAAACAAAGTTCCATCTAAGGAATCTTATATAGTTATATGCTATAAATGTGGAGAAGTTAGACATTACCCAAGACAATGCTCTATTCCAAGGGTTGAGAAGCATGATGAGCATAAAAAATATCCATGATCAAGGGAGAATAAGAAGTCTTATGCTAATATGGACGGTGATGAATGAATCACAAATAACCACTACTTCAAAGTAATCTATATCGCAATGTATTTCAATTCATGTGCTATTAGTATATCTTTTTTTCCCAAGAATTTTGAATCTCTAATAGAAATGATGTTAAATAATTAGGGAAAAACTTCTATAAGTTTTGTATCGCATGTTGAAGTTTTTGTGGATATTCTTCTTGAAAATTTTATAAGTCTCCCTTTGATAGAATTTGAGGCAAAAAGACAAAGTAGTTGATTATGCCTCAAGGCAGTTGAAAATTAATGAGAAAAACTATCCCACGCAGGATTTGGAGTTGGTGGCAGTGATCATTGCGTTAAAAATCAGGCAACATTATCTCTTTGGGGAGAAGTGTGAGATATATACGGATCACAAAAGCCTCTAGATTATATTTACATAGAAAGATCTGGACATGCTCTAATGAAGATGGTTAAATCAGATCAAAGACTATGAATTCTCAATCCATTACCACCTTGGTAAAGCGAACAAGGTGGTAGATGATCTAATTAGAAAGGACCCATTGATTCTATCATTGATGAGAATTGAAAAGGATCAAATCTTCTTAGATTTGATGAAGATGGACATGGGAATCATAAATAAGGGAACATCATAAATTCTTTAACAAATGAATTATCAACCATATCTTTTAGAAAGGTTAAAGGATTCTCAAAAGGATGATGTGGTAATTCAGAATAAAGTGGAGACTATCAGAAAAGGGAAATACCCAGAGTTCAATGTTAATGAATAAGGAATTATGAGATTTGGGTCAAGAATATGTGTTCCATAAAATGTGGAGTTAAAGAAAGAAATTTTATATGATGCACATAGTTCAAATTTATCCATTCACCCAGAAATCACAAAGACGTATCGATATATCTGAGATAATTATTGGTGGGATAACATGAAGAAGAAGATCACTGAGTATAACTCAAAGTTCTTGGTATGTCAGCAAGTGAAGGATGAGAGGCAGAAGTCTAAAGGGATGATGCAACCATTACCCCTACCAAGATGGAAATGAGAGAACATCAACATGGACTATGTCATCAGACTTTTTAATAAATTCAAAGGAAACAATGCTATCTGTGTTGTTGTGGATCGTCTTACAAAGACTGCACAATTCATTACAATTCGAGAGGATTTCTCATTGGATCAACTGGCACGGATATAAATCAATTTTTCATATATATCAATCAGAATTTTATTAATATATATATAAATAATTTAGAAAATGGAAGTAGTTAATTGAAAATATAACCTGAAGTATACCACTATAAAAAACCATTAAATTGAAACAATAATTCCATTTTCTATAATCAATGATTCAAAATGTGTTCTATTAACTACATGTTGATCTTTCTCAAAAAAAAAACAAAACCGTGTTATTTGTTAATTAGAAATAAAATCTATCAAATTAAAACCTATAGGAGAAAATATTTACTTATAGTAGAAAAAAAATTAGTAATTGAATGTACTATATTGTCATCAACTATAATTCTTTGAATTCTAGAAAAAAAAACTCTGATACCATTCCATCTAAATTTCTACATCAAAAGAACAAATAATAAGTTTAAATCAGGAAATGTAGTAAAGAATAATTATCCCATTATTTAGTTTTTATTACCAAGTTAATAATAGTGGTGAAAATATATTTAAAGAATAAAAATCCAACAAGAAAAAAGTTATTTATTTTCTTAACTGCAATTAACTATCTATGCATTAAAATTACAATTAAAATATGGAACCTTTATAAAAAAGAGGGGATCTCCTTTTGGGGATCCCATTATAGATTATTCATTGAGGCTTGTGTCATATAAAATTGCATTTGAATGTACATTGTGTTAGTGGATATGCATAATCCAAAATAAAATCCTACATAAAATGTAACAGATGGTCCCTTCTTAGTACCATCCCATCTAATTACATAGACCTGAACTAATAATTACACATTAATATTCCAGAGATATATCTATTTTTATAAAACTAGTAGTAAAAAAATTCATATACACTATTTATATGATAAATAATTCTATGCCTTGAATCCTATCAACAATCACAAGAAACATGATTCTTACGTGGATGTTTAGCCATCCTCAATTGAAATTACATAATTATTTTGACCGGGGTCTACATAAAAGATTAAAACCTCTAAATAAAATTTAGATGGACGCAAAATCTATCCATGATTAACAATATATATGAAAATTTTATCTACCTAAAATTATATAGAGTCATTAAATACCCATATGAAAGTTAAATCAAGAAACAATATCATAAACCTTTAATATAAAAAATGGAATCATAGTTGGTATTCTATCTCATCCAGAGTAAAGGAAGAGAATATGGTTTGAGAAAAGTAGTTAACTTTGTCTCACTTAATGATGGAAAGTAAATACATAAAGGTGGGAGAAACAAGGACAAGTTAGGATTTGGAAGGTATTATGAGTGATGATTGAGTTTTGAGGTGGTAGATGTCGGGAAGGATGATGATGATAGAGGTGAACCTAGAATGTGGGGACATGCAGTAGATCACAGTTATAGGGGAAGGCGGTGGGGAAATGTGAGTGAGGGATGAAAAAAACAAGAAATGGATGAATGTGATATAAATAAGGGTAGATAAATATGAATGAAATGGGTGAAAGAATGAAAATAACCAGTATATCCTCAAATGGGTGGCGATGAACAATGGGTTGGAAATTTGATACATATGAATGGGGGGGAGATTTAGGGTTTTTAGTGTGCGATAGAGGGTATGCGAATGGATATATGAAGGCATGGGGTATTATGAGCAAGGTGAAATTGATTAGGTAAAATTTATCATGAAATAATTTATATAAATAATTATTAGGAAAAAACTAATAACCATGATGTTTATCAAATTTATATTATGTGAATATATATTTATATATAATGAACACTTGTTTAAATTTAAAAAGAAGATTTTATTTAAAAAATAAATTAAAAATATTTAGAAAATTATTTTTGAAAAATGGATTTCATTTTTGAATTATACACATAGGAAAATGGTAGGGGTGAATTGTTGGTATTTTTCTAAAATACTTGAATTTTTTATGAATAGAAAAAATACAGTTTTGAGTTTTCGGTATATTTGATGACATCATAATGATGTAACAATTAATAAAAAACGATGGTTGAATTTTTTACAGTACAATAAGATATTAGGTGTCCCAAGTGTCTAATACTAATGCCAAATACCATGGGCAAGCCCATGGTGTTACAAAAACCACTAATGAGGTGTCTTTTTAAATCAATAAAAAATTCTCTCCCTTTTACTAGAAATAACCACTCATCCATTCAATTTATTTAATTAAAAATACTTCATCCCCAAATATTTGGTGGTTTTACCTATCAAGGAATCCTCCCAATGTGTCCTTAAGCCCCCAAGTTCCCAACCTTCAAGTTCTAAGAGTTACTCTACAAGGTAAGAGAATCTTTCACCCTCCTCTTTTAGTCGACACTTCTTTTATGTTATCTATTTGAATTTCCATTATCATATTTTGGGGTTTGATTTTATGTATTCATATTAATTTAATTTTTATTTCCATATCTTTATATACCCTTTTTCTATCATCATTTCATTTTATGAAATTTTATGCGATGTCATTAGGCTGCCGAATTTTCATAAGGGATCTCTCAACTTTTCTTTTATTTTCTAGTTCACCTCTTTTATTTTTCTTTCCTCACCTCCTATGTCTAAATGAACATGATAAATCCAATATAATATATATAATGGAATTATATGAATGGAAAAACCATCATCAATATCCTCCCTCCCTCTCTCTCCCTTTTATTTTAAATATGAAATCAACATCCACGAGTTTCCAATTTATAACCTTCGTGGACGATGAAGTTTCGTTCTTAAATTTCTCCTTAATTCCTTATCATGAAACCATTTTGATTTTAGAACCATAATATAATATATGTATTATAACCATATTAATTTTCAGGAACCAGTATATGTATATATTATTAAATCATAATACCAAACTTGTTCCTAATAATCAAAATACCGCTTAAATAATCTAAGTGATTATCATTAATAATTCATCTAATGATTCATCCTATTTCCATGTAACCGAATGATATAAATGACCATTAACACTTATTTATGTTCATAAATAATATTTAATTTCAATTCTGGAGATTTACATCCATTCCACATGAACTCCATTACTTAAAAACAAGAGAACTGATAATGAAAATCAAGAAAACGAACACTCCGGAACGACGAAATTTGATATTATAACTTATCAATAAGTACATAAATGAACTAAAAAATATTATAAAATAAGTACATGTGTATTATTTTCTTAAAAAATTTATTAATAAGTCTAATTTCATATTCTAGGAGCTCAAGTTCAAGAGTGGAACACGTTCAGACTTAAGTAAGGCGTTTTCCACCCGAACTTCCATTTTCATTAGGGTTACTTTTATTGTCTAATTACCCCAATGAAACTATTGTGTATTATTTTGTACTCCTAAAATATTATGTGTGTGGGTTATATATATGTTTAAGGACCAAAATATTTCCTTATTTTATGGATGGTTACATTTTTTAAAAGGAACTTACAAAAAAAAATTCGAAATACAAGCCCGATCCAATAGAATTTCTCTAATTCTTACCTATTTTCAAGGGCACTATATAATATAGTTTTGTAAACCATTATCTTTATAAAATAAATAATTTTATTATGAAAATACTATATTGATGCAATTTTTATTTTATACAAATATTTTTTCAAAATAACTCTTCTTTTCAAAGTAAAAGAGTATTTATCTCAAGATTTACTCAAAGATTTTATAAGAGTATCTTCATCTATTTAAACACTCTTATTGATTATTATGTATTATTGGGATTTTTATGCCATGTTATCATCTACCATATTTAATTTAATGGTTTATTATTATTTTTTCTATGAATGTGCTATCTTAAAACCATTCACCAATTTACTCTGAATGGTTAGTGTTTATGCTTAATGTTTGGGGAAAGTTATTTGCATTTCATATATTAATTTCAATATGAATGTATATGTTGTTTATGTTAATATCCATTCATATGAGGAATTAATTGGATATATTAAGTTTTATTTGTGGCCCTCTATATCCCCTTGGTGCATCAGTGGGTCTCATGAGACAAACTACGGTCTTGACACAAGGTCTTAACAAAATGATTATTTATGGTCTTGGCACGTGGCCTTGATAGTATGGTTATGTTGTCCCACATTATTCATTCCCTCATTATGAAAAAAGTATTGACGGTTCATGTGGTTATTAGACTAGTATAATACCCATGATTATGTTATGTTATGAAAATATTTAATCAGCTCATATTTCTGCCATATTATGTTCATGTTTATTTTTAAATGAATGCATTTTAAATTATTCACCATATCTATTGTTTATGTTATCTTCCACTGTATTTCTTAACCTTATTGAGAATTTGATCTCACCCCTTTCTTATGTTTCAATTTTTCAGGACATGAATAATTTTTTTATGAATGACATGCTGAAATAACCTAGGAGTTATGGAAGTGTCTAATGAGGTTTTATGTTGTATTTATTTTCAAGTTGTAATGTTGAACTTATGTATGTTTCTTGTATCAAATAATACTAAAATACTCAGTCCAGAGATTCTTATTCCATTTTTGTATGCCAATTTAATAAAATAACCCATCATCTCCGGGCAACTGGGGTCGGGTCCTTACAATTTACATCTAAATAGGGTGACCAATCAGAAATAAAGATGCACGAATATTTAAAAGTATGTATTACAAATTTCCTTTGATGATCCACTACAAAACTCTATAGAACTTTCAATTTCTTTTTTTACCACACTTTTATCCATATACATGTGATGGAAAATGTATGATGCATTTACTCGGATTGTCTAAATCACACATATTATTTTTTCCATGTGATGATGGTTTGAAAATTATTCTCCCAAAATGGATCAAATTCACAAATAATGGGAATATAAAATTCTTGACTAGGCTATGAATAATACAATGATGAATATAAAGAGGAACCACTAAGATTTTTTTTATAACCTTCTATGGGGAATTAGGAAAATCATTCATCTAATTTCCGAGACTATCTATCCCAAAACAAAAATAACCATAGTGCATGTTTAATACATAAGAAACAAACAAACTGGTAGGAATTGGTGTAAACTTATTTATGATTTATTCTTTTTGAATTATATGAAAAGATAATAAAAAAATATTAGAATCGATTTCAATGGAGGTGGAAGATCCATAATTATATAAAAAAATGGGAACACTATTTCTTTGATTATTCTAGAATTGGATTCCATATACCCTACTTGTTTAGTTAAAAATAATAGTAATAATAAAAGTATGCAATTACTTATAAAATCAATGCTTTGGAAATTAAACAATCTATAGAAAAATATTTAGGAAAAACATATATTAAAGTATGATAAATAAAAATATATTATAATATGTATTGATGTAAGAGATATAACTCTCATGTTTTGGAAGAGTGTTCCTAAAAGTTATAATACCTCACTGGTTACAACATTATATCACTATATTTGAATAAAATTTATAAAATGTGTACTTAATGTATGGGATACAAAAATATTTAATAAGTTGGTATGATGTAAGAGATATAACACTCATATCCTAGAAGCGTATTCACAAATGATTGATAATCTCACTAGATATCATATAAAATCTCTGATAATGAATAGATTGATTCTAAGTAACTCCAATATACAAGAGAAAAATAAGAATAGTAATATCAAAAATATTGAGTATCACCCCAAATTTTTATGTTAACTCAAAGCATAAATGAAATTTATAAAAGTTACTTAATTAAAAACAACCCTAAGTAAAAAATTAATAATATTGAATAAATAAATCAAATTAATTTTCAGTTTTATTTTTATCCATCTTGCATTGACATAAAAAAATTGATTTTTGATTATTTTTCTTTTTATCCAAGTAATATGTGTAACATTTTAAATCATTCAAGGAAAAAACTCACATATGTTAAATATAGATACATTCATGGTATATAAAATAAATTTTTCTTATATATAAATAAAAATATTATTAATAAAAATATAAATAAATTAGAAAATGGAAGTAGTTAATTGAATATATAAGATGAAGTATATCACTATAAAGACCCATTAAATTGGAAACAATAATTCCATTTTATATACTCAATGATTCAAAATGTGTTATATTAACTGCATGTTGATCTTTCTCAAAAAATATATCAAAACCATGTTATTTGTTAATGACATATAAATTGTAGCAAATTGGACACTATGAGACAAAATATGCACTTAGTGTAGAAAAACATCAGTAATTAAATATACTAGATTATCATCAATTACAATTATTTTAATTTTAGAAAAAAACCTTTGATCCCATGACATCTAAATTTCTACATAAAAAGAACAAATCATAAGTTTAAATCAGGTGACGCAGTAAAGATTAATAAGCCCAATATTTAGTTTTTTGTGCCAAGTTAATAAAAGCGGTGAAAATATATTTAAATAATAAAAATAAAACAAGAAAAAAGTTATTAGTTTTCTTAATTGTAATTAACTGTCTATGAATTAAAATTAGAATTAAAATATGGAGCCTTTATTAAAAATAGGGGATCACCTTTTGGGGGATCCCATTATAGAATATTCATTGATGCTTGTGTCATATACAATTTTATTTGAATGTACATTGTGTCAGTGGATATGCATAATCTAGAATAAAATCCTACATAAAATGTAACAGATGGTCCCTTATTAGTACCATCCTATCTAATTACACAGACCTGAACTAATAATTACACATCAATATTCAAGAAATATATATATTTTTATAAAACTAGTAGTAAAAAAATTCATATACACTATTTCTATGATAAATAATTCTACGCCTTGAATCCTATCAACAATCACATGAAACACGATTCTTACACGGATGTCTAGCCATCCTCAATTAAAATTGCATAATTATTTTGACAAGGGTCTACATAAAAGAGTAAAACCTCTAAATCAACTTTAGCTGAACGCAAAACCTATCCACGATTAACATCATCTATGAAAATTTTATCTATCTAAAATTAAATAGAGTCATTAAATACCCATATGAAAGTTAAATCAAGAAACAATATCATAAAAAATTTAATATAACAAATGGAATCATAGTTGGTATTTTGTCTCATCCAGAGTAGAGGAAGAGAATGTTGGTAGAGAAAAGTAGTTACCTTTGTATCACTTAATGATGGAAAGTAGATACAAAAAGGTGGGATGCACATGGAAAAGTTATGATTTGGGAGGTATTATGAGTGATGATGGAGTTTTGAGGTGGTAGATGTCGGGAAGGATGATGATGATAGAGGTGAACCTAGAATATGGGGGCATGCAGTAGATCAAAGTTGTTGGGGAAGGCGGTGGGGAAATGTGAATGAGGGATGAACAAAATAAGAAATGGATCAATGTAATATAAATAAGGGTAGATAAATATGAATGAAATGGGTGAAACAATGAAAATAACTAGTATATCCTCAAATGGGTGGCGATGAATGATGGGTCATAAATTTGATACATATGAATGGGGGGGATTTAGGGTTTTTAGTGTCCGATAGAGGGTATACGAATGGATATATGAAGGCATGGGGTATTAAGGGCAAGGTGAAATTGATTTGGTTAAAATTATCATGACATAATTTATATAAAAAATTATTAGGAAGAAACTAATAACCATGACGTATATCAAATTTAAATTATGTGAATATATATTTATATATAATGAACAATGGTTTAAATTTATATTAAAAGTTCTATTATGAGTATATAACAAATGTGTTTGGGTGTGTGTGTATTCTTTCCATTAAATATTATTAAAAATAATATATTTTAATCAATCATATAATAATATATTTTTATATACAAAATTATATATTTGAAATAGGTATTAATTAAAAATTTCATCATTAGATATTAATCCATAATTTAAATTATGAATATTTTAATTAATCATATATTTATATACGATTATAATAAAAAATTATATTATTTTATATGTTTGGTAAAATATATGATATTATTGAAAAATTTATTACAATGGATTTTTATAATGGTAAAACATTTATGGAAAATGATGAATAATAATAACATATTTGTTTATTGGTAAAACATTTTTTTAGTATAAAAAATTTTTAGTGTTAGTAAAATATTTTTTGGGAAAAAAATTTGTTACCTATGATTAATATAGAAAAAAATTATTATCTGTTGGAATTAATAATTTTTACTGATAGATATATTATTTGTGATTAATTATCTTTTGGTACAAATCAGTTTTTTTACAGTGACCCACTCTTACCATTGCATATTTTTTTCATTTTTTTATATTTTTCATGTTATAAGTATGAGTTGTTATATGATATTATTTCCCTATATAAATTTAAAACTTTTACTACATTTTGATCAAGTTTTAATTTCCATTTCACTATTGACAAAATATTTTATTATTTGTTCCAATTTGATCATCGGTCTTTCATATTTATACCAAATAAGGTGTGATTATAGAATGTTATTGAATATTAATGAAAATAATTATTTCATATTTTCAATAAATGGACCCATTTTTTCCTCAAAATCCTCTTGGTAGGGATTCTATTTTCATAGAAACTACATCAATTGGTGAGTCACATTGTTCATGCATTTATATGGTCTCATTCCTTTGTTACATTTATGTCATTTATGTTTATTCCAATTAGTTTTTTTTAATTTTAAAGTACAAGAAACTTCCTCTCACACTAATTATTACTTATTTGAAAACAATTTCATTTGGGAACTACTTTCAACCAGTCAAATGATGATTCAAATTCAAACTTAGAGGAGTGGCCTCAATGCATTATCATTCAATCAATGTGCTTATGTGATGTATTATGTGGATTCCACATTCATAGGTTAACTTAAACTTCATAATGGATGAGGATGTATGACATCAAAGTGTGGTTTGGTGGTTTAATCACTTGACATATAGTTGGTCGACCAATTCAAGACTCATTATTAATAAACAACAACAATGTGATCCCCTTTCTAACCCATAATTACTCTCAATGGTATCAAAGACAACATTACATCAATCTATTATGGGATTAATATAGTTTCATCCATTTTCTTCCCCCCTTCATAACAATTTAATCATGTATTATTTTATTTATTACTTACTTTCAATAAAAAAATTCTTTAAAATAGAATAAATGTAAGAACAATTGTTTTATAAACCTAAAAAATATATTTTATAAATATTTAATTTTAATTTTAAAAATAATAATTTAATAATACAAATATTATTAAATATTATTTTATAAATATTATATATATTATGAAAAGATAATATATAAATATTATAAATTTTGTTATACATATTTAATTTTATACATACAAAATTATTATAATATTTTTTTTGATGTTTTTATTTAATTACATATTCATCACAAAAATACATTTATTATGTTTTATATAAGTATTATTATGTGATTAATATTTATTTAAATATATATTATAATATTTAATATATATTTATTTTCATTGTATAAATATATTTGAAATATTTTTTTATAAAAGTTTTATAAATATATTTCTTTACCAATTTTAATTTTTGTAATTATATAATTTTATTTTTTTTATCATCATTATTATATTTTTTTTAAATATATAACTTTTATTTTTTTTTAATTACTCATATTTCATTATATAAATATTATAAAAACATTTCCCCGAAAATATTTTATATAATAAATTTTAGCCATAAAAAATATAAAAAAAATAAACCTGATATATCGTATAATAATAAATTTACATTAGACCAATATTAATAAATATAAAACTGAAAAGAAATATGGATTATCAAAGGAGAGAATAATAAGAGATTAGATTAAAAGAAATTGGTGAAGTGCGAATCAGAGATGTTATTGGGGGAACTATAGATTATTTGAGAAATGAAAGATGGTTATAAGGAAGGAGTCGATGTGTCGATTGAGGTGGAGGGGTTGTGACACCTTACTAGAGTGTTGGACAAACTACCCAGGCATTCATGTGGTATTTTCTCATGTTTTTGTAAGAGGTATTTTTATAGGTTTAATTCATGTATACATGATAGAGTTTTGAGTCCAAGGAACTTTATAATGAAATTATTAAATCATTGCCTCGGGTTTTTACCACCTATTATTTTTTTGGTTCCCAATATCAAATTTTACTTTTTAGTACCATGTTTTTTTATTCGGTTTTTGTTTTATTAGTTTAATTAAATTATCATGATCTTGATGACACTCTCATAACCATAATTTCAACATAAAATATCCTAGCACCACTACTCTGAATACACCCTAATGGTAAAAATGACATAATAAATTAAATTTTGAAATATGTTTCTAATTTTATTTTCCTTTTTCTTTCACAACCTTAAAGTGTCAAAAATGACCTAATATATTAATTGTTGAATCATTGAATAAATTAAAAATACCACTCACTTTTCTTTACTTTTAAATGTATACATGCCAATTTAAATTAAAAAATTTTATAAAAGAATCGTCTATTGCCTTTGGATTTTTGTAGCGTAATTGGCATGGTAATCCATTCACTAAATTTTTGATTGACAAAAAAGTAAAAGGATAATGGTGAAATTAATATTCATAATTCCTCAAATATTATTATTTATTTATTTCTTTCCTTGAGGTTGGATCCCTCTTTATCATAAACTAGTAAACATGAATTCTTTAAATAAATTTCCAAGGCAACTAAGGCTTGGATGAACAGAACGAGTGGTGATTCCCTGAGCGCTAGAACAATCAGTGGTGAGTCCTTGTCTGGTGATGTTGGGAGTGAGTTGGATTGAGTCCAACACTATCCCAGTGCATGATACAACTCTACTGCAATTCAATGTAATTGTTGTTTGAGTGCTTGATGTCCCCACCACACCCTTGAAGGTTACATCATGAATGTGAACACTGGTTTGCTAGAAAATGTTAACAAAGAAACAATTTTAATAACATTATATGATGTGTGGAATTTTTTTGGGAGAGTATATTTTTTTAATTGCAGTAATTTCGGTGCATGTTTGTGAATGGAATCAATTGTTTGTCTAATGTAAGTATGCCTAAAATATTTCTTAATGGATGACAGATATTAAGAGATGAGTGTTTTTTTTAAAGAAGAAAAATAAAACAGTATACCATTTCAGAACAAACACTTCTATCACAGTAATTTTGATTGATGATTATTGGGTTTTGGACAGAGTTGAATTTGATATTTTCAAATGTGACACCTTTGACCGTTCCCTTTCCAACCTGAAAATATCCATAAAAAATGATTTAAAACGAAGGTGCATTGATTGTGTTGATTCAATAGATGTAGAATTGTTTATGTTTAAATTTGGATGATAGTTTGAGTAATGTTGTAGAATTGTTTAAGTTTAAATTTGGATCATAAAGGTTAAACTTGGTCATTGTTCTATAACCATAGGTTCAAGAACATCGCCAAATTCAGTTGAAAATTTTTGAGATTAGTGAATTACGAAATTCAATTTATCTTTTCATAAAATTTCATAGATTTATCATAATTAAGGATAAAAGTGTATACACATGTAGAAACTTATAAAAAAAATTAACAAACATAAGGAAAAAGTTGTCTAATGTCAGTGAAAAGTGTTAGAAGCTCTTTTTTAAGGTTCACACAATAAAAAATTTCATATATTTATTATAGTCTAAACAATGAAAATTATAATGCACTTCCAATACAAAAACCCAAAACATTCCATAGATTCAGCATAGTCAAAGTGAAAAGTGTATAAAAATATATAAAAAAATTATAAACACTAGTAAAAACATGTATAATGTTAGTGAAATGTTTCAGAATACCTATTTGTAAGTGTTAAAAAATCAATAATGAACACTCCTACAAAAGTTACACAACATAAAAGTTCACTTTTATTGAATCTTTTAGAATAATGTTTCTTGTAGAAACAAGTATAATCTTATTGAAAAGTGCTAGATACACTTTTTCTAAGTTTCAAACAACATAAAATTTCATATATTATTCATATTCAAAGTAAAAAATATTTTAAAAAATATATTTTTACATCTAAATAGGGTGACCAATAAGAAATAAAGATTCATGTACATTGAAAAGTATGTACGGCGGATTTCCATTAATGAGACACTACAAAACTCTATAGAACTTTCCATTTCTTTGTGTACCACACTTTGATCCATATACATGTGATATACAATGTCTGATGCATTACCTAGTATTGTCTAAATCACATACATAATGTTTTTCCATGTGATAATGGTTTGAAATTTTTTCTCATAAAAGGGATAAAATTCACAAATAATAGGAATATCAAATTATTGACCTACATACGAAAAATAAAATGATGAATATTGAGAGGAACCACTAATAGTTATTCTATATCCTGCTATGGGGAATCATGAAAAGCATTCATCAAATTGTTGAGACTATCTATATTAGGAAAAAAATAAGAATAATTCATTGCTACTATATAAGAAACACATAAATTGGTATCAATTGATGTACACTAATGTATGATGTATTCTTTTTGAATTATATCAAAAGATACTACAAATAAATTGTAAGCCGTTTCAATAGAGGTGGAAGAACCATCAATATAGGAAAAAATGAAAACACTATTTCTTTGATGATCCTAGAATTGGATTCCATATACCCAACTTGTTTAGTGAAAAACAATACTAATCGTAAAATTTATGAAATTCCTTATAAGAAAAATGATTTGGTTATTTAACAATCTGGAGGATAATATTTAGAACCAAATATATTAAACTAAATTATATAAAAATATATTATAATATGTAATGAGGAAAGATATATATCTGGATTTTATTCATTTCTGTATGGGAATATTTATTAGGCCACCAGATTAGCCTGGTTTGCTTACTCTTGCGACTGGCGACTCATCGATCCTCCACGAATTTCTTACTGGCCGTTGATTAAACTCTCCGCCTGTTTGATATTCAATATCCATGTTTTCTGGTGATTCATTGTGCATGTTGGGTTTTTGTTTCAGCATAGTGGTGTGTCTTCTCTTGATTGGATGCGCTGTTTGAGGATGTTGGGGGATTGATGACCCTTAAACCCTCGTCTCTTAGACATTCATTCACTCTGGCTCATCCTCTCCCCCTGGTTTTTCTCTTGTTCTACTACCTATACTACAAATATTATTTTTTACAATGAGAAGAAATGATTTTAACAGGAATAAAAAGGGGATGTTAATCTCAGCGCTTTTAAAGGGATGGGGGGGGTCCCCTTTATCAGTGCTAAAAAAGAAATAATAAAGAGGGTCCATTATCAGCATTAAAAAAGCACTGATAAATGCCCCATATGCTATAGTGTGCTATTTGTATAAGAGCACACTGCCGCAACCTCCTCTAATATGTACACAAAATATATAATTTAATTGAAATAAAATTTATATCACCAATACAAAAAAAAAACTACTATATACATTTCAAACAATGTTTTGTATAATTGTATTTACAATTACTTTCCACAAACAATTTAAAACATTAATGTTTCATTTTCCTTAGAATCCATGATCCCCTCTAAAGAAGGCCCTCCCATGGTATCCATTTCCAAACAAATCACCTCCAACCAAGAAAAATAATCCACCTATATAATAAAAGAAATCATATGTTTGTAATATTATAAAGAAATAAATTCAACATTAACATGAAAGAATACATTACAAAATGTAACATTCAAATAAAAAGACACACTTAGAGTTATATCGATCAAACTGTGCATTTTATTGAGGTGCGGTTGATTCTAACATGTCATAAATGAGGTAGGGATCATTTTTCTAAAGTAGAAAAACAATTAAGATTCATTTTATCATTTTTTAGTATGTCAATTGTTCTTTTTAATGAAATTAATTTCAATTTTCAATAAAGAAACATTTGGAGTTATTCCGGTCACATCGTGCATGATATTGAGGTGAGGCTAATTTCTATACATCATAAATGACTTATGGATAATTTTCATAAAGTATCAAAATATTATGAATGTGATTTCTTAGTTTTTAGTATGACACCTTTTTGTTTTACTAAAATATCATTTCAAACTATAAACACACACTTTAAGTCATACGGATCACATCATGTGTCGGTTTGATGTTGGATTTCTTCCTACACATCACAAATAACTTATGAATTGATTTCCTAAATTATCAAGACAATTAGGGTGAATTTTCTTGGTTTTTAGTGAGTGACACACATTTTGAACTAAAATGTCAATTTTAAACTAATAACGGGATCTTTGGGTCATTCCGGTCACACCATGCATCGGATTGAGGTACGGGTGATTACTACACATCACAAATGACTCAAGGAATGTTTCCCAAAATTATCATAAAAATCTGAATTATTTTTCTCAGTTTTACGTATGTTACTTGTTCCTTTTACTAAAATTGATGTCAATTTAAAATAAAAAGATGCAATTGGAGTCATACTGATCACATGGTGTGTCAAATTGTGGTGATGTTGATTCTTACACATCAAAAATGACTTATGGATAATTTTACAAATGTATGAAAATAATATGAATTCATTTTATCAATTTTTAGTGGGTTAGTTTTTATTTTGACTAAAATTGATGTTAATTTTAAATAAAAAGACAAACTTTGAGTCATATAGGTCACACTGTGCGTCATATTGAGGTGAATATGGTTAATACACATCTAAAATTACTTATGGTCATTTTCCTAAAGTTTCAAAATAATCAGAATGCATTTTCTCTGTTTTGAGTTGGTAATTTATCATTTTTACTAAAATTGATGTTAATTTAAAATAAAAAAGATGACTTACAGTCATAATGGTCACACCATGCATCAAATTGAGGTGTTAATTATTCTTACATGTTCCAAATGACTCATGAACCTTTTCCCCCAAATTATCAAAATAATAAGAATGTGTTTTCTTTGTTCTCAGTACGTCACTTATTCTTTTTGGTAAAATTAATGTCATTTTAAAATAAAAAGACACATTTGGATTCATATTGGTCACATCGTGCATCATATTGAGGTGTATTTGATTCCTACATGTCAAAAATTACTTATATATCATTTTAATAATGTTTGAAAATAATAAGAATGCTTTTTCTTGGGTTTTATTAGGTTATTTGTCCTTTTTACTAAAATTGTTGTCAATTTTAAATAAAAAAGACACACTTGGAGTCATATCTATGAAACTGTGCCTTAGATTAAGGTTCTTCTAATTCCTACACCTCCCAAATGACTCATGGAGCCTTGAAGTAAAGTATCAAAATAATCTGAATGTGTTTTCTCAGTTTTCAGTATGTCATTTTTCCTTTTGCTAAAATTGTTGTTAATTTTAAATAAAAAGATGTACTTGAAGTCATACCGGTCACACCATGTGTTATAATGAGGTGTTATTAATTAATATACATAAAAAATGACTTATATATCGTTTTCATAAATTAACAAAACAATTTGATTGATTTTTATTAGTTTTGAGTAGGTCGTTTTTCCTTTTTACAAAAATTGATGTCGATTTTAAACAAAAACTACACATTTGGAGTCATACCAATCACACCATGACTTAGAATTAGGTGTGGATAACACTTACATATCCTAAATGAATCATGGATTGTTTAACTAAAGTATCAAAATAATATGAATGTGTTTTCTTGGTTTTCAGTACATCACGTGTTCATTTTTACTAAATTTGATGTCAATTCTAAATAAAAAGATGCACATGGAGTCATACCAGTCACAATGTGCCATGTACTAAGGTTAAGATTATTCCTACGCATCTCAAATGACTGATGGATAATTTTACTAAACTATCAAAAAAAAATTGAATGCATTTTCTCAGTTTTGAGTAGGTCAATTGTTCTTTTTGCTAAAATTGATATAAATTTTAAATAAAAAAGAAGCACTTGGAGTCTTACTGATCACATTGTGCCTCAGATTAAGGTGAAGATAATTCATATACATCCCAAATGACTCATAGATCATTTTAATAAAGTATAAAAACAATTCTAATGCCTTTTATTGGTTTTCAATGCATCACTTCTTCCTTTTTACTAAAATTGATGTCAATTTTAAACAAAAAGATGCACTTTGAGTCATACCGATCACACAATGCTTTGGATTGAGGTGAGAATAATTTTTAGCTGTCCTAAATGACTCATATATGATATTTGTAAAATATAAAAACAATTTGAATGTGTTTCTCAATTTTTAGTAGGTTAGTTTTCCTTTTTACTAAAATTGTTGTAAATTTTAAATTAAAAAGACACATTTGGAGTCATACCAGTCACACCATACCTTTAATTGAGGTGTGATTGATTTATACATGTACCAAATGAATCATGTATTGTTTCCCTAAAGTATCAAAATAATAATAATGTGTTTTCATGGTTTTCAGTACGTCAATTGATCCTTTTCACTAAAATTGATGTCAATTTTAAATAAAAAGACGCACTTGGAATCATACCGATCACACTATGCATCAGATTTAGGTGATACTAACATATCCAAATCAATCAAGGATAATTTAAAAAATGTTCCAAAACAGTACAAATTCATTTTCTCAATTCTGAGTAGGTTAATTGTCATTTTTACTAAAATTGATGTAAATTTTAAATAAAAATGACGCACTTGGAGTCATACCGACCAGAACATGCCTTATATTGAGTTTCAGCTGATTCCTACACGTCCCAAATGAATCATAGATCATTTACCTAAAGTATAAAAACATTCTGAATCCATTTTCTTGGTTTTCACTATGTCACTTGGTCTCTTTTATAAAAATTGATGTCAATTTTAAATAAAAAGATGCACTTGTAGTCATACCAGTGACACTGTGCATTGGATTGAGTTGAGACTGATATATACACATCCAAAATCAATCATGGATCATTTTAATAATGTAAAAAAAATAATAAGAACGTTTTTTCTCAATTTTTAGCACATCTCTTTTCTTGTTTACTAAAAGTTCGTTTTAAACTAGAAACACACACTTTGACTCATATCGATCACATCGTGTATCTATTTGACATGAGAATGATTCCTACATATCACAAATGATTTATTAATTTATGTACTAAATTATTAATATAATCCCAGTTCATTTTTTTAGTTTTCAGTGAGTGACACCTTTTGAACGAAGATGTCGATTTTAAATAGATAACAAAAACTTTGAGTCATACTTATAACACCATGCGTCGGATTGAGGTGTGGAAGATTACTACACAACATAAAGGACATATGGATTGTTCTAATCAATTATAAATACAATATGAATGAATTTTCTTTGTTTTGAATATGTTAGTTGTCTGTTTTACTAAAATTAATGTCAATTTTAAATAAAAAGACCCACCTCGAGTCATACCCATCACACCGTGTGTCAGATTAATGTGCCACTAATTCGTACACATCCCAAAGTCTAAAAAAACTAAATTCCAATGTTACCATGATTACCATTGTATTTATTTTTAAACTTCCAACCCTGCATATTGATTCGTTCAAGGTTTTTCGACTAAGAACATTGAATCAATATGCAGTGTTGGCATATTGACAAAGAAAAGAAATGTAAATCATGGTAACATTGGAAGAAAGGAACATTTAATATCTTCAATAGCTTGTTTTAGATAAATAAAATAAAAATACAACTTACCAAATGATCTGTGAAAATGAATAAATAAGTATTTGATAAAGACAATAGGGAAATTAACTTACAAATATTAGATAAAATGATGAAAAAATTAATTAAATAAGTATTAATAATTCACCTTTTATGAAGATTGTATACATTCTTGACCCATAAATATGAAATGAATACACCAATATAATAAAACAATACTTATGTGAGTACTACTAAAAATAAATAAATAAAATATAAATATTAAATAATTTATTACTTCCATGGAAGTCACATATTCATGTTATTTGTGTACATTCTACAATACAGTATACTTCCCATTCATTTCTATGAAAATCTATATCATATCATGAATACTATTTTTTCAAAATTCATAGTAGTACTTGATAAAATATAAATAAAAAATGGATTAATAAATATTTTAAATGAAATAGTAATTATCTTTGAAAATACTTCTTTGGGGATGTGTATTTTTTATGGAATAAAATCTCTATCATAAACCTAAAATCATAATAACCAAAATATTTTCCATTTGTTTGCTTCAAACACTACATAAAAATTAAATAAAATAAGTATTTTTTTGATATGTGCTTGGATGGTGAAATGTTATTATATATACCCTAATACATAATTAGTTGTAGAACTCGGCAAGGTCCTTGTGCGTAATGATTGTACCCTTCCATGATTTTCAACTTGTTTATACACCACCCTATAATAAAAAAATACTCATTAAAACATAATATAAATTATATAAATTTATGTTTAGTTCTAAAACATTTGATGTAGTGTATTAAAAATTGACAAATACCATTAGGTGTGGTTGATTTATTGGTATTCCTTGTAGTGAATCCAAGAAATAAATATTTGGAGTATCCAAATTGACTGCAATGTGCATCCAATGTTTCCTAAAAACACAAAATGAAATATCTAATGAAAGAAATTAAACTATATTTTATATGATTAAATTGTCGATTTTTACCCTTGAATCATTGGTATTAAGAAGAGTCTTCCATCCCCAAGTTTTCTTTCAAATTATTTGTCTAGGTTTTCAACTATTTCATCCATTTTTTTATTCTATTTTTGTTTGTTCTATAGAGGTGGAATGAGGTCTAATGGGTAATTTTTTTCATAGGGAAATCCCTTAAATTGTTATTGATATATATATCTAAGAAAAAATATGAAGTGTATTTATTCATAATTAACATAGTATATCAGCTTTTGTAAAATTAAATCCTGATAACATACCTCATGTATACATTTACAACTGAGGATCCCAACCATTCATAGTTGAGTATTTCATTTACATTTTCAAAATCAATGTAGTTAGTACCTTCCTCTCTATAAATTTTTTCTTCAAATCAATTACATGACTACTACTATTTTGTAACTTTTTATCCACATGAACCTTAAATGTAAGTAATTGCAGATATTCAATGGGTGGGGTAAAGTTGATTTTGGAATAACTTTTCGATCGGTTGGTTAATCCTTGAGATGTTTTTGAGTCAACCTTTAATTTCAACCCCTCTATACGTATGTAATCACATTGATCAGTTTAGACCTTTTTTCATTAATTCTTAATGGTTTAGAGTGAAAAATAAATTATAAATAAATACCTCCTTGTCAACATGTGTGTTTAAAAGATATGATGGCCATGTGATTAATGTTACAATATATTGGTCTGCCCTATGAATATCTCCATCAATCAGTGGAACAGGTAGATCAACACTCATATCATGTACTACGCTAATCACCACTCTCAGATGACCTGTTAAAAGTGGTATGTTGTGTGGAATATTGTCTTAGATATTGAACACCGTAGAACTCACTACAAGGTGATGAGTGGGTGTTGATAGATATAAATCATAGTCATTTTTACCCTGCAAAATATCAGTATAGAAAAGGTATCGATGTATGTATGATGAACAGTTCACTGAAACAATTATTATAATATTGAATACCTCGACTAAGACAACTCTTGGAGGTAAATGGGTCACCTAAAAGTTGGTGGGGGTGGGGGTATATTCACATGATGGTTTTTCTTGAGTTTTTTCTTCTCTTTAATTCCACTCACATAAAATTTTCTAGAAACTCAATTTTCCAATGAAATTGTTATTCAAGGGTATATAATCTTTCTTTCACATATTTCATTTCATTATCTTTTTCTTCCTCTTGTTTTTTTTTCAAAATATGTTTGGGGTGTTACCCTAAAACCAAAACCTATGAGGCGACCATAATATTCAAGATGATTCAAGTTCACTGATAGTAGTTTTTCCTCTAGAATATGTGTTGATGATTCCTATGACTATTTTAGATAGAAAATATACGAAAATAAATAATCATTGTTATATAATAGTGTTTTAATGCAATTTTTTTATTATTATTTCATAATGATACATTTTCCCCCAATTTTTTTGTGTTTTCATCTATTAATATCTCATATTTATTTACATGTGTCTCCTTCCATAGCACATGGTGTTTCTTGGAAGTGGTTTTGGATTTAGATTCATTTTTTATATAAATAGAGGAGCATAATTATGCTATTGTTTCATGTCACATAAAATTATTATTATATATTTAAAATACGTACCAATTTTTTTTCAAGTTAAGTATGCCCCATTCTTACTTTACGATAGGGGTACATTAATTTCGTTAGCCATTCCTTATCTTTATCACGAATTTGTTGATTCTAAAATAAAAAGTTCTCAATAAAAGTGATGAATAAAAATATTTTGAAACAATGTATTACCCACCACAATGTACCTGAAAAGACAGCTCCCTATAATGTATAATAAATGCATCCCACGCTTCTTGGGTTATTAGGTGTGTATACATAAGTGATGGGTGCGAGTTCATTTTCCCTTCAACATATTTAAGATGATATCTCATTATAATTGTATGAAATCTTCTATGAATCGTTCCAGTAATAATTAATACACATTTATTGTGGGATTCATCTACTATAAATTCATTCTACAAGTGATGATGAAGATAAATTCATTGTTTTATTATTTCATTTTTTAGTAAATTAAAGAAATGATATCATAGTGTTTCCATAATCTCTTCCCACATTAGTGTCTTCATCATGGGTACAATATGGTGCTAAATATATACATAAATCATCACACATTTCTGAGTAATGATTCCAATGTATCTACTAAACATGGCCCTATTGAGGTTAACATGCTGGTCCTGCACATTCCATCCGACCTCATTTTTGATGGATTTTCTTTTCTCATTAATGATTTTTTCTAACATAATAAAACTATGATGCTCATATGTTTTCTACAATATTAGTCCTTCATCGCCTACCATTTCCTCTCATTGAACGTAATCACTATGTTGTTCCACTAGCTCGGTTTCAACAATATATGAAGAAGGTCGTTGTTCCTCTGTACTGGGAGCAACAGCAGGTCGAGAAACCAATTGTTCCTTGGGATTGGAAGCACCAACATGTGCAAAAGGCCATTGTTCCCCTTCATTGGGAACATGAGTAGGTTGAGAGACCTATTGTTCCTTAGGATTGAGAGCACCTGCACGTGCAAAATTCATTATCTATAGAAGTGATTTGACATTTAATTTAGATTATATAAATGAAACAACAAATAGATAATAAAATGTGATAACACAATGTATATTACAAAAAATATAACCTGATTATTGAACTCTATTTTTTTTAAGGTTTAAGGGGTTTGACCCCTCTATCGAGTATCCACATCTCTTCATTTTGGTCTCATTTGAAGAACAAATCCCCATCTACATTGGGACAACTATGAAATGATTGTGATGTCCTAATGAAAGGGTCATCATCAATTGAATTTTCATCTGACCCTTTAGTGTTTTTGGTTGATAACAAAACAAAGGACTACTTTCAGTTTGCTGGAACTGGAACATAAAATAATTGTACTTCTTATGATTCCATTATAAATAGACTGTCTCTGTACTCTTTCTTAAAAAAATACACTTTCACGATTCCCAATTAATATATTGTAATGAAACTACTGTTATCAACCCTTTTGAATTGAAAAATCAACACTTGTAATGTTGTATTATCCAGATCCCATATTTGATTGATGATGAAAAAGTATAACATATTTGCGTAAATTGGATTTCTATCCTTAGTACTAGAAAGGTCCATCGCTTTAGCCACAAGTGTAACCCCAGTATTTTTTGTGGTACTATCTTTATCATATTCAATTTTTATAGAATTTATAACCATTAATTACATAACCATTGTAATATAATACATACACACTTGGTCTAATGGATATCCATCAAAGTTGTTCTGAAATTAAATCTGAATCTTCAACCGACTCCCTAAAAATATGGCATCGAAACCATCCTATAAGATGTTTATTATGTGTAATTGATATCCCCATTTCAGCCCTTGATGGATTCAAATTCTTAATAATTTATTTGTGGGTTTCAACATATGTGGAGACCTCCAAACTATTATGAAAAAATTAAAGGTGGGCCTTCTCCCGTTCTATAATATTGATTGTGACAACATTTCTTCCAGAAACTACTTTAATCGCAAGCCACCCAGTGTGATGAGATTTTTGGTAGACTAATTATTTCCACACCTGATAGGTATTGGGTAAAAAATTAAATGGATTCCTCAATAATATATCTCTATACACTAAAAATCTCTAAACAACTTCGATTTTTGACATAAAATTTCAAAATATTCATATACCATTCAATGGGGTATATCTATCTATCATGTACATGACCACATAGTAGAATCTATGTCACCAAGTGAACTATTAAGTGAACCATCATATCAAATAATGTTGGTTGGAAGAATATTTCTTATTAAAATAATATGGCAGTAATTTATCTTTCTATAGTTAGAAATTTTTTCAGGTCTATACCTTTGTTGTATATGGATTTGAAGAAAAAACAGAGCTTGGTTAATGTATGATGGACATTATTTGAAAAAATGTAATGTAAAACTACGTGAATTAGATCTTGTATCAAAACATCGAAGTCCTGTGATTTTAGAACCTTTAACTATAAATCGGTCATTGAAACAATATTTTTTAAATTAAATGAATATCCTTAGGGAACATTTATAACATTTAAGAAGTTGAAAAATTGATATCTCTCCTACCCAAAAATAGTGTAAGCAGTTGGAGGAAGAAAAGTTCATTTTTCACCCTTTACTGGCACCAAATATTCTCGTATTCCCATGTAAACCTTGTCCAAACGAGCATTAATTCCATCCTTTGTATTTTCAGGTGTATTTAGTAATGTGATGATGACACTATCACATACATTTTTTTCAAAATGCATAGCATCAAGAAAATGTTTGATGTAAAAAAAATTCCAGTATGGTAATTTAAAAAAAATATGATCCCTTTTTCCAACTAGGTATTGTATGGTTTTTAGAAAATAGTTTACCAAAATAAGTGTCTACATATTTTACTTTATCAAACACATGATCACCTATTAGTGGAGATGACATTGTACATTCTACTGAACTTCAATCGAATGATGTCTTCCAAGATCGGTACTTATATCATCAGGGTAGAAATTTTCATTGTCTTAGAAACACAATCTTCAATGAATGTTTCAACCTAATTGATTATGTAACTTTTTAAAAAATGGGACACCCTTGGGTTCCTTTAATTATATATCCTAAAAAAATTATAAGTAGAAAATTCATTTATCATCCCGTACAACATGTCTCTCAATATGAAATCATCATAACACCTGGATTCTATAATAAATTAAAATCCTCGATAAATGGAGCTAAATAAACATCAATATCATTACCCATTTGTTTGGTCCTGATATAAGCATAGATAAATTTATGTATTTTTGTTTCCTGAATAACCTTGGTGGAAAGTTATAATTTACCAACATAACGGGCCATGTACTGTGAGTGCTTCTTTGAAAATCAATAAGATTCACTCCATCTATCGATAACTCAAGATAAAGGTTTATCAGCTCGTTTCCATATTCAGGATACTCATGGTCAATTCTATTCCACTGAGGAGAGTCTCCTGGGTGACATAGTTTCCCATATTTATTTATTGTATTTTCATGCCACATCAATTTCCAACATTAGGATACTCATGGTCAATTCTATTCCCCCGTGGATATGAATAATCCAAAAATAAAATCCTACATCTAATGTAATAGATGGTTCCTTCTAATTACCATCCAATATAATTAGAAAGACCTAAACTAAAAATTATACATAAATAATTAAGAAATTTAGATAGTTTTATAAAAATATTTGTAAAAAAATTCATATACATTGTTTCTGATATAAATAATTATATTCCTTGAATCCTATCAACAATCACATGAAATATTGTTCTAACCAATATTTTTACCGATCCTTAATTGAAATTACATAATTATTTTGACTGGGGTCTACATAAAAGAGTACAACCTCTTAATCAACTTTATTTGAATGCAAAACCTAACCATGATTAACAGGATCCCTGAAAATTTTTTCTATCTACAATTATATAGAGTCATTAAATACCCAGAATTTAAATCAAGAAACAATATAATAAACAATGAATATAAAAAATGGAATCATAGTTTGTATTTTGTTTTATACAGTGTAGAGGAAGAAAACATGGGTAGAGAAAGGTAGTTACCTACATCTCACTTAATGATATAAAATAGATACAGGGAGGGTGAGGCACATGGATAAGTTAAGATTGGGGAGGTGTTATGGGTGAAAATATATATTTGAGGTGGTAGATGTTGGGGATGATGCTGATGATAGAGGTGAACCTGGAATGTGGCAGATGATATAAGTAGAAAGGACCCAATGATTCTATCAATGATGAGAATTGAAAAGGATCAAATCTTCTTAGATTTGATGAAGATGGACATGGGAATCATAAAGAAGGGAACATCATAAATTATTTAACAAATGAATTCTCAACCATCTCTTTTATAAAGGTTAAAGGATGATGTGGGAATTCAAAATAAAGTGGAGACTATCAGAAAAGGTAAATACTCCAAGTTTAATGTTAATGAATAAGGAATTATGAGATTTGGGTCAAGACTATGTGTTCTATCAAATATGGAGTTAAAGAAAGAACTTTTACATGATGCACATAGTTCAAATTTATCCATTCACCCAGAAAACACAAAGATGTATCGAGATATATGAGATAATTATTGGTGGTAAAACATAAAGAAGGAGATCGCTGAGTATAAATCAAAGTTCTTGGTATGTCAGCAAGTAAAGGATGAGAGGCATAAGTATAAGGGGATGATGCAACAATTACCCCTACCAAGAGGGAAATGAGAGAACATAAACATGGACTATGTCATCATACTTTCTAAGAAATTCAAAGGAAACAATGCTATCTGGGTTGTTGTGGATCGTCTGAGAAAGACTGCACAATTTATTACAATTCGAGAGGATTTCTCATTGGATAAACTGGAACAGATATAAATCAATTTTTCATATATATAAATCAAAATTTTATTAATATATATATAAATAATTTAGAAAATGGAAGTAGTTAATTGAAAATATAACCTGAAGTATACCACTATAAAGACCCATTAAATTGGAAACAATAATTCCATTTGCTATAATCAATGATTCAAAATGTTTTCTATTAACTGAATTTTGATCTTTCTCAAAACATATATCAAAACAGTGTTATTTTTTAATTAAAAATTAAATGTATCAAATTAGACACTATGGGAGAAAATATTCACTTAAATTAGAAAAAATTAGTAATTTAATGTACTATATTATCGTCAACTATAATTCTTTGAATTCTAGAAAAAAACCTCTGATACCATGCCATCTAAATTTCTACATCAAAAGAACAAATCATAAGTTTAAATCAGGCAATGTAGTAAAGAATAATTAGCCCAGTATTTAGTTTTTATTACCAAGTTAATAACAGTGGTGAAAATATATTTAAAGAATAAAAATCCAATAAGAAAAAATTTATTTGTTTTCTTAACTGTAATTAACTATCTATGCATTAAAATTACAATTAAAATATGGATCCTTTATAAAAAATAGGGGATCATCTTTTGGGGGATCCCATTATAGAATATTCATTTATGCTTGTGTCATATAAAATTGTATTTGAATGTACATTGTGTTAGTGGATATGCATAATCCAGAATAAAATCCTACATAAAATGTAACAGATGGTCCCTTCTTAGTACCATCTCATATAATTACATAGACCTTTACTAATAATTACACATCAATAGTCAAGTGATATATCTATTTTTATAAAACAAGTAGTAAAAAAATTCATATACACTATTTATATGATAAATAATTCTATACGTTGAATCCTATCAAAAATCACAAGAAAAATGATTCTTATGTGGATGTTTAGCCATCCCCAATTGAAATTACATAATTATTTTGACTGGGGTCTACATAAAAGAGTAAAACCTCTAAATAAAATTTAGATGGATGCAAAATCTATCCATGATTAACAATATATATGAAAATTTTATCTATCTAAAATTATATTGAGTCATTAAATACCCATATGAAAGTTAAATCAAGAAAAAATATCATAAACCTTTAATATAACAAATGGAATCATAGTTGTTATATTGTCTCATATAGAGTAAAGGAAGAGAATATGGTTAGAGAAAAGTAGTTAACTTTTTCTCACTTAATGAAGGAAAGTGGATACACAAAGGTGGGAGAAACAAGGACAAGTTAGGATTTGGGAGGTATTATGAGTGATTATGGAGTTTTGAGGTGGTAGATGTCGGGAAGGATGATGATGATAGAGTTGAACCTAGAATGTGGGGACATGAAGTAGATCATAGTTATGGGGGAAGGCATTGGGGAAATGTGAGTGAGGGATGAACAAAAAAAGAAATGGATGAATGTAATATAAATAAGGGTAGATAAATATGAATGAAATGGGTGAAACAATGAAAATAACCAGAATATCCTCAAATGGGTGGAGATGAACAATGAGTTGGAAATTTAATACATATGAATATGGGGGGATTTAGGGTTTTTAGTGTGTGATAGAGGGTATGCGAATATATATATGAAGGCATGGGTTATTACAAGCAAGGTGAAATTGATTAGGTAAAATTTATCATGACATAATTTATATAAAAAATTACTAGGAAAAACTAATAACCATGATGTTTATCAAATTTATATTAAGTGAATATATTTTTATATATAATGAACACCGATTTAAATTTAACTATGATTTTATTTAAAAACTAAATTAAAAATATTTAGAAAATTATATTTGAAAAATGGATTTCATTTTTGAATTGTACACATAGAAAAATGGTTGGGGTGAATTTTTGGGATTTTTCTAAAATACATGAATTTTACATGAATAGTAAAAATACAGTTTTGAGTTTTCGATATATTTGATGACATAATAATGATGTAAAAATTAATAAAAAATTATGGTCTACTTTTGTACAGTACAATAAGATATTAGGTGTCCCAAGTGTCTAATACCAAGGCCAAATACAATGGTCAAGCCCATGGTTTTAAAAAAAACTAATGAGGTGTCTTTTTAAATCAATAAAAAAATCTCTCTCTCAAGGAGTCCTCCCGAGGTTTCCTTAAGCCCCCAAGTTCACAGCCTTCAAGTTCTAAGAGTTACTCTACAAGGTAAGAGAATCCTTCATCCTCCACTTTTAGTCGACACTTCTTTTATGTTATCTATTTGAATTTCCATTATCATATTTTGGGGTTTGATTTTATGTATTCATATTAATTTAATTTTTATTTCCATATGCTGAGATACAAATTTTCTATCATCATTTCATTTTATGAAATTTTAAGCGATGTCGTTAAACTGCTGAATTTTCAGAAGGTATCTCTCAACTTTTCTTTTATTTAAAAGTTCAACTCTTTTATTTTCCCCTCCTCACCTCCTCTATCTAAATGACCATGATAACTCCAATATAATATTTATACTTGAATTATATGAATGGAAAAACCATCATTAATATCCTCCCTCCCTCTCTCTCTCTTTTATTTTATAAATGAAATCAACGTCCATGAGGTTCCAATTTATAGCCTTCGTGGACGACAAAGTTTCATTCTTAAATTTCTTCTTAATTAATTATCATGAAACCATTTTGATGGTTGAACTAGAATATAATATATGTATTATAACCAAATTAATATTCAGGAACTAGTATATGTATATATTATTAAATCATAATACCAAACTAGTTCCTAATAATCAAAATACCGCTTAAATAATCTAAGTGAATATCATTAATAATTCATCTAATGATTCATCATATTTCCATGTAACCAAATGATATAAATGACCATTAACTCTTATGGATGTTATTAAATAATATTTAATTTCAATTCTGGAGATTTACATCAATTCCACATGAAATTCATTACTTAAAAAAATAGAACCGATAATGAAAATCAAGAAAACGAACACTCTGTAACGAAGCAATTTGATATAATAACTTATCAATAAGAACATAAATGAACTAAAAAATTATTATAAACTAAATAAATGTCTATTAATTCTTAATTAATTTTATTAATAAGTCTAATTTCATATTATAGGAGCTTAAGTTCAAGAGCGTAACACGTTCAGACTTAAGGTAAGGGGTTTTCCACCCGAACTTTCATTTTCATTAGGGTTACTTTTTTTTTCTAATTACCCCAGTGAAACTCTTGTGTATTATTTTTTACTCCTAAAATATTATGTGTGTGGGTTATATATATGTTTAAGGACCAGAATATTTCCTTATTTTATGGATGGGTACATGTTTTAAAAGGAACCAACAAAATTGTTTTCGAAATACAAGCCTGATCCAAGGGAATTTCTCTAATTCTTACCTATTTTCAAGGGCACTATATAATCTATTTTTGTAAACCATTATCTTTATAAAATAAATAATTTTATTATGAAAATACTATGTTGATGCAATTCTTATTTAATACAAATATTTTTTCAAAATAACTCTTCTTTTCAAAGTAAAAGAATATTTATCTCAAGATTTACTCAAAGATTTTATAAGAGTATCTTCATCTATTTCAACACTCTTATTAATTATTATGTATTATTGGGATTATTATTCCATGTTATCATATACCATATTTAATTTAATGGCTTATTATTATTTTTTCTATGAATGTGCTATCTTAAAACCATTCACCAATTTACTCTAAATGGTTAGTGTTTATGCTTAATGTTTGGGGAAAGTTATTTTCATTTCATATATTAATTTAAATATGAATTTTTTATGTTGTTTATATTTATCTCCATTCATATGAGGAATTCATTAGACATAGTAAGTGTCAGGTGGGTCCCTCTATATCCCCTTGGTGCATCAGTATGTCTCATGAGACAAACTACGGTCTTGACACAAGGTCTTAACAAAATGATTATTTATGGTCTTAGCACGTGGCCTTGATAGTATGGTTATGTTTTCCCACATTATTCATTCCATAATTATGAAAATAATATTGATGGTCCATGTGGTTATTAGACTAGTAGAATACCCATGATTTTGTTATGTAATGAAAATATTTACTCAACTCATATTTCTGCCATATTATGTTCAAGTTTATTTTTAAAGGCATGCATTTTCAATTATTCACCATATATAATGTTTATGTTTTCTTCCACTATATTTCTTACCCTTACTAAGCATTTGAGATCACCCCTTTCTTATGTTTTAATTTTTCAAGACATGAATAATTTTTTTATGGATGACATGCTGAAATAACCTAGGAGTTATGGAAGTGTCTAAGGATTTTTTATGCTGTATTTATTTTCAAGTTGTAATGTTGAACTTATGTATGTTTCTTGTATACAATAATACTAAAATACTTAGTCCAGAGATTCTTATTCCTTGTTTGTATTCCAATGTAATAAAATAAGGCATCGGCTCCAAGAAACTGGGGTCTGGTCCTTACAATTTTCATCTAAATAGAGTGACCAGTCAAAAATAAAGATGCATGAATATTTAAAAGGATGTATTACAACTTTCCTTTGATGATCCACTGCACAAATCTATAGAAATTTCAATTTCTTTTTGAACCACACTTTTATCCATATACATGGGATGGAAAATTTATGATTCATTTCCTTGGATTGTCTAAATCACACACATTAGGTTTTCCATGTGAGGTTGGTTTGAAAATTTTTCTCCTAAAATGGATCAAATTCACAAATAATAGGATTATAAAATTCTTGATTGGGCTATGAATAATACAATGATGAATATCAAGAGGAACCACTAAGATTTATTCTATAACCTTCTATGGGGAATTAGGAACCTCATTCATCTAATTTCCAAGACTATCTATCCTATAACAAAAATAACCATAGTGCATTTTTAATATATAAGAAACAAACAAACTGGTAGGAATTGGTGTAAAATTCTGTATGATGTATTCTTTTTGGATTATATAATAAGATAATAAAAAAAAATATTAGAATCCATTTCAATGGAGGTTAAAGATCCATCATTATATAAAAAAAATGGGAACACTATTTCTTTGATTATTCTATAATTAGATTCCATATACCCTACTTGTTCAGTGAAAAATAATAGTAATAATAAAAGTATGAAATTCCTTATAAAATCGATGGTTTAAAAATTAAACAATATATAGAAAAATATTTAGGAAAAATATATATTAATGAATGATAAATAAAAATATATTATAATATGTATTGAGGTAAGAGATATAACACTCATGTTTTGGAAGAGTGTTCCTAAAAGTTATAATATCTCACTAGTTACAACATTATATCACTATATTTGAATAAAATTTATAAAATATATACTTAATGTATGGGATACAAAAATATTTAATAAGTTAGAATGATGTAATAGATATAACACTCATATCCTAGAAGCATATTCATAAATGATTGATAATCTCACTAGATATCAAATAAAATCTCTGACTATGAATATATTGATTCTAAGTAACTCCAATATACAAGAGAAAAATAAGAATAGTCATGTCACAAATATTGAGTATCACCCCAAATTTTTATGTTAACTCAAACCATAAATTAAATTTAAAAAATTTACTTAATTAAAAACAACCCTAAGAAAAAAAGTAATAATATTGAATAAATAAATAAAATTAATTTTCAGTTTTATTTTTATCCATCTTGCATTGACATAAAAAACTAATTTTTGATTATTTTTCTTTTTATCCAAGTAATATGTGTAACATTTTAACTCATTCAAGGAAAAAACTCACATATGTTAAATATAGATACATTCATGGTATATAAAATCAAATTTTCTTATATATAAATAAAAATATTATTAATATATATAAAAATAAATTAGAAAATGGAAGTATTTAATTGAAAATATAAGCTGAAGTATATCACTATAACGACCCATTAAATTGGAAACAATAATTTCATTTTATATACTCAATGATTAAAAATGTGTTCTATTAACTTCATGTTGATATTTCTCAAAAAATATATAAAAACCATGTTATTTGTTAATGGCATATAAATTGTATCAAATTGGACACTATGGGACAAAATATGCACTTAGTGTAGAAAAACATCAGAAATTAAATGTACTAGATTATCATCAACTGCAATTCTTTGAATTTTATAAAAAAACCTTTGATCCCATGCCATCTAAATTTCTACATAAAAAGAACAAATCATAAGTTTAAATTAGGTGATGCAGTAAAGATTAATAATCCTAGTATTTAGTTTTTATTACCAATTTAATAAAAGTGGTGAAAATATATTTAAAGAATAAAAATCAAACAAGAAAAAAGTTATTAGTTTTCTTTATTGTAATTAACTATCTATGCATAAAAATTACAATTAAAATATGGATCCTTTAGAAAAAAGATGGGATCACCTTTTGGGGGATCCCATTATAGAATATTCATTGATGCTTGTGTCATATACAATTTTATTTAAATGTAAATTGTGTCAGTGGATATGCATAATACAGAATAAAATCCAACATAAAATGTAACAGATGGTCCCTTATTAGTACTATCCCATCTAATTACACAGACCTGAACTAATAATTACACATCAATATTCAGGAAATATATATATTTTTATAAAACTAGTAGTAAAAAAATTCATATACACTATTTCTATGATAAATAATTCTACACCTTGAATCCTATCAACATGAAACATGATTCTTACATGGATATCTATCCATCCTCAATTGAAATTGCATAATTATTTTGACAGGGGTCTATATTAAAGAGTAAAACCTCTAAATAAACTTTAGTTGAACGCAAACCCTATCCACGATTAACAATATCTATGAAAATTTTATCTATCTAAAATTAAATAGAGTCATTAAATACCCATATCAAAGTTAAATCAAGAAACAACATCATAAAAATTTAATATAACAAATGGAATCACAGTTGGTATTTTGTCTCATCCAGAGTAGAGGAAGAGAATGTGGGTAGAGAAAATTAGTTACTTTTGTCTCACTTAATGATGGAAAGTAGATACAAAAAGGTGGGATGCACAAGTACAAGTTAGGATTTGGGAGGTATTATTAGTGATGCTAGAGTTTTGAGGTGGTATATGTCGGGAATGATGATGATGATAGAGGTGAACCTAAAATGTTGGGACATTCAGTAGATCAAAGTTGTGGGGGAAGGCAGTTGGGAAATGTGAATGAGGGATGAAAAAACAAGAAATGGATGAATGTAATATAAATAAGGGTAGATAAATATGAATGAAATGGGTGAAACAATGAAAATAACTAGTATATCCTCAAATGGGTGGCGATGAACAATGGGTCGGAAATTTGATACATATGAATGGGGAGGATTTAGGGTTTTTAGTGTGTGATAGAGGGTATACAAATGGATATATGAAGGCATGGGGTATTAAGAGAACGGTGAAATTGATTTGGTAAAAATTATCATGACATAATTTATATAAAAAATTATTAGGAAGAAAACAATAACCATGACGTTTATCATATTTAAATTATGTGAATACATATATATATATATATAATGAACAATGGTTTAAATTTATATTAAAAGTTCTATTATGAGTATATAACAAATGTGTTTGGGTGTGTGTGTATTATTTCCGTTAAATATTATTAAAAATTTTATATTTTAATCAATCATATAATAATATATTTTTATATACAAAATTATATATTTGAAATAGGTATTAATTAAAAATTTCATCATTAGATATTAATCCATAATTTAAATTATGAATATTTTAATTAATCATATATTTATATATGACTATAATAAAAAATTATATTATTTTATATGTTTGGTAAAATATATGATATTATTGAATAATTTATTACAATGTATTTTTATAATGGTAAAACATTTATGGAAAATGATGAATAATAATAACATATTTGTTTATTGGTAAAACGTTTTTTTAATATAATTTTTTTTTAGTGTTAGTAAAATATTTGTTGGGAAATTTTTTTTACCTATGATTAATATGGAAAAAATTTATTATTATTTGGAATTAATAATTTTTACTGATAGATATATTATATGTGATTAATTATCTTTTGGTACAAATCAGTTTTTTTATAGTGACCCACTCTTACCATTGCATATTTTTTTTCCTTTTTTTAGATTTTTCATGTTATAAGTATGAGTAGTTATATGATATTATTTCCCTATATAAATTTAAACCTTTTACTACATTTTGATCAAGTTTTAATTTCCATTTCACTATTGACAAAATATTTTATTATTTGTTCTAATTTGATCATAGGTTTTTCGTATTTATACCAAATAAGGTGTGATTATAGAATGTTATTGAATAAATAATTCTTTCATATTTTCAATAAATGGACCCATTTTCTCCTCAAAATATTCTTGGTAGGGATTCTATTTTCATAGAAACTACATCAATTGGTGAGTCACACTGTTCATGCCTTTATATGGTCTCATTCCTTTGTTACTTTTATGTCATTTAAGTTTATTCCAATTAGTTTTTTTAATTTTAAAGTACAAGAAACTTACTATCACACTAATTATTACTTATTTGAAAAAAAAAATCATTTGGGAACTACTTTCCACCAGCTAAATGATGATTCAAATTCAAACTTAGAGGAGTGGCCTCAATGCATTATCATTCAATCAATGTGCTTATGTGATGTATTATATGGATTCCACATTCATAGGTTAACTTAAACTTCATAATGGATGAGGGTATATGACATCAAAGTGAGGTTTGGTGGTTTAAGCACTTGACATGTAGTTGGTCGACCGATTCAAGACTCATTATTAATAAACAACAACAATGTGATCCCCTTTCTAACCCATAATTACTCTCAATGGTATCAAAGACAACGTTACATCAATCTATTATGGGATTAATATAGTTTCATCCATTTTCTTCCCCCCTTTATAACAATGTAATCATGTATTATTTTATTTATTACTTACTTTCAATAAAAAAATTCTTTAAAATACAATAAATGTAAGAACAATTGTTTTATAAACCTAAAAAATCTATTTTATAAATATTTAATTTTTATTTTAAAAATATTAATTTACTAATAATAAAAATATTATTAAATATTAGTTTATAAATATTATATATATTATGAAAAGTTAATCTATAAATATTATAAATTTTGTTATACATATTTAATTTTACACATACAAAATTATTATAATATATTTTTGTTTATTTTTTTATTTAATTACATCTTCATCACATAAATACATTTATTATGTTTTATATAAGTATTATTATGTGAATAATATTTATTTAAATATATTTAATAATATTTAATATATATTTATTTTCATTGTATAAATATATTTGAATTATTTTTTTTATAAAAGTTTTATAAATATATTTCTTTACCAATTTTAATTATTGTAATTATATAATTATATTTTTTTATATCATCATTATTATAAAAAAAATTTAAATATACAACTTTTATTGTTTTTAATTACTCACATTTCATTATATAAATTTTATAAAAACATTTCCCCAAAAATATTTTATATAATAAAATTTATCCATAAAAAATATCAAAAAAATAATAATTAAACTAAACCTGATATATCGTATAATAATAAATTTACTTTAGACCAATATTAATAAATATAAAATAGAAAAGAAACATGGATTATCAAAGGAGAGAATAATAAGAGATTATATTAAAATAAATTGTTGAAGTGTGAATCAGAGATGTGGTTGGGGCACTATAGATTATTTGAGAAATGAAAGATGATTATAAGGAATGAGTTGATGCATCGATTGAGGTGGAGGGGTTGTGACTTCTATATTATGTTTATGTCATCACTAATGTGTGGTTTCTAAAAGGCCAGTTTCATGTACTATAAGGCAACATTAAGTGCATCCCAAGGAGGTGTGTCAATAATGAGTTGGATAAAAAAAATGAATCGTTGGACATACAGTCTGGTGAGACTGTTTGTGACACCTTACTAGAGTGTTGGACAAACTACCCGTGTGTTCATGTGGTATTTTCTCATGTTTTTGTAAGAGGTATTTTTATAGGTTTAATTCATGTATACATGATAGAGTTTGGAGTCCAAGGAACTTTATAATGAAATTATTAAATCGTTGCCTTGGGTTTTTACCACATATAATTTTTTTGGTTCCCAATATCAAATTTTACTTTTTAGTACCATGTTTTTTTATTCGATTTTTTTTATTAGTTTAATTAAATTATTATGATCTTGATGACATTCTCATAACCATAATTTCGACATCAAATATCCTAGCACCACTACTCTGAATACACCCTAATGGTAAAAATGACACAAGAAATTAAATTTTGAAATATGTTTCTAATTTTATTTTCCTTTTTCTTTCACATCCTTAAAGTGTAAAAAATGACCTAATATATTAATTGTTGAATCATTGAATAAATTAAAAATACAAATCACTTTTATTTACTTTTAAAGGTATACGTGCTAATCTAAATTAAAAATTTGTATAAAAAGAATCCTCTATTGCCTTTGGATTTTTGTAGCGTAATTGGCATGAAAATCCATTCACTAAATTTTTGATTGATAAAAAAGTACAAGGATCACGGTGAAATTAATATGCGTAATTCCTCAAATATTATTATTTATTTATTTTTTTCCTTGAGTTTGGATCCATCTTTGTCATAAAAAATTAAACATGAATTCTTTAAATCAATTTCCAAGGCAACTAAGGCTTGGATGAACAGAACGAGTGGTGATTCCATGAGTGCTAGAAAAATCAGTGGTGAGTCCTTGTCTGGTGATGTTGGGAGTGAGTTGGATTGAGTCCAACACTATCCTAGTGCATGTTATAGCTCTACTGCAATTCAATGTAATTGTTTTTGGAGTGCTTGATGTCCCCACCACACCCTTGAAGGTTACATCTTGAATGTGAACACTGGTTTGCTAGAAAATGTCAACAAAGAAACAATGTTAGTAACATTATATGATGTGTGGAATTTTTTTGGGAGAGTATATTTTTTTAATTGCGGTAATTTCGGTGCATGTTTGTGAATGGCATAAAATGTTTGCCCAATGTAAGTACGCCTAAAATATTTCTTAAAGGATGACAGACATTAAGAGATGAGTGTTTTTTTTTTGAAAGAAGAAAAATAAAACAGTATACTATTTTAGAACAAACACTTATATCCCAGTAATTTTAATCGATGATTATTGGGTTTTGGACAGAATTAAATTTGAGATTTTCAAATGTGACACCTTTAACCGTTCCCATTCCAACCTGCAAATATCCATAAAAGTTGATTTAAAACGAAGGTGAATTAATTGTGTCGATTCAATATATGTTAAGGATAAATGATAGCCTATGTATCTTCCAAGTCTTGATTCATACTCCAATGGTAGTACCGGTGAATGTAACATCTTTCACATTTATGTCATGCACATTCACAACATTCCCATCTTTACCTAATCTCCTGATACTACATTTGTACAAATGTTGAATGTTAACATTTATTTTGAAATAATCAATGTAATCAAATATACATACCTTATTCCATGGCCCGGACCACATTCTACATGCTTGATAATCACATCTAAAGTGAAATCACCGATGGAGACACAATCATCCCCTGGAATATTAATTGAGTCATTTTTTGGTTAGATATAAGTGGATCTAAAAAAAACACAACTTTGAAGAAGGTAAATGTCAGTTTTTTGGGAGGTGTTATGGAGGTGTGGGGTGGGGATAAAGGTGATTACCACAAGAAAATTGGGAATCAGTGATGGTGACATTCTGAACGCTTTGTAGATGAATTCCATCGGTGTTGGGACTTCTCTTAGGTGACGATGTCTTGAAATTGTGAACATTCACAGAATTACAAATCATCACTAGAACATGGGATTGTGGTGACTCCACAACATGAACATCCTTTATGGTTAATCCATTGAAGGAAGTAAACCTGAGCACCTGCATTTGATCCCCATGTCTCGTCCAATATGATCATGTATACTTTTGAACCCTCTCATTACCAGAAGCTTAATATATTCATAGAAATAGAAAAAAAAAACAAATCTCCCAGTGACTTATAGGCGGTGCTAATGTGGTGCATCCTTCCTGATAAATAGAAACAAAAAGATCAGAAAATGAAATTAAGATATATCTATATATATATATATAAGGATTAACTGATATATGTAAATAGAAGGTTCAAACATATCAGGCTTGGATGGTCACGTAAATTTTGATCCCACCATCCCTTTTCACTTCCATTGACGATGTAGGTGCCAATTAAGGACAACCCTAAGGGAAATGTAGTTAATTCCATCCATCGGCCCTGGTAGAGTCCCTTCCAGGCGCTAGGTTCTATGGGTGCAATGATTTCCCCCTTCAGCTGTTATATTTTTCAAATTCACATAGGTCAAGCATTATAGAACGTTTTATGATTTCGATTTTAGTGGGTTGAGGGATAAAGGGTTTCCATATACCCAAAAAGGTTGTGGAAGATTTGCATGGTCCCTTGAAAACAACAAGATACACCAAAAACCTCACTCGTAGAACTATAATGGTAGGGTTGCTTTCAGTTGCACCACATGCTGCCTCCCATGTCTTAAGAAATGCCTATCCATGCAAGTACGAGGTCAATTTATAAACTGTATTTTTGATCGCAATATATGGATATAAAGAAAAAAAAGACAAGATTGTTACCCCAGAAGCATCATTAAATATAAGTATTAATGAAGAAATTAATTCTTTAAATAAAAACCATACATGGATTATTCAAAAACAAACCAGCCAATGCTAAAATAATTGGTTCCAAATGGATTTATAAAAGAAAAGATGAAAACACTGAGGTAAATAAAATAAATTAAAAAATCAAGGTTAGTTTCTAAGGGTTTACTTTAGAGAGAAGGTATTTATTACTGTGAAATATTTTCCCTTGTTGTTAAGATTTATTCTATGAGGATTTTTCTTGACTTTTCGGAATATAATGTTCTGCACATAGAACAAATGGATGTTAAAACCTCCTTCTTACATGGTGATTTAAAATAAAAACTCTACATGAAACCTCATGATGGTTATTCTATGAAATTTAAAATGAATCAAGTATTCCTGCTGAATAAATCATCATATAGCCTGAAACAAGCCTCTAGGGAGTGGTATATGAAATATGATTCATTTATGTTAGATAACCAATTTTTCAGGATTCAATATGATACATGTGTTTATGTTAAATAAACAAAAATGGTATGCTTTACCTTATGTGTTATGTTGAGGACATGATTATCATTTGTGAAAATATGAGTTTAATCATTGATGTAAAATCCCAACTAAGAGGCAGGTTTGAAATGAATGAATTAGGTGCATCTAAGAAAATATTATGTGTTGAAATTATTCAAGATGGACCAAATAAATTTCTTTACTTATCACAACATGCTTATATTTTAATGATTTTAAGAGATATGTATCTTAATATCTCAAAACTATTAATATACCTCTTGGAAAACACTTTAAACTTTCTTTAACACAAGCACCCACTTCTGAGGATAATGTTAGATTAATGTCTAAAATTCTTTATGCTAACATTATCGTTAGTATTATGTACTCTGTGATTTTCACTAGACCTAACATTGCCTTTGCAATCCACACTCTTATAAGATTTATGGCTTTACCTGCAAATCCACATTAACACACCCTTAAGTGTATTTTAAGATACCTCTCTTGTAGTTCAAATATTTCTATATGTTATGGAAGAAACATGGATATATATGATATTATTTATATGTATGTTGATGCTAATTATGCGGGAAATTTTTACACCCACAAGTCCTTAACTAGTTATGTGTTTAATACTTGCGATGGTACCATTTCCTAGAAATGAAATATGATATCTTTGGTTGATATTTTTACCAAAAAATATATGTACATTTACTTGACTGAGGTAGTTGAAGAATCTATATGGATTAAAGGCCTGTATTCTGAAATCGATCCTTTTAATCCTGCGATTTTTGTTTACTCAGATAGCCAGTCTTCTCTTCATTTGTCTAAGAACATAGTATTCCTTGGTAAATCCAAATGTATTGACAATAGACTGCATTTTATTGGATATATTATAGAATTAGGAACTGTGTGCATCAATAAGATACACAATGACCTAAAATTGGTTGATAGTTTGAGTAAAGCTGTAGAATTGTTTAAGTTTAAATTTGGTTCATATAGGTTAAACTTGGTTATTATTCTATAACCATAGGTTCAAGAACATCGCCAAATTCAATTGAAAATGTTTGAGATTTGTGAATTACGAAATTTAATTTATCTTTTCATAAAATTTCATAGATTTATCATTATTAATGATAAAAGTGTATACACATGTAGAAACTTATAAAAAAATTAAGAAACACCAGGAAAAAAGCTGTCTAATGTCAGTGAAAAGTGTTAGAATCTATTTTTTTAAAGTTCACACAATAAAAAATTTCATATATTTATTATGGTCTAAATAATGAAAATTATAATGCACTTACAATATAGAAACCCAAAACATTCCATAGATTTAGCATAGTCAAAGTGAAATGTGTATAAAAATATATAAAAAATTTACAAACACTAGTAAAAACATGTATAATGTTAGTGAAATGTTTCAGAATACCTATTTGTAAGTTTTAAAAAATCAATAATGAACACTCCTACAAAAGTTACACAACATAAAAGTTCACTTTTAGTGAATCTTTTAGAATAATTTTTCTTGTAGAAACAAGTATAATGTTATTGAAAAGGGCCAGATGCACTTTTTCTAAGTTTCACACAACATAAAATCTCATATATTATTCATAGTCAAAGTAAAAAATATTTTAAAAAATACATGTTTACATCGAAGTAGGGTGACCAAGAAGAAAAAAAGATTCATGTACATTGAAAAGTATGTATGTCGGCATTCCATTAATGAGCCACTACAAAACTCAATAAAACTTTCCATTTCTTTGTGTACCACACTTTGATCCATATACATGTGATATAAAATGTCTGATGCATTACCTAGTATTGTCTAAATCACATACATAATGATTTTTCCATGTGACTGTCACGACCCGTCCTCAGGGCCCGTGTCGTGACTACACCAAGCCCGCCAGGGCCTGGCGACAAGAACCAAGGCGTAAATCCCTGTAAAAGGGAAGGCATTGCCTTTGTAAAGTAAACAAACACCACAGAGAAAGCAAGCGGTAGAAGTAAACACTAAGTAAAAACAGAGTACAACAGTAAGTGTGGAAAGTAAGTGGGCCAGTATACAAACCCAAACTGAAAGTAAAGTACAACTGGAAAGGGAAAACAGCAACTGAAAAGTAAAGCCGCAACGACGAGCTATCCACTGGGAATCCCAACTGAAGGGTGAGTACAGATGGCCTCCTCTGCTCCTCGGGTCTAGCTGATCGCTCCAAGTATGTCCCGCCCAGTGGTCCACCTCCAGGTATCGTCCTGCTCCACAAGCCTCAACTACGATCAGCGATGTCTGTCGTCTGCAACCAACACAACGTAGTGCGGGCATAGCCCGTGCAAGGGTGAGTATAAGCTACTTAGTATGGACCTCGAGACCCCCGAAGGTCTCCCAGAATCCAAAAAGGATAATCCACAAGGAAAGATACAATCACGAAGTAATATCCGACTCTGCTTAGGTATATGCCCATACATATACCTAAGTCATCAATTCTCATTTGGCTCCAACATCCGAACCCAAGTACAACCCAGTCCACATAGGAAAGCAAAATGTAAATCCACACAGGATAGCTCAACACAATCCACACAGGAAAGTAAAACAGGATTCAGCTCACACAGGAATACTTCTTCGAAAGACGATATAGATGATCACTGATCCATCTAAGTCATCGGACCCACAAAGGATTGATAGGTACTAACCCCCGCAATGACCCACACACGATCGGACCCACACAGGATCTGAAGGCGCTGGCTCACACAGAACTGCTGAGCGCTGACCCACATAAGATCGGACCCACACATGATCGGTAGCACTGATCCACATAGGATCGCTGAGTGCTGTAGTCGTCGCCGTCAAATCCACTGAGGATCTCTGTACAGTCGTCGTCGCAGTCACAGTAGCAGTCGCAGCCAACACTAGGGTTCCCGCACACATAAAGCTCATTCAGGAGGGTCCGCTCCACGAGTCGAGAGGCTGATACATCAACTGACACATAGTCCAGATTTGATGTATCAAAAAGTTCTGTATCGTCAACAGGAACTCAATGTCGCAGACGGCGCGTCAATCGGACGCCCGGTCTGAGAGTTATTGGCTTTTTCGTTCCAGGGGCCCGATTGAATTTTAAGGCAAAACCAACCCGACCGTACTCCACCTGCATCCAAACCTCGGGCGGAGTAAGCCAAAAGATCCGTCTCACTTAGAGGAATACAACAAAGTCGACGGCACGTCAATCGGACGTCTGAAACTCAAGATATGAGTGTTTCCGCTCCGAGGGCCCGGTTGGTTTCGTGTACGAACCAACCCGGCCATACCCAAAGTATTCCGAAAACTTGAATGCGATATACCTAAATGACCGTCTCATTCCAAGGATCGTATCGCCGCTAACGGTCCATCGATCGGAGGTCCGTAGCCCGAGTTATGGGCAATTGAACCCAAACGGTCCAAAAACGGGGGTTTCGGGCCAGGACCGACCAGGCCCGAGACCCCCTGGGTCGGCACGAACCGGGTCTACCCAGCCCGGCATGGCCCGACCCGGCTGGGTGCGGCCCAGCCTGGCGACCCGGACCGGCGACCCGCGCGCTGGGCGCGCTGGTCGGTTGCTCGGCCAAAACGGCTGAGCTGTTTTTGGCTCGCGTGGGGGGGGGGGGAGGGGGGGAGGGGGGGCGCTGCCCCTCCCATTTTCTTGTAACCGCGGCCCCTTAATTGGGGGACGCATTGATGGTTGGTCAGGGGAATTAATTCCCCCGGCTTCTCCTCGTCCGGCCGGCCCGACCTGGCCGGCCGGTTCCTGTTTAACGGGACCGGCGATGGCCGGTCCCCTTCCAGCTCTAACGCTGGCGGCCCGGTACCGGCCGCCGATCACCCTGCTCCACCGCGGCCCGGAATCGGCCGCATCCCTTGTCGTCCGGCACGGCGCGACGACGCAGCGCCCCTCCGCCGCGGCCCCGGTACTGGCCGCGGTATTTCCGGATGTCTCCGACGCGGCGCAATGGCGTCTCGTCCTTGTATTAATTCGCGGCGCGACACATCGGCGCCGTGTATTTCTTGCCGCAATAATTCCGTGCGGTGCGACCGCACCGCGCCACTTCCATTTCAATCCAAAAGAATCCAACAAGAAAAAAAAGAAGGTGGGTCGGCCGTGTTTGTGCGGTCCCCCCCCCCCCCCCTCACGTTAATTGATAGCAGTTGGTTAAATTTCACGAATAAATTCAGGGAAGTAGTCACGAACAAATTAATTAAATACAACCCCTACCTCGGTTTCAAGAACGGTGCACGTCAACAAGCCACAGAAGATGAGCGTTGCGGAGGTCAGGCGTCGCGGAAAACGAACGTCGATTCCGTTGTCGTCAAGGTGCGTCCGAAGAGGAAACGTCGTTTGAGAAGTTCTCCGCATTCTTCGGCGGAGATGTTCTTCGTCGGAGTCCGAGGTGTTCTTCACGTTCTTCGTCGAAGATGTTCTTCGTTGGAGATGAAGAAGATCTTCACGCTTCCCAAAACCTCTCAACGTGGCATAAACTCTAACATTAATAAAATAAGCCCAAGTCTTAATTTATTAACACAACTTACCCTTTTGAATTTCAAGAGTTTGAAATTCAATTAACCACACTTAACTCACCTCATTAAAATTACACAAGTTGTCAAAATAAATTAAGGGGAGTTAATGGGGAGTTGAAGAGTTGAAGAATATGAAGGGGTGGGTTTCGTGTGGGCCCCACCACCCTCATAACCTCCCAAGGGAGGTTGGGTAGTTACCCAACTTCCACCCATAGCCTTAAAACACAAAAGGAAAATAAAAATTGTAGAAAAATAATAAAATAACTTCCACAATTTTTATCATCCACACCCGTGATAACGCAACTCCGGAACAGGAGTTCCTAAGCAATTACCGGTGTTGTGGTTCCATAGGTTCCCTCGAAATTCGATTTTGGGCACTGGTTCAGAAGTTAGAAATTTCCGCTCGTTCGTTCACTGAACGTACCCGAGCTAAACTTTGGATAGAAATTCCAGGCACTCCGGGCCTCGGAATCAAGTGCCGTCTGAAACCGCGTTCTTGTAAAATTCCAAAAAAATTAAGAAAAAAAATTCCCTTAAATTTTAAGGGTCTTTACATTACTCCCACCTCAGGGCTTTACTTCCCCATAAAGATACATCATAAATAGGGAAACAAATGAGGGTACTGAGCACGCATCTGAGCCTCCCGCTCCCAAGTACTCTCCTGGAGGTTCCCGTGTTGCCATCTGATGCGCACTAGAGGAATCGACCGTCCACATAGGACCCGCTCCTGTCGATCCTCGATCTCCACCGGGACCTCCGCAACAGTCTACCCATCATCAACGTCTAGCTCCCTATGGTCAATGATGTGCGTAGGGTCATGCATGTATCTCCTCAGCTGAGATACGTGGAAGACGTCGTGCACCCGGTGTAACTGAGGTGGTAGAGCTAGGTGATAAGCCACCTCGTCAATTCTGCTGAGGACCTGGAATGGTCCAATGAAGCGTGGAGACAACTTGCCGCCTCGGCCAAATCTCTGTAATCCACGTCGAGGTGAGACACTCAAAAAGACGTGGTCACCATCCTCGAACTCTAGTGGCCTCTGCCTCCTGTCAGCATAAGACTTCTGTCGGCTCTGAGCTATCCTCATCTGCTCCTGGATGAGCTGGACCTTCTCTGTCGTGGCCTGGACCATCTCCGGTCCCACAAGTACTGACTCCCCAAGGTCTGTCCAGCACAAAGGAGATATGCAAGGTCTGCCATACAATGCCTCGTATGGTTCCATCCCGATGGTGGAGTGGTAGCTGTTGTTGTACGCGAACTCCACTAAGGTTAGGTGGTCCTCCCAGCTGCGACCAAAGTCGAGGACACATGCGTGGAGCATGTCCTCAAGAGTCTGAATGGTCCTCTCCATCTGACCATCCGTCTGAGGGTGAAAGGTGGTGCTCAGACGTAGCTGTGTCCCGAACGCCTCCTGCAACCCCTTCCAAAGCTGGGAAGTAAAGCGAGCATCTCGATCGGAGATGATAGATGGTGGCACACCGTGAATCCATACAATCTCCTGAACGTAGAGTCGCCCCAAGTTCTCCACTGAGCCCCGCTCTCTGATAGGTAAGAAGTGAGCCGACTTGGTGAGTCGGTCGACAATCACCCAGATGGAGTCGTGACCTCTGGAAGTGCGTGGAAGTCCAGTCACGAAGTCCATAGATATCTCGTCCCACTTCCACTCCGGGACCTCCAAGGGTTGTACCAATCCTGCTAGTACCTGATGCTCTGCCTTCACCTGTTAGCAGGTGAGGCATCGAGAAACGAACTCTGCCACAGCCTTCTTCATGCCCGGCCACCAGTGCTATCGTCTGAGATCCTGGTACATCTTCGCCACTCTAGGATGAACTGCCAAAGGAGAAGTGTGAAACTCTCTCAACACCTCCTCTTGTAAAGCGATTGGTACCAAGGTACGTCCTCTGATAAGGATATTGTGCTCTGCTCCAAAGGAGAAACCATCAGGTGCCTGTCCTGAGGATATCTATGCATGTCGCGTCTCATAGTCAGTGTCCCCACGCTGTGCCTCTCTGACCCACTGCAGTAGTGGAGGAGTGACTATGAGAGACTGAAGGAAGGCTGCTCCATCTCTATCCACGAAGGATATCTGCAAAGAGGTTAGCTGCTCTGTCACCTCCTCAAGTAGCTGAATGCCCGTCCTCCTACTGAGAGCATCGGCTACCACGTTCCCCTTCCCTAGAGTATAGACTATCTCAAAGTCATAGTCCTGGAGGAACTCGAGCCATCGCCACTGTCTCAGGTTCAGGTCCTTCTGAGAAAAGATGTACCTGAGACTCTGATGGTCAGAAAAGACTGTAAAGCGCTCGCCCATCAGATAGTGTCGCCATGTCTTCAGAGCGAAGACCACTACTGCTAACTCCAGGTCATGGGTAGCGTAGTTCTGCTCATGCGGCCTCAACTGATGTGATCCATAGGCGATCACTGCCCGCTCCTTCATCAGGACACATCCGAGTCCGGTCCCTGATGCATCGCAATAGACTACGCACCCTACTCCCTCTTCAGGAAACCTCAAGATAGGTGCGCTGGTCAATCTCTATTTCAGCTCCTGGAAGCTCTGCTGACATCTGTCTGACCACACGAAGGGTTTCCCCTTCTTCGTCAATGCTGAGAGTGGCGCCGCAACTCTGGAGAAATCTGGCACAAATCTCTGATAGTATCCAGCTAGACCCAAGAAACTTCGCACCTCCATCACGTTCCTGGGTGGCTCCCAAGCTAGCACTGCCTCGATCTTCGCAGGATCCACTGCAACTCCCGCCTCAGAGATAACGTGTCCCAAGAAGTGGACCTCACGTATTCAGAACTGACACTTCGAGATCTTACCATAAATCTGGTGCTCTCATAGTGTGTCTAGTACAACCCGCAAGTGGTAGGCGTGCCCCTCCTCAGTCGCCGAGTATATCAAAATGACGTCGATGAAGAACACGACAAATCGGTCGAGGTATGGATGGAAGATCCTGTTCATGAGGGCTATGAACACTGCTGGATCATTGGTTACGCCGAAAGGCATAACCAAGAACTCATAGTGGCCATACCGACATCTGAAGGTCGTCTTCTGCACGTCCTTGTCTCGAACTCTGAGCTGATGATAGCCTCACCTGAGGTATATCTTCGAGAACCACCGTGCTCCCTTGAGCTGATCAAAAAGGTCATCAATCCTCGGTAGCGGATACTTGTTCCTCACTGTCACCTAGTTCAGGCGACGATAGTCGACACAAAGTCGCAAGCTCATGTCCGCCTTCTTGGCGAACAAAATCGGGGAAGCCCAGGGTGAAACACTGGGTCGGATGAATCCATTGCCCTGCAAGTACCCCAACTATACCCGTAGCTCTCGAAGCTTAACGGGGGCCATCCGATACGCTGGAGTCGATATCGGGGTTGTCCTGGGGTATAGGTCAATATGAAAGTCTACCTCTCTGCGAGGAGGTAGCCCTGGAACGTCGTCGGGAAAGATGTCCGCGTACTGATCCACCACTGTAGGAAAACTAGGACTCTGCATGTCAACTGATCCTAGGATGAGGCTAGCCAACTGATGAGTGATGGACTATCCTCTCCTCTGCATAAGTCCATCCTGTGCTGCGAAGGCTCCCTTCTCTCCGGTGAAGGTGAACCTTCTCCCGTCGGTGCATACACATCGCACCTTGCACCTAAAACAGTCAATCTGTGCATGAACTGTAGATAACCAATCCATGCCCAAGATAACGTCGTAAGGCCTCGACGCTGCTACAAGAAGATCCCAGCCGAAGCTCTAGCCTCCTAGAGTAAGCTTACACTGCCGGCACCAGTGCATAATCGTCGAGTCTGCTCCCGTAGGAGTCTCTTGCCGTAAGGATCGAGACAACGGCTCTATTGGAATCTCTGAGCTCCGAACAAGGGCAGTGGCAATAAAAGAGTGACTCACTCCTGTGTCTATAAGAACTGCAGCAAGGGTGTAATAGACACAGATTGTACCTCGAATCATCTCGGGCGCGCCGTGGTCGTAGGCCTCCGCTGCCTGGAGTTGTGCCTGTCTCTACCCGCCAGCTCCCTATGGTCGGGGTGGACCTCCTGGTGGTGGTGGTGGTAGAGCCTCAAAGCGTCGCCCACCACCTGCTACTCGGCCAGCTCCTCTGCCTCGTCCGCCTCCTCCCTGTGGACCGCCACGGTCGACCCTCTGCCTCTTCCTCGGTGGTCCCTCAACCGTGTGCTTCTCCTCGGCACGGCGGGTCGGGCAGTCACGAGCCATGTGGCCCTGCCCGCCGCATGAGTAGCACTGCCTGACTCTCGAAAGACTGGCTCTGCGCTGTGTTTCATGCACTGCTGAGCCAGTGTCCTGAGGTCGTCTGCCTGAGGGTCTGGTCTGCCTGGACCCATGAGTCATCCATTGACTGCCTGCTGCAGAAGACTCTGCTATGTGCCGCCCTGCGGTGGGTCTCGGCACTGGTGTAGACTCAGCAAGAAATCTCTCGATCAAAAGGGCTCGCTCCAGTACTCCTGTCTGAGTCAGAATGCTGAGGGAGATTAGCGATGCCCTGATCTCGTGTCTCAATCCATGATCAATGTCCGGGCCAAGAAGAATGGGTCCCATACCATGTCTATAGAGTAGCGCGAGAGATCGCTAAATCTCGCCGAGTACTGGGCGACCGTCATGCTGCCCTGCCGCAGCTGAAGAAGCTCCTGGATGCGCACCGCGCGGAGGGTGGCTGGGACGAACTCCGAGCGGAAGAGGCTCTCAAAGTCCGTCCAAAGAAGAGATTCCTCATCGTGCACCTGGAGCATCAAGCTCCACCATATTCCTGCTGCTGCGTGCAGTAGGCTCACTGCGAGGATCACCATGAGGTCTGCTGGTGTACTCACTAACCTGAAAACTCTCACCACTGCCTCCAGCCGGTCCTCGACTGCCTGGGGGTCCGTCTCCCAGCGGAACCTGGGTGGTCACTGGCGCTGGAACTCATGCAGTTCACTAAGGCGACGTGCATCGTCAGCGGCTGGGGCTGGAAGCATCGGTGGCTCGGCGGGTAGAGGTACCACCGGTGCCTCCGCTGTCAAAGGGCCCTATACCGAGGCCTCGTCGCTCGGCGGGCTGTCGTCATGCTCAAGTCTCGGAACCCTAGCTGGTTGACGTCGTGGGGCCATCCTGAAAAGAAACAGGTGCGCCACGGTCAGAACAGTATACCTGGTGAGCTGACATATAGTAATCACAAAGAAAACTTGAAATACACATGCAATCAATGTTTTCGTGCATTAAGTCGGAAATCAGAAGTCAGGGTCCTGGTGTACGGATATGTCAGCCACCGCACCAACACTGGGCTCCCCGGACTGATAACCACACTCAATACGCTAAACACTATTGCTTCACATAGAAAAGATCAGAGTCCGCGGTAGAACCGACCACCTCTGATACCAATTTGTCACGAATCGTCCTCGGGGCCCGTGTCGTGACTACCCCAAGCCCGCCTTCCATAGGCCAGGGGCTGGCGACAAGCACCAAGGTGTAAATCCCGGTAAAAGGGAAGGCATTTCCTTTGTAAAGTAAAAAAACACCACAGAGCAAGCAAGCTGTAGAAGTAAACACTAAGTAAAAACAGAGTACAACAGTAAGTGCAGAAACTAAGTGGGCCAGTATACAAACCCAAACTGAAAGTAAAGTACAGCTGGAAAGGGAAAACAAAAACTGAAAAGTAAAGCCGCAAAGACGAGCTGTCCACTGGGAATCCCACCTGAAGGGTGAGTACAGATGGCCTCCTCTGCTCCTCGGGTCCAGCTGACCGCTCCGAGTATGTCCCGCCCAGTGGTCCACCTCTAGGTATCGTCCTTCTCCGCAAGCCTCAACTACGATCAGCGTTGTCTGTCGTCTGCAACCAACACAACGTAGTGCGGGCATAGCCCGTGCAGGGGTGAATATAAGCTACTCAGTGGGGACCCCGAGACCCCCGAAGGTCTCCTAGAATCCACAAAGGATAATCCACAAGGAAAGATACAATCACGAAGTAATATCCGACTCTGCTTAGGTATATGCCCATACATATACCTAAGTCATCAATTCTCGTTCGGCTCCAACATCCGAACCCAATTACAACCCATTCCACACAGGAAAGCAAAACGTAAATCCACACAGGATAGCTCAACACAATTCACACAGGAAAGTAAAACAGGATTCATCTCACACAGGAATACTTCTTCGAAAGACGATAGAGATGATCACTGATCCATCTAAGTCGCGGAGGTCAGGCGTCGCGGAAAACGAACGTCAATTCCGTTGTCGTCGATGTGCGTCCGAAGAGGAAACGTCGTTGGAGAAGTTCTCCGCGTTCTTCGGCAGAGATGTTCTTCGTCGGAGTCCGAGGTGTTCTTCACGTTCTTCGTCGAAGATGTTCTTCGTTGGAGATGAAGAAGATCTTCATGCTTCCCAAAACCTCTCAACATGGCATAAACTCTAACATTAATAAAATAATCCCAAGTCTTAATTTATTAATACAACTTACCCTTTTGAATTTCAAGAGTTTGAAATTCAATTAACCACACTTAACTCACCTCATTAAAATTACACAAGTTGTCAAAATAAATGAAGGGGAGTTAATGGGGAGTTGAAGAGTTGAAGAATATGAAGATGTGGGGTTCATGTGGGCCCCACCACCCTCATAACCTCCCAAGGGAGGTTGGGTAGTTACCCAACTTCCACCCATAGCCTTAAAAAAAGGAAAATAAAAATTGTAGAATAATAATAAAATAACTTCCACATTTTTTATCATCCACACCCGTGATAACGCAACTCCGGAACCGGAGTTCCTAAGAAATTGCTGGCGCTGTGGTTCCATCGGTGCCCTCGAAATTCGATTCCGGGCACTGGTTCAAAAGTTAGAAAATTACGCTCGTTCGTTCACTGAACGTACCCGAGCTAAACTTCGGATAGAAATTCCGGGCACTCCGGGCCTCGGAATCAAGTGTCGTCTAAAACCGCTTTCTTGTAAAATTCCAAAGAAAATTAAGAAAAAAATTTCCCTTGAATTTTACGGGTCTTTACAGTGACAATGGTTTTAAATTTTTTCTCATAAGAGGGATAAAATTCACAAATAATAGGAATATCAAATTATTGACCCTTATATGAAAAATAAAATGTTGAATATTTAGAGGAACCACTAAGTGTTATTCTATATCCTTCTATGGGGAATTAGTAAAAGCATTCATCAAATTGCTGAGACTATCTATATTAGGAAAAAAAGAAGAAAAATGCATTGGTACTATATAAGAAACACACAAATTGGCAGTAATTGATGTACACTAATGTATGATGTTTTCTTTTTGGATTATATCAAAAGATACTACGAATAAATTGGAATCTATTTCAATAGAGGTGTAAGATCCATCAATATAAGAAAAAATGGAAACACTATTTCTTTCATGATCCTAGAATTGGATGCCATATACCCTACTTGTTTAGTGAAAAAACAATAGTAATCATAAAAGTTATAAAATTCCTTATAAAATCAATGGTTTGGCCATTTAACAATCTGGAGGATAATATTTAGAACAAAATATATTAAATTAAAGTATATAAAAATATATTATAAGATGTAATAAAGAAAGATATATACCTGGATTCTATTCATTTTTGTATGGGCATATTTATTGGGCCACCAGATCAGCCTAGTTTTCTTATTCTTGTGACTGGTGACTCATCGATCCTCCATGGATTTCTTGCTGGCCATTGATTAAACTCACCGCTTGTTTGATATTCAATATCCATGTTTACTGATGATTCATTGTGAATTTTGGGTTTCTGTTTCATCATAGTGGTGTTTCTTCTCTTTATTGGATGCGTTGTTTGAGGATGTCGGGGGATTGATGACCCTAAAACCCTCGTCTCTTCGACATTCATTCACTTCGGCTCATCCTCCCCCTGGTTTTTCTCTTGTTTTGCACACTATACTACAAATATTATTTTTTACAACAAGAAGAAATGATTTTAACAGGAATAAAAAGGAGATGTTAATATCATCACTTTTAAAGGGATGGGGGGTCCCCTTTATCAGCACTAAAAAATCAATGATAAAGAGGGTCCTTTATCAACATTAAAAAAAGCACTGATAAAGGCCCCATCTGCTATAGTGTTCTATTTGTATGAGAGAACACCGCTGCAACCTCCTCTAACATAGACACAAAATATATAATTTAATTGAAATAAATTTTACATCACGAATACAAAAAAACAATACTATATACATTTCAAACAATGTTTTGTATAATTATATTTAAAATTACTATCCACAAACAATTTAAAACATTAATGTTTCATTTTCCTTGGAATGCATGATTTCCTCTAAAAAGGCCCTCCCATGGTATCCATTTCCAAACAAATCACATCCACCCAAGAAAAATAATCCACCTATATAATAAATTAAATATTATGTTAGTAATATTATAAATAAATAAATTCAACATTAACATGAAAGAATACATTACAAAATGTAAAATTTAAATAAAAAGACACACTTAGAGTTTTATCGATCACACAGTGCATTTTATTAAGGTGCGGTTGATTCCAAAATTTCATAAATGAAGTAGGGATCATTGTTCTAAAGTACCAAAACAATTCAGATTCATTTTATCATTTTTTGAGTATGTCAATTGTTCTTTTTAATGAAATTAATTTCAATTTTAAATAAAGAAACATTTGGAGTTATTTCGGTCACACCGTGCATGATATTGAGGTGAGGATCATTTCTATACATCATAAATGACTTATGGTTCATTTTCCTAAAGTATCAAAATATTATGAATGTGTTTTATTAGTTTTTAGTATGTCACCTTTTTTGTTTTACTAAAATATCATTTCAAACTAGAAACACGCACTTTGAGTCATACGGGTCACATCATGTGTCGGTTTGATGTTGGATTTATTCCTACATGTTAAAAATGACTTATTACTTCACTTCCTAAATTATAAAGATAATTAGAGTTCATTTTCTTGGTTTTTAGTGAGTGACACACATTTTGACCTAAAATATCAATTTTAAACTAATAATGGGAACATTGGGTCATTCTGGTCACACCATGAATCAGATTGAGGTATGGGTTAATCCTACACATCACAAATGACTCTGAGAATGTTTCCCAAAAGTATCATAAAAATATGAATTAGTTTTCTCGGTTTTACGTATGTTACTTGTTCCTTTTGCTAAAATTGATGTCAATTTAAAATAAAAAGATGCACTTGTAGTCATACTGATCACACCGTGTGTCAAATTGAGGTGATGTTGATTCTTACACATCAACAATTACTTATGGATAATTTTACCAATGTATGAAAACAATATGAATTCATTTTCTTAATTTTGAGTGGGTTAGTTTTTATTTTGACTAAAATTGATGTTAATTTTAAATAAAAATACAAAATTTGAGTCATATAGGTAACACTGTGCGTCATATTGAGGTGAATATGGTTAATACACATCTAAAATTACTTATGATCATTTTCTTAAAGTTTCAAAACAATCAGAATGCATTTTCTCAGTTTTGAGTTGCTAATTTTTCATTTTTACTAAAATTGATGTTAATTTTAAATAGAAAGATGCACTTGGATTTATAATGGTCACACTGTGCATCAAATTGAGGTTTGGATGATTCCTACATGTTCCAAATGACTCATGAACCTTTTTCCCAAATTATCAAAACAATAATAACGTGTTTTCTTGGTTTTAAGTACGTCACTTGTTCCTTTTGGTAAAATTAATGCCAATTTAAAATAAAAAAGACACATTTGGAGTCATATTGGTCACATAATGTGTCATATTGAGGTGTATTTGATTCCAACATGTCAAAAATGAATTATATATCATTTTAATAATGTATTAAAATAATAATAATTCATTTTATTGGGTTTTATTAGGTTATTTGTCCTTTTTACTAAAATTGTTGTCAATTTTAAATACAAAAGACACACTTGGAGTTATATCTATGACATTGTGCCTTAGATTGAGGTTCTTCTGATTACTACACATAACAAATGACTCATGGAACCTTGAACTAAAGTATCAAAATAATCTGAATGTGTTTTCTCAGTTTTCAGTATGTCATTTTTCCCTTTGCTAAAATTGATGTCAATTTTAAATAAAAAGATGCACTTGAAGTCATACCGGTCACACCATGTGTTATAAAGAGGTTTTATTAATTCATATATATAAAAAATGACTTATAGATCATTTTCCTAAATTAATAAAACAATTTTAATGATTTTTCTTAGTTTTGAGTAGGTTGTTTTTCCTTTTTACAAAAATTGATGTCGATGTTAAATAAAAAATACACACTTGGTGTCATACCGATAACACCATGACTTAGATTGAGGTGTGGATAATACTTATATATCCTAAATGACTCATGTATTGTTCAACTAAAGTATCAAAATAATATGAATGTGTTTTCTTGGTTTTCAGTACATCACATGTTCATTTTTACTAAATTTGATGTCAATTTTAAATAAAAAGATGCACATGGAGTCATACCAGTCACAATGTGCACCGTACTAAGGTTAAGATGATTCTTACGCTTCTCAAATGACTGATGGATCATTTTACTAAACTATCAAGAAAATCTGAATGCATTTTCTCAGTTTTGAGTAGGTCAATTGTCCTTTTTACTAAAATTGATGTAAATTTTAAATAAAAAAGAAGCACTTGGAGTCTTTCTGATCACATTGTGCCTCAGATTAAGTTGAAGCTAATTCATATACATCCCAAATGACTCATAGATCATTTTAATAAAGTATAAAAACAATTCAAATGCCTTTTATTGGTTTTCAATGCATCACTTCTTCCTTTTTACTAAAATTGATGTCAATTTTAAACAAAAAGACGCACTTGGAGTCATACCGGTCACACCATGATTTGAATTGAGGTGAGGATAATTTTTACCTGTACCAAATGACTCATATATCATATTTGTAAAATATAAAAACAATTTGAATGTTTTTTCTCAATTTTTAGTAGGTTAGTTTTACTTTTTACTAAAATTGATGTAAATTTTAAATTAAAAAGACACATTTGAAGTCATACCAGTCACACCATACCTTTAATTGAGGTTTGATTGATTTATACATGTACCAAATGACTCATGGATTGTTTCCCTAAAGTATCAAAATAATAATAATGTGTTTTCATGGTTTTCAGTATGTCAATTGATCCCTTTCACTAAAATTGATGTCAATTTTAAATAAAAAGATGCACTTGGACTCATACTGATCACATTGTGCATCAGATTGAGGTGATAATAACATATCTAAATGAATCAAATATAATTTCAATAATGTTCCAAAACATTACAAATTAATTTTCTCAGTTTTGAGTAGGTCAATTGTCATTTTTAATAAAATTGATGTAAATTTTAAATAAAAATGACGCATTTGGAGTCATACCGATCAGAAAAGGCCTTATATTTAGTTTCAGATGATTCCTACAAGTCCCAAATGACTCATGGATCATTTATCTAAAGTATAAAAATAATCTGAATCCATTTTCTTGGTTTTCACTATATCACTTGGTCTCATTTATAAAAATTGATGTCAATTTTAAATAAAAAGTTGCACTTGGAGTCATACCAGTCACACCGTGCATTGGATTGAGTTGAGACTGAAATCTACACATCCAAAATGAATCATGGATCATTTTAATAATGTATAAAAAAATAATATTAATGTGGTTTCTCAATTTTCAGCACATCTCTTGTCTTGTTTACTAAAAGGTCATTTTAAACTAGAAACACACACTTTGACTCATACCAGTCACATCGTGTATCTATTTGACATGAGAATTATTCCTACATATCACAAATGATTTATTAATTGATGTACTAAATTATTAATATAATCCAAGTTAATTTTTTCAGTTTTCTGTGAGTGACACCTTTTGAACTAAGATGTCAATTTTAAATAGATAACAAACACTTTGAGTCATACTCATAACACCATGTGTTAGATTGAGGTGTGGAAGATTCCTACACAACCTAAATGACATATGGATTGTTTTCCTCAATTATAAATATAGTATGAATGCATTTGTTTTGTTTTGAATATGTTAGTTGTCTGTTTTACTAAAATTAATGTCAATTTTAAATAAAAAGACGCACCTCGAGTCAAACCCATCACACCGTGTGCTAGATTAATGTGTCACTGATTCATAAACATCCCAAAGTCTCAACAAAACTAAATTCCAATGTTACCAGGATAATCATTGTATTTATTTTCAAACTTCCAACACTGCATATTGATTCGTTCAAGGTTTTTCTACTAAGAACATCGAATCAATATGCAGTGTTGCCATATTGACAAAGAAAATCAATGGAAATCATAGTAACATTGGAATAAAGGAACATGTAATCTCTTCAATAGATTTTTTTAGATAACTAAAAGAAAAATAAAACTTCCCAAATGATTTGTGAAAATGAAAAAATAAGTATTTGATAAAGATGATAGGGAAAATAACTTACAAATATTAGATAAAATGATGACAAAATTAATTAAATAAGTATTAATAATTCACCTTTTTTATGAATATTGTATACATTCTTGACCCATAAATATTAAAGGAATACACCAATATAAGAAAACAATACTTATGTGAGTACTAATAAAAATAAATAAATAAAATATAAATATGAAATAATTTATTACTTCCATAGAAGTCTCATATTCATGTTATTTGTGTACATTATACAATCTGGTATACTTCCCATTCATTTCTATGAAAATCTATATCATATCTTGAATACTATTTTTTCAAAAGTCATAGTAGTACTTGAAAAAATATAAATAAATAAAGGATTAATAAATATTTTAAATGAAATAGTAATTATCTTTGAAAATACCTCTTTGGGGATGTGTATTTTTTGATGGAAGAAAATCTCTCTCATAAACCTAAAATCATAATAACCAAAATATTTTCCATTTGTTTGCTTCAAACACTATATAAACATTGAAGAAAATAAGTATTTTTTTATATGTTCTTGGATGGTGAAATGTTATTATATATACCCTAATACTTAATTAGTTGTAGAACTCGACATGGTCCTTGTGCGCAATGGTTGTACCCTTCCATGATTTTCAACTTGTTTATACACCACCCTATCATAAAAAAATACTCATTAAAACATAATATAAATTATATAACTTTATGTTTAGTTCTAAAACATTTGATGTAGTGTATTAAAAATTGACAAATACCATCAGGTGTGGTTGATTTATTGGTATTCTTTGTAGTGAATCCAAGAAATAAATATTTGGAGTATCCAAATTGACTACAATGAGCATCCAATGTTTCCTAAAGACACAAAATGAAATATGTAATGAAAGAAATTAAACTATATTTTATATGATTAAATTGTAGAGTTTTACCCTTGAATCATTGGTATTAAGAAGAGTCTGTCATCCCCAAGTTTTCTTTCAAATTATTTGGCTAGGTTTTCCACTATTTCATCTATTTTTTTATTCTATTTTTTTTGTTCTATAGAGGTGGAATGAGGTCTAATGAGTAATTTTTTTTCATAGGGAAATCCATTCAATTGGTTTTGATATATATATCTAAGAAAAAATATGAAGTGTATTTATTCATAATTAACATAGTATGTCAAATTTTGTAAAATTAAATCATGATTACATACCTCCTGTATACATTTACAACTGAGGATCCCAGCCATTCATAGTTGGGTATTTCATTTACATTATCAAAATCAATGTAGTTAGTACCTTCTTCTATATAAATATTTTCTTCAAAATCAATTACATGACTACTACCTCTTTGTAACTTTGTATCCGCATGAACCTTAAATGTAAGTAAATGCAGATATTCAATGGGTGGGGTAAAGTTGATTTTTGGAATAACTTTTCGATTGGTTGGTTAATCCTTTAGATGTTTTTTAGTCAACATTTCATTTCACCCCCTCTATACGTATGTAATAACATTGATTAGTTTAGACCTTTTTTCATTAATTATTAAAGGTTTAGAGTGAAAAATAAATTATAAATAAATACCTCCTTGTCGACATGTGTGTTTAAAAGATCTGATGGCCATGTGATTAATGTTACAATAGCTTGGTCCACCCTATAAATATCTTCATCATCAAGTGGAACAGGTAGATCAACACTCATATCATGTGCTACGCTAATCGCCGCTCTCAGATGACCTGTTAAAAGTGGTATGTTGTGTAGACTATTGTCTTGGATATTGAACACCGTAGAACTCACTAAAAGGCGATGAGTGGGTGTTGATAGATATTAATCATAGTCATTCTTACCCTGCAGAATATCAATATAGAAAAGGTATTGATGTATGTATGATGCACAGTTCACTGAAACAATTATTAGAATATTGAATACCTCGACTAAGACAACTCTTGGAGGAAAATGGCTCGCCTAAAAGTTGGTGGGGGTGGGGGTATATTCACGTGATGGTTTTTCTTGAGTTGATTCTTCTCTTTAATTACCCTCACATAAAATTTTATATAAACTCAGTTGCCAATGAAATTTTTATTCAAGGGTATCTAATCATTCTTTCACATATTTCATTTCATTATCTTTATCCCCCTCTTATTTTTTTTCAAAATATGTTTGGGGTGTTACCCTAAAACCAACACCTATGAGGCGACCATAATATTCTAGATGCTTCAAGTTCACTGGTAGTAGTTTTCCCTCTAGTATAGGTGTTGATGATTCCTATGACTATTTTAGATATCAAATATATGAAAATAAATAATCATTTTTATCTAATAGTGTTTTAATTCAAAACAAAATTTTATTATTTCATAATGATACGTGTTTCCCCCAATTTTTGTGTGTTTTCATCTATTAATATCTCATATTTATTTACACGTGTCTCCTTCCATAGCACATGGTGTTTCATGGAAGTGGTTTTGGATTTAGATTCATTTTTTTATATAAATAGAGGAGCATAATTATGCTGTTGTTTCATGTCACATAAAATTATTATTGTAGATTTAAAATACGTACCAATTTTTTTTTCAAGTTAAGTATGCCCCATACTTACTTTACGATAGGGGTACATTAATTTTGTTAGCCATTCCTTATTTTTATCACGCATTTTTTGTTTCTAAAATAAAAAGTTCTCAATAAAAGTTATAAATAAAAATATTTTGAAACAATGTATTACCCACCACAATGTACCTGAAAAGACAGCTCCCTATAATGGCCAATAAATGCATCCCACGCTTCTTGGGTTATTAGGTGTGTATACATAAGTTATGGGTGCGAGTTTATTTTCCCTTCAACATATTTAAGATGATATCTCATTATAATTGTATGAAAGCTTCTATGAATCTTTCCAATAAGAATTAATACACATTTCTTATGGGATTCATCTACTATAAATTCATTCTACAAGTGATTATGAAGATAAATTCAATGTTTCATTATTTTATTATTTAGTAAAATAAAGAAATGATAACATAGTGTTTCCATAATCTCTTCTCACATCAGTGTCTTCATCATGGGTACAATATGGTGCTTCAAATCTACATAAATCATCGCACATTTCTGAGTAATGATTCCAATGTATCAACTAAACATGGCCCTATTGAGGTTAACATGCTGGTCCTGGACATTCCATCCGACCTCATTTTTGATGTATTTTCTTTTCTCATTAGTGATTTTTTCTAACATAATAAAACTATAATTCTCATATGTTTTCTATAATATCAATCCTTCATCGCCTACCATTTCCTCTCATTGAACTTAATCACTATGTTGTTCCACTAGCTTGGTAGCAACAATATATGAAGAAGGATGTTGTTACTCTGTACTGGGAGCAACAACAGGTTTAGAAACCAATTGTTCCTTGGTATTGGAAGCACCAACATGTGCAAAAGGCCATTGTTCCCCTTCATTGGGAACATGAGTAGGCTGAGAGACCTATTGTTCCTTAGGATTGAGAGCACCAGCACGTGAAGAATTCATTATCTATAGAAGTGATTTAACATTTAATTTAGATTATATAAATGCACCAAAAAATATATAATAAAATGTGATAACACAATTTATATTACAAAAAATATAACCTGATTATTGAACTCCATTTTTTTTAAAGGTTTAAGGGGTTTGACCCCTCTATTGAGTATCCAAATCTCTTTATTTTGGTCTCATTTGAAAAACAAATCCCCATCTACATTGGGACAACTATGAAATGATTTTTATGTCCTAATGAAAGGGTCCTCATCAATTGAATTTTCATCTGACCCTTTAGTGTTTTTGGTTGATAACAGAACAAAGGACTACTTTCAGTTTGCTGGAACTGGAACATAAAATAATTGTACTTCCTATGATTCCATTATAAATATATTGTCTCTGTACTCTTCCTTACAAAAATACACTTTCACAATTCCGAATTCATCTATTTTAATGAAACTACTGTTATCAACCCATTTGAATTGAAAAATCAACACTTTTAATGTTTTATTATCCAGATCCCATATTTGTTTGAGGATGACAAAGTATGACATATTTGTGTAAATTGGATTTCTATCCTTAGTACTAGAAAGGTCCATCGCTTTAGCCACAAGTGTAACCCCAATATTTTTCGTGGTACTGTCTTTATCATGTTCAATTTTTATAGAATTTATAACCATTAATTACATAACCATTGTAATATAATACATACCCACATGGTGTAATGGCTATCCATCCAAGTTGTTTTGAAATTAAATCTGAATTTTCAACTGACTCCTTAAAAATATGGCATCGAAACCATCCTATAAGATGTTGATTATCTGTATTTGATATCCCCCATTCATCCCTTGATGGATTCAAATTCATAATAATTTCCTTGTGGGTTTCAACATATGGGGAAACCTCCAAACTATTATGAAAAAATTAAAGGTGGGCCTTCTCCCGATCTATAATATTGACTGTGACAATATTTATTCCTGAAACTACTTCAATCGCAAGCCACCCAGTGTGATGAGATTTTTGGTAGACTAATTCTTTCCAGACCTGATAGGTATTGGGTAAAAAATTAAATGGATTCCTCAATAATATATCTCTATACACTAAAACCCTCTAACTAACTTCGATTTTTGACATAAACTTTCAAAATATTCATATACCATTCAATGGGGTATATATATCTATCATGTACATGAACACATGGTAGAATCTATGTCACCAAGTGAACCATCAATTGAACCATCATGTCAAATAATGTTGGTGGGAAGAATATTTCTAATTAACATAATATGGCATCAATTTATCTTTTCATAGTTAGAAATTTTGTCAGGTCTATAACTTTGTTGTATATAGCTTTGAAGAAAAAACAGAGCTTGGTTAATGTATGATGGACATTATTTGAAAAAATGTAATGTAAAACTACATGAATTAGATCTTGTATCAAAACATGGAAATCCTGTGATTTCAGACCCTTTAACTATAAATTGTTCATTGAAACAATATTTTTGATATTAAATGAATATACTTAGGGAACATTTATAACATTTAGGAAGTTGAAAAATTGATATCTCTCCTTCCCAGAAAGAGTGTAAGCAGTTGGAGGAAGAAAAGTTCATTTTTCACCCTTTACTGGCACCAAATATTCTCATATTCCCATGTCAACCTTGTCCATCCGAGCATTAATTATGTCCTTTGTATTTTCAGGTGTATTTAGCAATGTGATGATGACACTATCACATACATTTTTTCAAAATTCATAGCATCAAGAAAATGTTTGATGTATAAAAAATTCCAGTATGGTAATTTAAAAAAAATCCGATCTCTTTTTCCAACTAGGTGTTGTATGGTTTTTAGAAAATAGTTTACCAAAATAAGTTTCCACATATTTTACTTTATCAAACACACGATCACCTGTTAGTGGAGATGAAATTGTACATTCTACTGAACTTCAATCGAATGATGTCTTCCAAGATCGATACTTATATCATTAGGGTAGAAATTTTCAATGTCTTAGAAACACAATCTTCAATGAATGTTTCAACCTAATTGATTATGTAACTTTTTAATAAATGGGACACCCTTGGGTTCCTTTAATGATATATCCTAAAAAAAATTATAAGTAGAAAATTCATTTATCATCCCGTACAACATGTCTATCAATATGAAATCAATATAACACCTGGATCCCAAAATAAATTAAAATCCTTGATAAATGGAGCTAAATAAACAACAATATCATTACCCATTTGTTTTGGTCCTGATATAAGCATAGATAAATTGATGTATTTTTGTTTCATGAACACCCTTGATAGAAATTTATAATTTACCAACATAACGGGCAATGTGCTATGAGTGCTTCTTTGAAAATCAATAGGATTCACTCCATCTGTCGATAACTCAAGATAAAGGTTTCTCAGCTCATTTCCAAATTCAGGATACTCATGGACAATTCTATTCCACTGAGGAGAGTCTCTCGGGTGACATAGTTTCCCATATTTATTTATTGTATCTGCATGCCACATCAATTTCCAAATTTAGGATACTCATGGTCAATTCTATTCCACCGTGGATATGAATAATCCAAAAATAATATCCTACATCTAATGTAATAGATAGTTCCTTCTAATTACCATACCATCTAATTAGAAAGACCTAAACTAAAAATTATACATCAATAATTAAGAAATTTAGATAGTTTTATAAAAATATTTGTAAACAAATTCATATACATTGTTTATGATATAAATAATTATGTTCCTTGAATCCTATCAACAATCACATGAAATATTGTTCTAACCAATATTTTTACCGATCCTTAATTGAAATTACATAATTATTTTGACTGGGGTCTACATAAAAGAGTATAACCTCTAAATCAACTTTATTTGAACGCAAACCCTAACCATGATTAACAAGATCCCTGAAAATTTTATCTATCTACAATTATATAGAGTCGTTAAATACCCATAATTTAAATCAAGAAACAATATAATAAACAATGAATATAAAAAATGGAATCATAGTTTGTATTTTGTTTCATACAGTGTAGAGGAAGAAAACATGGGTAGAGAAAGGTAGTTACCTACATCTCACTTCATGATGGAAAATAGATACAGGGAGGGTGAGGCACATGGATAAGTTAAGATTAGGGAGGTATTATGGGTGAAAATAGAGATTTGAGGCGGTAGATGTCGGGGATGATGCCGATGATAGAGGTGAACCTGGAATGTGGGGATAGGTCGTAGATCACTAATGTGGGGGAAGGAAGTGGGGAGATGTGAGTGAGGGATGAATAGAAAAAGGAAATGGAAGAATGTAATATAAATAAGGGTAGATAATGATGAACTAAATGGGTGAAAATAAATTGTGTTGCCTCAAATTGGTGGTGATAAACAATGGATCTAAAATTTGATAAATATGAATAGGTGGGATTTAGGGTTTTTAGTGTACCATTTAGGGTATGGGAATGGAAATAGGAAGACATGGGGTATTAGGATAAAGTTGAGATTTTTTATGTAAACATTATCATGATATAATTTATATAAAAAATTCTTAGGTAAAAACTAATAAACATGATGTTTATCAAATTAAAATTATGTGAATATATATTTATACTCAGGACAACATGAATGATGGGTTAACAACTATGGTACCTAGAAATGTATTAAAAAAATAAAGTGCAAAAGACACATATATTGAAGGAAATAAATACAATCATAGTGACAACGCCACCAAAAAGAAAAATATAAAATAAAATCATATTTTCATAGATATTACTACACAAATTAAATTATTAATATTTTAATTAATCATATAATTACATATTATTATATTAAAAAATTCTATTATTTTATATGTTTGGTAAAATATTTTATATTATTGAATAATTTATTACAAATGGTTTTTATAATGGTAAAACGTTTTTGGAAAATGATGAATAATAATATCACATATGCTTATTGGTAAAACATTTTTTTAATATTATTATGATAACGAATCATATTTTAGTGTTAGTAAAATATTTTTTGGGGAAATAATTTGGTACCTATGCTTAATATGAACAAAAATATTTATATGTTGTAATTAATTGCTTTTACCGATTGATATATTATTTGTTCGTAATTATATTTTCATATAAATCAGTTTTTTTATAGTGACCCACTCTTACCATCACCTATTTTTTTCCTTTTTCCTTATTTTTGAGGTTATATTTATTATTTATTATGATATATTATTTCCCTTTATACATTTAAAACTTTTATTTAATTTTTATTAGGTTTTGCTTTGCATTTCACTATTGACCAAATATTTTATTATTTTTTCCTATTTGATCATAGGTTTTAGGTATTTATACCAAATAAGGTTAGATTTTATATTATTATTGAATATCAATGAATACAAATCTTTTATATTTTCAAGACACATTCCCATTTTCTCATCAACATCCTCATGGTAAGGATTCTATTTTCATAGGCACCACATCAATTAGTGAATCACATTGTTCATACATTTATATGCTCTCATTATCTTGTTACTTTTATGCCATTTAAGTTTATTCCAAATATTTTTTTTCTTTTAAAATATAAAAAAATTCCCATAACACTAATTATCACTCATTTGAAATTTTTTCATTTGGGAACTACTTTACTACAACTAAATGATGATTAAAATTAAAACTTTAAGGAGTGACCTCAATGTTGTATCATTCAATCAATGTGCTTATGTGATGTATTATGTAGATTCCATATCCATAGGGTAACTTAAACTTCATAATGTATGAGGAGGTGTGACATCAAAAAAGAGGTCTTGTGGTTTAAGCACTTTTTTTTTTGACAAAAGACGTAATCATTAAAAACGAAGATCCGTAGAAGTACAATCACTTAACCATGAAGGAAAGTGGTCCGGCCAAATATGGTCATTGTCAGGCGGTCCAGAGGACGCCACCTGATGGGCGGCACAGTTACCTTCCCATTTGATAAAGGAGAAGGTGCAAATCGTGACGGTCTAACAGAGGGCAATGATTTTCCTGATGAGTGAACCAAAAGGTTGCAAACTGCCATCGTTGAAGTTGATAGACTTGATAATGGTGAGATAGTCTGATTCCAGGTGGATTGCATCCCAGCCACGATCTTTAGTGAACATTATCCCAGCGAGGATGACGGTGGCTTCAGCAACCACAGGTTCCCAAAGAATGTGATGTGATTCAAGTTTGGATGCGATGGTCTGCCCAAGATGATCCCAGGCCACAAAACCAAGACCAATAGATATATCCTTGGGAAGAGACGTATCCACATTAATCTTGAGAATCCCTTTCGGTGGAGGGAACCAATGTGAAGAGGAGGATGGGGTCCCAAATTGATTTGGTTGTCCAATGTGCTGCTGCCATCCCGCAATCCATGATACCGCCCGGTCAATCCAAAAACTGGGGGGCTTGATGATGTGGTTGAAAATGGCATCGTTGTGACGCACCCAGATGATCCAGGCCAAAATGCAAAGTGAGACCACTTTGGCTAGTGAAAGAAAGGAACACCATCGCATCAGGAGAGAGGAGAGGTTTGGGACCACGTACAGTGAGAGATTGGTACAGGAGCTCCAAGTGTGCCAAACCTCCCTTGCCCCAGGCATTGGGTTAAAGCATGGAGGAGAGTTTCTGGGGTGTTCGAGCAAAGGGGGCACAACATGTCGCTGGAAATGTGATAGTGGACTAGAAAGTCCTTGTTCGGTAGGATGCCAGTGCACACCTTCCACCAGAAGTGGCGGATTTTTTGATGGATATTGAGCTTCCACAGCAGATCCCAGGGCCTCCCATCACCTCCGTCTTTCTGAGTACAGAGGGCGAGCCGATAGCAAGACTTCACCGTATAGGATCCCGAGATGTTGTTGATACAGTAGATATCTTCAGGGCCTGCATCCGAAACACCAGGGGAACTTAGGATAAGTCTTTTGTCCCTTTCATTGAACCACGAGTGAAGTTTTTCCATGTTCCACCCATTCCCATTATCAGCAAAAAGGCAACTGACAGTTTCCCCTTCAAATCCTGGTTGAGCAGGGGATGAAGCCTGTACGCCTTCGTTATCAATCATCCAGGGATCATTCCAAACCTTAACAGTTGAACCATTCCCAATCCTCCAACCCAACCCTTTATTTAGAAGACTATAGGATTCCCAGATACTTCTCCATAGGAAGCTATGACAAGGGCCCAGGGAGGAATCCTGGAAATCCTTGTGGGGGAAGTATTTAGCTCGGAGTACCCATGCGTAGAGAGAGGATGGGCGGAGAATAAGGCGCCATCCTTGCTTATCCAGCAGTACATCATTAAAGTGAGAGAGGTCTCGGAATCCCATACCTCCCACTAATTTTGGTTGGAACGGTTTATTCCAAGTGATCCAGTGGGTTTTATTCCTTCCATTGTTCTTTCCCCACCAGAAATTGGCAGTGCATGAGTGGATTTGGTTAACAACAGCAGCAGGAAGTTTGAACAGGGACATGAAGTAGCTGGGGATAGACTGAAGAGTTGATTTAATGAGGGTTTTCCTTGCCGGCTTTGGAGATTCTATTTGGGGTCCAGCCATGGATTTTTTTCTCGATCCTATCCAACAAAGATGCGAAGATTTATTTTTTGGACCGGCCAATCACTGTGGGCAGCCCGAGGTACTTCTGATGCTTCTCGACCATATGAATACCTGTAGCGACACATAGTTCTTCCCTTTTGGATGGTGGAACCCCAGATCTGAAAGAGACTTCCGAATTTACATGGTTAATTGTTTTCCCTGAAGCCCTCTCATACTGGTGGATCGTGTGGCCTATAGCAAGGCACTCATTATGGGTGGCTCTGGAGAAAAGAAGGCAATCATCGGTGAAAAAGAGACATGACACCGGTGGGATTACACGGCACACCTTTGCCCCATGTATTGTATATGAGGATTCTTCCCTAGAAATAAGGTTAGAGAAACATCAGCCACCAAAATGAACAGAAACGGGGAAAGGGGGTCTCCCTGGTGAAGGCCTCGGGTAGGGGAGAAGCCTCGGGTAAGAACCCCATTGACATTAATATAGAATGAGACCGACAAGACACATTGCATGATTATATCTGTCCATGTCAAAAAAAGCCCATTTTCAGCATCACGAATCTGAGAAAAAGCTATTCCACTTTGTCGTAGGCCTTGGTCACATGCAGTTTCCATGTCATGGTTCCTCTTTTCATAGTGGAGCGTGTTTTCATAGAGTTGAACACTTCATGGGCCACAATGGCATTATCAGTGATCAGTCTCTTGGTCACGAAAGCACTCTAATTTTCTGAGATGATTTCAGTTATCCAAGTACGTAACCGATTAACAAGAATCTTTGAGAAGATCTTGTAAGAGACATTGCAGAGGCTGATAGGTCTGAAGTCTGAGACCACAAGGGGTTTCTTGATCTTGGCGATGAGGATAAGGATAGTTTGGTTGATGGTGGAAAGGTTTGTTTTCCCCACCCAAATGTTCTTCATCAGAATGCAGATGTCGGGACCAATAATGTGCCAGTATTGTTTAAAGAAGAGGGAGTGGAAGCCGTCCGACCCCAGGGCCTTGGTTGGGTGAATGTGTTTTAGAGCCAGAAGAATCTCATCATCTGTAAAATCTTTTGTAAGTTGTCTGTACATCTCCTCGGTGATCACGGGTTCGATGCACGCCTCCAACTCAACAAAGATGTTAAGGCTTCCTACAGTAAAGAGATTCTGGAAAAAATTGGAAATAACATTATGGATTCCATCTGTGTCGTAGACCTTGCTCCCATCTGGGTGCAAGATGCAAGAGATAAAATTTTTCCACCGCCTTGCTGATGCTTTATGATGAAAATATTGGGTGTTCGCATCCCCTTATGCAATGTGGATGTCACGCGCCCGCATAGCCCAGAAGCTTTCCTTAATACGTAGGGTGGCATCCAAGTCATGTTGGGTGGCTTCGATGCTGGAAAGACTGCAGTTGGATGGGGGTTGGTTGAGAAGGTTAATCAACTTTCTTTCAAGAGCTTCACAGTGCCTGTCAGGTTGAAGAAATTTTTATTACACCACGACCTTAGATCGGATGCCACCTATTGGAGGTTGGAACCAATGTCTGATTGACCGCACATCCAACTTGATCGGATAACATCTTCGCATTCACAGTATTTTTCCTAGAAGCTTTCAAATCTGAAAGGTTTCATGACTTTAGTGATGCGGTCACCTTGGGTACACTCAATGACAATCGGGCAGTTGTCCGAGAAATTGAGAATCAGGTGTCTGATGTGAAACATTATGAAATAATTCATCCAATCCGATGAGCCCAGAGATCTATCAAGGCGCTCAGCAATACAGGTGTCATCCGTATTACCGTGAAACCATGTGAATGGGTTACCCGCGTAACCCAGATCGACCAAATCTGCCCTAGAAATCACCTCCTTGAAGTCTAACATCGACTTAGCAGAACGAAGAGCCCTGCCTCGTTTTTCCTTCTGATAAAAGATCTCATTAAAGTCCCCATCGAAGAGAATAGGACTTGTCATCTCGCGCCGCATATTGCAAAAAAGATCCCAAGATTTCCACTTCTCATTATGGGAAGACCAACCATAAAAACCCACGAACGTCCATGGTAGGGTTTGAACCTCATGGATGGCCGCCGCCACATGGTGCGATGAGTAGGATAAGATCTTGACGTCAACATTGTCCTTCCAATGGAGACATATCCCCCCTGAGTGGCCTTGTTGGGAAACCGGGAGGCAACCCTAGAAGCCCCATTTCCGAGCAAGAGTAGCAGTGTCCTTGTTTTCCAATATGGTTTCAGACAGGAAAACCATATCAGGGCGACTTTGAGCGCAGTGAAGCTGGAACATGCAAACCGTTCGTGGGTTGCCAAGCCCACGACAGTTCCAGCATAAGATAATCATTACTCTAGGCGGGGCTCGGACAAACCCGCCTCCGCTTTTGGGATATCTGAGATCGTTGTGTCACCCACCGCTTTCCATTTTTTGGGGGAGCTTTCAGCTGAATTACTTCTTTCATTTAACCGTTTATGTTACCTAGGTTTTGGGTTACCTATTTTATTGTCTCTGCTTGCACAGTGCGCCCTTTTTCAAGTTCGACGAGTAATTAGGCCTGATGGTGTTACTCCTGACATCTCTGAGTCATCTTGTGGAAAGATGACTGATGTGGCCATATCTGGATTAGGGTCAGGATCAAAAAGTTCGATGCCCAATTGCTTTGGCTTTGGACATTGATCTGGTGGGTCTAAATCTTTTGGAAATGGATCTGTTGATGGTAAGATAGTGTCTTTCAAGAGGGTAATAGCTCGGTCTGAGTCGGTTGGTAGCTTCTTCGTACGGATCTCGTGTCTTTCCCCAGTAATGCTCGTGGTGTTTTTGACTTGGGGGGACCCTCTAGCCGCCCTCTGCTCTATTGGTATATACTCAGGGAACTCTGGTGGTCCAAGCATGATGATATTGTAAAGTTCAGGTTCCTCCTGTTTAGTGTGAGCCATTGTGAGACGGTCTCGATCTCTTAGTTTTTCCACCTCAGAGATGAAGAAATATCTTGACGTTTTGGCTCGAAGCCAAGGACCCTATTGCAGAATGATTTTTCCTGAATCATTCTTTTTCTTTTCTTCGCACGTTCTCTCCAGATGGCCGATACACCCACAAAAGAAACATATAATTGTGAGTTTCTCAAACTCAAATGAGATCCAGGTGTTAGATTCGTCGATTTTCAAGAACATACCACTCATCAAAGGCTCTACTACGTCATCCTCAGCTTTTATCTGCACCACGGGTCCCCATTGGATTGGGTCGGAGCAGTCCCATACAAGTAAGTGACCAATGCGATCACCAATTTCTCTCATAACCCGTTACGTTCTCCCATAAAAGGGGATTCCTTTGATGCGTATCCAGAAGGGGGAACAGGTAAGGTTAATATGCTGGATGTCATGCCCACCTTTGAATTCTTCCATGATGAGGAGATGATTGTCAAAGGACCACAACCTACCTTTCAGGATTTTTTCCCTATCTTTTTCATTGAAGAAATCAAAAACCAGGCGGTTATTCTCAACTTCCCGAATAGCCACTCCAGCATCCAATTTCCATAGATTCTGGAGGGTGCTTTTGAGGGCCCTCTGATTGACTTGGGTTGTCTGCACAAATTTTCTGACAACCATCAGCACCATACATTTTGCAAGAAGCGGATCTTCATTCCTCTATGTCTCAACCAGCACTTTTTATTTATTCGTCAAAGACAATTTCTTCCATTGTTCCATTAAGTTGGCTTCCATGATGCAGACCACTTTGTTTTGATTAATTTTTTCTTTTAAATTTGTTCGGATTCCCCGCACCTTGAGTCTGTGGTCAGCTTGCCAATCCACAAACCTTGAGCATTCAAGGCCCGACCCACAGATCCTCCGTCCAGGTCCATACAGAATCCCACCGTGGGATTCCTTCAGTCACGCACTGCCCTTCGCGATCAGCAACAACGCGGGCAGTCTTTGCGGTAGGCAAAAGTGAACCCTTCAGCCCCGGCCCGCCCTTCGCGATCGCACTTTGCGAGCAGTCTTTGCGACTGAGCAACTGCGTTCCGAGCCTCGCGAAACAATGCGACCCTGTTCCTTGCTCTTCGTGAACCTGGGGGAAAAATGATCCTCGCGAACCACCATTCACGAACCTGGGGAAACCTCAACAGGCGCACAGCCAGTAGCCGTCAAACGCGGATCGAGCAGGAAACATCCGAAACCCTAGCGCAAGGTCAACGCGAATCAGATCCACCGCCTGAGATCTCCGCAGATCGGGGAAATTTAAATAGAATCCGTCGTCAAGGTACAGAACTGATACACTAAAAATCGTATCGCCGCCGAAGCCTTTGCGGCTAAGAAGGTGAGGAGACCACCCAAAAGGAAGCCGGATGCGCCTGAGATCTCCGCAGATCGGGGAAATTTCAACAGAATCCCTCGTCGAGATCCAGACCCGAGCCGGTGAGAGTCGTATCGCCGCCGAAGCCTTCGCGGCGAAGCAGGTGAGGAGACCACCCAAAAGGAAGCCGGATGCAGCCCTAGGCCATGAATAACCGAGTGAAGGTCCGGATCTCAGACAGATGGGAGAAGAGAAGCACGCCTCGCACCATCCGAGGGGAACAGGAAGAACTGGCCACGATCCACCGGAAGGGGCAGGGTTCTCGCGTTGAAAGCGAGATGGAGCAGGCAGCCGGCCGTCTGAAGACCGGGGCAGAAAACCTAGTAAATCCCAGGACGGAGCTCTCACCGCGCGGGAGAGACTTTCTTTAGATAACGTGACCCCCCTCCCAACCCACAATCACTCTCCATGGTATCAAACACAAGGATTAATATAGTTTATCCATTTTGTTCCTTCCCTTTATAATAATATCCTCATGTATTATTTTATTTATTACTTACTTTTAATAAAAAAATCTTTTAAATATAATAAATTTAAGAACTGTTGTTTTATAAACCTAAAAATTATATTGTCTAAATATTTATTTTTTATTTTAAAAATATTATTTTATTAGTAATATAAATATTGTTATATATTATTATATAAATATTATATATATTATGAGAAATTAATCTATTAATATTATTAAATTAGTTTAAATTTTATTTTTTTATACATATTTAATATGTTACATAAAAAATTATTATAGTATATTTTTGTTTTTGTTTTTATTTAATCATATTTTCATCACATAAATACATTTATCATGTTTTAAGTAAGTGTTATTAAACAAATATGCCTTATTTAAATATATTTAATAATATTAAATATATATTTATTTCCATTGTATAAATATATTTTAATTATTTTTTATAGAAGTTTTATAAATATATTTCATTACTAATTTTAATTATTGTAACTATATAAATTTATTTTTTTATATCATCATTTTTTTAAATATACCACTTTTAATTTTTTTAATTCTACATATTTCATTATATAAATATTATAAAAACATTTTCTAGAAAATATTTTATATAATAAAATTTATCTATAAAAAATATCAGAATAATTATTTAAACTACATGTGATATATAGTATAATAATAAATTTACATTAAAGCAATATTTATAAATAAAAATTGAAAAGAAATATGGATTATCACAAGAGAGAATAATAAGAGATTAGATTAAGTGTGATTGGTGAAGTGTGAATCAAAGATGTGGCTGGAGTCACTATAGATTATTTGAGAAATGAAAGATGATTATAAGGAAGGAGTCGATGTGTCAATTGAGGGGGAGGGGTTGTGACTTCTATATTATGTTTATGTCATCACTAATGTGTCATTTATAAAAGACCAGTTTCATGCATTATTTATTATGTATAAAAGTAACATTAAGGGCATTCCAAGGAGGCGTGTCAAGAATGAGTTGGATAAAAAAGTGAACTCTTCAATACACAGTTTTGAGAGATTATTTGTAACATCTAACCAGAGTGTTGGATAAACCACTCGATTCGTCATGTGGTATTTTCTCAAGTTTTCATAAGAGGTATTTTGATAGATTTAATTCATGTATGTTTGAAAGACTTTGGAGTACAAGGAACTTTATAATGAAATTATTCAATCATTTCCTTTGGTTTTTACCACATTTTATTTTTTTGGTTCTCAATATGAAATTTTACTTTTCGATACCATGTTTTTTATTCATTTTTTGTTCTGTTAATTCAATTCAATGATCATGTGCTTGATGAAACTATCATAACCATAATTCCAATATCAAATATCCTATCACCACTACTCTGAATACACCCCAATGTTAAAAATGACATAAGTTATTAAATTTTGAAATTTTTACTGCATTTATTTTCCTTCTTATTTCATGACCTTAATGTGTCAAAAAGGACATAATATATTTATTATTGAATCGGTGAATCAATTAAAAATACGAATGGATTTTCATTACTTTTAAACATACACATGCCAATGTAAATTGATAATTTGTATAAAAATAATCCCCTATTACCTTGGGATTTTTGTAGCGTAACTGGCATGAAAATCCATTCACTAAATTTTTTATAGATAAAAAAGTAAAAGGATCATGTTGAAATAAATATGCATAATTCCTCAAATATTATTATTTATTTGTTTTTTCTTTGAGGATGAATCTATCTATATCAAAAACAAGGAAACATGAATTCTTTAAATCAATTTCCATGGAAACTAAGGCTCGGATGAATAGAATGAGTGGTGATTGCCTAATCACTACTGCAAATGGTGGCGAGTCCTTATAGATAATGTTGGGAGTGAGTTGGATTGAGTCTAGCACTATCCCAATGTATGGTACTACTTTTCTACAATTCAATTTAATTTCTGTTTGAGTGCTTGTTGTCCCCACCACACCCTTGAAGGTTACACCGTGAATGTGAACACCCGTTTTCTAGAAAATGTTAACAACAACACAATGTTAGTAACATTAAATGATGTGTGAATTTTTTTAGCGAGAGTATATTTTTTTTTTAATTTTAGTAATTTTAGTGAATATTTGTGAATGAAATTGCATGTTTTTCCAATGTAATTGTTCTAAAGAAATTCCTTATAGGGTGATAGACGTGAAAATATGAGTGTTTTTTTTAAAGAAGAGAAAGAAAATAGTATGCCATTTCAGAACAATCACTTATATCATAGTAATTTTGATCAATTATTATTGGGTTTTTGACAGAGTTAAATTTGATATTTTCAAATGTGACACCTTGGACTGTTCCCTTTCCAACATACAAATAACCATAAAAATTGATTTAAAACAAAGTTGCATTGATGGTGCCGATTCAATAGATATTAGGTATGAAGGATAGCCTATGCACCTTCCAAGTCTTGATTCATGATCCACTTCTCGTACTAGTGAAGGTAACATTGTTTTCATTTATTTCATGCACATTCACAACATATCCATCCCTACATATGCTCCTAATACAACATTTTTACAAAATTTGAACGTTACCATTTATTTTAAAATAATCAATGTAAATAAATCTAAATAACTTATTCCATGGCCCGGACCAAATTATACATGCTTGATAATAAAATATGAAGTAAAATCACCAATCGAGACACAATCATCCCCTAAAAAATTATTGAGTCATTTTCTAGTTAGATACAAGTGGATCCAAGAAAAACACAACTTTGAAGAAGGTAAATATCAGTTTTTTGGGAGGTATTATGGAGGTGTTATGGAGGTTTGGGGTGGTGATAGAGGTTATTACCACATGAAAATTTTAAATTAGTGATGGTGGAATTATGAATGCTTTGTAGATTAATTTCATCAGTGTTGGGACTTTGATCATGCGATGATGTCTTGAAATTGTGAACATTCACCAAATTACACATCATCACTAGAGCTTGGGATTGTGGTGACACCACAACATGAAAATCATTTATGGTCAATCCATTGATGGAAGTAAACTTGAGTGCCTGCATTTGATCCCCATGTATCATCCATTATCAGCATGTAGATTTTTCTACCCTCTCAATGCTAGAAGGTTAATATATGTGTAAAAATAGAAAAAACAAATCTCCCAGTGACTTATGGTTGGTGCCAATTTCATGAATCCCACCTGAGAAATGGAAACACAAATAGAAGAAAATTAAATTAAGATATTGATAAGGATTAACCGATATACGAAAATAGATAGTGCAAATATACCAAGCTTGGATGGTCACGAAAATTTTGATCCCACCATCTCTTTCCACTTCCATTGATAATTCCTATGCCAGTGAAGGAAAAACCTAAGTGCAATGCAGTGAATTCCATGAATTGGACCTGGTACAGTCCCTTACAGGCACTTGGTGCTGCATGTGTAATGATTTCACCCTTTAGCTATTATTGATGTCAAATTCAGGGAGTTCAATCATTACAGAAAATTTTAAGATTTTATTTTAGTGTGTTGATGAAAGAAGAATTTACAAGTACTTGAAATGTGATGGAAGGTTTTCATGGACCCTTGAAAACAAAATGATACACCAAAAACCTCCCTCTTGGACTATAACGGTAGGGTTGCTTTCAGTTTCATCACATGCTGCCTCCCATGTCTTAAGAAATTCCAGCCCATGAAAGTACATGGTTGATTTATTAACTGTATTGGCTATCACACTATATTTATATAAAGAAATAAATGGAAATATTTTTACCCAGGAAGAATCATTGGTTCCACCCATGATTAATAATTGGTAGTTTGTTGAATGCCTAAGGAAATCCAAGAAGAGGAATATGACATCTCATGAAAGTCCATCTACTAAAGTTGATAAGGGGAAGAAGACCCAATTTCCTTTGTGTAACAAGTGTGGAAAGAGGCACCAAGGGAAATGTCACAAAGGTACTAGGAGATGTTTTAAGTGTGGAAAGGAAGGGAACAAAGTATCAAATTTCCATGAAAGAATGTATAATGTGATGGATGGAAACAAAGTTCCATCTATGGAATCTTACATAGTTCTATGCTATAAATGTGGAGAAGTCAAACATTACCCAAGATAATACTCTATTCCAAGTGCTGAGAAGCATGATGAGCATAAAAAATATCCATGATCAAGGGAGCATAGTAAGTCCTATGCTAATATGGACAGTGATGAATGAATCACAAATAACCACTACTTCAAAGTACTGTATATAGTAATGTATTTCAATTCATGTCCTATTAGTATATCTTTTATTTTTTCCAAGAATATTGAGTCCCTAATAGAAATGATATTAAATCATTAGGGAAAAACTTCTATAAGTTTTGTATCACATGTTGAAGTTTATGTTGAAATTCTTCTTGAAAATTTTATAAGTCTCCCTTTGATAGAATTTGAGGCAAAAAGACAAAGTAGTTGGTTACGCCTCAAGGTAGTTGAAAATTAATGAGAAAAACTATCCCACGCAGGACTTGTAGTTGGCGGCAGTCATCATTGCGTTAAAAATCAGGCAACATTATCTCTTTGGGGAGAAGTGTGAGATATATACGGATCACAAAAGCCTCTAGTAGATATTCACACAGAAAGATCTGAACATGCTCTAATGAAGATGGTTAAATCTGATCAAATACTATGAATTCTCAATCCATTACCACCTTGGTAAAGTGAACAAGGTGGCAGATGATATAAGTAGATAAGACCCAATGATTCTATCATTGATGAGAATTGAAAAGGATCAAATCTTCTTAGATTTGATGAAGATGGACATGGGAATCATAAAGAAGGGAACATCATAAATTCTTTAACAAATGAATTATCAACCATCTCTTTTAGAAAGGTTAAAGGATGCTCAAAAGGATGATGTGGGAATTCAAAATAAAGTGGAGACTATCAGAAAAGGGAAATACTCCAAGTTTAATGTTAATGAATAAGGAATTATGAGATTTGGGTCAAGACTATATGTTCCATCAAATATTGAGTTAAATAAAGAACTTTTAGATGATGCATATAGTTCAAATTTATCTATTCACCCAGAAAACACAAAGATGTATCGAGATATATGAGATAATTATTGGCGGGAAAACATGAAGAAGGAGATTGCTGAGTATAAATCAAAGTTCTTGGTATGTCAGCAAGTGATGGATGAGAGGAAGAATTATAAGGGGATGATGCAACCATTACCCCTACCAAGAGGGAAATGAGAGAACATCAACATGGTCTATGTCATCAGAATTTCTAAGAAATTAAAAGGAAACAATGCTATCTGGGTTGTTGTGGATCGTCTTAGAAAGACTACACAATTCATTACAATTAGAGAGGATTTCTCATTGGATAAACTGGCACAGATATAAATCAATTTTTCATATATATCAATCCAAATTTTATTAATATATATATAAATAATTTATAAAATGGAAGTAGTTAATTGAAAATATAACCTGAAGTATACCACTATAAAGACCCATTAAATCAGAAACAATAATTCCATTTGCTATAATCAATGATTCAAAATGTGTTCTATTAACTGCATGTTGATCTTTCTCAAAAAATATATCAAAACCGTGTTATTTTTTAATTAAAAATAAAATGTATCAAATTAGACACTATGGCAGAAAATATTCACTTATAGTAGAAAAAAATTAGTAATTTAATGTACTATATTTTCGTCAACTATAATTCTTTGAATTCTAGAAAAAAACCTTTGATACCATGCCATCTAAATTTCTACATCAAAAGAACAAATCATAAGTTTAAATCAGGAAATTTAGTAAAGAATAATTATCCCAGTATTTAGTTTTTATTACCAAGTTAATATTAGTAGTGAAAATATATTTAAAGAATAAAAATCCAACAAGGAAAAAGTTATTTGTTTTCTTAACTGTAATTAACTATCTATGCATTAAAATTACAATTAAAATATGGATCCTTTATAAAAAATAGGAGATCACCTTTTAGGGGATCCCATTATAGAATATTCATTGATTCTTGTGTCATATAAAATTGTATTTGAATGTACATTGTGTTAGTGGATATGCATAATCCAGAATAAAATCCTACATAAAATGTAACAGATGGTCCCTTCTTAGTACCATCCCATATAATTACATAGACCTGAACTAATAATTACACATCAATATTCAATAGATATATCTATTTTTATAAAACTAGTAGTAAAAAAATTAATATACACTATTTATATGATAAATAATTCTATGCCTTGAGTCCTATCAACAATCACAAGAAACATGATTCTTACGTGGATGTTTAGCCATTCTCAATTGAAATTACATAATTATTTTGACTGGGGTCTACATAAAAGAGTAAAACCTCTAAATAAAATTCAGATGGATGCAAAATCTATCCATGCTTAACAATATATATGAAAATTTTATCTATCTAAAATTATATAGAGTCATTAAATACCCATATGAAAGTAAAATCAAGAAACAATATCATAAACATTTAATATAACAAATGGAATCATTGTTGGTATTCTGTCTCATCCAGAGTAAAGGAATAGAATATGGTTAGAGAAAATTAGTTACCTTTGTCTCACCTAATGATGGAAAGTAGATACACAAAGGTGGGAGAAACAAGGACATGTTAGGATTTGGGAGGTATTATGAGTGATGATGGAGTTTTGAGGTGGTAGATGTCGAGAAGGATGATGATGATAGAGGTGAACCTAGAATGTGGGGACATGCAGTAGATCATAGTTATGGGGGAAGGTGGTGGGTAAATGTGAGTAAGGGATGAACAAAATAAGAAATGGATGAATGTAATATAAATAAGGGTAGATAAATATGAATGAAATGGGTGAAACAATGAAAATAACCAGAATATCCTCAAAATGGTTGGTGATGAACAATGAGTTGGAAATTTGATACATATGAATGGGGGGGGATTTAGGGTTTTTAGTGTGCGATAGAGGTTATGTGAATATATATACGAAGTCATGGGGTATTACGAGCAAGGTGAAATTGATTAAATAAAATTTATCATGACATAATTTACATAAAAAATTATTGGGAAAAAACTAATAACCATGATGTTTATCAAATTTATATTATGTGAATATATATTTATATATAATGAACACTGGTTTAAATTTAACTATGATTTATTTAAAAACTAAATTAAAAATATTAAGAATTTTTTTTTTGAAAAATGGATTTCATTTTTGAATTATACACATAGAAAAATGGTAGGGGTAAATTTTTGGGATTTTTCTAAAATACTTGAATTTTACATGAATAGTAAAAATACAGTTTTGAGTTTTCGGTATATTTGATGACATAATATTGATGTAACAATTAATAAAAATTTATCGTCTACTTTTGTACAGTAAAATAAGATATTAGGTGTCCCAGGTGTCTAATACCAAGGCCAAATACCACGTGCAAGCCCATGGTTTTACAAAAACCACTAATGAGGTGTCTTTTTAAATCAATAAAAAATTCTCTCTCTCAAGGAGTCCTCCCAAGGTGTCCTTAAGCCCCCAATTTACCAGCCTTCAAGTTCTAAGTGTTACTCTACAAGGTAAGAGAATCCTTCACCCTCCACTTTTAGTCGACACTTCTTTTATGTTATCTATTTAAATTTCCTTTATCATATTTTGGGGTTTGATTTTATGTATTCATATTAATGTAATTTTTATTTACATATGCTGAGATACCATTTTTCTATCATCATTTCATTTTATGAAATTTTAAGCGACGCTGTTAGACTGTCGAATTTTAATAAGGGATCTCTCAATTTTTCTTTTATTTTCAAGTTCACATATTTTATTTTCCTCTCCTCACCTCCTCTGTCTAAATGACCATGATAACTCTAGTATAATCTATATAATTTAATTATATGAATGGAAAAACCATCATAAATATCCCCCCTCCCTCTCTTTCCCTTTTATTTTATAAATTAAATCAACGTCCATGAGGTTCCAATTTATAGCCTTCGTGGACGATGGAGTTTCATTCTTAAATTTCTCCTTAATTACTTATCATGAAACCATTTTATGGTTGAACTAGAATATAATATATGTATTATAACCAAATTAATATTCAGGAACCAGTATATGTATATATTATTAAATCATAATACCAAACGAGTTCCTAATAATCAAAATACCGCTTAAATAATCTAAGTGAATATCATTAATAATTCATCTAATGATTCATCATATTTCCATGTAACCAAATGATATAAATGACCATTAACACTTATGTATGTTCATAAATAATATGTAATTTTAATTCTGGAGATTTACATCAATTCCACATGAACTCCATTACTTAAAAACAAGAGAATCGATAATGAAAATCAAGAAAACGAACACTCCGGAACGACGAAATTTGATATAATAACATATCAATAAGAACATAAATGAACTAAAAAAATTATTATAAACTAAATAAATGTCTATTATTTTTTTAAATAATTTATTAATAATTCTAATTTCATATTCTAGGATCTTAAGTTCAAGAGCGTAACACGTTCAGACTTAAGGTAAGGGGTTTTCCACCCGAACTTCCATTTTCATTAGGGTTACTTTTTTTGTCTAATTACCCCAATGAAAATCTTGCGTATTATTTTGTACTCCTAAAATATTCTGTGTGTGGGTTATATATATGTTTAAGGAACAGAATATTTCCTTATTTTATGGATGGTTACATGTTTTAAAAGGAACTTACAAAATTGTTTTCGAAATACAAGCCTGATCCAAGGGAATTTCTCTAATTCTTACCATTTTTCAAGGGCACTATATAATATATTTTTGTAAACCATTATCTTTATAAAATAAATAATTTTATTATGAAAAACTATAATGATACAATTCTGATTTAATACAAATATTTTTTCAAAATAACTCTTCTTTTCAAATTAAAAGTGTATTTATCTCAAGATTTACTCGAAGATTTTATAAGAGTATCTTCATCTATTTCAACACTCTTTTTGATTATTATGTATTATTGGGATTATTATTCCATGTTATCATATACCATATTTAATTTAATGGATTATTATTATTTTTTCTACGAATGTGATATCTTAAAACCATTCACCAATTTACTCTGAATGGTTAGTGTTTATGCTTAATGTTTGAGGAAAGTTATTTGCATTTCATATATTAATTTAAACATGAATTTATATGTTGTTTATATTTATCTCCATTCATATGAGAAATTCATTGGACATAGTAAGTTTCAGTTGGGGCCCTCTATATCTCCTTGGTGCATCAGTAGGTTTTATGATACAAAATACAGTCTTGGAACAAGGTTTTAACAAAATGATTATTTATGGTCTTGGTAAGTGGCCTTGATAGTGTGGTTATATTGTCCCACATTATGCATTACCTAATTATGAAAATATTATTGATGGTTCATGTGGTTATTATACTTGTATAATACCCATGATTATGTTATGTTATGAAAATATTTACTCAACTCATATTTCTGCCATATTATGTTCAAGTTTATTTTTAAAGGAATGCGTTTTCAATTATTCACCATATCTAATTTTAATGTTATATTCCACTGTATTTCTTACCCTTACTGATAATTTGAGCTCACCCCTTTCTTATGTTTCAATTTTTCAGGATATGAATAATTTTTTTATGAATGACATGCTGAAATAACCTAGGAGTTATTGAAGTGTCTAAGGGGTTTTTATGCTCTATTTATTTTCAAGTTGTAATGTTGAACTTATGTATGTTTCTTGTATCCAATAATACTAAAATACTCGGTCCATAGATTATTATTCCTTGTTTGTATTCCAATTTAATAAAATAATGCATCGGCTCCGGGCAACTGGGGTCTGGTCCTTACAATTAACATCTAAATAGAGTGACCAATCAGAAATAAAGATGCATGAATATTTAAAAGTATGTATTACAACTTTCCTTTGATGATCCACTGCACAAATCTATATAAATTACAATTTATTTTTGAACCACACTTTGATCCATATATATGTGATGGAAAATGTATGATGCATTTCCTTGGATTTTCTAAATCACACAAATTAGGTTTTCCATGTGATGATGGTTTGAAAATTTTTCTCCTAAAATGGATCAAATTCACAAATAAAAGGAATATAAAATTCTTGACTGGGCTATGACTAATACAATGATGAATATCAATAGGAACAACTAAGATTTATTCTATAACCTTCTATGGGGAATTATGAGCATCATTCATCTAATTGCCGAAACTATCTACCCCAGAACAAAAATAACCATAGTGCATTTTTAATATATAAGAAACAAACAAACTCGTAGGAATTGGTGTAAACTTCTGTATGATGTATTATTTTTGGATTATATAAAAAGATAATAAAAAAATATTAGAATACATTTCAATGGAGGTTGAAGATCCATCATTATATAAAAAATGGGAACACTATTTCTTTGATTATTCTAGAATTGGATTCCATATACCCTACTTGTTTAGTGAAAAATAATAGTAATAATAAAATATGCAATTCCTTATAAAATCGATGGTTTAAAAATTAAACAATCTATAGAAAAATATTTAGGAAAAACATATATTAATGTATGATAAATAAAAATATATTATAATATGTATTGAGGTAAGAGATATAACTCTCATGTTTTGGAAGAGTGTTCCTAGAAGTTATAATATCTCACTGGTTACAACATTATATCAGTATATTTGAATAAAATTTATAAATTTTGTACTTAATGTATGGGATACAAAAATATTTAATAAGTTAGAATGAGGTAAGAGATATAACACTCATATCCTAGAAGCATATTCATAAATGATTGATAATCTCACTAGATATCATATAAAATCTCTAACTATGAATATATTGATTCTAAGTAACTCCAATATACAAGAGAAAAATAAGAATAGTCATGTCACAAATATTGAGTATCACCCCAAATTTTTATGTTAACTCAAACCATAAATGAAATTTCAAAAAGGTACTTAATTAAAAACAACCCTAAGTAAAAAAGTAATAATATTGAATAAATAAATCAAATTAATTTTCGATTTTATTTTTATCCATCTTGCACTGACATAAAAAAAACTGATTTTTAATTATTTTTCATTTTATCCAAGTAATATTTGTAACATTTTAACTCATTCAAGGAAAAAACTCACATATGTTAAATATAGATACATTCATGGTATATTAAATCAATTTTTATTATACATAAATCAAAATAGTTTTAATATATATATATAAATAAATTAGAAAATGGAAGTTGTTAATTGAAAATATAAGCTGAAGTATATCACTATAACGACCCATTAAATTGGAAACAATAATTCCATTTTATATACTCAATGATTCAAAATGTGTTATATTAACTACATGTTAATATTTCTGAAAAAATATATCAAAACCATGTTATTTGTTAATGGCATATAAATTGTATCAAATTGGACACTATGGGACAAAATATGCACTTAGTGTAGAAAAACATCAGTAATTAAAAGTACTAGATTATCATCAACTGAAATTATTTGAATTTTAGAAAAAAACCTTTGATCTCATGCCATCAAAATTTGTACATAAAAAGAAAAAATCATAAGTTTAAATCAGGTGATGCAGTAATGATTAATAAGCCCAGTATTTAGTTTTTATTACCAAGTTAATAAAATCGGTGACAATATATTTAAAGAATAAAAATCAAACAAGAAAAAAGTTATTAGTTTTCTTAATTGTAATTAGATTTCTATGAATTAAAATTAAAATTAAATTATGGATCCTTTATAAAAAAGATGGGATCACCTTTTGGGGGATCCAATTATATAATATTCATTAATGCTTCTGTCATATACAATTTTATTTGAATGTACATTGTGTTAGGGGATATGCATAATCCAAAATAAAATCCTACATTAAATGTAACAGATGGTCCCTTATTAGTACCATCCCATCTAATTACATAGACCTGAACTAATAATTACACATCAATATTCAGGAAATATATATATTTTTATAAAACTAGTAGTAAAAAAATTCATATACACTATTTCTATGATAAATAATTCTACGCCTTGAATCCTATCAAAAATCACATGAAACATGATTCTTACATGGATGTATATCAATCCTCAATTGAAATTGCATAATTATTTTGACAGTGGTCTACATAAAAGAGTAAAACCTCTAAATCAACTTTAGCTGAACGCAAACCCTATCCACGATTAACAACATCTATGAAAATTTTATCAATCTAAAATTAAATAGAGTCATTAAATACCCATATAAAAGTTAAATCAAGAAACAATATCATAAAAATTTAATATAAAAAATGGAATCATAGTTGGTATTTTGTCTCATCCAGAGTAGAGGAAGATAATGTGGGTACAGAAAAGTAGCTACCTTTGTCTCACTTAATGATGGAAAGTAGACACAAAAAGGTGGGATGCACAAGTACAAGTTAGGATTTGGGAGGTATTATTAGTGATGATGGAGTTTTAAGGTGGTAGATGTCAGGAAGGATGATGATGATAGAGGTGAACCTAGAATGTGGGGACATTCAATATATCAAAGTTGTGGGGGAAGGCGGTTGAGAAATGTCAATGAGGGATGAAAAAAACAAGAAATGGATGAATGTAATATAAATAAGGGTAGATAAATATGAATGAAATGGGTGAAACAATGAAAATAACTAGTATATCCTCAAATGGGTGGTGATGAACAATGGGTCAGAAATTTGATACATATGAATGGGAGGGATTTATGGTTTTTAGTGTGCGATAGAGGGTATACGAATGGATATATGAAGGCATGGGGTATTAAGAGAAAGGTGAAATTGATTTGGTAAAAATTTTCTTGACATAATTTATATAAAAAATTATTAGGAAGAAACTAATAACCATGACGTTTATCAAATTTTAATTATGTGAATATATATTTATATATAATGAACAATGGTTTAAATTTATATTAAAAGTTATATTATGAGTATAAAACAAAAGTGTTTGGGTGTGTGTGTATTCTTTCCATTAAATATTATTAAAATTTATATATTTTAATCAATCATATAATAATATATTTTTATATAAAAAATTATATATTAGAAATAAGTATTAATTAAAAATTTCATTATTAGATATTAATCCATAATTTAAATTATTAATATTTTAATTAATCATATATTTATATACGATTATAATAAAAAATTATATTATTTTATATGTTTGGTAAAATATATGATATTATTGAATAATTTATTACAATTTATTTTTATAATGGTAAAACATTTATGGAAAATGATGAATAATAATAACATATTTGTTTATTGGTAAAACATTTTTTTAATATAAAAATTTTTTAGTGTTAGTAAAATATTTGTTGGGAAAAAAAATTTGTTACCTATGATTAATATGGAAAAAATTTATTATCTGTTGGAATTAATAATTTTTACTAATAGATATATTATATGTGATTAATTATCTTTTGGTACAAATCAGTTTTTTTACAGTGACCCACTCTTACCAATGCATATTTTTTTCCTTTTTTTTATATTTTTCATGTTATAAGTATGATTTGTTATATGATATTATTTCCCTATATAAATTTAAAACTTTTACTACATTTTGATCAAGTTTTAATTTCCATTTCAATATTGAAAAAATATTTTATTATTTGTTCCAATTTGATCATAGGTTTTTCGTATTTATACCAAATAAGGTGTGATTTTAGAATGTTATTGAATATTAATGAAATTAATTCTTTCATATTTTCAATAAATGGACCCATTTTCTCCTCAAAATCCTCTTGGTAGGGATTATATTTTCATAGAAACTACATCAATTGGTGAGTCACATTGTTCATGAATTTATATGGTTTCATTCCTTTGTTACTTTTATGTCATTTAAGTTTATTCCAATTAGTTTTTTTAATTTTAAAGTATAAGAAACTTCCTCTCACACTAATTATTACTTATTTGAAAAAAATTTCATTTGGGAACTACTTTCCACCAGCTAAATGATGATTCAAATTCAAACTTAGAGGAGTTGCCTCAATGCATTATCATTCAATCAATGTGCTTATGTGATGTATTATGTGGATTCCACATTCATAGGTTAACTTAAACTTTATAATGGATGAGGATGTATGTCATCAGAGTGAGGTTTGGTGGTTTAAGCACTTGACATGTAGTTGGTCGACCGATTCAAGACTCATTATTAATAAACAACAATAATGTGATCCCCTTTTTAACCCATAATTACTCTCAATGGTATCAAAGACAACATTACATCAATATATTATGGGATTAATATAGTTTCATCCATTTTCTTCCCCCTTCATAATAATGTAATCTTGTATTATTTTATTTATTACTTACTTTCAATAAAAAAATTCTTTAAAATACAATAAATGTAAGAACAATTGTTTTATAAACCTAAAAAATATATTTTATAAATATTTAATTTTTATTTTAAAAATATTAATTTACTAATAATACAAATATTATTAAATATTATTTTATAAATATTATATATATTATGAAAAGTTAATCTATAAATATTATAAATTTTGTTATACATATTTAATTTTATACATACAAAATTATTATAATATAGTTTTGTTTATGTTTTTATTTAATTACATCTTCATCAAATAAATACATTTATTATGTTTTATATAAGTATTATTATGTGAATAATATTTATTTAAATATATTTAATAATATTTAATAATATTTCATATATATTTATTTTCATTGTATAAAAATATTTGAATTATTTTTTATAAATGTTTTATAAATATATTTCTTTACCAATTTTAATTATTGTAATTATATAATTTTACTTTTTTATATCATCATCATTATAAATTTTTTTAAATATAAAACTTTTATTGTTTATAATTACTCATATTTCATTATATAAATTTTATGAAAACATTTCCCCAAAAATATTTTATATAATAAAATTTATCCATAAAAAATATAAAAAAAAATTAAACTAAACCTGATATATCATATAATAATAAATTTACATTAGACCAATATTAATAAATATAAAACTAAAAAGAAATATAGATTATCAAAGGAGAGAATAATAAGAGATTAGATTAAAATAAATTGGTGAAGTTCGAATGAGAGATGTGGTTGGGGGAACTATAGATTATTTGAGAAATGAAAGATGATTATAAGGAAGGAGTCGATGCGTCAATTGAGGTGAAGGGGTTGTGACTTATATATTATGTTTATGTCATCACTAATGTGTCATTTCTAAAAGTAGAGTTTCATGTACTATAAGGAAACATTAAGTGTATCCCAAGGAGGTGTGTCAATAATGAGTCGGATAAAAAATGAATCGTTGGACATATAGTCTTGAGAGATTGTTTGTGACACCTTACTGGAGTTTTGGACAAACTACCTGGGTGTTCACGTGGTATTTTCTCATGTTTTTTAAGAGGTATTTTTATAGGTTTAATTCATGTATACATGACAAAGTTTGGAGTCCAAGGAAATTTATAATGAATATATTAAATCATTGCCTCGGGTTTTTACCACATATTATTTTTTTGGTTCCCAATATCAAATTTTACTTTTTAGTACAATGTTTTTTTATTCGCTTTTTGTTTTGTTATTTTAATTAAATTATCATGATCTTGATTACACTATAATAACCATAATTTCAACATCAAATATCCTAGCACCACTACTCTGAATACACCCCAATGGTAAAAATGACACAAGAAATTAAATTTTGAAATATGTTTCTAATTTTATTTTCCTTTTTCTTTCACAACCTTAAAGTGTCAAAAATGACCTAATATATTAATTTTTTAATCATTGAATAAATTAAAAATACCAATAACTTTTCTTTACTTTTAAAGGTATACGCGTAAATCTAAATTAAAAATTTGTATAAAAAGAATCCTCTATTGCCTTTGGATTTTTGTAGCGTAATTGGCATGAAAATCCATTCACTAAATTTTTGATTGATAAAAAAGTACAAGGATCACAGTGAAATTAATATACATAATTCTTCAAATATTATTATTTATTTCTTTCTTTCCTTGATGTTGGATCCATCTTTGTCATAAAAAATTAAACATGAATTCTTTAAATCAATTTCCAAGGCAACTAAGGCTTGGATGAACAGAACGAGTGGTGATTCCATAAGCGCTAGAACAATCAGTGGTGAGTCCTTGTCTGGTGATGTTGGGAGTGAGTTGGATTGAGTCCAACACTATCCCAGTGCATGGTACAGCTCTGCTGCAATTCAATGTAATTGATGTTGGAGTGCTTGATGTCCCCACCACACCCTTGAAGGTTACATCCTGAATGTGAACACTGGTTTTCTAGAAAATGTTAACAAAGAAACAATGTAAGTAACATTATATGATGTGTGGAATTTTTTTGGGAGAGTATATTTTTTTTAATTGCGGTAATTTCGGTGCATGTTTGTGAATGGCATAAAATGTTTGCCCAATGTAAGTACGCCTAAAAGATTTCATAAAGGATGACAGACATTAAGAGATGAGTGTTTTTTTGAAAGAAGAAAAATAAAACAGTATACTATTTCAAAACAAACACTTATATCCCAGTAATTTTAATCGATGATTATTGGGTTTTGGACAGAGTTGAATTTGATATTTTCAAATGTGACACCTTTTACCGTTCCCATTCCAACCTGCAAATATCCATAAAAATTGATTTAAAACGAAGGTGAATTAATTGTGTCGATTCAATAGATGTTAAGGATAAAGGATAGCCTATGTACCTGCCAAGTCTTGATTCGTGCTCTATTGGTAGTACCAGTGAATGTAACATCGTTAACATTTATGTCATGCACATTCACAACATTCCCATCTTTACCTAAGCTCCCGATACTACATTTGTACAAATGTTGAATGTTAATATTTATTTTGAAATAATCAATGTAATCAAATATACATACCTTATTCCATGGCCCAGACCACATTATACATGCTTGATAATCACATCTGAAGTGAAATAATCAATAAAGACACAATAATCCCTTGGAATATTAATTGAGTCATTTTTTGGTTAGATATAAGTGGATCTGGAAAAAAACACAACTTCGAAGAGGGTAAATGTCAGTTTTTTGGGAGGTGTTATGGAGGTGTGGGGTGGGGATAGAGATGATTACCACATGAAAATTGGGAATCAGTGATGGTGACATTCTAAACGCTTTGCATATGAATTCTATCAGTGTTGGGACTTCGCTCAGGTGATGATGTCTTGAAATTGTGAACATTCATAGAATTACACATCATCACTAGAACATGGGATTGTGGTGACTCCACAACATGAACATACTTTATGGTTAAGCCATTGATTGAAGTAAACCTAAGTGCCTGAATTTGATCCCCATGTCTCATCCAATATGATCATGTATACTTTTGAACCCTCTCATTACCAGAAGGTTAATATATTCGTAGAAATAGAAAAAAAATATCCCAGTGACTTATGGTCGGTGCTAATGTGGTGTATCCTACCTAATAAATAGAAACACAAAGAGAAGAAAATGAAATTAAGAGATATATATAAGGATTAACTGATATATGTAAATAGAAGGTGCAAACATACCAAGCTTGGATGGTCGCGAAAATTTTGATCCCACCATCCCTTTCCACTTCCATTGACAATGCCGGTGCCAGTGAAGGACAAACCTGAGGGCAATGTAGTGAATTCCATCCATCGGCCCTGGTCGAGTCCCTTCCAGGCGCTAGGTTCTGGGGGTGCAATGATTTCCCCCTTCAGCTGTTATTTTTGTCAAATTCATAGAGGTCAAGCATTATAGAAGGTTTTACAATTTCGATTTTAGTGGGTTGAGGGATGAAGGGTTTCCATGTACCCGAAAGGTGATGGAAGATTTGCATGGTCCCTTGAAAACAAAAGGATACACCAAAAACCTCCCTCGTGGAACTATAATGGTAGGGTTGCTTTCAGTTGCACCACATCCCGCCTCCCATGTCTTAAGAAATTCCTGTCCATGCAAGTATGAGGTCGATTTATCAACTGTATTTTCGATCACAATATATGGATATAAAGAAAAACAAGACAAGATTGTTGCTTTCAGTTACACCACATGCCACCTCCCATGTCTTAAAATGAATCCTATTTAGTCGCCATATTTCTGTAGCTTAACTAGCATCGACACCCTTTCACTGGATTTTCCGTACTTAAAAAATGTACAATTATCATAAACAAATTAATTTGCATAATTAATCAAATCTTATTATTTAGTTGTATCTTTCTTTGAGAATGGATTTACCACTATAAAAATCAAGGAAACATGAATAATTTAAATCAATTTTCAAGACAATTATTGCTTTGTTCAATAGAATGAGTGGTGATTCCCTCGGGGCTACTGTGATCAGTGGTGAGTCTTTCCATGTAGCCCGGGATCTAATAGATGATGACCCTTAAACCTATAGGAAATCATTAAATGACAAAGTCACAAAGATGTGGGTTTCTACCATGAATGAAGAAATGAATTCTTTAAATAAAAACCATACATGGATTATTCAAAAAAAACCATCCAATGCTAAAATAATTGGGTCCAAATGGATTTATAAAAGAAAAGATGAAAACACTGAGGGAGATAAAATAAAGTAAAAAATCAAGTTTAGTTTCTAAGGATTTCCTTTAGAGAGAAGGTATTGATTACTATGAAATATTTTCCCTTGTTGTTAGATTTATTCCATGAGGCTTTTTCTTGTCTTTTCGGCATATAATGTTCTACACATAGAACAAATGGATGTTAAAACCTCCTTTTTACATGGTGATTTAAAAGAAAAACTCTACATGAAACCTCATGATGGTTATTCTATGAAATATCAAATGAATCAAGGATGCCTACTGAATAAATCATCATATAGCCTGAAACAAACCTCTAGGGAGTGGTATATGAAATATTATTCATTTATGTTAGATAACCAATTTTTCAGGAGTGAATATGATACATGTGTTTATGTTAAATAAACAAAAATGGTATGATTTACCTTATGTTTTATATTGAGGACATGATTATCCTTTGTGAAAATATGAGTTTAATCATCGATGTAAAATCCCAACTAAGAGGCAGGTTTGAAATGAATGAATTATGTGCATCTAAGAAAATATTAGGTGTTGAAATCATTAGAGACGGACCAAATAAATTTCTTTACTTATCACAACATGATTATATTTTAATTATTTTAAGAGATATGTATTTTAATATCTCAAAACTGTTAATATACCTCTTGGAAAACACTTTAAAATTTATTTAACACAAGAACCTACTTCTGAGGATGATCCTAGATTAATGTCTAAAATTCTTTATGCTAAAATTGTCAGTTGTATTATGTACGCTATGATTTTCCCTAGACCTAACATTGCCTTTGCAATCCACACTCTTAGAAGATTTATGGCTTTACCTGTGAATCCAGATTAACACGCCCTTAAGTGTATTTTAAGATACCTCTCTTGTAGTTCAAATATTTATATATGTTATGGTAGAAACATGGATACATATGATATTATTTATATGTATGTTGATGCTGATTATGCGGGAAAGTTTTACACCCATAAGTCCTTAACTGGTTATGTGTTTAATACTTGCGATGGTACCATTTTCTGGAAATGAAATATGAAATATTTGGTTGTTATTTTAACCAAAAAATCTATGTACATTTACTTGACTGGAAGATATATAGATTAAAGGCATGTCTTCTGAAATCAATCCTTTTAATCCTGCAATTTTTCTTTACAAGGAAAAAGCTGTCTAATGTCAGTGAAAAGTTTTAGAAGCTCTTTTTTAAGTTTTACACAATAAAAAATTTCATATATTTATTATAGTCTAAACAATGAAAAGTATAATTCACTTCCAATACAGACACCAAAAACATTCCATAGATTCTGCATAGTCAAAGTGAAAAGTGTATAAAAATATATAAAAAATTTATAAACACTAGTAAAAACACATGTAATGTTAGTGAAATGTTTCAGAATACCTATTTGTAAGCGTTAAAAAATCAATAATGAACACTCCTACAAAAGTTACACAACATAAAAGTTCACTTTTAGTGAATCTTTTAGAATAATATTTCTTGTAGAAACAAGTATAATCTTATTGAAAAGTGCCAGATGCACTTTTTCTAACTTACATACAACATAACATCTCATATATAATTCATAGTCAAAGTAAAATATATTTTAAAAAATACATGTTTACATCAAAATAGGGTGACCAATAAGAAATAAATATTCATGTACATTGAAAAGTATGCATGTCGGCTTTCCATTAATGAGACACTACAAAACTCTATAGAACATTCCATTTCTTTGTGTACCACACTTTGATCCATATACATGTGATATACAATGTCTGATGCATTACCTAGTATTTTCTAAATCACATACATATTGTTTTTCCATGTGATAATGGTTTGAAATTTTTTCTCATAAAAGGGATAAAATTCACAAATAATAGGAATATCAAATTATTGACCCACATATGAAAAATAAAATGATGAATATTGAGAGGAACCACTAAGTGTTATTCTATATCCTGCTATGGGGAATCAGGAAAAGCATTCATCAAATTGTTGAGACTATCTATATTAATAAAAAAGAATAATAATGCATTTCTACTATATAAGAAACACACAAATTGGAATTAATTGATGTACACTAATTTATGATGTATTCTTTTTGGATTATATCAAAAGATACTGTGAATAAATAGGAAGCCATTTCAATAAAGGTGGAATATCCATCAATATAGGAAACAATGGAAACACTATTTCTTTGATGATCCTAGAATTGGATGCCATATACCCTACTAGTTTAGTGAAAAACAATAGTAATCATAAAAGTTATGAAATTCCTTATAAAATCAATGGTTTGGTCATTTAACAATATAGAGGATAATATTTAGAACAAAATATATTAAATTAAAGTATATAAAAATATATTATAAGATGTAATGAGGAAAGATATATACCTGGATTCTATTCATTTCTATATGGGCATATTTATTGGGCCACCATATCAGCCTGGTTTTCTTATTCTTGTGACTAGTGACTCATCAATCCTCCATGACTTTCTTGCTGGCCATTGATTAAACTCGCTGCCTGTTTGATATTCAATATCCATGTTTACTGATGATTCATTGTGCATGTTGGGTTTCTGTTTCAGCATAGTGGTGTGTCTTCTCTTGATTGGATGCACTGTTTGAGGATTTTGGGGGATTGATGACCCTGAAACCCTCGTCTCTTCGACATTCATTCCCTTCAGCTCATCCTCTCCCCTAGTTTTTCTCTTGTTCTTCCCACTATACTACAAATATTCTTTTTTACAGCAATAAGAAATGATTTTAACAGGAATAAAAAGGAGATGTTAATATCAGCACTTTTAAAGGGTTGGGGGGGTCCCCTTTATTAGTGCTAAAAAAACAATGATAAAGAGGGTCCTTTATCAGCATTAAAAAAAGCACTGATAAATGCCCCATCTGTTATAGTGTGCTATTTGTATAAGAGCACACTGCCACAACTTCCTCCAATATGTACACAAAATATATAATTTATTTGAAATAAATTTTACATAATGAATACAAAAAAACACTACTATATACATTTCAAACAATGTTTTTCATAATTATATTTATAATTACTATCCACAAACAATTTAAAACGTTAATGTTTCATTTTCCTTGGAATCCATGTTCCCCTCTAAAAAAGGCCCTCCCAAGGTATCCATTTCAAAACAAATGACCTCCACCCAAGAAAAATAATCCACCTATATAATAAAAGAAATCTTATGCTAGTAATATTATAAACAAATAAATTCAACATTAACATGAAAGAATACATTACAAAATGTAAAATTTAAATAAAAAGACACACTTAGAGTTATATCGATCGCCCCGTGCATTTTATTGAGGTGCGGTTGATTCCAACATGTCATAAATGAGGTAGGGATCATTGTTCTAAATTAGCAAAACAATTAAGATTCATTTTATCATTTTTGAGTATGTCAATTGTTCTTTTTAATGAAATTAATTTCAATTTTAAGTAAAGAAACATTTGAAGTAATTCCGGTCACACCGTGCGTGATATTGAGGTGAGGCTAATTTCTATACATCATAAAGGACTTATGGATCATTTTCATATTGTATCTATATAATCTGAATGTGTTCGATTAGTTTTTAGTATGTCAACTTTTTGTTTTACTAAAATATCATTTCAAACTGGAAACATGCACTTGGAGTCATACGGGTCACATCATGTGTCAGTTTGATGTGGGATTTCTTCCTAATGTCACAAATGACATATGAATTAATTTCCTAAATTATCAATACAATTAGAGTGCATTTTCTTTATTTTTAGTGAGTGACACACATTTTGACCTAAAATATCAATTTTAAACTAATAATGGGAACTTTGGGTCATTCTGGTCACACCATGCATCAGATTGAGGTACGGGTGATTCCTACACATCACAAATGACTCAGGGAATGTTTCACTAAAGTATCATAAAAATATGAATTAGTTTTCTCAGTTTTAAGTATGTTACATGTTCTTTTTGCTAAAATTGATGTCAATTTAAAATAAAAAGATGCACTAGGAGTCATACTGATCACACCGTGTGTCAAGTTGAGGTGATGTTGATTCTTAAACATCAAAAATGACTTATGGATAATTTTACCACTGTATTAAAACAATATAAATTCATTTTCTCAATTTTGAGTGGGTTAGTTTTTATTTTGACTAAAATTAAGGTTAATTTTAAATAAAAAGACAATCTTTGAGTCATATAAGTCACATTGTGTGTCATATTGAGGTGAATATGGTTAATACACATCTAAAATTACTTATCATAATTTTCCTGATGTTTCAAAACAATCAGAATGCATTTTCTCAGTTTTGAGTTGGTAATTTCTCATTTTTAATAAAATTGATGTTAATTTTAAATAAAAAGATGAACTTGGAGTCATACTGGTTACACCGTGCATCAAATTGAGGTGTGGATGATTCCTACATATTCCAAATGACTCATGGAAATTTTTCCTAAATTATCAAATTAATAAGAATGTGTTTTCTCCGTTTTCAGTACGTCACTTGTTCCTTTTGGTAAAATTAATGTCAATTTAAAATAAAAAGACACATTTGGAGTCATATTGGTCACATAGTGCATCATATTGAGGTATATTTGATTACTACATGTCAAAAATTACTTATATATCATTTTAATATTGTATGAAAATAATAAGAATGCATTTTCTTGGTTTTTATTAGGTTATTTGTCCTTTTTACTAAAATTGATGTCAATTTTAAATAAAAAAGATGCACTTGGAGTCATATGTTGGACACCGTGACTCATATTGAGGTTATTTTAATTCCTTCACATCCCAAATGACTCATTGAACCTTGAACTAAAGTATAAAAATAATCTGAATGTGTTTTCTCAGTTTTCAGTATGTCATTTTTCCCTTTGCTAAAATTGATGTCAATTTTAAATAAAAAGACGTACTTGAAGTAATACCGGTCACACCAGGTGTTATAATGAAGTGTTATTAATTCATACACATAAAAAATTACTTATAGATCGTTTTTCTAAATTACCAAAACAATTTGAATGAATTTTCTTAGTTTTGCGTAGGTTGTTTTTACATTTTACAAAAATTGATATCGATTTTAAATAAAAACTACACACTTGGAGTCATACCGATCACACCATGAATTATATTTATGTTTGGATAATACCTACATATACTAAATGACTCATGAACCGTTTAACTAAAGTATCAAAATAATATGAATGCATTTTCTTGGTTTTCAGTACACCACGTGTTCATTTTTACTAAATTTGATGTTAATTTTAAATAAAAAGACACACATGGACTCATACCAGTCACAACGTGCATCATACTAAGGTTATGATGATTCTTACGCATCTCAAATGACTGATGTATCATTTTAATAAACTATCAAAAAAATATTAATTCATTTTCTCAGTTTTGAGTAGGTCAATTGTCCTTTTTACTAAAATTGATGTAAATTTTAAATAAAAAAGAAGCACTTGGAGTTTTAATGATCACAGCATGCCTTAGATTAAGGTGAATCTAATTCATATACATCAAAAATGACTCATAAGTAATTTTAATAAAGTATAAAAATAATATAAATTCATTTTATTGGTTTTCAATGCGTCACTTCTTCCTTTTTACTAAAATTGATGTCAATTTAAAAAAAAGACGCACTTGGAGTCATACCACTCACACCATGCTTTGGATTGAGGTGAGTATAATTTATACATATCCCAAATGACTCATAGATCATATTTGTAAAATATAAAAACAATTTTAATGTGTTTTCTCAATTTTTAGTAGGTTAGTTTTCCTTTTTACTAAAATTGATGTAAATTTTAAATTAAAAAGACACATTTTGAGTCATACCCGTCACAAAATACCTTTAATTGAGGTGTGATTGATTTATACATGTACCAAATGACACATGACTTGTTTCCCTATAGTATCAAAATAGTAATAATGTGTTTTCATGGTTTTCAGTACGTCAATTGTTCATTTTCACTAAAATTGATGTCAATTTTAAATAAAAAGATGCACTTGGACTCATACCGATCACAATGTTCATCAGATTGAGGTGATAATAACATATCCAAATGACCCAAGGATAATTTTAATAATGTTCCAAAATAGTAAGAATTCATTTTCTCAGTTTTGAGTAGGTCAATTTCCATTTTTACTAAAATTGATGTAAATTTTAAATAAAAATGATGCACTTGGATTCATACTGATCAGAACATGACTTATATTGAGTTTCGACTGATTCCTACATGTCCCAAATGACTCATGGATCATTTACCTAAATTATAAAAACAATACGAATCTATTTTCTTGGTTTTCACTACATCACTTGGTCTCTTTTATAAAAATTGATGTCAATTTTAAATAAAAATATGCACTTGGAGTCCTACCCGTCACATTGTGCATTGGATTGAGGTGAGACTGATATCTACACATCCAAAATTAATCATGGATCATTTTAATAAAGTATAAAAAATAATATGAATGTGTTTTCACAATTTTCAGCACATCTCTTATCTTGTTTACTAAAAGGTCATTTTAAACTAGAAACACACACTATGACTCATACGAGTCACATCGTGTATCTATTTGACATGAGAATGATTTCTACATATCTCAAATAATTTATTAATTGATGTAATAAATTATTAAGATAATCCAAGTTCATTTTTTCAGTTTTTAGTGAGTGACAGCTTTTGAACTAAGATGTCTATTTTAAACAGATAACAAACACTTTGAGTCATACTTATCACACTATGCGTCAAATTGAGGTGTGAAAGATTCCTACACAACCTAAATGACATACGAATTGTTTTACTCAATTATAAATACAATATGAATGCATTTTTCATGTTTTGAATTTGTTAGTTGTCTGTTTTACTAAAATTGATGTCAATTTTAAATAAAAAGATGCACCTTGAGTCATACCCATCACACCGTGTGTCAAATTAATGTGCCACTAATTCATACACATCCCAAAGTCTCAAAAAAAACTAAATTCCAATGTTACCATGATTAATGTAAAGACCCGTAAATTTCAAGGAAATTTTTTTCTTAAATTCTTTGGGATTTTACGAGTACACAGTTTCTGACAGCGCCTGATTCCGAGGCCCGGTGTGCCCGGAATCAATTTCCGAAATTTAGCTCGGGTATATTCAGTGAAATAATGAGTGGGTTTTTCTAACTTTTGAACCGGTGCTCGGAATCAAAATCCAAGGGCACCGATGAAACCGCAGCGCCGTTAATTGCTTAAGAAGACCTTTTCGGGAGTTGCATTTTCTCGAGAAGAGTTGTTAAAAAAACGTGGATTAAGTATAAGGTGAAATATAATTGTGTTACAATTTTATTTTACATCTAAGTAGTTTAATCCCATGTGTGGGAGTTGGAGTGGGACCCACTTGATCCTAAACTCCTCTTGATAAGATATTAGTGAGGTGGAGACCACATGAGCCCCACCCCTTCAAATTCCCTAACTCCACTAAATATCCCTTTTTTTAAATGTTGTGGCTACCCATCTTCCACATTAATGTTGCCAACTTAACTTGGGGGTATTGGGTCGGGTTGGACTGGGCCAAAACCCCCTACTTCCGGACAGTTCTGTTCAAACGCCCATAACTTGGGCTACAGACCTCCGATCGATGCACCGTCAGTTGCGTTGGGATCATTGGATCGAGATAGTCGTTTTGATATATTACACTCAAGGTTTAGGAGAACTTTGGGTATGGCCGGGTTGGATCAAACATGAAACCAACCGGGCCCTCGGAGCAGAAACACATATAACTTGAGCTCCGGACGTCCGATTGATGTGTCGTCGACTTTGTTGGTTTTCTCTTAGTGAGACGGTTTTTTTGGATTACTCCTCTTGAGGTTTTGATGCAGGTAGAGTATGGTCAGGTTGGTTTTAGCTTAAAAACCAACCGGGCCCCTGGGACAGAAAAGCCAATATCTCTCAGACCGAGCGTCCGATTGACGCGCCGTCTGTCACATTGAGTTCTTTTTGATGAGACGGAACATTGTGATACATCAACTCTGTACTTCATGAAAGTTGATGTATCGACCCCTTGGCTCGTGGAGCGGACCCTCCTAGAATCGAACATGTTGTGTGCGGGAACACTAGAGCTTGCTACGACTGTGACAATGATGATGACTATACTTGGATCCTACGTGGGTTCAGCAGCGAGGAAAATTGTACTTGGATCCTCCGTGGGTTTGGCAGTGATGAAGACTGTACATAGATCCTACGTGGGTTTGGCAGCGATGGTTACTGTACTTGGATCCTATGTGGGTTCGACAGCGACGACATCTGTACTTGGATCCTATGTGGGTTCGGCAGAGGAGATGATTCAGAGGCTACCTCAATCATCTCCACCCCTCTTCGTGAATAGTATACCTGTGTGAGCTGAGTCTTGACTTTCAATCATTATCTTCGATATGATTGACTTGCTATCCTGTGTGGATTGAGTTGTGCTTTCCTGTGTGGATTGGGTTGTGTTTTCCTATGTGGATTGGGTTGTACGTTCCTGTGTGGACTGGGTTGAACTTGGGCTCATGAGTTGGAGCAGAACTGGAATTCATGACTTAGGTATATATATGGGCATATACCTAAGTAGAGTTGGTTGATACTTCGTGATTGTATCTTTCCTTTGTGGTTTATCCTTCATGGATTCTGAGAGACCTTCGGGGGTCTCGGGGTCCCTACTGAGTATCGTATACTCACCCCTGCATGGGTTATGCCCGCACTACGTTATGCAGTCGATGGACAGCGTTGATCGAGGTGGAGGCTCGTGGAGCAGGACAGTACCTGGAGGTGGATCACTGGACGGGATGTACAATTAGCGGACGGCTGGAGCTGAGGAGCTGAGGAGACTGTCTGTACCCACCCTTCAGGTGGGATTTCCAGAGGATGGCTTGAAGTTGCTGCTTTACTATTCTGCTGCGGTACTTTCTTTTCAGTTGTACTTTACTTTCAGTTGGGTTTGTATTCTGGCCCATTTACTTTCCAGCACTTACTTTTGTACTCATTTTACTTAGTGTTTACTTCATCTTGCATACTCTTTGGTGTTTGTTTACTTTATAAAGGCAATTCCTTCCCTTTTATCGGGATTTATGCCTTTGGTGCTAGTCGCCAGCCCCTGGCCTATAGAAGGCGTGCTTGGGGTAGTCACGACACAGGCCCCGAGGACGAGTCGTGACAAATTGGTATCAGAGGAGTCGGTTTTACCGCAGAACGCAGGACTCTGATAATTTCTTCTATGTGAAGCAATAGTGTTTAGGGTATTGAGTGTGGTTATCTGTCCAAGGAGTCCAATGTTGGTGCGGCGGCCGCTGTATCCATACACCAGGACCCTGACTTCTGATTGTCGACTCAATTCACGAAAACATTGATTGCATGTGTGTTTTAAAATTTTTCTTTGTGATTACTTTGTGTCAGCTCACCAGGTATACTGTATTGACCGTGGCGCACCTGTTTCTTTTCAGGATGGCCCCACGACGGCATCCAGCTAGGGTTCTGAGCGTTGTACGAGATGGCAGCTCACCGAGCGACGAGGCCTCGGTGCAGGGCCCCATTACAGCGGAGGCACCGGCGATACCTCTACCCGTTGAGCCACCGATGCCACCAGCTCCAGCAGTTGAGAGTGCACGTCGCCTTAATGTAGTTCACTAGTTTCAGCGTCAGAGACTGCCCAGGTTCCGCGGAGAGATGGACCCTCAGGCAGCCGAGGATTGGCTGGAGGCTGTTATATGAGTTTTCAGATTAGTAGGGACACCAGCTGACCTCATGGTGATCCTTGCGGTGAGTCTCCTGCATGCGGTAGTAGGTAGATGGTGGAGCCTGATGTTCCAGGTGCACGGCAAGAGATCTCTTCTTTGGAAGGACTTCGAGGGCCTCTTCCGCTTGGAGTTCGTTCCTACCACCCTCCGTGCGGTGCGCATCCAGGAGCTACTACAGCTGTGGCATGGCAACATGACAGTAGCCCAGTACTCGGCGAGATTTACCGATCTCTCACGCTACTCCACGGACATGTTACGAGACCCATTCTTCTAGGCCCGGACCTTCGTGCAGGGACTGAGGCATGAGATCAGGGCATCGATGATCTCCCTCAGTATTCCGACGTAGGAAGAAGTACTGGAGAGAGCCCTTCTTGTAGAGAGATTTCTTGATGAGCCTACACCAGCAGCGATACCTACCGTAGGGCGGCACGTAGCGGAGTCTTCTGTAGCTAGAAGTCGACGGATGTCAGATGGGTCCAAGCGGACCAGTCCATCAGGTGGAAGAACTCAGGATACTAGCTCGGAGGTGCGGGGAACACGTAGCAGAACCTGTCATACGAGAGGCAGACAGGGCTATGCATGCGGCGGGCAGGGCCACATGGATCATGACTGCCCGACCCACCATGCAGAGGAGTAGCAGACGGTTGAGGGACCACCCAGGCAGAGGTAGAGGTTTGACCGTGGTGGTCCGCAGGGAGTAGGTGGACGAGGTAGAGGATCTGGCCGAGCAGCGGGTGGTGGACAACGCTTTAAGGCTCTACCACCACCACCACCACCAGGAGGTCCACCCCGACCACAGGGAGCTGGCGGACAGAGGTAGGCTTAGCTTTAGGCAGCGGAGGCCTATGACCACGGCGCACCTGAGATGATTCAAGGTACCATCTGTGTCTACTCTACCCTTGCTGTAGTTCTTATAGACACAGGAGCGAGTCAATCTTTCATTGTCGCTGCCCTTGTTCGGAGCTCGGAGATTCCAACGGAGCCGTTGGCTCGATCCTTACGGCTAGAGACTCCTACGGGAGCAGACTTGACGATTACGCACTAGTTCTGAAAGTGTGAGCTTACTCTAGGAGGCGAGAGCTTTGGTAGGGATCTTCTTGTAGCGGCGTCGAGGCCTTATGACGTCATCTTGGGCATGGATTGATTATCTATGGTCCATGCTCAGATCGACTGTATTCGGCGCAAGGTGCGATGTGTTCGCACCAATGGGAGCAGGTTCACCTTCACCAGTGAGAAGGGAGACTTTGCAGCATAGGATAGACTCACATGGAGGAGAGGATAGCCGATCACTCATCAGTTGGATAGTCTCACCCTATGAGTAGTTGGCGTGCGATGTCCGATTTTTCCTGTTGTGGTGGATCAGTATGCGGACGTTTTTCCTGATCACGTTCCAGGACTACCTCCTCGTAGAGAGGTAGACTTCTATATTGACCTATACCCGGGGACAACCCCTATATCTACCCCAGTATATTGGATGGCTCCCGCTGATCTTCGAGAGCTACGGGTACCGCTGGAGGACTTGTAGGGCAAGGGATTCATTCGAACCAGTGTTTCACCCTAGGCTTCCCCGATATTGTTCGCCAAGAAGGCGGACGGGAGCTTGCGACTATGTATCAATTACCGTCGCCTGAACCAGGTGACCATGAAAAACAAGTATCCACTTCCAAGGATCGATGACCTCTTCGATCAACTCAAGGGAACACGATGGTTATTGAAGATAGACCCCAGGTTAGGCTATCATCAGCTCAGAGTTCGAGATGAAGATGTGAAAAGGACGGCCTTCAGGTGTCGTTATGGCCACTATGAGTTCTTGGTTATGCCTTTCGGCGTAAATAACACTCCAGAAGTGTTCATGAATCTCATGAATAGGATCTTCCAGCCATACCTCGATCGATTTGTTGTATTCTTCATTGACGACATATTGATTTACTCGACTACTGAGGAGGAGCACGCCTACCACTTGTGGGTTGTACTGGATACACTCTGAGAGCACCCGCTTTATGGTAAGATCTCGAAGTGTCAGTTCTAGATTCAAGAGTTACACTTCTTGGGATATGTCATCTCTGAGGCGGGAGTTGCAGTGGATCCTGTGAAGATCTAGGCAGTACTAGCTTGGGAGCCACCTAGGAGCGTGATGGAGGTGTGGAGTTTCCTGGGTCTGGTTGGGTACTATCGGAGATTTGTGCCAGACTTCTCCAGAGTTGCAGCGCCTCTTTAAACCTTGATGAAGAAGGGGAAACCCCTCGTGTGGTTAGATAGATGTCATCAGAGCTTCCAGGAGCTGAGGCAGAGATTGACCAGTGCGCCCATCTTGAGGATACTGGAGGAGGGTGTAGGGTACGTAGTTTATTACGATGCATCAGGGACCGGACTTGGGTGTGTCCTGATGCAAGAACGGGTAGTGATCGCCTATGGATCATGAAATTTTGGGCAAAATGAACATAACTACACTACCCATGATCTGGAGTTAGCAGCAGTGGTCTTCACTCTGAAGATGTGGTGGCACTATCTGATGGGCGAGCGCTTTACAGTCTATTCTGACCACCAGAGTCTCAGGTATATCTTCTCACAGAAGGACCTGAACCTAAGACAATGGCGATGGCTCAAGTTTCTCTAAGACTATGACTTTGAGATAGTCTATACTCCTAGGAAGCGGAACATAGTAGCTGATTCTCTTAGCAGGAGGTCAGGCATCCATATACTTGGAGAGGCGACGGAGCAGCTAGCCGCGTTGCAGATATCCTTTGTGGATAGAGATGGGGCAGTCTTTCTACAGTCCCTCATAGTCACTCCTCCACTACTTCAGTGGGTCAGAGAGGCACAACGTGGGGACATTGACTATGAGACGTGACGTGCACAGATATCATCAAGATATGCACCTGATGGATTCTCTGTAGGAGGAGAGCACGTCGTCCTTTTCAGAGGACGTACCATGGTACCAGCAACATTACAGGAGGAGGTGCTGAGAGAGTTTCACACTTCCCCTATAGCGGTACATCCTGGAGTAGCGAAGATGTACCAGGACCTCAGATGACAGCACTGGTGGCTGGGTATGAAGAAGGCTATGGCAGAGTTCGTTTCACGATGCCTTACCTGCCAACAGGTGAAGGCAGAGCACCAGGTACCAGTAGGCTTGGTACAACCTTTAGAGGCCCCGAAGTGGAGGTTGGACGGGATATATATGGATTTCGTGACTGGACTTCCATGTACTTCTAGAGGACACGACTCCATTTGGGTGATCGTCGACCGACTCACCAAGTCAGCCCACTTCTTACCCATCAGAGAGCTGGGCTTAGTGGAGAGCTTGGGACACCTCTACATTCAAGAGATCGTATGACTTCATGGTGTTCCATCATCTATCATCTCCGATCAAGATGCTCGCTTTACTTCCCGACTTTGGAAGGGGTTGCAGGAGGTATTCGGGACGCAGCTACGCCTGAGCACCGCTTTTCACCCTCAGACGGATGGTCAGACGGAGAGGACCATTCAGACTCTCGAGGACATGCTCCATGCATGTGTCCTCTACTTTGGTCACAAATGGGAGGATCACCTACCCTTAGTGGAGTTTTCATACAACAACAGATACCACTCCACCATCAGGATGGCACCATACGAGGCATTGTATGGCCGACCTTGCAGATCACCTCTGTGCTGGACAGACCCTGGGGAGTCAGCACTTGTGGGACCAGAGATGGTTTAGGCCATGACAGAGAAGGTCCAGGTCATCCAAGAGTAGATGAGGACAGCTCAGAGCCGACATAAGTTTTATGCTGACAGAAGGCGGAGACCACTAGAGTTCGAGGATGGTGACTATGTTTTCTTACGGGTCTCACCTAGAGGTGGATTATGGAGATTTTTCCGGGGCGACAAGTTATCTTCGCGCTTCATCGAACCATTTCAGGTTCTCAGCAGGATATGTGAGGTGGATTATCACCTGTCACTTCCACCTCAGTTGCACCGGGTGCACGACGTCTTCCACGTATCTCAGCTGAGGAGATACGTGCACGACCCGACACATATCATCGACCATGGGGAGCTGGATATTGATGATGGGGAGACTTTTGTGGAGGTCTTGGTGGAGATCGAGGATCGATAGGAGCGGGTCCTACATGGACGGTCGATTCCTCTAGTGCGCATCAGGTGGCAGCACGGGAACCTCCCAGAGAGCAATTGGGAGCGGGAGACTCAGATGTGTGCACATTACCCTCATTTGTTTCCCTAGTTTGTGATGTATCTTTATGGGGACGTAAAGCCCTGAGGTGGGAGTAATGTAAAAACCTGTAAATTTCAAGGGAAATTTTTTCTTAAATTCTTTGGGATTTTACGAGTACGCAGTTTTTGACGACGCCTGATTCCGAGGCCTGGTGTGCCCGGAATCAATTTCCGAAGTTTAGCTCGGGTACGTTCAGTGAACGAACGAGCAAGTTTTTTCTAACTTTTGAACTGGTGCTCAGAATTGAAATATGAGGGCACCGATGAAACCGCAGTGTCAGTAATTGCTTAAAAAGACCTTTTCGGGAGTTACGTTTTCTCGATAAGAGTTGTTAAAAAATGTGGATTAAGTGTAAGGTGAAATATAATTGTGTTACAATTTTATTTCACATCTAAGTAGTTTAATCCCATGTGTGGGAGTTGGAGTGGGACCCACTTGATCCTAAACTCCTCTTTATAGGGTATTAGTGAGGTGGAGCCCACACAAGACCCACCCCTTCAAATTCCATAACTCCTCTAAACCTCCCATGTTTTAAATGTTGTGGTTACCCCTCTTCCACATTAATGTTGCCAACTTAACACTCCATTAATTTTGAAAACTCAAGATTAATTAAGTGAGTTTAAGTTTTTAAAGTTTTGAATTGTTGGCATAAGTAAATAAAATAAGGCAAAGCATTATTTTATTTTTGGTTTTGGTTTTTGCTGTGCGAAGAAAAGGAGAGAGCTCTTGTGTTGTTCTTTTGAAGAGCTTCAACCTCCCATGAGGAACAACACTCTTCGTTGAAGAACGCCGTCACCGCAAGAAGAGAACAACATGCATTTCCTTCTCCTCTCCAATGCTGGTGTGTGACACCATCCCCTCCTTGGGCGCATGCCAACGCCGTCATCGAAACCACCCCCGCGATGCTAGCTTCTGCGAATTTCTTTGAGGTAGGGGTTTTTTCGTCGTTCAAGTTTTATTTTGACGTTCTCCATTATTTATTGACCGCATGTTATGAATTTTACGGGAGGAGGTCAGACTGCACAAACATGGCCGACCCTCCTCCCCTTTTTGTTGTTGATCTTCGTTGTGGTTTGGAGCGGAGGCGACGCAGTGATGTTGCACCGTGCGGAAATGAGAGAACTGTGGCCGGAGCGGGCCACGGAGGAGGAACGAGGCGCTGTCGCGCCACGCCGGTGAAGCTGAAGGAGGCCACGACCAAGAGCGGGCCGCGACGGAGGGGCGCGGCGCCATCGCGCCATGCCGGAGCACCAAGTAGGGCCGCGGCCAGGTTGGGTCGTGGCGGAGGGGCGCGGTGCCGTCGCGCCGCGCCGGACGGGCAAGAGCGGCAGCCTTTGGCCATGACGGTTCCACAAGGGGGTGGCCGGACTCAGCCGTCCGCTGACACATCAAGAGGCGGGACCCGCATGGGGTCCTGCGGCGGCTCACCGGCCGACCATCACGACCGGACGAACTCAAAAAGTCTGAGGGTTGTAACCCCTGGCAGCTAGAAAGGTCGTGCCCCACAAAAAGGGTCCACCTTTTCAAAGAAAGGGGGGCTGTGCCCCCCCCCCCCTTCCGCGTCCGCCCGCGCTGGGTCGGACCGCCCGCGCCGTGCCGGACCGCCCACACTGAGCAGGACCCCCGCGCCGGGCCGGGCCGTGCCAGTCGAGATGTACCCGGGTCGGGTCAACCCGGTTCGGGCCGACCCAGGGGGTATTGGGCCGGGTCGGACCGGGGCCAAACCCCCTACTTCCGGACAGTTCTGTTAAAACGCCCATAACATGGGCTAATGACCTCCGATCGACGCACCATCAGTTGCATTGGGATCCTTGGATCGAGACTGCCGTTTTGGTATATTACACTCAAGGTTTCAGGGAACTTTGTATATGTCCGGGTTGGATCAAACACAAAACCAATCGGGCTCTCGGAGCAGAAACGCTTATAACTTGAGCTACGGACGTCCGATTGATGTACCGTCGACTTTGTTGGTTTTCTATTAGTGAGACAGTTCTTTTGGATTACTCCGCTTGAAGTTTGGACGCAGCTGGAGTACGCTTGGGTTGGTTTTATCTTAAAAACCAACCGGGCCATTGGGACGGAAAAGCCAATATCTCTCAGACCAAGCGTCCGATTGACGCGTCGTCTGTCGTGTTGAGTTTCTTTTGATGAGACAGAACTTTGTGATACATCAACCCTGGACTTCGTGACAGTTGATGTATCGACCCCTTGGCTCGTGGAGTGGACCCTCTCAGAATCGAGCGTGTTGTGTGCGGGAACCCTAGAGCTGGCTATGACTGTGACGACGATGATGAATGTACTTGGATCCTACGTGGGTTTGGCAGCGAGGAAAACTGTACTTGGATCCTCTGTGGGTTCAGCAGCGATGACGAATGTACTTGGATCCTACGTGGGTTCGGCAGCGACGATTACTGTACTTGGATCATACGTGGGTTTGGCAGCGACAACATCTGTACTTGGATCCTACGTGGGTTCGGCAGAGGAGATGATTCAGAGGCTACCTCATTTATCTCCACCCCTCTTCGTGAATAGTATACCTGTGTGAGCTGAGTCTTGACTTTAAACCATTATCTTTGATATGATTGAATTGTTATCCTGTGTGGATTGAGTTGGGCTTTCCTTTGTGGATTGGGTTGTGTTTTCCTATGTGGATTGGGTTGTACTTTCCTGTGTGGACTGGGTTGGACTTGGGCTAGTGAGTTGGAGCAGAAATGGAATTGATGACTTAGGTATATGTATGGACATATACCTAAGTAGAGTTGTTTGATACTTCGTGATTGTATATTTCCTTAGTGGTTTATCCTTTCTGGATTCTGAGAGACCTTCGGGGGTCTCGGGGTCCCTACTGAGTATCGTTTACTCACTCCTGCACGGGCTATGCCCGCACTACGTTGTCTTGGATGAAGTCGACGGACAACGCTGATCGAGGTGGAGGCTCATGGAGCTGGACGGTACATAGAGGTGGATCACTGGAAGGGATGTACACGGAGCGGACGGCTGGAGCCGAGGAGCTGAGGAGACTATCTGTACCCACCCTTCAGGTTGGATTTTTAGAGGATGACTTGGAGTTGCTGCTTTACTTTTCTACTTCTGTACTTTTTTTTCAGTTGTACTTTACTTTCAGTTGGGTTTGTATTCTGGCCCATTTACCTTCTAGCACATACTTTTGTACTCACTTTACTTAGTGTTTACTTTATCTTTCATACTCTATGGTGTTTGTTTACTTTATAAAGGCAATGACTTCCCTTTTATTGGGATTTACGCCTTTGGTGCTAGTCGCCAGCCCCTGGCCTATGGAAGGCGGGCTTGGGGTAGTCACGACATGGGCCCCGAGGACGAGTCGTGACAATTAACATAGTATTTATTTTCAAACTACCAACACTGCATATTGATTCGTTCAAGATTTTTCGACTAAGAACATCAAATCAATATGCAGTGTTGGCATATTGACAAAGAATGGAAAGCATGGTAACATTGGAAGAAAGGAACATGTAATCTCTTCAATAGCTTGTTTTAAATAACTAAAAGAAAAATACAACTTCCCAAATGATCTGTGAAAATGAATAAATAAGTATTTGATAAAGACGATAGGGAAAATAACTTACAAATATTAGATAAAATGATGACAAAATTAATTAAATAAGTATTAATAATTCACTTTTTTATGAAGATTGTATACATTATTAACCCATAAATATGAAAGGAATACACCAATATAAGAAAACAATACTTATGTGAGTAATACTAAAAATAAATAAATAAAATATAAATATGAAATAATTTATTACTTCCATGGAAGTCACATATTCATGTTATTTGTGTACATTCTACAATCCGGTATACTTCCAATTCATTTCTTTGAAAATTTATATCATATCTTGAATATGATTTTTTCAAAAGTCATAGTAGTACTTTAAAAAATATAAATAAAAAAGGATTAATAAATATTTTAAATGAAATAGTAATTATCTTTGAAAATACCTCTTTGGGGATGTATATTTGTTGATGGAATAAAATCTCTCTCATAAACCTAAAATCATAATAACCAAAATATTTTCCATTTGTTTGTTTCAAACACTACATAAACATTGAAGAAAATAAGTATTTTTTTGATATGTGCTTGGATAGTGAAATGTTATTATATATACCCTAATACTTAATTAGTTGTAAAACCCGGAATGATCCTTGTGCGCAATGATTGTACTCTTCCATGATTTTCAACTTGTTTATAAACCACGCTATCATAAAAAAATCCTTATTAAAAAATAATATAAATTATATAACTTTATGTTTAGTTCTCAAAAATTTGATGTAGTGTATTAAAAATTGACAAATAACATCAGGTGTGGTTGATTTATTGGTAATCCTTGTAGTGAATCCAAGAAATAAATATTTGGAGTATCCAAATTGATTGCAATGAGCATCCAATGTTTCCTAAAAACACAAAATGAAATATGAAATGAAAGAAATTAAACTATATTTGATATGATTAAATTGTATAGTTTTGCCCTTGAATCATTGGTATTAAGAAGTGTATGTCTTCCCAAATATTTCTTTCAAATTATTTGTCTAGGTTTTCAACTTTTTCATCCATTTTTTGGATTCTATTTTTGTTTGTTCTGTAGAGGTGGAATGAGGTCTAATGTGTAATTTTTTTTCATAAGGAAATCCCTTCAATTGGTATTGATATATATATCTATGAAAAAATATGAAATGTATTTATTCATATTAACATAGTATATTGGCTTTTGTAAAATTAAATCCTGATAACATACATCATGTATACATTTAATACTGAGGATCCCAGCCATTCATAGTTGAGTATTTCATTTACATTATCAAAATATTAGGTATTGAAATCATTAGAGATGGACCAAATAAATTTATTTACTTATCACAACATGTTTATATTTTAATGATTTTAAGAGATATGTATTTTAATCTCTCCAAATTGTTAATATACCTCTTGGAAAACACTTTAAACTTTCTTTAACACAAGCACCTACTTCTGAGGATGATGTTAGATTAATGTATAAAATTCTTTATGCTAACATTGTCGGTAGAATTATGTACTTTGTGATTTTCAATAGAACTAACATTGCCTTTCCAATCCACACTCTTAGAAGATTTATGGATTTACCTGCGAATCCACATTAACACACCCTTAAGTGTATTTTAAGATACCTCTCTTGTAGTTCAAATATTTATATATGTTATGGTAGAAACATTGATACATATGATATTATTTATATGTATGTTGATGCAGATTATGCAGGAAATTTTTACACCCACAAGTCCTTAACTGGTTATGTGTTTAATACTTGTGATGGTACCATTTCCTGGTAATGAAATATGAAATATTTGGTTGCTCTTTTAACCATAAAATCTATGTACATTTACTTGACTGAGGTAGTTGAAGAAGCTATATGGATTAATGGCCTGTCTTCTAAAATCAATCCTTTTAATCCTGCAATTTTTATTTACTCAGGTAGCCAGTCTTCACTTCATTTGTCTAAGAACATAGTATTCCTTTGTAAACCAAATGTATTGACAATAGACTGCATTTTATTGGATATATTATAGAATTAGGAACTATGTGCATCAATAAGATACACAATGACATAGAATTGGTTGATAGTTTGAGAAAAGCTGTAGAATTGTTTAAGTTTAAATTTGTTTCTTATAGGTTAAAATTGGTTATTATTCTATAACCATAGGTTCAAGAACATATCCAAATTCAATTGAAAATGTTTGATATTTGTGAATTACGAAATTCAATTTATCTTTTCATAAAATTTCTTAGATTTATCATTATTAATGATAAAAGTGTATACACATGTAGAAACTTATAAAAGAAATTAAGAAACACAAGGAAAAAGTTGTCTAATGTCAGGGAAAAGTGTTAGAAGCTCTTTTTTTAAGGTTCACACAATAAAAAAATTCATATAGTTATTATAGTCTAAACAATGAAAAGTATAATGCACTTCCAATACAGAAACCCAAAACATTCCATAGATTTAACATAGTCAAGGTGAAAAGTGTATAAAAATATATAAAAATTTTAAAAACACTAGTAAAAACATGTATAATGTTAGTGAAATGTTTCAGAATACCTATTTTTAAGTGTTAAAAAATCAATAATGAACACTCCTACAAAAGTTACACAACATAATAGTTCACTTTTAGTGAATCTTTTAGAATAATGTTTCTTGTAGAAACAAGTATAATCTTATTGAAAAGTTCCATATGCACTTTTTTTAAGTTTCTCACAACATAAAATATCATATATTATTCATAGTCAAAGTAAAAAAATATTTTAAAAAATACATTTTTACGTCTAAATAGAGTGACCAATAAAAAATAAAGATTCATGTACATTGAAAAGTATTTATGTCGGCTTTCCATTAACGAGCCACTACAAAACTCTATAAAACATTCCATTTCTTTGTGTACCACACTTTGATCCATATACATGTGATATACAATGTCTGATGCATTACCTAATATTGTCTAAATCACATACATAATGTTTTTCAATGTGATAATGGTTTGAAATTTTTTTCTCATAAAAGGGATAAAATTCACAAATAATAGGAATATCAAATTATTGACCCGCATATGAAAAATAAAATGATGAATATTGAGAGGAACCACAAAGTTTTATTCTATATCCTACTATGGGGAATAGGGAAAAGCATTCATCAAATTGCTGATACTATCTATATTAGGAAAAAAATAAGAATAATGCATTGCTACTATATAAGAAACACACAAATTGGCAGTAATTTATGTACACTAATGTATGATGTATTCTTTTTGAATTATATCAAAAGATACTACGAATAAATTGGAATCCATTTCAATAGATGTGTAAGATCCATCAATATAGGAAAAAATGGAAACACTATTTCTTTGATGATCCTAGAATTGGATTCCATATACCCTACTTGTTTAGTGAAAAACAATAGTAATCATAAAAGTTATGAAATTCCATATAAAATCAATGGTTCAGTCATTTAACAATCTAGAGGATAATATTTAGAACAAAATATATTAAATAAAAGTATATAAAAATATATTATAAGATGTAATGAGGAATGATATATACCTGGATTCTATTCATTTCTGTATGGGCATATTTATTGGGCCACCAGATCATCCTGGTTTGCTTATTCTTGCGACTGGTGACTCATCGATCCTCCATAACTTTCTTACTAAACTTTGATTAAACTCGCCGCCTGTTTGATATTCAATATCCATGTTTTCTGGTGATTCATTGTGCATGTTGGGTTTCTGTTTCAGCATAGTGGTGTGTCTTCTCTTGATTGGATGTGCTGTTTGAGGATGTTAGTGGATTGATGACCCTTAAACCCTCATCTCTTCGACATTCATTCACTCAGGCTCATCCTATCCCCCTGTTTTTGCTCTTGTTCTACCCCCAATACTACAAATATTATTTTTTACAATGAGAAGAAATGATTTTAACAGGAATAAAAAGGGGATGTTAAAAAATGTAAAATTTAAATAAAAAGACACACTTAGAGTTATATCGATCCCACCGTGCATTTTATTAAGGTTCGGTTAATTCCAACATGTCATAAATGAATTAGGGATCATTGTTCTAAAGTACCCAAACAATTTAGATCCATTTTATCATTTTTGAGTATGTCAATTGTTCTTTTTAATGAAATTAATTTCAATTTTAAATAAAGAAACATTTGGAGTTATTTTAGTCACACCGTGCGTGATATTGAGGTGAGGATAATTTCTATACATCATAAATAAATTATGGATCATTTTCATAAAGTATCAAAATATTATTAATGAATTTTATTATATTTTAGTATGTCACCTTTTTTGTTTTACTAAAATATCATTTCAAACTGGAAACACGCACATTGAGTCATACGGGTCACATCATGTGTCTGTTTGATGTTGGATTTCTTCCTACATGTCACAAATGACACATGAATTTATTTCCTAAATTATCAAGAAAATTAGAGTGCATTTTCTTGGTTTTTAGTGAGTGATAGACATTTTGACCTAAAATATCAATTTTAAACTAATAACGATAACTTTGGGTCATTCCCGTCGCACCATGCATCGGATTGAGGTATGGGTGATTCCTACACATCAAAAATGACTCAGGGAATGTTTCCCAAAAGTATCATAATAATATGAATTAGTTTTCTCAGTTTTACATATGTTACTTGTTCCTTTTACTAAAATTGATGTCAATTTGAAAATAAAAAGATGCACTTGGAGTCATACTGATCACACCGTGTGTCAAATTGAGGTGATGTTGATTCTTACACATCAAAATGAATTATGGATAATTTTACCAGTGTATGAAAAGAATATGAATTCATTTTCTAAATTTTGAGTGGGTTTGTTTTTATTTTGACTAAAATTGATGTTAATTTTAAATAAAAAGACAAAATTTGAGTCATATAGGTCACAATGTAAGTCATATTGAGGTGAATATGGTTAATACACATATAAAATTACTTATGGTCGTTTTCCTAAAGTTTCAAAACAATCAGAATGCATTTTCTCAGTTTTGAGTTGGTAATTTTTCATTTTTAGTAAAATTGATGTTAATTTTAAATAAAAAGATGCACTTGGAGTTATAATGGTTACATCGTGCATCAAATTGAGGTGTGGAGGATTCCTACATGTTCTAAATGACTCATGAACCTTTTTCCCAAATTACCAAAACAATAAGAATGTGTTTTCTTGGTTTTCAGTACGTCACTTGTTCCTTTTGGTAAAATTAATGTCAATTTAAAATAAAAAGACACATTTGGAGTCATATTGGTCACATCATGCATCATATTGTGGTTTATTTGATTCCTATATGTCAAAAATGACTTATATATCATTTTAATAATGTATGAAAATAATAAGAATTCATTTTATTGGGTTTTATTAGGTTATTAGTCCTTTTTACTAAAATTGTTGTCAATTTTAAATAAAAAAGACACACTTGGAGTCATATCTATGAAACTGTGCCTTAGATTGAGGTACTTCTGATTCCTACACATCCCAAATGACTCATGGAACCTTGAACTAAAGTATCAAAATAATCTGAATGTGTTTTCTTAGTTTTTATTATGTCATTTTTCCCTTTGCTAAAATTGATGTCAAATTTAAATAAAAAGATGCAATTGAAGTCATACCGGTCACACCATGTGTTATAATGAGGTGTTATTAATTCATATACATAAAAAATGACTTATAGATCATTTTCCTAAATTACTAAAACAATTTGAATGATTTTTCTTATTTTGGATCGTTTTTCCTTTTTACAAAAATTGATGTTGATTTTAAATAAAAACTACACACTTGGAGTCATACCGATAACACCATGACTTATATTGAGGTTTGGATAATACATACATATCCTAAATGACTCATGTATTGTTTAAATAAAGTATCAAAATAATATGAATGTGTTTTCTTGGTTTTCAGTACATCACGTGTTCATTTTTACAAAATTTGATGTCAATTTTAAATAAAAAGACGCACATGGAGTCATGAAAGTCACAAAATGCACCGTACTAAGGTTAAGATGATTCATATGCATCTCAAATGACTGATGGATCATTTTACTAAACTATAAAAAATATGAATGCTTTTTCTAAGTTTTGAGCAGGTCAATTGTCTGTTTTACTAAAATTGATGTAAATTTTAAATAAAGAAGAAGCAGTTGGAGTCTTACTGATCACACTATGCCTCAGATTAAGGTGAATCTAATTGATATACATCCCAAATGTCTCATAGATCATTTTAATAAAGTATAAAAACAATTCAAATTCCTTTTATTGGTTTTCAATGCACCACTTCTTCCTTTTTACTAAAATTGATGTCAATTTTAAACAAAAAGACGCACTTGGAGTCATACCGGTCACACCATGCTTTGGATTGAAGTGAGGATAATTTTTACCTATCCAAAATGACTCATATATCATATTTGTAAAATATAAAAACAATTTGAATGTGTTTTCTCAATTTTTAGTAGGTTAGTTTTCCTTTTTACTAAAATTGATGTAAATTTTAAATTAAAAAGACACATTTGGAGTCATACCAGTCACACCATACCTTTAATTGAGGTGTGATTGATTTATACATGTACCAAATGAATCATGGCTTGTTTCCCTAATGTATCAAGAAAATAATAATGTATTTTCACGGTTTTCTGTACGTCAATTGATCCTTTTCACTAAAATTGATGTCAATTTTAAATAAAAAGACGCACTTGGGATCATACTGATCACACTGTGCATCAGATTGAGGTGGTACTAACATATAAAAATGAATCAAGGATAATTTCAATAATGTTCCTAAACAGTAAAAATTCATTTTCTCGGTTTTGAGTAGGTCAATTGTCATTTTTACTAAAATTGATTAAAATTTTAAATAAAAATGACTTACTTGGAGTCATACCGATCAGAACGTGCCTTATATTGAGTTTCAGCTGATTCCTACATGTCCCAAATGACTCATGGATCATTTCCCTAAAGTATAAAAACAATATGAATCCATTTTCTTGGTTTTCACTATGTCACTTGGTCTCTTTTATAAAAATTGATGTCAATTTTAAATAAAAAGATGCACTTGGAGTCATACCAGTCACACCGTGCATTGGATTGAGTTGAGACGGATATCTACACATACAAAATGAATCATGGATCATTTTAATAATGTATAAAAAATAATATGAACGTGTTTTCTCAATTTTCAGCACAACTCTTGTCTTGTTTACTAAAAGGTAATTTTAAACTAGAAACACACACTTTGACTCATACTGGTCACATCGTGTATCTATTTGACATGATAATGATTCCTACATATCACAAATGATTTATTAATTGATGTACTAAATTATTAATATAATCCAAGTTCATTTTTTCAGTTTTCAGTGAGTGACACCTTTTGAACTAAGATGTCTATTTTAAACAGATTACAAACACTTTGAGTCATACTCATCACACCATGCGTCAGATTGAGGTGTGGAAGATTCCTACACAACCTAAATGACATATGGTTTGTTTTCCTCAATTATAAATACAAGTTTGGCTATGATGGTCTGCCCAAGATGATCCTGGGCCACAAGACCAAGACCAACATATCTATCCTTGGGAAGATACACATCCACGTTAATCTTGAGAATCCCTTCCGGTGGAGGGAACCAACATGAAGAAGAGGATGGGGTCCCAAATGGATTTTATTGTCCAGTGTGCTGTTGCCATCCCATAATCCATTATACGGCCCAGTCAATCCAGAAACTGGGGGGCTTGATGATGTGGTTGAAAATGGCATCGTTGCTACACACCCTAATGATCCGGGCCAAAATGCAATGTGAGCCCACTTTGGCTGGTGAAATAAAGGAGCATCATCGCATCAGGAGAGAGGGGAGGTCTGGGACCACTTCCAATGAGAGATTCGTATAGGATCTCCAAGTGTGCCAAGCCTCCCTTGCCCCGGGAATTGGGTTAAAGCATGGAGGGGAGTTTATGGGGTGTTCAAGCAAAGGGGGCACGACATGTCGCTGGAAATGTGACGGTGGGCTAGAAAGTGCTTGGTCGGTAGGATGCCAGTGCACACCTGCCACCAGAAGTGGCGGATTTTTGAAGGGACATTGAGCTTCTACAGCAGATCCCAGGGCCTCCCATCACCTCCCTCTGTCTGAGTACAGAGGGCGAGCCGATAGCCATACTTCACCGTTTAGGATCCCGATATGTCATTGATCCAGTAGATATGGTTAGGGCCTACATCTGGAACACAGGGGGTACTCAGGATATGTCTTTTTTCCCTTTCGTTGAACCACGAGTGATGTTTTTCCATGTTCCACCCATTCCCATTATCAGCAAAAAGGAAAATGACAGTTTCCCCTTCAAATATTGGTTGAGCAGGGGATGAAGCCGACACGCCTTCCTTACAAATCATCCAGGGATCATTCCAAACATTAACAATTGAGCCATTCCCAATCCTCCAACCCAAAAATTTATTCAAAAGACTACAGGATCCCCATATACTTCTCCATAGGAAGCTAGGATGAGGGCCCAGGGAGGAATCCTGAAAATCCTTGTGGGGGAAGTATTTAGCTCGGAGTACCCGCGCGCAGAGATAGGATGGGCAGAGAATAAGGCGCCATACTTTCTTAGCCATAAGTGCATCATAAAAGTGAGAGAGGTCCCAGAATCCCATACCTCCCTCCGATTTTGGTTGGCACAGTTTATTCCAGGTGATCCAGTGGGTTTTATTCCTTCCATTGTTCTCTCCCCACTAGAAATTGGCAGTGCATGAGTGGATTTGGTTAACAACAGTAGCAGGAAGTTTGAACAGGGACATGAAGTAGTTGGGGATAGACTGAAGAGTATCTTTAATGATGGTTTCCTTGCTGGATTTGGAGATTCTATTTGGGTTCTAGGCATGAATTTTTTTCTCGATACTATCCAACAAAGATGCGAAAATTTCTTTTTTGGACCGGCCAATCACCGTGGGCAGCCCGAGGTACTTTTGATGCTTCTCAACCATATGAATACCTGTAGTGACACAAAGTTCTTCCCTTTTGGATGGTGGAACCCCAGAGGTGAAAGAGACTTCTGACATTCCATGGTTAATTGTTTTCCTTGAATCCATCTCATACTGGTGGATCGCATGGCCTATAGCACGACACTCATTATGGGTGGCTTTAGAGAAAAGAAGGCAATCATCGGCGAAAAAAAGATGTGACACCGGTGGGCTTACACGACACACCTTTTCCCCATGTATTGTATGTGAGGATGCTGCCCTGGAAATAAGGTTAGAGAAAACATCATCCACCAAAATGAAAAGAAACGGGGAAAGGGGGGTCTCCCTGGCGAAGGCCTCGGGTAGGGGAGAAGCCTCGGGTAAGCACCCCATTGTTATTAATATGGAAGGAGACCGGCGAGACAAATTGCATGATCATATCTGTCTATGTTGAGAAAAACCCCATTTTCAGCATCACGAATATGAGAAAAATCCATTCCACTTCGTCGTAGGCCTTGGTCATATCCAGTTTCCACGCCATGGTTCCTCTTTTAACGGTGGAGCGTTTTTTCATAGAGTGGATCACTTCATGGGCCACAATGGCATTATCAGTGATCAGTCTCTTGGCCACGAAAGCACTTTGATTTTCTAAGATGATTTCAGGTAACCAAGTACACAACCGATTAACAATAATCTTTGAGAAGATCTTGTAAGAGACATTGCAGAGGCTGATAGGTCTGAAGTCGAAGACTGCAAGGGGTTTCTTGATCTTGGGGATGAGGATAAGGATAGTTTGGTTGATGGCGGAAAGGTTTTTTCTCCCGCCCAAATGTTCTTCATCAGAATGCAGATGTCGGGACCAATAATGTGCCAGTATTGTTTAAAGAAGAGGGCGTGGAAGCCATACAACCATGGGGCCTTGGTGGGGTGAATGTGTTTCAGATACAGAAGAATGTCATCATCCGTAAAATCTTTTGTAAGCTATTTTTTCATCTCCTCGGTGATCACATGTTTGATGCACTCCTCCACCTCAGCTGATATGTTAAGGATTCCGGCAGTAAAGAGATTCTAGAAAAAACTAGAAATAACATTACGGATTATGTCTCTGTCGTAGACCTTTCTCCCATCCGGGTGCGAGATGCATGAGATAAAATTTTTCCGCAGCCTTGCTGATGCTTTATGATGAAAATATCGGGTGTTTGCATCCCCTTCTGCAATGTGGATGTCATGTGCCCACATAGCCCGGAATATTTCCTTAATACGTAGGTTGGAATCCAGGTCTTTTTGGGTGGCTCCGATTCTGGAAAGACTGCAATTGGATGGGGGTTGGTTGAGAAGGTTAATCAACTTTATTTCAAGAGATTCACAGTGCCTTTCAGGTTGAAGAAATTTTTTATTGCTCCACGACCTCAGATCGGATGCCACCTATTGGAGGTTGGACCCAATGTCTGATTGACCACACATCCATCTTGATCGGATAACATCTTCCAATTCACATTCTTTTTCCCAGAAGCTTTCAAATCTTAAAGGTTTCATGACTTTAGGGATGCGGTCACCTTGGGTACACCAATGACAATCGGGCAGTGGTACGATAAATTGAGCGTCAGGTGTATGATGTGAAACATTATGAAATAATTCATCCAATCCGATGATCCCAGAGATATATCAAGGCACTTAGCAATACATGTGTCATCTGTATTACCGCAAAACCATGTGAATGGGTTACTCGCGTAACCCAGATCGACCAAATCTGCCCTAGAAATCGCCTCCTTGAAGTCTGACATCGACTTAGCAAAACGAAGAGCCCCGCCTATTTTTTCCTTATGATAAAAGATCTCATTAAAGTCCCCACTGAAGAGAATAGGGCTTGTCATCTCACGCCACATATTAGAAAGAAGATCCCAAGATTTCCACTTCTCATTATGGGAAGACCAACCGTAAAAAACCACGAACGTCCATGGCGGGGTTTGGGCCTCATGGATGGTCGCCGCCACATTGTGCGATGAGTAGGATAAGATCCTGTCGTCAACATTGTCCTTCCAAAGGAGACATAGCCCCCCTGAGTGGCCTTGTTGGGAAACCGGGAGGCAACCCTGGAATCCCCATTTCTGAGCAAGAGCAGTAGTGTCCTTGTTTTCCAATATGGTTTCGGATAGGAAAACCATATCAGGGCGACTTTGAGTGCAATGAAGCTGGAACATGCGAACCGTTCATGGGTTTCCAAGCCCATGACAGTTCTAGAATAAGACAATCATTTCTCTAGGAGGGGTTGGGACAAACCCACCTCCGCTTTTGGGATCTCCGAGATCATTGTGTCACCCGCTGCTTTCCATTTTTTGGGGAGCTTTTAGCCGAATTACTTCTTTCATTTCATCGTTTAAGTTACCTAGGTTTGGGGTTACCTATTTTCCCGTCTCTACTTGCACAGTGTGCCCTTTTCCAAGTTCGACGAGTAATTGGGCCTAATGGTGTTATTCCTGACATCTTCGATTCACCTTGTGTAAAGATGACTGATGTGGCCATATCGGGATCAGGGTCAGGATCAAAAGGCTCGATTCCCGATTTCTTTGGCTTTGTACTTGGATCTGGTGGGTCTAAATCTTTTGTAAACGGATCTTTTAATGGTAAGATAGTGTCTTTCGGGAGGGTAATAACTCTATCTGATTCGGTTGGTAGCTTCTTTGTACGGATCTCGTGTCTTTCCCCAGTAATGCTCGTGGTGTTTATGACCCGGGGGACCCTCCGACCACCCTCTGCTCTGTTTGTCTATCCTTATGGAACTCTGGTGGTCCAAGCATGATGATATTATCAAGTTCAGGTTCCACCTATTTAGTGTGAGCCATCGTGAGATGGTCTCGATCCCTTAGTTATTCCGCCTTAGAGATGAAGAAATATCTTGATGTTTTGGCTCAAAGCCAATGACCATATTGTAGAATGATTTTTCTTGAATCATTCTTTTTCTTTTCTTCACACGCTCTCCCCAGATGGCCGATACACCCATAGAAGAAACATAAAATTGGGAGTTTCTTGAACTCAAATTAGATCCAGGTGTTATATTCGTCAATTTTCAAGAACATGCCCCTCATCAGAGGCTTTGCTACGTCAACCTCGGCTTTTATCCGCACCATGGGTCCCCATTGGATTGGGTCGGAGCAGTACCATACAAGTAAGTGACCAATGTAATCTAAAATTTCTCTCATAACCCATTCCGTTCTCCCATAAAAGGGGATTCCTTTTATGCGTACCCAAAAGGGGAAACGAGTAAGGTTAATATGCTGGATGTCATCCCCACCTTTGAGTTCTTCCATGACGAGAAGATGATTGTCAAAGGAACACGGCTTGCCATTGAGGATTTTGTCCCTATCTTTTTCATTAAAGTACTCAAAAACCTGGTGGTTATTCTCAACTTCTCGAATAGTCACTCCAGCTTCCGGTTTCCATAGATTCTGGAGGGTGATTTTGAGGGCCCACTGATTGACTGGGGTTGTCTGCACAAATTTTCCAACAACCAACAGCGACATACGTTTTGCAGGAAGTGGATATTCATTCCTCTATGTCTCAACCAGTGCTTTTTCTTTGTTCTTCAAAGACAATTTCTTCCATTGTTCCATTAAGTTGGCTTCCATGATGCAGACCACTTTGTTTTGATTAATTTTTTCTTTTAAATTTGTTCGGATTCCCCGCACCTTGAGTCTCTGGTCAGTTTTCCAATCCACAACCCTTGAGCATTCAAGGCCCGGACCACAGATCCTCCGTCCAGGTCCGAACCGAATCCCAATGTGGGATTCCTTCAGTCGTGCACTGCCCTTCGCGATCAGCAACAATGCAGGCAGTCTTCGCGGCAGGCAAAAGTGAACCCGTCAGCCCCGGCCCTCCCTTCGCGATCGCACTTTGCGAGCAGTCTTTGCGACTGAGAGACTGCGTTCCGAGCCTCGCGAAATAGTGCGACCCCATTCCTTTCTCTTCGCGAACCTGGAGGAAAAAACAATCCTCGCGAACTGACTTTCGCGAACCAGGGGAAAACTGAACAGGCGCACATCCAGTAGGCGTCAAATGCGGATCGAGCAGGAAATGTCTGAAACCCTAGCGCAAGGTCAACACGAACCAGTACATCATCGCGTGGATGAGCGAAGCAAAAAAGACGATGCGGAAACAGAAAACCAACCGCCGACTTGTTCAAAATCAGATCCGCATATGTTTGCCTCCACAAATCAGATCCACCGCCTGAGATCTCTGCAGATCGGGGAAATTTCAACAGAATCTGTCGTCGAGGTCCAAAACTGAGCCGCTGAGAATCGTATCGCCGCCGAAGCCTTTGCGGCTAAGCAGGTGTGGATACCACCCAAAAGGAAGCTGTATGCACCGCCTGAGATCTCAGCAGATCGGGGAAAATTCAACAGAATCCGTCGTTGAGGTCCAAACCCGAGCCGCTGAGAGTCGCATCACCGCCGAAGCCTTCGCGGAGAAGCAGGTGAGGAGATCACCCAAAAGTAAGACGGATGTGGCCCTAAGCCATGGATAACCGAGTGAAGGTCCGGATCTCAAACAGATGGGAGAATAGAAGCATGCCTCGCACCATCCAAGGGGAATAGGAAGAACTGGCCACGATCCACCGGAAGGGGCAGGGTTCTCACGTTGAAAGCGAGATGGAGCAGGCAGTCGGCCGTCTGAAGATCGGGGCAGAAAACCTAGGAAATCCCGGAGAGAATTTATGTAGAAGATTGTTTTAAGCACTTAATATGTAGATACTCGACCAATTCAAGACTCATTATTAATAAAGAAAGATAATGCGATCCCCCTCCCAACCCACAATCACCCTCCATGGTATCAAACACAACATTGCATCTATATATATTTGGATTAATATAGTTTCATCCATTTTGTTCCTCCCCTTCATAATAATATCATCATGTATTATTTTATTCATTACTTACTTTTAATAAAAAAAATCTTTAAAATATAATAAATTTAAGAACTATTGTTTAATAAACCTACAAATTATATTGTCTAAATATTTATTTTTTATTTTAAAAATATTATTTTATTAATAATATAAATATTATTATATATTATTATATAAATATTATATATATTATGATAAATTAATCTATTAATATTATTAAATTAGTTTAAATTTTATTTTTTTATAGATATTTAATATGTTACATAAAAAATTATTATAGTATATTTTTGTTTTTGTTTTTATTTAATCATATTTTCATCACATAAATACATTTATCATGTTTTAAGTAATATTTATTAAAAAAATACGCTTTATTTAAATATATTTAATAATATTAAATATAATGTTATTTTCATTGTATAGATATATTTTAATTATTTTTTATAAAAGTTTTATAAATATATTTCATTACTAATTTTAATTATTGTAACTATATAAATTTATTTTTTTATATCATCATTTTTTTAAATATACTGACTGAAAATTAAATTTTTATTTCAAAAGCACTTTTGAGGAAAAGGTGGAAAACCATAACGACATCAAAGACTTCATGAACAACCGTGTCTCCGTGGGCCATAACCATCAATAACAAATACACTCCAATTCAAGAGAAAGGAAAAGCCCCACCCTAGCAGATAAACAATAAAATCAACATTCACCTTCTCGTCGCTGCTCGGCTAGCTGTCCCATGCAAGAATGCACGGGCCCGATACCGATGGCAAACACCATACCCTCTCAATCTTCCAAATCCAAATAGCGATTAGAGGAGAACGCTCCCAGCTCTAAACCTCATCCGGGCCAATCCCTTGCAAGTAAACAGAATGCAATGTCCCATTAATCAAGGCCACAGCAGCGAGACCTAACAATTCCAAACCTTACACCGGTGCTGCAACAGTTACACATCTAAAATTCCAGAGTTCATCATGCTCAGAAATTACCACCGGTTCAAATTCAACCAGCACAACCACCGTTTCCACTGCTTAGCGTTGATAAACCCTCAGAAAATGCAACAGGAATCGAAATTCATGAACCATACATCCAAAAAAGCATAACCCAGCCTTCAAACCAGCCACTGCCGGCACACATAGCAGAACCATATGCCCTTCGCAATACCAAGGAATTAATTGCCCATCCGGTAGAAAAACCTCAAACAAACACGAATCCAATAGAAGACCAAATCAAAGCCTGAGTGCCGATGCACGAATGAAGCTCCATGAACCGAAACGACTCCAAAATAAGAAACATTGCGAAAAAGAAAAACAAATATCAGAGAAACATCACCATTCCGCCGGGAGGAAGACCGCGAAAAACTAGATCCCGTCGCCACCGTCCGAATCACTCATGAAGAACGTTGCAATCTCCCACCTCACACACCAGGGGTGAGGCAGCGAAACTAAAGCCGCAGAAGTTGGATCTCGGCCGCGGCCAACATCGCGCCGCCATGAGAGTGTCCAGCCACGATGTAAATCGCCGAGGAAACCGAGACCACGGAGTCGCCGACGCCGCTGCAACTGAAGTCCACCGCCACAACCTCGCCGAGAACGAAGGAGGGTCGCGCCGATCTAGAAGAGGAAGGAGGCGGCGACGAGGGTTAACCTAGCTCGCAGTGCCCCTTACGGGCGCATCTCCTGGTTTGTGTTTAGAGTTATTAAATATACCACTTTTACTTTTTTTAATTCTACATATTTCATTATATAAATATTATAAAAACATTTTCTAGAAAACATTTTATATAATAAAATTTATCTATAAAAAATATCAAAATAATTAATTAAACTACGTGTGATATATAGTATAATAATAAACATACATTAAACCAGTATTTATAAATAAAAATTGAAAAGAAATATGGATTATCACAAGAGAGAATAATAAGAGATTAGATTAAGTGTGATTGGTGAAGTGTGAATCAAAGATGTGGCTGGAGGCACTATAGCTTATTTGAGAAATGAATGATGATTATAAAGAAGGAGTCGATGTGTCGATAGAGGGGGAGGGGTTGTGACTTCTATATTATGTTTATGTCATCACTAATGTGTCATTTATAAAAGATGAGTTTCATGCATTATTTATTATGTATAAAAGTAACATTAAGGGCATTCCAAGGAGGTGTGTCAAGAATGAGTTGGATAAAAAAATGAACTCTTCAATACAGAGTTTTGGGAGATTATTTGTAACATCTAACTAGAGTGTTGGATAAACTACTCGATTGGTCACATGGTATTATATCAAGTTTTCATAAGAGGTATTTTGATGGATTTAATTCATGTATGTTTGAGAGAGTTTGGAGTCCAAGGAACTTTATAATGAAATTATTTAATCATTTCCTTGGGTTTTTACCACATTTTATTTTTTGGTTCTCAATATGAAATTTTACTTTTCGATACCATGTTTTTTATTCATTTTTTGTTCTGTTAATTCAATTCAATGATCATGTGCTTGATGAAACTACCATAACCATAATTCCAATATCAAATATCCTATTTCCTCTACTTTGAATACACCCTAATGTTAAAAATGACATAAGTTATTAAATTTTTAAATTTGGTATTGCATTTATTTTCCTTTTTATTTCATGACCATAATGTGTCAAAAAGGACATAATATATTTATTATTGAATCAGTGAATAAATTAAAATTAACAATGTATTTTAATTACTTTTAAACATACACATGCTAATGTAAATTGATAATTTATATAAAAATAATCCCCTATTACCTTTGTATTTTTTTAGCGCAACTAGCATGAAAATCCATTCACTAAATTTTTTATAGATAAAAAAGTAAAAGGATCATGATGAAATAAATATGCACAATTCCTCAAATATTATTATTTATTTGTTTTTTCTTTGAGGATGAATCTATCTATATCAAAAACAAGGAAACAAGAATTCTTTAAATCAATTTCCATGGAAACTAAGGCTTGGATGAATAGAATGAGTGGTGATTACCTAATCACTACTGAAATTGGTGGCGAGTCCTTGTCCGGTAATGTTGGGAGTGAGTTGGATTGAGTCCAGCACTATCCCAATGTATGATACTACTTTTCTACAATTAAATTTAATTTCTATTTGAGTGCTTGTTTTCACCACCACACCCTTGAAGGTTACGCCGTGAATGTGAACACTAGTTTTTTAGAAAATGTTAACAACAAGACAATGTTAGTAACATTATATGATTTGTGATTTTTTTAGTGAGAGTATATTTTTTTAATTTTAGTAATTTTAGTGAATATTTGTGAATGAAATTTCATGTTTTTCCAATGTAATTGTTCTAAAGAAATTACTTGTAGGGTGATAGACATGAAAATATGAGTATTTTTTTAAAGAAGAAAAAGAAAATAGTATACCATTTCAGAACAATCACTTATATCACAGTAATTTTGATCAATTATTATTGGGTTTTGGACAGAGTTGAATTTGAGATTTTCAAATGTGACACCTTGGACCGTTCCCTTTCCAACCTGCAAATAACCATAAAAGTTGATTTAAAACAAAGTTGCATTGATGGTGCTGATTCAATAGATATTAGGTATGAAGGAAATCCTATGTACCTTCTAAGTCTTGATTCATGATACACTACTAGTACTAGTGAAGGTAACATTGTTTTCATTTATTTCATGCACATTCACAACATATCCATCAATACATATGCTTCTAATACAACTTTTTTACAAAATTTGAATATTACCATTTATTTTGAAATAATCAATGTAAATAAATCTAAATAACTTATTCCATGGACCAAAATAAATTATACATTCTTGATAATAAAATATGAGGTAAAATCACCGATCGAGACACAATCATCCCCTAAAAAATTATTGAGTCATTTTCTAGTTAGATACAAGTGGATCCGAAAAAAACACAACTTTGAAGAAGGTAAATGTCAGTTTTTTGGGAGGTATTATGGAGGTGTTATGGAGGTTTGGGGTGGTGGTAGATGTTATTAGCACATGAAAATTTTGAATTAGTGATGGTGGAATTATGAATGCTTTGTAGATTAATTTCATCAGTGTTGGGACTTTGATCATGCGATGATGTCATGAAATTGTGAACATTCACCAAATTAAACATCATCACTAGAGCTTGGGATTGTGGTGACACCACAACATGAAAATCATTTATTGTCAATCCATTGATGGATTTGAACTTGAGTGTCTGCATTTGATCCCCATGTATCATCCATTATCATCATGTAGATTTTCCTACCCTCTCAACGCTAGAAGGTTAATATATGTGCATTAATAGAAAAAAAAATCTCCCAGCGACTTATGGTCGGTGTTAATGTCGTGAATCCCACCTGAGAAATGGAAACACATCCAAAAGAAAATTAAATTAATATATTGATAAGGATTAACTGATATACATAAATAGATAGTGCAAATATACCAATCTTGGATGGTCACGGAAATTTTGATCCCACCATCTCTTTCCACTTCCATTGATAATTCCTATGTCAGTGAAGGAAAAACCTAAGTTCAATGTAGTGAATTTCATGCATTGGCCTTGGTAAAGTCCCTTATAGGCACTTAGTGCTGCATGTGTAATGATTTCCCCCTTTAGCTATTATTGATGTCAAATTAAGGGAGTTCAATCATTACAGAAAATTTTAAGATTTTATTTTTGTGGGTTAATGAAAGAAGAATTTCCAAGTACTTGAAATGTGATGGAAGATTTTTATGGTTCCTTGAAAACAAAATGATACACCAAAAAACCCCTTCCTGGAACTATAACGGTAGGGTTTCTTTCAGTTTCACCACATACTGCCTCCCATGTCTTAAGAAATTCCAGCCCATGAAAGTACATGGTCGATTAATTAATTGTATTGGCTATCACACTATATGGATATAAAGAAATAAATGGAAATATTTTTACCTAGGAAGAATCATTGGTTCCACCCACGATTAATAATGGGTAGTTTGTTGAATGCCCAAGGAAATCCAAGAAGAGGAATATGACATCTTATGAAAGTCCATCTGCTAAAGTTGATTAGGGGAAGAAGACCCAATTTCCTTCGTGTAACAAGTGTGGAAAGAGGCAGCAAGGGAAATGTCACAAAGGTACTTGGAGATGTTTTAAGTGTGGAAAGGAAGGGAAAAAATTATCCAATTTCCATGAAAGAATGGATAATGTGATGGATGGAAACAAATTTCCATCTAAGGAATCTTACATAGTTCTATGCTATAAATGTGGAGAAGTCAGACATTACACAAGACAATTCTCTATTCCAAGGGCTGAGAAGCATGATGAGCATAAAAAATATCCATGATCAAGGAAGAATAATAATTCCTATGCTAATATGGACAGTGATGAATGAATCACAAATTACCACTACTTCAAAGTACTTTATATCGTAATGTATTTCAATTCATGTCCTATTAGTATATCTTTTATTTTTTCCAAGAATATTGAGTCCCTAATAGAAATGATATTAAATCATTAAGGAAAAAATTCTATATGTTTTGTATCACATGTTGAAGTTTATGGGGGAAATTCTTCTTTAAAATTTTATAAGTCTCTCTTTGATAGAATTTGAGGCAAAAAGAAAAAGTAGTTGATTATGCCTCAAGGTAGTTGAAAATTAATGAGAAAAACTATCCCAAGAAGGATTTGGAGTTGGCGGCAGTGATCATTGTGTTAAAAATCAGGCAACATCATGTCTTTGGGGAGAAGTTTGAGATATATACAGATCACAAAAGCCTCTAGTATATATTCACACAGAAGGATCTGAACATGGTCTAATGAAGATGGTTAAATATGATCAAAGACTATGAATTCTCAATCCATTACCACCTTGGTAAAGCGAACAAGGTGGAAGATGATCTAAGTAGAAAGGACCCAATGATTCTATCATTGATGATAATTTAAAAGGATCAAATCTTCTTAGATTTGATGAAGATGGACATGGGAATCATAAAGAAGGGAACATCATAAATTCTTTAAGAAATGAATTCTCAACCATCTCTTTTAGAAAGGTTAAAGGATTCTCAAAAGGATGAAGTGGGAATTCAGAATAAAGTGGAGACTATCAGAAAAGGGAAATAATTGGAGTTCAATGTTAATGAATAAGGAATTATGAGATTTGGGTCAAGAATATGTGTTCCATAAAACATGGAGTTAAAGAAAGAACTTTTAGATGATGCACATAGTTCAAATTTATCCATTCACCCGGAAAACACAAAGATGTATCGAGATATCTGAGATAATTATTGGTGGGATAACATGAAGAAGAAGATCGCTGAGTATAAATTGAAGTTCTTGGTATGTCAGCAAGTGAAGGATGAGAGGAAAAAGTCTAAGGGGATGATGTAACCATTACCCCTACCAAGATTGAAATGAGAGAATATCAACATGAACTATGTCATCATACTTTCTAAGAAATTCAAAGGAAACAATGCTATCTGGGTTGTTGTGGATCGTCTTACAATGACTGCACAATTCATTACAATTCGAGAGGATTTATCATTGGATCAACTGGCACATATATAAATAATTTTTTCATATATATCAATCAGAATTTTATTAATATATATATAAATAATTTAGAAAATGGAATTAGTTAATTGAAAATATAACATGAAGTATACCACTATAAAGACCCATTAAATTGGAAACAATAATTCCATTTTCTATAATCAATGATTCAAAATGTGTTCTATTAATTGCATGTTGATATTTCTCAAAAAAATATATCAAAATCGTGTTATTTGTTAATTACAAATAAAATGTATCAAATTAGACACTATGGGAGAAAATATTCACTTACAGTAGAAAAAATTAATAATTGAATGTACTATATTGTCGTCAACTATAATTCTTTGAATTCTAGAAAAAACCATTTGATACCATGCCATCTAAATTTATACATCAAAAGAACAAATCATAATTTTAAATCAGGAAATGTAGTAAAGAATAATTAGCCCAGTATTTAGTTTTTATTACCAAGTTAATAATAGTGGTGAAAATATATTTAATGAATAAAAATCCAACAAGAAAAAAGTTATTTGTTTTCTTAACTTTAATTAACTATCTATGCATTAAAATTACAATTAAAATATAGATCCTTTATAAAAAAATGGGATCACCTTTTGGGGGATCCCAATATAGAATATTCATTGATGCTTGTGTCATATAAAATTGTATTTGAATGTACAATGTGTCAGTGGATATGCATAATATAGAATAAAATCCTACATAAAATGTAACAGATGGTCCCTTCTTAGTACCATCCCATCTAATTACATAGTCCTGAACTAATAATTACACATCAATATTCCAGAGATATATCTATTTTTATAAAACTAGTATTAAAAAAATTTATATACACTATTTATATGATAAATAATTCTATGACTTGAATCCTATTAAAAATCACAAGAAACATGATTCTTACGGGGATGTTTAGCCATCCTCAATTGAAATTACATAATTATTTTGACTGGGGTCTACATAAAAGAGTAAAACCTCTAAATAAAATTTATATGGACGCAAAATCTATCCATGCTTAACAATATATACGAAAATGTTAGCTATAAAAAATAATATAGAGTCATTAAATACCCATATGAAAGTTAAATCAAGAAACAATATCATAAACCTTTAATATAACAAATGGAATCATAGTTGGTATTCTGTATCATCCAGAGTAAAGGAAAAGAATATGGTTAGAGAAAAGTAGTTACCGTTGACTCACTTAATGATGGAAATTAGATACACAAAGGTGGGAGAAACAAGGAAAAGTTAGGATTTGGGAGGTATTATGAGTGATGATGGAGTTTTGGGATGGTAGATGTCGGGAAGGATGATGATGATATAGGCGAACCTAGAATGTGGGGACATGTAGTAGATCATAGTTATGGGGGAAGGCGGTGGGGAAATGTGAGTGAGGGATGAAAAAAAAAGAAATGGATGAATGTAATATAAATAAGGGTAGATAAATATGAATGAAATGGGTGAAATATTGAAAATAACCAGCATATCCTAAAATGGGTGGTGATGAACAATGGGTTGGAAATTTGATACATATGAACGGGGGGGGGGGGGAGGGATTTAGGGTTTTTAGTGTGCGATACAGGGTATGAAAATGAATATACGAATGCATGGGGTATTACGATCAAGGTGAAATTGATTAGGTAAAATTTATCATGACCTAATTTATATAAAAAATTATTAGGAAAAAACCCATAACCATGATGTTTATCAAATTTATATTATGTGAATATATATTTATATATAATGAACACCAGTTTAAATTTAACTATGATTTTATTTAGAAACTAAAATAAAAATATTTAGATATTTATTTTTAAAAAATGGATTTCATTTTTGAATTAGAAACATAGAAAATTTGTAGGGGTGATTTTTTGGGATATTTCTAATATACTTGAATTTTTCAGGAATAGTAAAAATACAGTTGTGAGTTTTTGGTATATTTGATGACATCATAATGATATGACAATTAATAAAAAATTATGGTATAATTTTTTACATTACAATAAGATATTAGGTATCCCAAGTGTCTAATACCAATGCCAAATACCACTGGCAAGCCCAAGGTTTTAGAAAAACCACTAATGAGGCGTCTTTTTAAATCAATAAAAAATTCTCTCTCTTTTACTTCAAATACCCACTCATCCATTCATTTTATTTCATTAAAAATAAATCATCCCCAAATATCTGGTGGTTTTACCTCTCAATGAGTCCTCCTAAGGTTTCCTTATGCCCCCAAGTTCCCAGCCATCAAGTTATAAGAGTTACTCTACAAGGTAAAAGAATCTTTCACCGTCCTCTTTTAGTCGACACTTCTTTTATGTTATCTATTTGAATTTCCGTTATCATATTTTTGGGATTGATTTTATGTATTAATATTAATTTAATTTTGATTTCAATATGTTTAGATACCCTTTTTTATATCATCATTTCATTTTATGAAATTTTAAGCGACGCCGTTAGGCTGCCGAATTTTCATAAGGGATCTCTCAACTTTTCTTTTATTTTCAAGTTCACCTCTTTTATTTTCCTATCCTCACCTACTCTGACTAAATGACCATGATAAATCCAGTATAATCTATATAATGGAATTATATTAATGGAAAAAACATCATCAATATCCTCCCTCCCTCTCTTTCCCTTTTATTTTATAAATGAAATCCACATCCATGAGGTTCCATTTTATAGCCTTCGTGGACGACGAAGTTTCGTTCTTAAATTTCTCCTTAATTACTTATCATGAAACAATTTTTATGGTTGAACTATACTATAATATATGTATTATAACCAAATTAATATTCAGTAACCAGTATATGTATATATTATTAAATCCTAATACCAAACTAGTTCCTAATAATCAAAATACCGCTTAAATAATCTAAGTGAATATCATTAATAATTCACCTAATGATTCATCCTATTTCCATGTATCCAAATGATATAAAGGACCATTAAAACTTATGGATGTTCATAAATAATATGTAATTTCAATTCTGGATATTTACATCCATTTTACATGAACTCCATTACTTAAAAACAATTGAACCGATAATGAAAATCAAGAAAACAAACACTCCGAAATGACGAAATTGGATATAATAACTTATCAATAAGAACATAAATGAACTAAAAAAATTATTATAAAATAAATAAATGTCTATTATTTTCTTAAATAATTTATTAGTAAGTCTAATTTAATATTCTAGGAGCTTAAGTTCAAGAGCGGAACACATTCGGACTTAAGGTAAGGGGTTTTCCACCCAAACTTCCATTTTCATTAGGGTTACTTTTATTGTCTGATTACCCTAATGAAACTATTGTGTATTATTTTTTACTCCTAAAATATTATGTTTTTGGGTTATATATATGTTTAAGGACCAGAATACTTCCTTATTTTATGGATGGTTACATGTTTTAAAAGGAACTTACAAATTTTGTTTCGAAATACAAACCCGATCCAAGGGAATTTCTCTAATTCTTACCTATTTTCAAGGGCAATATATAATCTATTTTTGTAAACCATTATCTTTATAAAATAAATCATTTTTTATGAAAATACTATATTGATTCAATTCTGATTTTATACAAATATGTTTTCAAAATAACTCTTCTTTTCAAAGTAAAAGAGTATTTATCTCAAGATTTACTCGAAGATTTTATAAGTGTATCTTCATCTATTTCAACACTTTTATTGATTATTATGTATTATTGGGATTATTATTGCATTTTATCATATAAAATATTTAATTTAATGGTTTATTATTATTTTTTCTATGAATGTGCTATCTTAAAACCATTCACCAATTTACTCTAAATGGTTAGTGTTTATGCTTAATGTTTGGGGAACGTTATTTTCTTTTCATATATTAATTTCAATATGAATGTATCTGTTGTTTATGTTTATCTCCATTCATATGAGGAATTCATTGGACATAGTAAGTGTCATGTGGTACCCTCTATACCCCTTGGTGCATCAGTAGGTCTCATGAGACAAACTACGGTCTTGGCACAAGGTCTTAACAAAATGATTATTTATGGTCTTGGAACGTGGCCTTGATAGTATGGTTATGTTGTCCCAAATTATGCATTCCATCATTATGAAAATAGTATTGATGGTTCATGTGGTTGTTAGACTAGTATAATACCCATGATTATGTTAAGTTATAAAAATATTTACTCAGATCATATTTCTGCCATATTATGTTCATGTTTATTTTTAAAGTCATGCGTTTTCAATTATTCACCATATATAATGTTTATGTTATCTTCCACTGTATTTCTTACCCTTACTAATAATTTGATCTCACCCATTTCTTATGTTTCAATTTTTCGGGACATGAATAATTTTTTTATGAATGACATGCTGAAATAACCTAGGAGTTATGGAAGTGTCTAAGGAGTTTTTATGCTGTATTTATTTTCAAGTTGTAATGTTGCACTTATGTATGTTTCTTGTATCCAATAATACTAAAATACTCAGTCCATAGATTCTTATCCCTTGTTTTTATTCCAATTTAATAAAATAAGGCATCGGCTCTGGGAAACTGGGGTCAGGTCCTTACAATTTACATCTAAATAGAGTGACCAATAAGAAATAAAGATGCATGAATATTTAAAAGGATGTATTACAACTTTCCTTTGATGATCCACTGCACAACTCTATAGAACTGTAAATTTCTTTTCGAACCACACTTTGATCCATATACATGTGATGGAAAATGTATGATGAATTTCCTTGGATTGTCTAAATCACACACATTAGGTTTTCCATGTGATGGTGGTTTGAAAATTTTTCTCCTAAAATGGATCAAATTCACAAATAATAGGAATATAAAATTCTTGACTGGGCTATGAATAATACAATGATGACTATCAAGAAGAACCACTAAGATTTATTATATAACATTTTATGGGGAATTAGAAACATCATTCATCTAATTGCCAAGACTATCTATCCGAGAACAAAAATAACCACAATGCATTTTTAATATATAAAAACAAACAAACTGGTAGGAATTGGTGTAAAATTCTGTATGATGTATTATTTTTGGATTATATAAAAATATATTAAAAAAACATTAGAATCCATTTCAATAGAGGTGGACGATCCATCATTATATAAAAAAATGGGAACACTATTTCTTTGATTATTCGAGAATTGGATTCCATATACCCTACTTGTTTAGTGAAAAAGAATAGTAATAATAAAAGTATGCAATTCCTTATAAAATCAATGGTTAGAAAATTAGAAAATATATAGAAAAATATTTAGGAAAAACATATATTAAATTATGATAAATAAAAATATATTATAAGATGTATTGAGGTAAGAGATATAACTATCATGTTTTGGAAGAGTGTTCCTAAAAGTTATAATATCTCACTGGTTACAACATTATATCACTATATTTGAATAAAATTTATAAAATGTGTACTTAATGTATGGGATACAAAAGTATTTAATAAGTTGGAATGAGGTAAGATATATAAAACTCATATCCTAGAAGCGTATTCATAAATGATTGATAATCTCACTAGATATCATATAAAATCTCTGACTATAAATAGATTGATTCTAAGTAACTCCAATATACAAGAGAAAAATAAGAATAGTAATGTCACAAATATTGAGTATCACCCCAAATTTTTATGTTAACTCAAACCATAAATGAAATTTCTAAAAGGTACTTAATTGAAAACAACCCTAAGTAAAAAAGTAATAATATTGAATAAATAAATCAAATTAATTTTTAGTTTTATTTTTATCCATCTTGAATTGACATAAAAAAACTGATTTTTTATTATTTTTCTTTTTATCCAAGTAATATGTGTAACATTTTAACTCATTCAAGGAAAAAACTCACATATGTTAAATATAGATACATTCATGGTATATAAAATCAATTTTTCTTATATATAAATCAAAATATTATTAATATATATATATAAATAAATTAGAAAATGGAAGTAGTTAATTGAAAATATAAGCTTTAGTATATCACTATAAGGACCCATTAAATTGGAAACAATAATTCCATTTTATATAATCAATGATTCAAAATGTGTTCTATTAACTGCATGTTGATCTTTCTCAAAAAATATATCAAAACCGTTTTATTTGTTAATGACATATAAATTGTAGAAAATTCGATACTATGGGACAAAATATGCACTTAGTGAAGAAAAACATCACTAATTAAATGTACTAGATTATCATCAACTACAATTCTTTTAATTTTAGAAAAAAACCTTTGATCCCATGCCATCTAAATTTCTACATAAAAGTAAAAAATCATATGTTTAAATCTGGTGATGTAGTAAAGATTAATAAGCCTAGTATTTAGTTTTTATTACCAAGTTAATAAAAGCGGTGAAAATATATTTAAAGAGTAAAAATCAAACAAGAAAAAATTTATTTTTTTTCTTAATTGTAATTAACTGTCTATGCATTAAAATTATAATTAAAATATGGATCCTTTATAAAAAATATGGGATCACCTTTTGGGGGATCCCATTATAGAATATTTATTGATGCTTGTGTCATATACAATATTATTTGAATATACATTGTGTTAGTGGATATGCATAATCCAGAATAAAATCCTACATAAAATTTAACAGATGGTCCCTTATTTGTGCCATCCCATCTAATTACATAGACCTAAACTAATAATTACACATCAATATTCATAAAATATATATATTTTTATAAAACTAGTAGTAAAAAAAATTCATATACACTATTTCTGTGATAAATAATTCTACGCATTGAATCCCATAAACAATCACATGAAACATTATTCTTAAATGGATGTCTATCAATCCTCAATTGAAATTGCATAATTATTTTGACAGGGGTCTACATAATTGAGTAAAACCTCTAAATCAACTTTAGATGAATTCAAAAACTATCCACGATTAACAACATCTATGAAAATTTTACCTATATATAAAATTAAATAGAGTCATTAAATACCCATATGAAAGTTAAATCAAGAAACAATATCATAAAAAATTAATATAACAAATGGAATCATAGTTGGTATTTTTTCTCATCTAGAGTAGAGGAAGATAATGTGGGTAGAGAAAAGTAGTTACCTTTGTCTCACTTAATGATGGAAAGTAGATACAAAAAAGTGGGATGCACAAGGACAAGTTAGGATTTGGGAGGTATTATGAGTGATGATGGAGTTTTGAGGTGGTAGATGTCGGGAAGGATGATGATGGTTGAGGTGAACCTAGAATGTGGGGACATGAAGTAGATCAAAGTTGTGGGGGAAGGCGGTGGGGAAATGGGAATGAGGGATGAAAAAAACAAGAAATGGATGAATCTAATATAAATAATGGTAGATAAATATGAATGAAATGGGTGAAACAATGAAAATAACTAGTATATCCTTAAATGGATGGCGATGAACAATGGGTCATAAAATTGATACATATGAATGGGGGGGGGGGGATTTAGGGTTTTTAGTGTGCGATAGAGGGTATACGAATGGATATATGAAGGCATGGAGTATTAAGAGAAAGGTGAAATTGATTTGGTAAAAAATATCATGAAAAAATTTATATAAAAAATTATTAAGAAGAAACTAATAACCATGACATTTATCAAATTTAAATTATGTGAATATGTAGTTATATATAATGAACAATGGTTTAAATTTATATTAAAAGTTCTATTATGAGTATATAAAAAACGTGTTTGGGTGTGTGTGTATTATTTCCATTAAATATTATTAAAATTTATATATTTTAATCAATCGTATAATAATATATTTTTATATACAAAATTATATATTTGAAATAGGTATTAATTAAAAATTTCATCTTTAGATATTAATCCATAATTTAAATTATTAATATTTTTATTAATCATATATTTATATACTATTGTAATAAAAACTTATATTATTTTATATGTTTGGTAAAATATATGATATTATTGAATAATTTATTACAATGGATTTTTATAATGGTAAAACATTTATGGAAAATGATGAATAATAATAACATATTTGTTTATTAGTAAAACATTTTTTTAATATAAAAGAATTATAGTGTTAGTAAAATATTTGTTGGGAAAAAATATTTGTTACCTATGATTAATATGGAAAAAATTTATTATCTGTTGGAATTAATAATTTCTACTGATAGATATATTATATGTGATTAATTATCTTTTGGTACAAATTTGTTTTTTTAGAGCGAACCACTCTTACCATTGCATATTTTTTCCTTTTTTTTAATATTTTTCATGTTATAAGTATGGGTTGTTATATGATATTATTTACCTATATAAATTTATAACTTTTACTACATTTTGATCACGTTTTAATTTCCATTTCACTATTGACAAAATATTTTATTATTTGTTCCAATTTGATCATTGGTTTTTCATATTTATACCAAATAAGGTGTGATTATAGAATGTTATTGAATATTAATGAAAACAATTCTTTAATATTTTCAATAAATGGGCCCATTTTCTCCTCAAAATCCTCTTGGTATGGATTCATATTTTCATAGAAACTACATCAACTGGTGAGTCACATTGTTCATGCATTTATATGGTCTCATTCCTTTGTTACTTTTATGTCATTTAAGTTTATTCCAATTAGTTTTTTTAATTTTAAAGTATAAGAAAATTCCTCTCACACTAATTATTAATTATTTGAAAACAATTTCATTTGGGAACTACTTTCCAACAGCTAAATGATGATTCAAATTCAATATTAGAGGAGTTTCCTTAATGCATTATCATTCAATCAATCTGCTTATGTGATGTATTACGTGGATTCTAAATTCATAGGTTAACTTAAACTTCATAATGGTTGAGGATGTATGACATCAAAGTGAGGTTTGGTGGTTTAAGCACTCGACATGTAGTTGGTCGACCGATTCAAGACTCATTATTAGTAAACAACAATAATGTGATCCCCTTTTGTAACCCATAATTACTCTCAATGGTATCAAAGACAACATTACATCAATCTATTACGGGATTAATATAGTTTCATCCATTTTCTTCCCCCCTTCATAACAATGTAATCATGTATTATTTTATTTATTACTTACTTTTAATAAAAAAATTCTTTAAAATAGAATAAACGTAAGAACAATTGTTTTATAAACCTAAAAAATCTATTTTATAAATATTTAATTTTTATTTTGAAAATATTAATTTACTAATAATACAAATATTATTAAATATTATTTTATAAATATTATATATATTATGAAAAGTTAATCTATAAATATTATAAATTTTGTTATAAAGATTTAATTTTATACATACAAAATTATTATAACATATATTTGTTTATGTTTTTTAATTACATCTTCATCACATAAATACATTTATTATGTTTTATATAAGTATTATTATGTGAATAATATTTATTTAAATATATTTAATAATATTTAATATATATTTATTTTCATTGTATAAATATATTTGATTTATTTTTTTATAAAAGTTTTATAAATATATTTCTTTACCAATTTTAATTATTTTAATTATATAATTTTATTTTTTTATATCATCATTATTATATTTTTTTTAAATATACAACTTTTATTGTTTTTAATTACTCATATTTCTTTATATAAATTTTATATAAACATTTCCCTGAAAATATTTTATATAATAAAATTTATCCATAAAAAATATCAAAAAAAAAAATTAAACTAAACCTGATATATTGTATAATAATAAATTTACATTAGACCAATATTAATAAATATAAAATTGAAAAGAAATATGGATTATCAAAGGAGAGAATAATAAGATATTAGATTAAAAGAAATTGGTGAAGTGCGAATCAGAGATGTGGTTGGGGGCACTATAGATTATTTGAGAAATGAAAGATGATTATAAGGAAGGAGTCGATGCGTCGATTGAGGTGGAGAGGTTGTTAATTATATATTATGTTTATGTCATCACTAATGTGTGATTTCTAAAAGGCGAGTTTCATGTACTATAAGGCAACATTAAGTGCATCCCAAGGAGGTGTGTCAATAATGAGTTGGATAAAAAAAATGAATCGCTGGACATACAGTCTTGAGAGATTGTTTGTGACACCTTACTAGAGTGTTGGAAAAACTACCCGAGTGTTCACGTGGTATTTTATAATTTTTAAGAGGTTTTTTTATATTTTTAATTCATGTATACATGATATAGTTTGGAGTCGAAGGAACATTATAATGAAATTATTAAATTGTTGCCTCGGGTTTTTTACACATATTATTTTTTTGGTTCCCAATATCAAATTTTACTTTTTAGTACCATGTTTTTTGATTCGGTTTTTGTTTTATTAGTTTAATTAAATTATCATGATCTTGATGACACTCTCATAACCATAATTTAAACATCAAATATCCTAGCACCACTACTCTGAATACACCCCAATGGTAAAAATGACACAAGAGATTAAATTTTGAAATATGTTTCTAATTTTATTTTCCTTTTTCTTTCACAACCTTAAAGTGTCAAAAATGACCTAATATATTAATTGTTGAATCATTAAATAAATTAAAAATACCAATCACTTTTCTTTACTTTTAAAGGTATACATGCCAATATAAATTAAAAATTTTTATAAAAGGAATCCTCTATTGCCTTTGGATTTTTGTAGCGTAATTGGCATTGAAATCCATTCACTAAATTTTTGATTGATAAAAAAGTACAAGTATCACAGTGAAATTAATATTCATAATTCCTCAAATATTATTATTTATTTATTTCTTTACTTGAGGTTGGATCCATCTTTATCATAAACAAGTAAACATGAATTCTTTAAATCAATTTCCAAGGAAACTAAGGCTTGGATGAACAGAACGAGTGGTGATTCCCTGAGCGCTAGAACAATCAGTGATGAGTCCTTGTCCGATGATGTTGGGAGTGAGTTGGATTGAGTCCAACACTATCCTAGTGCATGGTACAGCTCTGCTAGAATTCAATGTAATTGCTTCTGGAGTGCTTGATGTCCCCACCACACCCTTGAAGGTACATTCTGAATGTGAACACTGGTTTTCTAGAAAATGTTAACAAAGAAACAATGTTAGTAACATTATATGATGTGTGGAATTTTTTTTGGGAGAGTATATTTTTTTAATTGTGGTAATTTCAGTGCATGTTTTTGAATGGCATAAAATGTTTGTCCAATGTAAGTACGCCTAAAAGATTTCTTAAAGGATGACAGACATTAAGAGATGAGTGTTTTTTTGAAAGAAGAAAAATAAAACAGTATACCATTTCAGAACAAAAACTTCTATCACAGTAATTTTGATCGATGATTATTGGGTTTTGGATAGAGTTGAATTTGAGATTTTCAAATGTGACATCTTTGACCGTTCCCTTACCAACTTGCAAATATCCATAAAAATTGATTTAAAACGAAGGTGAATTAATTGTGCCGATTCAATAGATGTTAAGGATAAAGGATAGCCTATGTACCTGCCAAGTCTTGATTCGTGCTCCATTAGTAGTACCGGTGAATGTAACATCATTCACATTTATGTCATGCACATTCGCAACATTCCCATACTTACCTAATCTCCCGATACTACATTTGTACAAATGTTGAATGATAACATTTATTTTGAAATAATCAATGTAATCAAATATACATACCTTATTCCATGGCCCGGACCACATTCTACATGCTTGATAATCACATCTGAAGTGAAATCACCGATGGAGATACAATCATCCCCTGGAATATTAATTGAGTCATTTTTTGGTTAAATATAAGTGGATCTAAAAAAACACAACTTTGAAGAAGGTAAATGTTAGTTTTTTGGGAGGTGTTATGGAGGTGTGGGGTGGGGATAGAGCACTATTGGAATTCTTGGTAATTGCAATGGGCTATTTACGATGGGATCCCATCGAAAACAGGCTTTAGCGATGGGGCCCTATCACAAATAGCCCGTTGCAGAAAATGTGGTCGCAAATACAAGTATTTGTGATGGGCCCATCGCAAAAAAAGTTATTTGCGATGGGCCACATCTCCGTCGCAAATAAGCTTCCGATTATATGTATTATATATACATAAACATTTTCACGACGGGCCCATCGCAAAAACTATTTGTGATGGGCTCTTGTCCCGTGGAAAAATATATATATATATATATATATAACACTTTCTACGACGGGCCCATCGCAACAAATTATTTGAGATGGTACCACTTTACCGTCGCAAATATGTTTTTAAAAATATTTAGTTATACTATTTGTGAAGGGGTCCCGTCGCAAAAGGTCCCATCACAAATAATAAATTAATTTTTTAAAAAATAAAATTTAATAAAATTACAATTAATGAAAAAATAGTATTACTATTATTAAAACAATAAAAAAATAAAAAATATTAAAATTCTCAACATTCACAAAAAATAATAATAAAATATAAAAAATTAAATTATGTAATATTTGTACCGATATAAAAGACAGAAAATGTAAATAATTCATATTACAATGTTAAATTCAAATGTTTGTAACATAAAAAAATCACTGGGGGGAGGGGGTCGTCTTATGGAGGAGGTGGAGGAGCTGAAGGAGCTGGTGGAGGAAACTCCATCCCAAAACTACGAGTCAGACGACGCATATACTCCATCTACTCGTGATGCTGATGCTACCATCGACACATATGCTCCTCATAATGCTGCTTCTGCTGTTGTTGCTGCTGACACATCTCTTCTTGCTGCTTCTACAAAGTTTCTATATGCTCAGCCTGAGCTCGCAACTGCTCCTGATACTGTGAGCCAGAAGATGATGCCTCTCCACGAGCTCCTCTTGAGATGGATGCTGACATCGCAACAGTACCATAATAAGTACCAGGAGTCAAATGAGAGCCGATGCCATCTACTCTTCCCTTCTCAAAGCCATACCGAGTCGCCAACATCAATGCCGCCTCAACGAAATGTTGAGCACTGGTCTGCTCAACCATCTCGTCCTAACCCTCATCCTGTTTCTAAGAGGTCGCAACCTCATATGACTCCTTCAATTCCAATTTAAAATTAAAATTGTCAAAATATAATATGCAGTTAATTGTTAAACTAAAAAAATAATACTAACCACAATCTGACGTTGTTAATCACCTCTAATATATTCAGTAGCTAGATCACTGTACATCTTCTGATAAACGTCAAACTCCGTAATATCAGGATGCTCGACTGCCTATAGAAATATAAAATAAATTGTTTATATTTAAAGTTATATAAAATATTTAAAAAATATACTTACCAGATGCTCTCTATGCGAACTGAATGTACGACTACCAGCTCGATGCGTCACCTCCTGTCTCCCCCAGTTCTGTCGTCCCACTGAAGATCTCTTATAAAATCCACCACCCAACCAGTGTAAATATAATACATCCCAAATATGAGATGAAATGTACTCTGGTCGGTGGGCTCTACACGACTCATCAAATTCTGTCACCCCTGCTTTCTTAATGGCTGGCCTTCTCAAATAGTGCAAAAACTGGCGAAAACGGTCACACATAGAAACCTGCCATGTCGTGTGGATAGCATTGCACATGATATCATCGATAGGATGCCATAAACCCTACAAATAATTTATAATATTAATTTGCTAATAAAATAAATTTCAAAATAAATATTATTTATTTACGTACCAGACAATGCTGGAACATGTTGTGTCACACATCAACGAGAATCTTTTCCCATGTGATCCATGGATGAGAACAATAATTGCGCACTATAGCGCTCCCCTGTCCAAGAGCTACATGCTGAAAACTGTGAAAAATGAATAAATAATCAAACAATTAGTATATATGTAAATAAATTAATGAAATCTAACTAAAATATACAGGTTACCATACCTCCGTGTGCGTGGATCGAAACCAAGATGTGGACGTCGCTTGGGGATAGGGTCAGGAATCATAAGTCGTGCAAGACCGCGCCCCCTCCGCGTACCTCCTGAACCACCAGTAGGCTGAGGGTCAGCTGATCCTACATCCTCATCATCCAAAGGTAGCTCATCCTCCTCCAACTCATGCAATAAATCAGAGTCCATTTGAAACACAAAATTATTGTTGTTAGAAGATAGTTGAAAATAACTATTATATATAGATATATATTAGTTATGATTATAACCACCATTTAATTGTGTCAATGTTCATCTTCATCATCTTATCCATATCTGTCAATGTCAATGTCTTCATCTTCCTCCTCAGCATTATTAATATCCATATGAGTTTCAGTTTCAGCATCTCTTGTCATTTCAAATTCATTTGTAACATCATCAACATCTCCATCACCATCAATCCTTAATTGTGGGGTGTCATTGTCGATATTCACGCCTCTTTGTAAATCAGATGGATTTTGAGCCATCTCTTGAAAAATTTCAATTCGTTCCACTTCAGCGGAACCACATTCAGTTTGAGTAAACTGATTTCCCCAAGATTTTATTTTTATTATGCTCCACCAATCGCTCAGGTCTCTTGAAGTAGCACAGTACTTTGCATAATAAATTTGATTTTATTGTTGAGACAGTAAAAATGGTTCATTTACTACAAGAAGACTTTTATATTTAATATCGATGATTCCATGAGTCGTATGAACACGCAAACCACTCTCAGTATCCAGCCACTGAAATTTAAACACTGTTATGTAATTATTTCCTAGATAACACATCTCAATAATTTCATCCAAAATGCCATAAAAATCAACTTCAGTTTCTCTGTGATGTGATCCTCTCAAGAAAACTCCACTGTTCATTGTTTTTTTTTGATTCCCCATATGCATGTGTATGAAATCGAAAACCATTAACCACATATGCATTATAAGATTTAACTATTTTGGATGGTGGGTTACTCAATATAGACAGTCGCTTATCAATTTTATCAGTATATTGAGACACCTGAAAATTTGTAAAAAAATTATCAATATAATAAATAATAAACGGAATTCATATTAAACCATCAATAATTTATGTTACCAGTTTTTGAAACCATTGAGAAAATTTATTTTGTCCGCGTTCTTCAAGAGAAGATGCTGTAATTTGTGGAAGTTGTTTCTTAATATGATTATCATATAAACTACAAATAAAATAAGTTTAAATACTATAAAATAAATTATATAATAAGTGATAGCAGTAATCATAGGAAAAATGTTGTCATTTCTTCACAGTTGAGCAGAACGTATGTATGAGCTCTGTGATGTTCATCATCTGAAAGCCATCATTCATGAACTCCACTGAAACCGAGATTTGGCTAATTAAAAACTGTTAATTGATTGCCCATTTCATCATTAACATTCCCCTTGTTTCACCCCATGCGATTATGTTTTGAGGGATATTGAGATTCAAAATAATGAGAGAAGAAAAAATCAATTTCCTCTTAAAAATAAGCTTAAGCAATTGAGCCTTCAACTGATGCTTTGTTAGGTATTTTTTTCTTCAATTTCTGCATGAATCTCTCAAATGGGTACATCCAAATGTGATGGGGGGGGGGGGTAATGAAAATACAACTTATTTTAAATTTGTACCTGAGATCATCTTTGGAGGTTCATCCATTTCAATTGTACCTTTTCTGAAATGAAATTTGTTCCTCCGAAAAGGATGATCGGTTGGAAGAAATCTATAGTGACAATAAAAATAGAAAGTTTTTTTCCATTGAACAGCATAAAGGCTTTGTTTTCTTTCATACAGTAAGGACATGATTTCGGACCATGTGTACTCTAACCAGATAACATGCCATATGCCGGAAAGTCACTAATCATCCACATCAATGCAGCTTTTAATATGATATTTTGTTTCACAGCAACATCTTATGTATTAACACCATCACTCCACAATGCATTGAACTCATCAATCAATGGTTTCAAATAAACATCAATATTATTTTTCGGATGTCCTGGGATTAATAGAGTCAAAAAGATATAAGGCTCCTTCATCAACATCCATGGAGGAAAATTGTACGGAGTTATAAAGACAGGCCAACATGAATACTGACTACCATAAGAACTAAATGGAAAAAAACCATCAGTAGAAAGACCTAATCGCACGTTTCAGGATTCTATAGAAAAAGACGGATGTAGACGGTCAAAAATTTTCCATGAATCACCATTAGATGGATAATTCAAGTTTTTATCAGTTGAAATCTTGGTTTTGTGCCATGACATCATTGACGCTGTGTTCTAAGACATAAATAAACACTGTAACTTGGGTGTAAGGGGGAAATATATCAACTGTTTTACTAGAATCGATTTATAATTCCCTGGTTGAGCTTCTTTATACCTCGATTGTCCACATGTGGGACAAATATCCAATGAATCATTGTCGCCAGAATATAAGATGCAATCATTTGGATATGCATGAATCTTCTGATAACTAAGGCCCAAATTACGAATCAGCCTCTTTCTCTCATAGTAATTTGCAAGAAACACATTTCCTTCAGGTAACAGTGTTTTAACCAAAGAAAATATCTTATCAAAACAGTTGTTTGACATTGCATTATCTGATTTAATAGCCATAAATTTTTCAACCTCTTCTAATTTTCTTATCTTACAACCAGGATATAATGCATCCTCAGCAGACCTCAATAACTCATAAAATTTGGATGGTGCCAACTCAGGAGTTAAATCAATATCATCGTGAGTTTCATTTTGTTGCACAGATGGACCTGCAACATCATGTACTAAATTTTGAAATCGTGATGGATCTAGAATCAAGTTATTAAGATATTTTCTGGAACTGCGTTCACCGTGTTGATACCAAAAAACATAATCTGGTTGAAAACCAAAGCGCAAGAGATGTCCCCCAACCTTGTCAAATGTGTCAAATGTTCTCAGACCACATTTTTTACAAGGACACTTAATTGTGCCTTCTGAAACATATTTTGGTTTTGATGATGAAAATGCTAAGAAAGCTTCAACACCCTCAATATATACAAGATTTAAACCAGAACCATTGGTATTTCTATGCTGATTTATCCAAGCTCGATCATCTAATAATGACTGATGTCGACTTCCTTATTCCATATTTTTCTACATAAAATATAAAATCAGTACTGTTTTTGAATAGTTTGAAATTATAAAAACACTATTTGAAAAAGAATATAAATAATTACAACTACTTAATAATTATCATTAATTAAGGACGACACAATCTCCAGTGGATTGATGGCTACTCTTTTGTCCAATATCTCATTTAATTTCATCTTTCTCACACTTATTATTGCTAATTATTTCTAATTATTCCTAATTATTTCTAATTATTACAAATTATTACAATTTATTACTAATTGTTACTAATTATTACAATTTATTACTAATTATTACAATTTATTAATAATTATTACAATTTATTACTAATTATTACTATTTATTACTAATTTAGCAATACATGACAATACTGAGCATAAGTAAAACTACTTGAATAATGAAAGGAAATTTGGTAATCATCATTATGGACATGATTACAAATTTTCCCTTCATTATCCAAGCAGATTTCATTTACTAATTATTAGTAATAAAAAAATTATATTATAAATATTTATGAAAAAACAATATTAATATTATTAAAATAATAATTTTTTTATAAAATATTAAAATTATCAATATTCACAACAGACTTTGTTCTATTCTTAACATGTTCAAATCTCAAAGGGTTGTTAATTGTGAAGTCATGCGTAGTAAAAAGTTTGTGTCAGTAATGTCCAATGTAAAATCTATAATTGTACTTTCATGGTTGATCACCTTTCAAGTAGTGTTTCAATAGGATGACCAAAGTAATGAATTTCTCGTCTCTAAGAATCATCTCACACGACACTTTACATAGATCATTCTTCTTTAAAAATTTGAGGAGATTTCATTATTTTTCCCTTAAATTTTCAAGGAATAATGGTCTATGTAAAGGTTCATGTGAGATAATTCTTATAGATAAGAAGGGCATGACTTGGTTTGTCCGATTGCAACAGTACTTGTAAGGTGATCAACCATGCAAGGACAATTATAGAGTTTACATTGGACGTGGCTGACATAAACTTTTTATTGCGCATGACCTGACAATTGGCGACCCTTTAAGATTTGAACATATTAATAATAGAGAAAATCTTGTTGCGAATATTGATAATTTTAATATTTTATAATTTTTTTATTATTTTAATAATATTAATATATTTTTTGTAAATATCGATAATATAATTTTTTTTGCTAATTATTGCTAATTATTCCTAATTATTGCTAATTATTCCTAATTATTGCTAATTATTACTAATTATTCCTAATTGTTACTAATTATTACTAATTATTACAAATTTTTACTAATTATTACCAATTGTTCCTAATTATTTTTAATTGTTCCTAATTATTCCTAATTGTTCCTAATTATTGTTATTTGTTCCAATTTGATAATAGGTTTTTCGTATTTATACCAAATAAGGTGTGATTATAGAATGTTATTGAATATTAATGAAAATAATTCTTTCACATTTTCAATAAATGGACCCATTTTCTCCTCAAAATCCTCTTGGTAGGGATTCTATTTTCATAGAAACTACATCAATTGGTGAGTCACATTGTTCATGCATTTATATGGTCTCATTACTTTGTTACTTATGTCATTTAAGTTTATTCCAATTAGTTTTTTTTAATTTTAAAGTATAAGAAACTTCCTCTCACACTAATTATTACTTATTTGAAAAAAATTTCATTTGGGAACTACTTTCCACCAGCTAAATGATGATTCAAATTCAAACTTAGAGGAGTTGCCTCAATGCATTATCATTCAATCAATGTGCTTATGTGATGTATTATATGGATTCCACATTCATAGGTTAACTTAAACTTCATAATGGATGAGGATGTATGACATCAAAGTGAGGTTTGGTGGTTTAAGCACTTGACATGTAGTTGGTCGACCGATTCAAGACTCATTATTAATAAATAATAATAATGTGATCCCCCCATTTAACCCATAATTACTCTCAATGGTATCAAAGAAAACATTACACCAATCTATTATGGGATTAATATAGTTTCAACCATTTTCTTCCCCCCTTCATAACAATGTAATCATGTATTATTTTATTTATTACTTACTTTCAATAAAAAATTCTTTAAAATACAATAAATGTAAGAACAATTGTTTTATAAACCTAAAAAATCTATTTTATAAATATTTGATTTTTATTTTAAAAATATTAATTTACTAATGATACAAATATTATTAAATATTATTTTATAAATATTATATATATTATGAAAAGTTAATCTATAAATATTATAAATTTTTTTGTACATATTTAATTTTATATATACAAAATTATTATAATATATTTTTGTTTATGTTTTTATTTAATTAAATATTCATCACATAAATACATTTATTATGTTTTATATAAGTATTATTAAGTGAATAATATTTATTTAAATATATTTAATAATATTTAATATATATTTATTTTCATTGTATAAATATATTTGAATTATTTTTTTATAAAAGTTTTATAAATATATTTATTTACCAATTTTAATTATTATAATTATATAATTTTTTTTATATCATCATTATTATAATTTTTTTAGATATACAACTTTTATTGTTTTTAATTACTCATATTTTATTATATAAATTTTATAAAAACATTTCCTCGAAAATAATTTATATAATAAAATTTAGCAATAAAAAACATCAAAAAAAACTAAACCTGATATATCATATAATAATAAATTTACATTAGAACAATATTTATAAATATAAAATTGAAAAGAAATATGGATTATCAAAGGATAGAATAATAAGAGATTAGATTAAATGAAATTGGTGAGGTGCGAATCAGAGATGTGGTTGGGGGTGCTATAGATTATTTGAGAAATGAAAGATGATTATAAGTAAGGAGTCGATGCGTCGATTGAGGTGGAGGGGTTGCGACTTCTATATTATGTTTATGTCATCACTAATGTGTGATTTCTAAAAGGAGAGTTTCATGTACTATAAGGCAACATTATGTGAATCCCAAGGAGGTGTGTCAATAATGAGTTGGATAAAAAATAGAATCATTGGACATATAGTCTTGAGAGATTGTTTGTGACACCTTACTAGAGTGTTGGACAAACTACCCGGGTGTTCACGTGGTATTTTCTCATGTTTTTAAGAGGTATTTTTATAGGTTTAATTCTTTTATACATGATAGATTTTGGAGTCCAGGGAACATTATAACGAAATTATTAAATCATTGCCTCGGGTTTTTACCACATATTATTTTTTTGGTTCCCAATACCAAATTTTACTTTTTAGTACCATGTTTTTTGATTCAGTTTTTGTTTTATTAGTTTAATTAAATTATCATGATCTTGATGACACTATCATAACCATAATTTCAACATCAAATATCTTATCACCACTACTCTGAATACACCCCAATGGTAAAAATGACACAAGAAATTAAATTTTGAAATATGTTTCTAATTTTATTTTCCTTTTTCTTTCACAACCTTAAAGTGTCAAAAATGACCTAATATATTAATTGTTGAATCATTGAATAAAATAAAAATACCAATCACTTTTCTTTACTTTTAAAGGTATACGCACCAATATAAATTAAAAATTTGTATAAAAAGAATCCTCTATTGCCTTTGGATTTTTGTTGCATAATTGGCATGGAAATCCATTCACTAAATTTTTGATTCATAAAAAAGTACAAGGATCACGGTGAAATTAATATTCATAATTCCTAAAATATTATTATTTATTTATTTCTTTCCTTGAGGTTGGATCCATATTTATCATAAACAAGTAAACATGAATTATTTAAATCAATTTAGAAGGCAACTAAAGCTTGGATAAACAGAACGAGTGGTGATTCCCTGAGTGCTAGAACAATCAGTGGTGAGTCCTTGTCCGGTGATGTTGGGAGTGAGTTAGATTGAGTCCAAAAATATCCCAGTGCATGGTACAACTCTGCTAAAATTCAATGTAATTGTTTTTTGGAGTGATTGATGTCCCCACCACACCCTTGAAGGTTACATCCTGAATGTGAACACCGGTTTGCTAGAAAATTTTAACAAAGAAACAATGTTAGTAACATTATATGATGTGTGGAATTTTTTTGGGAGAGTATATTTTTTTTAATTGTGGTAATTTTGGTGCATGTTTGTGAATGGAATCAAATGTTTTCCCAATGTAAGTACTTCTAAAAGATTTCTTAAAGGATGATAGACATTAAGAGATGAGTGTGTTTTTTGAAAGAATAAAAATAAAACAGTATACCATTTCAGAACAAAAACTTCTATCACAGTAATTTTGATCGATGATTATTGGGTTTTGGACAGAGTTGAATTTGAGATTTTCAAATGTGACACCTTTGACCGTTCCCTTTCCAACCTGAAAATATCCATAAAAATTGATTTAAAATGAAGGTGCATTGATTGTGTCGATTCAATATATATTAAGGATAAAAGATAGCCTATGTACCTGCCAAGTCTTGATTCATGCTCCATTGGTAGTACCGGTGAATGAAACATCGTTCAAATTTATGTCATGCACATTCACAACATTCCCATCCTTACCTAAGCTCCAGATACTACATTTTTACTAATGTTGAATGTTAATATTTATTTTGAAATAATCAATGTAATCAAATATACATACCTTATTCCATGGCTCGGACCACATTCTACATGCTTGATAATCACATTTGAAGTGAAATCACCGATGGAGACACAATCATCCTCTGGAATATTAATTGAGTCATTTTTTGGTTAGATATATGTGGATCTGAAAAAAAAAACACAACTTTGAAGAAGGTAAATGTCAGTTTTTTGGGAGGTGTTATGGAGGTGTGGGGTGGGTATAGAGGTGATTACCACATGAAAATTGGGAATTTGTGATGGTGACATTCTGAACTCTTTTTAGATGAATTCCATCAGTGTTGGGACTTCTCTTAGGTGACAATGTCTTGAAATTGTGAACATTCACAGAATTTTACATCATCACTAGAACATGGGATTGTGGTGACTCCACAACACGAACATCCTTTATGGTTAAGACATTGATGGAAGTAAACCTGAGCACCTGCATTTGATCCCCATGTCTCATCCAATATGATCATTTATACTTTTGAACCATCTCATTACCAGAAGGTTAATATATTTGTAGAAATAGAAAAAACAAATCTCCCATTGACTTACGGTGGGTGCTAATGTGGTGCATCCTGCCTGGTAAATAGAAACAAAAAGAGAAGAAAATGAAATTAAGATATACATATATATATATATATAAGGATTAACTGATATATGTAAATAGACGGTGCAAACATACCTGGCTTGGATGGTCACGAAAATTTTGATCCCACCATCCCTTTCCACTTCCATTGACGATGTCGGTGCCAGTGAAGGACAAACCGGAGGTAAGTGTAGTGAATTCCATCCATTGGCCCTGGTCGAGTCCCTTCCAGGCACTATGTTCTGCGGGTGCAATGATTTCCCCCTTCAGCTGTTATTTTTGTCAAATTCACAGAGGTCAAGCATTATAGAACGTTTTATGATTTCGATTTTAGTGGGTTAAGGGATGAAGGGTTTCCATGTACTTGAAAGGTGATGGAAGATTTGCATGGTTCCTTGAAAACAACAGGATACACCAAAAACCTCCCTCATGGAACTATAATGGTAGGGTTGCTTTCAGTTGCACCACATGCTGCCTCCCATGTCTTAAGAAATGTCTGTCCATGCAAGTACGAGGTCGATTTATCAACTGTATTTTCGGTCTCAATATATGGATATAAAGAAAAACAAGACAAGATTGTTACCCCGGAAGCATAATTGGTGGCACCCTCGACAACCCCGTAGTTGCGCACATTTAAACCTTGGCCGGCTAGGTTTAAGGAATCCATATTTATAAGATAAAAATGCCTAAAGATGAACGCAGCTGATACCTTGAACGTCCTGCGCCATGTGACTCACACTACAACAATCCTTTTTCCTTAATTTTAAATCCACACACACCACTGTTATTTCTAATCTCACATAAAATGAATCCTCTTTATTCGCCAGATTTCTGTAGCTTAACTAGCATCGACACCCTTTCACTGGATTTTTCGTACTTAAAAAAAAGTACAATCATCATGAACAAAATAATTTTCATAATTAATCAAATATTATTATTTAGTTGTCTCTTTCTTTGAGAATGGATTTACCACTATAAAAATCAAGGAAACATGAATAATTTAAATCAATTTCCAAGACAACTATAGCTTTGTTCAATAGAATGAGTGGTGATTCCCTCGGAGCTACTGCGATCAGTGGTGGGTCTTTCCATGTAGCCCAGGATCTAATAGATGATGACCCTTGAACCTACAGGCAATCCTTAAATGACAAAGACACAAAGCTGTGGGTTTCTACCATGAATGAAGAAATGAATTATTTAAATAAAAACCATACATGGATTATTCAAAAACAAACCATCCAATGCTAAAATAATTGGATCCAAATGGATTTATAAAAGAAAAGATTAAAACACTAAGGGAAATAAAATAAAGTAAAAAGTTAAGGTTAGTTTCTAAGGGTTTCCTTTAGAGAGAAGGTATTTATTACTATGAAATATTTTCCCTTGTTGTTAATATTTATTACATGAGGCTTTTTCTTGACTTTTCGGCATATAATGTTCTGCACATAGAACAAATGGATGTTAAAACCTCATTCTTACATGGTGATTTAAAAGAAAAACTCTATATGAAACCTCATGATGGTTATTCTATGAAATTTCAAATGAATCAAGGATTCCTACTGAATAAATCATAATATGGCCTGAATCAAGCCTCTAGGGAGTGGTATATGAAATATGATTCATTTATGTTAGATAACCAATTTTTCAGGAGTCAATATGATACATGTGTTTATGTTAAATAAACATAAATGGTATGCTTTACCTTATGTGTTATGTTGATGACATGATTATCATTTTTGAAAATATGAGTTTAATCATTGATGTAACATCCCAACTAAGAGGCAGGTTTGAAGTGAATGAATTAGGTGAATCTAAGAAAATATTAGGTGTTGAAATCATTAGAGATGGACCAAATAAATTTCTTTACATATCAAAACATGCTAATATTTTAATGATTTTAAGAGATATGTATTTGAATCTCTCAAAACTATTAATATACCTCTTGGAAAAAACTTTAAAATTTCTTTAACACAAGCACCTACTTCTGAGGATGATGTTAGATTAATGTCTAAAATTCTTTATGCTAACATTGTCGGTAGTATTATGTGCTCTATGATTTTCACTAGACCTAACATTTCCTTTTCCATCCACAATCTTAGAAGATTTATGGTTTTACCTGTGAATCCACATTAACACGCCCTTAAGTGTATTTTAAGATACCTCTCTTGTAGTTCAAATATTTCTATATGTTATGGTAGAAACATGGATACATATGATATTATTTATATGTATGTTGATACTGATTATGTGGGAAATTTTTACACCCACAAGTCCTTAACTGGTTATGTGTTTAATACTTGCGATGGTACCATTTCCTGGAAATGAAATATGAAATCTTTGGTTGTTCTTTTAACCACAAAATCTATGTACATTTACTTTACTGAGGTAGTTGAAGAAGCTATATGGATTAAAGGCCTCTATTCTGAAATCAATCCTTTTAATCCTGCAATTTTTATTTACTCAGATAGCCAGTCTTTACTTCTTTTGTCTAAGAACATAGTATTCCTTTGTAAATCTGAATGTATTGATAATAGACTGTATTTTATTGGATATATTATAGAATTAGGAACTGTATGCATCAATAAGATACAAAATGACATAAAATTGGGTGATAGTTTGAGTAAAGCTGTAGAATTGTTTATGTTTAAATTTGGTTCTTATAGGTTAAACTTGGTTATTATTTTATAACCATAGGTTCAAGAACAACGCCAAATTCAATTGAAAATGTTTGAGATTTTTGAATTATGAAATTCAATTTATCTTTTCGTAAAATTTCATAGATTTTTCATAATTAACGATAAAAGTGTATACACATGTAGAAACTTATAAAAAAAATTAAGAAACACAAGTAAAAAGTTTTCTAATGTCAGTGTAAAGTGTTAGAAGCTCTTTTTTTAAGGTTCACACAATAAAAAATTTCATATATTTATTACAGTCTAAACAATGAAAAGTATAATGCACTTCCAATATAGAAACCCAAAACATTCCATAGATTTAGCATAGTCAAAGTGAAAAGTGTATAAAAATATATAAAAAATTTATAAAAACCAGTAAAAAAATGTATAATGTTATTGACCCATAAGAAATAAAGATTCATGTACATTGAAAATTATGTATGTTGGCTTTCCATTAAGAAGCCACTTCAAAACTCTATAGAACTTTCCATTTCTTTGTGTACCACACTTTGATCCATATACATGTGATATAAAATCTCTGATGCGTTACCTAGTATTGTCTAAATCACATACATAATGTTTTTCCATGTGATAATGGTTTGAAAATTTTTCTCATAAAAGGGATAAAATTCAAAAATAATAGGAATATAAAATTATTGACATGCATATGAAAAATAAAATGATGAATATTTAGAGGAACCAATAAGTTTTATTCTATATCCTGCTATGGGGAATCAGGAAAATCATTCATCAAATTTCTAAGACTATCTATATTATGAAAAAAGAATAATAATGCATTGCTACTATATAATAAACACACAAATTGGCAGTAATTTATGTACACTAATGTATGATGTATTCTTTTTTGAATTATAACAAAAGATACTACGAATAAATTGGAAGCCGTTTCAATAGAGGTGGAAGATCCATCAATATAGGAAAAAATGGAAACACTATTTCGTTGATGATCCTAGAATTGGATGCCATATACCCTACTTGTTTAGTGAAAAACAATACTAATCATAAAGGTTATGAAATTCCTTATGAAATAAATGGTTTGGTCATTTAACAATCTAGAGGATAATTTTTAGAACAAAATATATTAAATTAAAGTATATAAAAATATATTATAAGATGTAATGGGGAAAGATATATACCTGGATTTTATTCATTTCTGTATGGGAATATTTATTGGGCCATCAGATCAGCTTGGTTTTCTTATTCTTGCGACTGGCGACTCATCGATCCTCCACAACTTTCTTACTAGACGTTGATTAAACTCGAAACCTATTTTATATTCAATATCCATGTTTACTGGTGATTCATTGTGCATGTTGGGTTTCTGTTTCAACATAGTGGTGTTTCTTCTCTTGATTGGATGCACTGTTTGAGGATGTTTGGCGATTGATGGCCCTTAAACCCTCGTCTCTTCGACATTCATTCACTCCGGCTCATCCTCTCCCTTGGTTTTGCTCTTTTTCTACTCCTTATACTACAAATATTATTTTTTACAATGAAAAGAAATGATTTTAACAGGAATAAATAGGGGATGTAAATCTCAGCGCTTTTAAAGGGATGGGGGGGGGGTCCCCTTTATTAGTGTTAAAAAAGAAATGATAAAGAGGGTCCATTATCAACATTAAAAAAAGCACGGATAAAGGCCCCATCTGCAATAGTGTGCTATTTGTATAAGAGCACACTGCCGTAACCTCCTCTAACATGTACATAAAATATATAATTTAATTGAAATAAATTTTACATCACAAATACAAAAAAAACACTACTATATACATTTCAAAAAATATTTTGTATAATTATATTTACAATTACTATCCACAAACAATTTAAAACATTAATGTATCATTTTCCTTGGAATCCATGATCCCCTCTAAAAAAGGCCCTCCCATGGTATCCATTTCTAAATAAATCACCTCAACCGAAGAAAAATAATCCACCTATATAATAGAAGAAATTTTATGTTAGTAATATTATAAAGAAATAAATTCAACATTAACATGAAAGAATACATTAAAAAATGTAAAATTTAAATAAAAAGACACACTTAGATTTATATCGATCACACCATGAATTTTATTGAGGTGCGGTTGATTCCAACATGTCATAAATAAAGTAGGGATCATTGTTCTAAAGTACAAAAACAATTCAGATTCATTTTATCATTTTTGACTATGTCAATTGTTCTTTCTAATGAAATTAATTTCAATTTTAAAAAAAGAAACATTTGGAGTAATTTCGGTCACACCGTGCGTGATATTGAGGTGAGGCTAATTTCTATACATCATAAATGACTTGGGGATTATTTTCATAAAGTATCAAAATATTATGAATGTGTTTTCTTAGTTTTTAGTATGTCACCTTTTCGTTTTACTAAAATATCATTTCAAACCTAAAACACGCACTTTGAGTCATACGGGTCACATCATGTGTCGGTTTGATGTTGGATTTCTTCCTACATGTCACAAATGACTTATGAATTGATTTCCTAAATTATCAAGTCAATTAGAGTGCATTTTCTTGGTTTTTAGTGAGTGACACACATTTTGACCTAAAATATCAATTTTAATCTAGTAACGGGAACTTTGGGTCATTCCGGTTACACCATGCATCAGATTGAGGTATGGGTGATTCCTACACATCAGAAATGACTCAGGGAATGTTTCCCAAAAGTATCATAAAACTATGAATTAGTTTTCTCAGTTTTATGGATGTTACTTGTTCCTTTTGAAAAGATTGATGTCAATTTAAAAAAAAGATGCACTTGGAGTCATAATGATCACACCATGTGTCAAATTGAGGTGATGTTGATTCTTACACATCAAAAAATACTTATGGTTAATTTTACCAATGTATGAAAACAATATGAATTCATTTTCTCAATTTTGAGTGGGTTAGTTTTTATTTTGACTAAAATTGGTGTTAATTTTAAATAAAAAGACAAACTTTGAGTGACAAAGGTCACACTGTGCGTCATATTGAGGTGAATATGGTTAATACACATCTAAAATTACTTATGGTCATTGTCCTAAAGTTTCAAAACAATCAAAATTCATTTTCTCAGTTTTGAGTTGGTAATTTTTTATTTTTACTAAAATTGATGTTAATTTTAAATTAAAAGATACACTTGGAGTCATAATGGTCACACCGTACATCAAATTGAGGTGTGGATGATTCCTATATGTTCAAAATGACTCATGAACCTTTTTCCCAAATTACCAAAACAATAAGAATATGTTTTCTTGGTTTTCAGTATGTCACTTGTTCCTTTTGTTAAAATTAATATCAATTTAAAATAAAAAGACACATTTGGAGTCATATTGGCCACATCATGCGTCATATTGAGGTTTATTGGATTCCTACATGTTAAAAATGACTTATATATCATTTTAATAATGTATTAAAATAATAAGAATGCATTTTCTTGGGTTTTATTAGGTTATTTGTCCTTTTTACTAAAATTGTTGTCAATTTTAAATAAAAAAGACACACTTAGAGTCATATCTATGACACTGTGCCTTATATTGAGGTTCTTCTGATTCTTACACATCCCAAATGACTCATGGAACCTTGAACTAATGTATCAAAATAATCTGAATGCATTTTCTCATTTTTCAGTATGTCATTTTTCCCTTTGCTAAAATTGATGTCAATTTTAAATAAAAAGATGCACTTGAAGTCATACCGGTCACACCATGTATTATAATGAGGTTTTATTAATTCATATACATAAAAAATGACTTATAGATCATTTTCCTAAATTACCAAAACAATTTGAATGATTTTTCTTAGTTTTGAGTAGGTCGTTTTTCCTTTTTACAAAAATTGATATCGATTTTAAATAAAAACTACACACTTGGAGTCATACCGATCACACCATGACTTAGATTGAGGTATGGATAATACCTACATATCATAAATGACTCATGTATTATTTAAATAAAGTATCAAAGAATGTTTTTTCTTGGTTTTCAGTACATCACGTGTTCATTTTTACTAAATTTGAAATCAATTTTAAATAAAAAGATGAACATGGAGTCATACCAGTCACAAAGTGCACTGTACTAAGGTTAATATTATTCCTACGCATCTCAAATGACCGATGGATTATTTTACTAAACTATCATAAAAATCTGAATGCATTTTCTCAGTTTTTAGTAGGTCAATTTTCCTTTTTACTAAAATTGATGTAAATTTTAAATAAAAAAGAAGCACTTGGAGTCTTACTGATCAAACCGTGCCTCAGATTAAGGTGAAGCTAATTCATATACATCCCAAATGACTCATAGATCATTTTAATAAAGTATAAAAACAATTCAAATGCCTTTTATTGGTTTTCAATGCATCACTTTTTTCTTTTTACTAAAATTGATGTCAATTTTAAACAAAAAGATGAACTTGGAGTCATACCGGTCACACCATTATTTGGATTGAGGTGAGGATAATTTTTACCTATCCCAAATGACTCATATATCATATTTTAAAATATGAAAATTATTTTAATGTGTTTTCTCAATTTTTATTAGGTTAGTTTTCATTTTTACTAAAATTGACGTAAATTTTAAATTAAAAAGACACATTTGGAGTCATACCAGTCACACTATACCTTTAATTGAGGTGTGATTGATTTATACATGTACTAAATAACTCATGTTGTGTTTCCCTAAAGTATCAAAATAATAATAATGTGTTTTTATGGTTTTCATTACGTCAATTGATCCTTTTCATTAAAATTGATGTCAATTTTAAATAAAAAGACGCACTTGGAATCATACCAATCACACTGTTCATCAGATTGAGGTGATACTAACATATCCAAATGAATCAAGGATAATTTCAATAATGTTCCAAAATAGTACAAATTTATTTTCTCAGTTTTGAGTAGGTCAATTGTCATTTTTACTATGATTGATGGAAATTTTAAATAAAAATAACGTACTTGGAGTCATACTGATCAGAACGTGCCTTATATTGAGTTTCAGCTAATTCCTACATTTCCCAAATGACTGATGGATCATTTACCTAAAGTATAAAAACAATCAGAATCCATTTTCTTGGTTTTCACTATGTCACTTGGTCTCTTTTATAAAAATTGATTTCAATTTTAAATAAAAAGATGCACTTGGAGTCGTACCTGTCACACCGTGCATTGGATTGAGTTGAGACTGATATATACACATCCAAAATGAATCATGGATCATTTTAATAATGTTTAAAAAATAATATGAATGTGTTTTCTCAATTTTCATCACATCTCTTTTCTTGTTTACTAAAAGTTCATTTTAAACTAGAAACACACACTTTGACTCATACTGGCCACATCGCGTATCTATTTGACATGATAATGATTCCTACATATCACAAATGATTTATCAATTGATGTAATAAATTACTAATATAATCCAAGTTCATTTTTTCAGTTTTCAGTGAGTGAAACCTTTTGAACTAAGATGTTGATTTTAAACAGATAACAAACACTTTGAGTCATACTCATCACACCATGCATCAGATTGAGGTGTGGATGATTCCTACACAACCTAAATGACATATGGATTGTTTTCCTCAATTATATATACAATTTTGGCTGCGATGGTCTGCCCAAGATGATCCCAGGCCACAAGACCAAGACCAAAAGACCTATCCTTGGGAGGTGACGCATCCACGTTAATCTTGAGAATCCCTTCTGGTGGAGGGCACCAATTTGAAGATGAGTATGGGGTACCAAATGGATTTTTTTGTCCATTGTGCTTCTGCCATCACGTAATCCATGATACTTACCGGTCAATCCAGAAACTGAGGGGCTTGATAATGTGGTTGAAAATGGTATTGTTGCGACGCACCCAGATAATCTAGGCCAAAATGAAAAGTGAGCCCACTTTGGCTAGTGAAAGAAAGGAGAACCATCGCATTGGGAGAGAGGGGAGGTCTGGGACCACATCTAGTGAGAGATTCGTATAAGAGATCCAAGTGTGCCAAACCTCCCTTGCCCCCGAGCATTGGGTTAAAGCATGGAGGGGAGTTTCTAGGGTGTTCAAGAAAAGGGGTCACAACATGTCACTGGAAATGTGACGGTGGACTAGAAAGTCCTTGGTCGGGAGGATGCCAGTGCACACCTACCACCAGAAGTGGAGGATTTTTGGAGGGACATTGAGCTTCCACATCAGATCCCAGGGCCTCCCATCACCTCCGTTTGTCTGAGTACAGAGGGAGAGCCGATAGCCAGACTTCACCGTATAGGATCCCGAGATTTCGTTGATCCAGTAGAGATGGTCAGGGCCTACATTCGGAACATAGAGGGTACTCAGGATAAGTCTTTTGTACATTTCGTTGAACCACGAGTGATGTTTTTTCATGTTCCACCCATTCCCATTATCAACAAAAAGGCAACTAACAGTTTCCCCTTCAAATCCTGGTTGAGCAGGGGATGAAGCACGCACGCCTTCCATATCAATCAGCCAGGGATCATTCCAAACCTTAATAGTTGAGCCATTCCCAATCCTCCAACCCAACCCTTTATTCAGAAAACTACTAGATCCTGAGATACTTCTCCATATGAATCTAGGATGAGGGCCCAGGGAGGAATCCTGAAAATTCTTATGGGGGAATTATTTAGCTCAGAGTACCCGCACGTAGAGAGAGGATGGGCGGAGAATAAGGCACCATACTTTCTTAGCCAGCAGTGCATCATTAAAGTGAGAGAGGTCCCGAAATCCCATACCTCCCTCCGATTTTGGTTGACACATTTTATTCTAGGCGATCCAGTGGGTTTTATTCTTTCCATTGTTATTTCCCCACCATAAACTGGAAGTGCATGAGTGGATTTGGTTAAAAACAGCAGCAGGAAGTTTGAACAGGGACATGAAGTAGCTGGGGATAGACTGAAGAGTAGCATTAATGAGGGTTTACTTACCAGATTTGGAGATTCTATTTGGGGTCCAGCCATGGATTTTTTTCTAGATCCTATCCAACAAAGATGCAAAGATTTATTTTTTGGACCGACACATCACCATGGGCAGCCTGAGGTACTTCTGATGCTTCTCGACCATATGAATACCTTTAGTGACACAAAGTTCTTCCATTTTGGATGATGGAACCCCATAGCTGAAAGAGACTTCTGACTTTACATCTTTAATTTTTTCCCTGAAGCCCTCTCATACTGGTGGATCGCATGGCCTATAAGAAGGCACTCATTATGGTTGGATCTGGAGAAAAGAAGGTAATCATCGGCCAAAAAAAGATGTGACACCGGTGGGCTTACATGGAACACATTTTACCCTTGTATTGTATGTGAGGATGCTGACCTGGAAATAAGGTTAGAGAAAACATCAACCACCAAAATGAAAAGAAACGGGGAAAGGGGTTCTCCCTGGCGAAGGCCTCCGGTAGGAGAGAAACCTCGGGTAAGCACCCCATTGACATTAATACGGAAGGAGACCAACGAGACACATTTCATGATCATATCTGTCCATGTTGAGAAAAATCCCATTTTAGCATCACGAATCTGAGAAAAATCCATTACACTTTGTCGTAGGCCTTGGTCATATCCAGTTTCCACGCCATGGTTCCTCTTTTCTCGGTGGAGCGTGTTTTCATAGAGTGGAACACTTCATGGGCCACAATGGAATTATCAGTGATCATTCTCTTGGACACAAAAGCACTCTGATTTTCTGAGATGATTTCAGGTAACCAAGTATGCAACCAATTAACATGAATATTTTTAAAGATCTTGTAAGAGACATTAAAGAGGCGGATAGGTCTGAATTCAGAGACCACAAGGGGTTTCTTGATCTTGGGGATGAGGATAAGGATAGTTTGGTTGATGACGGAAAGGTTTGTTCTCCCCGCCCAAATTTTCTTCATCAGAATGCAGATGTCGGGACCAATAATGTGACAGTATTGTTTAAAGAAGAGGGCATGGAATCCATCCGGCCCTGGGGCCTTGGTGGGGTGAATGTGTTTCAGAGCCAGAAGAATCTCATCATCCGTAACATCTTTTGTAAGCTGTCTGTTCATCTCCTCAGTGATCACGGGTTTGATGCACTCCTCCACCTCAGCTGAGATGTTAAGGATTCCTGCAGTAAAGAGATTCTAGAAAAAACTAGAAATTACATTATGGATTCCGTCTGTGTCGTAGACCTTGCTCCCATCTGGGTGCGAGATGCAAGAGATAAAATTTTTCCGCCGCCTTGCTGATGCTTTATGATGAAAATATCAGGTGTTCGCATCCCCTTCTACAATGTGGATGTCACACGCCTACATATCCCATAAGATTTCCTTAATATGTAGGGTGGGATCGAGGTCTTGTAGGGTGGATCTGATGCTGGAAGTACTGCAATTGGATGGGGGTTGGTTGATAAGGTTAATCAACTTTCTTTCAAGAGCTTCACAGTGCCTGTCAAGTTGACAAAATTTTTTATTTCTTGATGACCTCAGATCGGATTCCTCCTATTAGAGGTTGGACCCAATGTCTGATTGACCACACATACAACTTGATCGGATAACATCTTCGCATTCATAGTCTTTTTCCCAGAAGCTTTCAAATCTAAAAGGTTTCATGACTTTAGTGATGCGGTCACCTTGGGTACACTCAATGACAATCGGGCAGTGGTCCAAGCAATTGAGCGTCAGGTTTCTGATGTGAAACATTCTGAAATAATTCATCCAATCCGATGAGCCTAGAGATCTATCAAGGTGCTCAGCAATAAGAGTGTCATCCTTGTTACCGCGAAACCATGTGAATGGGTTACCCGCATAACCCAGATCGACCAAATCCACCCTAGAAATCACCTCCTTGAAGTCCGCCATTGACTTAGCAGAATGAAGAGCCCCACCTCTTTTTTCCTTTAGATAGAAGATTTAATTAATGTCCCTACCAAACATAATAGGTCTTTTTAGCTCGTGCCGCAGATTGTAAAGAAGATCCCAAGATTTCCACTTCTCATCATGGGAAGACCAACCGTAAAAACCCAAAAACGTCCATGGCGGGGTTTGGGCCTCATGGATGGCTGCTTCCACATGGTGCGATGAGTAGAATAAGAACCTAACGTCAAAATTGTACTTCCAAAGGAGACTTAACCCCCCTGATTGGCCTTGTTGGGAAACCGAGCGGCAACCCTAGAAGCCCCATTTCTGAGCAAGAGCAGTAGTGTAATTTTTTTTCCAAAATGGTTTTGGAGAGGAAAACCATATCAGCGAGACTTTGAGCACAATGAAGCTGGAACATGTGAACCATTCATGGGTTTCCAAGACCACGACAGTTCCATCATAAGTTAATCATTACTCTAGGGGGGTTTGGGACAACCCGCCTCCGCCTTTGGGATCTCCGAGATCATTGTGTCACCCGCCGCTTTCCATTTTTTTGTGGAGCATTCAGTTGAATTACTTATTTCATTTCATCGTTTAAGTTACCTAGGTTTTGGGTTACCTATTTTCCCTTATATTCTTGAACAGTGAACCCTTTTCCAAGTTCTATGAGTAATTGGGCTTGATGGTGTTATTTCCGACATCTCCGAGTCACCTTGTGGAAAGACGACCGACATGGCCATATCTGGATCAGGGTCAGGATCAAAAGGCTCGATGCCCAATTGCTTTGGCTTTGGACTTTGATCTGGTGGGTCTAAATATTTTACAAATGGATCTGTTGATGGTAAGATAGTGTCTTTCCGGAGGTTAATATCTCTATCTGAGTCGGTTGGTAGCTTCTTCATACGGATCTCCTGTCTTTCCCCAGTAATGCTCGTCGTGTTTATGACCTAGGGTCCCTCCAGCCACCCTCTGCTCTATTGGTCTATCCTTAGGGAACTCTGGTGGTCCATGCATGATTATATTATCAAGTTCTGGTTCCGCCTGTTTAGTGTGAGCCATCGTGAGACGGTCTCGATCCCTTAGTCTTTCCTCCTCAGAGATAAAGAAATATCTTGACATTTTGGCTCAAAGCCAAGGACCATATTGCATAATGATTTTTCCTGAATCATTATTTTTCTTTTCTTCGTACGTTCTCTCTAGATGTCCAATAAACCCACATAAGAAACATAAAATTGGGAGTTTCTTGAACTCAAATGAGATCCAGGTGTTATATTCATTGATTTTCAATAACATTAACCTCATCAGAGGCTCTACTACGTCAACCTTGGCTTTTATCTACACCATGGGTCCCCATTGGATTGGGTCAGAGCGGTCCCATACAAGGAAGTGACCAATGCAATCTCCAATTTCTCTCATAACCCGTTACACGCTCCCATAAAAGGGGATTCCTTTGATGCGTATCTAGAAGGGGGAATGAGTAAGGTTAATATGATGGATGTCATCCCCACCTTTGAATTCATCCATGATGAGGAGATGATTGTCAAAGGACCATGGCCTACCTTTGAGGATTTTGTCCCTATCTTTTTCATTGAAGTACTCAAAAACCAGGAGGTTATTCTCAACTTCCCAAATAGACACTCCAGCTTCCAGTTTCCATAGATTCTGGAGGGTGCTTTTGAGGGCCCACTGATTGACTGGGGTTGTCTGCACAAATTTTTCGACAACCAGCAGCGACATACATTTTTCAAGAAGCGGATCTTCATTCTTCTATGTTTCAACCAGCGCTTTTTCTTTGTTCGTCAAATACAATTTCTTCCATTGTTCCATTAAGTTGGATTCCATGATGCAGACCACTTTGTTTTGATTAATTTTTCTTTTAAATTTGTTCGGATTCCCCGCACCGTGAGTATGTGGTCAGTTTGCCAATCCACAACCCTTGAGCATTCAAGGCCCGACACATAGATCCTCCGTCCATGTCCATACCGAATCCCACCATGGGATTCCTTCAGTTTCACACCACCCTTCGCGATCAACAACAACGTGGGCAGTCTTCACAGTAGGCAAAAGTGAACCCTTCATCCCCGACCCGCCCTTCGCGATTGCACTTTGCGAGCATTCTTTGTGACTAAGTGACTGTGTTCCAAGCCTCGCGAAATAGTGTGACCCCGTTCCTTGCTCTTCGCGAACCTGGGGGAAAAAATGATCCTCGGTAACCACCTTTTGCGAACCAGGGGAAAACCGAACAGGCGCACAACCAGTAGGCGTCAAACGCGGATCGAGAAGGAAACGTCCAAAACCCTAGCGCAAGGTCAACACAAACCAGTACATCATCGCGTGGATGCGCAAAGCACAAAAGATGTTGTGGAAACAGAAAACTAACCGCCGACTTGCGCAAAATCAGATCCATAGATGTTTGCCTCCGTGAATCAGATCCACCGCCTGAGATCTCCACAGATTGGGGAAATTTCAACAGAATCCGTCATCAAGGTCCAGAACCGAGTCGCTGAGAATCGTATTACCACCAAAGCCTTCGCGGCTAAGTAGGTGAGGAGACCATCCAAAACGAAGCCGGATGCACCGCCTGAGATCTCCGCAGATTGGGGAAATTTCAACAGAATCTGTCGTCGAGGTCCAGACCCAAGCCGCTGAGAGTCGTATCGCCGCCGAAGCCTTCGCGGCGAAGCAGGTGAGGAGACCACCCAAAAGGAATCCGGATGCGGCCCTAAGCCATGGATAACTGAGTGAAGTTCCGGATCTCAGACAGATGGTAGAAGATAAGAATGTCTCGCACTATCTGAGGGGAACATGAAGAACTGGCCACAATCCACCAGAAGGGGTAGGGTTCTTGCGTTGAAAGCGAGATGGAGCAGGCAGCCTGCCGTCTGAAGACCGAGGCAGAAAACCTAGGAAATCTCAGGATGGAGCTCTCACCGCGCGTGAGAGACTTTCTGTAAAATATTGGTTTAAGCACTTAATATGTAGTTACTCGACCAATTCAAGACCCATTATTAATAAAGAAAGATAACGTGATCCCCCTCCCAACCAATAATCACTCTCCATGGTATCAAACACAACATTGCATCTATATATATTAGGATTAATATAGTTTCATCCATTTTGTTCCTCCCCTTCATAATAATATACTCATGTATTATTTTATTTATTACTTACTTTTAATAAAAAAATTCTTTAAAATATAATAAATTTAAGAACTATTGTTTTATAAACCTAAAAATTATATTGTCTAAATATTTATTTTTTATTTTAAAAATATTGTTTTATTAATAATATAAATATTATTATATATTATTATATAAAAATTATATATATTATGAGAAATTAATCTATTAATATTATTAAATTAGTTTAAATTTTATTTTTTATACATATTTAATATATTACATAAAAAATTATGATAGTATATTTTTGTTTTTGTTTTTATTTAATCATATTTTCATCACATAAATAAATTTATCATGTTTTAAGTAAGTGTTATTAAACAAATACGTTTTATTTAAATATATTTAATAATATTAAATATATAGTTATTATCATTTTATAAATATATTTTAATTATATTTTATAAAAGTTTTATACATATATTTCATTACTAATTTTAATTATTGTAACTATATAAATTTATTTTTTTATTTCATCATTTTTTTAAATATACCACTTTTAGTTTTTTTAATTCTATATATTTCATTATATAAATATTATAAAAACATTTTCTAGAAAACATTTTATATAATAAAATTTATCTATAAAAAATATCAAAATAATTAATTAAACAACATGTGATATATAATATAATAATAAATTTACATTAAAGCAATATTTATAAACAAAAATTGAAAAGAAATATGGATTATCACAAGAGAGAATAATAAGAGATTAGATTAAGTGTGATTGGGGAAGTGTGAATCAAAGATGTGGCTGGAGGCACTATAGATTATTTGAGAAATGAAAGATGATTATAAGGAAGGAGTCGATGTGTTGGTTGAGGGGGAGGGGTTATGACTTCTATATTATGTTTATGTCATCACTAATGTGTCATTTATAAAAGATGAGTTTCATGCATTATTTATTATGTATAAAAGTAACATTAATGGCATTCCAAGGAGGTGTGTCATGAATGAGTTGGATAAAAAAATGAACTCTTCAATACACAGTTTTGAGAGAATATTTGTAACATCTAACCAGAGTGTTGGATAAACTACTTGATTGGTCATGTGGTATTTTCTCAAGTTTTCATAAGAGGTTTTTGATGGATTTAATTCATGTATTTTTGAGAGAGTTTGGAGTCCAAGGAACTTTATAATGAAATTATTCAATCATTTCATTGGGTTTTTACCACATTTTATTTTTTTGGTTCTCAATATAAAATTTTACCTTTCGATACCATGTTTTTTATTCATTTTTTGTTCTGTTAATTCAATTCAATGAAAATGTGCTCCATGAAACTATCATAACAATAATTCCAATATCAAATATCCTATTACCACTACTCCGAATACACCCCAATGTTAAAAATGACATAAGTTATTAAATTTTGAAATTTGTTACTGCATTTATTTTTCTTTTTATTTCATGACCTTAATGTGTCAAAAATGACATAATATATTTATTATTGAATCAGTGAATAAATTAAAAATACCAATGGATTTTCATTACTTTTAAATATACACATGCCAATGTAAATTGATAATTTAAATTAAAATAATCCCCTATTACCTTTGGATTTTTGTAGCGTAACTAGCATGAAAATCCATTCAATAAATTTTTTATAGACAAAAAAGTAAAAGGACCATGATGAAATAAATATGCATAATTCCTAAAATAATATTATTTATTTGTTTTTTCTTTGAGGATGAATCTATCTATATCAAAAACAGGGAAACATGAATTCTTTAAATCAATTTCCATAGAAACTAAGGGTGGATGAATATAATGAGTGGTGATTGCCTAATCACTACTGTAATTGGTTGCGAGTCCTTGTCTGGTAATGTTGGGAGTGAGTTGGATTGATTCCATCACTATCCCAATGTATGGTGCTACTTTTCTACAATTCAATTTAATTTATGTTTGAGTGCTTGTTGTCCCCAGCACACCCTTGAATGTTACGCCGTGAATGTGAACACCAGTTTTCTGGAAAATGTTAACAACAACAAAATGTTAGTAACATTATATGATGTGTGAATGTTTTTAGCGAGAGTATATTTTTTTCTAATTTTAGTAATTTCAGTGAATATTTGTGAATGGAATTGCATGTTTTTACAATGTAATTGTTCTAATGAAATTCCTTATAGGGTGATAGACATGAAAATATGAGTGTTTTTTTTAAAGAAGAAAAAGAAAATAGTATACCGTTTCAGAACAATCACTTATATCATAGTAATTTTGATCAATTATTATTGGGTTTTGGACAGAGTTGAATTTGAGATTTTCAAATGTGACACCTTGGACCGTTTCCTTTCCAACCTACAAATAACCATAAAAATTGATTTAAAACAAAGTAGCATTGATGGTTCTAATTCAATAGATATTAGGTATGAAGGATAGCCTATGTACCTTCTAAGTCTTGATTCATGATCCAATACTAGTACTAGTGATGGTAACATTTTTTTCATTTATTTCATGCACATTCACAACATATCTGTCCTTACATATTCTCCTAATACAACATTTTTACAAAATTTTAATATTACCATTTATTTTGAAATAATCATTGTAAATAAATCTAAATAACTTATTCCATAGCCTGAACCAAATTATACATGCTTGATAATAAAATATGAAGTAAAATCACTAATCAAGACACAATCATCCCCTAAAAAATTATTGAGTTATTTTCTAGTTAGATACAAGTGAATAAAAAAAACACAACTTTGAAGAAGGTAAATGCCCGTTTTTGGGAGGTATTATGGAGGTGTTATGGAGGGTTGGGGTGGTGGTAGAGGTTATTACCAAATTAAAATTTTTAATTATTGATGGTGGAATTATGAATTATTTGTAGATTAATTTCATCAGTGTTGGGACTTTGATCATGCGATGATGTCTTGAAATTGTGAACATTCCCCAAATTACACATCATCACTAGAGCTTGGGATTGTGGTGACACCACAACATGAAAATCATTTATGGTCAATCCATTGATGGAAGTAAACTTGAGTGCCTGCATTTGATCCTCATGTATCATCCATTATCAGCATGTATATTTTCCTACCCTCTCAATGCTAGAAGGTTAATATATGTGTAAAAATTGAAAAAACAAATCTACCAGTGACTTATGGACGATGCCAATGTCGTGAATCCCGCCTGAGAAATGGAAACACATCCAGAAGAAAATTAAATTAAGATATTGATAAGGATTGACTGATATATAGAAATAGATAGTGCAAATATACCAAGCTTGGATGGTCACGAAAATTTTGATCCCACCACCTATTTCTACTTCAATTGATAATTCCTATGTCAGTGAAGGAAAAACCTAAGTGCAACGTAGTGAATTCCATGCATTGGCCCTGGTACAGTCCCTTATAGTCACTTGGTGATGCATGTGTAATGATTTCCCCCTTTATCTATTATTGATGTCAAATTCAGAGAGTTCAATCATTACAGAAAATTTTAAGATTTTATTTTAGTGGGTCGATGAAAGAAGAATTTCCAAGTACTTGAAATGTGATGGAAGATTTTCATGGTCTCTTTAAAACAAAATGATACACCAAAAACCTCCCTCCTAGAACTATAACAGTAGTATTTCTTTCAGTTTCACCACATGCTACCTCCCATGTATTAAGAAATTCCGGCCCATGAAAGTACATGGTCAATTTATTAACTATATTGGCTATCACACTATATGGATATAAAGAAATAAATGGAAATATTTTTACCCAGGATGAATCATTGGTTCCACCCATGATTAATAATTGGCAGTTTTTTGAATTCCCAAGGAAATCCAAGAAGAGGAAAATGACATATCATGAAAATCCATCTGCTAAAGTTGATAAGGGGAAGAATACCCAATTTCCTTCGTGTAACAATTGTGGAAAGAGGCAGCAAGGGAAATGTCACAAAGGTACTAGGATATGTTTTAAGTGTGGAAAGAAAGGGAACAAAGTATCCAATTTCCATGAAAGAATGGATAATGTGATAGATGGAAACAAAGTTCCATCTAAGGAATCTTATATAGTTCTATGCTATAAATGTGGAGAAGTCAGACATTACCCAAGACGATGCTCTATTCTAACGGTTGAGAAGTATGATGAGCATAAAAATATCCATGATCAAAGGATCATAAGAAGTCCTATTCTAATATGGATAGTGATGAATGAATCACAAATAACCACTACTTCAGAGTACTGTATATTGCAATGTATTTCAATTCATGTCCTATTAGTATATATATTTTTCCAAGAATATTGAGTCTCTAATAGAAATGATATTAAATAATTAGGGAAAAACTTCTATAAGTTTTGTATCACATGTTGAAGTTTATGGGGAAATTATTCTTGAAAATTTTATAAATCTCTCTTTGATAGAATTTGAGGCAAAAATACAAATTAGTTGATTATGCCTCAAGGCACTTGAAAATTAATGAGAAAAACTATCCCACATAGTATTTAGAGTTGGCAGCAGTGATCATTGCGTTAAAAATCAGGCAACATTATCTCTATGGGGAGAAGTGTGAGATATATACGGATCACAAAATCCTCTAGTTTATATTTACACAGAAAGATCTGAACATGCTCTAATGAAGATGGTTAAATCTGATCAAAGACTATTAATTCTCAATCCATTTCCACCTTGGTAAAGAGAACAAGGTGGCAGATGATCTAACTAGAAAGGACCCAATGATTCTATCATTGATGAGAATTGAAAAGGATCAAATCTTCTTAGATTTGATGAAGATGGACATGAGAATCATAAAGAAGGGAACATCATAAATTCTTTAACAAGTGAATTCTCAACCATCTCTTTTAGAAAGATTAAAGGATGCTTAAAAGGATGACGTGGGAATTCTTAATAAAGTGGAGACTATCAGAAAATGGAAATACCTAGAGTGAAATGTCAATGAATAAGAAATTATGAGATTTGGGTCAAGAATATGTGTTCCATAAAATATGGAGTTAAAGAAAGAAATTTTATATGATGCACATAGTTTAAATTTATCAATTCACCCAGAAAACACAAAGATGTATCGAGATATCTGAGATAATTATTGGTGGGATAACATGAAGAAGAAGATTGCTGAGTATAAATCAAAGTTCTTGGTATGTCAGCAAGTGAAGGATGAGAGGCAGAAGTCTAAGGGGATGATGCAACCATTACCCCTACCAAGATGGAAAATGAGAGAACATCAACATGGACTATGTCATCAGACTTTCTAAGAAATTAAATGGAAACAATGCTATTTGGGTTGTTATGGATCGTCTTACAAAGACTGCACAATTCATTAGAATTCGAGAGGATTTCTCATTGGATCAACTGGCAAAAATATAAATCAAATTTTCATATATATCAATCAGAATTTTATTAATATATATACAAATAATTTAGAAAATGGAAGTAGTTAATTGAAAATATAACCTGAAGTATACCACTATAAAGACCCATTAAATTGGAAATAATAATTCTATTTTCTATACTCAATGATTCAAAATGTGTTCTATTAACAACATGTTGATCTTTCTCAAAAAATATATCAAAATCGTGTTATTTGTTAATTACAAATAAAATTTATCAAATTAGACACTATGGGAGAAAATATTAACTTACAGTAGAAAAAATTAGTTATTGAATGTACTATATTGTCGTCAACTATAATTCTTTGAATTCTAAAAAAAACCCTTTGATACCATTCCATCTAAATTTCTATATCAAAAGAACAAATCATAAGTTTAAATTAGGAAATGTAGTAAAGAATAATTATCCCAATATTTAGTTTTTATTACCATGTTAATAATAGTGGTGAAAATATATTTACAGAATAAAAATCCAACAATAAAAAAGTTATTTGTTTTCTTAATTGTAATTGACTATCTATGCATTAAAATTACAATTAAAATACAGATCCTTTATAAAAAGAGGGTATCAACTTTTGGGGGATCCCATTATAGATTATTCATTGATATTTGTGTCATATAGAATTGTATTTGAATATACATTGTGTCAGTGGATATGCATAATCCAGAATAAAATCCTACATAAAATGTAACAGATGGTCCTTCTTAGTACCATACCATCTAATTACATAGACCTGAACTAATAATTACACATCAATATTCCAGAGATATATCTATTTTTATAAAACAAGTAGTAAAAAAATTCATATACACTATTTATATGATAAATAATTCTATTCCTTGAATCCTATCAAAAATCACAATAAACCTGATTCTTACATAGATGTTTAGCCATCCTCAATTGAAATTACATAATTATTTTGACTGGGGTCTACATAAAAGATTAAAACCTATAAATAAAATTTATATGGATGAAAATTCTATCCATGATTAAAAATATATATGAAAATTTTATCTACCTAAAATTATATAGAGTAATTAAATACCCATATGAAAGTTAAATCAAGAAACAATATCATAAACCTTTAATATAACAAATGGAATCATAGTTGGTATTCTATCTCATCCAGAGTAAAGGAAGAGAATATGGTTAGAGAAAAGTAGTTACCTTTGTCTCACATAATGATGGAAAGTAGATATAAAATGGTGGGAGAAACAAGGACAAGTTCGGATTTGGAAGGTATTATGAGTGATGATTAAGTTTTGAGGTGGTAGATGTCGGGAAGGATGATGATGATAGAGGTGAACCTAGAATGTGGGGACATGCAGTAGATCATAGTTATGGGGGATGGTGGTGGTGAAATGTGAGTGAGGGATGAAAAAAACAAGAAAAGGATGAATGTATTATAAATAAGGGTAGATAAATATAAATGAAATGGGTGAAACAATGAAAATAACCAGTATATCCTCAAATGGGTGGCGATTAACAATGGGTTGGAAATTTGATACATATTAATGGGGGGGAAGAGATTTAGGGTTTTTAGTGTGTGATATAGGGTATGCAAATGGATATACGAAGGCATGGGGTATTAAGAGGAAGGTGAAATTGGTTAGGTAAAATTTATCATGACATAATTTATATAAAAAATTATTGGGAAAAAAACTAATAACCATGATGTTTATCAAATTTATGTTATGTGAATACATATTTATATATAATGAACAAAAGTTTAAATTTAAAAAAAGATTTTATATAAAAACTAAATTAAAAATATTTAGATAATTATTTTTGAAAAATGGATTTTATTTTTGAATTATACACATAGAAAAATGATAGGGGTGAATTTTTGGGATTTTTTTAAATACTTGATTTTTTCATGAATAGTAAAAATACAGTTTTGAGTTTTCGGTATATTTGATGACATCATAATGATGTAAAAATTAATAAAAAATGATGGTCGAATTTTGTACAGTACAATAAGATATTAGGTGTCCCAAGAGTCTAATACCAGGGCCAAATACCATGGGCAATCCCATGGTTTTACAAAAACCACTAATGAGGTGTCTTTAAATCAATAAAAAATTCTCTCTCTTTTACTAGAAACACCCACTCATCCATTAAATTTATTTCATTAAAAATACCTCATCCCCAGATATCTGGTGGTTTTACCTGTCAAGGAATCCTCCCAATGTTTCCTTAAGCCCCTAAGTTCCCAGCCTTCATGTTCTAAGAGTTACTCTATAAGGTAAGAGAATCCTTCACCCTCCTCTTTTAGTCGACACTTCTTTTATGTTATCTATTTGAATTTCCATTATCATATTTTGGGGTTTGATTTTATGTATTCATATTAATTCAATTTTTATTTCCATATCTTTATATACCCTTTTTCTATCATCATTTCATTTTATGAAATTTTATGCGACGCCGTTAGCCTATCGAATTTTCATAAGGGATCTCTCAACTTTTCTTTTATTTTCAAGTTCACCTCTTTTATTTTCCTCTCCTTACATCCTATGTATAAATGACCATGATAAATATAGTATAATATATTTAATGGTATTATATGAATGGAAAAACCATCATCAATATCCTCCCTCCCTCTCTCTCCCTTTTATTTTATAAATGAAATCAACGTCCATGAGGTTCTAATTTATAACCTTTGTGGACGACAAAGTTTCGTTCTTAAATTTCTCCTTAATTACATATCATGAAACCATTTTGATGGTCTAAACATACTATAATATATGTATTATAACCAAATTAATTTTCAGGAACCAATATATGTATATATTATTAAATCATAATACCAAACTTGTTCTTAATAATCAAAATACCGCTTAAATAATCTAAGTGACTATCATTAATAATTCAACTAATGATTCATCCTATTTCCATGTAACCAAATGATATAAATGACCATTAACACTTATGGATGTTCATAAATAATATTTAATTTCAATTCTGGAGATTTACATCCATTCCACATGAACTCCATTACTTAAAAACAAGAGAACTGATAATGAAAATCAAGAAAATGAACACTTCAGAATAACGAAATTTGATATAATAACTTATCATTAAGAACATAAATAAACTAAAAAAAATTATTATAAAATAAATACGTGTCTATTATTTTCTTAAATAATTTATTAATAAGTATAATTTCATATTCTAGGAGCTTAAGTTCAAGAGCGGAACATGTTCGGACTTAAGTAAGGGGTTTTCCACCCGAACTTCCATTTTCATTAGGGTTACTTTTATTGTCTAATTACCCCAATGAAACTCTTGTGTATTATTTTGTAATCCTAAAATATTAAGTGTTTGGGTTATATATATGTTTAAGGACTATAATATTTCCTTATTTTATGGATGGCTACATTTTTTAAAAGGAACTTACAGAATTGTTTTCAAAATACATGCCCGATCCAATAGAATTTCTCTAATTCTTACCTATTTTCAAGGGAACTATATAATATATTTTTGTAAACCATTATCTTTATAAAATAAATAATTTTATTATAAAAATAATATATTGATGCAATTCTGATTTTATACAAATATTTTTTCAAAATAACTCTTCTTTTCAAAGTAAAAGAGTATTTATCTCAAGATTTACTCGAAGATTTTATAAGAGTATCTTCATCTATTTAAACACTCTTATTGATTATTATGTATTATTGGGATTTTTATTCCATGTTATCATCTACCATATTTAATTTAATAGTTTATTATTATTTTTTCTATGAATGTGCTATCTTAAAACCATTCACCAATTTACACTGAATGGTTAGTGTTTATGCTTAGTGTTTGGGGAAAGTTATTTACATTTCATATATTAATTTCAATATGAATGTATATGTTGTTTATATTTATCTATATTCATATGAGGATTTCATTGGACATATTAAGTGTCATTAATGGCCTTCTATATCCCCTTGGGGCATCATTAGGTCTCATGAGAAAAACTACGGTCTTGGCACAAGGTCTTAACAAAATGATTATTTATGGTCTTGGAACGTGGCCTTGATAGTATGGTTATGTTGTCCCACATTATGCATTCCATCATTATAAAAATAGTATTGATGGTTCATGTGGTTATTAGACTAGTATAATACCCATGATTATATTATGTTATGAAAATATTTACTCAGCTCATATTTATGCCATATTATATTCATGTTTATTTTTAAAGGCATGCATTTTCAATTATTCACCATATCTAATGTTTATGTTATCTTCCACTATATTTCTTAACCTTATTGATAATTTGAGCTCGCCCATTTCTTATGTTTCAATTTTTCAGGACATGAATAATTTTTTTATGAATGACATGCTCAAATAACCTAGGAGTTATGGAAGTGTCTAAGGAGTTTTTATGCTGTATTTATTTTGAAGTTGTAATGTTGAACTTATATATATTTCTTGTATCCAATAATAATAAAATACTCGGTCAAAAGATTCTTATTCCTTTTTTGTATTCCAATGTAATAAAATAAGGCACCAGCTCCAAGCAACTGGGGTCAGGTCCTTACAATTTACATCTAAATAGAGTGACCAATCAGAAATAAAGATACACGAATATTTAAACTGATGTATTACAAATTTCCTTTTCTAATCCACTGCACAACTCTATAGAACTTTTAATTTATTTTTGAAACACACTTTGATCCATATACATGTGATGGAAAATGTATAATGCATTTCCTTGGATTGTCTAAATCACACACATTAGTTTTTCCATGTGATGATGGTTTGAAAATTTTTCTCCTAAAATGGATCAAATTCACAAATAATGGGAATATAAAATTCTTGACTAGGCTATGAAGAATAAAACAATGAATATAAAGAGGAACCACTAAGAGTTATTCTATAACCTTCTATGGGTAATTAGGAACATCATTCATCTAATTGCCGATAATATCTATCACAGAACAAAAATAACCATAGTGCATTTTTAATATATAAGAAACAAACAAACTGGTAGGAATTGGTGTAAACTTATTTATGATTTATTCTTTTTGGATTATATAAAAAGATAATAAAAAAACATTAGAATCCATTTCAATAGAGGTGGAAGATCTGCCATTATATAAAAAAATGGGAACACTATTTCTTTGATTATTATAGAATTATATTCCATGTATCCTAATTGTTTAGTGAAAAATAATAGTAATAATAAAAGTATGCAATTCCTTATAAAATCAATGGTTTGAAAATTAAACAATCTATAGAAAAATATTTAGGAAAACATATATTAAAGTATGATAAATAAAAATATGTTATAAGATGTATTGAGGTAAGAGATATAACTCTCATGTTTTGGAAGAGTGTTCCTAAAAGTTATAATATCTCACTGGTTAGAACATTATATCACTATATTTGAATAAAATTTATAAAATGTTTACTTAATGTATGGGATAAAAAAATATTTAATAAGTGGGAATTAGGTAAGAGATATAACACTCATATCCTAGAAGCATATTCATAAATGATTGATAATCTCACTAGATATCATATAAAATATCTAACTATGAATAGATTGATTCTAAGTAACTTCAATATACAAGAGAGAAATAAGAATAGTCATGTCACAAATATTAAGTATCACCCCAAATTTTTATGTTAACTCAAACCATAAATGAAATTTCTAAAAGGTACTTAATTAAAAACAACCCTAAGTAAAAAAGTAATAATATTGAATAGATAAATCAAATTAATTTTCAGTTTTATTTTTATCCATCTTGCATTGACATAAAAAAACTAATTTTTGATTATTTTTCTTTTTATCCAAGTAATATGTGTAACATTTTAACTCATTCAAGGAAAAAACTCACATATGTTAAATATAGATACATTCATTGTATATAAAATCAAATTTTCTTATATATAAATCAAAATATTATTAATATATATAAATAAATTAGAAAATGGAAGTAGTTAATTGAAAATATAAGTTGAAGTATATCACTATAACGACCCATTAAATTGGAAACAATAATTCCATTTTATATACTCAATGATTCAAAATGTGTTCTATTAACTACATGTTGATCTTTGTCAAAATATATATCAAAACCATGTTATTTGTTAATGACATATAAATTGTAGCAAATTGGACACTATGGGACAAAATATGCACTTATAGTAGAAAAAAATCAGTAATTAAATGTACTAGAAAATCATCAATTACAATTATTTTAATTTTAGAAAAAAAACTTTGATCCAATGCCATCTAATTTTCTACATAAAAAGAACAAATCATAAATTTAAATTAGGTGATGCAGTAAAGATTAATAAGCCCAATATTTAGTTTTTAGTACCAAGTTAATAAAAGCGGTGAAAATATATTTAAATAATAAAAATCAAACAAGAAAAAAGTTATTATTTTTCTTAATTGTAATTAACTATCTATGAATTAAAATTACAATTAAAATATGGATCCTTTATAAAAAAGATGGGATCACCTTTTGGGGGATCCCATTATAGAATATTCATTGATGCTTGTGTCATATAAAATTTTATTTGAATGTAAATTGTGTCAGTGGATATGCATAGTCCAGAATAAAATCCTATATAAAATGTAACAGATGGTCCCTTATTAGTACCATCCCATCTAATTACATAGACCTGAACTAATAATTACACATCAATATTCAAGAAATATATATATTTTTATAATACTAGTAGTAAAAAAATTCATATACACTATTTCTATGATAAATAATTCTACGCCTTGAATCCTATAAACAATCACATGAAACATTATTATTACATGGATTTCTAGCCATCCTCAATTTAAATTGCATAATTATTTTGATAGGGGTCTACATAAAAGAGTAAAACCTCTAAATCAACTTTAGCTGAACGCAAAACCTATCCACGATTAACAACATATATGAAACTTTATATGGTCTCATTCCTTTGTTACTTTTATGTCATTTAATTTTATTCCAATTAGTTTTTTTAATTTTAAAGTATAAGAAACTTCCTCTCACACTAATTATTACTTATTTGAAAAAAATTTCATTTGGGAACTACTTTCCACCAGCTAAATTATGATTCAAATTCAAACTTAGAGGAGTTTCCTCAATACATTATCATTCAATCAATGTGCTTATGTGATGTATTATGTGGATTCCACATTCATAGGTTAACTTAAACTTAATAATGGATGAGGATTTATGACATCAGAGTGAGGTTTGGTGGTTTAAGCACTTGACATGTAGTTGGTCGACCGATTCAAGACTCATTAATAATAAACAACAATAACATGATCCCCTTTTTAACCCATAATTACTCTCAATGGTATCAAAGACAACATTACATCAATCTATTATGGGATTAATATAGTTTCATCCATTTTCTTACCCCCTTCAAAACAATGTAATCACGTATTATTTTATTTATTACTTACATTCAATAAAAAAATTCTTTAAAATACAATAAATGTCAGAACAATTGTTTTATAAACTTAGAAAATCTATTTTATAAATATTAAATTTTAATTTTAAAAATATTAATTTATTAATAATAAAAATATTTTTAAATATTATTTAATAAATATTATATATATTATGAAAAGTTAATCTATAAATATTATAAATTTTTTTATACATATTTAATTTTATACATACAAAATTATTATAATATATTTTTGTTTATGTTTTTATTTAATTACATCTTCATCACATAAATACATTTATTATGTTTTATATAAGTATTATTATGTGAATAATATTTATTTAAATATATTTAATAATGTTTAATATGTATTTATTTTCATTGTATAAATATATTTGAATTATTTTTTTATAAAGTTTTATAAATATATTTCTTTACCAATTTTAATTATTGTAATTATATAATTTTATTTTTTTATCATCATTGTTATAATTTTTTTAAATATACTACTTTTATTGTTTCTAATTACTCATATTTCATTATTTAAATTTTATAAAAACATTTCCCTGAAAATATTTTATATATTAAAATTTATCCATAAAAAATATCCCAAAAAAAATTAAACTAAGCCTGATATATCGTATAATAATAAATTTACATTAGACCAATATTAATAAATATAAAATTGAAAAGAAATATGGATTATCAAAGGAGGGAATAATAAGAGATTAGACTAAAAGAAATTGGTGATGTGCGAATCAGAGATGTGGTTGGGGGCACTATAGATTATTTGAGAAATGAAAGATGATTATAAGGAAGGAGTCGATGCGTCGATTGAGGTGGAGGGGTTCTGACTTCTATATTATGTTTATGTCATCACTAATGTGTGATTTCTAAAAGGATAGTTTCATGTACTATAAGGCAACATTAAGTGCATCCCAAGGAGGTGTGTCAATAATGATTTGTATAAAAAAAATGAATCGTTGGACATACAGTCTTGAGAGATTGTTTGTGACACCTTATTGGAGTGTTGGACAAACTACTTGGGTGTTCACGTGGTATTTTCTCATGTTTTTGTGAGAGGTATTTTTATAGGTTTAATTCATGAATACATGATTGAGTTTGGAGTCCAAGGAACTTTATAATGAAATTATTAAATCATTGCCTTAGGTTTTTACAACATATTATTTTTTTGGTTCCCAATATAAAATTTTAATTTTTAGTACCATGTTTTTTTATTCGGTTTTTGTTTTATTAGTTTAATTAAATTATCATGATCTTGATTACACTCTCATAACTATAATTTCAACATAAAATATCCTAGCACCACTACTCTGAATACACCCCAATGGTAAAAAAGACACAAGAAATTAAATTTTGAAATATGTTTCTAATTTTATTTTCTTTTTTATTTCACAACCTTAAAGTGTCAAAAATGACTTAATATATTAATTGTTGAATCATTGAATAAATTAAAAATACAAATCAATTTTCTTTACTTTTAAAGGTATACACACCAATCTAAATTAAAAATTTGTATAAAAATAATCATCTATTACCTTTGGATTTTTGTAGCGTAATTGGCATGGAAACCCATTCACTAAATTTTTGATTGATAAAAAAGTACAAGGATCATGATGTAATTAATATGCATAATTCCTCAAATATTATTATTTATTTATTTCTTTCCTTGAGGTTGGATCCATCTTTATCATAAACAAGTAAACATGAATTATTTAAATCAATTTCCAAGGCAACTAAGGCTTGGATGAACAGAACGAGTGGTGATCCCCTGAGCGCTAGAACAATCAGTGGTTAGTCCTTGTCTGGTGATCTTGGGAGTGAGTTGGATTTAGTCCAACACTATACCAGTGCATGATACAGATCTACTGCAATTCAATGTAATTTCTGTTGGAGTGCTTGATGTCCCCACCACACCCATGAAGGTTACATCCTGAATGTGAACACCAGTTTGCTAGAAAATGTTAACAAAGAAACAATGTTAGTAACATTATATGATGTGTGGAATTTTTTTAGGGAGAGTATATTTTTTTAATTGCGGTAATTTCGGTGCATGTTTGTGAATGAAATAAAATGTTTGTCCAATGTAATTACGCCTAAAATATTTCTTAAAGGATGACAGACATTAAGAGATGAGTGTTTTTTTTGAAAGAAGAAAAATAAAACAGTATACCATTTCAGAACAAACACTTATATCACATTAATTTTGATCGATGATTATTGGGTTTTGGATAGAGTTGAATTTTATATTTTCAAATGTGACACCTTTGACCATTCCCTTTCCAACCAACAAATATCCATAAAAAATGATTTAGAACGAAGGTGCATTAATTGTGTCGATTCAATAGATGTTAAGGGAAAAAGATAGCCTATGTACCTGCCATGTCTTGATTCATGCTCCATTGGTAGTACCGGTGAATGTGACATCATACACATTTATGTCATGCACATTCACAACATTCCCATCCTTACCTAAGCTCCCGATACCACATTTTTAAAAATGTTGAATGTTAACATTAATTTTGAAATTATCAATGTAATCAAATATACATACCTTATTCCATGGACCGAACCACATTCTACATGCTTGATAATCACATCTGAAGTGAAATCACCAATGGAGACACAATCATCTCCTAGAATATTAATTGAGTAATTTTTTTGTTAGATATAAGTGGATCTGAAAAAAAAAACTCAACTTTGAAGAAGGTAAATGTCAGTTTTTTGGGAGGTGTTATAAAGGTGTGGGGTGGGGATAGAGGTGATTACCACATGCAATTTTGGAATCTGTGATGGTGACATTCTGAATGCTTTGTCGATGAATTCCATTGGTGTTGGGACTTCGCTCAGGTGACGATGTCTTGAAATTGTGAACATTCACAAAATTACACATCATCACTAGAACATGGGATTGTGGTGACTCCACAACACCAACATCCTTTATGGTTAATCCATTGATGGAAGTAAACCTGAGTGCCTGCATTTGATCCCCATGTCTCATCCAATATGATCATGTATACTTTTTAACCCTCTCATTACCAGAAGGTTAATATATTCGTAGAAATAGAAAAAAAATCTCCCAGTGAATTACGGTGGGTGATAATGTGGTGAATCCTACCTGATAAATAGAAACACAAAGATAAGAAAATGAAATTAAGATATATATATAAGAATGAACTGATATATGTAAATAGATGGTGCAAACATACGAGGTTTGGATGGTCATGAAAATTTTGATCCCACCATCCCTTTCCACTTCCATTGACGATGCGGGTGCCAGTGAAGGACAACCCCAAGGGCAATGTAGTGAATTACATCCATTGTCCCTGGTCCAGTGCCTTCCAGGCGCTAGGTTCTGCGGGTGCAATGATTTTCCCCTTCAGCTGTTATTTTTATCAAATTCACAGAGGTCAAGCATTATAGAACGTTTTATGATTTCGATTTTAGTGGGTTGAGGGATGAAGGGTTTAAATGTACCTGAAAGGTGATGAAAGATTTTCATGGTCCCTTTAAAACAACAAGATACACCAAAAACCTCCCTCGTGGAACTATAATGGCAGGGTTGCTTTCAGTTGCACCACATGACGCCTCCCATGTTTTAAGAAATGCCTATCCATGAAAGTACGAGGTCGATTTATCAACTGTATTTTCGATCACTATATATGGATATAAAGAAAAACAAGACAAGATTGTTACCCCGGAAGCATCATTGGTGGCACCCTTGACAACCCCGTACTTGCGCACATTGAAACCTTGGCCGACTAGGTTTAAGGAAGCCATATTTATAAGAGACAAAATTCCAAAGATGAACGCAACTGATACCTTGCCCTGCATTATGGTATCAAGTAATTGTATGGTAAGATCATGTTTAGGTTTTATGGACCACTTGATAAATCGACCTCGTACTTGGATGGAAATGATTTGTATCTCAAGAGGTGGAGTATGTATGCAATGTGAGGGGGTAGGGGGCTTTTAAATGCGGTGAGTAGTTATGTTTTTCTTTATTTGGATGGCAGACCAAACATAATGGTGTGTGGTTTAGGGTTGCAGGCGAACATCATTTTTTCAGTGGCGTGCAGTGCTGTGAGAGGGATCATTTAACAAAAGTATAAAAACAATAAGAATCCATTTTCTTGGTTTTCACTATGTTAGTTGGTATCTTTTATAAAAATTGACTTCAATTTTAAATAAAAAGATGAACTTGGAGTCATACCCATCACACCGTGCCTTGTATTGGGGTGAGACTAATATATACACATCTAAAATTAATCATGGATAATTTTAATAAAGTATAAAAAATAATATGAATGTGTTTTCTCAATTTTACGCACATCTGTTGTCTTTTTTACTAAAAGGTCATTTTAAACTAGAAACACACACTTTGAATCATAATGGTAACATTGTGTTTCTATTTGACATGATAATGATTCCTACATATCACAAATGATTTATTAATTAAGGTAATAAATTATTAAGATAATCCAAGTTCATTTTTTCAGTTTTCAGTGAGTGACACCTTTTGAACTAAGATGTCGATTTTAAACAGATAATAAACACTTTGAGTCATACTTATCACACCATGCATCAGATTGAGGTGTGGAAGATTCCTACACAACCTAAATGACATATGGATTGTTTTCCCCAATTACAAATACAATATTAATGCATTTGTTTTGTTTTGAATATGTTAGTTGTCTGTTTTACTAAAATTAATGTCAATTTTAAATAAAAAGATGCACCTTGAGTCATACCCATCACACCGTGTTTCAGATTAATGTGCCACTGATTCATACACATCCCAAAGTCTCGAAAAAAACAAAATTCCAATGTTACCATGATTAACATTGTATTTATTCTCAAACTACCAACACTGCATATTGATTCATTCAAGGTTTTTCGACTAAGAACATCGAATCAATATGCAGTGTTGGCATATTGACAAAGAAAAGAAATGGAAAGAATGGTAATATTGGAAGAAAGGAACATGTAATCTCTTCAATGGATTGTTTTAGATAACTAAAATAAAAATAAAACTTCCCAAATGATCTGTGAAAATGAATAAATAAGTATTTGATAAAGATGATAGGGAAAATAACTTACAAATATTAGATAAAATGATAACAAAATTAATTAAATAAGTATTAATAATTCACATTTTTATGAAGATTGTATACATTCTTGACCCATAAATATGAAAAGAATAAAACAATAAAAAAACAATACTTATGCAAGTAATACTAAAAATAAATAAATAAAACATAAATATAAAATAATTTATTACTTCCATGGAAGTCACATATTCATGTTATTTGTGTACATTCTATAATCCGGTATACTTCCAATTAATTTCTTTGAAAATTTATATCATATCTTAAATACGATTTTTTCAAAAGTCATAGTAGTACTTTAAAAAATATAAATAAAAAAAGGATTAATAAATATTTTAAATGAAATAGTAATTATCTTTGAAAATACCTCTTTGGGGATGTGTATTTGTTGATGGAATAAAATCTCTCTCATATACCTAAAATCATAATAACCAAAATATTTTCCATTGGTTTGCTTCAAACACTACATAAACATTTAAGAAAATAAGTATTATTTTGATATGTGCTTGGATGGTGAAATGTTATTATATATACCCTAATACTTAATTAGTTGTAGAACTCGGCATGATCCTTGTGCGCAATGATTGTACTCTTCCATGATTTTCAACTTGTTTATACACCACCCTATCATAAAAAAATCCTCATTAAAACTTAATATAAATTATATAAATTTATTTTTAGTTCTAAAACATTTGATGTAGTGTATTAAATATTGAAAAATACCATCAGGTGTGGTTGATTTATTGGTAATCCTTGTAGTGAATCCAAGAAATAAATCTTTGGAGTATCCAAATTGACTGCAATGAGCATCCAATGTTTCCTAAAAACACAAAATGAAATATGTAATGAAAGAAATTAAAATATATATGATATGATTAAATTGTAGAGTCTTACCCTTGAATCATTGGTATTAAGAAGTGTATGTCTTCCCTAAGTTTTCTTTCAAATTATTTGGTTAGGTTTTCAACTATTGCATCCATTTTTTGGATTCTATTTTTGTTTGTTCTGTAGAGGTGGAATGAGGTCTAATGAGTAATTTTTGTCATAGGGAAATCCCTTTAATTGGTATTGATATATATATCTAATAAAAAATATGAAATGTATTTTTTCATAATTAACATAGTATATCGGCTTTTGTAAAATTAAATCCTGATAACATACCTCATGTATATATTTAATACTGAGGATCCCAACCATTCACAGTTGAGTATTTCATTTACATTATAAAAATCAATGTAGTTAGTACCTTCCTCTCCATAATTTTTTTTTTCAAAATCAATTACGTGACTACTACCACTTTGTAACTTTGTATCCGCATGAACCTTAAATGTATGTAAATACAGATATTCAATGGGTGGGGTAAAGGTGATTTTGGAATAACTTTTCAATCAGTTGGTTAATCCTTTAGATATTTTTGATTTAACTTTTCATTTCACCCCCCTCTATACGTATGTAATAACATTCATTAGTTTAGACCTTTTTTCATTAATTATTAAAGGTTTAGAGTGAAAAATAAACTTTAAATAAATACCTCATTGTCGACATGTGTTTTTAAAAGATCTGATGGCCATGTTATTAATGTTACAATAGCTTGTTCAGCCCTATGAATATCATCATCATTAAGTGGAACATGTAGATCAACACTCATATCATGTGCTACGCTAATCACCACTCTCATATGACCTGTTAAAAGTGGTATGTTGTGTAGCCTATTGTCTTGGATATTGAACACTGTATAACTCACTACAAAGGGGATGAGTGGGTGTTGATAGATATAAATCATAGTCATTTTTACCCTACATAATATTAGTATAGAAAAGGTATTGATGTATGTATGATGCACAGTTCACCGAAACAATTATTTGAATATTGAATACCTTGACTAAGACAAATCTTGGAGGGAAATGGCTCACCTAAAAGCTGGTGGGGTGGGGAAATATTCACGTGATGGTTTTTCTTGAGTTGTTTCTTCTCTTTACTTCCCCTCACATAAAATTTTCTAGCAACTCAGTTTTCCAATGAAATAGTTATTCAAGGATATCTAAGCTTTCTTTCACATATTTCATTTCATTATCTTTATCCTCCTCTTGTTTTTTTTCAAAATATGTTTGGGGTGTTACCCTAAAAACGACACCTCTGAGGCGACCATAATGGCCAATAAATGCATCCCATGCTTCTTGGGTTATTCTGTGTGTACAAATAAGTGATGGTTGCGAGTTCATTTTCCCTTCAACATATTTAAGATGATATCTCATTATAATTTTACAAAATCTTCTATGAATCTTTCTAGTAAGAATTAATACACATTTCTTGTGGGAGTCATCTACTATAAATTCACTCTACAAGTGATGATGAAGATTAATTCATTATTTCATTATTTTATTTTTTAGTAAAATATAGAAATTATATCATAGTGTTACCATAATCTCTTCTCACATCCGTGTCTTCATCATGGGTACAATATGGTGACACAAATCTACATAAATCATCACACATTTCTGAGTAATGATTCCAATGTATCTACTAAACATGGCCCTATTGAGGTTAACATGCTAGTCCTGTACATTCCATCCGACCTCATTTCTGACGGATTTTCTTTTCTCATTAAGGATTTTTTCTAACACCATAAAACTATGATGCTCATATATTTTCTACAATATCAGTTCTTCATCGCCTACCATTTTTTCTCATTTAACTTAATCACTATGTTGTTCCAAAAGCTTGGTAGAAACAATATGTGAAGAATGTCGTTGTTCCTCTGTACTGGGAGTAACAGTAGGTTGAGAAACCAATTGTTCCTTGGGATTGGAAGCACCAACATGTGCAGAAGGCCATTATTCCCCTTCATTCGGAACATGAGTAGGTTGAGAGACCTATTGTTCCTTAGGATTGAGAGCACCAGCACGTGCATAATTCATTATCTATAGAAGTGATTTAACATTTAATTTAGATTATGTAAATTCACTATCAAATAGATAATAAAATTTGATAACAAAATTTATATTACAAAAAATATAACCTGATTATTGAACTCTATTTTTTTAAAGGTTGAAGGGATTTAACCCCTCTATTGAGTATGCAAATCTCTTCATTTTGGTCTCATTTGACAAAAAAATCCCCATCTACATTGGGAAAACTATGAAATGATTGTGATGTCCTAATGAAAGGGTCATCATCCATTTAATTTTCATCTGACCCTTTAGTGTTTTTGGTTGATAACAAAACAAAGGACTACTTTCAGTTTGCTTGAACTGGAACATAAAATAATTGTACTTACTATGATTGCATTATATATATATAGTCTCTGTACTCTTACTTACAAAAATAAACTTTCACAATTTCCCATTCATCTATTTTATTGAAAATAATTTTATCAACCCATTTGAATTGAAAAATCAACACTTTTAATGTTGTATTATCCAAATCCCATATTTTTTTGATGATGAAAATGTATGACATATTTGTGTAAATTGGATTTCTATCCTTAGTACTAGAAAGGTCCATCGCTTTAGCCAAAAGTGTAACCCCAATATTTTTCATGGTAATATCTTTATCATGTTAAAGTTTTATAGAATTTATAACCATTAATTACATAACCATTGTAATATAATACATACACACTTGGTCTAATGGCTATCCATAAAAGTTGTTCTGAAATTAAATCTGAATTTTCAACCGACTCCTTAAAAATATGGCATTAAAAACATCCTATAAGATGTTGATTATGTGTATTTGATATCCCCCTTTCAGCCCTTGAGGGATTCAAATTCTTAATAATTTCATTGTGGGTTTCAACATATGGGGAATCCTCTAAACTATTATGCAAAAATTAAAGGTGGGCCTTCTCCCAATCTATAATATTGACTGTGAAAAAATTTCTTCCTAAAACTCCTTCAATATCAAGCCACCCAGTATGATGAGATTTCTGGTTGAATAATTCTTTACACACCCGATAGGTATTGGGTACAATATTATATAGATTCCTCAATAATATATCTCTATACACTAAAACCCTATAACTAACTTCAATTTTTGACATAAACTTTCAAAATATTCGTATACCATTCAATGGGGTATATCTATCTATCGTGTACATGAACACATAGTAGAATATATGTCAACAAGTGAACAATCAAGTGAACCACCATATCAAATAATGTTTATGGGAAGAATATTTTTAATTAACATAATATGGAAGAAATTTATCTTTCTATTGTTAGAAATTTCATCTGGTCTATAACTTTGTTGTATATAGCTCTGATGAAAAAATAAAGCTTGGTTAATGTATGATGGACATTATTTGAAAAAATGTAATGTAAAACTACATGAATTAGATCTTGTATCAAAACATGGAAGTCGTGTGATTTGAGACCCTTTAACTATAAATCGGTAATTGAAACAATATTTTTGATGTTAAATGAATATCCTTAGGGAACATTTATAACATTTAGAAAGTTGAAAAATTGATATCTCTCCTTCCTAGAAAGAGTGTAAGCAGTTGGAGGAAGAAAAGTTCATTTTTCACCCTTCACTGGCACTAAATATTCTCATATTCCCATGTCAACCTTGTACAACCGAGCATTAACTCCATCCTTTGTTTTTTAGGTGTATTTAGCAATGTGATGATGACACTATCACATAATTTTTTTTTCAAAATGCATATCATCAAGAAAATGTCTGATGTACAAAAAATTCCAGTATGGTAATTAAAAAAAAAATCTGATCTCTTTTTCCAATAGGGTGTTGTATGGTTTTTAGAAAATAGTTTACCAAAATAAGTGTCCACATATTTTAATTTATCAAACACATGATCACCTGTTAGTGGAGATGAAATAGTACATTCTACAGAACCTCAATCGAATGATGTCTTCCAAGATCGGTACTTATATAGTTAGGGTAGAAATTTTCAATGTCTTAGAAACACAATCTTCAATGAATGTTTCAACCTAATTGATTATGCAACTTTTTCCAAAATGGGACACCCTTGGGTTCTTTTAATGATATGTCCTAAAAATATTTATAAGTATGAAAGTCATTTATCATCCCGTACAACATGTCTCTTAATATGAAATCATCATAACACCTGGATCCCATAATAAATTAAAATCCTCGATAAATAGAGATAAATAAACATCAATATCATTACCCATTTGTTTTGGTCCAGATATAAGCATAGATAACTTGATGTATTTTTGTTTCATGAACACCCTTGGTGGAATGTTATAATTTACCAACATAGCGGGCCATCTACTGTGAGTGCTTCTATGAAAATCAATAGGATTCAATCCATCTGTCAATAACTCAAGACAAAGGTTTCTCAGCTCATTTTGAAATTCAGGATACTCATAGTCAATTCTATTCCACTAAAGAGAGTCTCTCGGGTGACATAGTTTCCCATATTTATTTCTTGTATCTGCATGCCACATCAATTTCCAAATTTAGGATACTCATGGTCAATTCTATTCCACTGTGGATATGCATAATCCAAAAATAAAATCCTACATCTAATGTAATAGATGGTTCCTTCTAATTACCATCCCATCTAATTACAAAGAACTAAACTAAGAATTATACATCAATAATTAAGAAATTTAGATAGTTTTATAAAAATATTTGTAAACAAATTCATATACATTGTTTCAGATATAAATAATTTTGTTCCTTGAATCCTATCAAAAATCACACGAAATATTATTATAACCAAGATTTTTACCCATCCTTAATTGAAATTACATAATTATTTTGACTGGGGTCTACACAAAAGAGTATAACCTCTAAATAAATTTTATTTGAATGCAAACCCCAACCATGATTAACAAGATCCATGAAAATGTTATCTATCTACAATTATATAGAGTCATTAAATACCCATAAGTTAAATCAAGAAACATTATAATAAACAATGAATATAAAAAATGGAATCATAGTTTGTATTTTTTTTCATACAGTGTAGAGGAAGAAAACATGGGTAGAGAAAAGTTGTTACCTACATATCACTTAATGATGGAAAATAGATACAGGGATGGTGAGGTACATGGATGAGTTAAGATTAGGGAGGTATTATGGCTGACAATAGAGATTTGAGGTGGTAGATGTCAGGGAGGATGCCGATGATAGAGGTGAACCAGGAATATGGGGATAGGTCGTAGATCACTAATGTGGGGGAAGGAAGTGGGAAGATGTGAGTGAGGGATGAATAGAACAAGGAAATGGAAGAATGCAATATAAATAAGGGTAGATAATGACGAACAAAATGGGTGAAACAATTAAAATAAATAGTATTGCCTCAAATGGGTGGTGATGAACAATGGAGCTAAAATTTGATACATATGAATAGGTGGTATTTAGGGTTTTTAGTGTACCATTTAGGGTATGGTAATGGATATAGTAAGACATGGGGTATTAGGATAAAGTTGAAATTTTTTAGGTAAAGATTATCATGATATAATTTAAATAAAATATTCTTAGGTAAAAACTAATAAACATGATTTTTATCAAATTAAAATTATGTGAATATATATTTATACTCAGGACAACATGAATGATGGGTTAAAATCTATGGTACCTATAAACTTATTAATAAAAATAAAGTGAAAAAGACACATATATTGAAGGAAATAAATTCAATCAAAGCGACAAAGCCACCAAAAAGAAAAAAATAAAATAAAATCATATTCTCATAGGTATTACTACAAAAATTAAATTATTAATATTTTAATTAATCATATAATTATATATGATTATATTAAAAAAATCTATTATTTTATATGTTTGGTAAAATATTTTATATTATTGAATAATTTATTACAACGAGTTTTTATAATGGTAAAACATTTTTGAAAAATGATGAATAATAATATCACATATGATTATTGGCAAAACATTTTTTTAATATTCTTATGATAATGAATCATATTTTAGTGTTAGTAAAATATTTTTTGGGAAAACAATTTTTCACCTATGATTAATATGAACAAAAGTTTTTATATGTTTCAATTAATCATTTTAACCGATTGATATATTATTTTTTCGTAATTATCTTTTTGTATATATCAGTTTTTTATAGTGACCCACTCTTACCATCACCTATTTTTTCCTTATTTTTGAGGTTATATTTATTAGTTATTATGATATATTATTTCTCTTTATACATTTAAAACTTTTATTTAATTTTTATTAGGTTTTACTTTTCATTTCACTATTGACCAAATATTTTAATATTTTTTCCTTTTTGATCATAGGTTTAAGGTATTTATACCAAATAAGGTTTGATTTTAGATTGTTATTGAATATCAATGAATAAAATTATTTTATATTTTCAAGACACATTCCCATTTTCTCCTCCATATCCTCATGGTAAGGATTCTATTTTCTTAAGCACTACATCAATTAGTGAATAACATTGTTCATAAATTTATATGATCTCATTCTCTTGTTACTTTTATGAAATTTAATTTTATTGAAAATGTTTTTTTCTTCTAAAATTTTAAAAACTTCCCATAACACTAATTATCACTCATTTGAAATTTTTTCATTTGGGAACTACTTTCCTACAACTAAATGATGATTCAAATTCAAACTTTGAGGAGTGACCTCAATGTTGTATAATTCAATCAATGTGCTTATGTGATGTATTATGTGGATTCCATATCTATAGGGTAACTTAATCTTCATAATTTATGAGGAGGTATGACATCAAAAAATAGGTATTGTGGTTTAAGCACTTAATATGTAGTTACTCGACCGATTCACGACACATTATTAATAAATAAAGATAACATGACCCCCCTCCCAACCCACAATCACTCTCCATGGTATCAAACACAACATTGAATCTATATATTATGGGATTACTATAGTTCCCTCCATTTTATTCCTCCCCTTAATAATAATATCATCATTTATTATTTTATTTATTACTTAATTTTAATAAAACAATTCTTTAAAATTTAATAAATTTAAGAACTATTGTTTTATAAACCTAAAAATGATATTGTCTCAATATTTTTTTTAAAATATTATTTTATTAATAATATAAATATTATTATATATTATTATATAAATATTATATATATTATGAGAAATTAACCTATTAATATTATTAAATTAGTTTTAATTTTATTTTTATATATATATTTTATATGTTACATAAAAAATTATTATAATATATTTTTGTTTTTGTTTTTATTTAATCATATTTTCATCACATAAATACATTTATCTTTTTTTTATTAAAAAAATAATATTTATTTAAATATATTTAATAATATTAAATATATAGTTATTTTCATTGTATAAATATATTTTAATTAATTTTTATAAAATTTTTATAAATATATTTCATTACTAATTTTAATTATTGTAACTATATAAATTAATTTTTTTTATATCATAATATTTTAAAATATACCACTTTTTCTTTTTTTAATTCTATTTATTTCATTATATAAATATCATAAAAACATTTTCTAGAAGATATTTTATATATTAAAATTTATCTATAAAAAATATCAAACTAATTAATTAAACTACACATGATATATAATATAATAATAAATTTACATGAAACCAATATTTATAAATAAAAATTGAAAAGAAATATAGATTATCACAAGGGAGAATAATAAGAGATTAGATTAAATGTGATTGGTGCAGTGTGAATAAAAGATGTGGCTGGAGGCACTATAGATTATTTTAGAAATGAAAGATGATTATAAGGAAGGAGTTGATGTGTCGATTGAGGGGGAGGGGTTGTGACTTCTATATTATGTTTATAACATCAATAATGTTTCATTTATTAAAGATGAGTTTCATGCATTATTTATCATGTATAAAAGTAACATTAAGGGAATTCCAAGGAGGTGTTTCAAGAATGAGTTGGATAAAAAAATGAACTCTTCAATACACAGTCTTGAGAGATTATTTGTAACATCTAACCAGAGTGTTGGATAAACCACTCGATTGGTAACATGGTATTTTATCATGTTTTCATAAGAGGTATTTTGATTGATTTAATTCATGTATGTTTGAGAGAGTTTGAAGTCCAAGGAACTTTATAATGAAACAATTCAATCATTTCCTTGGGTTTTTACCAAATTTTATTTTTTTGGTTCTCAATATGAAATTTTACTTTTCGATACCACGTTTTTTATTCATTTTTTGTTCTGTTAATTCAATTAAATGATCATGTGCTTGATTAAAGTATCATAACCATAATTCAATTATCAAATATCCTATCACCACTACTATTAATACACCCCAATGTTAAAAATGACATAATTTATTAAATTTTGAAATTTGTTACTGCATTTATTTTCCTTTTTATTTCAGGACCTTAAAGTGTCAAAAATGACATAATATATTTTTTATTGAATCCGTGAATAAATTAAAAATACCAATGTATTTTCATTACTTTTAAACATACACATGCCAATTTAAATTGATAATTTATATAAAAATAATCCCCTATTACCTTTGGATATTGGTCGCATAACTGGCATGAAAATCCATTCACTAAATTTTTTATAGATAAAAAAGTAAAAGGATCATGATGAAAGAAATATGCATAATTCCACAAATATTATTATTTATTTGTTTTTTTCTTTGAGGATGAATCTATATTTATCAAAAACAGGGAAACATGAATTCTTTAAATCAATTTCCATGGAAACTAATGATTGGATGAATAAAATGAGTGGTGATTGCCTGAGCCCTACTACAATCAGTGGCAAGTCCTTGTCCGATAATGTTGGGAGTGAGTTGGATTTATTCCAGCACTATCCCAATGTATGGTACTACTTTGCTACAATTCAATTTAATTTCTGTTTCAGTGCTTTTTGTCCCCACCACACCCTTGAAGGTTACGCTGTGAATGTGAATAGAAGTTTTCTAGAAAATGTTAACTACAACACAATTTTAGTAACATTATATGTTGTGTGATTTTTTTAGTGAGAGTATTTTTTTTTAATTTTAGTAATTTTAGTGAATATTTGTGAATGGAATTACATCTTTTTCCAATGTAATTGTTCTAAAGAAATCCCTTATAGTGCGATAAACATGAAAATATGAGTGTTTTTTTAAAGAAGAAAAATGAAATAGTATACCATTTCAGAACAATCACTTATATCATAGTAATTTTAATCAATTATTATTGGGTTTTGGACAGATTTGAATTTGATATTTTCAAATGTGACACCTTGGACCGTTCCCTTTCCAACCTACAAATAACTATAAAAAATGATTTAAAAAAAAGTTGCATTGATGGTTCCAATTCAATAGATATTATGTATGAAGGATAACCTATGTACCTTCCAAGTCTTGATTCATGATCCACTTCTAGTACTAGTGAAGGTAACGTTGTTTTCATTTATTTCATGCACATTCACAACATATCCATCCCTATATATGCTCTTGATACAACATTTTTACAAAAATTTTAATGTTACCATTTATTTTGAAATAATTAATGTAAATAAACCTAAATAACTTATTCCATGGACCGAACCAAATTATACATGTTTGATAATCAAATATGAGGTAAAATCACTGATCAAGACACAATCATCCCCTAAAAAATTATTGAGTCATTTTCTGGTTAGATACAAGTGTATCTGAAGAAAACGCAACTTTGAATAAGCTAAATGTCAGTTTTTTGGAAGGTATTATAAAGGTGTTAGGGAGGTTTGGTGTGGTGGTAGAGGTTATTACCTCCTGAAAATTTTTAATTAGTGATGGTGGAATTATGAATGCTTTGTAGATTAATATCATCAGTGTTGGGACTTTGATCATGCGATGATGTCTTGAAATTTTGAACATTCACCATACACATCATTATTAGAGAATGGGATTGTGGTGACACCACAACATGAAAATAATTTATGGTAAATCCATTGATGGAAGTAAACTTGAGTTCCTGCATTTGATCCCCATGTATCATCTATTATCATCATGTATATTTTCCTACCGTCTCAATGCTATAAGGTTAATATATGTGTAAAAATAGAAAAAACAAATCTCCTAGTGACTTATGGTTAGTGCCAATGTCGTGCATCCCACCTGAGAAATTGAACACATCTAGAAGAAAATTAAATTAAGATATTGATAAGGCTTAACAGATATACGGAAATAGATAGTCCAAATATACCAAGCATGGATGGTCACGAAAATTTTGATCCCACCATCCCTTTCCACTTCCATTGATAATTCTTGTGTCGGAAAAGGAAAAACCTATGCGTAATGCAGTGAATTCCATGTATTGGCCCTGCTACAGTCCCTTATAGAAACTTGGTGCTACATGTGTAATTAGTCCACCCTTTAGCTATTATTGATGTAAAATTCATGGAGTTCAATCATTATAGAAAATTTTAATATTTTATTTTAGTGGGTTGATTAAAGAAGCATTTCCAAGTACTTGAAATGTGACGGAATATTTTCATGGTCCCTTGAAAACAAAATGATACACCAAAAACCTCCCTCCTGGAACTATAACGGTAGGGTTGCTTTCAGTTTCACCACATTCTGCCTCCCATGTCTTATGAAATTACAGCCCATGAAAGTACATGGTCGATTTATTAACTATATTGGCTATCACACTATATGGATAAAATAAATAAATGGAAATATTTTTACCCAGGAAGCATCATTGGTTCCACCCACGATTAATAATTGGCAGTTTGTTGAATGCCCAAGGAAATCAAAGAAGAGTAATATGACATCTCATGAAAGTCCATCTGCTAAAGTTGATAAGGGGAAGAAGACCCAATTTCCTTTGTTTAACAATTGTGGAAAGATACACTAAGGGAAATGTCACAAATGTACAAGGAGATGTTTTAAGTGTGGAAAGTAAGGGAACAAATTATCCAATTTCAATGAAAGAATGGATAATGTGATGGATGGAAACAAAGTTCCATCTAAGGAATATTACATAGTTCTATGCTATAAATGTGTAGAAGTCAGACATTACCCAAGACAATGCTCTATTCCAAGGGATGAGAAGCATGATGAGCATAAAAAATATCCATGATCAAGGGAGCATAGGAAGTCCTATGCTAATATGGACAGTGATGAATGAATCACATATAACCACTACTTCAAAGTACTTTATGTGGTAATGTATTTCAATTCATGTCTTATTAGTATATCTTTTATTTTTTCAAAGAATATTGAGTCCCTAATAGAAATGATATTAAATCATTAGGGAAAAACTTCTATAAGTTTTGTATCACATGTTGATGTTTATGGGGGAATTCTTCTTGAAAATTTTATAAGTCTCCCTTTGATATAATTTGAGGAAAAAAGACAAAGTCGTTGATTATTACTCAAGTTAGTTGAAAATTAATGAGAAAAACTATCCCACACAGGATCTGGAGTTGGCGGCAGTGATCATTGCGTTAAAAATCAGGCTACATTATCTCTTTGGGGAGAAGTGTGAGATATATACGAATCACAAAGGCCTCTAGTATATATTCACACAGAATGATCTGAACATGCTCTAATGAAGATGGTTAAATCTAATCAATGAATATTAATTATCAATCCATTACCACCTTGGTAAAACGGAAAACGTGGTAGATGATCTAAGTAGAAAGTACCCAATGATTCTATCATTGATGAGAATTGAAAAGGATCAAATCTTCTTAGATTTTATGAAAACGGACATGGGAATCATAAAGAAGGGAAAATCATAAATTCTTTAACAAATGACTACTCAACCATCTATTTTAGAAAGGTTAAAGGATGCTCAAAAGGATGATGTGGGAATTCAAAATAAAGTGGAGACTATCAGAAAAGAGAAATACTTTGAGTTCAATGTTAATGAATAAGGACTTATGAGATTTGGGTCAAGACTATGTGTTCCATCAAATATGGAGTTTAAGAAAGAACTTTTAGATGATTCACATAGTTAAAATTTATCCATTCACCCAGAAAACCCAAAGATGTATCGAGATATCTGAGATAATTATTGGTGGGATAACATGAAGAAGGAGATTGTTGAGTATAAATCAGAGTTCTTGGTATGTTAGAAAGTGAAGGATGAGAGGCAGAAGTCTAAGGGAATGATGCAACCATTACCTCTACCAAGATGGAAATTTGAGAACATCAACATGGACTATGTCATCAATATTTCTAAGAAATTAAAATGAAATAATGCTATATGGGTTGTTGTGGATTGTATTACAAATACTACACAATTCATTAAAATTTGAGAGGATTTATCATTGGATCAACTGGCACAAATATAAATCAATTTTTCATATATATCAATCAATTTTTTTAATATATATATAAATAAAATAGAAAATGGAAGTAGCTAATTGAAAATATAACCTAAAGTATACCACTATAAAGACCCATTAAATTGGAAACAATAATTCCATTTTCTATAATCAATGATTTAAAATTTGTTCTATTAACTTCATGTTGATCATTACCAAAAAATATATCAAAACCATGTTATTTGTTAATTAAATATAAAATGTATCAAATTAGACACTATGGGAGAAAATATTCACTTATATTACAAAAAAATTAGTAATTTAATGTACTATATTGTCAGTGACTATAATTCTTTGAATTCTAGAAAAAACCCTTTGATACCATGCCATCTAAATTTCTACATCAAAAGTACAAATCATAAGTTTAAATCATGCAATGTAGTAAAGAATAATTAACCCAGTATTTAGTTTTTATTACCAAGTTAATAACAGTGGTGAAAATATATTTAAAGAATAAAAATCCATCAAGAAAAAATTTATTTGTTTTCTTAACTATAATTAACTATCTATGCATTAGAATTAAAATTAAAATATAGATCCTTTATAAAAAAGAGGGGATCACATTTTGGGGGATCATATTATAGAATATTCTTTGATTCTTGTGTCATATAAAATTGTATTTTAATGTACATTACGTTAGTGGATATGCATAATCTAGAATAAAATCCTACATAAAATGTAATAGATGGTCCCTTCTTAGTACCATCCCATCTAATTACATAGACCTGAACTAATAATTACACATCAATATTCAAGAGATATATCTATTTTTATAAAAATAGTTGTAAAAAAATTCATATAAACTATTTATATGATAAATAATTCTATGCCTTGAATCCTATCAACAATCAGAAGAAACATGATTCTTACATGTATGTTTAGCCATCCTCAATGGAAATTACATAATTATTTTGACTGGGGTGTACATAAAAGAGTAAAACATCTAAATAAACTTTATATGGATGAAAAATCTATCCATGATTAAAAATATATATGAAAATTTTATCTATCTAAAATTATATAGAGTCATTAAATACCCATATGAAGGTTAAATCAAGAAACAATATCATAGACCTTTAATATAACAAATGGAATCATAGTTGGTATTCGGTCTGATCCAGAGTAAAGGAAGAGAATATGGTTAGAGAAAAGTAGTTACCTTTGTCTCACTTAATGATGGAAAGTAGATACACAAAGGTGGGAGAAACAAGGACAAGTTAGGATTTGGGAGGTATTATGAGGGATGAGGGAGTTTTGAGGTGGTAGATGTCGGGAAGGATGATGATTATAGAGGTGAACCGAGAGTGTGGGGACATGCAGTAGATCACAGTTGTGGGGGAAGGTGGTGGGGAAATGTGAGTGAGGGATGAAAAAAACAAGAAATGGATGAATGTAATATAAATAAGGGTAGATAAATATGAATGAAATGGGTGAAACAATGAAAATAACTAGTATATCCTCAAATGGGCGGTGATGAACAATGGGTTGGAAATTTGATATATATGAATGGGGGGGGATTTAGGGTTTTTAGTGTGCGATAGAGGGTATGCGAATGGATATAAGAAGGCATGGGGTATTATGAGCAAGGTGAAATTGATTAGGAAAAATTTATCATGACATAATTTATATAAAAAATTATTAGGAAAAAACTAATAACCATGATGTTTATCAAATTTATATTATGTGAATATATATTTATATATAATGAACACTGGTTTAAATTTATATTAAAAGTTCTATTATGAGTATATAAAAAATGTGTTTGGGTGTGTGTGTAGTCTTTCCATTAAATATTATTAAACTTTATATATTTTAATCAATCATATAATAATATATTTTCATATACAAAATTATATATTTGAAATAGGTATTAATTAAAAATTTTATCATTAGATATTACTCCATAATTTAAATTTTGAATATTTTAATTAATCATATATTTATATATGATTATAATAAAAATTTATATTATTTTATATTTTTGGTAAAATATATGATATTATTGAATAATTTATTGCAATGGATTTTTATAATGGTAAAACATTTATGGAAAATGATGAAAAATAATAACATATTTTTTTATTGGTAAAACATGTTTTTAATTTAAATTTTTTTTAGTGTTAGTAAAATATTTTTTGGGAAAAAATATTTATTAACTATGATTAATATGGAAAAAATTTATTATCTGTTGGAATTAATAATTTTCACTGATAGATATATTATATTTGATTAATTATCTTTTGGTACAAATCATTTTTTTAAAGTGACCCACTCTTCCCATTGCATATTTTTTTCCTTTTTTTTTCTATTTTTCATGTTGTAAGTATTAGTTGTTATATGATATTATTTCCCTATATAAATTTAAAAATTTTACTTCATTTTGATCAAGTTTTAATTTCCATTTCACTATTGAAAAAACATTTTATTATTTGTTCCTATTTGATCATATGTTTTTCGTATTTATACCAAATAAGGTGTGATTATAGAATGTTATTGAATATTAATGAAAATAAATCTTTCATATTTTCAATAAATGGACCCATTTTCTCCTCAAAATCCTCTTGGTAGGGATTATATTTTTATAGAAACAACATCAATTAGTGAGTCACATTGTTCATGCATTTATATGGTATCATTCCTTTGTTACTTTTATATAATTCAAGTTTATTCTAATTATTTTTTAATTTTAAAGTATAATAAACTTCCTCTCACACTAATTATTACTTATTTGAAAAACTTTTCATTTAGGAACTACTTTCCACCAGTTAAATGATGATTCAAATTCAAACTTTGAGGAGTGTCATTAATGCATTATCATTTAATCAATGTTCTTATGGGATGTATTATGTGGATTCCACATTCATAGGTTAACTTAAAGTTCATAATGGATGAGGATGTATGACATCAAAGTGAGGTTTGATGGTTTAAGCACTTGACATGTAGTTGGTCGACCGATTCAAGACTCTTTATTAATAAACAACAATAATGTAATCCCCTTTCTAACCCATAATTACGCTCAATGGTATCAAAGACAACATTGCATCAATATATTATGGGATTAATATAGTTTCATCCATTTTATTCCCCCTTCATAAAAATGTAATCATGTATTATTTTATTTATTACCTACTTTCAATAAAAAAATTCTTTAAAATATAGTAAATGTAAGAACAATTGTTTTATAAACCTGAAAAATCTATTTTATAAATATTTAATTTTTATTTTAAAAATATTAATTTACTAATAATACAAATATTATTAAATATTTTTTTATAAATATTATATATATTATGAAAAGTTAATCTATAAATATTATAACTTTTGTTATACATATTTAATTTTATACATACAAAATTATTATAATATATTTTTGTTTATGTTTTTATTTAATTACATCTTCATCACATAAATAAATTTATTATGTTTTATATAAGTATTTTTATGTGAATAATATTTATTTAAATATATATAGTAGTATTTAATATATATTTATTTTCATTATATAAATATATTTGAATTATTTTTTTATAAAAGTTTTATAAATATATTTCTTTACGAATTTTAGTTATTGTAATTGTATAATTTTATTTTTTTATATCATCATAATTATATTTTTTTAAATATACAACATTTACTGTTTTTAATTATTCATATTTCATTATATAAATTTTGTAAAAACATTTCCCCAAAAATATTTTATATAATAAAATTTGGCCATAAAAAATATCAAAAAATAATAATTAAACTAAACCTGATATATCGTATAATAATAAATTTACATTAGACCAATATTTATAAATATAAAATTGAAAAGAAATATAAATTATCAAAGGAGAGAATAATAAGATATTAGATTAAAATAAATTGGTTAAGTGTGAATCAAAGATGTGGTTGGGGACACTATAGATTATTTGAGAAATGAAAGATGATTATATAGAAGGAGTTGATGCGTCGATTGAGGTGGAGGGGTTGTGACTTCTATATTATGTTTATGTCATCACTAATGTGCCATTTCTAAAAGGCGAGTTTCATGTACTATGTAATTCGTATAAACGCAACAATAAGTGCATCCCAAGGAGGTGTGTCAATAATGAGTTGGATAAAAAAATGAATCGTTGGATATACAGTCTTGAGAGATTGTTTGTGACACCTAACCAGAGTGTTGGACAAACTACCTAGGTGTTCACGTGGTATTTTCTCATGTTTTTGTAAGAGGTATTTTTATAGGTTTAATTCATGTATACATGATAGAGTTTGGAGTCCAAGGAAGTTTATAATGAAATTATGAAATCATTACCTCAGGTTTTTACCACATATTATTTTTTTGGTTCCCAATATCAAATTTTACTTTTTAGTACCATGTTTTTTGATTTGGTTTTTGTTTTGTTAGTTTAATTAAATTATCATGATCTTGGTGACACTCTCATAACCATAATTTCAATATCAAATATCCTTGCACCACTACTCTTAATACAACCCAAAGTTAAAAATGACACAAGAAATTAAATTTTTCTCGGTGTGTTTCTTTCCCTCACATATTATGGTTGATCCACGTCGCGCCCCTCACAGCCATTTGGGTGCCCCGAAAAGTCTTGCCCAGCTGTGCCACATAAAGTTGATAGAATCACCCCTATTATCTTGCTCATCCTGCACCGTATGACTCACACTACAACAATCCTTTTTCCTTAATTTTAAATCTACACATGCAACTGTTATTTATAATCTCACATAAAATGAATCCTCTTTAGTCTCCAGATTTCTGTAGCTTAACTAGAATAGACACCCTTTCACTGGATTTCTATACTTAAAAAAGTACAATTATCATAAAAAAATTTATTTTCATAATTAATCAAATATTATTATTTAGTTGTCTCTTTCTTTGAGAATGGGTTTACCACTATAAAAATCAAGGAAACATGAATAATTTAAATCAATTTCCAAGACAACTATATCTTTGTTTAATTGAATGAGTGTTGATTCCCTCGGTGCTATTGAGATCAGTGGTGAGTCTTTCCATGTAGCCCAGGATCTAATAGATGATGACCCTTAAAACTATAGGAAATCCTTAAATGACAAAGACACAAAGCTTTGGGTTTCTACCATGAATGAAGAAATGAATTCTTTAAATAAAAACCATACATGGATTATTAAAAAACAAACCAACCAATGATAAAATTATTGGGTCCAAATGGATTTATAAAAGAAAATATGAAAACACTGAGGGAAATAAAATAAAGTAAAAAATCAAGTATAGTTTCTAAGGGTTTAATTTAGATAGAAGGTATTGATTACTGTGAAATATTTTCCGTTGTTGTTAAGATTTATTGCATGAGGATTTTTCTTGACTTTTCAGCATATAATGTTCTGCACATAGAACAATTGGATGTTAAAACCTCCTTCTTACATGGTGATTTAAAATAAAAACTCTACATGAAACCTCATGATGGTTATTATATTAAATTTAAAATGAATCAAGGATACCTGATGAATAAATCATCATGTGGCCTGAAACAAGCCTCTAGACAGTGGTATATGAAATATTATTCATTTATGTTAGATAACCAATTTTTTATGAGTCAATATGATACATGTGTTTATGTTAAATAAACAAAAAACGGTATGATTTACCTTATGTGTTATGTTGATGACATGATTATCATTTGTGAAAATATGAGTTTAATCATTGATGTAAAATACCAACTAAGAGGCAAGTTTCAAATGAATTAATTAGGTGCATCTAAGAAAATATTAGGTGTTGAAATCATTAGAGATGGACCAAATAAATTACTTTACTTATCACAACATGCTTATATTTTAATGATTTTAATAGATATGTATTTGAATCTCTAAAAACTGTTAATATACCTCTTGGAAAACACTTTAAACTTTCTTTAACACATGCACCTACTTCTGAGGATGATGTTAGATTAATGTATAAAATTTTATATGCTAACATTCTCGATAGTATTATGTCCTCTTTGATTTTCACTAGACCTAACATTGACTTTGAAATCCACACTCTTAGAAGATTTATGGCTTTACCTGTGAATCCACATTAACATGACCTTAAGTGTATTTTAAGATACCTCTCTTGTAGTTAAAATATTTCTATATGTTATGGTCGAAACATGGATACATATGATATTATTTATATGTATGTTGATGCTGATTATATGGGAAATTTTTACACCCACAAGTCCTTAACTAGTTATGTGTTTAATACTTGTGATGGTACCATTTCTTGGAAATGAAATATGAAATCTTTGGTTGTTCTTTTAACCACAAAATCTATGTACATTTACTTGAATGAGGTAGTTGAAGAAGCTATATGTGTTTAATACTTATGATGGTACCATATACTTAACTGATTATGTGTTTAATACTTATGATGGAACCATATACCCTAGTTGTTTAGTGAAAAACAATAGTAAACATAAAAGTAATGAAATTCCTTATAAAATAAATGGTTTGGTTATTTAAAAATCTAGAGTATAATATTTAGAACAAAATATATTAAATTAAAGTATATAAAAATATATTATAAGATGTAATGAGGAAAGATATATACATGGATTCTATTCATTTCTATATGGGCATTTTTATTGGGCCATCGGATCAGCTTGGTTTTTTATTCTTGTGACTGGTGACTCATCAATCCTCCATGACTTTCTTATGGGCCATTGATTAAACTCACTGCCTATTTTATATTCAATATCCAAGTTTACTGAGGATTCATTGTTTATGTTGGGTTTCTATTTCAGGATAGTGGTGTGTGTTCTCTTGATTGGATGCCCTGTTTGAGGATGTCGGGGGAATTTATGACCCTAAAACCCTCGTCTCTTCGACATTCATTCACTCCGGCTCATCCTCTCCCCCTGGTTTTTCTCTTCTTCTACTCACTATACTACAAATATTATTTTTTACAACAAGAAAAATGATTTTAATTGGAATAGAAAGGAGATGTTAATATCATCACTTTTAATGGGATGGGGGGGGGGGGGGTCCCCTTTATCAACGCTAAAAAAGTAATGATAAAGAGGGTACTTTATCAGCATTAAAAAAAGCATTGATAAAGGCCCCATATACAATAGTGAGATATTTTTATAAGATCACACTACTGCAACCTCCTCTAACATGTACACAAAATATATAATTTAATTGAAATAAATTATACATCACGAATACAAAAAAACACTACTATATACATTTCAAACAATGTTTTGTATAATTACATTTACAATTACTATCCACAAACAATTTAAAAAATTAATGTTTCATTTTCCTTGGAATCCATGATCCCCTCTAAAAAAGGCCCTCCCATGGTATCCATTTCCAAACAAATCACCTCCACCCAAGAAAAATAATCCACCTATATAATGAAATTAATTTCAATTTTAAATAAAGAAACATTTGGAGTTATTCCGCTCACACTATGCATGATATTGAGGTGAGGCTAATTTCTATACATCATAAATGAATTATGGATCATTTTCATAAAGTATCAAAATAATCTGAAGGTGTTTGCTTAGTTTTTAGTATGTCACCTTTTTGTTTTACTAAAATATGATTTAAAACTAAAAACATGCACTTTGAGTCATATGGGTCACATCATGTGTTGGTTTGATGTGGGATTTCTTCTTACATGTCACAAATGACATATGAATTGATTTCCAAAATTATCAAGACAATTAGAGCGCATTTTCTTGGTTTTTAGTGAGTGACACACATTTTGACCTAAAATAACAATTTTAAACTAATAACGGGAACTTTGGGTCATTTCGGTCACACCATGCATCAGATTGAGGTATGGGTGATTCCTACACATCAAAAATGACTCAGGGAATATTTCCCTAAAGTATCATAAAAATATGAATTAGTTTTCTCTGTTTTATGTATGTTGCTTGTTCCCTTTGCTAAAATAGATGTCAATTTAAAATAAAAAGATGCACTTGAAGTCATACCAGTCACACAGTGTGTCAGATTGAGGTGATGTTGATTCTTAAACATAAAAAATGACTTATGGATAATTTTAACATTGTATGAAAACAATATAAATTCATTTTCTCAAATTTTATTGGGTTAGTTTTTATTTTGACTAAAAATGATGTTAATTTTAAATAAAAAGACAATATTTGAGTCATATAGGTGACACTATGCATCATATTGCGGTGAATATGGTTAATACACATATATAATTACTTACGGTCATTGTCCTAATGTTTCAAAACAATCAGAATGCATTTTCTTAGTTTTGAGTTGGTAATTTTTCATTTTTATTAAAATTGATGTTAATTTTAAATAAAAAGATGCAATTGGATTCATACTAGTTACACCGTGCACCAAATTGAGGTGTGGATGATTCCTCCATGTTATAAATGACTCATAGAACTTTTTCCTAAATTATCAAAATAATAAGAATCTGGTTTCTCAGTTTCCAATACATTACTTTTTCCTTTTGGTAAAATTAATGTCAATTTAAAATAAAGACACATTTGGAGTCATATTGGTCACATCGTATGTCATATTGAGGTGTATCTGATTCCCACATGTCAAAAATGACTTATATATCATTTTAATAATGTATGAAAATAATAAGAATTCATTTTCTTGGTTTTTATTAGGTTATTTTTCCTGTTTACTAAAATTGATGTCAATTTTAAATAAAAAAGATGCACTTGGAGTCATATCTATGACACCATGCCTCAGATTGAGGTTCTTTTAATTTCTACACATCCCAAATGACTCATGGAACCATGAACTAAAGTATCAAAATAATCTGAATGTGTTTTCTCAGTTTTAAGTATGTCATTTTTCCCTTTGCTAAAATTGATGTCAATTTTACATAAAAAGACGCACTTGAAGTCATACCGGTCACACCATGTGTTATAATTAGGTGTTATTAATTCATACACATAAAAAATTACTTATAGAATGTTTTCATAAATTACCAAAACAATTTGAATGAATTTTCTTAGTTCTGTGTAGGTTGTTTTTACTTTTTACAAAAATTGATGTCAATTTTAAATAAAAACTACACACTTGTAGTCATACCGATCACACCATGACATATATTAAAGTGTGGAAAAAACCTAAATGTCCTAAATGACTCATGAACCGTTTTACTAAAGTATCAAAATAATATTAATGTGTTTTCTTAGTTTTCAGTACTCCAAGTGTTCCATTTTAATAAATTTGATATTAATTTTAAATAAAAAGATGCACATGAAGTCATACTAGTTACAAAGTGCATCATAATAAGGTTAAGATGATTCCTAATCATATAAAATGACTAGCGGATCATTTTAATAAACTATTAAAAAAATATGAATGCATTTCCTCAATTTTGAGTAGGTCAATTGTCCTTTTTACTAAAATTGACGTAAATTTTAAATAAAAAAGAAGCACTTGAAGTCTTACTGATCACACCATGCCTTATATTAAGTTGAATCTAATTCATATACATCTCAAATGACTCATAGGTCATTTCAATAAAGTATAAAAGCAATTAAAATTCATTTTCTTGGTTTTCAATGCATCCATTCTTCCTTTTTACTAAAATTGATGTCAATTTTAAACAAAAAGATGCACATGGAGTCATGCCAGTCACACCATGCTTTGGATTGAGGTGAGGATAATTTATAACTATCCCAAATGACTCATAGATCAAATTTGTAAACTATAAAAAAAATTTGAATGTGTTTTCTAAATTTTTAGAAGGTTAGTTTTCCTTTTTACTAAAATTGATGTAAATTTTAAATTAAAAAGACACATTTGGAGTCATACCAGCCACAAAATACCTTTAATTGAGGTGTGATTGATTCATACATATACCAAATGGCTCATGTCTTGTTTCCCTAAAGTATAAAAATAATAATAATGTGTTTTCAAGGTTTTCAGTACGTCAATTGTTCCATTTCACTAAAATTGATGTTAATTTTAAATAAAAAGACGCACTTGGACTCATACCGATCACACTGTGCATCGGGTTGATGTGATACTAACATATCAAAATGAATCAAGGAAAATTCCAATAATGTTCCAAAATAGTAAAAATTTATTTTCTCAGTTTTTAGTAGGTCACTTGTCATTTTTACTAAAATCGATGTAAATTTTAAATGAAAATGACGCATTTGGAGTCATACCGATCAGAACGTGCATTATATTGAGTTTCAACTGATTCCTACACGTCCCAAATGACTCATGGATCATTTACCTAAAGTATAAAAAAAATCCGAATCCATTTTCTTGGTTTTCACTAAGTCACTTGGTCTCTTTTATAAAAAATGATGTCAATTTTAAATAAAAAGATGCAATTGGAGTCATACCAGTCTCACCGTGCATTGGATTGAGTTGAGGCTAATATCTATGCATCCAAAATGAATCATGGATCATTTTAATAATTTATAGAAAATAATATGAATGTGTTTTCTCAATTTTCAGCACATCTCTTGTCTTGTTTACTAAAAGGTCATTTTAAACTAGAAACACACACTTTGAATCATACCGGTCACATTGTGCATCTATTTGACATGATAATGATTCCTACATATCAAAAATGATTTATTAATTTATGTTCAAAATTAATAAGATAATCCATGTTTAGTTTTTTAGTTTTCAGTGAGTGACACCTTTTGAACTAAGATGTCGATTTTAAATAGATAACAATCACTTTGAGTCATACTCATCACATCATGCGTCAGATTGAGGTGTGGAAGATTCATACACAACCTAAATGAAATATTGATTGTTTTCCTAAATTATAAATACAATATGAATGCATTTGTTTTGTTACGAATATGTTATTTGTTTATTTTACTAAAATTAATGTCAATTTTAAATAAAAAGACGCACCTCAAGTCATACCCATCACACCGTGTGTCAGATTAGTGTTCCACTGATTCATACACATTCCAATGTCTAAAAAAAACTAAATTCCAATGTTACCATGATTACCATTGTATTTATTTTCAAACTTCCAGCACTACATATTGATTCGTTCTAGGTTTTTTGACTAAGAACATTGAATCAATATGCAGTGTTGGCATATTGACAAGGCAAAGTAGTGGAAAGCATGGTAAAATTGGAAAAAAGGAACATGTAACCTCTTTAATAGCGTGTTTTAGTTAACTAAAATAAAAATACAACTTCACAAATGATCTGTGAAAATGAATAAATAAGTATTTTATAATGATGATAGGGAAAATAACTTACAAATATTAGATAAAATGATGAAAAAATTAATTAAATAAGTATTAATAATTCACCTTTTATAAAGATTGTATACATTCATGACCCATAAATCTGAAAGTAATACACCAATATAAGATAACAATACTTATGTGAGTAATACTAAAAATAAATAAATAATACATAAATATGAAATAATTTATTACTTCCATGGAAGTAACATCTTCATGTTATTTTCGTACATTCTACAATCTGGTATACTTCCCATTCATTTCTATGAAAATCTATATCATATCTTGAATATGATTTTTTCAAAAGTCATAATAGAACTTAAACAAATATAAATAAAAAAGGATTAAAAAATATTTTAAATGAAATAGTAATTATCTTTGAAAATACCTATTTGGGGATGTGTATTTGTTGATGGAATAAAATATCTCTCATAAACCTAAAATCATAATAACCAAATTATTTTCCATTTGTTTGCTTCAAACACTACCTAAACATTTATGAAAATACATATTTTTTTGAAATGTGCTTGGATGGTGAAATGTTATTATATATAACATAGTACTTAATTATTTGTTGAACTCGACATGGTCCTTGTGAGCAATGATTGTCCTCTTCCATGATTTTCAACTTGTTTATACACCACCCTATCATAAAACAATCCTCATTAAAACATAATATAAATTATATAACTTTATTTTTAGTTCTAAATCATTTGATGTAGTGTATTAAAAATTGAAAAATACCATCATGTGGGGTTGATTTATTGGCGATCCTTGTAGTGAATCCAAGAAATAAATCTTTGGAGTATCCAAATTGATTGCAATGAGAATACCATGTTTCCTAAAAACACAAAATGAAATATGTAATGAAATAAATTAAACTATATTTTATATGATCAAATTTTAGAGTTTTACCCTTGAATCATTGGTATTAAGAAGAGCCTGTCATCCAAAAGTTTTCATTCAAATTATTTGGCTAGGTTTTCCACTATTTTATCCATTTTTTGGATTCTATTTTTTTGTTCTATAGAGGTGGAATGAGGTCTAATTCTTAATTTTTTTCATAGGGAAATCCCTTTAATTGGTATTGATATATATATCTAAGAAAAAATATGAAATGTTTTTATTCATAATTAACATAGTATATCGGCTTTTGTAACTTGAATCCTGATAACATACCTCATGTATACATTTACAACTGAGGACCCCAACCATTCACAGTGGAGTATTTCATTTACATTATCAAAATAAATGTAGTTAGTACCTTCCTCTCCATAAATGTTTTCTTCAAAATCAATTATGTGACCACTACCACTTTATAACTTTGTATCCGCATGAACCTTAAATGAAAGTAAATGCAGATATTCAATGGGTGGGGTAAAGGTGATTTTGGAATAACTTTTCGATCAGTTGGATGATCCTTTATATGTTTTTGAGTCAACCATTCATTTCACCCCCCCTTTTATACATATGTAATAACATTCATCAGTTTAGACCTTTTTTCATTAATTCTTAACGGTTTAGCGTAGAAAATAAATTATAAATGAATACCTCCTTGTCGACATGTGTTTTTAAAAGATCTGATGGCCATGTGATTAATGTTCCAATATCTTGGTCAGCCCTTTGAATATCTTCATCATCAAGTGGAACAGGCAACTCAACACTCATATCATGAGCTATGCTAATCATTGCTCTCAGATGACCTGTTAAAAGTGGTATGTTGTGTAACCTATTGTCTTGGATATTGAACACCATAGAACTCACTACAGAGCGATGAGTGGGTGTTGATAGATATAAATCATAGTCATTTTTAACCTACAAAATATCAATATAGAAAAGGTATCTATGTATTTATGATGCACAGTTCACCGAAACAATTATTAGAATATTGAATACCTCGACTTAGACAACTCTTAGAGGGGAATGACTCACCTAAAAGCTGGTGGGGTGGGGGTATATTCATGTGATGGTTGTTCTAGAGTTGTTTCTTCTCTTTTCTTCCCATCACATAAACTTTTATAGAAACTCAGTCTTCCAATGAAATTGTTATTCAAGGGTAGTTAATCTTTCATTCAAATATTTCATTTCATTATCTTTATCCTCCTCTTGTTTTTTTTCAAAATATGATTGGGGTGTTACCCTAAAACCAACACCTCTGAGGTGACCATAATATTCTAGATGCTTCAAGACCACTGATAGTAGTTTTTCCTCTAGTATAGGTGTTGATGATTCCTATGACTATTTTAGATAGAAAATATATGAAAATAAATAATCATTGTTATCTAATATCATTTTAATGAAAAACAAAATTTTATTATTTCATACTGATACATGTTTCCCCCAATTTTTGTGTGTTTTCATCTATTATTATCTCATATTTATTTACATGTGCCTCCTTCCATAGAACATGGTGTTTCATGGAAGTGGTTTTGGATTTAGATTCATATTTTATATAAATAGAGGAACATAATTATGCTATTTTTTCATGTCACATAAAATTATTATTGTAGGTTTAAAATATGTACAATTTTTTTTCAAGTTAAGTATACCCCATACTTACTTTACGACAGGGGTACATTAATATTGTTACCCATTCCTTATTTTTATCATGGATTTGTTTTTTCTAAAATAAAAAATTTTCAATCAAAGTGATCAATAAAAATATTTTGAGACAATGTATTACCTGCCATAATATACCTAAAAATATAGCTCCCAATGATGGCCAATAAATGCATCCCATGATTCTTGGGTTATTAGGTGTGTATACATAAGTGATGGGTGCAAGTTCATTTTCCCTTCAACATATTTAAGATGATATCTATTTATAATTGTATGAAAGCTTCTATGAATCTTTCATGTAAGAATTAATACACATTTCTTATCGAAGCCATCTAATATAAATTCACTCTACAAGTGATGATGAAGATTAATTAATTGTTTCATTATTTTATTTTTTATTAAATTAAAGAAATGATATCATAGTGTTACCATAATCTATTCTCACATCAGTGTCTTCATCATGGGTACAATATGGTGCCACAAATCTACATCAATCATCACACATTTCTGAGTAATGATTCCAATGTATCTACTAAACATGGCCCTGTTGAGGATAACATGCTGGTCCGGAACATTCAATATGAACTCATTTTTGATGGATTTTCTTTTCTCGTTAATGATTTTTCTAACACCATAAAACTACGATGATCATATGTTTTCTACAATATCATTCCTTCATCGCCTAACATTTCCTCTGATTGAAATTCATCACAATGTTGTTCTACTAGCTTGATAGTAATAATATGTGAAGACAGTCATTGTTCCACTGTACTAAGAGCAATAGCAGGTTGAGAAACCAATTGTTCCTTGGGATTCGAAGCACCAACATGTGCAGAAGGACATTTTTCCCCTTTCATTGGGAACATCATTAGGTTGAGAGACATATTGTTCCTTAGTATTGAGAGCACCAGTACATACCAAAGTCATTATCTATAGAAGCGAATTAACATTTAATTTAGAATATATGAATGCACCAGCAAATAGATAATAAAATGTGATAACACAATGTATATTACAAAAAATATAAACTGATTATTGAAATTTATTTTTTAATTATTGAAGGGATTTTACCCCTCTATCGAGTATCCAAATCCCTTCATTTTGGTCTCATTTGACAAAGAAATCCTCATCTACATTGGGAAAACTATGAAATGATTGTGATGCCCAAATGAAAGGGTCATCCTCAATTGAATTTTAATCTAACCCATTAATGTTTTTAGTTGATAATAGAACAAAGGACTACTTTCAGTTTTTTGGAACTGGAACATAAAATAATTGTAATTCCAATGATTCCATTTTAAATATATTGTCTTTGTACTCTTCCGTAATGAAATCCACTATCACGAATCCCAATTCATCTATTTTAATGAAACTAATGTTATCAACCCATTTTAACTGAAAAATAAACACTTGTAATGTTTTATTATCCAGATCCCATATTTTTTTGATGATGACAAATTATGAAATATTTTCGTAAATTGGATTTCTATCCTTAGTACTAAAAAGGTCCATCGCTTTAGCGATAAGTGTAATCAGAATATTTTTCATAGTACTATCTTTATCATGTTAAATTTTTATAGAATTTATAACCACTAATTACATAAGAATTGTAATATAATATATACATACATGGTTTAATTGCTATCCATCAAAGTCATTCTAAAATTAAATCCAAATTTTTAACTAACTCCTTAAAAATATGCCATCGAAACTATCCGATAAGATGTTGATTATGTGTATTTGACATCCCCCTTTCATCTCTTGATGGATTCAAATTCCCAATAATTTCCTTATGGGTTTCAACATATGGGGAAACCTCCCTAATATTATGTAAAAATTAAAGGTGTGCCTTCTCCGGATCTACAATATTGACCGTGACAACATTTCTTCCAGAAACTCCTTTAATCGCAAGCCACCCAGTGTGATGAGATTTTTGGTAGACTAATTCTTTCCACACTTAATAGGTATTGGATAAAAAATTAAATGGATTCCTCAATAGTATATCTCTCTACACTAAACACCTCTAACTAACTTCAATTTTGACATAACCTTTCAAAATCATCATATACCATTCAATGGGGTATATCTATCTATCGTGTACATGAACACATAGTAGAGTCTATGTCACCAATTGAACCATCATATCAAATAATATTGGTGGGAAGAATATTTATAATTAACATAATATGGCAGTAATTTATCTTTCCATTGTTAGAAATTTCTTCAGGTCTTTAACTTTGCTGTATGTAGCTTTAGAGACAAAATAGAGCTTGGTTAATTTATGATGGACATTATTTGAAAAAATATAATGTAAAACTACATGAATTAGATCTTGTATCAAAACATGGAAGTCATGTGATTTCAGACCCTTTAATTATAAATCAGTCATTAAAACAATATTTTTGATATTAAATGAATATCGTTAGGGAACATTTATAACATTTAGGAAGTTGAAAAATTGATATCTCTCATGCCTAGAAAGAGTGTAAGTACTTAGAAGAAGAAAAGTTCATTTTTCACCCTTCACTGGCACCAAATATTCTTGTATTTCCTTGTCAACCTTGTCCAACTGAGCATTAATTCCATCCTTTGTTTTTCTGGGTGTATTTAGCAATGTGATGATGACACTATCCCATACATTTTTTCAAAATGAATAGAATCAAGAAAATGTCTGATGTACAAAAAATTCTAGTATGGTAATTCAAAAAAAATCTGATCTCGTTTTCCAACTAGGTGTTGTATGGTTTTTAGAAAATAGTTTACCAAAATAAGTGTCCACATATTTTACTTTATCAAACACATGATCACCTGTTAGTGGAGATTACATTGTATGTTCTACTAAACTTCCATTGAATGCTGTCCTCCAAGATCGGTACTTATATCGTCAGGGTAGAAATTTTTGATGTCTTAGAAACACAATCTTCAATGAATGTTTCAACCTAATTGATTATGTAACTTTTTAAAAAATGGGACACCCTTGGGTTCCTTTAATGATATATCCTAAAAAAAATTATAAGTAAGAAAGTCATTTATCATCCCGTACAACATGTATCTCAATATGAAATCTTCATAACACCTAGATCCCATAATAAATTAAAATCCTCGATAAATGGAGATAAAAAAACATCAATATCATTACCCATTTGTTTTGGTCCTGATATAAGCATACATAACTTGATGTATTATTGTTTCATGAACACCCTTGGTAGAAAGTTATAATTTACCAATATAATGGGCCATGTACTGTGAGTGATTCTTTGAAAATCAATAGGATTCACTCCATCTGTCGATAACTCAAGACAATGGTTTCTCATCTCATTTCAAAATTCAGGATACTCATGGTCAATTCTATTCCACTAAGGAGAGTCTCTTGGGTGACATAGTTTCCCATATTTATTTCTTGTATCTGCATGCCACAATAATTTACCTATAGTCTCCCCACATTCATATAGGTATCTAATTCATGGAATGATAGGAATCATAGGACCGAATTCATCTTTCCTCTATTGATAAGAACCACACTTTGGGAATTCTGTAAGTGATTTTTGGTCCTTGCAAAAATATTATATAGTCATTCATATAAGCCTGCATTATTTCAAAGATGACACCCATAAAACATAGAACACTTTGGCATCATATGTTCATATATGGAGCCTATTATCTTCTAGGAGTATATCATTCAAGAGATAAAGTAGTTCCATAAAACTGGATTTACTCCATCCATTTCCTTCTTTCAAATTATATAGCTATAGTATGGTTGAAAATACTATATATTTAGTGAAACTATCATACAATGGCATCTTTGCACAACTCTTTATCTTCTAAAACAATTTTGGTAAATCACGAAGTTCATCTTAAAATATCCTTATCATTTCCTCAATACAATCTTCAACATCATTCACATCTATAATCACATCCTTGATATAGTCTTATTTATTGTCCACACTTTTAATCATATTAGATGATCCATAAAATGTATTCCCATCCCAACCACTAGCCATATTACCCTTTTCCCCATGTTTATTCCAACATTTATAACTTCGATTTATTCCATGAGAGATAAAGTGTTATTCCAACTCCTCGAGACTTATCATTGTTTAATAACAATAGCTTAATCGTGAACAATGGATTTCAGAAGGGTCACATGCACAATCTTTTTCAAACTTGATGAAATCTCTAATTAAATCTTTATACTATTTTTTCATATGATTTAAATCCAACCATTCTTTATTCATATCCATCCTATTTGATTCAATAAAATTATTATTTGAAAAAAAAATAAAAAAAATATATTCAACTGAAATTTCTCCCAAAAATACAAAGTGAGTGTCCTTAAAAGAGACTTAATTTTTTTACTAAATTACAATGAGTTTAATACCTTTTAATGTTCATTAATAAAATAAATATTATTTAGAGTTATTTATTTAAGAAATTTGTGTTGATTACATACATGATTTAATGGTGTTAACACATTTATAAAGGCCAATTTTTGGAACTAATAATGGTTAATAATTTGTATGTTCACGAGTACAGAATTTTATAGATATACACATAATTCATGATATATATATATATATATAAATACTTGAATAAAAAATATACTTGATTTGAGATTATTATATGGATTTTTGTGAGATTTCATTTTCATGCAGGCTAATGGAGGATATTGTAGGACAATCAAAATTATTTTTACCAAGAACTCACAATAATGGAAATAACATAAAAATATCCAAACCACTCTAATCTCATCAATAACACAACCCAAAAATAATAATCACCTCAAACCACTTAGGAGTTTCTAACTTCTTTAATTTTTATAGATGAAGAAACCATTCCATAACATTATGAGGATCTTGGTCACTTAGAAAAATCAAGGATAATGACTCAGTATATTATAAGGTGAAAAGATCATTCCCCTATCACTCTTTTTAGAGTGGAAAAATACAATCACTATACAAAATAAATTAAAATAATAAGAGGATTTTCCCTAAGTCATATCCTCAAAATGAAATTTCTACCCCATATCAAGACATTTCATGGAGTTCAAATAAACAAACACGAAACTTGAATCTATCTCCTCCATGTTTTAAAAGACACTCAAATCACATAGTCCCAATGCACACTAAGGGGTCAAATCCAAAAGAACAATCCACAAGAGAAAAAATAACAACAAAACAATTTCAAAATTTTAATTTCTATTAAAATCACACCCCTCTCTTAGGAGGATTAAAACCAGTTTTCAAATACATGCACACTTTGAATGCAATCCAAATTATAAAAACTTAAATCCATATTCTATGTTAAATCATTTCCAAAAAATACAAAAATGTTCTCTATTTTTTCATAATTAAATCAAACACATCTCAAATATTTCAAATTAAATATATTCCTTTTTATAAGGAAATATTTACACATTGTTTCAAAAATTAATCAATTTCTCAAAATCCCTATTTAATTTCAATACAAAAAATTCCATGTAGAAATGAAAAGATAATATAAACCATAATTTAAAAATTGTACAACCATAAAAATACTTTTCATTCCATAAAAAATTTTGTTTTAAAATCAACTCACTCAATAAAATATCTTTTTACATTCAAAATTATTCTTTTCCAAATAGAAAAAAAGATTTGAAGTCCAAAATCTAAATACAATTCATATGGAACAATGAAATTCATGATCTCTCACCTGAAAGGGATTATAAATCACTTATTTAAATACAAAATCATTATACCATATATAAATAATATAATAATTAAATTTTTTTGACAAACATCACCAGAAGAAAACATATCTTAATATTAGAAAAAAAAATAAGCATAATCATTTAAGAATAATTGAACTAATATAATAGAACAAATCTAATTAATAAGAATTAAAATAAAAATATTTTTTAGAATAAAATTGAATTGAATTATTAGAATTGTATATAAAAAATTTATTGTTCTATCTCATAGTTGAGATCTTCCTCTTTCCTTTTCAACTTCTAACTTAATTTCATTGAATAAGTTTGGGGTTATCAGGTATTAGTCGTTCAAAAATTAACCTCAATGAATTTTATTGACAATATAGAATATCTTTGGAACTCACTTGATTTTCCACTACTTATAATTTTTCAACTAGTTTGGTTCACTCTACATGGCATGGAGAAAAACAGATGAAAGGAAATATGAATGAATTTATATCGACCAATTCCACTGGATCTGAATCTAGGGAACTGAGAAAACAATGATAAGAAAAGGAGTAAGGTGATCACAAAGGATGGGAGTTCATTTCCTCAAGAGAAAGTGAAACATCAATAGGGGTGATGAATAAAAAATAGGTGAAGACAAGATATTACCTTAGATTTAGAGATCAGGTGGATACATTAGGGATTGGTGATAGGGGAGGCGGAGGTAGATGCAATGGCGAGGGCAGTAGAGGTGGTAGTGGGTGAAAAAGTGGCGGGGGCAGCAGAGGGAGTGTAAGAACCCGATTCTTCTTTTTGAGGTACGAGTCTCTTCTTTTCCCTTTTCCTTAAGTGTTTTTGAGAAAATAAGGGAAATGGGGAAAAATACTAAATTTTGTGGGTACATGCTGTGTAGTTTTCCATACACGGTGTACTTTGTCCGTGTGGGATGAGTACACAGGGTGTGTAGTCCTATCGGCAACGAATGGAGTAAAAACTGACTACATGCCGTGTACTTTGTATTTACAGGCCATGTAATTAGTCAGCAGGTGAATAGTAAGGCGGTAGAGGTAGCTGCCAGAAGAGCGATAGTACACGCCATGTAATCAAGAATACACACCTTGTACCTATGTCGACAGATGAACAGTGACGCGGTTTTAAAGAAGCTGCCAGAGGAACAATTAAAAAATGAAAAGTACACATGGGGTACTTGAGAGTACACTCGGTGTAGTTTTTTTATTTCTCTTAAAATAGGAAGTAGACTCCTTGTTCGGTAGAGGAGGCTTTGAGTTCATTTTTGGAGCTCAGGAGGATGACCGAACCTTTGAGGATCACCCAATCACACACCGAGAATCCGTTTGCGCTTCCGTCGATCACGTTGGGACCATACGGGTAAGCCCTCCCCTCTCCGTACGATGTTCTTACCAATTGTTACTCCAAGGGAAGTTATTTATGTTTGAACGAGAATTAATTTATCCTAGATCTACGTCGTTCTTGAACGATTCGAGCGGCACCGTTCATGTATACCGATCATGGACGATCGAGGTAGGTGGTCTGATGTTCTTTTCAACTGTTGTGTTGAAATTGTGTACTGTTGTGCTACGTGCCCATGGTTGGGGTGTCATATGGCCGAGGATTTTTCTAAAAAGATATCTATAATTGCGTAGATAATATAATGATAAGTTTAAAACTGCTGTTTGGGATCACTACTTGGATCCAGAACCATCCCGGGGGTGCGTTCCTCTGTTTATCCATTTGGACAGGATACCCGAGGGTATGCCAAGATTATATTGTACATTGATTTTTCTTGAGAGAAAGTTTATATATATTTTTTATGCTTTGGACTTGGCTCGGTTCCTTTGGCCTGAGAGCAGTGTTCTATTAGCCTGAGGGCAGTGTTTTATTTAGCATGAGGGCAGTGTTTCTTAGCCTGAGGGAAGTGTTTGGTTGGCCTAAGGGTAACCATTTTTTATGCCTGATGGAAGTGGTTTCTATGACTGATGGAAATATCATGTATTCCTGATGGCAATGATTTTTATGACTGAGGGAAATCACCTGCGAGTATTGATTCTATTACCTGAAGGTAAGGATAGTGTGTCTGAGGACACATATATTCATAATGATTTTCTATTTTGTACCTACCAAGATGAATCGGAAGTTTGGAGGAGAAAAAAATAATTAAAATGACAATTAAAACTGGTATTGATTGTTACTTTTGAGTAATTACTAGTTTAATACATTCACTTCTACACACTACTGTTGCACATTTTCACTGACAGTTGGCAATGGACCTTTGGTGGGTGCCTACTGGGATATATTTCTCACACCCTATTTGGGTCATGTATTTGGACCAAACAAACTATATTTCTGTAGGTGTCGATAGGGGAAAGGGTCCCTATACAGGTACATGATTGTAGTAGAGGAGCAAGAGAGCATGGGACTGAGCTTTAGCTTGCGATGCTGTTGCATTCTGTTTACTCGGTTTTGTTCGTTTGGATGTACCTTGTAATTGAGTTTTATTGTATTGTATTGCAGTATATCCTATTCTGGATACTTTTATAGAATTAGTGACATGCTGCATTTTCATATATATGACTGCTGTTTCTCTTACTTCAGTTGTCCATTTCAGTTGTATATGGTTTACTGCTTCCGCTGTTGTATGTTATTTAGCTTTTCTGTTGCGCTACACATTGACAAAAGAGGGCATAGTTTCCCCACTATCAGACCTGGGCCCTCAATGCTAGTCAGTATCCTCTGGTGTTTGGGGAAATGCGCTTGAGGTCATGTGAACAACCGGGTTCGGGGCACCCATTGTGTGGCTTCCGGATCCTGGATATTACAAAGTGGTATCAGAGGGTTTTCTTTTCTTTGACTTACTATTTGGAGCCTTATTCAGGGATAGGACAGACATGGTAGTTGGTAATAAGCTGTGTTCTGGAGTATCTAACCCGTGTACATGGAAAATCTATTCTACCTCATTATTGTAATTATTACTGGTTGTAATTTTACAATTAATTTGATTTTCACCGATGGGTGACACACTTGTGATTGTGCTATTTATATATTATCCATTGGTTCTATTTAGTTGCAACCAGATGAGATGGGGGTATTCCGTCTCATACATCATTTAGGAAATTTCTAGAAATCACATGTCATGCATTCCTTCCACTCCATGTAGGTGCATTAGAGATGGAATGTTGTTGTGATAGTTGATGTTCTAGAAGAGCATGCTGTTGTGATAACTGCTTTGATAAATACCCGCTATTTGTTAAGGTAAATTTCGGTGTGAGGTTTTGATGGAATGAGCACCAAACTTTAGTTCTTGAAGAGTATGGTCCCTCAATGATCGAAATATGGTGGATCATTAACATGTTTTTTATAACATGTATAAGATTGTAAGCTTTGATTCGCGGGAAGTATGGGCCCTCATGGATCGGAATTTGGAACTTAGGTTTTTGTTATTGTATTTTCTGGGTTCCAGAGTAGTTTCTGAGGCTTACTGTCCGGAAAACCCAGGATACACACCGTGTAGTTCTATGGACACACGCCGTGTGTTATTCTATTTGGGAATAAATGGAAACTTTTTAAGTAAACTCCATGTACCCTAAGTACACATCGTGTAGTCTCTTCCCGTTTCATAGGCCGTGTGGGTGAGGGAACGGGGTAGGGAATGGCTTGGGGAAACACAACATGTACCAATTGTACATGACGTGCAGTGTTGACCCGGTGTCTGCCCGTGTAACTAATAACATGGACAGAGGAAACCTTAAGACATACATGCCGTGTCTACCTTAAACACGCCATGTAGTCTGACCCAGGTACCCAACCGTGTCATGAACAACACAGGTCAATGTTATCTTTCCTAGTACATTCCGTGTCCGCATGGAACAAGCCGTGTAGTGTCAAGCTGTGTAGCCGGCCGTGTAGCGAGCAACATGGGTCAGCCTGGGCGTCTTTAAAAATTTTGTGTCTTTTTGGAACACGCCGTGTAGTGTGACCTGGGTACATAGGCCATGTGACGAACAACACGGGGTGATTAAAGCTTGTAGAGTACATGCCGTGTCAACCTATGAACACGCCGTATAGTCTTAGGTTAAGAGAGCCATGTGGCCTAGCCGTGTGGAAGGACTCAGGAAGGGAAGAAGGATTCAAGTACACGCTGTGGGACAACACGCCGTGTAGTTGGGGTGTTACACGACCGATTTTATCTAGAGTACACGCCCATGTGGATGACATATGAAAACACACCATGTAGTATTTATAAAAATCTTGTAGTCATGTTTTTTGAAACTTGGATGCTTTTCTTCTCGTGTTCCTTTCTTATACTCCGTGTTTTCAGTATTTGATAAGCTTGATCTAAGGTGTGAGTTTGACCTTGTAGAGTCATGCCACAGAGATGACCACCGGTTTTTCTCCAGGAGAGAGGTGACGATTTTACTCCTGAGATGGTGGGCCATGGGATACCAGTGGATCCTACAACAATGCCAAATTCGGCTCCAGCTGTTATACCGGACACAGGCACAGAGGCGCAGTTCCGTGAAGGCTTCATGCGGTTCATTCAGGCCTTCTAGGGAGCACTGCAAGCCACCAAATCTATGGAAGAGCTGACGCATATCTTCTAGCAGCAGCAACTGCCTACATTTTCAAAGGATGTCAGACCACAGGCTATGGAGTCTTGGTTGGATTCGATGAAGACGATATTCAAGCATCTGGAGACGCCTCCTAGGAGGAGGGTCAAGCTCACAATATACATGTTTCGTGATTCCTCCAAGAGATGGTGGGATGTTACCACCCAGTCTGAGCATCACCGAGACATGGCGTGGGAAGATTTTTAGGTAGCCTTCTATGACTTATTCTTCCCAGAGACGCTGCGGGTAGATCGAGATCGAGAGTTCATGAATTTGCAGCAGGGTTCCATGATAGTGATGGATTATTCTGCTCGCTTCATCGAGCTTCAGGGTTTTTCACCCGTTCTAGTAGGTGATGAGGAATTGAGGGCTAGATACTTTGAGGATAGTCTTCAGTGTGACATCCGATCACTGGTGAACGTTTTCAGGTTGCGTACCGTGCATGCTATTTTAAACCAGGAATTGATTACAAAGCGGAACCTGCGTGAAGCTAGTGGTGTGGGCCAAGGCGGTTTGACCCCAGTTATGGGTACTTTTTCTACTATCAAGAGGAAGATGCAGATGAGTTTATCTCATGGTGTCAGTACTAGTCATAAGAATACTTTAGGTGTCCAGGTCATTTGATACCAGTGTGGTAGAGATGGGAACAAGATACCTTAGAGTCCCCGTGACGCAATGGAGTACCGAGATTGCGGTAAGATGTGTCTTCTACATCACTTTTGCTGGGCGTTTCTACCAGCGGCTAGTGAGAGGGCTTCTGTGAAGATTCCACGTATGGGAGAAGGACTAGTAGCTTCTTACTAGTCAGGAAATTGGGTTATGTCAGGGCGTGCAGGCAGAGATGGTGGTCGTGGCTATGGTATCCAGACACCAGGATCTCAAAGGTAGTAGGGTGGGATAGCTCAGGGTAGCCAGGCTATGTCGCAGGGCCATGGCACTGGGCAGGCATATGCAGTGTAATAGACCCAACATGAGAAGGATCTCAGACCTTCCACTGTCAGAGGTACTATTCTAGTAGCTTCTATTTTGTCTTTTATACTTTTCGATACTGGAGCTACACATAGTTTTATATCTGTGCCCATTGTGGAGAGACTTGGGCTCTGTGTTTCTTCTTCTTCTTCTGATATCATGATGCTAGACACTCCTTTGGGAACTAGGATGGATGGTGTGCGTCGGTGTAGGGAGTTCCCCATGGAGGTTTGTGGGTGTCACTTTCTATGGGACCTCTATGTATTAGAGATGATGAGCTGTGATGTCATTCTTGGGATGGACTGGTTGGTTCCCTTTCGAGCCTTTGTAGATTTCTATCATCATATGGTGAGTTTTACATCACCATAGGGCGAAGAGTTTCTATACAAGGGAGAATGGGATGTCCAGGTGAGCTGAGCTAGACCCGAGCATTGTGGGCGAGGTGGTGTGACAGCCCATATTGCGAGCATATATCTGGATGATCAGGGAACATGTTAGAAGTATTTCCCTCCAGTTGTTGATCATTTCATGTATGTATTCCCAGATGACTTTTCAGGTCTACCTCTGGAGCGTGAGGTGGATTTCTCTATTGAGATAGTGCCAGGAGCGTCACCGGTGTCCATTCCTCCATATAGGATGGCCACACCTGAGTTACAGGAGCTCAAGAGGTAGTTGGAGGAGTTGCAGGCAACAAGTTTCATCTAATCCAGTACTTCTCCTTGGGATTATCCTGTCCTGTTTTCTATGAAGGCGGGCAGTACCCTCAGACTTTGCATGGACTAACCGAAGATGAACTAGTTGATAGTCAAGAAACGATATCCCTTACCAAGGATTTATGATCTTTTTGATCAACTTCGAGGATCACGAGTGTTCTAGAAGATTCACATGATATCCGGATATCATCAGTTACACGTTAGACCATCCGATATACCGTTTATAGATTTTCTGAGAAGATATGGTCTATACGAGTACTTAGTGATGCCGTTTGGACATACAAAAATGCCAATAATTTTCAAGACTCTGATGAATCATGTGTTCCATACCTATCTAGATTCATTCATGGTAGTCTTCGTGGATGACATCTTGGTGTACTATTACACTCGACATGACCATTCCACCCATCTTGAGATTGTACTGAGTACATTGAGAGAGCATCAATTATATGATAATCTCTCAAAGTGAAACTTTTGGATGAACCATATTCACTTACTGGGTCATATTATCTTAGAGGTAGGAGTTGCAGTAGACCTAGAGAAGGTGAGAGTAGTAGTTACCTGGGAGAAAACTAAAAACATGTTTGAGATACAGAGTTTCTTGGGGTGGGATGGTTACTATAGGTGCTTTATACAGGACTTCTCCCACTTAGCAGTGCCGTTGATGGGTTTGACTAAGAAGGGTGTGAAGTTTGTTTGGTCAGAAGCTTGTGAGACAGCCTTTTAGGAGCTGAAGGGAAGGTTGACATCAGCACCAGTCCTCATACTTCCGGATCAAGGGAAGAGCTATACAGTTTACTGTGATTCATTAGGTATTGGTATGGGTGTAGTGTTGATGCAGGGCGATCGATTTGTTGCATATGGGTCTCGACAGTTGAGGCCACATGGGAGGAATTACCCGACACATGATCTCGAGTTGGCTGCAGTTGTCCATACGTTTCACTATTGGAGACATTATCTCTTGGGAGAGGATTTTGTGGTTTTCACCGACCACAAAAGTCTCAAATATATCTTTACCCATCATCACCTAAATCTAAGACAGTGAAGGTGGGTCAAATAACTTCATTCCTTTGACTTTGAGCTTGCCTATACACCTGGTAAGGGTAATGTAGTAGCTGATGCATTGAGTACGAAGACTCAGACACAGGCAGTGCCGGATGCCTGTGGTGATTGGCAGCGTATGGCTTTGTTCTCCGAGATGCATTTGGAGGTGCACGACAGTTCGGGGCAAACATATCTTTCCTCTTTAGCTGTGAATTCTACCCTCCTGGATAGAGTGAGTATGAGACAACTATGAGATTCAGAAGGCCTAGTTCTACGGGATTCGGTGGCAAGTGAGGAACCTCCTCCTGGATGGACGATAGGCGATGATGAGGTACTGCGTTTCCACGGACGAGTGTGGGTTCCATGGGATATATGTGATGAGTTGATGCGGGAGTTTCATGCTTCAGCCTGGGTAGTGCATCCCAGAGTTACCAAAATGTACCGTGACTTGAGACGTCAGTATTGGTGGCTGGGTATGATGAGAGAAGTAACTGGTTTTTTTATGAGATGTTCCACCTGTCAGTAGGTAAAGGCAGTGCATCAGAGGCTAGCCAGACTGTTATAGCAGTTATGCATTCCGGAGTGGAAATGGTATGATTTCATGATGGATTTTGTTACTGGGTTTCTGAGGTCACCTTGAGGCAGTGATTCCATGTGGGTTGTTGTAGACAGACTTATGAAGGTAGATTACTTTTTTCCAATCAAGGAGACATACGGTGTTGACGAGCTTAGAAAGTTGTATATCCGATAGGTAGCACGTCTTCATGGGGTCCCTTGTTCTATCATTTCTGATAGGGACGCCAACTTTAAATCTTGTTTCTGGCAGAGTTTTCAGGGGGCACTGGGTACACATGTGCTTCTGAGCACATCTTACCACCCTCAGACCGATGGGAAATCAGAGCATACGATATAGGTGTTGGAGGACATACTGCGTGCATGCATCCTAGACTTTGGGGGCTCGTGGGAGAAGCATATACCCCTGTTCGAGTTTTCCTATAATAACAGTTTTCAGGCAACTATTGAGATGGAACCTTATAAGGATTTATATGGTATGCCATGCCATTCACCCTTGTGCTGGTTGGAGGCAGGTGAGGCAGCTTTACTGGGGCCATGTCTCGTACACGAGTCTTCAGAGCAGGTCCATTTGATTTAGAAGCGTATGGCTACCACACAGTCTCATTAGAAATATTATGCTGATCACCATAGATGACCTTTGGAGTTCATGGTCAGGGATCAGGTTTTCTTGTGTGTTTCGCCAAGGTTGGGACACATGTGACTCAAGAGATAGGGAAAACTTTCACCGAGGTATGTAGGGCCATTTGAGATTCTAGAGAGAGTCAGGCCGGTTTCCTATCAGTTGCAGTTACCACAGAGGTACCGGGACATGCACAACGTCTTCCATGTATCTCAGCTACGCCACTATCATTCAAAACCATCTCACGTCCTTTAGCCTAAGGAGGTTGAGCTTCAGGCCGATGCATCCTTTAAGGATCATCCAATTCTTATTGTTTATAGGATCACGACGGTTCTCCGAGGCTGGTCAGTTCCTCTCGTATGGGTGCTATGGCAGTATGGCCAAGTGCAAGACGAAACCTGGGAGCGGGAGACCGATGTAAGTGCTCAGTGGCCAGAACTGTTATGAGCATTATCTTCACCACCCTTGGAAGGGAAATTCAGGGATGAATTGATTTAAGTGTGGAAGTTGGTAAGAAACCGGTTCTTATTTTTGAGGTATGAGTCTCTTATTTTCCCTTTTCCTTAAGTGTTTTGGAGAAAATAAGGGAAATGGGGAAAAATCCCAAATTTTTTGGGTACACACAATGAACTTTTCCACACGCCATGTACTTTGGCCATGTGGGATGAGTACATAGGGTATGTAGGCCTGTCAACAACGAAGGGTGTAAAAACGGACTACACTCCATGTACTTTGTATTTACACACTGTGTAATCAGTCGGCAGGTGAACAATAAGGCGCTGGAGGTAGCCTCCAGTGGATCGAAAATACATGCCATGTGATCAGAAATACACGCCATGTACCTATGTCGACTGATGTACAGTGCCGCTGTGGAAAGAAGCTGCCAGAGGAACAATTAAAAAATGAAAAGTACACGCCATGTACTTGAGAGTACAGGCATTGTAGTTTGTTTTTTTCACTTAAAATGGACATTAGCCTTCTCCTTCGGTAGAAGAGGCTTTGACTTCATTTTTGGAGCTCCGGAGGACGACCTAACCTTTTAGGATCACCCAATTGCGCACCAGGAATACGTTTCTGATTCCGTCAATCACGTTGGGACCGTACAGGTAAGCCCTCCCCTCTCCTTGAGCAGTTATTAAAAATTATTCTTCTAAGGGAAGTTATTTTTGTTTGAACATGAATTCTTTTATCCTAGATCTACATCTTTCTTGAATGATTCAAGAGGCTTCATTCATGTATATCGATCCGAGACGATCGAGGTAGGTGGTCTGATGTTATTTTAAACTGTTGTGTTGAAATTGTGTACCATTGTGCTACACGCCCATTTTTGGGGTGTCGTATGGCCGAGTCCTTTGCTGAAAAGATATCTAGAATTGCGTAGATAATCTAATGATAAGTTTAAAACTGCTGTTTAGGATCACTGCTTGGATCCAGAACCACCCCGTGGTGCGTTTCTCTTTTTAGACATTTGGAGAGGATACCCGAGGGTATTCCATGATTATATTGTGCGTTGATTTTTCTTGAGAGAAAGTTTATATAAATTTTTTTTATGCTTTGGGCTCAGCCGAGTTCCTTTAGACTGGGGGCAATGTTCTATTAGCCTGAGGGCAGTGTTTTAATTAGACTGAGGGCCGTGTTGCTTAGCATGAGGGAAATGTTTGGTTGGCCTGAGGGTAACCATTGTTTATGCCTGAGGGAAGTGGTTTCTATGCCTGAGGGAAATATCATGTATTTCTGAGGGCAATGATCATTATGCTTGAGGGCAATCACCTGCGGGTATTGACTCTGTTACCTGAGGGTAAAGATAGTGTGTCTGAGGACATGACTATTTAGAATGATTTTATATTTTGTACCTGCCAAGCCGAAGCACAAGCTTGGAGGAGACAAAAATAATTAAAATTATTATTAAAACTGGTATTGATTGTTACTTTTGAGTACTTACTAGTTTACTAAATTCACTTCCGCACACTGCTGTTGCACATTTTCACTAACAGTTGGGCACGGGCCTTTGGTGGGTGCTTACTAAGATTTATTTCTTACACCCTGTTTGGGTCATGTCTTCGACCCAAATAGACTATAGTGATGCAGGTGTAGACAGGTGAAAGGGTCCCTATACAGGTACATGATTGTATCAGAGGAGTAGGAGATCATGGGACCAAGCTTTAGCTTGCGATGTTGTTGCGTTCTGTTTACTCTGTTTTTTTAATTTGGCTATACCTTGTACTTGAGTTTTATTGTATTGTATTGCAGTATATTCTGTTCTTGCTGTTTTCATAGAATTAGTGACATTCTGCATTTTCATATATATGACTGCTGGTTCTCTTACTTCAGTTGTCCATTTCAGTTGTATATGGTTTACTACTTCTGTTGTTGTATGTTATTTATCTTTTCCACTATGCTACACTTTGATAAAAGAGGGCATATTTTCCCCACTATCAGACCTGGGCCCTCGCTACTACTCAGCATCCTTTGGAATTTGGGGAAATGCGCTTGAGGTCATGTGACCAACCGGGTTCGGGGAACCCGTTGTGTGGCTTCCGGATCCAGGACGTTATAGGGAGGGGCAGTCGTAGAGGCGGTGGGGGAAGCAGAGGTGGCGGTAGAGCTCTGGTTCTCTGAAATATTGAGGCCTGAGTGGCGGTAGTGTTCTGATAGGGTTCCATTTATTAAAACATGATAGTATTTTATTAGCACTTTTTAAAAAGTGCTAATAAATGATAATTTTATCAGTGCTAAACTATAAAGTACTCATAAAAATGGCCTTTATTAGAACTTTTTAACCTTGATAAATCTAACCCTTTATCAGCCCTAAAAAAGAGCTGATAAAACCTCTCTTTATCAGTGCTAAAAATATATCACTGATAAAAACATGTTCTATCAGCACTTTTTGAGCACTCATAAAGGGTTATCTTTATCAGTGCTGAAAAAGCGCTGATAAAGACCTAATGATAATAAATTATTTATTATAATAAAATTATAATAAATATTTTTAGTATATTTATAATTATAATTATAAATAAATAAATAAATTAACATATATATTAAAATAATTATAAAATTAAAATAAATATATATAATTAAATTCATAAATTTAAAATTAATTAATAAATATTTATTTATTTATACTTAAAACTATAAATAAATATATATTTATTTTAATAATTATAAAATTATAATGAATATATATAATTAAATTTATAATATTATAATTATTTTAAAAAATGAATATATATTTATAATTATAATTTAAATATCATAAATATATCTATTATAATTTTATAATTATTTAAATAAAAATATATGTATTTACAGTTATATATATATATAATAAACGGTATTTATAAATATTTGTAAATATTTATATAATTATATATAATTATACAAATATATAAAAATAATTATTAATATATTTATTAAGATTTTACAATTATCAATAAATATTTACTTTTTTATAGTTAAAATTATAAAAAATACGTATTTATTATAATAATTATAAAATTATAATAAATATATTTGCTATATTTATAATTTTTTATATATATTTTCAAAATTAAAATATATTAAAAATATATTTATGACAATCTTAAAATTATTTATTTAAATATATATTTATTTATACTTATAAATATAAATAAATAAATATTTATTATGATTGGGTTTGCTGGCTGGTCCGAATTTGGACAGTGAGAAAATTGTAATAAATCATCCCCGCAAGGACTAAATGGCTGAACCAAAGCATGGAACTCCTACTGACCATTCTAGTGGTAGAGAGAAAGCATGAACCCTTGTTGTTACAAAACCTACCTTAAGGCTAAAAACTATTGCGGGGATTCCCAGGTCACCTTCTCGACACCTGATCTCCCTTGATGAGAAAGAAACATAGTTTGTCAAAATCCAGATTTAAAATGGATATATTTACAGTACATGGAATATTACCCACAACTACCAAGATGGGTGTATCTACTGATAGGCATGTTGTTCTTTATTTTGGTGTTGTTATTGATACTCCCATAGCCTCATCTTTAGAGAATCTCAGGGAGAATGCTCCAACACCACTTATGGACTCTATTCCATTTCAAATAGTGAAACCTATCCTTAAATGAGTTAACAATTCAAAGTCTTCTAATTGGAAGGGTGCTGGAGATTCTTTAGCAAAAAAAATTCTATTCAACTTGCGAGAAAACCATAATTAAAGGTAAAAACTCATAATTCTTTTGATGTTCTTACTTCTGGTAGAAATAAAAAAGTTGGACAATTTAGTTGATAATATTTAGAAAAAAAATATGTTAAATTATGGTATATAAAAATATGTTATAAGATGTATTGAGGTAATAGATATAACTCTCATTTATTGGAATAGTATTCCTAAAATTTTGAATATATCACTAGTTATAGAATTAAATCAATAACTACGAATAAAATTTATAAAATTTGTACTTAATGTATGGGATACAAAAATATATTATGATATGAAATGAGGTAAGAGATATAAAACTCATATCCTAGAAGAGTATTAATAAATTATTGATAATCTCAGTAGATATCGTATAAAATATTTGACTACCAAAGGATTGATACTAATTAAATCCAAAATAAAAGAGAAAAATATGAATATACACATCACTGATATTGAGTATCACCCCTAGTTTTTATGTTTACTCAAATCAAAACTGAAATTTTTGAAAGGTAATTAATTGAAAAAAACCCTAGGTAAAAGAGTAATAATATTGAATATAGAAATCAAATTAATTTTCATTTTCAATTTTCATTTTCAATTTTCATCCATCTTATATTGACATACAAAAATAGGATGCCAATGATTATTTTTCTTTTTAAACTAGTAATATATGTAACATTTTAACTATTTGAGATAAAAACTCACAGATGTTAAATAGAGATACATTCATGGTATATAAAATCAGTTTTTGAATATAAATCAATCAAAATTTTATTAATATATATATATAAATAAAATGAAAAATGGAAGTAGTTAATAGAAATATATCTTGAAGAATACCACTATTATGACCCATTAAAATGGAAACCATAATTCGATTTTATATACTCAATGATTCAAAATGAGTTCTATAAACTACATGTTGATCTTTATCAAAAAACATATCAAATAATGTTATTTATTAATGACATATAAAATACAGTAAATTAGTAATCATGGGAAAAAATGTGCACTTTTTGTAGAAAAAAATCAGTAATTTAATGTACTAGATTCTCATCAATAATAATTCTTTGAATTCTAGAAATAAACCCTTTAATCCCATGAAATATAATTTTATACATCAAAAGAATAAATCATAAGTCTAAAGAATGTGATGTAGTAAAGAATAATTTTCCTATTATTTAGTTTTTATAACCCAATTAATAATAGCGGTTAAAGTATATTTAAAGCCTAAAAATAAAACAAGGAAAAAGTTATTTGTTTTATTAACTAGAATTAAATGTCTATGATTTAAAATTACAATTAATATAGGGATCCTATATAAAAAAGTGGTTCTCTCTTTTCTGGGGACCCCATTATAGAATATTCATTGATTCTTGTTTCATATAACATTGTATTTGAATGTAAATTGTATCAGTGAATATACATTATCCAAAAATAAAATCCTACATTTAATGTAATAGATGGTTCCTTCTAATTACCATCCCATCTGATTACAAATACCTGAACTAATAATTACACATCAATAATTAATAAATTTATCTAGTTTTATAAAAATATTAAAAAAAATTTATATACATTATTTCTAATATAAATAATTATGTTCCTTGAATCCTATCAAAAATCACATGAAATATTGTTCTATCCAAAATTATTAACCATCCTTAATTGAAATTACATAATTATTTTTACTGGGGTCTACATAAAAGTGTATAACCTCTAAATCAACTTTATTTGAACGCAAAATGTAACCATGATTAAAAATATCCCTGAAAATTTTATCTATCTACAATTATATAGAGTCATTAAATACCCATAAGTTAAATCAAGAAACAATATAATAAACAATGAATATAAAAAATGGAATCATATTTTTTATTTTTTTTCATACAGTGTAGAGGAAGAAAACATGGTTAGAGAAAAGTATTTACCTACATCTCACTTAATGATGGAAAATAGATACAGGGAGGGTGAGGCACATTGATAAGTTAAGATTAGGGATTTATTATGAGTGATAATGGAGATTTGAGGTGGTAGATGTTGGGGAGGATGTCGATGATAGAGGTGAACCTGGAATGTGGGGATAGGTCATATATCACTAATGTGGGGGAATAAAGTGGGGAGATGTGAGTGAGGGATGAATAGAATAAGGAAATGGAAGAATGTAATATAAATAAGTGTAGATAATGATGAACGAAATGGGTGAACCAATGAAAATAAATAGTATTGCCTCAAATGGGTGGTGATGAACAATAGATCTAAAATTTGATACATCCGAATAGGTGGGATTTAGGATTTTTATTGTACCATTTAGGGTATTGGAATGGATATAGGAAGACATAGGGTATTAAGAAAAAGTTGAAATTTTTTAGGTAAACATTATCATGATATAATTTATATAAAACTTTCTTAGAAAAAACTTAATAAACATGATGTTTATCAAATTTAAATTATGTGAATATATATTTACACTCAGGACAATATGAATGATGTGTTAAAAACTATGGTACCTAGAAATGTATTAATAAAAATAATGTGAAAAAGACACATATATTGAAGGAAATAAATACAATCATAGTGAAAACACCACCAAAAAGAAAAAAATAAAATAAAATCATATGTTCATTGATATTAATACACAAATTAAATTATTAATAATTTAATTAATCATATAATTATATATGATTATATTAACAAATTTAATTTTTTTATATGTTTTGTAAAATATTTTATATTATTTAATAATTTATTACAACAAATTTTTATAATGGTAATTTTTTTTGGAAAATGATGAATAATAATATCATATATGCTTATTGGTAAAACATTTATTTTAATATTATTATGACAAGAAGAATATTTAAGTCTTAGTAAAATATTTTTTGGGAACATAATTTGGTACCTATGCTTAATATGAACAAAGTTTTTTATATGTTTTAATTAATCATTTTTACCGTTTGATATATTATCCATTCGTAATTATCTTTTGGTATAAATCCATTTTTTATAGTGACCCACTCTTACCATTTCCTATTTTTTCCTTTTTCCTTATTTTTGAGGTTATATTTATTTTTTATTATGATATATTATTTCCCTTTATAAATTTAAAACTTTTATTTAATTTTTATTAGGTTTTACTTTGCATTTCACTATTGAACAAATATTTTATTATTTTTTTCTATTTGATCATAGGTTTTAGGTATTTATACCAAATAAGGTTTTATTTTAGATTGTTATTGAATATCAATGAATACAATTCTTTTATATTTTCAAGACACATTCCCATTTTCTCCTCAAAATCCTCATGGTAAGGATTCTATTTTCTTAAGTACTACATCAATTAGTGAATCACATTGTTCATGAATTTATATGCTCTCATTCGCTTGTTACTTTTATGTAATTTAATTTTATTCCAAATGTTTTTTCTTTTAAAATATAAAAAACTTCCCAGAACACTAATTATCACTCATTTGAATTTTTTTCATTTGGGAACTACTTTCCTACAACTAAATGATGATTCAAATTCAAACTTTGAGGAGTGAACTTAGTGTTGTATCATTAAATCAATGTGCTTATGTGATGTATTACGTGGATTCCATATCCATAGGGTAACATAAACATTATAATGTATGAGGAGGTATGACATCAAAAAAGAGGTCTTGTTGTTTAAGCACTTAATATGTAGTTACTCGACCAATTCAAGACTCATTATTAATAAAGAAAGATAACGTGATCCCCCTCCCAACCCGCAATAACTCTCCATGGTATCAAACACAACACTACATCTATATATTAAGGGATTAATATAGTTTCATCCATTTTGTTCTTCCCCTTAATAATAATATCACCATGTATTATTTTATTTATTACTTACTTTTAATAAAAAATTCTTTAAAATATAATAAATTTAAGAACTATTGTTTTATAAACCTAAAAATTATATTGTCTAAATATTTATTTTTTATTTTAAAAATATTATTATATTAATAATATAAATATTATTAAATATTAATATATAAATATTAATATATTATGAGAAATAAATCTCTTAATATTATTAAATTAGTTTAAATTTTATTTTTTATACATATTTAATATGTAACATAAAAAATTATTATAGTATATTTTTGTTTTTGTTTTTATTTAATCATATTTTCACCACATAAATATATTTATCTTGTTTTAATTAAGTATTATTAAAAAAATATGATTTATTTAAATATATTTAATAATATTAAATATATAGTTATTTTCATTGTACAAATATATTTTAATTATTTTTTATAAAAGTTTTATAAATATATTTCATTATTAATTTTAATTATTGTAACTATATAAATTTATTTTTTTATATCATCATTTTTTTAAATATACCACTTTTACTATTTTTAATTCTACATATTTCATTATATAAATATTAGAAAAACATTTTCTGGAAAACATTTTATATAAAAAAATTTATCTAAAAAAAATATCCAAATAATTAATTAAACTACACGTGATATATAGTATAATAATAAATTTACATTAAACCAATATTTATAAATAAAAATTGAAAAGAAATATGGATTATCACAAGATAGAATAATAATAGATTAGATTAAATGTGATTGGTGAAGTGTGAATCAAAGATGTGGCTGGAGGCACTATAGATTATTTGAGAAATAAAAGATGATTATAAGGAAGGAGTCGATGTGTCGATTGAGGGGGAGGGGTAGTGACTTCTATATTATGTTTATGTCATAACTAATGTGTCATTTATAAAAGATGAGTTTCAATCATTATTTATTATGTATAAAAGTAACATTGAGGGCATTCCAAAGAGGAGTGTCTCGAATGAGTTGGATAAAAAATTAACTCTTGAATAAAGAGTCTTGAGAGATTATTTGTAACATCTAACCTGAGTGTTGGATAAAATACTCGGTTGTTCATGTGGTATTTTCTTTAGTTTTCATAAGAGGTGTTTTGATAGATTTAAATCGTGTATGTTCGAGAGAGTTTGGAGTCCAAGGAACTTTATAATGAAATTATTCAATCATTTCCTTGGGTTTTTACCACATTTTATTTTTTAGGTTCTCAATATGAAATTGTACTTTTCGATACCATGTTTCTTATTCATTTTTTGTTCTATTAATTCAATTAAATGATCATGAGATTGATGACACTATCATAACCATAATTCCAATATCAAATATCCTATCACCACTACTCGCAATACACCCCAATGTTTAAAATGACATAAGTTATTAAATTTTGAAATTTGTTACTACATTTATTTTCTTTTTTATTTCACGACCTTAAAGTGTCAAAAAGGACATAACATATTTATTATTGAATAAGTGAAAAATTAAAAATACCAATGTATTTTCATTACTTTTAAACATACACATTCTAATGTAAATTGATAATTTATATAAAAATAATCACCTATTACATTTGGATTTTTGTTGCGTAACTGGCATGAAAATTCAATCACTAAATTTTTTATAGATAAAAAAGTAAAAGGATCAGGATGAAATAAATATGAATAATTCCTCAAATATTATTATTTATTTTTTTTCTTTGAGTATAAATCTCTCTATATAAAAAACAAGGAAACATGAATTCTTTAAATCAATTTCCATGGAAACTAAGGCTTGGATGAACAGAATGAGTGGTGATTTCCTAAGCACTACCGCAATCATTGGTGAATCCCTGTCCAGTAATGTTGGGAGTGAGTTGTATTGAGTCCATCACTATCCCAATGTATGGTAATACTTTGCTACAATTTAATTTAATTTCTTTTTGAGTGCTTGTTGTCCCCACCACACCCTTAAAGGTTACTCTATGGATGTGAACACCAGTTTTCTAGAAAATGTTAACAACAACACAATGTTAGTAACATTATATGATATGTGAATTTTTTTAGTGAGATTATATTTTTTAATTGTTTTAATTTTAGAGAATATTTGTGAATGGAATTGCACGTTTTTACAATGTAATTGTTCCTAAGAAATTCCTTATAGGGTGATAGACATGAAAATATGAGTGTTTTTTAAGGAAGAAAAAGAAAATAGTATACCATTTCAGAACAAGAACTTATATCATAGTAATTTTGATAAATTATTATTGGGTTTTGGACAGAGTTGAATTGTAGATTTTCAAATATGACACCTTGGACCGTTCCCTTTCCAACCTGCAAATAACCATAAAAATTAATTTAAAACAAAGTTGCATTGATGGTGCCGATTCAATAGATATTAGGGTTTAAGGATATCCTATGTACCTTACAAGTCTTGATTCACGATCCACTACTAGTAATAGTGAAGGTATCATTGTTTTCATTTATTTCATGCACATTCACAACATATCCATCTCTACATATGCTCATAATACAACGTTTTTACAAAATTTTAATGTTACAATTTATTTTGAAATAATCAATGTAAATACATATAAATAACTTATTCCATGGCCTGAACCAAATTATACATTATTGATAATAAAATATGAAATAAAATCACCGATCGAGACACAATCATCCCCTAAAATATTATTGAGTCATTTTCCGGTTAGAAACAAGTAGATCCGAAAAAACACAACTTTGAAGAAAGTAAACGTCAGTTATTTTGGGAGGTATTATGGGGGTGTTATGGAGGTTTGGGGTGGTTATAAAGGTTATTACCACATGAAAATTTTGAATTAGTGATGGTGGAATTATGATTTCTTTATAGATTAATTTTATCAGTGTTGGGTCTTTGCTCATGCGATGACGTCTTGATATTGTGAACATTCATCAAATTACACATCATCACTAGAGATTGGGATTGTGTTGACCCCACAACATGAACATAATTTATGGTAAATCCATTAATGAAAGTAAAAATGAGTTCCTACATTTTACCCTCATGTATCATCCATTATCAGTATGTATATTTTCCTACACTCTCAATGATATAAGTTTAATATATGTGTAAAACTAGAAAAAAAAATATCCTAGTGACTTTTGGTCGCTTCCAATGTCATGCATCCCACTTGAGAAATGGAAACACATCTAGAAGAAAATTAAATTTAGATATTGATAAGTATTAACTAATATATGGAAATAGATAGTGAAAATATATCAAGCTTGGATGGTTACGAAAATTTTGATCTCACCATCCCTTTCCACTTCCATTGATAATTCTTGTGTCGGTGAAGGACAACCCTAAGTGAAATTTAGTGAATTCCATTCATTGGCCTTATTACAGTCCCTTACAGGCACTTGGTGTTGCATGTATAATGATTTCCCCTTTTAGCTATTATTGATGTCAAATTCCAGGAGTTCAAGCATTATGGAAAATTTTAAGATTTTATTTTAGTGGGTTAATTAAAGAAGCATTTTCAAGTACTTAAAATGTGATGGAAGTTTTTCATGGTCCCTTGAAAACAAAATGATACACCAAAATACTATATCTTTGAACTATAAATTTAGGGTTTCTTTTAGTTTCACCACATGCTGCCTCCTATGTCTTAAGAAATTCTGGCCCATGAAAGTATGTTTTCGATTTATTAACTATATTATCTATCACACTATATGGATATAAAGAAATAAATGGAAATATTTTTAACCAGGAAGCATCATTGGTTCCTCCCATGATTAATAATTGGAATTTTTTTGAATACCCATGGAAATCCATGAATAGGAATATGACATCTCATGAAAGTCCATCTACTAAAGTTGATAAGGGAAAGAAGACCCAATTTCCTTTGTGTAACAAGTGTGGAAAGAGGAACCAAAAGAAATGTCACAAAGTTACTAGGAGATGTTTTAAGTGTGGAAAGGAAGGGAACACATTATCCAATTTCCATGAAAATTTGGATAATGTGATGGATGGAAACAAAGTTCCATTTAAGGAATCTTACACATTTCTATGCTATAAATGTGGAGAAGTCAGACATTACCCAAGAAAATGCTCTATTTCAAGGGCTGAGAAGCATGATGAGTATAAAAAATATCCATGATCAAGGGATCATTGGATGTCCTATGCTAATATGGAAAATGATGAATGAATCACATATAACAACTACTTCAAAGTAGTTTATGTCGTAATGTATTTCAATTAATGTCCTATTAGTATATCATTTATTTTTTTAAGAATATTTAGTCCCCAATATAAATGATTTTAAATCATTAGGTAAAAACTTCTATAAGTTTTGTATCACATGTTTAAGTTTATGGGAAAAATCTTCTTGAAAATTTTATAAGTCTCTCTTTGATATAATTTGTGGAAAAAAGAAAAATTCATTAATTATTCCTTGAGGCAGTTGAAAATTAATGAGAAAAACTATCCCACACAGGATCTGGAGTTGGCGGTAGGTATCATTGCACTAAAAATAAGGCAGAATTATCTCTTTTGGGGAGAAGTGTGAGATATATACAGATCAAAAAATACTCTAGTATATATTCACACAGAAGGATGTTAACATGATCTAATGTAGATGGTTAAATATGATCAAAGATTATGAATACACAATGCATTACCACCTTGGGAAAGCGAACAAATTGGAAGATGATCTAATTAGAAAGGACCCAATGATTCTATCATTGATGATAATTGAAAAGTTTCAAATCTTCTTATATTTGATTAATATGGACATGGGAATCATAAAGAAGGGAACATAGTAAATCCTTTAACAAATTCTTTCTCAACCGTATCTTTTAGAATGGTTAAAGGATGCTCAAAAGGATGATGTGGGAATTTAGAATAAAGTGGAGACAGTCAGATAAGTGAAATACTTGGAGTTCAATGTTAATGAATAATGAATTATGAGATTTGGGTCAAGAATATGCGTTCCATCAAATATAGAGTTAAAGAAATAACTTTTAGATGATTCAAATAGTTCAAATTTATCCATTCACCCAGGAAACACAGAGATGTATCGAGATATCCAAGATAATTATTGGTGGGATAACATGAAGAAGGAGATCACTAATTATACATCAAAGTTCTTGGTATGTCAGCAAGTGAAAGATGAGAGGCAGAAGTCTAAGGGGATGATGCAACCATTACCCCAACCAACATGGAAATGGGAGAACATCACCATGGACTATGTCATCAGACTTTATATGAAATTAAATGGAAACAATGCAATCTGGGTTGTTGTGAATCATCTTACAAAGACTGCACAATTCATTACAATTCAAGAGGATTTCTCATTGAATAAACTGGAACAAATATAAATAATTTTTTCATATAATCAAAATTTTATTAATATATATATATAAATAAATTAGAAAATTTAATTATTTAATTGAAAATATAACCTTAAGTATACCACTATGAGGACCTATTAAATTGGAAACAATAATTCTATTTTCTATAATCAATGATTCAAAATGTGTTCTATTAACTGCTTGTTGATATTTCTAAAAAAATATATCAAAACCATGTTATTTGTTAATTACATATAAAATGTATCAAATTAGACACTATGGGACAAAATATTCACTTAGTGTAGAAAAAAATTAGTAATTTAATGTACTATATTATCGTGAACTATAATTCTTTGAATTATAGAAAAAACCCTTTGATAGCATGCCATCTAAATTTCTAAATCAAAAGAACAGATCATAAGTTTAAATCAGGCGATGCAGTAAAGAATAATTAGCCTAGTATTTAGTTTTTATGACCAAGTTAATAACAATGGTGAAAATATATTTAAATAATAAAGATCCAACAAGAAAAAAGTTATTTGTTTTCTTAACTATAATTAACTATCTATACATTAAAATTACAATTAAAATATGGATCCTTTATAAAAATAAGGGGATCAGCTTTTATGGGATCCAATTATTGAATATTCATTGATTCTTGTGTCATATAAAATTATATTTTAATTTACATTATGTTAGTGGATATGCATAATCTAGAATAAAATCCTACAAAAAATGTGACAGATGGTCCCTTCTTAGTACCATCCCATCAAATTACATAGACCTAAACTAATAATTACACATTAATATTCATGAGATATATCTATTTTTATAAAACTAGTTAGTAAAAAAATTCATATTCACTATTTATATGATAAATAATTCTATGCCTTCAATCCTATCAACAATCACATGAAGCATGATTCTTACGTGGATATTTATCCATCCTCAATTGATACTACATAATTATTTTGACTGGGGTCTACATAAAATAGTAAAACCTCCAAATAAACTTTAGATGGACGCAAAATCAATCCCTGATTAACAATATATATGAAAATTTTATCTATCTAAAATTATATAGATTCATTAAATACCCATATGAAAGTTAAATCAAGAAACTACATCATAAACCTTTAATATAACAAATGGAATCATTGTTGGTATTTTGTCTCATCCAGAGTAATGTAAGAGAATATGGTTAGAGAAAAGTAGTTACCTTTGTCTCACTTAATGATGGAAAGTATATGCACAATGGTGGGAGCAAAAAGGACATGTTAGGATTTGGGAGGTATTATGAGTGATGATGGACTTTTGAGGTGGTAGATGTCGGGAAGGATGATGATGATAGAGGTGAACCTAGAATATGGGGACATGTAGTAGATCAATTTTGTGGGGGAAGGCGGTGGGGAAATGTGAGTGAGGGATGAACAAAACAAGAAATGGATGAATGTAATATAAATAAGGGTAGAGAAATTTGAATGAAATTGGTGAAATAATGAAAACAAACAGTATATCCTCAAATGGGTGGCAATGAAAAATGGGTCAGAAATTTGATACATACGAATGAGGGGGGGGGGATTTAGGGTTTTTATTGTGTGATAGAGGGTATGAAAATGCATATATGAAGGCATGAGATATTACAAGAAAGGTGAAATTGATTAGGTAAAATTTACATTGACAGAATTTGTATAAAAATTATTTGGAAAAAACTAATAACCATGATGTTTATCAAATTTAAATTATGTGAATATATATTTATATATAATAAAAAATGGTTTAAATTTATATTAAAAGTTATATTATGAGTATATAACAAATGTTTTTGGGTGTGTGTGTATTAATTCCATTAAATAATATTAAACTTTATATATTTTAGTCAATCATATAATAATATATTTTCATATAAAAATTATATATTTGAAAGAAGTATTAATTAAAATTTTTATCATTAGATATTAATCCATAATTTAAATTATGAATATTTTAATTAATCATATATTTATATATGATTATAATAAAAAATTATATTATTTTATATGTTTGGTAAAATATATGATATTACTGAATAATTTATAACAATGGATTTTTATAATGGAAAAACATTTATGGAAAATGATGAATAATAATAACATATTTGTTTATTAGTAAAACATCTTTTTATTATAATTTTTTTAGTATTATTAAAATATTTTTTGGTAATTTTTTTACCTATGATTAATTTGGAAAAAATTTATTATCTCTTGGAATTAATAATTTTTACTGATAGATCTATTATATGTGATTAATTATCTTTTGGTACAAATTAGTTTTTTTACAGTGACCTACTCTTACCATTGCATATTTTTTCCTTTTTTTCTATTTTTCATGTCATAAGTATTAGTTGTTATATGATATTATTTCCCTATATAAATTTAAAACTTTTACTTCATTTTGATCAAGTTTTAATTTCCATTTCACTATTGACAAAATATTTTATTATTTGTTCTAATTTGATCATAGGTTTTTCATATTTATACCAAATAAGGTGTGATTATAGAATGTTATTGAATATTAATTAAAATAATTCTTTCATATTTTCAATAAATGGACCCATTTTATCCTCAAAATACTCTTGGTAGGGATTCTATTTTCATAGAAACTACATCAATTAGTGAGTCACATTGTTCATGCATTTATATGGTCTCATTCCTTTGTTACTTTTATTTCATTTATGTTTATTCCAATTATTTTTTAATTTTAAAGTATAAGAAACTTTCTCTCACACTAATTGTTACTTATTTGAAAACATTTTCATTTGGGAACTACTTTCCACCAGCTAAATGAGGATTCAAATACAAACTTTGAGGAGTGGCTTCAATGCATTATCATTCAATCAATGTGCTTATGTGATGTCTTATGTGGATTCCACATTCATAGGTTAACTTAAACATCATAATGGATGAATATGTCTGACATCAAAGTGAGGTTTGGTGGTTTAATCACATGAAATGTAGTTGGTCGACCGATTCAAGACTCATTATTAATAAACAATAATAATGTGATTCCCTTTCTAACCCATAATTATTCTCAACGGTATCAAAGACAAAATTGAATCAATCTATTATGGGATTAATATAGTTTCATCCATTTTTCTCCCCCCTTCATAATAATGTAATCATGTATTATTTTATATATTACTTACTTTCAATAAAAAAATTCTTTAAAATACATTAAATTTAAGAACAATTGTTTTATAAACCTAAAAAATCTATTTTATAAATATTTAATTTTTATTATAAAAATATAAATTTATTAATAATAAAAATATTATTGAATAATATTTTATAAATATTATATATATTATGAAAAGTTAATCTATAAATATTATAAATTTTTTATACATATTTAATTTTATACATACAAAATTATTATAATATATTTTTGTTTATGTTTTTATTTAATTACATCTTCATCACATAAATACATTTACTTTTTTTATATAAGTATTATTATGTGAATAGTATTTATTTAAATATATTTAATAATATTTAATATATATTTATTTTCATTCTATAAATATATTTGAATTATTTTTTATAAAAGTTTTATAAATACATTTCTTTACTAATTTTAATTATTGTAATTATATAATTTTATTTTTTTATATCATCATCATTATAATATTTTTTAAATATAAAACTTTTAATGTTTTTAATTATTCATATTTCATTATATAAATTTTATAAAAACATTTTCCCAAAAATATTTATGTAATAAAATTTACCCATAAAAAATATCAAAAAAAAAACTAAACCTGATATATCGTATAATAATAAATTTAAATTAGACTAATATTTATAAATATAAAATTGAAATGAAATATGGATTATCAAAGGAGAGAATAATAAGATATTAGATTAAAAGAAATTGGTCAAGTGCGAATAAAATATGTGGTTGGGGGAACTATAGATTATTTTAGAAATGAAAGATGATTATAAGGAAGGAGTCAATGCGTCGATTGGGGTGGAGGGGTTGTGACTTATATATTATGTTTATGTCATCACTAATGTGTCATTTCTAAAAGGCGAGTTTCATGTACTATGTACTTTGTATAAAAGAAACAGTAAGTGCATCCCAAGGAGGTGTGTCAATAATGAGTTAGATAAAAAAATGAATCGTTGGATATACAGTCTTGAGAGATTGTTTATGACACCTAACCAGAGTGTTGGAAAAACTACCCAGGTGTTCACGTGGTATTTTCTCATGTTTTTGTAAGAGGTATTTTTATAGGTTTAATTCGGGTATACATGATAGAGTTTGGAGTCCAAGGAACTTTATAAAGAAATTATTAAATTGTTGCCTCATGTTTTTACCACATATTATTATTTTGGTTTCCAATATCTAATTTTACTTTTTAGTACCATGTTTTTTGATTCGGTTTTTTTGTTATTCAATTAAATTATCATGATCTTGATGACACTATCATAATAATAATTTCAATATCAAATCTCCTAGAACCACTACTATGAATACACCCTAATGTCAAAAATGAAACAAGAAATTAAATTTTGAAATATGTTTCTAATTTTATATTCCTTTTTCTTTCACAACCTTAAATTGTAAAAAATGACCTAATATATTAATTGTTGAATCATTGAATAAATTAAAAATACCAATCACTTTTCTTTACTTTTAAATGTATACAGGCCAATGTAAATTAAAAATTTGTATTAAAATAATCCTCTATTGCCTTTGGATTTTTGTAGCGTAATTGGCATGGAAATCCATTCACAAAATTTTTTATTGATAAAAAAGTACAAGGATCACAGTGAAATTAATATGAATAATTATTTAAATATTAATATTAATTTATTTCTTTCCTTGAGGTTGAATCCATATTTATCATAAACAAGTAAACATGAATTCTTTAAATCAATTTCCAAGGCAACTAATGCTTGTATGAACATAATGAGTGGTGATTCCCTGAGCGCTAGATCAATCAGTGTGAGTCCTTGTCCGGTGATGTTGGGAGTGAGTTGGATTGAGTCCAACACTATCCCAGTGCGTGGTACTGATCTTTTGAAATTCAATGTAATTTATGTTTGAGTTCTTGATGTCCCCATCACACCCTTGAAGGTTATGTCCTGAATGTGAACACCGATTTACTAGAAAATGTTAACGAAGAAACAATGGTAGTAACATTATATGATGTGTGGATTTTTTGGGAGAGTATATTTTTTTAATTGCGGTAATTTCGGTGCATGTTTGTGAATGGAATCAAATGTTTTTCCAATGTAACTACACCTCAAAGATTTCATAAAGGATGATAGACATTAAGAGATGAGTGTTTTTTTGAAAGTAGAATAATAAAATAGTATACCATTTCAGAACAAACACTTATATCACAGTAATTTTGATCGATGATTATTGGGTTTTGGACAGAGTTGAATTTGATATTTTTAAATGTGACACCTTTGACTGTTCCCTTTCCAACCTGAAAATATCCATAAAAATTGATTTAAAATGAAGGTGCATTGATTATGTCGATTCAATAGTTTTTAAGGATAAAGGATAGCCTATGTACCTACCAAGTCTTGATTCGTGATCCATTGGTAGTACCAGTGAATGTAACATTGTTCTCATTTATGTCATGAAAATTCACAACATTCACATCCTTACCTAATCTCTTGATACTAAATTTGTACAAATGTTGAATGTTAACATTTATTTTGAAATAATCAATGTAATCAAATATACATACCTTATCCAATGTCCTGGACCACATTCTACATTCTAGATAATCACATCTGAAGTGAAATCACCAATGGAGACACAATCATACCCTGGAATATTAATTGAGTATTTTTTTTGTTAGATATAAGTGGATCTGAAAAAAAAATACAACTTTGAAGAAGGTAAATGTCAGCTTTTTGGGAGGTTTTATGGAGGTGTGGGGTGGGGATATAGGTGATTACCACATGAAAATTGGGAATCAGTGATGGTGACATTCTGAACTCTTTGTAGATGAATTCCATTTTTGTTGGGACTTCACTCAGGTGACTATGTCTTGAAATTGTGAACATTCACATAATTACACATCATCAGTAGAACATGGGATTATGCTGACTCCACAACATGAACATCCTTTATGGTTAAGCCATTAATAGAAGTAAACCTTAGTTCCTGTATTTGATCCCCATGTCTCATCCAATATGATCATGTATACTTTTTAACCCTCTCATTACCAGAAGTTTAATATATTCATAGAAATAGAAAAAAAAATCTCCCAGTGACTTACGGTCGGTGATAATGTGGTGCATACTTACAGATAAATAGAAACACAAATAAAAGACAATAAAATTAAGATATATATATATATAAGGATTAACTGATATATGTAAATAGATGGTGAAAATATACCAGGCTTGGATGGTCATGAAAATTTTGATCCCACCATCCCTTTCAACTTCCATTGACTATGATGGTTCCAATGAAAGAAAACCCCGAGGAAAATGTAGTGAATTCCATCCATTGGCCCTAGTCCAGTCCCTTCTGAATGCTAGGTTCTGCGGGTGCAATGATTTCCCACTTTAGTTGTTATTTTTTCCAAATTCATAGAGGTCAAGAATTATAGAACATTTTATGATTTTTGATTTTAGTGGGTTGACGGATGAATGGTTTCCATGTCCCCAAAAGGTGATGGAAGATTTGCATGTTCCCTTGAAAACAACAGGATACACCAAAAACCTCCCTCGTGGAACTATAATGGTAGGGTTGATTTCAGTTGCACCACATGCTGCCTCCCATGTATTAAGAAATGCCTGTCCATGTATGTACGAGGATGATTTGTCAACTATATTTTCTATCGCAATATATGGATGTAAATAAAAACAAGACAAGATTGTTACCCCGAAAGCATCATTGGTGGCGCCCCCAATAGCCCCGTACTTACGCACATTGGAACCTTGGACGACCAGGTTTAAGGAAGCCATATTTATAAGAGACAAAATTCCAAAGATGAACACAGCTGATACCTTGTCTTGAATTATGTTATCAAGTAATTTTATGGTAAACTCATGTTTAGGTTTTATGGACCACTTGATATGGAAATGAATATACAGATTCTAACCATATTGCAGCCAATGATTTGTATCACAAGAGGTGGAGCGTGTATCCAATGTGAGGGGGTAGGGGGAATTTAAATGCAGTGATTAGTTGTTATTTTCTTTATTTTGATGGAAGACCAATCATAATAGTGCGTGGTTTTGGGTGGAAGGCATACATAGTTTTTGTTTGTTGGGTATTTGTTCAGGTATCAGACCACACCATCTATCTTTAGCCTTCATGGCATAGGTTTTTGTTTTTTTTGTTCGGGGATGTATCCAGTGGCGTGCAGTGCTATCAGAGGGAGAATTTTTAGATTTTATGTTATTATTGCTTCCACATATTGCATCTCCACTGGACACAGCCTCGGATCTGCATCCCATCTCTGCTGGCCACTCGTGTGTAGGGCTGTGAGAGGGAGCATTTTATCTGGACCGTATATCCTGCAGATCCAACGCCAATTTTTTTTCTCTAGCATGTTTTTCTTGGTGTGTTTTCTTCCCACAAATTTTAAGGTTGATCCATGTCACTCCCCTCATAGCCATTTGGGTGACCCAACATGTCTTGCCCAGTTGTGCCGCATAAAGTTGATAGAATCACCACTATTATCTCGCTCATCCTGCACTGCCTGACTCACACTAAAACAATCATTTTGCCTTAATTTTAAATCTACACACACCACTATTATTTCTATTATCACATAAAATGAATCCTCTTTAGTCGCCCAATTTCTGTAGCTTAACTAGCATCGACACCCTTTCACTGGATTTTCGGTAGTTAAAAAAAGTACAATTATCATGAACAAATTAACTTTCATAATTAATCAAATATTATTATTTATTTGTCTCTTTCTTTGAGAATGGATTTACAACTATAAAAATCAAGGAAACATGAATAATTTAAATCAATTTCTAAGACAACTATGGCTTTGTTCAATTGAACAAGTGGTGATTCCCTTGGCGCTACTGCAATTAGTGGCGAGTCTTTGACCGATGACATTGGGAGTGCGTTGGATTGAGTCCATCACTATCCCAGTGCATGGCACTGCATATCACTAATTCAATGTAATTGATGCTTGAGTTCGGGGTGTCCCCACCATACCTTTGAATGATACGTCATGGATGTGAACACCAATTTTCTAATTTTTTTTAACAAAACAATTTTAGGAACATTAAATAATGTTATGAGAATTTTTTTAGGGAGAGTATATTTTTTTAATTATGGTAATTTTAGTGCATGTTTGTGAATTTCATCTCACATCCATCTAATGTAATTGTCGCTAGAAGAGAAGTTTCTTACGAGTCTAACACTATGGGTATTTTTCTTTAGGAAGGGAAATTATATATGAATGCACCACTTGGGTAGTGTGTAAATTTCAAATAAAAATAATATTATGCTTTGGCAAATATTGTTGGGGAAAGTTAGCTCCAAAGGCCTTGAAGAACTTAACAAGCAGGGGATTTTGAGTGATGTCACACCTTCTAATCTTCTATTTTGTTAGGATTATATAATTAGAAAGTCTAATAAAGTTTCCTTTAGTAGGTATATCTTTAAAGATACCACCCCATTAGAATATATTCATTCTGATCTTTGGGGACCAACTAGGACTACCTCCTATAGTGGAGTCTCATACTTTGTCCCTTTTATAGATGAATTCTTTAGAAAATTATATATTTATATTCTTCAAAATAAGTATTATGTTTTCCAAACGTTTAAATCCTAGAAAAACTTTGTTGGAAACTATTTTGTGGGGACATTCAAAACCATGTGAACTGATAATGGGTTTGAATACTTGTCCAATGAATTGATTCAGTTTTTTGAATCTAAAGGCATTAAAAGGCATAAGACTATTAGGGGAACCCCCCAACAGAATGGAATTGCAGAGAGGATGAAGATGACTATATTAGAAAGAGTATGGAGATTGATTTAATGCTCAGGCCTCCCCAAATCCTTTTGGGTAGAGGTTGTTAGCACCCATTTTTACCAAATAAATAGGTTTCCCTCTTCTACTAATCAATTCTAAACACCAAAATAATTGTAGAATGGTAAAAACCCTTCTTACACCTACTTAAGAGTATTATATTTTATAACTTATGCTCATGTTAAAACTGATAATATTGAGCCAAGAGCTCTCAAATGAATTTATATCGGGTATCCCGAGGGTCTTAAGGGGTATAAACTCTAGGCGGATAATACTGGATACCAAAATTGCATAATAAGTTGGAATGTTTTGTTTCATGAGTCTTCCTCTCCTAAATCTTAGTCCACCACATCTCGAAGCACTGAACCAACCATAACACAAGATGAGGAAGATGAGCCTCCAAGTCATTTTGATGCTGTTGTGTAGCTCACTCCACCTTTACAACATCCCATTATTGGGGCATATTATCAATCATCTTCTGTTTTGGATTCTGAATCTGAACCTCCTACCACTAATAGGGATTTCCATTTAACCCAATACAAAGAAAGGAGAGTCCCTAGACCCCTTTCTCAGTTCTGTAAATATGACATGGCTTCTTATAATTTCCATGTAGCTCAAGATCTAATAGATAATGACCCTTAAACCTATAGGAAATCCTTAAATGAAAAAGATACAAAGCTGTGGGTTTTCACCATGAATGAAGAAATGAATTCTTTAAATACAAACCATACATGGATTATTCAAAAACAAATCAGCCAATTCTAAAATAATTGGGTCCAAATGTATTTATAAAATAAAAGATGAAAATACTGAGGGAAATAAAATAAAGTTATGTTGATGCTGATTATGCGAGAAATATTTACACCCTTAAGTCCTTAACTAGTTATGTGTTTAATACTTGCGATGGTACCATTTACTAGAAATGAAATATGAAATATTTGGTTATTATTTTAACCACAAAATCTATGTATATTTACTTGACTGAGGTAGTTGAAGAAGCTATATGGATTAAAGGCCTATCTTATGAAATCAATCCTTTTAATTCTGCAATTTTTATTTACTCAGATAGCCAGTATTCACTTCATTTGTCTAAGACCATAGTATTACTTGGTAAATCCAAATGTATTAACAATAGACTGAATTTTAAAGGATATATTATAGAATTAGGAACTTTGTCCATCAATATAATACACAATGACATAAAATTGGCTGATAGTTTGAGTAAAGATGTAGAATTTTTTAAGTTTAAATTTGGGTCATATAAGTTAAACTTGGTTATTATTCTATAACCATAGGTTCAAGAACATCCCCAAATTCAATTGATTTTTTTTGTAATCTGTGAATTACAAAATTCAATTTATCTTTTCATTAAAATTTCATAGATTTATCTTTATTAATGATAAAAGTGTATACATATGTAAGAACTTATATAAAAAATTAAGAAACATCCGGAAAAAGCTGTCTAATGTCAGTGAAATGTGTTAGAAGCTCTTTTTTTAAGGTTGACAAATAAAAAATTTCATATATTTATTATAGTATAAACAATTAAAAGTATAATTCACTTCCAATATAGAAACCCAAAACATTCCATAGATTTAGCATAGTCAAAGTGAAAAATGTATAAAAATATATAAAAAATTTATTAACACTAGTAAAATCATGTATAATGTTAATGAAATGTTTCAGAATACCTGTTTATAAGTGTTAAAAAAAATAATGAACACTCCTACAAAAGTTACACAACATAAAAGTTCACTTTTTGTGATTCTTTTATATTAATGTTTCTTTTAGAAACAAGTATAATCTTATTGAAAAGTGCGAGATGGACTTTTTATAAGTTTCACACAACATAAAATCACATATATTATTCATATTCAAAGTAACAAATATTTTAAAAAATACATGTTTACATATAAATAGGGTGAACAATAAGAAATAAATATGCATGTACATTGAAAAGTATGTATGTCGGCTTTCCATTAATGAGCCACTACAGAACTCTATAGAACTTTCCATTTCTTTATGTACCACACTTTGATCTGTATACATGTGACATACCATGTCTGATGCATTAACTATTATTATCTAAATCACATACATAATGTTTTTCCAATTGATAATGGTTTGAAATATTTTTTCATAAAAGGGATACAATTCACAAATAATAAAAATATCAAATTATTGACCCGCATATGAAAAATAAAATGATGAATATTGAGAGGAACCACTAGTTGTTATTCTATATTCTACTATTGGGAAATAGGAAAAGCATTCATCTAATTGTTGAGACTATCTATATTAGAAAAAAAGAATAATAATGCATTGCTACTATATAAGAAACACAAAAATTAGTAGTAATTGATGTACACTAATGTATGATTTATTCTTTTTGGATTATATCAAAAGATACTATGAATAAATTGGAATCCATTTCAATAGAGGTGGAAGATCCTTCAATATAGGAAAAAATGGAAACACTATTTCTTTGATTATACTAGAATTTGATGCCATATACCCTACTTGTTTAGTGAAAAACAATAGTAATCCTAAAAGTTATGAAATTATTTATAAAATCAATGGTTTGGTCATTTAACAATCTAGAGGATAATATATAGAACTAAATATATTAAATTAAAGTATATAAAAATATATTATAAGATGTAATGATGCAAGATATATACCCGGATTCTATTAATTTATGTATGGGCATATTTATTAGGCCACCAGATCTACATGGTTTGGTTATTCTTATGACTGGTGACTCATCGATCCTCCATGACTTTCTTGCTGGCCGTTGATTAAACTCGCCACCTATTTGATATAAAATATCCATGTTTACTGGTGATTAATTGTGTATGTTGGGTTTTTGTTTCAGTATAGTGGTGTGTCTTCTCTTGATAGGATGCACTATTTGAGGATGTTAGGGGATTGATGACCCTAAAACCCTCATCTCTTCAACATTCATTCAATCCGGATCATCCTCTCCCCTGGTTTTGGTCTAGTTCGGCTCCCTATACTACAAATATTCATTTTTACAACGAGAAGAAATGATTTTAATAGGAATAAAAAGGAGATGTTAATCTCAACACTTTTAAAGGGATTGAGGGGGCACTTTATCAGCGCTAAAAAATCAATGATAAAGAGGGTCCATTATCAGCATTAAAAAAAGTGCTGATAAAGGCCCCATCTGCTATAGTGTTCTATTTGTATAAGAGAACACTTCCACAACCTCCTCTAATATGTACACAAAATATATAATTTAATTGAAATAAATTTTACATCACAAATACAAAAAAAAAACTACTATATACATTTAAAACAATGTTTTGTATAATTATATTTACAATTACTATCCACAAACAATTTAAAACATTAATGTTTCATTTTCCTTGGAATCCGTGATCCCCTCTAAAAAATTCCCTCCTAAGGTATCCATTTCCAAACAAATCACCTCAACCTAAGAAAAAGAATCCACATATATAATAAAAGAAATATTATGTTAGTAATATTATAAAGAAATAAATTCAACATTAACATGAAAGAATACTTTAAACAAATGTAGAATTTAAATAAAAAGACACACTTAGAGCTATATCGATCACACCCATGATTTTTTTGGGGGGTGGTTGATTCTAACATGTCATAAATGAGGTAGGGATCATAGTTATAAAGTACCAAAACAATTCAGATTCATTTTATCATTTTTGATTATGTCAAACTGGAGCACACACTTTGAGTCATACGAGTCACATCATGTGTCGTTTTGATGTGGGATTTCTTCTGACATGTCACAAATGACTTATAAATTGATTTCCTAAATTATAAAGACAATTAGAGTTCATTTTATTGGTTTTTAGTGATTGACACACATTTTGACCCAAAATATTAATTTTAAACTAATAACGGGAACTTTGGGTCATTCTAGTCACACCGTGCATCGGTTTGAGGTATGGGTGATTCTTACACATCAAAAATTACTCAGGTAATGTTTCCCTAAAGTATCATAAAAATATGAATTAGTTTTCTTAGTTTTAAGTATGCTACTTCTTCCTTTTCCTAAAATTCATGTTAATTTAAAATAAAAAGATGCACTTGGAGTCATACCAATCACACCATGTGTCAGATTGAGGTGATATTGATTATTACACATAAAAAACGACTTATGGATAATTTTACCAATGTATAAAATCAATATGAATTCATTTTCTCAATTTTGAGTGGGTTAGTTTTTATTTTGACTAAAATTGATGTTAATTTTAAATAAAAAGACAAATTTTGAGTCATATAGGTCCCAATTTGCATCATATTTAGGTGAATATGGTTAATACACATCAGAAAATTACTTATAGTCATTTTACCAAAGTTTAAAAACAATCAAAATGCATTTTCTTAGTTTTGAGTAGTTAATTTTTTATTTTTACTAAAATTGATGTTAATTTTAAATAAAAAGATGCACTTGGAGTCATACTGGTTACACCATGCATTAAATTGAGGTGTGGATGATTCCTACATGTTCCCAATGAATAATGGACCTTTTTCTAAATTATCAAAAGAATAAGAATGTGTTCTGTTGGTTTTCAGTTGTCACTTGTTCCTTTTGGTAAAATTAATGCCAATTTAAAATAAAAAGACACATTTGGAGTAATATTGGTCACATAGTGCATCATTTTGAAGTGTATTTGATTCATACATGTTGAAAATGACATATATATAATTTTAATAATGTATGAAAATAATAAGAATGCATTTTATTGGTTTTTATTAGGTTATTTTTCCTTTTTACTCAAATTGATGTCAATTTTAAATAAAATAGATGCACTTGGAGTCATATCTTTGACACCATGCCTCAGATTGAGGTTATTTTGATTCCTACATGGTTCAAATGACTCATGTAACCTTTAAATAAAGTATCAAAATAATCTGAATATTTTTTCTCATTTTTCAATATGTCATTTTTCCCTTTGCTAAAATTGATGCCGATTTTAAATAAAAAGATGCACTTAAAGTCATTCCAGTCACAAAATGTGTCATAATAAGGTGTGATTAATCCATACACATAAAAAATTACTTATATATCGTTTTACTAAATTACCAAAACAATTTTAATGAATTTTCTTAGTTTTGAGTAGGTATTTTTTCGTTTTTACAAAAATTGATGTCGATTTTAAATAAAAACTAAACACTTGGAGTCATACCGATCACACCATGACATAGATTGAGGTTTGAATAATATCTACATGTCCTGAATTACTCATTGATCGTTTAACTAAAGTATCAAAATAATATGAATGTGTTTTCTTGGTTTTCAGTACATCACATGTTCATTTTTATTAAATTTGATGTTAATTTTAAATAAAAAGATGCACATGAAGTCATACCAGTCACAACGTGAATCGTACTAAGGTTAAGATGATTTCTACGCATCTCAAATGATTGATGGATCATTTTACTAAACTATCAAAACAATACGAATGCATTTTCTTAGTTTTGAGTAGGTCAATTGTTCTTTTTACTAAAATTGATGTAAATTTTAAATAAAAAAAGCACTTGGAGTTTTACTGACCACACCATGCCTCAGATTAAGGTGAAGATAATTCATATACATCCCAAATGACTCATAGATCATTTCAATAAAGTTTCAAAATAATTCAAATGCATTTTATTAATTTTGAATGCACCACTTATTCCTTTTTACTAAAATTGATGTCAATTTTAAACAAAAAGGCACACTTGGAGTCATACTGGTCACACCGTGCTTTCTATTGAGGTGAGGATAATTTCTACCTATGAAAAATGACTCATAGATCATATTTGTAAAATATAAAAACAATTTCAATGTGTTTTCTCAATTTTTAGTAGGTTATTTTTCCTTTTTACTAAAATTGATGTAAATTTTAAATTAAAAAGACACATTTGGTGTCATACCTGTCACACCATGCCTTTAATTGAGGTGTGATTGATTCATACATGTACCAAATGAATCATGGTTTGTTTCCCTAAAGTATCAAAATAATAATAATGTATTTTCATCATTTTCAGTACATCACTTGTTCCTTTTCACTAAAATTGATGTGAATTTTAAATAAAAAGACGCACTTAGACTCATACCAATTACACTGTGCATCAGATTGAGGTGATAATGATATATCCAAAAGACCCAAGGATAATTGTAATAATGTTCCAAAACAGTACAAAATTCATTTTCTCAGTTTTGAGTAGGTCAGTTGTCATTTTTACTAAAATTGATGTAAATTTTAAATAAAAATGATGCAGTTGGAGTCATACCGATCCGAACATGCCTTATATTGAGTTTCTTCTGATTCCTACACGTCTCAAAAGACTCGTGGAATTTACCTAGAGTATAAAAACAATCTGAATCCATTTTTTTTGGTTTTCACTATGTCACTTGGTCTCTTTTATAAAAAATGATGTCAATTTTAAATAAAAAGATGCACTTTGAGTCATACCAGTCACACCGTGCATTGGATTAAGGTGACACTGATATCTACATATCCAAAATGAATCATAGATCATTTTTATAAAGTATAAAAAGTAATATGAATGTGTTTTCTAAATTTTCAGCACATCTCTTGTCTTGTTTACTAAAAGGTCATTTTAAACTGGAAACACACACTTTGACTCATACCGATCACATCATGTATCTATTTGACACGAGAATGATTCCTACATATCACAAATTATTTACTAATTGATGTACTAAATTATTAAGATAATCCAATTTCATTTTCTCAATTTTTAGTGAGTGACACCTTTTGAACTAAGATGTCGATTTTAAATAGATAACAAACACTTTGAGTCATACTCATCACATCATGCGTCCGATTAAGGTGTGGCTGATTCCTACACAGCCTAAATGACATACGTATTGTTTTCCTCAATTATAAATACAATATGAATGCTTTTGTTTTGTTTTGAATATTTCAGTTGTCTTTTTTACTAAAATTAATGTTAATTTTAAATAAAAAGATGCACCTCAAGTCATACCCATCACACTGTGTGTCAGATTAATGTGCCACGGATTCATAAACATCCCAATGTCTAAAAAAACTAAATTCCAATGTTACCATGATTACCATTTTATTTATTTTACAACATTCAAAACTTCATATTGATTCGTTCAAGGTTTTTTGGCTAAGAACATTGAATCAATATGCAGTGTTGGCATATTGACAAAGAAAAGCAATGGAAAGCATGGTAACATTGGAAGAAAGGAACATGTAATCTCTTCAATGGCTTGTTTTAGATAACTAAAATAAAAATACAACATCCCAAATGATCTATGAAAATTGATAAATAAGTATTTGATAAAGATGATAGGGAAAATAACTTACAAATATTAGATAAAATGATGACAAAACTAATTAAATAAGTATTAATAATTCACCTTTTTATGAAGATTTTATACATTATTGACCCATAAATATTAAAGTAATAAACCAATATAAGAAAAAAATACTTATGTGAGTAATACTAAAAATAAATAAATAAAACATAAATATGAAATAATTTATTACTTCCATAGAAGTCACATCTTCATGTTATTTGTGTAAATTATACAATCCGGTATACTTCCCAATCATTTATATGAAAATATATATCATATCTTGAATATGATTTTTTCAAAATTCATAGTAGTACTTCAAAAAATATAAATAAAAAAGGATTAATAAATATTTTAAATGAAATAGTAATTATCTTTGAAAATAACTCTTCGGTGATGTGTATTTGTTGATAGAATAAAATCTCCCTCATAAACCTAAAATCATAATAAACAAAATATTTTCCATTTGTTTTCTTCAAACACTGCATAAAAATTGAAGAAAATATGTTTTTTATATGTTCTTGGATAGTGAAATGTTATCATATATAACTTGATACTTAATTAGTTGTAGAACTCGGTATGGTCCTTGTGCGCAATGATTGTCCTCTTCCATGATTTTCAACATGTTTATAGACCACCCGATAATAAGAAATCTTCATTAAAACATAATATAAATTATATAACTTGATGTTTAGTTCTAAAACATTTGATGTACTGTATTAAAAATTGACAAATACCATCAGGTGTGGTTGATTTATTGGTAATCCTTGTAGTGAATCCAAGAAATAAATATTTGGAGTATCCAAATTGACTACAATGAGCATCCAATGTTTCCTAAAAACACAAAATGAAATATGTAATGAATGAAATAAAACTATATTTGATATGGTTAAATTGTAGAGTTTTACCCTTGAATCATTGGTATTAAGAAGAGTCTGTCATCCCCAAGTTTTCTTTCAAATTATTTGGCTAAGTTTTGAACTATTTCATCCATTTTTTGGATTCAATTTTTGATTGTTTTGTAGAGGTGGAATGAGGTCTAATGAGTAATTTTTTTTCATATGGAAATCCCTTCAATTTGTATTGATATATACATCTAAGAAAAAATATGAAATGTATTTATTTATAATTAACATAGTATATCAGCTTTTGTAAAATTAAATCCTGATAACATACCTCATGTAAACATTTACAACTGAGGATCCCAACCATTCACAGTGGAGTATTTCATTTACATTATAAAAAATAAATATAGTTAGTACCTTCCTCTCCATACATTTTTTCTTCAAACTCAATTACGTGACCACTACCACTTTGTAACTTTTTATTTACATGAACCTTAAATGTAAGTAAATGCAGATATTTAATGTGTGGGTTAAAGGTTATTTTAGAATAACTTTTCGATTAGTTGGTTGATCCTTTATATGTTTTGAGTCAATATTTCATTTCATGCCCTCTTTATACGTATGTAATAAAATTCATCAGTTTAGACATTTTTTCATTAATTTTTAAAGGTTTATCTTGAAAAATAAATTATAAATGAATAACTCCTTATCGACATGAATTTTTAAAAGATATTATAGCCATGTGATTAATGTTCCAATATCTTGGCCAGACCTATGAATATCTTCATCATCAAGTAGAATAGGTATCTCAACACTCATATCATGAGCTACGCTAATCACCACTCTCAGATGACCTCTTAAAAGTGGTATGTTGTGTAGCCTATTGTCTTGGATATTGACCACCGCAGAACTCACTACAAGGCGATGAGTGGGTGTTAATAGATATAAATCATAGTCATTTGCACTGAACAAAATATTAGTATAGAAAAGGTATCGATGTATGTATGATACACAGTTCACCGAAACAATTATTAGAATATTGAATACCTCGACTAAGACAAATCTTGGAGGGGAATAGCTCACCTAAAAGCTAGTGGGGTGGGGGAATATTCACGTGATGGTTGTTCTTGAGTTGTTTCTTCTCTTTGCTTCCCCTCTTATAAAATTTTATAGCAACTCATTCTTCCAATGAAATTTTTATTCAAGGGTAGATAATATTTCTTTCACATATTTCATTTCATTATCTTTATCCTCTTGTTTTTATTCAAAATATGTTTGGGGTGTTACCCTAAAACTGACACCTCTGAGGCGATCATAATATTCTAGATGCTTTAAGGCCACTGAAAGTAGTTTTTCATCTATTATAGGGGTTGATTATTTCTATGACTATTTTAGATAGAAAATATATGAAAATAAATAATCATTGTTATCTAATATCATTTTAATGCAAAATAAAATTTTATTATTTCATACTGATACATGTTTCCCCAAATTTTTTGTGTTTTCATCTATTATTATCTCATATTTATTTACTTGTGCCTCCTTCCATAGCACATGGTGGTTCATGGAAGTGATTTTGGATTTGGATTCATTTTTTTGTATAAATAGAGGAACATAATTATAGTATTGTTTCATGTCACATAATATTATTATTGTAGATTTAAAATACATACAAATTTTGTTTTCAAGTTAAGTATACCCCATAATTTACGATAGGGGTAAATTAATTTTGTTACCCATTCCTTATTTTTATCACACATTTGTTGTTTCTAAATTAAAAAATTCTCAATCAAAGTGATGAATAAAAATATTTTGAAATAGTGTATTACCCACCACAGTGTACCTGAAAAGATAGCTCCATATGGTTGACAATAAATGCATCCCATGATTCTTGGGTTATTAGGTGTGTATACATAAGTGATGGGTGCGGGTCCATTTTACCTTCAATATATTTAAGATGATATCTCATTATAATTGTACGAAAGCTTCTATGAATCTTTACAGAAATAATTAATACACATTTCTTGTGGGAGTCATCTCCTAAAAATTTACTTTACAAGTGATGATGAAGATTAATTAATTGTTTCATTATTTTATTTTTTAGTAAAATAAAGAAATGATATTAGAGTGTTACCATAATATCTTCTCACATCAATGTCTTCATAATGGTAACAATATGGTGCCACAAATCTACATAAATCATCACAAACTTCTGAGTAATTATTCCAATGTATCTTCTAAACATGGCCCTATTGAGGTTAACATGCTGGTCCTGTACATTCCATCCGACCTCGTTTCTGATGACTTTTATTTTATTTTTAATGATTTTTGCTATCACTATAAAACTACGATGCTCATATGTTTTCTAAAATATCAGTTCTTCATCGCCTACCATTTCCTCTGATTGAACTTCATCACAATGTTGTTCTACTAGCTTGATAGCAGCAATATGTGAAGATGGTCATTGTTCCTCTGTACTAAGAGAAACAGTTGGTTGAGAAACCAATTTTCCTTGGGATTGGAAGGACCAACATGTGCAGAAGTCCATTGTTCCCCTTCATTGGGAACATCAGTAGGTTGAGAGACCTATTGTTCCTTAGGATTGAGAGCACCAACACGTGTAGAAGTAATTATCTATATAAGTGATTTAAAATTTAATTTAGATTATATAAATGCACCAGCAAATAGATAATAAAATGTGATAACACAATGTATAATACAAAAAATATAACCCAATTATTAGTCTCTATTTTTTAAAGGTTGAAGGGATTTGACCCCTCTATCGAGTATCCAAATCCATTCATTTTGGTCTCATTTGACAAAAAAATCCCCATATACATTGGGAAAACTATGAAATGATTGTGATTTCCTAATGAAAGGGTTATCCTCAATTGAATTTTAATCGGACCCTTTTGTGTTTTTTTTGATAACAGAAAAAAGGACTACTTTCAGTTTTTTAGAACTGAAACATAAAATAATTGTACTTCCTATGATTCCATTATAAATAGATTGTCTTCGTACTCTTCCTTACTGAAATACACTTTAACGAATCCCAATTCATCTATTTTAATGAAACCACTATTATCAACCCATTTGAATTAAAAAAATCAACACTTTTAATGTTGTATTATCCAGATCCCATATTTATTTGATGATGAAAAAGTATGACATATTTGCGTAAATTGGATTTCTATCCTTAATACTAGAAAGGTCCATTGCTTTAGCCGTAAGTGTAACCCCAATATTTTTCATGGTACTACCTTTATGATGTTAAATTTTTATAGAATTTATAACCATAAATTACATAACCATTGTAATATAATACACACACACTTGGTCTAATGGCTATCCATCAAAGTTGTTTTAAAATTAAATTCGAATTTTCAACTAACTTCTTAAAAATATGGAATCAAAACCATCCTATAATATGTTGATTATGTGTATTTGATATCCCCCTTTCATCCATTGATGGATTCAAATTCCTAATAATTTCTTTGTGGGATTCAACATATGGGGAATCCTCCAAACTATTATGAAAAAATTAAAGTTGGTCGTTCTCCCAATTTATAATATTGACTATGACAATATTTCTTCAGAAACTCCTTCAATAACAAGACACCCAGTGTGATGAGATTTTTGGTAGACTACTTCTTTCCACACCTAATAGGCACTGGGTACAAAATTAAATGGATTCCTCAATAATATATCTATTTACACTAAAACCCTCTAACTAATTTCTATTTTGATATAACCCTTAAAAATATTCATATACCATTCAATTGGTTATATATATCTATCGTGTACATGACCACATAGTAGAATCTATGTCACCAAGTGAACCACCAAGTGAACCATCATATCAAATAATGTTTGTGGGAAGAATATTTCTAATTCACATAATATGGTAGCAATTTATCTTTCCATAGTCAGAAATTTCATCTGGTCTATAACTTTTTTGTATATAGATTTGAAGAAAAAATGAAGTTTGGTTAATGTATGATGGACATTATTTGAAAAAAAATTAATGTAAAACTACATGAATTAGATCTTGTATCAAAACATGAAAGTCGTGTGCTTTCACACCCTTTAACTATAAATAGGTAATTGAAACAATTTTTTTTATATTAAATGAATATACTTAGGGAAAATTTATAACATTTAGGAAGTTGAAAAATTGATATCTCTCCTACCTAGAAAGAGTGTAAGCAGTTGGAGGAAGAAAATTTCATTTTTCACCCTTCACTGGCACCAAATATTCTCGTATTCCCATGTCAACCTTGTCCATCTGAGCATTAATTCAATCCTTTGTTTTTCTGGGTGTATTTAGTAATGTGATGATTACACTATCACATACATTTTTTCAAAATTCATAGCATCAAGAAAATTTATATTGTACAAAAAATTCTAGTATGGTAATTCAAAAAAATATGATCTCTTTTTCCAACTGGGTGTTGTATGGTTTTTAGAAAATAGTTTACCAAAGTAAGTGTCCACATATTTTACTTTATCAAACACATGATCACCTATTAGTAGAGATGAAATTGTACGTTCTACTGAACTTCCATCGAATGATGTCTTCCATGATCGGTACTTATATCGTCGGGGTAGAAATTTTTGATGTCTTAGAAACACAATCTTCAATGAATGTTTCAACCTAATTTATTATGTATCTTTTTCATAAATGGGACACCCTTTGGTTCCTTTAATGAAATATTATTAAATATTATTTTATAAATATTATATATATTATGAAAATTTATTGTATAAATATTATAAATTTTGATTAACATATTTGAATTTATACATACAAAATTATTATAATATTTTTTTTATGTTTTTATTTAATTACATATTCTTCACATAAATTCATTTATTATATTTTATATAAGTATTATTATGTGAATAGTATTTATTTAAATATATTTAATAATATTTAATATATATTTATTTTCATTGTATAAATATATTTGAATTGTTTTTTAATAAAAATTTTATAAATATATTTCTTTACAATTTTAATTATTGTAATTATATAATTTTATTTTTTTTATGTAATCATCATTATAATTTTTTTGAATATTCAACTTTTACAGTTTTTAATTATTCATATTTCATTATATAAATTTTATAAAAACATTTTTCCGAATATATTTTATATAATAAAATTTAGCCATAAAAAAAAAAACTAAACCTGATATATCGTATAATAATAAATTTACATTAGACCAATATTTATAAATATAAAATTGAAAATGAATATGTATTATCAAAGGATAGAATAATAAGAGATTATATTAAAAGAAATTGGTGAAGTGAGAATCAAAGATGCGGTTGGGGGCACTATAGATTATTTTAGAAATGCAAGATGATTATAAGGAAGAAGTCGATGCATCGAATGAGGTGGAGGGGTTGTGACATCTATATTATGTTTATGTCATCACTAATGTGTCATTTCTAAAAATAGAGTTTCATGTACTATGTAATTTTTATAAAAGCAACATTAAGTGAATCCTAAGGAGGTGTGTCAATAATGAGTTGGCTAAAAAAAATTAATCATTGGAGAAACAATATTGAGAGATTGTTTGTGATACCTAACCAGAGTGTTGGACAAACTACCCATGTGTTCACATGTTATTTTCTCATGTTTTTGTAAGAGGTATTTTTATAGGTTTAATTCTTGTATACATGATAGATTTTGGAGTCCAAGGAACTTTTTAATGAAATTATTAAATCCTTGCCTCGGGTTTTTACCACATATTATTTTTTTGGTTCCCAATATCAAATTTTACTTTTTAGTAACAATTTTTTATTCAGTTTTTGATTTGATAGTTTAATTAAATTATCATGATCTTGATGACACTCTCATAACCATAACTTCAATATAAAATATCCAAGCACCACTACTTTTAATACACCCTAATGGTAAAAATGACAAAAGAAATTAAATTTTGAAATATGTTTCTAATTTTATTTTCATTTTTCTTTCACAACCTAAAAGTGTAAAAAATGACCTAATATATTAATTGGTGAATCATTGAATAGATTAAAATTACCAATCAATTTTCTTTACTTATAAAGGTATACATGCCAATTTAAATTAAAAAATTTGTATAAAAATAATCCTCGTTTGCCTTTGGATTTTTGTATCGTAATTGGCATGGAAATCCATTCACTAAATTTTAGATTGATAAAAAAGTACAAGGATCACGGTGAAATTAATATTCATAATTCCTAAAATATTATTATTTATTTATTTATTTCCTTGAGGTTGGATCCATATTTATCATAAACAAGTAAACATGAATTCTTTAAATCAATTTCAAAGGCAACGAAGGCTTGGATGAACAGAAAGAGTGGTGATTCCCTGAGCGTTAGAACAATCAGTGGTGAGTCCTTGTCCGGTGATGTTGGGAGTGAGTTGGATTGAGTCCAACACTATCCTATTTCATAGTACTACTCTGCTGTAATTGAATGTAATTTCTGTTTGAGTGCTCTATGCCCCCACCACACCCTTGAAGGTTACATCTTGAATGTGAACACCGGTTTTCTAGAAAATGTTAACAAATAAGAAAATGTTAGTAACATTATATGGTGTGTGGAATTTTTTTGGGAGAGTATATTTTTTTAATTGTACTAATTTTGGTGCATGTTTATGAATGACATAAAATGTTTTTTCAATGTAACTATTCCTCAAAGATTTCTTAAAGGAGGATAGACATTAAGATATGAGTGTTTTTTTAAAGAAGAAAAATAAAACAGTATATCATTTCAGAGAAAACACTTCTATCACAGTAATTTTGATCGATGATTATTTGGTTTGGACAGAGTTGAATTTGATATTTTCAAATGTAATACCTTGGACCGTTCCCTTTCCAACCTAAAAATATCCATAAAAATTGATTTAAAATGAAGGTGCATTGATTGTGTCGATTCAATAGATGTTAAGGATAAAGGATAGCCTATTTACTTGTGAAGTCATGATTCTTGATCCATTAGTAGTATCGGTTAATGTTACATCGTTCACATTTATGGATTTGTTCAATAGAACGAGTGGTGATTTCCTCGGTGCAACTGCAATCAGTGGTGAGTCTATGACCAATGAATTTAGGAGTGCATTGGATTGAGTCCATCACCATCCCAGTGCATGACAATGCTTCGTACCAATTCAATGTAATTGATGCTCGAGTTCCTGGTGTCCCCACCATACCCTTGAAAGATACGTCATGGATGTGAACACCTATTTTCTAATTTTTTTAACAAAACAATGTTAGAAACATTAAATGATGTTCTGAGAATTTTTTGAGGGAGAGTATATTTTTTTTAATTATGGTATTTTTAGTGCATGTTTGTGAATTGCATCTCACGTATATCCAATGTAATTTTGGCTCGAAGAGAAGTTGGTTAAGTGTCTACTAATGCTGGTATTTCTCTTAAGTAAGAGAAATTATATATGAATGTTCCACTTTGTTTGTGTGTACAATACAAATACAAATAATAATATGCTTTGGAATAGATGGTTGGGAAAAGTTTGCTCTAAAGGCCTTGAAGAACTCAACAAGCAGGGGATTTTGAGTGATGTCACACCTTCTAATCTTCCATTTTGTTAAGATTCTATAATTATAAAGGCCAAGAAAGTTTCCTTTAGTAGGTCTATCTTTAAGGATACCACCCCCTAGAATGTATCCATTCTGATCTTTGGGGACCAGCTAGAACTACCTCCCATGGTGGAGTCTCATACTTTGTCCATTTTGTAGATGAATTCTCTAGAAAATTATAGATTTATATTCTTAAAAATAAGTATTATGTTTTCCAAACCTTTAAAGCCTAGAAAACTATGGTTGAAATACATGTTGGGAGGACATTAAAAACCATGCGAACTGATAATGGGCTTGAATACATGTCCGGTGAATTCATTCAGTTTTTGGAATATAATGGACTTAAAAGGCATAAGACCATTAGGGAACCCCCCCGAGAAAAATAGACATGTGGAGAGGATGAATATGACTATCTTAGAAAGAGTATGGAGCTTTATTTAATGCCTAGGACTCCACAAATCCTTTTTGGAAGATGTTGTTAGCACCCATTTTTACCAACTAAATAGGTGTCCCTCTTCTACTAATCAATTCTAAACACCTAAAGAATTGTGGAATGGTAAGAACAATTCTGCACCTACTTAAGAGTCTTCGACTTTATAACTTATTCTTATGTTAAAATTGATAAACTCGATCCAAGAGCTCTCAAATGCATTTATAATGTGTATCCCAAGGGTGATAAGGGGTATAAACTCTAGGTGGATAATAATAGATACCAAAATTGCATAATAAGTAGAAATGTTGTCTTTCATGATTCTTACTCTTCTAAAGCTTAGTCTGCCACATCTAGAAGAACTGAACCAACCATAGCACAAGATGAGGAAGATGAGCCTCCAAGTCATTTTGAGGCTGTTGTGTAGCCTACTCCACCTTTACGACATCCCACTGTTGGGGCTTATTCTCAATCATCTTCTATTTCGGATTCTGAATCTGAACCTACTACCACTAATAGGGATTACCATTCAACCTGATACAAATAAAGAAGAGTCCCTAGACCTCTTTATCAGTTCTGTAAATATGAAATGGCTTCCTATTCTTTCCAAGTAGCCCCATATCTAATAAATGATGACCCTTAAACCTATATGCAATCCTTAAATGACCAAGACACAATGCTATGGGGTTCTACCATGAATGATGAAATGAAATCTTTAAATAAAAACCATACATGGATTATTCAAAAACAAACCAGTAAATGCTAAAATAATTGGGTCCAAATGGATTTATAAAAGAGAAGATGAAAAAACTGAGGGAAATAAAAAAAGTAAAAAATCAAGGTTAGTATCTAAGGTTTTACTTTAGACAGAAGGTATTGATTACTGTGGAACATTTTCCCATTTTGTTAAGATTTATTCCATGAGGATTTTTCTTAACTTTTCGGCATATAATGTTTTGAAAATAGAACAATTGGATGTTAAAACATCCTTCTTACATGGTGATTTAAAAGAAAAACTCTACATGAAACCTCATGATGGTTATTCAATGAAATTTAAAATGAATCAAGTATGCCTACTCAATAAATCATCATATAGCATGAAACAATCCTCTAGGAAGTGTTATATGAAATATGATTCATTTCTGTTAGATAACCAACTTTTCAGAAGTCAATGTGATACATGTGTTTATGTTAAATAAACAAAAAACGGTATGCTTTACCTTATGTGTTATGTTGATGACATGATTATCATTTGTGAAAATACGATTTTAATCATTGATGTAAAATCCAAATTAAGAGGAAGGTTTGAAATGAGTGAATTAGGTGTAGCTAAGAAAATATTAGGCGTCAAAATCATTAGAGATGGACCAAATAAATTTATTTACATATCACAACATGCTTATATTTTAATGATTTTAAGAGATATGTATTTGAATCTCTCAAAACTATTAATATACCACTTGTAAAGCACTTTAGACTTTCTTTAACACATGAACCTACTTCTGAGGATGATGTTAGATTAATGTCTAAAATTATTTATGCTAACATTTTCGGTAGTATTATGTACTCTATGATTTTCACTATAACTAACATTGCCTTTGGAATCCACAATATTATAATATTTATGTCTTTACCTGCGAATCCACATTAACACACCCTTAAGTGTATTTTAAGATACCTATCTTGTAGTTCAGATATTTCTATATGTTATGGTAGATACATGGATACATATGATATTATTTATTTGTATGTTGATACTGATTATGCGGGAAATTTTTACACCTATAATTCCTTAACTAGTAATGTGTTTAATACTTGCGATGGTACAATTTCCCGGAAATGAAATATGAAATATTTGGTTGTTCTTTTAACCATAAAATCTATGTATATTTACTTGACTGAGGTAGTTGGAGAAGCTATATGAATTAATGTCCTGTCTTCTAAAATCAATCCTTTTAATCCTTCAATTTTTATTCACTTAGATAGCCAGTCTTCACTTCATTTATCTAAGAACATAGTATTCCTTGGAAATCCAAATGTATTGACAATAGAATTCATTTTATTGGATAAATTATAGAATTAGGAACTATGTGCATCAATAAGATACACAAGGACATAAAATTGGCAGATAGTTTGAGTAAATATGTAGAATTGTTTAAGGTTAAATTTGGTTCATATAGGTTAAAAATGGTTATTATTCTATAACCATAGGTTCTATAACATCGCTAAATTAAATTGAAAATGTTTGAGATTTTTGAATTACGAAATTCAATTTATCTTCTCATAATATTTCATAGAATTATCATTATTAACGATAAAAGTGTGTAAACATGTAGAAACTAATATAAAAAATTAAGAAACAAAAGGAAAAAGCTATCTAATGTCTGTGAAAAGTGTTAGAATCTCTTTTTTTAAGGTTCACACAATAAAATATTTCATATATTTATTATAGTCTAAACAATGAAAAGTATAATTCACTTCCAATATAGAAACCCAAAATATTCCATATATTTATTATAGTCAAAGTGAAAATTGTTTAAAAATATATAAAAAATTTATAACCACTAGTAAAAGCCTTTATAATGTTAGTGAAATGTTTCAGAATACCTATTTGTAAGTGTTAAAAAAACTATAATGAACACGCCTACAAAAGTAACACAACAAAAAAGTTCACTTTTAGTAAATATTTTAGAATAATGTTTCTTGTAGAAACATGTATAATCTTATTGAAAAGTTCCAAATGCACTTTTTCTATGTTTCAAACAACATAAAATATCATATATTATTCATAGTATATGTAACAAATATTTTAAAAAATACATGTTTACATATTAATAGGGTGACCAATAAGAAATAAAGATGCATGTACATTGAAAAGTATGTATGTCAGATTTCCATTAATGAGCCACTATAGACTCTATAGAACTTTCCATTTCTTTGTGTACCACACTTTGATACATATACATGTGATATACAATGTCTGATGCATTACCTAGTATTGTCTAAATCACATACATAATGTTTTTCCATGTGATAATGGTTTGAAATTTTTTCTCATAAAAGGGATAAAATTCAAAAATAATAGGAATATCAAATTATTGATCAGCATATGAAAAATAAAATGATGAATATTGAGAGGAACCATTAATTTATATTCTATATCCTACTATGGGGAATCTGGAAAAGAATTCATCTAATAGCTGAGACTATATTTATTAGAAAAAAAGAATAATAATGCAATTCTAATATATAAGAAGTAAACCAATTGGCAGTAATTGATGTACACTAATGTATGATGTATTCTTTTTGGATTATATACAAAGATACTACAAATAAATTGGAAGCCATTTCAATAGAGGTGTAAGATCCATCAATATAGGAAAAAATGGAAACACTATTTCTTTAATGATCCTAGAATTGGATTCCATATACCCTACTTGTTTAGTGAAAAATAATAGTAGTCATAAAAGTTATGAAATTCCTTATAAAATCAATGGTTTGGACCTTTAACAATCTATAAGATAATATTTAAGACAAAATATATAAAATTAAAGTATATAAAAATATATTATAAGATGTAATGAGGCAATATATATACCTGGATTCTATTCCTTTATGTATGGGCATATTTATTAGGCCACTAGATCTGCCTGGTTTGCTTATTCCTGTGACTGGTGACTCATCGATCCTCTAGGACTTTCTTTCTAGCCATTGATTAAACTTGCCACCTATTTGATATTCAATATCCATGTTTACTGGTGATTCATTGTGCATGTTGTGTTTCAGTTTCATCATAGTGGTGTGGGATTTCTTCCTACATGTCACAAATGATTTATGAATTGATTTCCTAAATTATCAAGACAATTTGAGTTCATTTTATTGGTTTTTTGTGAGTGACACACATTTTGACCTAAAATATCAATTTTAAACTAATAATGGGATCTTTGGGTCATTTCGGTTACACCATGCATTATATTGAGGTATGGGTGATTCCTACACATCAAAAACGACTCAGGGGTTGTTTCCCTAAAGTATCATAAAAATGTGAATTAGTTTTCTCATTTTTAAGTATGTTACTTGTTACTTTTTATAAAATTTATGTCAATTTAAAATAAAAAGATTCACTTGGAGTCATACCAATCACACCGCATGTCAGATTGAGGTGATGTTGATTCTTACATATCAAAAATGACTTGTGGATAATTTTACCAATGTAGGAAAACAATATGAATTCATTTTATAAATTTTTAGTGGGTTAGTTTTTATTTTGGCTAAAAGTGATGTTAATTTTAAATAAAAAGACAAAATTTGAGTCATATAGGTCACAATGTGCGTCATATTGAGGTGAATATGGTTAATACACATCTAAAATTAGTTATGGTCATTGTCCCAATGTTTCAAAACAATCAGAATCCATTTTCTCAGTTTTGAGTAGGTAAATTTTCATTTTTACTAAAATTGATGTTAATTATAATTAAAAAGATGCACTTGGAGTCATACTTGTTACACTGTGCATCATATTTAGGTGTGGATGATTCCTACATGTTCCATATGAATCATTGACCTTTTTCCTAAATTATCAAAACAATAAGAATGCGTTTTCTCAGTTTTCAGTACGTCACTTATTCCTTTTGGTAAAATCAATGCCAATTTAAAATAAAAAGAAAAATTTGGAGACATATTGGTCACATTGTGTGTCATATTGAGGTGTATTTGATTCCTACAAGTCAAAAATGACTTATATATCATTTTAATAATGTATGAAAATAATAAGAATTGATTTTCTTGTTTTTTACTAGGTTATTTGTCCTTTTTACTAACATTGATGTCAATTTTAAATAAAAAAGACACACTTGGAGTCATATCTATGACACTGTGCCTCATATTGAGGTTCTCCTGATTCCTACACATCCCAAATGACTCATGTAACCTTTAAAAAAAATATCAAAATAATCTGAAAATGTTTTCTCAGTTTTCAGTATGTCATTTTCCCCTTTGCTAAAATTGATGTTAATTTTAAATAAAAAGACACACTTGAAGTCATAACGGTCACACCATGTGTAATAATGAGGTGTGATTAATTCATACACATAAAAAATTACTTATAGATATTTTTACTAAATTTACAAAACAATTTGAGTGAATTTTCTAAGTTTTGAGTAGGTCGTATTTCCTTTTTACAAAAATTGATGTCAATTTTAAATAAAAACTACAAACTTGGAGTAGTAACGATCAACCCATGCCTTAGATTGAGGTTCTTATAATACCTACATGTCCTAAATGACTCGTGGATTATTTGACTAAAGTATCAAAATAACATGAATGCATTTTCTTGGTTTTTAGTACATCGCGTGTTCATTTTTACTAAATTTGATGTCAATTTTAAATAAAAAGACGCACATGGGGTCATAACAGTCACAAAGTGCATCGTACTAAGGTTAATATTATTTATACACATCTTAAATGACTGATGGATCATTTTTCAAAACTATAAAAACAGTCCGAATGCGTTTTCTTATTTTTGAGTAGGTTAATTGTCCTTTTTACTAAAATTGATGTAAATTTTAAATAAAAAAGAAGCACTTGGAGTCTTACTGATCACACCGTGCCTCAGATTAAGGTGAATATAATTCATATACATCCCAAATGACTCATATATCATTTCAATAAAGTATCAAAACAATTCAAATGAATTTTATTGGGTTTGAATGCATCACTTCTTCCTTTTTACTAAAATTGATGTCAATTTTAACCAAAAGACACACTTGGAGTCATACCAGTCACACCGTGCTTTGGATTGTGGTAAGGATAATTTATACCTATCCCAAATGACTCATAGATAAAATTTGTAAAATATAAAAACAATTTTAACGTGGTTTATCAATTTTTATTAGGTTAGTTTTACTTTTTACGAAAATTGATGTAAATTTTAAATTAAAAAGACACATTTGGAGTCATACCAGTGACACCATGAATTTAATTGTGGTGTTATCAATTCATACATGTACCAAATGACTCATAGATTTTTTAACTAATGTATCAAAATAATAATAATGTGTTTTCATGGTTTTCAGTACGTCCCTTATTCCTTTCCACTAAAATTGATGTCAATTTTAAATAAAAAGACGCACTTGGACTCATACCGTTCACACTGTGCATCAGATTGAGGTGATACTAACATATCAAAATGACTCAAGGATAAGTTTTATAATTTCCCAAAATAGTATAAATTCATTTTTTTCAGTTTTGAGTAGGTCAATTGTCATTTTTACTAAAATTGATCCAAATTTCAAATAAATATGACACACTTGGACTCATACCGATCAGAACGTGCCTTATATTGAGTTTTGGATAATTCTTACACGTCCCAACTGACTCATGGATCATTTACCGAAATTATAAAAACAATATGAATCTATTTTCTTGGTTTTCACTATGTCACTTGGTCTCTTTTATAAAAATTGATGTCAAATTTAAATAAAAAGGCACACTTGGAGTCATACCAGTCACACCGTGCATTGGATTGAGGTGAGACTGATATCTACACATCCAAAATGAATCATGGATCATTTTAATAAAGTATAAAAAATAATATGAATGTGTTTTCTCAATTTTCAACACATCTTTTGTCTTATTTACTAAAAGGTCATTTTAAATTGGAAACACACACTTTGACTCATACCGGTCACATCGTGTATCTTTTTGACATGATAATGATTCCTAAATATCAAAAATGATTTATTAATTGATGTAATAAATTATTAATATAATCCGTGTTCATTTTCTAAATTTTTAGCGAGTGACACATTTTGAAGTAAAATGTCGATTTTAAACAGATAACAAACACTTTGAGTCATACTCATCACACCATGCGTCAGATTGAGGTGAGACTGATTCCTACATGACCTAAATGACATATAGATTGTTTTAATAGATTATTAATACAATACGAATTCATTTGTTTTGTTTTGAATATGTTAGTTGTCTGTTTTACTAAAATTAAAGTTAATTTTGAATAAAAAGACGCACCTCGAGTCATACATGTCACACCGTGTGTCAGATTAATGGGCCACTGATTCAAAAACATCCCAAAGTCTCAAAAAAAACTAAATTCCAATGTTATCATGATTACCATTGTATTTATTTTTGAACTTCCAAAACTGCATATTTATTCGTTCAAGGGTTTTTGACTAGGAACATAAAATTAATATGCAATGTTGGCTTATTAAAAAAGAAATTCAATGGAATGAATGGTAACATTGGAAGAAAGAAACATGTAATCTCTTCAATGGCTTGTTTTTGGTAACTAAAAGAAAAGTAAAACTTCCCAAATGATCTGTGAAAATGAATAAATAAGTATTTTATTAAGACGATGAGGAAAAAAACTTACAAATATTAGATAAAATGATGACAAAATTAATTAAATAAGTATTAATAATTCACCTTTTTAGGAATATTTTATTCATTCTTGACCCAAAAATATGAAAGGAATACACCAATCTAAGAAAACAGTTCTTATGTGAGTAATACTAATAATAAATAAAAAAACATAAAGTTGAAATAATTTATTACTTCCAAGGGAGTCACATCTTCATGTTATTTGTGTAAATTCTACTATTCAATATACTTCTCATTCATTTCAATGAAAATCTATATCATATATTGAATACAATTTTTTTTAAAGTTAGAGTAGTAATTTAAATAATATAAATAAAAAAGGATTAATAAATATTTTAAATGAAATAGTAATTATCTTTGAAAATACCTCTTTGGGGATGTGTATTTGTTGATGGAATACAATCTCTCTCATAAACCTAAAATCATAATAACAAAAATATTTTTCATTTGTTTGCTTCAAACACTGCATAAACATTGAAGAAAATATGAATTTATTTATATGTGATTGGATGGTGAAATGTTATTATATAAACATTAATACTTAATTAGTAGTAGAACTCGGCATGGTCCTTGTGCGCAATGATTGTCCTCATATATGATTTCCAACATGTTTATACACCACCCTATCATAATGAAATCCTCATTAAAACATAATATAAATTATATAACTTGATGTTTAGTTCTAAAATGTTTGATGTTGTGTATTACAAATTGACAAATACCATCAGGTGTGGTTGATTTATTAGTAATCCTTGTAGTTAATCCAAGAAATAAATATTTGGAGTATCCAAATTGATTGCAATGAACATAAAATGTTTCCTAAAAACACAAAATGAAATATTTAATGAAATAAATTAAACTATATTTGATATGAATAAATTTTAGAGATTTACCCTTGAATCATTGGTATTAAGAGGAGTCTGTCATCCCAAAGTTTTCTTTCAAATTATTTGGGTAGGTTTTCAACTATTTCATCTATTTTTTTGGATTCTATTTTTGTTTGTTTTGTAGAGGTGGAATGAGGTATAATGAGTATTTTTTTATAGGGAAATACCTTCAATTGGTATTGTTATATACATCTTAGAAAAAATATGAAATATATTTATTCATAATTAACATAGTATATCATCTTTTGTAAAATTAAATCCCGATAACATACCTCATGTATACATTTAAAACTGAGGATCCAAACCATTCATAGTTGAGTATTTCATTTACCTTATCAAAATCAATGTAGTTATTACCTTCCTATAAATAATTATTTTCTTCAAAATCAATTAAGTGACCACTACTACTTTGTAGATTTGAATCCACATGAACCTTAAATATAAGTAAATGTAGATATTCAATGGGTAGGGTAAAGGTGATTTTAGAATAACCTTTCAATCAGTTGGTTGATACTTTAGATGTTTTTGAGTCAACCTTTCATTTAACCCCCATTTATACGCATATAATAACATTCATTAGTTTAGACCTTTTTTAGTTAATTCTTACAGGTTTAGCATGAAAAATAAATTATAAATGAATACCTCCTTGTCGACATGTGTTTTTAAAAGATCTTATAGACATGTGATTAATGTTCCAATTTCTTGGTCAGACCTCTGAATATCTTCATAATCTAGTGGAAGAAGTATCTCAACACTCATATCATGAGCTACGCTAATCACCACTCTCAGATGACCTGTTAAAAGTTTTATGTTGTGTAGCCTATTGTCTTGGATATTGAACATCGTAGAACTCACTATAAGGCGATGAGTGGGTGTTGATAGATATAAATAATAGTCTTTTTTACCCTATAAAATATAATTATAGAAAAATAATTAATGTATGTATGATTCATAGTTCACCGAAACAATTATTAGAATATTGAATACATCTACTAAGACAACTCTTAGAAGGGAATGGCTCACCTAAAAGCTGGTGGGGTGGGGGTATATTCACGTGATGGTTGTTCTTGAGTTGTTTCTTCTCTTTGATTCCCCTCACATAAAATTTTCTAGCAACTCAGTCAGCCAATGAAATTGTTATTCAAGGGTATCTAATATTTCTTTCACATATTTCATTTCATTATCTTTATCCTCCTCTTGTTTTTTTTCAAAATATGTTTGGGGTGTTACCCTAAAACTGAAACCTCTGAGGTGACCATAATATTCTAGATGCTTCAAGGCCACTGATAGTAGTTTTTCCTATGATATAGGTTTTTATGACTTATATGACTATTTAAGATAGAAAATATATGAAAATAAATAATCATTTTTATCTAATATAGTTTTAATGGAAAAAAATATTATTTCATACTGATACATGTTTCCCCCAATTATTGTGTGTTTTCATATATTATTATCTCATATTTATTTACACATGCCTCCTTCCATAGAACATGGTGTTTCATGGAAGTGATTTTGGATTTATATTCATTTTTTTATATAAATATAAGAACAAAATTATGTTGTTGTTTCATGCCACATAAAATTATTATTGTAGATTTAAAATCTGTAATTTTTTTTTCAGGTTAAGTATACACCATACTTACTTTACGATAGACGTAAATTAATTTTGTTACCCATTCCTTATTTTTATCATGCATTTTTTATTTCTAAAATAAACAATTCCCAATCAAAGTGATGAAGAAAAATAATTTGAAACAGTGTATTACCCACCACAATGTACCTGAAAAGACATCTCCTTATGATGGACAATAAATGCATCCCACTCTTCTTCGGTTATTAGGTGTGTATACATAAGTGTTGGGTGTGGGTTCATTTTCCCTTCAACATATTTAAGATGATATCTCATTATAATTGTACAAAAGACTCTATGAATCTTTCCAAAAATAATTAATACACATTTCTTGTGGGAGTCATCTACTATAAATTCACTCTACAAGTGATCATGAAGATTAATTCATTGTTTCATTATTTTATTTTTTAGTAAAATAAATAAATGATATCATAGTGTTACCATAATCTCTTCTTACATCAGTGTATTTATCATGGGTACAATATGGTGCCACAAATCTACATCAATCATCACACATTTCTAAGTAATGATTCCAATGTATCTACTAAACATGGCCCTATTGAGTTTAACATGCTGGTCCTGTACATTTTATCCAACCTCGTTTTTGACGGAATTATTTTTCTTGTTAATGAATTTTTCTAACACCATATAACTAAAATGATCATATATTTTCTACAATATCGATCCTTCATCGCCTACCATTTCCTCTAACTGAACTTCATCACTATGTTGTTCCACTAGCTCGATAGCAACAATCTGTGAAGATAGTTGTTGTTCCTCTGTACTAGGAGCAACAATAGGATGAGAAACCAATTGTTCCTTGGGATTGGAAGCACCAACATGTGTATAAGGCCATTGTTCCCCTTCATTAGGAACATCAGTAGGTTGAGAGACCTATTGTTCCTTTGGATTGAGAGTACCATCACATACAGAAGTCATTATCTATATAAGTGATTTAACATTTAATTTAGATTATATAAATGCACCAGAAAATAGATAATAAAATGTGATAACACAATGTATATTACAAAAAATATAACCTGACTATTGAACTCTATTTTTTTAAATGTTGAAGGGATTTGACCCCTCTATCCATTATCCAAATCCCTTTATTTTTGTCTCATTTGACAAAAAATCCCCATCTACATTGGGACAACTATGAAATGATTGTGATGTCCTAATAAAAGTTTCATCCTCAATTGAATTTTCATCTAACCCTTTAGTGTTTTTGTGATAACAGAACAAAGGATTACTTTCAGTTTGCTGGAACTGGAACATAAAATTATTGTACTTCCTATGATTCCAATATAAATAGATTTCCTTTGTAATTTTCCTTACTGAAATACACTTTCACGAATCCCAATTCCTCTATTTTAATGAAACTACTGTTATCAACCCATTTGAATTGAAAAATCAACACTTGTAATGTTGTATTATCCATATCCCATATTTGTTTGATGATGACAATGTTCGGCATATTTTCGTAAATTGGATTTCTATCCTTAGTACTAGAAAGTTCCATCACTTTAGCCACAAGTGTAACCCCAATATTTTTCATTGTAATGTCTTTATCATGTTCATTTTTTATAGAATTTATAACCATTAATTATATAACCATTGTAATATAATACATACACACTTGGTCTAATGGCTATTCATCAAAGTTGTTCTGAAATTAAATCTGATTTTTCAACTAACTCCTTAATAATAACGCATCGAAGACATCCTAAAAGATGTTGATTATGTGTATTTGATATCCCCCTTTCATCCATTGATGAATTAAAATTCCTAATAATTTCCTTGTGGGTTTCAATATATGGGTAAACCTCCAAACTATTATGCAAACATTAAAGGCGTACCTTCTCTCGATCTATAATATTGATCGTGACAACATTTCTTCCAGAAACTCCTTCAATAGCAATCCACCCAGTGTGATGAGATTTTTGGTAGACTAATTATTTCCACACCTGATAGGTATTGAGTAAAAAATTAAATGTATTCCTAAATAATATATCTCTCTACACTAAAAACCTCTAACTAACTTCTATTTTGACATAACCTTTCAAAATCTTCATATACCATTCAATGGGGTATATCCATCTATCATGTATATGAACACATAATAGAATCTATGTCACCAATTGAACCATCAAGTGAACAATAATATCAAATAATGTTGGTGAGAAGAATATTTTTAATTCACATAATATGCTAGAAATTTGTCTTTCCATGGTCAATTTTTTTTTTCAGGTCTATAAGTTTGCTGTATATAGCTTTGAAGAAAAATCAGAGCTTGGTTAATGTATGTTGAACATTATTTGAAATAATTTAATGTAAAACTACATGAATTAGATCTTGTATCAAAACATGGAAGTCATATGATTTCAGACCCTTTAACTATAAATCGGTCATTGAAACAATATTTTATATATTAAATAAATATCCTTAGGGGACATTTATAACATTCAGGAAGTTGAAAAATTGATATCTCTTCTGCCTAGAAAGAGTGTTAGTAGTTGGAGGAAGAAAAGTTCATTTTTCACCCTTCACTGGCACCAAATATTCTTGTATTCCCATGTCAACATTGTCCAACTGAGCATTAATTCCATCCTTTGTTTTTTAGGTGTATTTAGCAATGTGATGTTGACACTATCACACACATTTTTTCAAAATACATAGCATCAAGAAAATCTCTGATGTACAAAAAATTCCATTATGGTAATTCAAAAAAAATCGGATCTCATTTTCCAACTGGGTGTTGTATGGATTTTAGAAAATAGTTTACCAAAATAAGTGTCCATAAATTTTACTTTATCAAACACATGATCACCTGTTAGTGGAGATGACATTGTACATTATACTGAACTTCCATCCAATGATTTCTTCCAAGATCGGTACTTATATCGTCTGGGTAGAAATTTTTGATGTCTTATAAAAACAATCTTCAATGAATGTTTCAAACTTATTGATTATGTAACTTTTTCAAAAATGGGACACCCTTGGGTTACTTTAATGATATATCATAAAACAATTTATAAGTAGGAAATTCATTTATCATCCCATACAACATGTCTCTCAATATGAAATCTTCATAACACATGGATCCCATAATAAATTAAAATCCTCGATAAATGGAGGTAAATAAACATCAATATAATTACCCATTTGTTTTGGTCCTGGTATAAGCATAAATTACTTGATGTATTTTTGTTTCATGAACACCCTTGGTGGAAAGTTATAATTTACCTACATAACGAGCCATATATTTTGAGTGCTTCTTTGAAAATCAATAGGATTCACTCCATCTGTCGATAACTCAAGACAAATGTTTCTCAAATCATTTCCAAATTCAGGATACACATGGTCAATTCTATTCCACTGAGGAGAGTCTATCAGGATACATAGTTTCCCATATTTATTTCTTGTATATGCATGCCACATCAATTTCCCTGTAGTCTCCCAACATTCATATAGGAATCTAATCCATGGAATTATAGGAATCATAGGACTGAATTCATCTTTCCTCTATTGATAAGCACCACACTTTGGGAATTATGTAAGTGATTTTTGGTCCTTGGAAAATAGTATATAGTCATTAGTATAGGAATTCATTATTTAAAATATCACATCCATCAAACATAGAATTCTTTGGCATCATATGTTCATCAATGAAGCCTATTATCTTCTGGGTGTATATCATTCAAGAGATAAAGTTTTTCCATAAAACTGGATTCACTCCATCCATTTCCTTCTTTCAAATTATATAGCTATAGTACGGTTGACAATACCATATATTTAGTGAATCCAGTATACAATGACATATTTTCACAACTCTTTAGCTTCTCAAACAATTTTGGGAAATCATGAAATTCATCTTCAACTATCCTTATCATTTCCTCAATACAATCTTCATCATCATTCCCATCGGTAATCACATACTTGATATGGTCTTATTTATTGTCCACACTTTTAATCATATTAGATGACCCATAAAATGTATTCCTATCCCAACCACTAGCCACATTACCCTTTTCCACATGTTTATTCCAATATTTATAACTTTAATTTATTCCATGACAGATCAAGTGTTCTTCCAACTCCTCTAGACTAATCATTCTTTAATAAAAATAGCTCAATCATGAACAAATAGTTTGAGAAGGGTCACATGCATAATATTTTTCAAACTTGAAGAACTATTTCATTCCATCTTTATATTCTTTTTTCATATGATTTAAATCCAACCATTCTTTATTCATATCCATCCTATTTGATTCAGTAAAATTAATATTTAACAAAATAAATACCAAAAAAATATTCAATTGAAATATCTCCCAAAAAATGTATAGTGAGTATGCTTGAATGATACTTGAGGATTTTTTATTCAATTACAATAAGTTTAATGCCTTTTAATGTTCATTAATAAAATAAAAATTATTTAGAGTTATTTATTTAAGAAATTTGTGTTGATTACATACGTGATTTAATAGTGTTAACATATTTATAAAGGACAATTTTTGGAACTAATAATGGTTAATGATTTGTATGTGCATGAGTACAGACTTTTATAGATATACACATCATTCATGATATATATATGTATATATATCAAAATACTTGTATAAAAAATTGAATTGCTTTGAGATTAATATATGGATGTTTGTGAGATTTCATTTTCATGTAGGCTAATGGAGGATATTGTAGGAAAATCAAAATCATTTATACCAAGAACTCACAATAATGGAAATAACTTAAAAATATCCAAACCACTCTAATATAATCAAGAACACAACCCAAAAATAATAATCACCTCAAACCACTTAGGAGGTTCTAACTTCTTGAATTTTTAAAGATGAACAAACCATTCCATAACATTATGAGGATCTGGGTAACTAAGAAAAATAAAGGATAATGACTCAATAAATTATAAGGTGAAAATATCATTCCCCTACAACTCTTTTTAGAGTGGGAAAATACAATCACTAGAAAAAATAGATTAAAATAATAAGAGGATTTTCCCTAATTCATATCCTAAAAATGGAATTTCTACCCCATATAAAGACATTTCATGGTGGTGAAATAAAGAAACATGAAACATGAATCTATCTCCTTCATGTTTTAAAAGACACTCTAATCACATAGTCCCAATGAAAACTAAGGGGTAAAATCTAAAAGAACAATCTACATGAGAAAAGAACAACAAAAATTTTTCCAAAATTTTAATTTCTATTAAAATCACACCACTGTCTCAGGAGGGTTGAAATAATTTTTCAAATACATGGACACTTAGAATGAAATCAAAATTATTAAAAATGAAATCCAGATTTAATGTTAAATCATTACCAAAAATTCCAAAAATCTTCTCTAATTTTTCATAATTAAATCAAACACATCTCAAATATTTAAAATTAAATATATTCCTTTTTACAAGGAAATATTGACACATTGTTTCAAAAATTAATAAAATGTTCAAAATCCCTTTTTTAATTTGAATACAAAATATTCCATGTAAAAATGAAAAGAGAATATAAACCATAATTTAAAAATCTCTAAACCATAAAAATACTTTTCATTCCATAAAAAAATTGGGTTTAAAATTAACTCACTCAATAAAATCTCTTTTTACATTCAAAAATATTCTTTTCCATACAAAAAACAAGATTTTAGGTCCTAAAGCTAAATACAATGCATATGGAACAATGAAATTCAATATCTCTCACCTGAAAGGGATTATAAATCACTTCATTTAAATACAAAATCATTATACCATATATGAAATAATATAATAATTAAAAATAATTGACAAACATCACAAGAAGAAAAAATTTCTTAATAATAGAAGAATAATAAGCATAATCATTCAGGAATAATTAATCTATTATAATAGAACAAATCTAATTAATAATAATTAAAATAAAAATAATTTTTAGAATAAAATTGAATTTAATTATTGGAATTGGATACAAAAAATTTATTGTTCCATATCATAGTTTAAAGCTTCATCTTTACTTTTCAACTTCTAACCTAATTTCATTGAACAAGTTTGGGGTTCCCAGGTATTAGTCGTTCAACTATTAGCCTCAATCGATTTTTTTACAATATTAAATCTCTTTGGAACTCACTTGAATTTCCACTACTTATACATTGTCAACTAGTTTGGTTGACTCTACATGGAATGGAGAAAAACAGATGAAAGGGAATATGAATGAATTTATATCGACCAATTCCACTGGATCTAAATCTAGGGTACTGAGAAAACAATGATAAGAGAAGGAGTAAGGTGAGCATAAAGGATGGGAGTTTGATTCATCAAGATAAAGTGAAACATGAATAAGGGTGATGACTAAAAAATAGGTGAAAAAAAGATATTACCTTAGATTTGGAAATCCGATGAATGTAGTGTGGTTTGGTGACATGGGAGGCGGAGGTAGATGTGATGGTGAGGGAAGTATAGTTGGTAGTGGGTGAAAAATGAGCGGGGGAAGTAGAGGGAGGGGCAGCGGTAGAGGCGGCGGGGGAAGCAGAGGTGGCGGTAGAGCTCTGGTTCTCTGAAATATTGAGGCATGAGTGGCCGTAGGGTTCTGATATGGTTCCATTTATTAAAACACGATAGTATTTTATTATCACTTTTTAAAAAGTGTTAATAAATGAGATTTTTATCAGCGCTAAAATATTAAATACTCAAAAAAATGGCCCTTATTAGCAATTTTTAGAATTGATAAATGCAACCCTTTATCAACCCTAAAAAGAGCTGATAAAACTTCTCTTTATCAGTGCTAAAAATATAGCACTGAAAAAACATGTTCTATCAGAGGTTTTTGAGTACTGATAAATGGTTATCTTTATCAGTGCTGAAAAAGCACTGATAAAGACATAATGATAATAAATTATTTATTATCATAAAATTATAATAAATATTTTTAGAATATTTATATTCATAATTATAAATATATATATATATATATTTAAATAATTATAAAAATAAAATAAATATATATAACTAAATTCATAAATTTATAATTAATTAATAAATATTTATTTATTTATACTTACAACTATAAATAAATATATATTTATTTAAATAATTATAAAATTATAATGAATATATATAATTAAATTTATAATTTTATAATTATTTAATTAAATATATATGTATTTAGATTTATATATATATATAATTAACTGTATTTATAAATATTTGTATATATTTATATAATTATATAAATTTATATAATTATATAAATATATAAAAATACTTATTAATATATTTATTATGACTTTACAATTATAAATAAATATTTATTTTTTATAGTTACAATTATAAATAAATATATATTTATTTAAATAACTATACAATTATAATAAATATATTTGTTATAATTATAATTTTTTATATATATTTTCAAAATTATAAATATAATAAAAATATATTTATAATAATATTATAATTATTTATTTAAATATATATTTATTTATACTTACAAATATAAATAAATAAATATTTATTATGATTGGGTTTGCTGGCTGCTCTAAATTTGGACAATGAGCAATTTGTAATGAATCATGCCCACAGGGACTCAATGGATCATCCAAAGCATGGAACTCCTACTAACCATTCAAGTGGTAGAGAGAAAGCATGAACGCTTGTTGTTACAACACCTACCTTAAGGCTGGAAACTATTGCTGGGATTCCTTATTCACCTTCTCAACACCTGATTTCCCTTGATGAGAAAAAACATAGTTTGTCAAAATCCAGATTTAAAATGGATATATTGCCTATACATGGAATATTACCCACAAATACCAATATGGGTGTGTCTACTGATAGGCATGCTGTTTTTTATTTTATCATTGTTATTGATACTCCCATAGCCTCTTCTTTAGAGAAGCCCAAAGAGAATGCTCCAACACAACTTATGGACACTATTCCAGTTCAAATAGTGAAACATGTCCTTGAAGAAGTTAACAATTGAACAACTTCTGATGGAAAGGGTGCTGGAGATTCTTTAGAAAAAAAATTCTATTCAACCTATGAGAAAACCACAATTAATGGTAAAAACTCATAATTCTTTTGATTATCTTGCTTCTGGTAGAAAAGAAAAAGTTGGAAAATCTAGAGGAAAATATTTAGAAAAAATATATATTAAGGTATGGTATATGAAAATATATTATAAGATTTATTGAGGTAAGAGATATAACTCTCATTTATGGAGGTGTTATGGAGGTTTGGGGTGGTGGTAGAGGTTATTACCACATGAAAATTTAGAATTAGTGATGGTGGAATTAGGAATGATTTGTAGATTAATTTCATTAGTGTTGTGACTTTGCTCATGTGATGATGTCTTGAAATTGTGAAAATTCACCAAATTACACATCATCACTAGATCTTGGGATTTTGGTGACCTCACAACACGAACATCATTTATGGTCAATCCATTGATAGAAGTAAACATGAGTTCCTGTGTAACACCCTGACCCTAGAAGCCCAAAGTTGGTGCATTATAATGTATCCTTAGCATGATCACAAAAGATCATATCTTGAAAGACCGATTAGTTTAGTAGCCTTGGAAGTACTAGATACATTCATAAGGTTTACATTACATCATAAAACTAAAAACTAAAACAAAATTTTTTCCATAGACCACACTCATATCCCCTTATACTATCCCTTCAGGTCAGTTATAAAATACTTCTTTACATCCTGGAAAAAATAAAACATATAAAGGGGTGAACTCAGATGCTCAGTAAGGATAACAATATAGCGGAAACTTTCATAAATAAGCATAAAAATTTAAGGCAATGTATAAGACTAAAAAAAGACTTTTAAACTTGAAATTCAGTATAATATGGTAAAGATAAAATCAAATAATACCATTTACTTACTCACATGGATATTCTACTAGTCGAATAATCACATGAAAAATCAATAGCCACTTTCATAATGATGGAAGGTATAATGCCAGACTTCCATAACCACATAGTTAAGGACTTATTCCAAGACTACAAATAAGATTTTTTCAAGGACTTGTTCCAAGACACTAGTTTTTCTCATAAGACATACCGATGCATCAAGGAGCTATAGCGGGCTCCACCTGTCACTTACTAAGTCCAATAAATTCCTTATAAGAAAAGGTTTAATCATAACATAAACATTCGTATTAAAACTAGCATATGAAAAGTAAATACTTTATCCATAAACCATGAATGGTATAAAAATAACACATCCACATTCAAACAGATCACAAAACCTTCAATACAATATGATAGTTTTGTATCATAATAAATCAACTTCAAATAAGCTTAAAATCAATCAAAGGATGTTGACATAGATGAAATCAAAACCTTTTTTTAGAGAAATATATCTTTCTATTTTTAAATAATTTAAGAGTCAAAAAATTTATAAAGAAAACACTTATTTTGAAAATATTATTATAATATTGTAAGGGAATATTTGATGATGTTATAACATCAGAAAATTGCCTCACGCGCCGTATAAGTTAAAAAATACATTCTTACCATAATTTTGTCGAAAAGGTTATAAAGGACCTTGTTTGGAAAAAAACGGAATGATTCCTTTATTAACATCTTTTAAAAGTAAAACAAGGGTATAAATTACTTTAACCCATAGTCTAGTAAATAGTAAGAATGTTTTGAAATACAGTTTTAAGAAACATGGATGTGGATGATAAATAGATCCCAGTAGATAATTACGTTTAAACAACCTCAGATAATGAAGAGATTGTAGAATTAACCCTTACCTTGTACTTTTCCTTGGTCGAGGGTAGGTAAAACTCATGTATAATTGTGAAATAATTGTAACTAAATTACAAAAGAATTATATTCATTAATATGATATCATATATGATCTTTTAACATTGCTTTGTTAATAATATCATAGTATTATCATTGTTTCGGGTGTTAACAGATTCATTTTCGTATATATTATTTGTTATGTGAGTCATTTTTGTTATGTATGGGATGTATATTATTGATATATATAATGATATAATGTCTTTAAACATTAGTTTTAATCATCTAATGAAAATTATTCTTGAATGGATACGATGAGGAATGAATCTCATCGCGTTCGTGGAGACGGTAATCTGTACGTACACATAAGAAAAAATATCATTCTTTTGAAATTAAAATAATATATAATTGGTTGTTATATCATATATAAATAATAATTATCAGGTTATATTTATTATTTACATCAGTTACACATCATTATTATACCCATCCAAATATTAATGTATTGAATAACAATTACACCATGACGTGGAGATGGTAAGCCGTACGTATGCACATATGGTGACATGTCATTCAAAGGATGGATTGAATAATGTATTTTGTTGTAACTTATTTATAATAACATCAAATTATATATAAGTTACTGGATTTATTATTTTATAATGTAAACAAAAAAGAAAAAGGAAGTGGAAGAAGAAAGGAACTTGAAAGTGGTGATGAAATATTTACCTCTTCTTCGGGTTCTTCCTATTGATTTGATCAAAATGGATCCTTAAGATGGATTTATAACTAAAATAAGGCCTCTAGGATGAACAGAGGATAGTTTATAGGGTATTTTGGTAGGTTTTGGATGAGCCAAATGGCTTTGAAGGTGTAAATTAGAGAGAAGGGGGAGTACCCTTTTATAAGAGGGGTGAGGGGCACCTTAGGAAATGCTAGAAATATTATTTTATAATAAAATAATTTTCGGTTTATAATGGATAAAAATGGATTATTTAAAGTATAATGTGGTTATGGGTCGAAAAAAACTCAACCAATATGTTTTATATAGTTTTGGGTCACTACATTAACTTTATCTTTTAGATTTAACTATTAGTTAAATAGTTTGACATTTACCATGTCTCTCTATATTTTTATATTATATGGTTAATAAACTTACTATATACTTCCAAGAGAACCCCTAGTGGTTAATTAACGATACAAATAAAATTATATAAGTCCTTTGTACAAAACATAAATTTTTAAGAATATAATATCAATTAATAATATAATATTTGTTTTAAAAACACTTTTATGTCAATTTTGACACTATTTGGTATTTTGTTTTTTCTAAATTTATAACAGCATTATTACTTTGATAAAAATTCATATAACCAAACCTAATATGTTATAGTAACCTAAAAAATTAGTTTAATTCATAAAAAGTCTCAAATTAAATTTATTTGGGTATTTATAATATCAATTATTTTAGTGTTTCATTAGTTAGGTAATTACTGCAACATCATTGTATCATAAATAAATTAAATAATTTAATGTATAAAAAATATAAAATAAATAAAATTATGTAGGAAATCATTTTATCTTTATAATTAATATTTATAGATGAATTTATCTTATGTATAACTCTATATTAAAATTTTTTAGTTATTAAACTTTGATTTTAACTCTTTTAACTCATCTTTAAATAAAATAATAATAAGTGTCCTAATCTAATAAAAGTGGAATAAAGAGGTTCATATTTTATTCCTAATGTTTTTTGGTCTAATTATACTTATCCAATATAATTATGACATGTGTTAGGGTAATAATAATATCATTTTTACCCTTAAATACCCTATTTACTTTTAACCGTGATAAATAAAAGTAAAAAGTTACTATTCACCAAAAATTATTTTCATCTTATTGAACACAATTTTTCTTACTGAAATCAACCATGTCTCTTGGAATTTTGAAATTCTACTCACAGAAGCGATAAAATTAATTTTTATATCAATTTTCAAATTCTCATTGGAGGTGGGTAAAAGACTGTGAAAAATTTCAATAAATTTTTTTATATAAAAAATTGTTATAAACTGACTCCAATGAATTACATTGAAATTATATAGGTATTATGTATCTATTTTGACCTAAAATAAATTTAAATAAAATAAATAGTTATTTAAATAAAAATTTGGTTTTGAACTATAACTCAGTGTTTTTCACTATTCATCAAAAAAAGAAAGTTCTTAGAAAAATACCAAAAATTCACCCTAATCTAATTTCAATATTCCAAATCCAAAAATGAAGTCCATTTTGAATGATAAAATTTATAAAATTTCAAAAAGTCGGTATTACTATTCATAAAGGCTAGTTTTATTGGTTGTGGTGTGTTAGAACTCGATGTTGCGTACAACACACGCTACTATAATATTCAAAGAGAAGCATACTGTGGAAGCTTGGGGTGTTATGGCCTGCATTGGATCCCCATGTATCATCCATTATTAGCATGTAGATTTTCCTACCCTCTCAATGCCATAAGGTTAATATATGTGTAAAAATAGAAAAAAATATCCCAGTGACTTATGGTCGGTGCGAATGTCGTGCATCCCACCTAAGAAATAGAAACACATCTAGAAGAAAATTAAATTATGATATTGATAAGGATTAACTAATATACAGAAATAGATAGTGAAAATATACCAAGCTTGGATGGTAACAAAAATTTTGATCCCACCAACCCTTTCCACTTCCATTGATAGTTCTTGTGTCGGTGAAGGAAAACCCTAAGCGCAATGCAGTGAATTCCATTCATTGGCCCTAGTACAGTCCCTTACATGCACTTTGTGCTGAATGTGTAATGGTTTCCCCCTTTAGCAATTATTGATGTCAAATTCAGGGAGTTCAAGCATTATATAAAATTTTAAGATTTTTTTAGTGGGTTAATGATAGAATCATTTCTAAGTACTTGAAATGTGATGAAAGATTTTCATGGTCCCTTGAAAACAAAATGATACACCAAAAACATCCCTCTTGGAACTATAACGGTAGGGCTGCTTTCAGTTTCACGACATGCTGCCTCCCATGTATTAAGAAATTCCAGCCCATGAAAGTACGTGGTCGATTTATTAACTATATTGTCTATCACACTATATGGATATAAAGAAATAAATGGAAATATTTTTACCCAAGAAGCATCATTGGTTCCACCCACAATTAATAATTTTCAGTTTTTTTAATTCCCAAGAAAATCCAAGAAGAGGAATATGAAATATCCTGAAAGTCCATCTACTAATGTTGATAAGGGGAATAAGACCCAATTTTCTTTGTGTAACAAGTGTGGAAAGAGTAACCAAGGGAAATGTCACAAAGGTACTAGGAGACGTTTTAAGTGTGGAATGAAAGGGAACAAAGTATCCAATTTCTATGAAAGAATGGATAATGTGATGGATGGAAACAAAGTTCCATCTCAGAAATCATACACAGTTCTATGCTATAAATGTAGAGAATTCAGACATTACCTAAGACAATGATCTATTCCATGGGTTGATAATCATGGGGAGCATAAAAAATATCCATGATCAATGGAGCAGGGGAAGTCCTATGCTAATATGGAAAATGATGAATGAATCACATATAACCACTACTTAAAAGTAGTGTATGTCGTAATGTATTTCAATTCATGTCCTATTATTATATCTTTTATTTGTTCCATGAATGTTGAGTCCCCAGTATAAATCATATAAAATCATTAGGAAAAAACTTCTATAAGTTTTGTATCACATGTTTATGATTGTGGGAAAACTCTTCTTGAAAATTTTATAAGTCTCCCCTTGATATAATTTGAGGGAAAAAGGAAAATTCATTGATTATGCCTCAAGGCAGTTGAAAATTAATGAGAAAAACTATCCCTCGTAGGATCTGGAGTTAGCGGCAGTGATCATTGCATTAAAAATCAGGCAGCATTATCTCTTTGGGGAGAAGTGCGAGATATATACCGATCACAAAAGTCTCTAGTATATATTCACACAAAAGTATCCAAACATGGTCTAATGAAGATGGTTAAATCTGATAAAATACTATGAATGATCAATCCCTTATGAACTTGGAAAAGCGAACAAGGTGGTGGATAATCTAAGTTGAAAGGACCCAATGATTCTGTCATTGATGAAAATTGAAAAGGATAAAATGTTCTTAAATTAGATAAAGATGGACATGGGAATATAACCTAAAGTATACCACTATAAAGACCCATTAAATTGGAAATAATAATTCCATTTTCTATAATCAATTATTCAAAAGGTGTTCTATTAACTGCATGCTGATATTTCTCAAAAAATATATCAAAACCATGTTATTTGTTAATGACATATAAAATGTATCAAATTAGACACTATGGGACTAAATATTCACTTAGTGTAGAATTTTTTTTTGTAATTGAATGTACCATATTGTCGTCAACTATAATTCTTTGAATTATAAAAAAACCCTTTTATACCATGCCATATAAATTTCTACATCAAAAGAAAAAATCATAAGTTTAAATCAGGCGATGTAGTAATGAATACTTAACCCAGTATTTAATTTTTATTACCAAGTTTATAACAGCGGTGAAAATATATTTAAAGAATAAAAATCCAAAAATAAAAATTTATTTGTTTTATTAACTATAACTAACTATCTATGAATTAAAATTACAATTAAAATATGGGTCCATTATAAAAAAGAGGGGATCACCTTTTGGGGGATCCCATTATAGAATATTCGTTGATGCTTGTGTCATATACAATTGTATCAGAATGTACATTGTGTCAGTGGATATGCATAATCCAGAATAAAATCCTACATAAAATGTAATAGATGGTCCCTTCTTAGTACCATCCCATCTAATTACATAGACCTAAACTAATAATTACACATCAATATTCAAGATATATATCTATTTTTTATAAAACTAGTAGTAAAAAAATTCATATACACTATTTATATGATAAATAATTCTATGCCATGAATCCTATCAACAATCACATGAAACATGATTCTTATGTGGATGTTTATCCATCCTCAATTGAAATTACATAATTATTTTGAATGGAGTCAACATAAAATAGTAAAAATTCCAAATAAACTTTAGATGGATGAAAAATCTATCCATGATTAACAATATAGATGAAAATTTTATCTATCTAATATTATATAGAGTCATTAAAAATCCATATGAAAGTTAAATCAATAAAAAATATCATAAACCATTAATATAACAAATGGAATCATAGTTGGTATTTTGTCTCATCCATATTAAAGGAAGAGAATATGGTTAGAGAAAAGTAGTTACCTTTGTCTCACTTAATGATGGAAAGTAGATACACAAAGGTGGGAGAAACAAGGAAAAGTTTGGATTCAGGAGGTATTATGAGTGATGAGGAGTTCCGAGGTGGTAGATGTTGTGAAGGATGATAATTATAGAGGTAAACCTAGAATGTGGGGACATGCAGTAAATCACAGTTGTGGGGGAAGGTGGTGGGGAAATATGAGTGAGGGATGAACAAAACAAGAAATGGATGAATGTAAAATAAATAAGGGTAGATAAATATGAATGAAATGGGTGAAACAATGAAAATAACCAATATATCCTCAAATGGTCGACGATGAACAATGGTTCAGAAATTTGATACATATGAACGGGGGGGGGGGGATTTTGGGTTTTTAGTGTGCGATAGAGGGTATGCGAATGGATATATGAAGGCATGGGGTATTACAAGAAAGGTGAGATTGATTAGGTAAAATTATCATGACATAATTCATATAAAAATTTATTAGAAAAAAACTAATAACCATTATGTTTATCAAATTTAAATTATGTGAATATATATTTATATATAATGAACAATGGTTTTAATTTATATTAAAAGTTTTATTATGACTATATAACAAATGTGTATGGGTGTGTGTGTATTCTATACATTAAATATTATTAATCTTTATATATTTTAATCAAACATATAATAATATATTTTCATATACAAAATTATATATTTGAAAGAGGTATTAATTAAAAAATTTATCATTGGATATTACTCCATAATTTAAATTATGAATATTTTAATTAATCATATATTTATATGTGATTATCATAAAAAATTATATTATTTTATATGTTTGGTAAATTATATGATATTATTGAATAATTTATTGCAATGTATTTTTATAATGGTAAAACATTTATGGAAAAAGATTAATAATAATAACATATTTTTTTATCGGTAAAACATTTTTTTAATTTAAAAAAAAATGTAGTGTTAGTAAAATATTTGTTGGGAAACAAATTTTTTTACCTATGATTAATGTGGAAAAAATTTATTATCTTTTGGAATTAATAATCTTTACTAATAGATATATTATATGTGAGTAATTATCTTTTGGTAAAATCATTTAATTATAGCGACCCACTCTTACCATTGCGTATTTTTTCCTCTTTTTTTTTCTTTCTATTTTTCATGTTATAAGTATTAGTTGTTATATGATATTATTTCCCTATATAAATTTAAAACTTTTACTTTATTTGGATCATGTTTTAATTTCCATTTCACTATTGAATAAATATTTTATTATTTGTTTTTATTTGATCATAGGTTTTTCATATTTATACCAAATAATCTATGATTATAGAATGTTATTGAATATTAATGAAAATAATTATTTCATATTTTCAATAAATGGACCCATTTTCTCCTCAAAATTATCTTGTTAGGGATTCTATTTTCATAGAAACTACATCAATTAGTGAGTCAAATTGTTCATGCTTTTATATGGTCTCATTCATTAGTTATTTTTATGTCATTTAAGTTTATTACAATTAATTTTTTTTATTTTAAAATATAAGAAACTACCTCTCACACTAATTTTTACTTATTTGAAAAAAATTTCATTTGGGAACTACTTTCCACCAGCTAAATGATGATTCAAATTAAAACTTTGAGGAGTGTCCTCAATGCATTATCATTCAATAAATGTTCTTATGTGATGTCTTATGTGGATTCCACATTCATAGGTTAACTTAAAATTCATAATTGATTAGAATATATGACATAAAAGTTAGGTTTGGTGGTTTAAGCACTTGACATATAGTTGGTCGACCGATTCAAGACTCATTATTAATAAAAAACAATGATGTGATCCCCTTTCTAACCCATAATTACTCTCAATGGTATCAAAGAAAACATTGCATCAATCTATTGTGGGATTAATATAGTTTCATCCATTTTCTTCTCTCATTTATAATAATGTAATCATTTATTATTTTATTTATTACTTACTTTCAATAAAAAAATTCTTTAAAATACAATAAATGTAAGAAAAATTGTTTTATAAACCTAAAAAATATATTTCATAAATATTTAATTTTTATTTTAAAAATATTAATTTACTAATAATACAAATATTATTAAATATTATTTTATAAATATTATATATATTATGAAAAGTTATTCTATAAATATTATAAATTTGTTTATACATATTTAATTTTGTACATACAAAATTATTATAATATTTATTTATGTTTTTATTTAATTACATCTTCATCACATAAATACATTTATTATGTTTTATATAAGTTTTATTATGTGAATAATATTTATTTAAATTTATTTAATTATATTTAATATACATTTATTTTCATTTTATAAATATATTTTAATTATTTTTTTATAAAATTTTTATAATTATATTTGTTTACCAATTTTAATTATTGTAATTATATAATTTTGTTTTTTATATCATCATCATTATAACTTTTTTTAAATATAAAACTTTTACCGTTTTTAATTATTCATATTTCAATATATAAATTCTATAAAAACATTTTCTCAAAAATATTTTATATAATAAAATTTAGCCATAAAAAATATAAAAAAAACTAAACCTGATATATCGTGTAATAATAAATTTACATTAGACCAATATTTATAAATATAAAATTGAAAAGAAATATATATTATCAAAGGAGATAATAATAAGAGATTAGATTGAAATAAATTGGTGAAGTGTGAATAAAAGATTTGGTTGGGGGCACTATAGATTATTTGAGAAATGAAAGATTATTATAAGGAGTTGATGAGTTGATTGAGGTGGAGGGTTTGTGAATTCTATATTTTGTTTATGTCATCACTAATGTGTCATTTCTAAAAGGCGAGTTTCATGTACTATGTACTTTGTATAAAAGCAACATTAAGTTCATCCCAACGAGGTGTGTCAATAATGAGTTGGATAAAAAAATAAATCATTGGATATACAGTCTTGAGAGATTGTTTGTGACACCTAACCAGGGTGTTGGACAAAATACCCAGGTATTCACGTGGTATTTTATCATGTTTTCATAAGAGGTATTTTTATTTTTTTAATTCATGTATACATTATATATTTTGGAGTCCAAGGAACATTATAATGAAATTACTAAATCATCGCCTCAGGTTTTCTCCACATATTTTTTTTGGTTCCCAATATCAAATTTTACTTTTCAGTGCCATGTTTTTTTGATTCGTTTTTTTTGTTAGTTTAATTAAATTATCATAATCTTGATGAAACTCTCATAACCATAATTTAAATATAAAATATCCTAGAACCACTACTCTGAATACACCCCAATGGTAAAAATGACACAAGAAATTAAATTTTAAAATATGTTTCTAATTTTATTTCCTTTTTATTTCACAACCTTAAAGTGTATAAAATGACCTAATATATTTATTGTAGAATCAATGAATAAATTAAAAATTCCAATAACTTTTATTTACTTTTAAAGGTATATATTCCAATTTAAATTAAAAATTTGTATAAAAACCATCTTCTATTGCCTTTGGATTTCTGTAGCGTAATTGGCATGGAAATCTATTCAATAAAGTTTTGATTGATTAAAAAGTACAAGGATCACGGTGAAATTAATATTCATAATTCCTCAAATATTATTATTTATTTTTTTCTTTCCATGAGTTTGGATCCATATTTATCATAAACAAGTAAACCTGAATTCTTTAAATCAATTTACAATGTAACTAAGGCTTGGATGAATAGAACGAGTGGTGATTCCCTGAGCTCTAGAACAATCAGTGGTGAGTCCATGTCCAGTGATGTTGGGAGTGAGTTGGATTGAGTCCAACACTATCCCAGTTCATGGTACTTCTCTGCTGCAATAGAATGTAATTTTTGTTTGAGTGCTTGATTTCCCCACCACACCCTTGAAGGTTACGTTCTGAATGTGAACACCAGTTTGCTAGAAAATGTTAACAAAGAAACAATGTTAGTAACATTATATGATGCGTGGAAATATTTTTGGTATAGTATATTTTTTTAATTGATGTAATTTCGGTGCATGTTTATGAATGGAATCAAATGTTTTTCCAATGTAATTATGCCTCAATGATTTCTTAAAGCATGATAGACATTAAGAGATGAGTGTTTTTTTGAAAGAATAAAAATAAAATAGTATACCATTTCAGAACAAACACTTCTATCCGAGTAATTTTGATCGATGATTATTGGGTTTTGGACAGATTTGATTTTGAGATTTTCAAATGTGACACCTTTGACCGTTCCGTTTCCAACATGAAAATATCCATAAAAATTGATTTAAAATGAAGGTTCATTGATTGTGTCGATTCAATAGATGTTAAGGATAAAGTATAGCCTATGTACCTGCCATGTATTGATTCTTGCTCCATTGGTAGTACTGGTGAATGTAACATCGTTCACATTTATGTCATGGAAATTCACAACATTAACACTCTTACCTAAGCTCCCAATATTAGATTTGCAGAAATGTTGAATGTTAACTTTTATTTTCAAATAATCAATGTAATAAAATATACATACCTTATTCCATGGTTCGAACCACATTTTACATGATTTATAATCTCATCTGAAGTGAAATCACTGATGGAGGCACAATCATCCCCAAAAATATTAATTGAGTCATTTTTTGGTTAGATATAAGTGGATCTAGAAAAAAACACAACTTTGAAGAAGGTAAATGTCAATATTTTGGGAGGTGTTATGGAGGTGTGGGGTGGGGATAGAGGTGATTACCACATGAAAATTGGGAATCAGTGATGGTGACATTTTGACTGCTTTGTAGATTAATTCTATCGGTGTTGGGACTTCACTCAGGTGACGATGTCTTGAAATTGTGAACATTCACAGAATTACACATCATCACTATAACACGGGATTTTGGTGACTCCACAACACGAACATCCTTTATGGTTAATCTATTTATGGAAGTAAACCTGAGTGCCTGAATTTGATCCCCATGTCTCATCCAATATGATCATGTATATTTTGGAACCCTCTCATTACCAGAAGGTTAATATATTCGTAGAAATAGAAAAAAAAATCTCTTAGTGACTTACAGTCAGTGATAATGTGTTGCATCTTTTCTGATAAATAGAAACACAAAGAGATGTAAATGAAATTAATATATATATATATAAAGATTGACTGATATATGTAAATAGATGGTGAAAATATACCAGGCTAGGATGGTCATGACAATTTGGATCCCACCATCCCTTTCCAATTCCATTGACGATGCTGGTTCCAGTGATGGACAACCCTGAGGGAAATGTAGTGAATTCTATCCATTGGCCCTGGTCCAGTCCCTTCTAGGTGCTTGGTTCTGCGGGTGCAATGATTTCCCCCTTCAGCTATTATTTTTGTCAAATTCACAGAGCTCAAGCATTATAGAATGTTTTATGATTTTGATTTTAGTTGTTTGAGGGATGAAGGGTTTCTATGTACCCAAAAGGGGATGAATGATTTGTATGGTCCCTTGAAAACAACAGGATACACCAAAAACCTCCCTCGTGGAACTATAATGGTAGGGTTGATTTCAGTTGCACCACATGCTGCCTCCCATGTCTTAAGAAATTCCTATCCATGCAAGTATGAGGTCGATTTATCAACTATATTTTCTATCTCAATATATGGATATAAAGAAAGACACGACAAGATTGTTACCCCGGAAGAATAATTGGTGGCGCCCCTGTCAGCCTCGTACTTGCGCACATTAAAACCTTGGCCGACCAGGTTTATGGAAGCCATATTTATAAGAGACAAAAGTCCAAAGATGAATGCAGATGATACCTTGAACTACATTACGGTATCATTTAATTGTATGGTAAACTCATGTTTAGGTTTTATGGACCACATGACATGGAAATGAATATGAAGGTTCTCACCATATTACAGGAAAATACTTGTATCTCAAGAGGTGAAGCATGTATGCAATGTGAGGGGGTAGGGGGCATTTAAATGTAGTGACTAGTTGTGTTATTCAATATTTGGATGGAAGAAAAAACATAATGGTGTGTGTTTATGGGTGTCAGGAATACACCATTTTTATTTGTTGGGTAATTTTTCAGTTATCAGACCACACAATCCATCTTTAGCCTTCATGGCATTGGTTTTAGTTTTTTTTGGTTCGGGGATATATCAAGTGGTGTGCAGTGCTGTGAGAGGGATCATTTTGAGATTTTCTGTTATTCTTGATTCTGCATATTGCATCTCTACTAGCCACACACTCAGATCTGCATCCCATCTTTGCTGGCCACTCGTGTGAAGGGCTGTGAGAGGGAGCATTTTATCTAGACTGTTGATCCTACAGATCTAATTCCACAGATTATGCTCTGGCATGTTTTTCTTGGTGTGTTTCTTTCCCTCATATTTTATGGTCAATCCATGTCACGACCCTCACATCCATTTGGGTTCCACGACATGTCTTGCCTAGATTTTTCGCATAAATTTGATATAATCTCCCCTATTATCTCGCTCGTCCTACACCGCATGACTTGTTGGGTTGAAAACAGATTGGATTCAAATATAAACTCAGTTGCAACAATAAAATTTTGTAATAATCACCAATGTAAATGAAGCGCCAAACCAAATAGCAGAATAACAAATGAGGACACAAATTTTAACATGAAAAAACCCTCCTTTCGAAGGATTAAAAAACCATAGGGAAAATATGATAAAATTCAATATGAATTAGAGAGTAAAAAATTACATGTTAAACCCGAGACTTGAATTGCAAATACAGCATAAAAAACTGTGTGAAAAAACCACACCCTGATATGCCTCCATCGCCTCTCTGATAATATTCTATGAAAATATTTCACCCTTCAGATATCAAAATTGAACTTGCATCATCGTTGTAGCACCTCATTGTGTCATGTGATTTTCCACTACTCACTGATGACCATTCCTTAGAAAATAGTCACCCAAGTATCTGCTCTTCTTAGGTTGTCATGCACCACCAAATTGTTCCATTACTTGATTTGCTACTTCCCCTTCAATAGGATTCCATATGCCACATATCTTGAATGAAATGGAAATCTGAAAATATCTCAAAAAGATATAATGAGATATCACCTGAATCTCATGATGTCAGATACACAGTGGAAGAATCTTGAATTTCCAAAAGATATATCTTTAAATCACTGTTTTCGTTTTTCAAATATAGATAAGATATGAAATATAATATCTTAAATCTCCAAATAACCATGAAGCCTTATTTGTGTGATTTGATAAAATATATCTCAAATAAAAAAACATATTGTATCTCAAATATGGAAACACCCACATGTGGGATGAACCCTAACAATCTCCCCCTTCGGCCCATCGAAGAAGGAGATCAAATCCAACAAACTCAGTTGGAAAGAAAATCAGTTGGTATCGCACCAACTACCATCCTCTGCAAAAAATATTATATCCCTCTTTTGAATCTCTGACGGAAACATGAAAGCTCCCCCTGCAAAAGAAATCCAAATGATGAAGTCTTTTTCATACTTATGTCTGCACCGCTAATACCAGAATCAACAATATCTAGCTCCCCCATAATTGTGATCGACACATAATCTAGAGCACCTGTAGGAATTACTTGCTCCCTCTGCTCAACATCCTTCGAGTAGTCAAAAACTCTCAGTGCATCAAATCGATCTTTGATTTACATTCTTTCTTCAATAGTGGAACTCTCTGAAGAAAAAGAATTAGGTGTAAGATCTGAAACAACTTCCATGACATGCTTCAGATTCCAAGCCTTCTTCAACTTAGTCAATAGTCATCAACTCATGCACGACGATCGCCACTACCACAAATCTGACAAAGTCCTCTTCGCAACTGGATTCGTCACATCACCACATACCTTTACATCTATCCCATAAAGCATGTCATCCATTTTTACTCACGCATAAACCATCGATCCTCTGGATAAAGTCCATATTCCATCACCAAACGAACTCCTGAATCCATTAGTATCAAGATCACTAGAAGATAAACAATTATGGAGAATACTTGGCACATGTCACACATACTTAAATGTCAGTGTACAGCCTGTATTCGTAGTGATACAGATATCACCAACACCATTGGTATTAGCGGAATCTCCATTTCCCATCTTCAATATACCAAAGTCACCTTTTTCATATGAATAAAATAGTCCCTTCTTTAGTGAAATATGGAATGAAGCTGCTGAATCAACCAACCATTCGGTGTACAAATATGACCTGCGACAATCAAAGCCATATGAAAGTAAATCACCCTCACCCTGAATAAGACTTACGCCGATATCCTCAGAATCGGTGTCGTGCACCTTCTTTTCCTACTTAAGCCTTTTCAAATCATAGCAGCATCTCTATACATGACCCTCCTTATTGAAAAAGAAGCACTTGACCTTTATTCTTGTCTGTGACCGACCTCTCTAACTACCGTGTCAATCTTCCACAGCCAGAATACCACTATAACATGAAGACTCACCATCATTTTTCTTTCACCGAGTCTCGTTCATCAACAAAAACGAAATCACATCATCCAACTTCAATGTATCTTTCCCAAACAATAGTGGGGTGATGATATTATCATATGAATCAGGTAACAAACCCAAAAGAAACAAAGCCTTGTATTCTTCTTCCATTTCAACAGGTACCTCGTTACCTTTATCATCAATATTGACCGCCACCGAGGATAGCTCCGTCAGAAGTTTGGTGAACTCATCCACATGGTTACCTAAATCTCTATTCTCTAGCATTCGAAAATGATAGAACCATTTCTTCAAATATAAATGATTTTTGAGGGATTTTGATTTATACCTTCTTTCAAGCTTCATTCAGATCTCCCCCGGATCTGTCAGATTCATCACTTACCACAGTGTATTATCACCCAAATACATCTGAATCATTCTTTTTTCCAATAATCACATATCATGCCAATCATTATCACTCATCATCTCTAGCTTCTCTGATTTTTTTTCATCAACGCCATTGTAGTCTTCTCACGGATCAAAATATTTTTAACTCTTTGCTTCCAAAGTGTAAAATCATTTTGTCTGTTTAATAGTTCCATGTGAGCAGAAATACCATGGAGTGAATACCCCATATAAATCATCAAGAAAACACAGAGAACCTCCTCTGATACTAGATTATGGTTCGGAAATGGATTGGTTTCAAATATAAACTCAGTTGTGACAATAACAATTTTATAGAACCAAAAATGTAAATGAAGAGCCAAACCAAAAGAAGAATAAAAAATGGGGACACAAATTTTAACATGAAAAAACCCTCCTTTAGAAGGATTAAAAAACCACAGGGTAACTCCGATAAAATTCACTATGAATTAGAGAGTACAAAAATCCAAGTTAATCCTAAGACTGGAATCAGAAATAAAACATAAAAACCTATGTTGAAAACCACACCCGGATATGCCTCCATCGCCTCTCTGATAATAGTCTGTGACAATACGTCACCCTTCAGAGATCAAAATCCAACTTGCGGCATCATTGCAGAACCTCATTGTACATCCTGATTTTCCACTACTAGTTGCTGCCCACACCCTAGAAAGCAGCCACCGAAGTATCTGCTCTCCTTGGGTTGTCACGCACCACCAAATTGTCACATTCCTTGATTCCCTACTTTCCTTTTAATAGGATCTCATATTCCACATATATTTATTGAGAAGGAAATATGAAAATATCTCAAAATTATATCATGAGATAACACCTGAATCTCATGCTGTCAGATACACAGTGGAAGAATCTTGAATTTCGAAAAGATATATCTTCAAATCACTGTTTCGTTTTTTCAAATATAGATAAGATATAAAATATAATATCTTAAATCTCTAAATCACCATGGAGCCTTATCTATGTGATATGATAAAATATATCTCAAATACAAAAAAATATATTATCTCAAATATAGAAACACCCACGTGCGGGATGAACCCTAACATGACTCACACTACAATAATCGTTTTGTCATAATTTTAAATCTACACACACCACTGTTATTTCTAATCTCACATAAAATGAATCCTCTTTAGTTGCCATATTTTTGTAGCTTAACTAGAATTAACACCCTTTCACTAGATTTTCAGTAGTTAATAAAAGTACAATTATCATGAACAAATTAATTTTCATAATTAATCAAATCTTATTATTAAGATGTATCTTTCTTTGAGAATGGATTTACCACTATACAAATCAAGGAAAAATGAATAATTTAAATAAATTTCTAAGAAAACTATGGATTTTTTCAATAGAATGAGTGGTGATTCCCTCGGCACTACTGCGATTAGTGGTGAGTCTTTGACCGATGACATTGGGAGTGCGTTGGATTGAGTCCATCACTATCCCAGTGCATGGAATTGCTTCACACCAATTCAATGTAATTGATTATTGAGTTCCTGGTGTCCCAACCATACCCTTGAATGATACGTCATGGATGTGAAAACCTATTTTATAATTTTTTTAACAAAACAATGTTAGTAACATTAAATGATGTTCTGAGATTTTTTTGAGGGGGAGTATTTTTTTTTAATTATGGTAATTTTAGTGCTTGTTTTTGAATTGTAGCTCACATCTATCTAATGTAATTGTGGATCCAAGAGAAGTTTCATATGAGTCTAATACTGCTAGTATTTCGCTTAAGCAAGAGAAATTATATATGAATGAGCCACTTGGGTATTGTGTATAATACAAATAAAAATAATACTATGATTTGGAATAAATGGTTGGGAAGATTTAGCTTCAAAGGCCTTGAAGAACTCAACAAGCATGAGCTTCTGAGTGATGTCACACTTTCTAATCTTCTATTTTGTTAAGATTCTATAATTAGAAAGGCCATGAAAGTTTCCTTTAGTAGGTCCATCTTTAAAGCTACCACTCCCTTAGAATATATCCATTATGATCTTTGGGGACCAGCTAGGACTATCTCTCATGGTGGATTCTAATAATTTGTCCCTTTTAAAGATGAATTATCAAGAAATTTATAGATTTATATTCTTAAAAATAAGTATTATGTTTTCCAAACCTTTGAAGCCTAGAAAACCATGGTTGAAAACCATATTGGGAGGACATTCGAAACCATGTGAACTGATAATGGGCTTGAATTCTTGTCCAGTGAATTCATTCAGTTTTTTGAATCTGAAGGCATTAAAGGCATAAAACTATTAGGGAAACCCCCCAATAGAATGGAATTGCAGAGGGGATGGAGATGACTATCTTAGAAAGAGTATGGATCCTGATTTAATACTCATGCCTCCCCAAATCCTTTTGGCCAGAGGATATTATCACCCATTTTTACCAAATAAGTAGGTGTCTCTCTTCTACTAATCAATTATAAACACCTAAAGAATTGTGGAATGGTAAGAACCCTTCTTACAAATACTTAAGAGTATTTAATTTTATAACTTATTCTCTTGTTAAAACTGATAAACTCGAGCCAAGAGATCTCAAATGCATTTATATTGGGTATCCTGAGGGTGTTAATGGGTATAAAATCTAGGTGGATAATGTTGGATACCAAAATTGCATAATAAGTAGTAATGTTATCTTTCATGAGTCTTCACCTCCTAAATAATAGTCCACCACATCTAGAATCACTAAACCAAGCATAGCACAAGATGAGGAATATGAGCCTCCAAGTCATTTTGAGGCTGTTGTATAACCTACACCTTTACAACATCCCATTATTGGGGATTATTCTCAATATTCTTCTATTTCAGATTCTGAATCTGGACCTCCTACCACTAATAGGGATTACCATTTAACACGATACAAAGAAAGGAGATTCCCTAGACCTCTTTCTCAGTTCTATAAATATGACATGGCTTCCTATGTTTTCCATGTATCCCCAGATCTAATAGATGATGACCCTTAAACCTATAGGCAATCCTTAAATGAAAAAACACATATCTATGGGTTTCTACCATGAATGAAGAAATTAATTCTTTAAATAAAAACCATACATGGATTATTCAAAAACAAACCATCCAATGATAAAATTATTATGTCCAAAGGGATTTATAAATGAAAATATGGAAACACTGAGAGAAATAAAAAAAGTAAAAAATCAAGGTTAGTTTCTAAGGTTTTCTTATAGAGAGAAGGTATTGATTACTTTGAAATATTTTCCCATGTTGTTAAGATTTATTCCATGAGGCTTTTTCTTGAATTTTTGGCATATAATGTTCTTCACATAGAACAAATGGATGTTAAAAATTCCTTCTTACATGGTGATTTAAGAGAAAAACTGTACACGAAACCTCAAGATGGTTATTCTATGAAATTTAAAATGAATCCAGGATTCCTTAGGAATAAATCATCATATGGACTAAAGCAAGACTCTAGGATGCAGTATATGAAATATGATTCATTTATGTTAGATAACAAATTTTTCAAGAGTAAATATTTCTTCATGTGTTAATGTTAAATAAACAAAAAATGGTTTGCTTTACCTTATGGGTTATGTTGATGACATGATTATCCTTTGTGAAAATATGAGTTTAATCATTGATGTAAAATACTAATTAAAAGGTAGGTTTGAAATGAATTAATTAGGTGCAACTAAGAAAATATTATGTGTCGAAATCATTAGAGATGGACCAAATAAATTTCTTTACTTATCACAACATGCTTATATTTTAATGATTTTAAGAGATATTTATTTGAATCTCTCAAAACTGGTCATATAACTCTTGGAAAACACTTTAAACATTCTTTAACACATGTACCTACTTCTAAGGATGATGTTAGATTAATGTCTAAAATTATTTATGCTAACATTGTCGGTAGTATTATGTACTCTATGATTTTCACTATACCTAACATTGCCTTTGCAATCTACACTCTTAAATGATTTATGGATTTACCTGTGAATCCACATTAACACTCCCTTAAGTGTTTTTTAGATACCTATATTGTAGTTAAAATATTTCTATATATTATGGTAGAAACATGGATACATATGATATTATTTATATTTATGTTGATGCTGATAATGTGGGAAACTTTTACACCCATAAGTCTTTAACTGGTTATGTGTTTAATACTTGTGATGGTACCATTCCATGTAAATTAAATATGAAATCTTTAGTTGTTATTTTAACCACAAAATATATGTACATTTACTTGAATGAGGTATTTGAAGAAGCTATTTGGATTAAAGGCCTGTCTTTTGAAATCAATTCTTTTAATCCTGCAATTTTTATTTACTCAAATAGCCAGTCTTCACTTCATTTTTCTAAGAACATAGTATTCCTTGGTAAATTTAAATGTATTGATAATAAACTACATTTTATTGGATATATTATAGAATTAGGAACTGTCTGCATCAATAAAATACACAATGACATAAAATTGGCTGATAGTTTGATTAAAGCTATTTAATTGTTTAAGTTTAAATTTGGTATATATAGGTTAAACTTGGTTATTATTCTATAACCATAGATTCAAGAACATTTCCAAATTAAATTGAAAATGTTTGAGACTTGTGAATTACAAAATTCAATTTATATTTTCATAAAATTTCATAGATTTATCATTATTAATGATAAAAGTGTATACACATGTAGAAAATTATATAAAAAATTAAGAAACACAAGGAAAAAGATGTCTAATGTCAGTGAAAAATGTTAGAAGATCTTTTTTAAGGTTCACACAATAAAAAATTTCATATATTTATTATAGTCTAAATAATGAAATGTAGAATGAACTTCCAATATAGAAACCCAAAAAATTCCATAGATTTAGCATTGTCAAAGTAAAAAGTGTATAAAAATATATAAAAAATTTATAAACACTAGTAAAAACATGTATAATGTTAGTGAAATGTTTTAGAATACCAATTTTTAAGTGTTAAAAAAACAATATTGAACACTCCTACAAAAGTAACACAACAAAAAATTTCACTTTTATTGAATATTTTAGAATAATGTTTCTTGTAGAAACGAGTATAATATTATTGAAAAGTGCCAAATGAACATTTATTTATGTTTCAAACAACATAAAATCTCATATAATATTCAGAGTCAAAGTAACAAATATTTTAAAAAATAAATGTTTACATCTAAATAGGGTGACCAATAAGAAATAAAGATGCACGTAAATTTAAAATTATGTATGCCGACTTTCCATTAATGAGCCACTACAGAACTCTATAGAACATTCCATTTATTTGTGTAACATTATTTGATCCATATACATGTGATATACAATTTTTGATGCATTAACTAGTATTGTCTAAATCACATACATAATGTTTTTCCATGTGATAATGGTTTTGAATTTTTTCTCATAAAAGGGATAGAATTCACAAATAATAGGAATATCAAATTATTTACTTGCATATGAAAAATAAAATGATGGATACTGCGAAGATTATCTATATTAGAAAAAAAACAAAAATATTGTATTGATACGATATAAGAAACACAAAAATTGGCTGTAATTGATGTACATTGATGTATGATGTATTCTTTTTTGATTATATCAAAATATACTAAGAATAAATTGGACTCGATTTCAATATTTGTGGAAGATCCATCATTGTATGAAAAAATGGAAACACTATTTATTTGAGGAACCTAGAATTGGATTCCATATACCCTACTTGTTCATTGAACGAAAATAGTAATCACAAAAGTTATGGAATTCCTTATAAAATAAATGGTTTGGACATTTAACAATCTAGCGGATAATATTTAGAACAAAATATATTAAATTAAAGTATATCAAAATATATTATAAGATGTAATGAGGCAAGATATATACCTGGATTCTATTCATTTATGTATGGGTATATTTATTGGGCCACCGGATCAGCCTGGTTTTCTTATTCTTGTAACTGGTGACTCATTGATTCTCCACGACTTTCTTGATGGTTATTGATTGAACTCGCAGCTTGTTTGATATTCAATATCAATGTTTACAGTTGATTAATTGTGCATACCGGGTTTCTGTTTCCGTATAGTGGTATGTTTTCTCTTGATTGGATGCATTGTTTGAGGATGTTGGGGGATTGATGACCCTAAAACCCCAGTTTCTTCAATATTCATTCACTCCATCTCATCCTATCCCCTGGTTTTTCTCTTGTTCTGCTCCCTATACTACAATTTTTTTACAAAAAGAAGAAATTATTTTAATAGGAAAAAAAAGGATATGTTAATCACATCACTATTAAAGGGATGGGGGGTACCCTTTATCAGTGCTAAAAAAGCAATGATAAAGAGGGTCCTTTATCAGTATTAAAAAAACTGCAGATAAAGGCCCCATCTACTATAGTGTTCTATTTGTAGAATAGCACACTGCTGCAACCTCCTTTGACATGTACACAAAATATATAATTTAATTGAAATAAATTTTACATCACGAATACAAAAAAACACTACTATATACATTTCAAACAATGTTTTGTATAATTATATTTACAATTAATATCCACAAACAATTTAAAACATTAATGCTTCATTTTCCTTAGAATACATGATCACCTATAAAAAAGTCCCACCCATGGTATCCATTTACAAAAAAATCACTTCAACCCAATAAAAAGAAACCCCTATATAACAAAAGAAATGTTATGTTAATAATATTATAAAGAAATAAATTCAACATTAACATGAAAGAATACAATAAAAAATTTAAAATTTAATTAAAAATACACACTTAGTGTTATGTTGATCACACCATGCATTTCATTAAGGTTCCGTTGATTCCAACATGTCATAAATGAGGTAGGGATCATTGTTATAATGTACTAAAACAATTCATATTAATTTTATCATTTTTAGTATTTCAATTGTTCTTTTAAATGAAATTAATTTCAATTTTAAATAAAGAAACATTTAGAGTTATTCTGGTCACACCAGGCATGATATTTAGTTGAGGACAATTTCTATACATCATAAATGACTTATGGATCATTTTCATAAAGTATCAAAATAATCTGAATGTGTTTTATTTGTTTTTAGTTTGTCACTTTTTTTTTACTAAAATATCATTTCAAATTGGAAACACACACTTTGAGTCATACGGGTCACATCATGTGCGGGTTTGATGTGGGATTTCTTTCTACATGTCACCAATGACTTATGAATTGATTTCCTAAATTATCAAGACAATTAGAGTGCATTTTCTTGTTTTTTAGTGAGTGACACACATTTTAACCTAAAATATCAATTTTAAACTGATAACATGAACATTGGGTCATTCCGATCAAACCATGCATCGGATTGAGGTACGGGTGATTCCTATACATCACAAATGACTCAGAGAATTTTTCTCTAAAGTATCATAACAATCTGAATTAGTTTTCTCAATTTTAAGTATGTTACTTGTTCCTTTTTCTAAAATTGATGTCAATTTAAAATAAAAAGAAGCACTTGGAGTCATACTGATCACACCATTGGTCAGATTGAAGGGATGTTGATTCGTACACATCAAAAATGACTTATGGATAATTTTACCAATGTATGAAAACAATATGAATTCATTTTCTCAATTTTGAGGGGGTTATTTTTTATTTTGACTAAAATTGATGTTAATTTTAAATAAAAATTCAATATTTGAGTCATATAGGTCACACTATGCATCATATTGAGGTGAATATAGTTTGTACACACCTAAAATTACTTATGGTCATTGAACTAAAGTTTCGAAAAAATCAGAATTCATTTCCTCAGTTTTGAGTAGGTAATTTTTCATTTTTACTAAAATTGATGTTAATTTTATTTAAAAAGTTTAACTAGGAGTCATACTTGTCACACCGTGCATCAAATTGAGGTGTGTATGATTCCTACATGTTCTAAATGACTCATGGACATTTTTACTGAATAATCAAAACAATAAGAATGATTTTTCTCAGTTTTCAGTACGTCACTTGTTCCTTTTGGTAAAATTAATGTTAATTTAAAATAAAAAGACACATTTGGAGTCATATTGGTCACATGATGCATCATATTGAGGTTTATTTGATTCCTACATGTCAAAAATGACTTATATATTATTTTAATAATGTATGAAAATAATAAGAATGAACTTTCATGGTTCTTATTAGGTTATTTGTCATTTTTACTAAAATTGATGTCAATTTTAAATAAAAAAGGCATACTTGGAGTCATATCTATGACACCGTGCATCAGATTGAGTTTTTTCTGATTCCTACACATCCCAAATGACTCATAGAACCTTGAAATAAAGTGTCAAAATAATCTGATTTTTTTCTCAGTTTTTAGTATTTCATTTTTTCCTTTTCTAAAATTGATTTCAATTTTAAATAAAAACACGCATTTGAACTCATATTGGTCATACCTTGTGTCATAATGAGGTGCGATTAATTCATACACATAAAAAATGAATTATAGATCCTTTTCCTAAATTACCAAAATAATTTGAATGAATTTTCTTATTTTTGAGTAGGTTGTTTTTCCTTTTTACAAAAATTGATGTCGATTTAAAATAAAAACTACACACTTGGAGTTAAACCGTTTACACTATTCCTTAGATTGAGGTGTGGATAATACCTACATGTCATAAATGACTCATGGATCATTTAACTAAACTATCAAAATAATATTAATGCATTTTCTTGGTTTTATGTAAATCACGTGTTCATTTTTTCTAAATTTGATGTCAATTTAAAATAAAAGACGCACATGGAGTCATACCAGTCAAAAATTGCATCGTACTAAGGTTAAGATGATTCATAGGCATCTTAAATAACTAATGGATCATTTTACTAAACTATAAAAACAATCTGAATGCGTTTTCTCAGTTTTGAGTAGGTCAATTGTCATTTTTACTAAAATTGATGTAAATTTTAAATAAAAAAGAAGCACTTGGAGTCTTACTGATCACACCTTGCCTCATATTAAGGTGAATATTATTGATATAAATCCCAACTTACTCATATATCATTTCACTAAAGTATCAAAATAATTCAAATTCATTTTATTGGTTTTCAATGTATCACTTCTTCCTTTTTTCTAAAATTGATGTCAGTTTTAAACAAAAAGAAGCACTTAGAGTCATACCAGTCACACCGTGCTTGGGATTGAGGTGAGGATAATTTCTACCTATTTCAAATGGCTCGTAGATCATATATGTATAATATAAAAACAATTTGAATGTGTTTTCTCGATTTTTAGTAGGTTAATTTTCCTTTTTAGTAAAATTGTTGTAAATTTTAAATTAAAAATACACATTTGGAGTCATAACATTCACACAATGACTTGAATTGAGGTTTGATTGATTCATAAAAATAACAAATGACTCATGGATTATTTTCATCAAGTTTCAAATTAATAATAATGTGTTTTCATAGTTTTCAGTACGTCACTTGTTCCTTTTCACTAAAATTGATGTCAATTTAAATAAAAAGACGCACTTGGACTCATACTGATCACATTGTGCATCGTATTGAGGTGATACTAACATTTAAAAATGACTCAAGAATAATTGTAATAATTTTACAAAACAATCCAAATTCGTTTTCTCAGTTTTGAGTAGGTCAATTTTTATTTTTACTAAAATTGATGTAAATTTTAAATAAAAATGACGCACTTGAAGTCACACTAATTATAAAATGTCTTATATTGAGTTTCGGCTGATTCATACACATCTTAAATGACTCATGTATCATTTAACTAAAGTATAAAAACAATCCAAATCCATTTTCTTGGTTTTCACTATGTCACTTGGTATCTTTTTTAAAAATTGATGTCAATTTTAAATAAAAAGATGCACTTTGAGTCATACCAGTCACACCGTGCATTGGATTGAGGTGAGACTAATATCTACACATCCAAAATGAATCATTGATCATTTTAATAAAGTATAAAAAATAATATGAATGTGTTTTCTCAATTTTCAGCTTATCTCTGGTCCTATTTACTAAAATGTCCTTTCAAATTGGAAACACACACTTTGACTCATACTGATCACATCGTGTATCTATTTGACATGAGAATGATTACTACATATCAAAAATGATTTATTAATTTAGGTAATAAATTATTAAAATAATCCAAGTTCATTTTCTCAGTTTTCAGTGAGTGACACATTTTTAACTAAAATATTGATTTCAAACAGATAATAAAAACGTTGAGTCATACTCATCACACCATGCGTCTGATTGATGTGCGGCTGATTCCTACACAACCTAAATGACATATGGATTGTTTTACTAAATTATAAATACAATATGAATGCATTTGTTTTTTTAATATGTTAGTTGTCTGTTTTACTGAAATTAATGTCAATTTTAACTAAAAAGACGCACCTCGAGTTATACCCGTCACACTGTGTGTCAAATTAATGTGCCACTGATTCATACACATTCCAAAGTGTCAAAATAGAAAAAACTAAATTCCAATGTTACCATGATTACCATTGTATTTATTTTCAAACTTCCAACACTGCATATTGATTTGTTCAAGGTTTTTCGGCTAAGAACATCGAATCAATATGCAATATTGGCATATTGACAGAGAAAAGCAATGGAAATCATGGTAACATTGTAATAAAAGAACATATAATCTCTTAAATGAATTGTTTTAGATAACTAAAAGAAAAATAAAACTTTCCAAATGATCTGTGAAAATGAATAAATAAGTATTTGATAAAGACGATAGGGAAAATAACTTACAAATATTAGATAAAATGATGAAAAAATTCATTAAATAAGTATTACTAATTCACCTTTTTATGAATATTGTATACATTCTTGACCCATAAATATGAAAGTAATACACCAATATAATAAAACAATACTTATGTGAGTAATACTAAAAATAAATAAATAAAACACAAATATGAAATAATTTATTACATCCAATGAAGTCACATATTCATGTTATTTGTATACATTCTATAATCCAGTATACTTCCCATTAATTTCTATGAAAATCTATATCATATATTGAAAATGATTTTTTTCTAAAGTCATAGTAGTACATGAAAAAATATAAATAAAAAAATATTAATAAATATTTTAAATGAAATAGTAATTATCTTTGAAAATACCTCTTTGGGGATGTGTATTTGTTGATGGAATACAATCTCTATCATAAACCTAAAATCATAATAACCAAAATATTTTCCATTTATTTTCTTCAAAAACTACATAAAAATTGATGAAAATATGTTTTTTTGATATGTTCTTGGATGGTGAAATGTTATTATATATACCCAAATACTTAATTAGTTGTAGAACTCGGCATGGTCCTTGTGCACAATGATTGTCCTCTTACATGATTTTCAACATGTTTATACACTACCCTATAAAAAAAATCCTTATTAAAACATAATATAAATTATATAACATGATGTTTAGTTATAAAACGTTTGATGTAGTGTATTACAAATTGAAAAATACCATCAGCTGTGGTTGATTTATTGGTAATCCTTGTAGTGAATCCAAGAAAGAAATCTTTAGAGTATCTAAATTGACTACAATGAGTGTCCAATGATTCCTAAAAACACAAAATGAAACATGTAATGGAATGAATTAAACTATATTTGATATGATTAAATTGGAGAGTTTTACCCTAGAATCATTGGTATTGAGTAGAGTTTTTCATCCCTAAGTTTTCTTTCAAATTATTTGGCTAGGTTTTCCACTTATTCATCCATTTTTTGGATTCTATTTTTGTTTGTTCTGTAGAGGTGGAATGAGGTCTGATGAGTAATTTTTTTTCATAGGGAAATCCTTCCAATTGGTATTTATATATAAATCTAAGAAAAAAAATATAAAATTTATTTATTCATAATTAATGTAGTATATCCGCTTTTGTAAAATCAAATCCTGATAACATACCTCATGTATACATTTACAACAAAGGATCCCAACCATTCACAGTGTAGTATTTCATTTACATTATCAAAATCAATGTAGTTAATACCTTCCTCTCCATAAATGTTTTCATCAAAATAAATTACTTTACCACTACCACTTTGAAACTTTTTATCCACATGAACCTTAAATGTAAGTAAATGCAGATATTCAATGGGTGTGGTAAAGGTGATTTCAGAATAAATTTTTGATCGGTTGGTTGATCCTTTAGATGTTTTTGAGTCAACCTTTCATTTCACCCCCTTTATACGTATGTAATAACATTCATCATTTTAGACCTTTTTTTATTAATTCTTAAAGGATTAGAGTGAAAAATAAATTATAAATGAATACCTCCTTATCGACATGTGTTTTTAAAATATCTGATAGCAATGTGATTAACGTTACAATAGCTTGGTCATCCCTATGAATATCTTCATCATCAAGTGGAACAGGTAGCTCAACACTCAAATCATGATCTATGCTAATCGCCACTCTTAGATGACCTATTAAAAGTGGTATGTTGTGTAGCCTATTGTCTTGGATATTGAACACCGAAGAACTCACTACAAGGTGATGAGTGAGTGTTGATAGATATAAATCATAGTCAGTTGTACCCTATAAAATATCAATATAGAAAAAGTATCGATCTATGTATGATGCACAGTCCACCAAAACAATTATTAGAATATTGAATACCTTGACTAAGACAACTCTTGGAGGGGAATGGCTCACCTAAAAGATGGTGGGGTGGGGGTATATTCACGTGATGGTTTTTCTTGATTTGTTTCTTCTCTTTTCTTCCCCTCACATAAAATTTTCTAGAAAATCAGTCTACCAATGAAATTGTTATTAAAGGGTATATAATATTTCTTTAACATATTTCATTTCATTATCTTTATCCACCTCTTGTTTTTTCATAATATGTTTGGGGTGTTACCCTAAAACCGACACCTGTGTGGTGACCATAATATTCTAGATGCTTCAAGGCCAATGATAGTAGTTTTTCCTCTAGTAACGGTGTTGATTATTCCTATGACTATTTCAGATAGAAAATATATGAAAATAAATAATCATTGTTATCTAATAGATATTTAATTAAATTTTTATTATTATGTCATACCGATACATCTTTCCAACAATATTTTTCTATTTTCATCTTTTAATATCTCATATTTATTTACACATGTCTCCCTTCATAGCACAAAGTGTGTCATGGAAGTGATTTTTTATTTAGATTCAATTTTTTTCATATAAATAGAGGAACATAATTATACAGTTTCTTTATGTCACATAAATTTTTTATGGTAGATTTAAAATACATACTGATTTTTTTTCAAGATTAGCATACCCCTTACTTTATGATAGGGGTATATTAATTTTGTTACCAATTCCTTATTTTTATCACTCAGTTGTTGATTTTAAATTAAAAAACTCTTAATCAAAGTGATGAATTAATATATTTTAAAATAATGTATTACCTTCCATAATGTTCTTGAAAAGAAAGATCCCTATGATGACTAATAAATGCATCCCACACTTCTTAGGTTATTAAGTGTTTATACATAAGTGATGGGTGTAGGTTTATTTTCTATTCAACATATTTAATATGATATCTCGTTATAATTATGCGAAAGCTTATGTGAATCATTCCAGCAAGAATTAATACACATTTATTTTGGGAGTCATTTACTAAAAATTCACTATACAAGTGATGATGAAGATTAATTCAATGCTTCATTATTTAATTTTCTAGTAAAATAAAGAAATGATATCATAATGTTAGCATAATATCTTCACACATCAGTGTCTTCACCATTGGTACAATATGGTGTCATAAATCTACATAAATAATCACACATTTCTGAGTAATAATTTCAATGTATCTACAAAACATGGCCATGTTGGGGTAGACATTATGGTCCTGCACATTCCATCCGACTTCATATTTGATGGATTTTCTTTTCTCATTAATAGTTTTTTCTAACACAATCAAACTATGATGATCATATTTTTTCTACAATATCCGTACTTCATCACCTACCATTTCCTCTGATTGAACATCATCACTATGTTGTTCCACGGGCTCGGTGGAAACAAAATGTGAATAAGTTCATCGTCCCTTTGTACTGGGAGCAATATCCGGTTGAGAAAACTATTGTTCCTCAGGATTGGAAGCACCAACATGTGAAGAATTCCATTGTTCCCCTTCACGGGGAACATCAGTAGGTTGAGAGACCTATTGTTCCTCAGGATTGAGAGCACCATCACATGCAGAAGTCATTATCTATTGAAGTTATTTAACATTTAATTTAGATTATATAAATGCTACAGTAAATAGATAATAACACGTGACAAAAAAATGTATATTACAAAAAATATTACCTGATTATTGAACTCTAGATTTTTAAAGGTTGAAGGGATTTTACCCCTCTATCGAGTATCCAAATCCCTTCATTTTTGACTCATTTGACATAAAAATCCCCTTCTACATTGGGAAAACTATGAAATGATTTTGATATCCTAATGAAATGGTCATCCTTAGTTAAATTTTCATCTGAACATTTAGTGTTTTTGGTTGATAACAAAACAAAGGACCACTTTTGGTTTGCTGGAACATAAACATAAAATACTTGTACTTCTTATGATTCCATTATAAATAGTTTTTCTGTTTTCTCTTATTTACAAAAATACATTTTCATGAATCCTAGTTCATCTATTTTAATGAAAACACTCTTATCAACCAACTTAAATTGAAAAATAAACACTTGGAATGTTCTATTTTCTTGATCCCATATTTTTTTTGATGATGAATTAGTATGGCATTTTTTGTAAATTGGATTTCTATCCTTAGTACTAGAAAGGTCCACCACTTTAGCCGCAAGTGTGACCCCACTATTTTTCATGGTACTATCTTCATCATTTTAAATTTTTATAGAAGGTATAACCATTAATTACATAACTATTATAAGATAATACATACACACTTGGTCAAATGGCTATCCATCAAAGTCATTTTGAAATTAAATCGGGATTTTCAATTGACTCCTTAAAAATATGGCATCGAAACCATCCTATATGATGTTGATTTTCTATATTTTATATCCAACTTTCCACTCTTAATGGATTCAAATTTCTAAGAATTTTCTTATGGGTTTCAACATATAGAGAAACCATTAAACTATTATGCAAAACTAAAAGGTGTGCCTTCTTCTAATTTATAATATTGATTTTGACAACATTTCTTCCAGAAACTCCTTCACCCGCAATCCACCCAGTGTGATGAGATTTTTTGTAGACTAGTTATTTTTAAACTTGATAAGTATTGGGTAAAAAATTAAATGGATTCCTCAATAATATATCTCTTTGCCCCAAAAACCTCTAACCAACATCAATTTTTGACATTACCTTTCAAAATCTTCATATACCATTCAATGGTGTACATCTATCTATCCTGTACATGACCACATAGTCAAATCTATGTCACCAAGAGAACCATAAAGTGAACCATCATATCAAATAATATTGTTGGGAATAATATTTATAATTCTAATAATATGGATTCAATTTCTCTTTCCATAGTCAGAAATTTCTTTGGGTCTATAACTTTTCTGTATATAGATTTGAAGAAAAAACAGAGCTTGGTTAATGTATGGTAGACATTATTTGAAAAAATGTAATGTAAAACTACATGAATTAGATCTTACATCAAAACATCGAAGTCATGTGACTTCAGACCCTTTAACTATAAATCGATCATTGAAACAATATTCTTGATATTAAATGAATATCTATATGGAATATTTATAGCATTATGGAAGTTGAAAAATTGATATCTCTCCTGCCTAGAAAGAGTGTAAGCAGTTGGAGGAAGAAAATTTCATTTTTTACCCTTCACTATCACCAAATATTCTCGTATTCCCATGTCAACCATGTCGAATAAATCTTTAATTTCATCCTTTGTTTTTTTTTCAGGTGTATTTAGCAATAGGATGATGAAACTATCACATACATTTTTTCAACATGCATAACATCAAGAAAATTTATATTCTTCAGAAAATTCCAGTATACAAATTCAAAAAAAAAAATCTGATATCTTTTTCCAACTGGGTGTTTTATGGTTTTTAGAAATTATATTACCAAAATAAGTGTCCACATATTTTACTTTATCTAATAGCTGATCAACTTTTAGTGGAGATGACATTGTATGTTCTACTGAACTTCCATCCAATGATGTCGTCCAAGATCAGTACTTATGTCATTAGGGTAGGAATTCTCGATTTATTAGAAACACAATTTTCAATGAATGTTTCAACCTAATTGATTACATAACATTTTCAAAAATGGGACACCCTTGGGTTCCTTTAATTCAAAATCCTAAAAACATTTATAAGTAGGAAAGTCATTTATCATCCCATACAACATGGATCTCAATATGAAATCTTTATAACTCCAAGATCCCATAATAAATTAAAATCCTCGATCAATGGAGCTAAATAAACATCGATATCATTACTCAGTTGTTTTGGTCTTGATATAATCATAGATAACTTGATGTATTTTTTATGATGATTCCTAAGGAGGAAGAGATCAAGAAGACAATTTTTGAAATGAAAAGGTATAGTTCCCCTGGACCAGATGGATTTCCAACAGGTTTTTATGTGAATGCATGGGATATTATTAGACACGAGGTGGCGAAATCTATCTAGGATGTTTTTTCAGGGGGAGCTTTTGGAAATTGAATGAGTGCTTCAAGGGTCATGCGCATCCCTAAAATCAAAGACCCCATAAGAATTGGCCAATTCAAACTAATATGATTGTGTAACGTGTCTTACAAGATCCTAGAGAGTCTCATTTCAAGGAGGATGGGTGGACTAATTCTGAATCTAGTTTCCAAAGAACAACATGGGTTTATTAAGGGACTCATCATCCAAGGAGCGATGTGAATTGCGAGCGAGATGTTTAATGATATCAATTGTAGATCAGTTGGATCCATTGTTATTTTTCGGGCTGGCATGGATAAGTAATACGAAAAACTGGAGTGGTATTTTATTCTTAGGGTGATGTGCAGGTTCGACTTCTAAGAATGGGCCTCTGATCTCTGTTTCTAGTGCTTCTCTTCACCTTGGTTGTCCATAAATCTTAGAGGGAAGTGATTTGGATTCTTTAAGACTGTTCAAGGTGTGATACACGGAGACCCCCTTTCTCCTAGTCTTTTCATAGTGGTGTAGAATGCGCTTTCGAGGAACCTTCTGAGGAAAACAACGAATGGAAGTTTGAGACCGTATGTTGGGCAGAGGGGTAGGGAGGCCATCTCTCATCTCATGTTTGAAGATGATTTTTTAGTCTTCACTAATGGTAGTGGAAGGTACCTTATTTATCTTATGGATGTTTTTTCTAGTTATGGAAGGGATAGAGAGCAGATCATCAGTCCAATCAAGAGCCAGATGTATATCTCTACCAAGTGTTCTTCCCAGAGATTCAGGGCCATACAAGGCATTTTGGGCTGCCAATAGAAGTGTTTCCCCATGATATATCTTGGGGTTACTTTTTTCCTTTTGAAAGATCAAGAGGTAACTCTTTGAGGGGGTTATTCACTGTATTCTGGGAAGGATTTACAACTAGAAATTTAGATTTCTATCTTTTGTTAGGAGGGTATAACTGATCAATATCATCCTCTCTTCAATCTCGATTAATATTCCATTATTCATATTATAAAGGGAACAATGGATAAGATGGAAAAGAATATCATGGATTTTCTTTGGGATGCCAATCAGTCAAGCTGGTGCCATTGGTTCTCTTGGGCACGACTGGCCAAACTGATTAAGGTGGGGGGAGTGGGGATACATGATATCACTACTACCATGTAGGGAATGCATGCACATTTGGCATGGGATATTGTGGTAGGGACTTCTCTGTGGGAAACGTTCTTTAAAGAGAGATATGGGGATCTTGAGTTGAATAATAATGATAATAGGGCTCGAAACTCTTGACTAGGATGGTGCATGGTTGGGTTCTTTGAAGAGCTACGTGGCTCTGACCAGTGGATCATTGGGAGAGGGGATGTTGGTTTTTGAAAAGACAACTAGGCGAGAGAGCATTTGTTTTTTTCTGGATGTCCAACACTGAATATCACCTTTAGGGAAGCCTACAAGCACCCAACTTTCACCAGGTTGGTTTTGAACTTGGAACAGAAGAAGATTTTTGACTGAATATGCATGAATGATGAAGAGGATAGATGCTGCTTCACTAGTCCAAGTTCAGGTAGGTTCTCCATTTGGGGCTACAAGGAGTGGAAGAGTGAGAAGATCAGACTTAGAGATGGGTTGGATAAAATATGGTGGAAGGAGATTCCAACAAAAATGAAATTTTTGGTTTGGCGTCTAAAAAACAAAGCTCTTCTGACAGATGAGAACGTTCAATGTTGGGGGATCCTATTGGTGTACCACTACTTCTGTTGTAAGGCAGTGAAGGGGGAATCAACAACTCACCTCTTTTTCCAGAGTGAATGGGTAGTGACTATCTAGAGAATGTTCACTCCTCTGGTTTTCTCCAATTTTGATCATTTCTCCTTTAATGATCTCTTATCCTCATGGTTTCTTAGAGTGATGAATAATGACTCAGACTATAAGGTGCAGACATCTATTCTCACTATCGTTTTTTGGGTTATTTGGGATTCCAGAAACAATGAACACATGGGTTCCAAGAGCCCGATCTTACATCTCCAATTGAGGGTTAGAACGTTGGTCTATTAGTTGGTCTCACTATTGAGGATTGATTAGCACTCGTCTGTGGCGTGCAATTTTCTGGGAAGTCCTCATGGTCCAGACTGTTTTGAAAGGAGGTGGGTAAGATAATATCCTCCTTCCAACAGACTCAAGTTAAACGTGGATGACTCATGGATGCATGTAAATATTAGAGGCGGTGGGGTTGTATTCAAATCAATAGGTTCAGTTAACCTGGCCTTTATTACCTCTTATGGTATGGGTAATTCACTGGGGGAAGAGGATGAGGCCCTCCTCACGGGGCTCACGGTATGCAGGAGTCGGGGTTTTCAGGTGTCCTAGGCAGAGTCAAACTCAAAAGTTCTGGTTAAATATGTTCAGGGATGGTCATATGTGCCATGGTATTTGGCTTACATCATCAAGAGGTGTGCCTTAGAGACCAACCAAGGACAGCTCATGCATCATAGTTGGAGGGAGGGAAATTTTGTTGCGGATGCGCTCTCAAATATTGGGAGTCCCAAGGATGAGGTCGTTATTTATGGAATATTGGGCACCCTACCAATAGAGTGTATGTCATTTGGGATTGAGGATGCCTTAGGGTTACACAAATTTAAGCCTCCTTGAGTGTCTGGATGTATATTTCTTGGCCTAGGCCTTTTATCTTGTTTATAAAAATAAATTTTTAGTCAGACATAGTTTCCCATATTTATTTCTTGTCTCCGCATGCCACATCAATTTCCCTACAGTCTCCCCACATTCATATAGGTATTTAAATTTTGGAATGATTGGAATCATAAGACTGAATTTATCTTTCCTCTATTGAGAATCACTACACTTAGGGAATTATGTAAGTGATTTTTGGTCCTTGAAAAACAGTATATACTCATTTGTATAGGCATGCATTATTTCAAAGTCACACCCATCAAACATAGAATTATTTGGCATCATATGTTCATATAAGGAGCTTATTATCTTCTGGGAGTATATCATTCAAGAGAACAAATAGTTCCATAAAACCGGATTCACTCCATCCATTTCCTTCTTTCAAATTATATAGCTTTAGTACACTTGACAATACTGTATATTTAGTGCAACTGGCATACAATGGTTTCTTTTCACAACTCTATAGCTTCTCAAACAATTTTGGGCAATCACGAAGTGCATATTCATCTATCCTTATCATTTCCTCAATACAATCTTCATCATCATTCACATATGTAATCAGATCCTTGATATGGTCTTCTTTATTGTACATGCTTTTACTCATGTTTATTCTAACATTTATAACTACGATCTATTCCATGATAGATCAAGTGTTCTTCCACTATTCTATAATAAAAATAGCTTAATCATGAACAAAGGATTTGAGAAGGGTCATCTACATAATATTTTGCAAACGTGAAGAACTCTTTCTTTCCATCTTCATTCTCTTTTTTAATATGATTGAAATATATCCATTCTTTATTCATATCTATTCTATTTGATTCAGTAATATTAATATTTAACAAAATAAATACAAAAAATATATTCAATTGAAATCTCTCCCGAAAATCCATAGTGAGAGTCCTTGAAAGGGACTTAAGGATTTTTTTATTCAATTACAATTAGTTTAATGCCTTTCAATATTCATTAATAAAATAAAAATCATTTAGAGTTATTTATTTAAGACATTTTTATTGATTACATACATAATTTAATGGTGATAACACATTTATAAAGGCCAATAATTGAAGATAATAATCATTAATCATTTGTATGTGCATGAGTATAGACTTTTCTAGATATACACATCATCTAGGATATATAAATATATATTAAAATACTGTTATAAAAATAGACTTTCTTTGAGAATATTATATTTATTTTTGTGAGATTTCATTTGAATATAGGTTAATGGAGGATATCGTAGGATTATACAAATTATTTTTACCAAGAACTAACTATAATGGAAATTATTAAAAATACCTAAAACACACTAAGATCATAAATAACACAACCCAAAAATAATAATAACCTTAATCCACTTAGGTGTTTCAAACTTATTGAATTTTTAAATACGTACAAACCATTTCAAAACATTATGAGAATCTTGGTCACTAAGAAAAAGCAAGGATAATGACTCAAAATTTTATATGGTTAAAATATCATGCCCCTTCCACCCTTTTCAGAGTGGGAAAATACAATCACTAGAAAAAATAAATTAAAATAATAAGGGGATTTTCCCTAAGTCATATCCTCATAATGGAATTTCTACCCCATATCAAGACATTTCATGGAGGTGAAATAAAGAAACATGAAACATGAATCTTTCTACTTTATGTTTTGAAAGACACTCACATCACATAGTACCAATGCACACCAAGGGGTCTAATACCAAAGAATAATACATATGAAAAAAACAAGAAAACATTTTCAAAATATTAATTTCTATTAAAATCACACCCCTGTATCAGGAAGAATGAAATCATTTTTAAAATACATGCACACTTTGAAAGCAATCCAAATTAGTAAAAATGAAATCCATCATTTAGGTTAAATCCTTTACACAAATTCCAAAAACTTTCTCTAATTTTTCATAATTAAATAAAACACATCTCAAATATTTCAAATTAAATAAATTCCTTTTTACAAGGAAATATTAACACATGGTTCCAAAAATTAATGTATTTATCAAAATATCCTTTTAATTTTAATACAAAAAATTCCATGTATAAATGAAAAGATAATAGAAACCGTATTTAAAAAATTTTAAAACCATTAAAATACTTTTCATTCCCCAACAAATTCGGTTTTAAAATCAACAAACTCAATAAAATCACATTTTCTATTCAAAAATAATCTTTTCTAAACAAAAAACAAGATTTTATGTCCTAAAGCTAAATACAATGCATATGGAACAATGAAATTCAAGATCTCTCATCTGAAAGGGATTATATATCACTTCATTTAAATACAAAATCATTATACCAAATATGAAAAAATATAAGAATTAAAAATAATTGAAAAAAATCACAAGAAGAAAACATTTCTTAATAATAAAAGAACAATATGCATAATCATTCAAAAATAATTGAACTATTATAATAAAACAAATCTAGTTTATAGGAATTAATATAAAAATATTTTTTAGAATAAAATTGATTTTAAATATTGAAATTGGATAAAAAAATTTAGTATTCCATATCATAGTTGAGAGCTTCCTCTTTTCTTTTCAACTTCTAACATAATTCAGTTGAACAAGTTTGGGGTTCGAGGATATTAATCATTCAACTGTTAGCCTCAATAGATTTTTTTGGAAATATAGAATCTCTCTGGAACTCACTTGAATTGCCACTACTTGTACTTTGTCAACTAGTTTGGTTCACTCTACATGGCATGGACAAAAAAATGAAAAGGAATAAGAATGAATTTATATTGACGATTCCACGAGATCTGAAGCTAGGGTGCTGAGAAAACGATGATAAGAGGAGTAAGGTGAGAACAAAGGATGGGAGCTTGATTCATCTATGGAAAATGAAACGTGAATAGGGGTGATGACTGAAAAAATAGGCGAAAACAAGATATTACCTTATATTTGGAGATCTCGTGGGTGTTGTAGGGTTTGGTGACAGGGGAGGTGGAGGTAGACGCGATGAATGGGAATCAGAGGTGGCAGTGGGTGCAAAAGTGGCGAGGGTAGCAAAGGAGGGGGAAACAGTAGAGGCGATGGGGGCAACAAAGGTGGCGATAGAGCTCTGGTTCTGTGAAATATTGAGTCATGAGTGGAAATAGGGTTCTGATAGGGTTCCATTTATTAAAACATGATAGTATTTTATTATCATTTTATAAAAATTTCAAATAAATGAGATTTTTATCAGCGAAAAAACATAATGTACCAATAAAAATGTCACTTATTTTCACTTTTTAGCATTGATAAATCTAATCCTTTATCAGCCCTAAAAAAGAGCTGATAAAACCTGTCTTTATCAGTGCTAAAAATATATCACTGATAAAGACACGTTCAATCAGTGCTTTTTTAGCACTGATAAAGGGTTATATTTATCAATCTAGAAAAAGCACTGATAAAGACCTAATGCTAATAAATTATTTATTATCATAAAATTATAATAAATATATTTAGTATAATTATAATTATAATTATAAATAAATAAATATATATATATATATATTTAAATTATTATAAAATTAAAATAAATATATATAATTAAAGTTATTAATTTATAACTAATTAATAAATATTAATTTATTTATACTTACAAATATAAATAAATAATTATTTATTTAAATAATTATAAAATTATAATGAATATATATAATTAAATTTATAATTTTATAATTATTCTAAAAAATAAATATTTATTTTTAATTATAATTTAAATATAATAAATATGTTTATTATAATTTTATAATTATATAAATATTAATATATATATTTATAGTTATATATATATATTAAACTATATTAATAAATATTTGTATATATTTATATAATTATATATATTTATATAATTATATAAATATATACAAATAATTATTAATATAATTATTATGATTTTACAATTGTAAATAAATATTTACTTTTTTATAGTTAAAACTATAAATAAATATATATTTATTTAAATAATTATTAGATTATAATAAATATATTTTTTATATTTATAATTTTTTTATATATTTCTTAAAAATTATAAATATAACATAAATATATTTATAATAATATTTTAATTATTTATATTAATATATATTTATTTATACTTATAAATATAAATAAATAAATATTTATTATGATTGGGTTTGCTGGATGGTCTGAATATAGACAATGAGAAAATTGTAATGACTTGTGCCCACAGGGACTCAATGGCTTAACCAAAGCATGGAACTCCTATTGACCATTCTATTGGTAGAGAGAAAGCACAAACTCTTGTTGTTAAAACACCTACCTTAAGGATGGAAACTATTTTTGGGATTCCTGGGTCACCTTCTCGACACCTAATTTCCCTTGATGATATAAAACATATTTTTTCAAAATCCAGATAAAAAATGGGTATATTTCTTATACATGGTATATTCCCCACAACTTCCAAGAGGGGTGTGTTTACAGATAGGCATGATATTTTTTATTTAGGTGTTTTTATTGATACTCCCATAGCCTCTTCTTTATAGTATCCAAGGGATAATGCTTCAACACCACTTCTGGACTCTATTCCGGTTCAAATAGTGAAACCTGTCCTTGAAGGAGTTAACAAGTCAGCGATTTCTGATAGAAAGGGTGTTGAATATTCTTTAGGGAAAAAATTTCTATTAAACCTATGATGAAACCAAAATTAAAGGTAAAAACTCATAATTATTTTGATGTTATTTCTTCTGGTAGCTACAAAAAAGATGGACATCTAGGAGATCATGTGATTGATGTAAAAGAGATGACAGTTTCAAGAAATGATGGAACCTCAGACGATGGAGATGGACCGTGGGTGCAGGCCAAAACATGAAGAGAGGGATGAAATCCTCAAGGTCGAGGAGGATCTGTCTCTCACCATAGCATGAGTACTAGATCTCGAGTTTCTTGACGTTTACTAGTTTCTTTTTATGTGTTATGTTTTGGACTTTTGAGGTTTTGTTGCTCCTCCTTTGTTTCTTCTGTTATGTAATAAAGGGGCCCTTGAGATCCAACCTTTTCAAAAATAAATAAATATATTTAGTATAATTTTATAATTATTCAACTAAATAAATAAATTTATTTCTTTATAATTAAAATTATAAATAAATATCTCTATAAATATTTTCATATAATTATAAATATATATATATATATATTAATGTATAAATATATATATTTATAAAATTATAATAAATTTATTTATTTTAATTTTATAATTATTTAAATATATATATATATATATATTTATAATCATACTTATAAGTAAATATATTTAAAAATTATTTATATACATAATTAAAAATTTATAATTATAAATATAATAAATATATTTATTATTAAGATATATGTATTGTAATTTTATAAGTATTTATTAGAACATAATAAGTTCGTGGGTATAACATCAATGAATCATACATGTGCCAATTTAAAAATGAACATTAATAATGATGAATATATGCATATCATAACATAAGTAATCCAAACATTTGGAACATAACTCACAATCACATCCACAAGTATACTTTATTGTCATATAGCATCAATTATAGTCAAGTATCAATATATTAACATAAATAAATATATATCAATTATTTATAAACTAATAAATACTTTTTTGAAGACATTATATATATATTTGAATTATAAATATATATATAATGTTATATATCTTATTTATATTATCTATAAACAATTTTTTAATTAATGTATACAAATAATAATAATTTTTTGAATATAAATATAATAACTATATATATATTAATAATATTTTTTAATAAAATGTTTTATTAGTACTAATAATAATGTTGTAAAAGTTATCAGTTATGAGTGATAAAAAAATCTATGACAAAGGATACACCTTTATCAGTTCTTTTTTTTAACAAAGATAAATGTGATCTTTATGAGTGCTTTTAGATAGAACTGATAAAGGTGAGACAATGCTTTCTTGTTAGGACTAATAAAAGTTGGAACATCCCATGCCCGAATATGTAGTAGTGTCCGATAAAACATTTAGCATTAATGATATCTTTCTTCCTTGGTGTTGAACCTCTCTACCTACCACTCTCCAAGTTTACACTGCTGGTGTACCACTTTCAGTGGAGATCTAGATGATGAGATCCTTTAGTTTTTGAATAAGTGTGGTAGAGCACTTGAGTGGATATCTATTCAAACTAGGTGTGTAGTATTATTGTGTGAGTACTTGTTTTGTGGCTGAATTCAGTTTCGTTTCATAAATAGATCTGGACCATCGGGTCTCTTTGAGACTATAAAGGTAAGTTCTTTAAGTTCTTGTTTATCATTTTAAAGGTTTATCAGTTCAAAGTTTTCCTTATCTTTGTTATTGCTTCAGAAAACATGCAATATATATTTATGTTTCTATTTTATTGATCATAATAAATTATATAGTTTGGATGGTGTTTTTACAATGCACGTAGGCCTCCATTGGACTGAAGAATGTTAAATCTAGTGAACTTGTTCTTTAATATTCTTGTATTCTACTTTGGTTTGGTTCTACGATTTAACTTGTTCCCAAAAAGAATCAGTTCTGTCCTTTTTGGGAATTGTGGTTCTTCTTGTATTCAAGACTGCCTCTCCCCTCACAAAGTGGTATTAGAGCCTATACTGTTTCTTTATTTTACTTTTTATTTTGGATTCCTACTTTCTTTATTTACATTGTTGGTTTATGGTTTTATTTATGCACTGTGATATCACTCATAAATTGCCACTATAATTCTTGATTGTAATTATCTAAAGCCACTATCCCATCTATATTTCTACACATTTTGTATCTCTTTGGATATACATTGTATACCCAAGATATATAATGGTTGTTGGGGGTGTACACTTAATGTTGTCTATAATAACATGATATATACTATATTGGTAAACATGTCAAAACCAAATTTTAAATTGAGAAATTTGATGGTGACAATGAATTTAACTTGTGTCTAATTAAGATGAGAGCCCTGTTTGTACAACAGGGCCAAATTGATTCCATCTATGGGCCTAAGAATCATTTTAGTACAATAAATGAAACCATAAAACCCACTAATAAATATATATATGCTTCCCATGATGTGTTACTTAATGCACATAGCTATTTACTGATTTCATTAGGTGATAAAGTTCTAAGAAGTTTCTTATGTGTCTACTACTATTGGTATTTTTCTTTAGATATATAAATTATATAATAATTCTTCACTTGTTGGTAGGATTTATAATAAACATCGCATGTTTACATTTAAAATTAAACCTATTAGTTCTATTTAATCCCATATTTATGAATTTAACAAGGTTATGTTATATTTATCAAATAATGATGTTACTTTTAATGATAAAGATCAAGCAATGATCCTATTAATTTTTCTATATAATACATACAACACTGTAGTTTATTTAATAGGGGTAAAACTCAATCAAAATGAAAAAATAAACAATTCACTAAAGATATAAGCAACAAAAATAAGCACCCTGAAGAATTTTGGACTCGTAATCCCCCTTCTTATACCTAGTTAAGAGTATTCAATTTCAAAACTTATGCTCAATTTTAAACCAATAAATTGAGCCAAGAGTTCTTAAATGCATTTTTATTAGGTATCCTGAGGGTGTAAAGGGGTATGCACTCTAGGTGGATAATATTGGATACCAGAAGTGCATAATAAGTAGGGATGCTATCTTTCATGAGTATTACTCTCCAAAAACTAAGTCTTCTATATTTGGTAGCATTGAACCGGACTTAGAACAAGATGATGAAGATGATCCTTCAAATTTTTTTGAGTCTGTTGTCTAGCCTACTCCACCTATACCACAACCCACTATTGGGGATTACTATCAGTCATCTTATACTTTAGATTCTGATTTTCAACCTCCTTCCACTAATTGGGATTACCAGTTAAACCAAGATAGATAAAGGATAGTCCTTATAACTTATGCCCAGTTCAGAAAATATGACATGAATTCCTATTCTTTCTATGTGGTGTAGGATCTAATAGATGATGACCCTCAAACCTATTGGAAAGACTTACATTACAGATATAAAAAGTAGAGAGTCTCTTTCATGAATGAAGAAATGCATTCTTTAAATAAGAATCATACTTGGACTATTGAAAACATTCCATCCAATGCTAAAATAATTGGGACCAAATCTATTTATAAAATAAAATAAGTCAAAACTGAGAGAAATACAATTAAGTAAAAATTAAAGGTTAGTTTATAAGGGTTTCATTCAAAGAGAAGGCATTGTTTACTCTGGAATATTTTCCCTTATTATTATGTATTATTCTATTAGGCTATTTATTTCCTTTTCAACATATATTTATTTGAACATTGAACAAATGGATGTTAAAACTACCTTATTACATGGTGATTTAAAATAAAAACTCTACATGGAACCACCAAATGATTATTCTAAGAAATCTAAAATGAAACAGGGATGAATGTTTAATAAATCATTATATGGAATGAAATAATCCTCTAGGTAGTGGTATATGAAATTTGATTACTTTATGTTAGACAAATTTTTTTCCAGGAGTCAATATGATGTAAGTGTTGTTTTAAATCAATAAAAAACTGTATGATTTACCCTCTAATTTATGTTGATGGATAATTATCATTTGTGAAAATATGAGTTTAATAATTGCTATAAAATATCAATTAAGAGGAAAGTTTAAAATGAAATACTTAGTTGTAGCTAATAAAATATTATGTATTGAAATCATTAGAGATAGACCAAATAAATCACTTTTCTTATCTCAATATGCTTGTATTTTAAATATTCTCAAGATATATGGGTTTGTATATCTAAAACCTATTTATATACCTCTTTAACAACACTTTAAACTTTATTTAATAGAATTAAGTACTTCTGAAGATGATTTTAAATTTATGGCTAAAATTATTGATGCTAATATTTTTGGTAGAATTACGTACTCTATGATTTTCACCAGACCTGATATTTCCAATGAAATCTACATTCTTAGTAGATTTATGGATTCACCCGTGAATCCATAATGGAATTCCCTTAAGTGAATTTTAGGATACCTCCCTTGTAGTTCAAGTATTTCATTATGTTATGGTAGAAACATGGATACTGTTGATATTATTTCTAGGTATTTTGGTGCTGATTATGCTAGAAATATTGAAACCATTATGTCCTTAACTAGTTATGTGTTTACTGCTTGAGGTTCTTCCATTTTCTAGAAACATAATATACCCTAAAAAATAGAAACATAAAAATGTATAAACAATTTAGAAATAATTTATACACACTTGTAAAAACATGCATAAAAATTCATAAAATCATATAAAATTTTACAGACTTGTATATATCATAATAGAGACATGCACATTTAACTACTACTATTTAAGTCATAAAATTTAATAGATTTATCATTTCTAATGTTTGATGTGTATACGGAGGTATAGACACATATAAAAAATTAAGAAACATAAGGAAAAACTAGTATAATGTTAGTGAAAAGTTTTAGAAGCTATTTTTGTATGGCTCATACAATAAAATTTTTCATAGATTTAATATAGTCTAAACAATGACAAGTATAATGCACTACTGCTAAAAATACACAAAACATTCCATATATTTATCATAGTCAATTGAAATGTGTATAAACATAAATAAAAAAGTTATAAACACTAGTAAAAACATGTATAATGTTAGAGTAATGTGTCAGAAAACCTTTTTGTAAGTGTTGAAAAACATAATAGAACACTGCTAAAAAATTACACAACATAAAAGATTAATTTTTTTGTGAGTTTTTTAAAAGATTTTTTGTAGAAACATGTATAATGTTTTTTAAAAGTACCAAAATCACTTTTTGTAAGTTTTACACAACATAAAATTTCATAGACTAATCATAGTCAAAGTTAAAAATAATTTAAAAAATATGTGTTTACATCTAAATAGAGTGGCCAATCATAAATAAAGAAGCATGTACATAGAAATGGATGTATTTCAACTTTCCTTTGATAAAACACTATGGAACTCTATAGAAATTTTCATTTCTTTTTGAACCACACTTTAATCCTTATACATGTGATGCACATTGTCTAATTCATTTCCTAGGATTGTCTAAATCACATACATTAGGTTTTCCATGTGATGATGGTTTCAAAATTTTTCCCATAAATGGGATCAAATTCACAATTAATTGGAATATGAAATTGTTGATTGGACTATCAATAATAAAATGATGAATAATGAGAGGAATCAATAAGAGTTATTCTTTAACTTTCTATGGGGAATCAGGAAAAGCATTAATCTAATTATTTAGAGTATCTATCTCAGAAAAAAATAATCATAGTGCATTGCCACTATATAAAAAACAAAAAAATTGGTTGGAATTGATGGACCATGATGTATTATGTATTATTTTTTGTATTACATCAAAATATACTACAAAAAACATCAGAACCTATTTCAATGTAGGTAGAATATCTATATTTTTATAAACAATTGTAAGATTATTTCTTTGATGTACCTAGAATTCAATGCCATAAACTATACTTGTTCAATGAAAAATAATAGTAATCATAAAATTTATGGAATTCCTTATAAAATCAATGGTTTGAACATTTAAAAATCTGGTTGATAATATTTAGAGAAAATATATATTAAAGTATAGTATATAAAAATATATTATAAGATGTATTGAGGTAAGATATATAACTCTCATTTCTTGGAATATCATTCCAAAAAGTTCGAATATCTCACTAGTTATAGAATTAAATCACTAACTATGAATAAAATTTATAAAATGTTTACTTAATGTATGAGATACAAAAATATATTATTTCATGAAATGAGGTAAGAGATATAAAACTCATATTCTAGAAGAGTATTAATAAATGATTGATAATCTCAATAGATATCATATAAAATCTCTGACTATGAATGGATTGATTCTAGCTTAATCAAATATAAAAGAGAAAAATATGAATAGAATCATCACTCATATTGAGTATCACCCCTAGTTTTTATGTTTACTCAAATCAAAAATGAAATTTTTGAAAGTTAATTAATTAAAAACAACACTAAGTAATAAAAGTAATAATATTGAATATAGAAATAAAATTAATTTTCAGTTTCACTTTTCATCCATCTTACATTGAAATACAAAAAAACTATTTTTGATTATTTTTTTAACCAAGTAATATGTGTAATATTTTAACTCATTCAAGATAAAAACTCACATATGTCAAATAGAGATACATTCGTGGTATATAAAATTAGTTTTGAATATATATCAACTAAATTTTTATTAATATATATATATAAATAAATTTAAAAAAGGAATTAGTTAATAGAAAATATATCTTGATGTATACCACTACGATGACCCATTAAACTAGAAACCATAATTCTATTTTCTATAATCAATGATTAAAAATGTTTTCTATTAACTACATGTTGATATTTATCAAAAAACATATCAAAACAATGTAATGTGTTAATGAAATATAAAATATAGTAAATTAGCCACCATGGAAAAAATATTCTCTTTGTGTAGAGAAAAATTAGTAATTGAATATACCTGATTGTCATCAACTATAATTCTTTGAATTCTAGCAATAAACCCTTTAATCCCATGAAATCTGAATTTATACATCAAAAGATTAAATCATAAGTTTAAAGATGGTGATGTAGTAAATAATAACTTTCTTATTATTTAGTTTTTATAACCCAATTAATAATAGTTGTGAAAGTATATTTAAAGCCTAAAAATGAAACAAGGGATAAGTTATTTGTTTTCTTAACTGGAATTAACTGTTTATGCATTAGAATTACAATTAATATAAGGATCTTCTATAAAAAATACGGGATATCCTTTTTAGCTATCCCATTATAGAATATTCATTGATTATTTGGTCATATAAATTTTTATTTGAATGTACATTGTTCTAGTGGATATGAATAATCCAAAATATAAAATCCTACATCTAATATAATAGATGGTCCCTTATAATTACCATCCCATCTAATTACATAGACCTGAACTAATAATTATACATCAATAATCAAGAAATTTAGCTATTTTAATAAAAATAGTTGTAAAAAAATTCATATACATTATTTATGATATAAATAATTACGTTTCTTGAATCCTATAAATAATCACATGAAAGATTGTTCTAACCAATATTTTACCCATCCTTAATTGAAATTACATAATTATTTTTACTAGGGTATTCATAAAAGAGTATAACTTCTAAATCAACATTATTTGAACGAAAATCCTAGTTATTATTAACAATATCCCTAAAATATTTATCTACATACAATTATATAGAGTCATTAAATACCTATAAGTTAAATCAAGAAACAATATAATAAATAGTGAATATAAAAAATAGAATCATAGTTTTTATTTTGTTTCATCCAGGGTAAAGGAAGAAAATATGGGTAGAGAAAAGTAGTTACCTACATCTCACTTAATGATAGAAAGGAGATACAGGGAAGGGGAGGAACATGGATTAGTTAAGATTAGGGAGTTAATATGGATGACATTGGATATTTGATGCGATAGATGTTAGGGAGGATGCAGGTGATAGAGGTGAACCTGGAATGTGGGGATAGGTATTAGATCACTAATTTGGGGGAAGAAAGTGAGGATATGTGATTAAGGGACGAATATAGGAAGGAAATGGAAGAATGTAATTTAAATAAGGGTAGATAATGATGAATGAAATGGGTGAAACAATGAAAATAAATAGTGTTTCCTCAAATGGGGGGTGATGAACAATGGATCTAACATTTTATACATATGAATAGGTGGGATTTAGGGTTCTTATGTACAATTTAGGGTATGTGAATTGATATAGGAAGACATGGGGTATTAAAATAATGTTGAACATTTTTAGGTAAACATTATAATGATATAATTTATATAAAAAATTGTTAGTAAAAAACTAATAAACATGAGTTTATTTAATTAAAATTATGTGAATATATATTTATACTTAGGACAACATGAATTATGGGTTAAAACTTATGGTACACAGAAATGTATTAATAAAAATAAAGTAAAAAAACATATATTAAGGGAAAGAAATACAATCATAGTGACAACACCACCAAAAAGAAAAAAATAACATGAAATCATCTTCTCCCAGATATTAATTCACAAATTAAATTATGAATATTTTAAATAATCATGTAATTATATATGATTATATTAATTTTTTTTATTTTATATGTTTGGTAAAATATTTTGTATTATTGAATAATTTATTACAACATATTTTTATAATGGTAATTCATTTTTAGAAAATGATGAATAATAATATCACATATGCTTATTGATAAAACATTTTTTTAACATTATTATGAAAACAAAGCATATTATTGTGTCATTAAAATAATTTTTGGGAAAATAATTCGGTACCTAAGCATAATATGATTTTTTTATATGTTGTAATTAATTATTTTTACCAATTGATATATTATATGTTCATAATCATATTTTGGTATAAATAAGTTTTTTTTATAGTGACCCACTCTTACCATAAACTATTTTTTTCTTTTTCCTTATTTTTATGGTTATATTTATTAGTTATTATGATAAATTATATCCCTTTATACATTTAAAACTTTTATTTAATTTTGATTATGTTTTACTTTACATTTAACTATTGAGAAAATAATTTATTATTTTTTCCTATTTCATTAGAGGTTGTGGGTATTGATAAAAAATAAGGTTTTATTTTATTTTGTTAATGAATATCAATGAAGAAATTATTTTATATTTTCAAGACACATTCCCATTTTCTCCTCAAAATCCTCATGGTTAGGATACTATTTTTTTAGGCACTACATCAATTAGTGAATCACATTGTTTATTCTTTATATGACATCATTCTCTTGTTACATTTGTGCCATTTAAGTTTATTACCAATATTTTTTCTTTTAATATACAAAAAAATTACCATAATAGGAATTATCAATAATCTGGAATTTGTTCAATTGGGAACTACTTTCCAACAACTAAATGTTGATTCAAATTCAAACTTTGATGAGTGGCCTCAATGTAGTCTCATTCAATCAACGTGCTTATGTGGTGTCTTATGTGGATTCTATATTCATTAGTTAACTTTAACTTTATAATGTATGAGGAGGTCTGACATCACAAATAGTTCTTGTGGTTTAAGCACTTAACATGTAGTTAATCGACCAATTCAAGACTCATTATTAATAAAGAAAGATAAAGTGATCCCCCTAACACCCACAATCACTATCCATGGTATCAAACACAAAATTGCATCTATATATTATGATATTAATATAGTTTCATCCATTTGGTTCCTCCCCTTCATAATAATATCATCATGTATTATTTTATTTATTACTTATTCAAAGAAAACAATTCATTAAAATATAATAAATTTAAGAACTATTGTTCTATAAACCTAAAAAATTATCTTGTCTAAATATTTATTTGTCATTTTAAAAATATTATTTTATTAATAATATAAATATTATTATATATTATTATATAAATATTTTATGTATTATGAGAAATTAATCTATTAATATTATTAAATTAGATTAAATTTTGTTTTTTTATACATATTTAATACGTTACATAAAACATTATTATAGTATTATTTTTTTATTTAATCATATTTTCATCACATAAATACATTTATTATGTTTTATGGAAATATTATTAAAAAATACTATTTATTTAAATATATTTAATAATATTAAATATATAGTTATTTTCATTGTATAAATATATTTGAATTATTTTTTATAAAAGTTTTATAAATATATTTCATTACTAATTTTAATTATAGTAACTATATAAATTTATTTTTTATATCATCATTATTATTATTTTAAATATATAACTTTTACTATTTTTAATTCTACATATTTCAGTATATAAATACTATAAAAACATTTTCTAGAAAATATTTTATATAATAAAATTTATCTATAAAAAATATAAAAAAATTAATTAAACTAGATGTGATATATAGTATAATAATAAATTTACATTAAACCAATATTTATAAATAAAAATTGAAAAGAAATATGGATTATCATAAGAGAGAATAATAATATTTTAGATTTAAGGTGATTGGTGAAGTGTGAATCAAAGATATGACTAAAGGAACTATATATTATTTGAGAAATGGAAGATGATTATAATTATCCCTTTGATGGAATTGGATACAAAAAGACAAAGTCGTTGAATATGCCTCTAGGTAGTTGAAAATTCATGAGCAAAACTATCCCACCCATGATATGGAGTTGTCGACAATGATAATTGTGTTAAAAATCAGGAAGCATTATCTATTTTGGGAGAAGTGTGAAATATATTTGGATCACAAAATAATCAAGTATATATTCACACAAAAATATATGAACATGCACCAATGAAGATGGTTAGAGATGATTAAACACTATGAATGCTCAATCCATTACCACCCTAGGAAATCAAACAAAGTGGCAGATGATCAAATTAGAAAGGACCCAAATATTATATCATTGATGAGAATGGAAAAGGATCAAATCTTCTTATATTTGAGGAAGATTCACATGGGATTCATAAAGAAGGGAACATCATCATTCCTTTAACAAATGATTTCTCTACTGCCTCCTTTAGAAAGGTCAAAGGATGCTAAAAAAGATGATGCGGGAAATCAGAATAAAGTGGATACTATGAGAAAAAGGAAATCCTCGATGTTCAATGTTAATGAATAAGGAATAATGAGATTTGGGTCAAGAATATATGTTCCATCAAATCTGGAGTTAAAGAAATATGTTTTGGATGATGCACATAGTTCATATTTCTCCGTTCACCCAAGAAACAAAAAGATGTATCGAGATCTTTGAGAGAATTATTGGTGGGATAACATGAAAAAGGAGATCGCTATGTATACATCAATGTGTGTAGTATGTCAGTAAGTGAAGGCTGAGAGGCAGAAGTCAAAGGGGATGATGCGACCATTATGCCTACCAACATGGAAATGGGAGAACATCACCATAACCTTCATCATCAGAATTTCTAAGACATCCAAAAAAACAAAGCAATCTGGGTTGTTGCGGATTTTCTTACAAAGACTACACAATTCATTAAATTTTGAGAGGATTTCTCATTGGATCAACTGCAATGTATATCAATCAATTTTTCATATATATAAATCAAAATTTGATTAATATATATATATAAAATAATTAGAAAATTGAAGTAGTTAATTGAAAATATAACCTGAATTATACCACTATAAAGACCCATTTAATTGGAAAAAGTAATTACATTTTCTATACTCAATGATTCAAAATGAGTTCTATTAATATGAATAATTAATAAAATCTTATTATTTAGTTGTATTTTTCTTTGAGAATGGATTTACCACTATAAACATCAAGGAAACATGAATAATTTAAATCAATTTCAAAGACAACTATAGCTTCGTTCAATAGAACGAGTGGTGATTCCTTCAATGCTACTAGAATCATTGGTGAGTCTTTGACCTGTGACATTGGGAGTGAGTTAGATTGAGTCCATCACCATCCCAATGAATGGAACTGCTTCACACCAATTCAATTTAATTGATTCTTGAGTTCTTGGTGTCCCCACTATATCCTTGAATGATACATCATGGACATGAACACTAATTTTCTATTTTTTTTAACAAAATAGTGTTAGTAACATTAAATGATGTTCTAAGATTTTTTTGTGGGAGAGTATAATTTTTTTATTATGTTAATTTTAGTGCATGTTTTTGAATTGCGTCTCATGTCCATCCAATGTAATTGTGGCTCAAAGAGAAGATTCTTATGAGTCTAAAACTGCTAGTATTTGTATCAAGCTAGAGAAATTATATATAAATTCACCACTTATTGGTAGGATTTATAAAAAACACCACATGTTTATATTTAAAATGAAAGCTGGTAGTTCTATTAAATCAAATCTTGATGAATTTAACAATTTTACCTTATATTTTTCTCACATTGGTGTTATCATTAATGATTATGATCAAGAAGCAATCCTTTTAATTTCTCTAGATAACACATAAAACACATTAGTTCATTTAATAGGGATAAACAACAACCAAAATGAAAAAATAAACAATTCACTAAAGGTAAAAGAAAGAAGAATAAGAACCCAAAACCTAGATATGACTCTAAGGAATGAAAAGTCACTTGTTTTCATTGTAGGAAACCAAGGCATATTAAGAATGAATATAGGATAATAAAACATGATTTAGATTCTAAATAGACCACTGATTAGTCCCTCTTAGTTTACCATGGATATGACACTACAAAAGTTCATAATGTAAGCAACCATGTACTCAATGGAGAGTGAATCTTAGACTCAGGCTATTTCTTTCATATGTATCCTTTTAAAGAGTCATTCCAATTAGTTGAAAGGGTTGATAGATATGTCCTCTTATGTGAAAATTAGATATTTAAGGTTGGTGTAAGAGGTTATGTTTTGATAAAACTAGATGTCAATTCCATCATCACTTTACTTGATGTAAGGTGGGTTCCCAACCTACATAGAAAATTTATTTCCTTAGGGATATTAGACCAAATGTGGGTCTTTTTTAGGCCAAAAAAAAGTTATATTAAAATCTATGAAGGCTCTATAACTATTCTTAAAGGGTATTTAATCAACGAGATATATGTCTTGAATTTAAATACCCATTCAAGGTAGTCGGGTAGTGTGTACAATACAAAAACAAATAATACTATGCTTTGGAATAAGTTGTTGTGGAAAGTTAGCTCAAAAGGCCATGAAGAACTCAACAAGCAGGGGATTTTGAGTGATGTCACACCTTCAAATCTTCCATTTTGTTAAGATTATATAACTAGAAAGGCCAAAAACGTTTCTTTTAGTAGGTCTATCTTTAAAGCTACCCCCCTTAGAATATATCCTTTCTGATCATTGGGGACCAGCTAGGACTACCTCCCATGGAAGAGTCTCATAATTTGTCCCTTTTATAGATGAATTCTCTAAAAAATTATAGATTTATATTCCTAATAATAAATATTATATTTTCTAAACCTTTAAAGATTATTAAACCTTTATTGAAAACCATGTTGGGTGGACAGTCGAAACCATGCGAACCGATAATGGTCTCGAATACTTGTCCACTGAATTCATTATGTTTTTTGAATATAAAGGCATTAAAAGGAATAAGACTATTAGGGAAACCACCAAAGAGAATGGAATTATAGATAGGATAAAGATAAGTGTCTTAGAAATAGTCTGGAGCATGATTTAATGCTCATGCCTCCCCAAATACATTTGGGAAGAGGCTATTAACACCCATTTTTACCAAATAAATAAGTGTCCCTCTTCTGATAATCAATTCTAAACACCTAATGAATTTTGGAATGGTAAGAACTCTTCTTACCCCTACTTACAAGTCTTTGATTTTATAACTTATGCTCATGTTTAAACTGATAAACTCGAGACAAGATCTCTTAAATGTATTTATATTGGGTATATCTAGGGTGTTACGGGGTATAAACTCTTGGTAGAAAATCCTGGATTCCAAAAATGTATAATAGGTAGGAATTTTGTCTTTAATGAGTCTTCCTCTCCTAAATCTTTGTCAGCCACATCTGGAAGTACTGAACCAACCATAGCACAAGATGAGGAAGATAAGCCTCCAAGTCATTTTGAGGCTATTGTCTAGCCCACTCAACCTATACAACATCCCACTATTGGGGATTATTCTCAATCATCTTCTGTTTTAGATTCTAAATTTTAACCTCCTACCACTAATAGGGATTAAAATTTAACCTGATACAAAGAAAGGAGAGTCCCTAGAACTCTTTCTCAGTTTAGTAAATATGACATGGTTTTCTATTCTTTCTATGTATATTAGGATCTAATAGATGATGAAAATTAAACCTATAGAAAAGCCTTAAATTAAAAAGACACAAATATGTGGGTTTCTACCATGAATGAAGAAATTAATTCTTTAAATAAAAACCATACATGGATTATTCAAAAACAAACCATCCAATGCTAAAATAATTGGGTCTAAATGGATTTATGAAAGAAAAGATGAAAACACTGATGGAAATAAAATAAAGTAAAAAATCAATGTTAGTTTTTAAAGGTTTCCTTTAAAGAGAAGGTATTGATTACTCTGAAATATTTTCACATGTTGTTAAGATTTATTCCATGAGGTTTTTTCTTGACTTTTCTATATATAATGTTCTTCACATAGAAAAAATTGATGTTAAAACCTCCTTCTTACATGGTGATTTAATAAAAAGACTCTACATGAAACCTGATAATGGTTATTCTAAGAAATTTAAAATTAATCAAGGATGCCTACTGAATTAATCATCGTATGGCCTAAAACCTGCCTATACAGAGTTGTATATGAAATCTGATTTATTTATGTTAGATAAACATTTTTTCTGGAATCAATATGATACATGTATTTATGTTAAATCAACAAAAAACTATATAATTTACCTTATGTGTTATGTTGATGAAAAGATTATAATTTGTGAAAATATTAGTTTAATCATTGATGTAAAATCCCAATTAAGAGGAATGTTTGAAATGAATGAATTTGGTGTAGTTGAGATAATATTAGGTGTTGAAATCATTTGAGATGGACCAAATAAACTGCTCTACTTATCACAACATGCTTATATTTTAATGATTCTTAAGAGATATTTATTTGAATATTTCAAAAATGTTAATATACCTCTTGTAAAACACTTTAAACATTCTTTAACAGAAGAAACTAATTCTGAGGATGATGTTAGATTAATGTATAGAATTATTTATTCTAACATTTTCGGTAGTATTATGTACTATATGATTTTCACTAGACCTAACATTGCCTTTGCAATCCACACTATTAGAAGAATTTTGGATTCACCTACGAATCCACATTAATGTGACCTTAAGTGTATTTTAAGATACCTCTCTTGTAGTTCAAATATTTCAATATGTAATGGTAGAAACATGGATACATATGAGATTATTTATATGTATGTTGATGCTAATTATGCAAGAAATGTTTACACCCACTAGTCCTTAACTGGTTATGTGTTTAATACTTGTGATGGTGCCATTTCATGGAAATGAAATATGAAATATTTTGTTGTTATTTCAACCAAAAAATCAATGTACATTTACTTTACTGAGGTAGTTGAAGAAGCTATATGGATTAAAGGCCTATCTTCAGAAATCAATCCTTTTAATTCTGAAATTTTTATTCACTAAAATAGAAAATCATCACTTAATTTTTCAAAGAATATAGTATTCCTTAGTAGATCCAAATGTATACAAAATAGACTACATTTTATTGGATATATTATAGAATTAGGAACCCTGTGCATTAGTAATATACACAATGACATAAAATTTCTAGATAATTTGAGTAAATCTGTAGAATTGTTTATGTTTAAATTTTGTTCAGATTGGTTAAACTTAGTTATTATTCTACAACCATAGGTTCAAGAACATTTCCAAATTTAATTGAAAATGTGTGAGCTTTGTGAATCACGGAATTCAATTTATATTTTTATAAAATTTCGGAGATTTATCATTATTAATGATAAAAGTGTATACACATGTAGAAACTTATATAAAAAATTAATAAAAACATGGAAAAACCCATATAATTTTAATGAAAAGTGTTAGAAACTCTTTTTTAAGGTTCAAACAATAAAAAATTTCATAGATTTATTATAGTCTAAAAAATTAAAATTAAAATGCACTACTAATACAGAAACCCAAAAAATTCCATATATTTTGCATAGTCAAAGTGAAAAGTGTATAAAAATATATAAAAAATTTATAAAAACTAGTAAAAACTTGTATAATGTTAGTGAAATGTTTCAGAATAACTATTTTTAAGTGCTAAAAAACATTAATGAATACTCGTAAAAAAGTTACACAACCTAAAAGATCACTTTTAGTTTGTCTTTTAGAATAATGTTTTTTTGTAGAAACAAGTATATTGTTATTGAAAAGTGGGAGATAAAATTTTTATATGTTTCAAACAACATAAAATCTCATATATTATTCATAGTCAAGGTAAAAAATATTTTAAAAAACACGTGTTTACATATAAATAGAGTGACCAATAAGAAATAAATATGCACATACATTGAAAAGTAAGTATGCCAGCTTTCCATTAACGAGCCACTATATAACTCTATATAAATTTCCATTTCTTTGTGAACCAAACTTTGATCCATATACATGTGATGTACAATGTCTGATACATTACCTAGTATTGTCTAATTCACATACATAATGTTTTCTAGGTGATAATGGTTTGAAATATTTTCTCATAAAAGGTATAGAATTACATATAATAGGAATATCAAATTATTTACTCACATATGAAAAATAAAACAATGGATATTAAGTGAAACCAATAAGAGTTATTCTATATCCTACTATGGGGAATCAGGAAAATCATTCATCTAATTGCTAAGACAATCTATATCAGAAAAAACAAAAATAGTGTATTTCTATGATATAAGAAACACACAAATTGGCTGTAATTGATGTACACTGATGTATGATGTATTCTTTTTGGATTATATCAAAAGATACAACAAATAAGTTAGACTCTATTTCAATAGATTTGTAAGATCCATCATTGTAGGAAAAAACGGAAACACTATTTCTTTAATGATCCTAGAATTGGATGCCATATACCCTACTTGTTCAGTAAATGACAATAGTAATAATAGAAGCTATGGAATTTATTATAAAAACAATGGTTTGGTCATTTAACAATCTAGAGGATAATATTTAGAACTAACTATATTAAATTAAAATATATAAAAATATATTATAAGATATAATGAGCAAGATATATACCTGGATTCTATTCATTTCTGTATGGGCCTATTTATTGGGCCACCTGATCATCATGGTTTTCTTATTCCCATGGCGGGTGACTCATCGATCCTCTATGAATTTCTTATTGGTCATTGATTGAACTCACCACCTATTTGATATTCAATATCTATGTGTTCTAGTGATTCATTATTTCTGTTGGGTTTCTATTTCAGCACAGTGGTGTGGCCTCTATTTATTGGATGTGTTGTTTGAGGATGTAGGGAGATTAATGACCCCTAAAACCCTTGTCTCTTTGATATTCATTCACTCTGGCTCATCCTCTCCCCCTGTTTTTTCTCATGTTCTGCTCCCTCTACTAAAAATGTTTTTTTGAACAATGAGTTGAAATGATTTTAACCGGACTAAAAAAGAGAAGTTAATCTTAGTGATGTTAAAGGAATGGGGGGGGGGGGTTATTAGTGCTAAAAAATCAATGACAAAGGGGGTCCTTTATCATTATTTAAAAAGCACTGATAAAGGCACCATCTACTATAGTGTGCTATTGTTATAAGAGCACACTACGGCAACCTCCTCTAACCTATACAAAAAATATATAATTTAATTGAAATAAATTTTACATCACAAATACAAAAAACCACTAATATATACATTTCAGACAATGTTTTGTATAATTATATTTACAATTTCTATCCAAAAACAATTTAAAACATTAATGTTTCATTGTGCATGGTGTCCTTGATCCCCTCTAAAAAAGCCCCTCCCATGGAATCCATTTCCAAAAAAATTACCTCAACCCAAGAGAAATAATCCACTTGTATAATAAAATAAATCTTATGTTAGTAATATTATAAATAAATAAATTCGACATTAACATTAAAGAATACATTATAAAATGTCAAATTCAAATAAAAAGACACACTTGGAGTTATATCGATCACACCGTGCATTTTATTTAGGTGTGATTGATTCCAACATGTCATAAATGAGGTATGGATCATTGTTCTAAAGTATCAAAACAATTTGGATTCATTTTATTGTTTTTGATTATGTCAATTGTTCTTTTTAATGAAATTAAGTTCAATTTTAAATAAAGAAACATTTGGAGTTATTACAGTCACATCGTGCATAATATTGAGGTGCAACTAATTCCTTTACCTCATAAATGACTTGCGGATCATTTTATTAAAGTATCAAAATAATCTTAACGCATTTTCTTCATTTTCAGTGTGTCACTTTTTTGTTTCACTAAAATATCATTTCAATATGGAAACACACACTTTGAGTCATAAGGGTCACATTGTGTGTTAGTTTGATGTGGGATTTCTTCATATATGTCACCAATGACTTATGAATTGATTTACTAAATTCTCAAGACAATTAGAGTTCATTTTCTTTGTTTTTAGAGAGTGACACACGTTTTGACTTAAAAGATCAATTTTAAACTAATAACATGATCTTTGGGTCATATTGGTCACACTGTGCATTGGATTGAGGTAAATGTGATTCCAAAACATCAAAAATGACTCAAAGAATGTTTCCCTAAAGTATAACAACAATTTGGATTAATTTTCTCAGTTTTAAGTATGTTACTCGTTCATTTTTCAAAAATTAATGTCCATTTAAAATAAAAAGATGCACTTGGAGTCATATCAATCACATCGTGTGTCAGATTGAGGTGATGTTGATTCTTACACATCAAAAATGACTTATGGATAATTTTACCAATTTATGAAAACAATATGAATGCATTATTTCAGTTTTGAGTTGGTTAGTTTTTATTTTGACTAAAATTGATGTTATGTTTTTAAAAAAAGAAAAATTTTCAGTCATATAGGTCACACTGTGCATCATATTGAGGTGAAGATGGTCAATGCACATCTAAAATTACTTATGGTCATTTTCCTAAAGTGTAAAAACAATAAGAATTCATTTTCTCATTTTTGAGTATATAATTTTTCATTTTTCCTAAAATTGATGTTAATTTTAAATAAAAAGATGCACTTGGAGTCATACTAGTCACACCATGCACTAGATTGTGGTGTGGATGATTCCTAAATGTTCCAAATGAATCATGGATTGTTTTTTAAAATCACCAAAACAATATGAATATGGTTTCTCATATTTCAGTACCTCACTTGTTTCTTTTGGTAAAATTAATGTCAATTTTAAATAAAAAGACACATTTGGAGTCATATCAGTCACATCGTGCATCTGATTCAAATTAAGTTGATTCCTACATGTCAAAAATGACTTATATATCATTTTACTAAAGATTGAAAATAATAAAAATCTATTTTCTTGGTTTTTATTAGGTTATTTTTCCTTTTTTACTAAAATTGATGTCAATTTTAAATAAAAAAGACACCCTTGGAGTCACATCTATAACACTATTCCTAATATTGAGTTTATTTTGATTCCTACACATCCCAAATGAATCATGGAACCTGGAAATAAAGTATCAAAATAATCTGAATGCGTTTTCGCAGTTTCAGTATGAAATTTTTCCCTTTGATAAAATTGTTGTGAATTTTAAATAAAAAGACACACTTGATTTCATACTGGTCACACCATGTGTCATATTATGGTGAGATTAATTACTACACTTCAATAATGACTTATTGATTGTTTTCCTAAATCACCAAAATAATATGAATGAATTTTCTTAGTTTTTAGTAGGTTGTTTGTCCTTTTTATAAAAATTGATGTCGATTTAAAATAAAAGAATACACTTAGAGTCATATAGATCCCCCAATGAATTAGATTGAGGTGTGGATAATTTCCATATGTCTTATATGACTCATGGATTGTTGAACTAAAGTAAAAAAATAATCTAAATGCATTTTCAGGGTTTTCAAAACATAGTGTCTTCATTTTTACTAAATTTGATGTTAATTTTAAATAAAAAGATGCACATTGAGTCATACCAGTCACAACATGCATCATACAAAGGTTAAGACGATTCCTACACATCTCAAATTACTAATGGATCATTTTACTAAACTATCATAACAATCTGAATGCATTTTCTTAGTTTTGAGTTGGTTAATTGTGCTTTTTACTAAAATTTATTTAAATTTTAAATAAAAAAGAATAATTTGGGGTCTTAATGATTACACTGTGCCTTGAATTAAGGTTAATATAATTCTTATACATCCCAAATGACTCATAGAGCATTTTTCTAAAGAATCAAAACAATCCAAATTCATTTTCTTGGTTTTCAATGCATCAATTCATCTTTTTTACTAAAATTGATGTTATTTTTAAATAAATAGATGCACTTGGAGTCATACCAGTCAAATTGTGCTTTGGATTGAGGTGATGATAATTTATACCTATCTTAAATTACTCACATATCATATTAGTAAAATATCAAAACAATTTTAATGTGTTTTCTTAGTTTTAGTAGGTTAGTTGTCCTTTTTACTAAAATTGTTGTAAATTTTAAATTAAAAAGACACTTTTGGATTCATACCAGTCAAAACATGCCTTAAATTGAGGTGTGATTGATTCATACATGTACCAAATGACTCATGGATTTTTTCCCAATAGTATCAAAATAATAATAATAATGAATTTTCATGGTTTTTAGTACGTCACTTGTTTCTTTTCACTAAAATTGATGTTAATTTTAAATAAAAAGATGCAATTGGAGTCATACCAGTCACACTGTGCATCAAATTGAGGTGATAATGACATATAAAAAATGGATCATGGATTATTTTACTAATATGCCAAAATAGTTCAAATTCATTTTCTTAGTTTTGAGTAGGTCAATTGTTATTTTTACTAAAATTGATATAAATTTTAAATAAAAAAAGCACTTGGAGTCATACTGGTTAGACCATGACTTAGATTGAGTTTAAAATGATTCCTGCAAATAAAAAATGACTCATGGATCTTTTAACTAAAGTATTAGAAAAATATGAATGTATTTTATTGGGTTTCACTTTGTCACATAGTCCATTTTATAAAAATTGATGTCAATTTTAAATAAAAAGATGAACTTGGAGTCATACCAGTCACACTATGCATTTGATCGAGGTGAAAATGATTCCTACACATCCAAAATGAATCTTGGATAATTTTAATAATGTATAAAAACAATATGAATGTGTTTTTTCAATTTTATCACATATCTTTCCTTGTTTACGAAAAGGTCATTTTAAACTGGAAACACACACTTTGACTCATACCGATCACATCATGTATATGTTTAACATGAGAATGATTACTGCACATCAAAAATGATTTATGAATTGATGTAGTAAATTATTAAGATAATCCAAGTTCATTTTCCCAGTTTTCAGTGAGTGACACATTTGGAACTAAAATGTCGATTTTAAAAAGATAACAAACACTTTGAGTCATACTCATCAAACCATGCATCAGATTGTTGTTAGGATGATTCCTATATAACCTAAATTACTTATGGATTGTTTTCCAAAATTATTATAACTACATGAATTCATTTTTTTTGGTTTTGATTATGTTAGTTTTCTATTTTACTAAAATTAATGTAAATTTCAAATAAAACGATGCACCTCAAGTCATACAGGTCATACCGTGCATCAGATTAATGTGTCACTGATTCATAGACATAAAAAATTCTCAAAACAAAACTAAACTCCAATGATACCATGATTACCATTATATGTTTTTTTGAACTTCCAACACTGCATATTGGTTCGTGAATGGTTTTTTGGCTAAGAACATAGAATCAATATGTAGTGTTGGCATATTGACAAAGAAATTCAATGGAAAGCGTGGTAACATTGCCAAAAAGGAACATGTAATATATTTAATGTATTGGTTTAGATAAATAAAAGAAAAATATGACTTCCTAAATGATATATGAAAATGAATAAATATGTATTTGATAAATATTATAGTGAAAATAATTTACAAATATTAGATAAAATGATGACAAAATTAATTAAATAAGTATTAATAATTCACATTTTTATGATGATTGTATACATTAATGACCCATAAATATGAATGTAATACAACAATATAAGAAAACAATAATTATGTGAGTAATAATAAAAATAAATAAATTAAACATAAATATGAAACAATTCATTACTTCCATGAAAGTAACATCTTCATCTTATTTGTGTACATTCTGAAATTCGTTATACTTCCGATTCATTTCTATGAAAATATATATCATATCTTGAATATGATTTTTTTAAAGTCATAGTAGTATTTTAAAAAATATAAATAAAAAATATTAAAAAATATTTTAAATGAAATTGTAATTATCTTTGGAAAGACATCTTCAGGGATGTGTGTTTTTTGATGGAATATGATCTCTTTCATAAATTTATAATCAGAATAAACAAAATATTTTATATTTTTTTTCTTCAGACACTAAATAAACATTGAATACAATAAGTATTTTTTTTGATATGTGTTTGAATAGTGAAATCTTTTTATATATACCCTGATACATAATCTGTTGTAGAACTCGACATAGTCCTTGGGCGCAATGCTTATCCTCTTACATTATTTTCAACATGTTTATACACCACCATATCATATAAAATACTCATTAAAACATAATATAAATTATAAAACATGATGTTTAGTTATAAAATGTTGGATGTGTTGTATTACAAATTGACAAATTCTATCATGTGTGGTCGATTGGTTGGGAATCCTTATAGTGAATCCATGAAATAATTCTTTGGAGTATCCAAATTAACTAAAATTAGCATCCAATGATTCCTAAAAACAAAAAAATGAAATATTTAATGAAAGAAATTAAACTATATTTGATATGATTAAATTTTATAGTTTTACCCTTTCATAATTGGTATTAAGAAGAGACTTTCATCCCTATGTTTCTTTTCAAATTATTTCACCCAGTTTTACACTATTTCATCCTTTTTTTGGATTATATTTTTGTTTATTCTATAGTGGTGGCATGAGGTCTATTGAGTACAATTTTTTTATGGGTAAATCCCCTCAATTGGTATTGATATATAAATCTAAGAAACCATATGAAAGGTATTTATTCATAATTAACATAGTATATCAGATTTTGAAAAATTTAATCATGATAACATACCTCATGTTTACATTAGAAACTGATTATCCTTGCCATTCATAGTTGAGGATTTCATTTACATTCTCCAAAGCAATGTAGTCAGCACCTTCCTCTCCATAAAATTTTTCTTCAAAATCAAATACATAATTATTACCACTTTGTAACTTTGTATCCAACTAAACCTTAAATGTTAGTAAATATAGATATTAAATAGGAGAGGTAAAGGTGATTTCAGAATATCTTTTTGATCGATTCGTGGATCATTTAGATGTTTTTGAGTCAACCTATCATTTCACCCCTACCTTTATGCTTATGTAATAAAATTCACCATTTTATAACTTTATTCATTAATTAATAAGGGTTTAGCATCAAAAATAAATTGTAAATGAATACCTCTATGTCATAATGTGTTTTTAAAAGATCTGATGGCCATGCAATCACTGTTCCAATAACTTGGGCAGCCATATGAATATCTTTATCATGAAGTAGAACAGGTAGCTCAACACCCGTCTCATGAGATATTCTAATCGACACTCTCAGATGACCTATAAGAAGTGGTATGTTGTGTAGCATGTTGTCTTGGATACTGAACACCATATAAATCACTAAAAGGTGATGTGTGGGTGTTGATAGATATAAATCATCATCATTTTCACCCAATATAATGTCAATATAGGAATGGTATCTATGTATGAATGGTGCACATTTCACCAAATCAATTATTAGAATATTGAATACCTTGACTAAGACAACTCTTTGAGGGGAATGGCTCACCTAAAAGTTGGTAGGGGTGGGGGGATACTCACGCAATGGTTGTTCTGGAGTTGTTTCTTCTCTTTTATTCCCCTCATATATCATTTTATAGAAACCATGTTTTCTAATAAAATTTTTATTCAAGGGTATCAAATATTTCTTTCATAAATTTCATTTCATTATCTTTATCCTCCTACTAAATTTTTTCAAAACATGTTCGGGGTGTTACCCTAAAACCAAAACCTCTGAGGAATCCATAATGTTCTAGATGCTTCAAGGAAACTAATAGTAGTTTTTCATCTGGTATGGGTGTTGATGATTCCTGTGACTATTTAGGATAGAAAATATATGAAAATAAGTAATCATATTTATATAATAGATATTTAATGAATTTTTTTTAATTATTTCATACTGATACATGCTTTCCACAATTTTTCTGTGTTTTCATATATTTGTATCTCATTGTTATTTACATGTTCCTCCTTCCATAGCACATGGTGTGACATGGGATTGGTTTTGGATTTAGATTCATTTTTTTCATATAAATGGACGAACATAATTATGATATTGTTTCATGTCACATAAAATTATTATAGAAGATTTAAAATACATACTATTTTTTTTTCAAGTTAAACATACCACATTCTTACTTTATGATAGGGGTAAATTAATTTTTTTACCCATTCCTTATTTGTATCACTCATTTCTTGTTTCTAAAATAAAAAATTCTAAATCAAAGTAATGAATAATCATATTTTCAAACAATGTATTACCTGTCACAATGTGTCTGAAAAGACATCTCCCTATTACAGCTAATAAATGCGTCCCATGCTTCTTGGGTTATTAGGTGTGTATACATAAGTGATGAGTGAAGGTTTATTTTACCTTCAATATATTTAAGATGATATATCATTATAATTGTATTAAATCTTCTATGAATACTTCCAGTAAGCATTAATACACATTTATTGTGGGAGTAATCTACTATAAATTCACTCAACAAGTGATGCTGAAGAGTAAGTCAATGTTTCATTATTTTATTTTATAGTAAAATAAATAAATGATATCAAAATGTTTTCATAATATCTTCCCACATCAGTGTCTTCATCTTGGGTACAATATGGTGAAAAAAATCTACATCAATCATCACACATTGTCGAGTGATGATTCCAATGTATCTACTAAACACAACCTTGTTGGGGTTAACATGCTAGTCCTATGCATTCCATCCGACCTCGTATTTGATGGATTTTCTTTTCTATGTAATGATTTTTTAAACACCATCAAAATATTATGCTCATATTTTTTCTGTAACATCGGTCCTTTATCACTTACCATTTCTTCTGATTGAACTTCATCACTATGTTGTTCCACTGGCTCGGTAGCATCGACATATATATAAGGTCATTGTTCCTCTGCACTGGGAGAAACATCAGGTTGAGAAACCAATTTTTCCTCAGTATTGGAAGCACCAACATTTGAAGAAGGCCATTGTTCCCCTTTATTGGAAACATCAGTATGATGAGAGACCTGTTGTTCCTCAAGATTGAGATAACCAACACATGAAGAAGTCATTATCTATAAAAGTGATTTATCTTTAAATTTAGATTATATAAATGTAGTAGAAAACAAATAATAACATGTGGTAAGACAATGTATATTACAAAAAATATAACTTTATTATTGAAATCTATCTTTTTAAAGGTTGAAGGGATTTGACCCCTCTATCGAGTATCTAAATCCCTTCGTTGTGGTCTCTTTTGACATAAAAAACTCCATATATAGTGGGAAAACTATGAAATGATTATGATATCCCAATGAAATGGTCATCCTCAGTTGAATTTTCATCTAGCCCTTTAGTGTTTTTAGTCGATAACAAAAACAAGGACCACTTTCAGTTTTCTAGAACTAGAACAAAAAATACTTGTACTTTCTGTGATCCCATTATAAATAGTTTTTCTTTGTACTTTTCTTTACAGAAATATACTTTCTCAAATCCCAATTCATCTATTTAAATGAAACTACTATTATAAACCCAATTTCATTGAAAAATTGACACTTGTAATGTTGTATTATGAAACTCCCATATCTTTTTATGATGCCAAAGTATAGTATATTTGTGTAAATTGGATTTCTATATTTAGTACTAGAAAGGTAAATCACATTAGCTACAAGTGTAACCCCTATATTTTTCATGGTACTATCTTCATCATGTTCATTTTGTATACAATGTATAACCATTAATTACATAAACATTGTAAGAAAGTACATACACACTTGGTCCAATGGATATCCATCAAAGTTGTTCTGAAATTAAATCCATATTTTCAACTGACCCCTTAAAATATGTCATTGAAACCATCCTATAAGCTGTTGATTATGCATATTTGATATCCACCTTTCATCCATTTATGTATTAAAATTCCAAATAATTTCCTTCTGGGTTTCAACATACGGGGAAACCTGGAAACTATTATGAAAAAGTTAAAGGTTGGCCTTCTACTGATCTATAATATTGATTGTGACAATATTTCTTCCAGATACTCCTACACCCACAAGCCACCTATTGTGATGTGAATTTGGTAGGCTAATTATTTACACACCTGATAGGTATTGCGTACGAAATTAAATGGCTTCATCAATAATATATTTCTCTATAATAAACCCTTTAACCAACTTCTATTTTGGACATAAACATTCAAAATATTCATATACCATTCAATGGGGTACATCTATCTATCGTGTACATGACCACATAGTCGAATCTATGTCACCAAGTGAACCATCAAGTGAACCATCATATAAAATAATTTTGGTGGGAATAATTTTTATAATTCACATAATATGGATGTAATATATCTTTCTATAGTTGACAGTTTCACTGGGTGTATAACTTTGAGGTATATAGCTTTGAAGAAAAAATAGATGTTGGTTAATATATGATGGAAATAATTTGGAAAAATGTAATGTAAACCAACATGAATTAGATCTTGCATCAAGACATGGAAGTATTATGATTTTATACACTTTTACTATAAATCAATCATTGAAACAATATTCTTGATATTATATTAATATCCCTCTAGAACATTTAAAACATTCAAAATGTTTAAAAATTGATATCTCTCCAATCTAGAAAGAGTGTAAGTAGTTGGAGGAAGATAATTTCAGTTTCCCCCCTTCACTGGCACCAAATATTCTTGTATTCCCATTTCAACCATGTACAACTGAGCCTTAATTACATCCTTTATTTTTTCAGGTGTATTTAGAAACATGTTGATGACACTATCACGTTCCTTTTTTCAACATATATATCATCAAGAAAATGTTTGATGTAAAAAAATTTCCAGTATGGTAATTTAAAAAAAACTGATCACATTTTCCAACTATCTGTTGTATGGTTTTTAGAAAATAGTTTACCAAAATAAGTGTCCACATATTTTACATTATCAAACAGTTGAACACCTGTTAGTGGAGATGACATTATACATTCTACTGAAATTCCATCAAATTATTTCATCCAAGATATGAACTTATGTTCTTAGGGTAGAAATTTGTGATGTCTTAGAAAAAAAATATTTAATGAATGTTTCAACCTAATAGACTATGTACCTTTTTCAAAAAGGGGACACCCTTGGGTTCCTTTAATTATATATCTTAAAAAAAATTTATAAGCCAGAATTTCATTTATAAACCCATACAATATAGCTCTCAATGTGAAATCTTCATAACACATGGATCCAATAATAAATTAAAATCCTTGATCAATGGATCTAAATAAACATAAATATCATTACCCAGTTTTTTTGGTCCTGATATAATCATAAATAACTTGATGTACTTTTGTTTCATGCACAACCTTGGTGGAAAGTTATAATTTACCTACATAATGGTCCATGTACTGTCGGTGTGTCTTGGAAAATCAATAGGATTAACTCCATTAGTAGATAACTCAAGACGAAGGTTTCTCTACTCATTTCCAAATTCTGGATACTCATGGTCAATTCTATTCCATTGAGGAAAGTCTCTCAGGTGAAATAGTTTCCCATATTTATTTCTTATATCTGCGTGCCACATCAATTTTCATGTAGTCTCCCCACTTTCATATAGTCATCTATACCATGGAATGATTGGAATCATAGGACCAAATTCATCTTTCCTATATTGAAAAATACTACACTTTGGGAATTCCGTAAGTAATTTTTAGTCATTTAAAAACAATATATAGTCTTTCGTATATGTATGAATTATTTAAAAGATCATACCCATAAAACATAGATTTTTTTGGCATTCTATTTTTATCTAGGGTGCATATTATCTTCTGGGAGTATATCATTCAAGAGAGAAATTTGTTCCATGAAACTAGACTCACTCCATAAATTTCCTTATTTAAAATTATATAGATTTAGTACGGTTGAAAATACTGTATATTTAGTGAAACCAACATACAATCTCATCTTTTCACAACTATTTATATTCTCAAACAATTTTGGGAAATCATGAAGTTCATCTTCAAATATCCTAATCATTTCCTCAATACAATCTTCACAATCATTCTCATATGTAATCACATCCTTGATATGGTCTTCTTTATTGTCCACAATTTTTAACCATATTAGATTTTCCATACAACATAGTTCTATCCCAACCACTTTCCATATTCTCTTTTAACCCACGTGTATTCCATCATTTATAACTTTGACCTTCTACAAGATATATCAAGTGTTCTTCCAACTCCTCTATACTAGTTAGTCTTTAATAAAAATAGATTAATCATGAACAAAGTATTTGAGAAGGGTCATATGCATAATCATTTGAAAACTTGAATAAATCTTTCATTCTAACTTCATACTCTTTTGTCATATGATTGAAATCCATCCATTATTTATTCATATCCATATTATTTCATTGAGTAATATTAATATTTAACAAAATAAATACAAAAAAATATATTCAATTGATATCTCTCCTAAAAATTCACAATCAGTTTACTTTAAAGATAATTGAGAATTTTTATTCAATTACAATGAGTTTAATGGTTCATTAATAAAATAAAATTATTTAGTTTTATTTATTTAAGACATTTGTGTTGATTATAGATAAGATTTAATGGTGTTAAAAAATTTATAAATGAAAATTTATGTATATAATAATGGTTAGTCATTTGAATATGCATGAGTACATACTTTTATAGTTATACATATCATTAATGATATATATATATATCAAAATACTTGGATAAAAATAAACTTGATTTGAGATTATTTTATGGATTTTTGTGAGATTTTATTTGCATGTAGGATAATGGAGGATATTGTAGGACAATCAAAATTATTTTTACCAAGAACTCACTATAATATAAATAACATAAAAATCCCCAAACCACTCTATGCTCATCCAGCACATAACCCAAAAATAATAATCACCTCAAACCACTTAGGAGTTTCTAATTCGTTGAATTTTTAAAGATGGAAATGCCATTTCATAAAATTATAAGGATCTTGGTCATGAAGAAAAAGCAAGGATAATGACTCAATAATTTATAAGGTGAAAAGATCATTCCCCAACCACTATTTTTAGAGTTTGGGAAAATCTAATAACTAGAAAAAATAAATTAAAATAATATGTGGATTTTCCCTAATTCATATCCTTTGAATGAAATTTATACCCCATATAAGGACATTTCATGGATGTGAAATAAAGAAACATGAAACATGGAACATGAATCTATATCATTGATGTTTTAAAATGAAATCAAATCACATAGTCCCAATGCACAGCAAGGGGCCAGATTCCAAAGAACAATTCACATGGGGAAAAAACAACAAAACATTTTCAATATTTTAATTTATATTAAAATCACACCTCTTTCATAGGAGGATTGAAATAATTTTTCATATACATGCACACATTGAATGTAATCAAAATTATTAAAAATTCAATCCAACCTTTCATGTTAAATAATTTCCAAAAATTCCAAAAATATTCTATATTTTTTTTCATAACTAAATCAACGACATCTAAAATATTTCTAATTAAAAATATTCATTTTTACAAGGAAATATTCACACATGGTTTCAAAAATTAATACATTTATCACAAAGCATTTTTAATTTCAATATAAAAAATTCAATGTAAAAATGAAAAGAGAATAGAAACCATATTTAAAAAATTTCACAACCATTTAAATACTTTTCATTGCCTAAATATTTTGGTTTTAAAATCAACTCACTCAATAAAATCTGTTATTCCATTCCAAAATATTCTTTTCCAAATAGAAAACTAGATTTTAAGTCCTAAAGCTAAATACAATGCCTATAGAATAGTGAAATTAAAGATCTCTCACCTAAAAGGGATTATAAATCACTTCATTTAAATAAACAATCATTATACCACATATGTAATAATATAATTATTAAAAATAATTGACAATCATCACAAGAAGAAAATATTCCTTAAAAATAGAAGAACAACAAGCATAAAAATTTAATAATAGTTGAATTATTTTAATAGAATAAATCTAATTAATAAAAATTAAAATAAAATTAATTTGTAGAATAAAATTGAATTTAATTATTGTAATTGTATACAAAAAAGTTAGTGTTCCATCTCATAGTTGAGACCTTATTCTTTCCTTTTAAAAATATAACCTAATTCCATTGAACAAGTTTGAGATTCAAGGGTATTAGTCCTTCAACTGCAAGCCTTAATCAATTTTTTTGATAATATAGAATCTCTTTGGAAGTAAATTGAATTGCCAATAATTATACTTTTTCAACTAGTTTGGTTCAATCCACATGGCATAGAAAAAAACAGATGAAAGGGAATCTGAATGAATTTATATCGACCAATTCCACTAAATCTGAAGCTAGGGCACTGAGAAAATGACGATAAGAGAAGGCGTAAGGTGCACACAAAGGATGGGAGTTCGATTCATCAAGAGAAAGTGAAAAATGAATAGGGCCGATAACTGAAAAAAGAGGTGAAAACAAGATATTACATTAGATTTGGAGATCTAGTGGCTGCCTTAGGGTTTGGTGAGAGGGGAGGCAGAGGGAGACGTGAGAACAAGGGAAGTAGAGGCAGAAGTTTGTGCAAAAGTGGTGGGGGTAGTGAAGGTAGGGGCTGCGGTAGAGGCGGCAGGGGAAGCATAGGTGGTAGTAGAGCCATGGTTCTATAAAATATTGAGGCGTGATTAGAGGTAAGGTTCTGATAGGGTTTCGTTTGTTATAACATGATAGAATTTTATTAGCACTTTTTAAAAAGTGCTAATAAATGATATTTTTATCAGTGCTGAATTATAAAGTAATAATAAAAATGGCCTTTATTAACACCTTTTAGCACTAACAAATATAACAATTTATCAACCCTATAAAAGATCAGATAAAACATGTCATTATCAGTGCTAAAAATATAGCACTGATGAAGACACGTTCTATCAACGCTTTTTTAGCACTTATAAATGGTTATCTTTATGATTGTTAAAAATTTTCTGATAAAGACCTAATGATAATAAATTATTTTTTTATCATAAAATTATTATAAATATACTTAGTATAATTATAATTATAATTATAATTATAAATAAATAAATATATATATTTTTAAATAATTATAAAATTAAAATAAATAAATATAATTATATTTATAAATTTATAATCAATTAATAAATATTTACTTATTTATACATACAACTATAAATATATATATATTTATTTAAATAATTATAAAATCATAATGAATATATATAATTAAATTTATAATTAATTTTTTTTAAATGAATAAATATATATTTATAATTATAATTTAAAAAAAAATAAATATATTTAATATCATTTTATAATTATTTAAATAAATAAATATATATTTATAGTCATATATATAATAATCTATAATGATAAATATTTTTATATATCTATATAAATAAATATATATATATATATAATTGTATATATTTATATAATTATATATAATTATATAATTATATAAATACATAAAAATACCTATTAATATATTTATTATGATTTTACAATTATAAATAAGTATTTAATTTTTTATAGTTACAATTATAAATAAATATATATTTATTTAAATAATTACAAGATTACAATAAATATATTTGTTATATTTATAATTTTATTATATATATCTTCAAAATTATAAATATAATATAAATATATTTATAATAATATTACAATTATTTATTTAAATAAATATTTATTTATACTTATAAATATAAATAAATAACTATTTATTATGATTGGGTTTGCTGGCTGGTCCAAATATGGACAATGAGAAAATTGCAATGACTCTTACCCACAGGGACTCAATGGCTCAACCAAAGCATGAAACTCCAACTGACCATTCTAGTGGCACATAGAAAGCATGAAATCTTATTGTTACAACACCATCCTTAAGGCTAGAAGCTATTGTTAGGATTCCTTGGTCACCTTCTCGACACATAATTTCCCTTGTTGATAAATAACTTAGTTTTTCAAAATCTCGATCTAAAATGGATATACTGCCTGTACATGGAATATTCCCCAGAACTTCTAAGAGGGGTGTGTCTCCTGATTGGCATGTTGTTTCTTATTTTTGTGTTGTTATTGATACTCCCATATACTTTTCATTAGAGCAACCTATGGAGAATTCTTTAACACCACTTGTGGACTCTATTCCAATTTAGATAGTAAAACCTGTCTTTGAAGGAGTTAAAAATTCAACGGTTTCTGATAGGAAGGATGCTGGGGGTTCTTCAGAAAAAAATTTCTATTCAACCGATGAGAAAACCACAATTAAAGGAAAATAATAATAATTAATTTGATGTTCTTGATTTTGGTAGCAATGTAATACATGGACATCCAGGCGATCGTGTGACTGATGTAAAATAGATGACAGTTCCTAGTGATGATGGAACCTCAAACGATGAAGATGGACTGTGGGTGTAGGCCAAAACATGGAGACAGGGATGACATCCTCCTGGTCAAGGAGGATGTGTCTCTCACCATAGCATGAGTACTGGTTCTCAATTTTCTTGATGTCTACTTGTTTCATTTCATGTGTTTTGTTTTGGACTTTTATGGTTATGTTTCATATTTTATTTAATAAAGGGGCCCTCAAGCTTCAACCTTTTCAAAAATAAATATATATATTTAGTATAATTTTATAATTATTTAAATAAATAAATAAATATATTTCTTTATAATTACAATTATAAATAACTACATCTATAAATATTTGTATGTAATTATATAGATATTAATATATTAATATATATTTATAAAATTATAATAAATTTATTTATTGTAATTTTATAAGTATTTCTATATATATATATATATAAATATAAATATAAATATAATTATAAATAAATATATTTAAAAAATATTTATATACGTAATTGAAAAAATTTAATTATAAATGTAATAAATATATTTATTATTTAAATATATTTATTGTAATTTTATAAGTATTTATGAGAACATAATAAGTTCACGGGTATAACATCAATGAATCATACATGTTTCAATTTAAAAAAGAACATTCATAATGATGAATATATGCATATCATAACATAGTTAATCCAAACATTTGGAACATAACTCACAATCACATCCACAAGTATACTTTATTTTCATATAGCATCAATTATAGTCATGTATCAATATATAATCATAAATAAATATACATCAATTATTTTTAAACTTCTAAATATTTTTTTAAAACATTATATATACATATTTTAATTATAGAAAAATATATATTATAATACATCTTGTAACACCCCAAGATTCAACGGTATGTTTCCCTTTAAATAATGAAATAGCATGCGATGTACGCAACTTCAAGATTCTAACACACCACAACCAAAAAAACAGGCCATTATGAATATTAATACCCACTTTATAAAATTTTATAAATTTCATTCTTCAAAATTGACTTCATTTTTGGAATTAGGGTTAATTGTTGGTACTTTTCAAAAAACATTCAATTTTTGATGAATAGTAAAAAATACTAAATTTTAATTAAAAACAACTTTTTTAATCAAAATAATTTATAGTGTTAAATTATACATTTTCATGGTTTTTAGATATCATTATATTATATATTTATCGTTTAATATAATTTAGGAAATTGGATTTAATTTCACGTTTAAACTGGACATAAACAAGTGTCAATCTTTTGATAGTTATTATTTCTTAAAAACACGCTTTTTGTTTTGACAATGAGAATTAATTTTAAATTAATTTCCACCACTTATATGTTTTCAATTTTAAAAATGGATTCTATATTTGGAATGAGGATGTCCAAATTGGTTTAAACAGGTAACTTTTATTTTTAGACATTATGAATATTACTTGAGTAAATATTTTATTTACCATGGTTAAAGGGGTAAATTCGATAAATAAGGGTAAAAAATAATATTATAATAATATTAAATTACCCTAACATGTGTCCTATTTCTATTTTTTGATACATGTCCAACCCTGGGCATCCTTGGGCTGATTTTGGGACCCCATGAAGCCACTTGAGAGTGATAATGACTCTTTATATTAATTAATTTAAAGTAAAGAAAAAAATGACATAAACATATATCTTTTAGTAAAACAATTTTTACTAGGGATTATATAAGTTATATTTTCAACTATAAATATGAATTTATAATCTAAAAAAATTTCCTACATCATGGTATTTTCTTTATAATTTTTAGACATCAAATAAATAAAATAATTAATGACACAATAGTGATGCAGTGTTTACCTCATTAATGAATGAGATTATAAAAACTAAAAAAATATCCAAAACCTCTACAATTTTTATTGGATGATTTTTCTTTGTACATGATTCACCTTATCTTTTACATTAATGAGTTTTGGACCTTTGAAAATCGAAAATCATTATATAATAAGATAATATTTTCAAACATTCTTAAAGAGCCCCTCCTCCCCCTTATAAAAAGCCCTCAACTCTAACCCATTTATCACACCTCTCAAGCCCCTTGGATGATCCAAAATATGACCAATTAATCTCCTTACATACCTCTATTCCTATTAGAAGCCTTACCTTAGGAAAAAGGAACTTCAAGGAAGAAGTTTGTTTCAAACCAAAGGGAGTTACCTAATTTAATTTTAACATCTCTTATTAAGTTATTTTCTTTTATTTTACATATCCAACCCCCTAAAATATCTTTATTACTTTATTTTATAACAACACCAGTATATTATATATACTAGGTTTTTTTATGAGAAGTATTTTAACAACACTTACACACACCTCCATCTAATGCGTATAGAACATAATGTTTCTGTGGATGGCAAACTACTGCCTCACGAAATGATGATTGTTCAATATTCTACTACCACCTCTTATGGTGGCCATTATGATGTAACTGTAATTATATATGATATTTATGATCTTTATTTTATCTATAAGCTTCTATAATTCTCTTTTTATATTATACCTTTATTCTTTTCATGTTGTATATATACGATAATTTCAATTGAGGAAGTGCGGACTACCGTCCCCTCAAAGTGATATGACTCATACACACCATACGTGGAATGTATAAAGAATGAAGTTAATGAACTTATTTAATATATATAAATTATTATATTATTATGGAATACTAATATACCTATGTATCATTTTTTTTTCTTTCCTTAAAAAAAATAGAAGTAGCGTTCGTATATACGTACGGATTACCGTCTCCATGAATGCGATGAGATTCATTCCCCATCGTAACCATTCAAGAATAATTTTCATTTGATTATTAAAAATAATATTTAATAACATTATATCATTCTGTATATGAATAAAATACATCCTATCCATAACAAACATGACTTAAGTAACAAAACATATGAAGGAAAATGAATCAGTTAACACCTAAAACAATGATACTACTAAAATATTATTAACAAAGAAATATTAGAAGATCATATATGATATCATATTTATATATGTATTTCTTGTATAATTTAATAACAATGATTTATATATTATACAAGAGGTTAAAGTACCCTCGACTAAATAAAAGTAAAAGGTAAGTGTTAATTTCACAATCTCTTCATTATCCGAGGGTTTTTATACGTGAGTGTCTATTGGGACCTCTTTATCATACACATCCGTGATTTCTTAAAAATGTATTTCAAAACATTTTTACTATTTAATAGACTATGGGAAAAATTCATTTATACTCTTATTTGAACTTATATATTTTGAAAGGAATCATTCCATCATTTTCAAAACATGGTATTTTATGGCCTTTTCGAAAAAATAAGGTAAGAATGTCATTTTAAATTATACGAAGGGTGAAGATATTTTTCACCATTATAACATCGTCGAAGCTTCCCTCACAATATTATAAAAATATTTTCAAATATTTTTTTATTTTATAATTATGGGACTCATAAATGATTTCAAAATAGAAAAAGATATTTCTATCAAATTGTTTTGATTTCATCTATGTCAACATCCTTTGATAAAATTTACACTTTTTTGAAGTTTATTTTTTATGATACAAATATTCCATGTTGTATTTAATGTTTTTTGATATGTTTTACAGTGTATGTGTTATTTTTATACCATTCATGGTTTATGGTTAAATTGTTGGCATTACGTATTCTAGTTTTAATATGAATGTTTATGTTATGTTTAAACCGTTTCATATGGGGAATGTATTAGACTTAGAAAGTGAAGGGTGGAGCCCACTAAAGCTCCTCGATGCATCGGTAGGTATCATGAGACAATTTGACATGGAATTGGACGAGGCCTTTCCCAATTTTTATATATAGTTTTGGTCGAGGCCTTAATCATTTTTAGATGTCTTGGATGAGGACTTGGAAATTTTTTTCAGAATGCCCCACATTGTACATTCCTTCATTAGGAAAATAATATTGATGGTTCATGTGGTTATTCAACTTGTAGAATACCCATGACTATATTTTATTAGGGAATTATTTTCTCAGCTCATATTCCTTTCATAAAGTGTTCATGTTTATTATTTGTAAAGGCATGTTGTTTCAATTATTCACCATGCCTAATGTGTATGTTATCTTCTACTATATTGCTTTCTATTACTGATCATTTGATCTCACCCATTTCTTATGTTTAATTTTCCCAGGATATGAAGAATTTAGTTATGAGTGAATTGCAGGCATAATCTAGGAGGCTTCTATGTTTCTAGTGGAATAATTTGGTGTTGTATTTGTTTCCAGTGGTAATGTTGAACTTATGTATGTATCTTGTTTCCAATAATAGAAAACTGATCAGTCTTTCGGGACATGGTTCCTTGTATCATTCCAATATTATGTAATAATGAAATGGCTCTTGGTAACTAGGGTTGGGGCATTACACATATTATTTATATTAACTATAAACATGTGATTCTTAATTAATGTATACAAATAATCATTTTTTTAATATAAATATAATAACTATATATATATATAATATTTTTTATTAAAATCCTTTATCATCTCTAATAATAACACTGTTAAAGTTATCCTTTATGAGTTCTAAAAACACCATGATAAAGGATACACCTTTATAAGTGATTTTATAACATTGATAAATGTGATATTTATCAGTGATTTTAGCTAGAACTAATAAAGGTGAGACTTTTATCAGCGCTTTCTTCTTAGCACTGATAAAAGCTGGCACATCCCTTGCCTGAATCTGCGGTAGTGTATGGTGAAACATTTAACATTAGTGATCTCTTTATTCCTTGGTGTTGAACCTCTCTACCTAATTCTCTCCAAGTGTGCACCGCTGGTGTACCACTTCTGGTGAAGATCTGGACGATGAAATCCTTTAGTTTTTGAAGAAGTGTGGCAGAGCACCTAAGAGGTGATCGATTCGAACAATGTATTTAGTGTTATAGTGTGAGTACTTGTTTCATGGATGAAGTAAGTTTTGTGGCCTAAATAGATTAAGACCATCATTCCTCTTTAAGACGAGAAAGGTAAGTTTGTTACGTTATTGTTTCGAATTTTAGAGGTTTATCATTTCAATGTTTTTCTTCTATTTTTTGTTGCTTCAGAAAACATGTAATCTATATTTCTTTTTTTGTTTTCACTATGTTAATAAATCATGTATGTTGGGTGGTGTTTTTACCATGCACGTAGGCCTCCAATTGATTGAAGAACATCTAATACAATGATCCCGTTCTTCCTTTTATATTCTTGTATTATACTTTTGTTTGGTTCTACGATTTCTACTTGTGCCTAAAAGGAATTAGTTTGGTCATTTTTGGGATTTTTGGTTCTTCTTGTATTCAGGACTGCCTCTCCCCTCACAATGTGGTATCAGAGCTTGTACTGTTTCTTTATTTTTCTGTCAATTTTGGATTCCTAAATTATTTATTTACATTTCTAGTTTATGGTTTTATTTATACACTCTGATAACACTCTAAAATTGACACTATATTTATTTATTTCAATTATCTAAAGCCATTTTCCTATCTATATTTCTATGAATTATGTATCTCTTTGGATATACATTATTTACCCAAGATATATAATGGTTTTTGGGGGGTATAAATTTAATATTTTCTATAAGAAATAGACATATAATCTGTTGGAACACATGTGAACCATGCGATTTTAAATCGAGAAATTTGATGGTGACAGTGACTTTAACTTGTGGCTAATTAAGATGAGATCCCTATTTGTATAGTCGGTCCTAATTGATTCCCTATATGGGCCTAATTAACCTTTTAGTACAATAAATGAAACCCTAAAACCCACTACTAAATACACAGATGCTTCCCCTGATTTTTTACTTAATACAAATAGCTCTTTACTGATTTCATTTAGTGATAAAGTTATAAGTTAAGTTTCATACGTATCTACTAATGTGGTTATTTTTATTTAGATAGAAAAATTATATAAGAATGATTCTCTTCTTAGAAGGATTTATAACAAACATCACATGTTTACTTTTAAAATGATACCTATTAGTTCCATTAAATCCCATATTGATGAATTTGACAAGGTTATGTTTGATTTATCCAATATTGATGTTAATTTTAATGATAAAGATCAAGAAATGATCCTATTAATTTATCTAGATGATATATACAACACATTATTTTATTTACTAGGGTTATACATAAATAAAAATTGAAAAATAAAGAATTATTTAAAGATAAACGTAATAAAATAAGCACCCTAAATAATTTTGGACTGGTAAGACCCCTTCTCGTACCCAATAAAGATGCTTCAGTTTCATAACTTATGATCTAGTTAAAACCAATAAACTTGAGATAAGAGTTCTAAAATGAATTTTTGTTGGTTATCCTAAGGGTGTTAATGGGTATACACTCTAGGTGGATAATCTTTGATACTAAAAGTGCATAAAAAGTAGGGATGTTGTCTTTCATGAGTCTTCCTCTCCTAAAACTAAGTCTGTCGCATCTGGTAGCATTGAACCAGCCTTAAAACAAGCTGATAAAGCTGATCCTTCAAGAAACTTTGTGTCTGTTGTGTATACTACTCCACCTATACCACATCCCATTGTTGGGGATAATTCTCAGCTGTCTTTAACTTTAGATTCGTATTTTTAACCTCTTTCCACTAATTTGGATTACCAGTTAAACCAAGATAAAGAAAGGAGTGTCCCTATACCTCATGCTCGGTTAAAAAAACATGACATGGATTCCTATGATTTCTATGTTGTGTATGATCTAATAGATGATGATCCTAAAACCTATAGGCAAGCCTTAAAATAATAGAGACACAAAGTAATGGGTCTCTTCTACGAATGAAGAAATGAAATCTTTAAATAAGAACCATGGTTGGAATGTTGCAAACAAGACATAAAATGCTAAAATAATTGAGGCCAAATGGATTTGTAAAAGAAAAGATGACAACACTGAGGAAAATAAAATTAAGTTAAAAATAAAGTTTAGTTCCTAAGGGATTCCTTCAAAGAGAAGGCATTGATTACTCTAAAATATTTTCCTCTATTATTATGAATTATTACAATAGGATCTTTCTTTACTTTTCTACATATAATGATCTGCACATTGAACAAATGGATGTTAAAAATACCTTATTACATGGTGATTTAAAATTCAAACTATACATGGAAACAACTGATGATTATTCTAAGAAATTTAAAATGAATCATGGATGATTGTTGAATAAATCATTGTATGGATTGAAATAATCCTCGAGGTAGTGGTATAAGAAATTTGATTCATTTATGTTAGATAACCAATTTTCTAGGAGTAGATATGATGCATGTGTTATTTTAAATCAACAAAAAACTATATGATTTACCTTTTGCTTTATGTTGATGGATGCTTATCATATTTGAAAATATGTGTTTTACCATTACTATAAAATCTCCATTAATAGGAAAGTTTGAAATAAAATACTTAGGTGTGAATAATAAAATCTTAGGTGCTGAAATCATTAGAGATATACCAAATAAATCACTTTTATTGTCTCAATATGCTTATATTTTAAATATTCTCAAGATATATGTGTTTGGATTAATCAAACCTATTTATATACCACTTTAACAACACTTTAAACTTTATTTAATATAATTTACTACTACTGAGTATTATATTCAATTTATGTCTAAAATTATTTATGTTAACATTGCTAATATAATTTTGTACTCAATGATTTTCACCAGAACTGATTTTTTTATACAATCTACACTATTAGTAGATTTATGGATTCAAACATGAATCCACTATTGAATTCCCTTAAGTGTATTTTAATATAACTCCCCTGTAGTTGAAATATTTCTTTATGTTATGGTAGAAACATGGATACTGCTGATATTATTTCTAGGTATATTGGTGCTGATTATGCAATAAATATTGAAACCCTTATGTCCTTAACTGATTATGTGTTTACTACTTGAGGTGGTTCCATTTCCTAGAAATATAGTATAACATAAAAAATGGAAACATAAAATATATAAACAATTTAGAAACAATTTATACACACTTTTAAAAACATGCATAAAAATGTATAAAATCATATAATTTTTTTTTCAAACTTGTATAAACACATGTATCATAATATCGACACGCACATTTAACTACTATTATTTGAGTCATAAATTTTTTTATATTTATCATTTCTAATGATAAAAGTGTATACACAGATATAATCATATATAAAAAACTTAATAAACATATAGAAAAACCTGTATAATGTCAGTGAAAAGTGTTAGAATCTATTTTTGTATGGTTCACACAATAAAAAATTTCAGAGATTTATTGTAGTCAAAACAATGAAATGTAAAATGCACTACAACTATATACACACAAAACATTCCATAGATTTATCATAGTCAATTGAAAAGTGTATACACATAAATAAAAAATTTATAAACACTAGTAAAAACATGTATAATGTTAGTGTAATATGTCAGAACACATTTTTGTAAGTGTTAAACTATATAATAGAACACTACTAAATAAGTTAGACAACACAAAAGCTCACTTTTTTTGGATTTGTGAAAATATATTTTTTAGAAACATGTATAATTTTACTGAAAAGTTCCATAATCACTTTTTGAATATCTTACACAACATAAAAATTCATAGATTAATCATAGTCAAAGTAAAAAATAATTTTAAAAAAGGTGGTTACATGTAAATAGAGTGTTCAATCAGAAATAAAGATGCATGTACATTGAAATGGATGTATTTCAGTTTTCCTTTGATAATCCACTATGGAACTCTATAGAAATTTCCATTTTTATGAACCACCCTTTAATCCTTATACATGTGATGAAAATTGTCTAATTCATTTCCCAGGATTTTCTAAATCACATAGATTAGGTTTTCTATGTGATGAGGGTTTGAAAATATTTCTCATAAATGGGACCAAATTCACAATTAATTAGAATATCAAATTGATGATTGGCTTATGAATAATAAAATGATTAATATCGAGAGGAACCAGTAAGATTTATTCTTTAACTTGATATGGGGAATAAGGAAAAGCATTCATCTAATTGTTTAGAGTATCTATCTCTGAACAAAAATAAGCATAGTGCATTTCTAATATATAAGAAACACACAAATTAGTTGGAATTCATGGACACCTATGTATGATGTATTATTTTTTATTACCTTAAAATATACTACACAAAATAATGGAATCTATATCAATGGAGGTGGAACATACATCATTTTATAAAAAATAGGAACACTATTTCTTTTATGATCCTAGAATTTAATTCCATAAACTATTCTTGTTCAATGAAAAATTATAGTAATCATAAAATTTATGTAATTCCTTATTAAATCAATGGTTTGAACATTTTAAAATCTAGAGGATAAAATTTATAAAAAATATATATTAAAGTATGTTATATACAAATATATTATAAGATGTATTTAGGTAAGAGATATAACTCTCATTTCAGGGAAGATTATTTCTAAAAGTTCGAATATATCACTAGTTATAGAATTAAATCCCTAAATATGAATAAAATTTACAAAATTGTGTACTTAATATATGGGATTCAAAAATATATTATGATATGAATTGAGGTAAGAGATATAACACTCAAATCCTAGAAGAGTATTAATAAATGATTGATAATATCACTAGATATCAAATAAAATATCTCACTATGAGTGTATTGAGGCCAAGTACATCCAATATAAAATAGAAAAATATGATTAGACACATCACTCATATTGAGTATCACCCCGAGTTTTTATGTTTACTCAAAATCAGAAACGAAATTTTTGAATAACAATTAATTGAAAAAAACCCAAAGTAAAAAAGTAATAATATTAAATATATAAATCAAATTAATTTTTAGTTTCACTTTTCATCCATATTACATTTATATACCAAAAAATGATTTTTTATTATTTTTCTTTTTAACCAAATAATATATTTATCATGTTAACTCATTCTAGATAAAAACTCACAAATGTTAAATAGAGATATATTCATGGTATATAAAATCAGTTTTGACTATATATCAATCAAAATTTTATTAATATATATATAAATAAATTTAAAAATTGAATTAGTTAATAGAAAATATATCATAAATTATACCACTATGATGACCCATTAAATTGGAAACAATAATTCCATTTTCTATACTCAATGATTCAAATTGTTTTCTATTAACTACATGCTGATATTTCTCAAAAATGATATCAAAACAATGTTATTTTCTAATGACATATAAAATACAGTAAATTATTCACCAGGGGATAAAATGTGCTATTTGTGTAGAAAAACATAAGTAATTGAATTTACTAGATTTTCATCAACTGATTTTTTTGGAATTCTTGCAATAAACCCTTTAATCCCATGCAATCTGAATTTATACATAAAAAGAATAAAGAATATGTTTGAATAACGTGATACAATAACGAATAATTTCCCAGTATTTAGTTTTTATAACCCAATTAATAAAAGCAATGAATGTATAGTTAAAGCCTAAAAATCAAACAAGGAAAAATTTATTTTTTTTACTGAAATTAACTATCTGTGAATTAAAATTACAATTAATATAGGTATCCTCTATAAAAAAGAGGGGCTCTCCTTTTTTGGGATCCCATTATATAATATTCATTGATTCTTGTTTCATAAAACATTGTATTTTAATGTACATTGTGTGAGTGAAAATGCATAATACAAAAATAAAATCCTACATCTATTGTAACATATGGTCCATTATAATTACCATCCCATATAATTACATAGACCTAAACTAAGAATTATACATAAATAATCAATAAATAAATATATTTATATAAAAATAGTTGTAAAAAAAATTCAAATACATTGTTTCTGAGCTAAATAATTATGTTCCTTCAATCCTATCAACAATCACATGAAAGATTGTTCTAACCCATATTTTTACCCATCCTTAATTGAAATTAAATAATTATTTTGACTAGGGTCTTCATAAAAGAGTATATCATCTAAATCAACTTTATTTTAATGAAAACCCTATCCATGAAGAACTATATCCATGAAAATTTTATCTATCTACAATTATATAGAGTCGTTAAATACTGATTAGTTAAATAAAGAAAAAAATATAATAAACAATGAATATAAAAAATGGAATAATAGTTTGTATTTTTTAATGTAGAGGAAGAAAATATGGGTAGAGAAAATTAGTTACATACATCTCACTTAATTATGGAAACGAGATACAGGGAGGGGGAGGAAAATGGATAAGTTAGGATTCAAGAGGTATTGTGTGCGACAATGTAGATTTGAGGAGGTAGATATCGGGGAGGATACTGATGATAGAGATGAACCTGGAATGTGTGGATAGTTATTAGATCACTAATGTGGGGTAAATAAGTGGAGATATGTGAGTGATGAATGAATAGAAGAAAGAAATGCAAGAATTTAATATAAATAAGTGTAGATAATGATGAACGAAATGGGTGAAACAATGAAAATAAATAGTGTTTCCTCAAATGGGTGGTGATGAAAAATAGATATAAAATTTGATACATATGAATATGTGGGATTTAGGGTTTTTAGTGTACCATTGAGGGTATGGGAATGAATATAGTAAGGAATGGAGTATTACGAGAATGTTTAAATTTTTTAGGTAAATACTATCATGATATTATTTATATAAGAAATTACTAGGGAAAAATTAATAAACATGCTTTTTATCAAATTAAAATCATGTGAGCATATATTTATACTTAGTACAACATGAATAATGGGTTAAAAAATATTTTACCTAGAAATTTATTAATAAAAATGAAGTGGAAAAGACACATATATTGAGGGAATGAAATACAATTATAGCGACAATGCCACTAAAAAGAAATAAATTACATCAAATCATCTTCTCCTAGATATTACTGTATACATTAAATTATTCATATTTTAATTAATAATAAAATTATATATGATTATATTAAAATATTATATTATTTTATATGTTTGGTAAAACATTTTATATTATTAAATAATTTATTACAACAGATTTTATTGATGGTAAAACATTTTTGGAAAATGGCGAATAATAATATCGTATATGAATATTGGTAAAACATTTTTTTAACATTATTATGATAAAAAAGAATATTTTATTGTTAGTAAAATATTTTTTTTGGAAAATAATTCAGTACCTCTTCTTAATATAAACAAAAGTTTTTATAAGTTGTAATTAATCATTTTTATTGATTGACATATTATTTTTTCATAATTATCTTTTGGTATAAATCAGTTTTTTTATAGTGTCCCACTCTTACCATCTCTTATTTTTTCCTTTATCCTTATTTTTTAGGTTATATTTATTAGTTATTATGATATATTATTTCCCTTTGTGCATTTAAAAATTTTATTTAATTTTTATTAAGTTTTACTTTTCATTTCCCGATTAACAAAATATTTTATTATTTTTTCTTATTTGATCATAGGTTTTCGGTATTTATTCCAAATATTTTTTTATTTTGAAATATAGAAAACATACCATAACAGTAATTAACACTCATTTGATTTTTTTTTCATTTGGAAACTACGTTCCACCAACTAAATGATGATTCAAATTCAAACATTGAGGAGTGTCCTCAATGTAGTATCATTCAATCGATGTTCTTATGTGATGTCTTATATGGATTAAATATTGATAATTTAACTTAAAAATCATAATCTATGATGAGTTATGACATCAAAAATAGGTCTTGTGGTTTAAGCACTTAACATGTAGGTACTCGACCAATTCCAGACTCATTATTAATAAACAAAGATAAAGTGATTCCCCTCCCAACCCACAATCACTATCCATGGTATCAAACACCAAATTTCATCTATATATCATGGGATTAATATAGTTTCATCCATTTTGTTCCTCCCCTTCATAATAATATCATCATGTATTATTTTATTTATTACATACTTTTAATAAAAAATATCTTTAAGATATAATAAATTTAATAACTATTGTTTTGTAAACTTAAAAATTCTATTTCCCAAATATTTATTATTTATTTTAAAAATATTATTTTTTTAATAATATAAATTTTAATATATATTATTATATAAATATTATATATATTATGAGAAATTAATATATTAATATTATTAAATTCATTTAAATTTTATTTTTGTTATGCATATCTAATATGTTACTTAAAAAATTGTTATTGTATATTTTTGTTTTTTTATTTAATCATATTTTCATCATATAAATACATTTATTATGTTTTATTTAAGAATTATTAAACAAATTATATTTATTTGAATATGTTTAATAATATTAAATATATAGTTATTTTCATTGTATAAATATATTTTAATTATTTTTTTAAAAAAGTTTTATAAATATATTTCATTACTAATTTTAATTATTATAACTATATAAATTTGTTTTTTATATCATCAATATTTTTTTAAAATATAAAACATTTATAATTTTTAATTTTACACATTTCATTATATAAATATTATAAAAAAGTTTTCTAGAAAATATTTTATATAATAAAATTTATCTATAAAAAATATTAAAAAAATTAATTAAACTAGATGAGATATATAGTATGATAATAAATATACATTAAACCAATATTTATAAATAAAAATTGAAAAGAAATATTTATTATTACAAGAGAGAATAATAAGAGATTAGATTAAAGGTGATTGGTGAAGTGGGAATCAAAGATGTGGCAGGAGACATTATAGATTATTTAAGAAATGCAAGATAATTATAAGGAATGAGTCAATGTGTCGATTGAGGGGGAGGGGTTGTGACTTCTATATTCTGATTATGTCATCAATAATGTGTCATTTATAAAAGATGACTTTCATGATCTTTTTATTATGTATAAAATGATCCTTAAGCGCATTCCAAGGAGGCGTGTCAAGAATGAGTTGGATAAAAAATGAACTATTGAATACACAGTCTTGAGAGATTATTTATAACATGTAACCAGAGTGTTGGAGAAACTAATTCATTGGTCATGTTTTATTTTATTAGGTTTTCATAATAGGTATTTGTATAGGTTTAATTCTTTTATGTTTGAGAGATTTTTGAGTCCAAGGAACTTTATAATGAAATTATTCAATCATTTCCTTGGGTTTTTACAACATTTTATTTTTTTGGTTCTCAATATGAAGTTTTACGTTTCAGTACCATGTTTTTATTAATTTTTTTAGGTATATTTAATTCAATGATCATGACCTTGATGACACTATAATAACCATAATTCCAATATCAAATATCATATCACCACTACTCTGAATACAACCCAATGTTAAAAATGACATAAGATATTCAATTTTGAAATATGTTACTACATTTATTTTCCTTTTTCTTTCATGAAATTAAAATTTAAAATATGACATAATATATTTATTATTGAATTAGCGAATAAATTAAAAATACCAATGTTTTTTAATTACTTTTAAACATACACATGCCAATGTAAATTGAGAATTTATATTAAAAGAATCCTCTGTTACCTTTGGATTTTTATAGCATAACTAGTATGAAAATCCAATCACTAAATTTTTTATAGATAAAAAAGTAAAAGGATTATGATGAAATAAATATGCATAATTCCTCAAATATTATTACTTATTTGTTTTTTTCTTTGATGATGGATCTTTCTCTATCAAAAAACAAGGAAACATGAATTATTTATATCAATTTCTATGGAATCTAAGGCTTAGATGAACAAAATGAGTGGTGATTGCCTGAGCGCTACTACAATAAGTGTTAAGTCATTGTCTGATAATGTTGGGAGTGAGTTGGATTGAGTCCCACACTATCCCAATGTATGGTACTGCTCTACTAAAATTCATTTTAAATGTTGTGTGAGTTCTTGTTTTCCCCACCATTCCCTTGAAGGTTACGTCGTGAATGTGAACACTAATTTTCTAGAAAATGTTAACAACACAATGTTAGTAACATTATATGATGAATGAATCTTTTTAGTGAGAGTATATTTTTTAATTTAGGCAATTTTAGTGAATATTTTTGAATGGAATTTTACATATTTCCAATGTAATTGTTCCTAAGAAATTCCTTATAGGATGATAGACATGAAAATCTGAGTGTTTTTTTAAAAAAGAAAAAGAAAATATTATACATTTTTAAAACAAGCACATATATCATAGTAATTTTGATCAATGATTATTGAGTATTGGATAGAGTTGAATTTAATATTTTCAAATGTGAGACCTTGGACCATTCCCTTTCCAACAAGAAAATAACCATAAAAATTAATTTAAAACAAAGGTGAATTGATGGTGCTGATTCAATAGATATTAGGGATAAAGGATAGACTATGTACCATCCATGCATTTATTCATGAACCACTAGTATTACCAGTGATAGTAACATTTTTTACATTTATTTCATGCACATTCACAACATATCCATCCCCACCTAATCTCCTAGTATAACATTTTTACAAAATTTGAATGTTACCATTTATTTTTAAATATTCGATGTAAACAAATCTAAATAAATTATTCCATGTCCCAAACCACATTATACATGATTGATAATCACATATGAAGTAAAATCACTAATCGAGACACAATAATCTCCTAAAATATTATTGATTCATTTTCTGGTTTGATATAAGTGGATCAGAAAAAAAACACAACTTTGAAGAAGGTAAATGTCAGTTTTTGTGGGAGGTATTATGGAGGTGTCCAGGGGGTTTGGGGTGGTGGTAAAGGCTATTAGAACATGAAAATTTTGAATTAGTGATGGTTACATTCTGAATTCTTTGTAGATGAATTTCATTAGTGTTGGGACTTTGCTTATGCGATGATGTCTTGAAATTGTGAACATTCACCGAATTACACACCATCACTAGAGCATGGGATTGTGGTGACCCCACAACCTGAACATCATTTATGGTCAATCCATTTATGGAAGTAAACTTGAGTTCCTGAATTTGACCCCTATGTATCATCCATTTTCAGCATGTTTATTTTCCTACCCTCTCAATTCTAAAAGGTTAAGATATGCATAAAAATAGAAAAAAATATCCCAGTGACTTATGGTTGGTGCCAATGCTGTGCATCCCACCTAATAAATGGAAACACATCCACAATACAATTAAATTAAGATATTGATAAGGTTTAATAGATATACACAAATTGATAGTGAAAATATACCAAGCTTGGATGGTCACTAAATTTTTGATCCCAACATCCCTTTCCACTTCAATTGATAATTCATATTTCAGTGTAGGATAACCCTGATCGAAATGTAGTGAATTATATGCATTGGACCTGGTACAATTCCTTACAGGCAGTAGGTGCTGCAGGTGTAATGATTTCCCCCTTTAGCTATTATTGATGTCAAGGTCCAGAATTATAGAAAATTTTAAAATTTTATTTTAGTGGGTTGATGAAAGAATCATTTCCATGTACTTGAAATGTGATGGAAGATTTTCATAGTCCCTTGAAAACAACATGGTACACCAAAGACCTCCCTCATGGAACTCTAATGGTAGGGTTGATTTCAATTTCACCAAAACATGCCTCCAATGTATTAATAAATTATGATCCATGCAAGTACGAGGTCAATTTATCAACTATATTAGCCATCACACTATATGGATATAAAAAAAATAAAGGAAATATTTTTACCCTAGAATCATCATTGGTTCCACCCATGATTAAAAATTTTATGTTTTTTGAATTCCCAAGGAAATCAAGGAAGAGGAAGATGAAATATCCTGAAATTCCATATGTTAAAGTTGATAAGGGGAAGAAGACTAAATTTCCTTTGTGAAACAAGTGTGGAAAGATGACAAAGGGAAATTTCATAATGTGACTAAGAGATGTTTTTAGTATTGAAAGGAATGGAACAAAGTATTCAGTTTCCATAAAAGAAAGGATAATGTGATGGATGGAAACAAAGTTACATATAAGGTAATTTACACTATTTTATGATATAAATGTAGAGAAGTCAACCATTACACAAGACAATGATCTATTATAATGGATAAGAAGCATGCTGAGGATCAACAATCTCCACGATCAAGGGAGCATGATAAGTCCTATGCTAAGATGGACAATGATGAATGAATCACATGTATCCACTACTTCAAAGTAGTGTATGTCATAATGTATTTCAATTCATGTCCTATTAGTATATCTTTTATGTTTTATAAGAATATTGAGTCCCCAATAGAAATGATATTTAGTCATTATGGAAAAACATCTATAAGTGTTGTATCACATGTTGAAATTTGGGGGAATGTTCTTCTTGAAAATTTTATAATTCTCCCTTTGATGGAATTTTAGGAAAAATGATAAATTTGTTGCCTATTCCTCAAGGCAGTTGAAAATTCACGAGAAAAGCTATCCCACACTTGATCTGGAGTTGGCGAAAGTGATCATTATGTTAAATATTAGGAAGAATTATCTCTTTGGGGAGAAGTTTGAAATATATACGGATCACAAAAGCCTCAAGTATATATTTACACAGAAAGATATGAACTTGCACTAACAAATATGGTTAGAGCTGATCAAAGACTACGAATGCTCAATCCATTACCACCCTGGGAAAGAGAACAAGGTAGTGGATGATCTAAGATGAAAGGACCCGGCGATTATATCATTGATGAGAATCGAAAAAGATCTAATCTTCTTAGATTTGATGAAGATGGATAAGGGAATCATAAATAAGGGAACATCATAAATCCTTTGAAAAATTATTTCTCAACCATCTCTTTTAGAAAGGTTAAGGGATTATAAAAATGATGATGTGAAAATTCAAAATAAAGTGGAGATTATCAAAAAAGGGAAATCCTCAGAGGACAATGTTAATGAATCAGGAATTGTGAGATTTGGGTCAAGACTATGTGTTCCATCAAATCTGGAGTTAAAGAAAGAACTTTTGAATGATGAACATAGTTCAAATTTCTCCATTCACCCTGGAAACACAAAGATGTATTGAGATCTACGAGATAATTATTGGTGGGATAACAAGAAGAAAGAGATTTCCGAGTATGCATCAAAGTGCTTGGTATGCCAGCAAGTGAAGGATGAGAGGTAGAAGTCTAAGGGGATGATGCAACCATTACCCCTTCCAACATGGAAATGGGAGAAAATCACCATGGACTTTGTCATCAGGATTTCTAAGACATTAAAAGGAAACAATTCTATCTAGGCTGTTGTGGATCTTCTTACAAAGACTGCACAATTCATTAAAATTCAAGAGGACTTATCATTGGATAAACTGGAACAAATATAAATCAATTTTTCATATATATCAATAAAATTTTTATTAATATATATATATATATAAATAAATTAGAAAATTTAAGTAGTTAATTGAAAATATAACCTTAAGTATACCACTATAAAGTCCCATTAAATAGGAAAGTGTAATTCCATTTTCTATACTCAATTATTCAAAATGTGTTCTATTAAATTCATGTTGAACTTTCTCAAAAAATATATCCAAACCATGTTATTTATTAATGAAATATAAAATGTAGCAAATTAGACACAATGGGACAAAATATACACATAGTGTAGAAAAACATCAGTAATTGAATGTCCTATATTGCCATAATCTATTATTCTTTGAATTCTAAAAAAACCCTTTGATCCCATGCCATATAAATTTCTACATCAAAAGAAAAATTCATATGTTTAAATCAGGTGATGCTGTAAAGAATAATTAGCCCATTATCTAGTTTTTATTCCAATCTAATAACACTGGTGAAAATATGTTTAATGAATTAAAATAAAACAATAAAAATTTTAATTTTTCCAAACTATAATTAACTGTCTATGCATTAAAATTAAAATTAAAACACGGATCCTTTATAAAAAAATAGACGATCACCTTCTAAGGGATCCTATTATTGAATATTCATTGATGCTTATGTCATATACCATTTTATTGGAATGTAAATTCTCTCAGGGGATATGCTTAATATAGAATAATATCCTACATAAAATGTAACAGATGGTCCCTTATTAGTACCATCCTATCTAATTACATTGACCTTAACTAAGAATTATACATCAATATTTAGGAAATGTATTTAGTTTTATAAAAATCGTAGTTAAAAAATTCACATACATTGTTTCTAAGATATATAATTATATGCCTTTAAACATATCAACAATCACATGAAACATGATTCTAACATGGATGTTTTTTCATCCTCAATTTATATTATATAATTATTTTGATTGGGGTCTACATAAAAGATTAAAACCATTAAATCAACATTAGCTTAATCTAAACCCTATCCATGATTAACAATATCTATGAAAATTTTATCTATCTACAATTATATAGAGTCATTAAATACCCATATGAATTTTAAATCAAGAAACAATATCATAAAAATTTAAGAAAAAAATGGAATTGTAGTTGGTATTTTGTTTTATCCATAGTTGAGGATGAGAATATGGGTAGAGTAAAGTAGTTAACTTTACCTCACTAAATGATGGAAAGTAAATACACAAAGGTGGTAGGCACAAGGAAAAGTTAGGAATTGGGAGGTATTATGAGTGATGATAAAGATTTGAGGTGGTAGATGTCAGGGATGATGATAATGATAGAGATAAACCTAGAATGTGGGGATATGAAGTAGATCAAACTTGTGTGGAAGATAGTGGGGAAATGTGAGTGAGGGATGAACAAAACAAGGAAATGGATGAATGTAATATTAATAAGGGTAGATAAATATGAATGAGATGGATGAAACAAAGAAAATAACCAGTATATCCTCAAATGAGTGGTGATGAATAATGGTTCAAAAATTTACATATGAATAGGGGGATTTAGGGTTTTTAGTGTGCCATATATGGTTTGGGAATGGATATATGAAGGCATGGGGTATTACAAGAATGGTGAAATTTATTAAGTAAAAATTATCATGATATAATTTATATAAAAAATTATTATGAAAGAACTAATAACCATGATGTTTATCAAATTTAAGTAATGTGAATATATATTTATATATAACGAACAAAGTTTTAAAATTATATTTAATACTGTATTACGAGTATATAACAAATGGGTTCGGGTGTGTGTGTATTCTTTACATTAAATATTATTAAATTTTATATATTTTAATTAATAATGTAATAAATTATTTACAAATAAAAAATTATATATTTGAAAGATGTATTAATTAAAAATTTCATCATTAGATGTTACTGAATTATTTAAATTATTAATATTTTCATTAATCATATATTTATATATGATTATAAAAAAATTATATTATTTTATATTTTTGGTAAAATAAATGATATTATAGAATAATTTATTACAATTGATTTTTATAATGGTAAAATATTAATAGAAAATGATGAATAATAATAATATATTTGTTTTTTAATAAAACATTTGATAATATAAACAAATTTTAGCATTAGTAAAATATTTTTTGGGAAAAAAAATTTGTTACCTATGCTTAATATGGAAAAAATTTTATTATTTGTTGGTATTAATAATTTTTAACTACAGATATATTATATGTGAGTGATTATATTTTGGTACAAATCAGTTTTTTTACAGTGACCCACTCTTACCGTTGCATATTTTTCTTTTTTTTTTTCTAATTTTCATGTTATATATATATATCAGTTGTTATATGATATTATTTCCCTATATAAATTTTGAACTTTTACTTCATTTTGATCATGTTTTAATTTCCATTTCATTATTGATAGAATATTTTATTATTTTTTCCTATTTGATGATAAGTTTTGCGTATTTATACCAAATAAGGTATGATTGTATATTATTATCGAATATAAATGCAAATAATTCTTCATATTTTCAAGAAATAGACCAATTTTCACCTAAAAATATTCTTGGTAGGGATTATATTTTCATAGAAACTACATCAATTAGTGAGTCACATTGTTGATGCATTTATATGGTATCATTACATTGTTAATTTTATTTAATTTATGATTATTCAAATTATTTTTGATTTTTAAAGTATACAAAACTTACTCTCACAATAATTATTACTTATTTGAAAAATTTATCATTTGGTAACTACTTTACACCAGCTAAATGATGATTCAAATTCAAACTTTGAGGAGTGGCCTCAATGCAGTATCATTCAATCAATGCACTTATGTGATCTCTTATGTGGATACCACATTCATAGATTAACTTAAACTTCATAATGGATGAGGATGTATGACATCAAAGTGAAGTTTGGTGGTTTGAGAACTTAACATGTAGTTGGTTACTGATTCAAGACTCATTATTAATAAACAATGATAAAGTGATCCCATTTCTAACCCATAATTACTCTCAAAGGTATCAAAGACAACATTGAATCAATCTATTATGGGATTAATATAGTTTCATCCATTTTCATCCCCCCTTTATAAAAATTTCATCATGTATTATTTTATTTATTACATACTCTCAATAAAAAAATTCTTTAAAATATAATAAATTTATGAACAATTGTTTTATAAACCTAAAAATTATATTTTATAAATATTTAATTTTTATTTTAAAAATATTAATTTACTAATAATACAAATATTATTAAATATTTTTTTATAAATATTATATATATTATTTTATAAATATTATATATATTATGAAAAGTTAATCTATAAATATTATAAATGTTGTCATACATATTTAATTTTATACGTAAAAAATTATTATAGTATATTTTTGTTTCTGTTTTTATTTAATTACATTTTCATTACATAAATATATTTATTTTGTTTTATATTAGTATTATTATGTGAATATTATTTATTTAAATATATTTCATAATATTTAATATATGTTTATTTTCATTGTATAAATATATTTGAATTATTTTTTTATAAAAGTTTTATAAATTTATTCCTTTACCAATTTTAATTACTGTAACAATATAATTTTTTTATATCATCATTATTATAATTGTTTTAAATATAAAACTTTTAATATTTTTAATTATTCATATTTCATTATATTAATTTTATAAAAACATTTTCTAGAAAACATTTTATATAATAAAATTTAGCCGTAAAAAATATGAAAAAAAATTAATTAAACTAAACCTGATATATAGTATAATAATAAATTTACATTAAACCAATATTTATAGTTATAAAATTGAAAAGAAATATGGATTATGAAAGGATAGAATATTAAGAGATTAGATTAAAAGAAATTGGTGAAGTGTGAATCAAAGATGTGGTTGGGGCACTATAGATTATTTGATAAATGAAAGATGATTATAAGGAAGGAGTCGATGCATCGATTGAGGTGGAGGGGTTGTGAATTCTATATTATGTTTATGTCATCACTAATGTGTCATTGCTAAAAGGAAAGTTTCATGTTCTACGTACTATGTATAGAAGAATCATCAAGTGAATCCCAAGAAGGTGTGTCAATAATGTGTTGGATAAAAAAATGAATCGTTGGATATACAGACTTGAGAGATTGTTTGTGACACCTAACCAGAGTGTTGGAAAAACTACCTGGGTGTTCCCATGGTATTTTATCATGTTTTTTTAAGAGTTATTTAGTAGTTTTAATTCCTGTATACATGATATAGTTTTTAGTCCATGGAAATATGTAATGAAATTATTAAATCGTTGCCTTGGTTTTTTACCACATATTATTTTTTTGGTTCTCCATATCAAATTTTACTTTTTAGTACAATGTTTTTTTTATTCGGTTTATCTTTTTTTAGTTTAATTCAATTATCAAGATCTTGATTACACTCTCATAACCATAATTTCAATATCAAATATCCAAGCACCACTACTCTGAATACACCCCAATGGTAAAAATGACACAAGAAATTAAATTTTTCAATATGTTTTTAATTTTATTTTCCTTTTTTATTTCACCAACTTAAAGTGTCAAAAATTACCTAATATATTAATTGTTGAATCATTGAATAAATTAAAAATACCAATCTATTTTCTTTACTTTTAAAGATATACATGCTAATTTAATTTAAAAATTTATATAAAAATAATCCCCTATTGCCTTTGGATTTTTGTAGCATAATTGGCATGGAAATCCATTCAATAAATTTTTGATAAATAAAAAAGTACAAGGATTATGATGAAATTAATATGCATAATTCCGAAAATACTATTATTTATTTATTTCTTTTTTTGAGGTTGGATATAACTTTATCATAAACAAGTAAACATGAATTCTTTAAATCAATTTCCAAGGCATCTACGGGTTGGATGAATAGAATGAGTGGTGATTCCCTGAGCGCTAGAACAATCAGTGGTGGGTCCTTGCCCAGTGATGTTGGGAGTTACTTGGATTGAGTCCAATACTATCCCAGTGCATGGTACTGCTCTGCTGCAATTCAATTGAATTGCTGTTTGAGTGCTTGATGTCCCCACCACACCCTTGAAGGTTATGTCTTGAATGTGAACAACAGTTTTATAGAAAATGTTAACAAATAATCAATGTTAGTAACATTATATTTTGTGTGGAATTTCTTTTGGGAGAGTATTTTTTTAATTGTGGTAATTTAAGTGCATGTTTGTGAATGGATTCAAATGTTTTTCCAATGTAACTATGCCTCAAAGATTTTTTAAAGGATAATAGACATTAAGAGATGTGTGTTTTTTTGAAAGAAGAAAAATAAAACAGTATACCATTTCAGAACATACACTTCTATCATAGTAATTTTGATCAATGATTATTGGGTTTTTAATAGAGTGGAATTTGAGTTTTTCAAATGTGACACCTTTGACCATTACCTTTACAACCTGAAAATATCTATAAAAATTGGTTTAAAATGAAAGTGCATTGATTGTGTCGATTCAATTGATGTTAAGGATAATGGATAGCCTATGTACCTGCCATGTCTTGATTCGTGCTCCATTGGTAGTACCAGTGAATGAAACATCGTTCACATTTATGTTATGCACATTCACAACATTCCCATCCTTACCTAAGCACCTAAAACTACATTTTCACAAATGTTGAATGTTAAATTTTATTTTTAAATAATCAATGTAATCAAATATAAATATCTTATTCCATGGACCGAACCACATTCTACATTCTTGATAATCACATCTGAAGTGAAATCACCGATGGAGACACAATCATCCCCTAGAATATTAATTGAGTCATTTTTTGGTTTGATATAAGTGGATCTGGAAAAAAAGCACTGCATTGAAGAAGGTAAATGTCAGTTTTTTGGGAGGTTTTATCGAGGTGTGGGGTGGGGATTTAGGTGATTACAACATGCAAATTTCGAATAAGTGATGGTGACATTCTGAACACTTTGTTGATAAATTCCATTGGTGTTGGGACTTAACTCAGGTGACGATGTCTTGAAAATGTGAACATTCATATAATTACACATCATCACTAGAATACGGGATTGTGGTGAATCCACAACATGAAAATATTTTATGGTTAAGCCATTGATGGAAGAAAACATGAGCACCTACATTTGATCCCCATGTCTCGTCCAATATGATCATGTAAACTTTTGAACCCTCTAATTTCTAAAAATTTAATATATTTATAGAAATAGAAAAAACAAATCTCCCAGTGACTTACGGTAGGTGATGAAGTGGCGAATCCTACCTGATAAATAGAAACAAAAAGTGAAGAAAATGAAATTAGGATATATATATATATATTTATATAAGGATTAAATGATATATGTAAATAGACGGTGCAAATATACCAGGCTTGGATGGTCACAAAAATTTTGATCCCACCATACCTTTCCACTTCCATGGACGATGCCAATGCTAGTGAAGGACAGACCCGAGGGAAATGTAGTGAATTCCATCCATTCTCCATGGTACAGTCCCTTCCAATCTCTAGGTTTTGTGGGTGAAATGATTTCCCCCTTCAACTGTTTTTTTTTTCAAATTCACAGTGGTCAAGAATTATATAATGTTTTATGATTTTGATTTTAGTGGGTTGAGGGATGAAGGGTTTCCATGTACCCAAAAGGTGATGGAATATTTTCATGGTCCCTTGAAAATAACAGGATTAACCAAAAACCTCCCTCGTGGAACTATAATGGTAGGGTTGCTTTCAATTGCACCATATGCTGCCTCCCATGTCTTAAGAAATGTCTGTCCATGCAAGTACTAGGTTGATTTAAAAACTGTATTTTCTATCGCAATATATGGATATAGAAAAAACAAGACAATATTGTTACCCTGAAAGCATCATTGGTGGCGCCCCCGAAAGCCCTGTACTTTCACAAATTGAAACCTTGGCCGACCAGGGTTAAAGAAGGCATATTTATAAGAGACAAAAGTCCAAAGATGAACGCAGCTCATACCTTTCCTTTTATTATGGTATCAAGTATTTGTATGGTAAACTCATGTTAAGGTTTTATGGACCTCTTGATATGGAAATGAATTTGAATGTTCTCACCATATTGCAACCAACGGTTTGTATTTCAAGAGGTGGAGCGTTGATGCAATGTGAGGGGGTAGGGTGAAATTAAATCTAGTGAGTATTTGTGTTTTTCATTATTTGGATTGCAGAACAAATGTAATGGTGTGTGGTTTAGGGTGACATGCATACAACATTTTTGTTTGTTGGGTATTTTTTCAGTTATCATACCACACCATCCATCTTTATCCTTAATGGAATTGGTTTTTGTTTTGTTTGTTCGGGGCTGTATTCAGTGGAATCCAGTGCAATGAGAGGGAGAATTTTTATATATTTTTTTTGTTATTATTTCTTCCACATGTTGCATCTCCACTGGCCACACCCTCGGATCTGCGTCCCATCTTCGCTGACCACTCATTTGTAGGGCTGAAAGAGAGAGCATTTTATCTGGACCATTGATCCTAAATATCGAAAGCCATAGATTTTTCTCTGGAATGTTTTTCTTGGTGTGTTTCATTCCCTCACATTTTGAGGTTGATCCAAATCACACCCCCCATAGCTATTTGGGTGCCCCGACATGTGTAGCCCACCTGTGCTACATAAAGTTGATAGAATCACCCCTATTATCTCGCTCGTCCTACGCTTCCTGACTCACACTACAAAAATAATTTTGCCTTAATTTAAATTCTACACATGCCATTGTTATTTCTAATCTCACATAAAATGAATCCTCCTTAGTCGCTAGATTTACTTAGCTTAACTTGCATGGACACGCTTTCAATGGATTTTTAGTAGTTTAAAAAAGTACAATTATCATGAACAAATTAATATTCCTAATTAATAAAATATTATTATTTAGTTTTCTCATTATTTGATAATGGATTTAGCACTATAAAAATAAAAGAAACATGAATAATTTAAATCAATTTCCAAGAAAACTATTTCTTTGTTCAATAGAACGAGTAGTGATTCTCTTAGTTCTACTGTGATCAGTGGTGAGTCATTAACCGATAACATTGGGAGTTATTTAGATTCAACTAATCACTATCCCAATTTCTGGAACTACTTCACATCAATTCAATGTAATTGATTCTTGAGTTTCGGGTGTCCCCACCATAACCTTGAATGATACGTCATGGATGTGAACACTGATTTTCTAATTTTTTTTAACAAAACAATGTTAGTAACATTAACATTCCCTTAAGTGTATTTTAAGGAACATATCTTGTAGTTTAAATATGTTATAAGATGTAATGAGGCAAGATATATACCTTTATTCTATTCATTTCTGCATGGGCCTATTTATTGGGCAATTGGCTCAGCCTGGTTTGCTTATTTCCATGGCTGGTGACTTATCGATGTTCCATGACATTCTTGTAGGCCATTGATTAAAATTTCCACCTGTTTGATATAAAATATCCATGTGTACTGGTGCTTCATTGTGCCAGTTGGGTTTCTATTTTAATATAGTGATGTGGCCTCTGTTCATTGGATGCACTGTTTGAGGATGTCGGGGGATTAATGACCCCTGAAACCATTGTCTCTACAACATTTATTCACTCTAGCTCATCCTATCCCTCTATTTTCGCTCTTGTTTTTCTACTTGTACTACAAATATTCTTTTTAACAACGAGAAAAAATTCTTTTAATAGGACTAAAAAGGAGACGTTATTCTTAGCGCTATTAAAGGGATGGGGGGGGGGGGGTCCCCTTTATTAGAAATAAAAAAGAAATGATAAAGAGGGTCCTTTATCAGCATTAAAAAAAGCACTAATAAAGGCCCTAATATGGTATAGTGTGCTATTTTTATAAGATCACACTACAAAAACCTCCTCTAACCTGTACAAAAAATATATAATTTAATTGAAATAAATTTTGAATCACAAATACAAAAAAACAATACTATATAAATTTCAATCAATGTTTTGTATAATTATATTTACAATTTTTATCCACACTCAATTTAAAACATTAAAGCTTCATTATCTTTGGTATCCATGATCCCCTCAAAAAAGGCACTCCCATGGTATCCAATTCCAAAAAATCATCTGAAACCAAGAAAAAAAATCCACCTATATAATAAAATAAATATTAGGTTAGTAATATTATAAATAAATAAATTCAACATTAACATGAAAGAATACATTAAAAAATATCTAATTTAAATAAAAAAACATACTTGGAGCTAAATCGATCACACTGTGAAATTTATTAAGGTGAATTTGATTCCAACATGTCATAAATGAGGTATGGATCATTGTTCTAAAGTATCAAAAAATCTCGGATTCATTTTATCAATTTAGAGTATGTCAATTGTTCTTTTTAATGAAATTAATTTCAATTTTAAATAATGACACATTTGAAGTTATTGCAGTAAAAAAATGCGTGAGATTGAGGTGTGGAAAATTCCTATACATCATAAATGACATATGTATAATTTTCTTAAAGTATAAAAACATTCCGAATGAGTTTTCTTAGTTTTCAGTATGTCATTTTTTTGTTTTACTAAAATATAATTTCAAACTGAAAACAAGAACTTTGAGTCATACAGGTCACATTGTGTGTCAATTTTCTGTGATATTGCTTCTTATATGTCAGTAATGTCTGATGAATTTATTTCACAAATTATCAAGAAAATAAGAGTGCATTTTCTTGGTTTTTAGTGAGTGACACTCATTTTGAACTAAAATATCAATTTTAAACAGATAACGGGAACTTTGATTCATACCGGCCACATCGTGCATCATATTAATGTATGTGTCATTCTTACACATCACCAATGAATCAAGTAATGTTTTCCTAAAGTATCAAAACAATATGAATTCGTTTTCTTAGGTTTTAGTATGTTGCTTGTTCCTTTTGCTAAAATTAATGTCAATTTAAAATAAAAAATGCACTTGGACTCATACCAATCACACCATGTGTCAGATTGAGGTGAGGTTGATTCTTACACATAAAAAATGACTTACATATCATTTTACCAATGTATTAAAACAATATGAATTCATTTTCTCAATTTTGAGTAGGTTAGTTTTTATTTTGACTAAAATTTAGGTTAATTTTAAACAAAACACAAACTTTGAGTCATATAAGTCACACTATGTGTCGGATTGGGGTGAGGATGGTTAATACACATCTCAAATTACTTATGGTCATTTTCCAAAAGTGTCAAAACAATCATAATTCATTTTCCTAATTTTGAGTGGGTCATTTTTCATCTTTACTGAAATTAATGTTAATTTAAAATAAATAGATGCACTTGGAGTCATACGAGTCATACCATGCAATAAATTGAGGTGTGGATGATTACTACATGTTAAAAATGACTCATAGATCATTTCACAAAATTATCAAAACAATACGGATATTTTTTATTGGTTTTCAGTATGCCACTTGTTCCGTTTGGTAAAATTAATTTCAATTTAAAATAAAAAGACACATTTGGAGTCATATCAGTCACATTGTGTGTCATATTGAGGTTCATTTGATTCCTACAAGTCAAAAATTACTTATTTATCATTTTACTAAAGAATGAAAATAATACGAATGTATTTTCTTGGTTTTTACTAGGTTATTTATCCTTTTTACTAAAATTGATTTCAATTTTAAATAAAAAATATGCACTTGGAGTCATATCTATAAATCCATTCCTTAGATTGAGTTTCTTATGATTCTAAAGCATCCCAGAATACTTATGGAACCTTGAACTAAATTATCAATATAATCCAAATGTGTTTTCTCATATTTCAATATTACATTTTTCCCTTTGATAAAATTGATGTTAATTTTAAATAAAAAGACTTACTTGAAGTCATACCAGTCAAAGAAGGTGTCATATTGGGGAGAAATTAATTCCTACACATAAAAAATGAATTATGTATTGTTTTCGTAAATTACCAAAACAATATGAATTAATTTTCTTAGTTTTGAGTTGGTTGTTTGTCATTTTTTCAAAAATTGATGTCAATTTTAAATAAAAACAACACACTTGGAGCCATACTAATCACACCATGCCTTATATTGATGTGTAGATAATTCCTACATGTCCCAAATGACTCATGAATATTTTAACTAAAGTATCCAATAAATATGAATGCATTTTCTTGGTTTTTAGTACATAACACATTCATTTTTACTAAAATTGATGTGAATTTTAAATAAAAATATGCACATGGAGTCATACCAGTCACAAGGTGAATCATACTAAGGTTAAAATTATTCCTATACATCTCAAATGACTAATAAATTATTTTACTAAACTATCAAAACAATCTGAATGGGTTTTCATAGCTTTGAGTAGGTCAATAGTCCTTTTTACTGAAATTGATGCAAATTTTAAATAAAAAAGAAGTACTTGGAGTCTTACTGATCACACCATGCCTCAGATTAAGGATATTCTAATTCCTATACATCTAAAATAACTCATGGATCATTTCACTAAAGTATCAAAACAATCCAAATGAATTTTCTTAGTTTTTAATACACCACTTCCTCATTTTTACTAATACTGATGTGAATTTTAAACAAAAAGACACACTTGGATTCATACCAGTCACATTGTGATTTGGATTGAGGTGAGGATAATTTATACCTATCCCAAATGACGCATATATCATATTTATAAAATATAATAACAATTTGAGTTAATTTTCTTAGTTTTTAGTAGGTTAGTTGTCCTTTTTACTAAAATTGATGTAAATTTTAAATTAAAAAGACACATTTAGTGTCATACCAGTAACACCATGACTTGAATTGAAGTTTGATTGATTCATACATGTCCCAAATGAATCATGGATTGTTTCACTAAAGTATCAAAATAATAATAATGTGTTTCATGGTCTTCAGTATGCCACTTGTTCCTTTTCACTAAAATTGATGTCAATTTTAAATAAAAAGACACATTTGGACTCATACCGGTCACACTGTGAATTAAATTGAGGTGATAATTACATATACCAAATGAATCATTGATTATTTTAATAATGTGGAAAAATATCCTAAATTCATTTTCTTTGTTTTGAGTAGTTCAATTTTCATTTTTACTAAAATGTATGTAAAATTTAAATAAAAAAGATTCACTTGGAATCATACTGGTTAGACCATGCCTTTGATTGAGATTCAGCTGATTCCTACACATCCCAAATGATTCACGGATATTTTAACTAACATATCAAAAAAAAATCCGAATGAATTTTCTTTGTTTTTACTACGTCACTTGGTCCTTTTTATAAATATTGATGTCAATTTTAAATAAAAAGACGCACTAGGAGTCATAACTATCACACCGTACATTGGATTGAGGCGTGACTAATTCCTACACATCCAAAATGAATCAACAATCATTTTAATAAATTATAAAAACAATATGAATGTGTTTTCTCAATTTTTAGCACATCTCTTACCTTGTTTACTAAAAGGTCATTTTAAACTGTAAACATGCACATTGAATCATATCGGTCACATCGTGTATCTGTATGACAGGAGAATGATTCCTACACATCAAAAATTATTTATGAGTTGATGTGATAAATTATTAAGATAATCCAAGTAAATTTTCTCAGTTTTTAGTGAGTGACACATTTTGAACAAAAAATGTCGATTTTAAACAGATAACAAACACTTTGAGTCATACTCATCACACCATGCATCAGATTGAGTAGAGACTGATTCTTACACAAACTAAATAACTTATGGATTATTTTCCTAAGTTATCAAAACAATATGAATGCATTTTTTTGGTTTTGATTATGTTAGTTTTCTATTTTACTAAAATTAATGTCAGTTTTAAATAAAAAGGCGCACCTTGAGTTATACCAGTCAAAACATTTGTCGGATTAATATTCCACTGATTGATACGCATCCCAATGTATCAGAAAAAAACTAAATTTCAATGTTACCATTGTATTTTTTTTAAACTTCCTACACTACATATTGACTCGTGAAATGTTTTTCAGCTAAGAACATCAAATCAATATGCGGTGTTGGAATATTGACAAGGGAAAACAATGGAAAGAATGGTAACATTACTAGAAAGGAATATGTAATATCTCCAATGGATTGTTTTAGATAACTAAAATCAAAACATTACTTCCCAAATGATATGTGAAAATTTATAATAAGTATTTGATAAAGATGATAGGGAAAATAACTTACAAATATTAGATAAAATGATGAAAAAATTAATTAAATAAGTATTAATAATTTGTCTTTTTATGATTATTGTATACATTCATGACCCATAAATATGAAATGAATCCAAAAATATAATAAAATAATACTTATGCGATTAATAATAAAAATAATTAAATTATTCAAAAATATGAAACAATTCATTACTTCCTTGGAAGTAACATCTTCATGTTATTTATGTAGATTATAAAATCCGGTATACTTCCTATTCATTTCTTTGAATATCAATATCATATCTTGAATATGATTTTTTAGAAAGTCATAGTAGTACTTCTAAATTATTTATATAAAAAGGTATCAATAAATATTTTAAATGAAATAATAATTATCTTTAAAAATACCTCTTTAGGGATATGTGTTTATTGATTGAATACAATCTCTCTCATAAACATAAATTCATAATAAATAAAATACTTTATATTTCTTTTCTTTAGACACTTCATAAACATTGAATAAAATAAGTATTTTTTTATACATGTTTGGATAGTGAAATATTATTATATATACCCTGATACATAAACTGTTGTAGAACTTGGAAGGGTCCTGTTGGGAAAATATTATCCTCTTATATGATTTTCAACATGTTTATACACCACCATATCATAAAAAAATCATCATTAAAACATAATATAAATTATATAACTTGATATTTAGTTCTAAAATGTTGGGTTTAGTGTATTTAAAATTGAAAAATTCCATCATGTGTGGTCAACTTGTTGGGAATCCATATAGTGAATCTAAGAATTAATCATTGGAGTATCCAAATTGACTGCAATGAGCATCCAATGTTTCCTAAAAACAAAAAAATGAAATATTTAATGAATGAAATGAAACTATATTTGATATGATTAAATTTTAGTGTTTTACAATTACGTCATTGGTATTAAAAAGAGTATAACATCCCCAAGTTTTCTTTCAAATTATTTGGCCAGGTTTTACACTATTTTATCCATTTTTTTGGATTCTATTTTTGTTTGTTCTATAGAGTTGTCATGAGGTCTAATGAGTACGATTTTTCTTCATTGGTAAATCCATTCAACTGGTATTGATATATACATCTAATAAAAAAATATGAAATTTATTTATCCATAATTAACATAGAATATCGGCTTTTGGAAAATTAAATCATGAGTACATACCTCATGTATACATTTACAACTAAGGATCCGAGCCATTCACAGTTAAGGATTTCATATACATTATCAAAAGTAATGTAGTCAGTACCTTACTCTCTCTATATATATTTTTTGAAAATCAATAACATGACTACTAACACATTGAAACTTTGTATCCGTATGAACCTTCAATGTTAGTAAATACATATATTCAATGGGAATGGTAAAGGTGATTTTGGAATATCTTTTTGATATGTTGGTTGATCCTTTAGATGTATTTGAGTCATTCTTTTATTTCAACCCTTCCTTTATACATATGTTGTAACATTCATTAGTTTAGAACTTTTTCATTAATTAATAAAGGTTTATCATCAAAAATAAATTAGAAATGAATACATCTTTGTTGAAATGTCTTTTTAAAAGATCTAATGGCCATGAAATCACTGTTCCAATAGCTTGGTCTGCCGTATGAATATATTTATCATCAAGTGGAAAAGGTAGCTCGAAACTCATATCATGAGCTATACTAATCGCCACTCTCAGACGACCTGTTGGTAGTGGTATGTTTTGTAGCCTATTTTCTTGGATATTGAACGTTGTAGAACTCACTACAAGGTGATGGCTGGGTGTTGATAGATATAAATCACTATCATTGTCACTATGTTGAATATCATTATAGAAAAGTTATTTATGTATGTATGATTCACATTTCACCAAATCAATTATTAGAATATTTAATACCTTGACTAAGTCAACTCTTTTAGGTGAATGGCTCCCCTAAAAGCTGGTTGGGGTGGGGGGATATTCATGTGATGATTATTCTTGAGTTGTTTCTTATATTTTATTCCCCTTTCATAAAATATTCTTTCAACTAAGTTTTCCAATGAAATTGTTATTCAAGGGTATGGAATCTTTCTTTCATATATTTCATTTAATTATCTATATAATCCTCTTGTTTTTTTTCAAAATATGTTTGGGGAGTTACCATAAAACTGACACCTCTAAGGTGACTATAATGTTCTAGAAGCTTAAAGGCCACTGATAGTATTTTTTCATCTGGTATGTGTGTTGATAATTCATGTGACTATTTCAGATTCAAAATATCTGAAGATAAGTAATCGTTGTTATCTAATAGGGATTTAATGATTTTTTTTTTATTATTACTTCATACTGATAAATGTTTCCCACAATTTTTGTGTGTTTTAATCTATTAGTATCTCATTTTATTTACACATTCCTTCTTCCATAGAACATGGTGTGGCATGGAATTGGTTTTGGATTTAGATTCATTTTTTTCATATAAATAGAGGAACATAATTATGTTGTTGTTTCATGTCACATAAAATTATTATGGTAGATTTAAAATACGTACGGATTTTTTTTCATGTTAAACATACCCCATACTTACTTTACAATAGGGGTACATTAATTTTGTTTCTCGTTCCTTTTTTTATTAATCATATATTGTTTATAAAATTAAATTTCCTCAATAAAAGTGATGAATATATATATTTTCAAACAATATATTACCTATAACAATGTACCTAAAAAGATAGCTCCCTGTGACAGCTAATAAATACATCCCACACTTCTTTGGTTATTAGGTGTGTATATGTAAGTGATGGGTGAAGGTTCATTTTACCTTCACCATATTTAAGATGATATCTCATTATAATTGTGCAAAAGCTTCTATGAATCCATATAGCAATTATTAATACAAATTTATTGTGGGATTCATCTATAAAAAATCCACTCTACAAATGATAATGAAGAGTAATTCAATGTTTCATTGTTTGATTTTATAGTAAAATAAATAAATGATATCATATTATTTCCATAATCTCTTTGCACATTAGTGTCTCCGTAACGGGTACAATATATTGGAAAAAATCTACTTCAATCATCATAAATTTCTGAGTGATGATTCCATTGTATCTACTAAACATGACCTTGATGGGGTTAACATGCTCATCCTGTGCATTCCATCTGACCTCGTATTTTATGGATTTTCTTTTCTGATTAATAATTTTTTCTAACACTATCAAACAATGATGGTAATATTTTTTATTCAACATCGGTCCTTCATCGCCTACCATTTCTTATAATTGAACTTCATCATTATGTTGTTCCACTAGTTCAGTAGCATCGACATGTGCAGAAGGTTGTTGTTCCTCTGCACTGGGAGAAACAACAGGCTGAGAAAACTATTGTTACTAATGATTGGAAGCACCAACATGTGTAGAAGGCCGTTGTTCCCCTTCATTATGAACATCAGTAAGTTGAGATACCTGTTGTTCCTCAGGAATGATATCACACACACATGAATAAGTAATTATCTGTATAAGTGATTGAAAATTTAATTTAGATTATATAAATTCATCAGAAAATAGATAATAACATATTTTAACACAATGTATATTACAAAAAATATTACCTAATTATTGAAATCTATTTTTTTAAAGGTTGAAGGGATTTGACCCCTCTATTGAGTATCTAAATCCCTTTACTGTGGTCTCATTTGACATAAAAAACCCTATCTACATTGGGACAACAATGAAATTATTGTGATGTCCTAATGAAAGGGTCATCCTTAGTTTAATTTCCATCAACATCTTTAGTGTTTTTGGTCGATAATAGAACAAAGGAACACTTTTAGTTTGCAGGAACAGGAATATAAAATACTTGTTCTTCCTGTGATTCCATTATAAATTGTTTTTCTCTTAACTCTTCCTTACTAAAATCCACTTTCACAAATCCCAATTATTCAATTTTAATGAAAATCCTGTTATCAATCCAATTTCATTGAAAAATCATCACTTGGAATGTTGTATAATCCAGATCCAATATTTGTTTGATGGTGCCAACTTAGGAGATATTTTCATAAATTGGATTTGTATCCTTAGTACTAGAAACGTTTATCTCTTTAGCCACAAGTGTAACCCCACTATTTTTCATGGTACTTTATTCATCATGTTCATTTTTTATAGAATGTATATCCATTAATTGCATAACCATTGTATGATAATTGATACGCACTTGGTCATATGGATATCCATCAAAGTCATTCTGAAATTAAATCCGGATATTCAAATGGCTCCTTAAAAATATGTCATCAAAACCATTCTATAAGCTATTGATTATGTGTATTTTATATCCACCTTTCATCACTTGATGGATTAAAATTACTATGAATTTCCTTACATATTTTAACATATGGGGAAACCTCTAAACTATTATGAAAAGCATAAATGTGGGCCTTCTCCCAATCTGTAATATTGATTGTGAAAACATTTCTTCTAGAAATTAATTCACCTAAAAGTCACCCAGTGTGATGATATTTTGGTAGACCAATTATTTCCACACATGATAGGTATTGGGTAAAAAATTAAATGCCTTACTCAATAATATATTGCTCTATACGAAAACCCTCTAACTGACTTTGATTTTTGACATAACCTTCCAAAATATTCATATACCACTCAATTTGGTACATCTATCTATCGTATACATGACCACCTAGTTGAATCTCTATCACCAAGTGAACCATCAAGTAAACTTTCATATCAAATAATGTGGGTGAGAAGAATATTTCTAATTCATGTAATATTCCAGTAATTTCTCTTTCCATGATCGAAAATTTCTCTGGGTATATAACATTGCTATATATATATTTGAAGAAAAAATAGAGCATGGTTAATGTATGATGGAAATTCTTTAGAAAAAATTAACACAAAACAACATGAATTATATCTTTCATCAAAACATGGAAATATTGTGATTTCATACCCTTTAACTATAAATAAATCATTTAAATAATATTCTCGATATTAGATGAATATCCCTCTGGAAAATTTACATCATTCAAGAAGTTGGAAAATTTATATATCTCTTTCCTAGAAAGAGTGTAAGTAGTTGGAGGAAGAAATGTTCATTTTTCTCCCTTCACTGGCACCAAATCTTCTTATATTCCCATGTCAGCCATGTCCAACTATGCCTTAATTCTACACTTTGTTTTTCTTGGTGTATTTAACAAAGTGATGATGATACTGTCACATACATTTTTTCAACATGAAAATATCCAGAAAATATATGACGTATAGAAAATTCCAATATGGTAATTCAAAAAAATATCACCACTTTTTACAACTAGGTGATGTACAATTTTTAGAAAATAGTTTACCAAAATAAGTGTCCACATATTTTACTTTATCAAGCAGTTTGTCACCTGTTAGTAGAGATGAAATTGTATGTTCTAATGAACTTCCATCGAATGATGTTGTCCAAGATTGGTACTTATGTCGTCATGGTAGAAATTTGCAATGTCTTAGAAACAAAATATTTGATGATTGTTTCAACCTAACTGACTATGTACCTTGTTCAAAAACATGAAACCATCAGGTTACTTTAATTCTATACCCTAAAAAAGGTTTATAAGCAGGGAAGTCATTGATCATCCCATACAACAAGGCAGTCAAAGTGAAATCATCATAACACCTGAATCCCATAATAAATTAAAATCCTCGATCAATGGAGCTAGCTAAACATAAATATCATTACTCAATTGTTTTGGTTATGATATAATCATAGATAACTTGATGTATTTTTGTTTCATGCACAACCTTGGTGGAAAGTTATAATTAACCAACATAACAGTCCATGTACTGTGAGTGCTACTTTGAAAACAAATAAGATTCACTACATTTTTTAATAACTCATGATGAAGGTTTCTCAGCTTTTTTCTAAATTCAGGATACTCAAGGTCAATTCTATTCCACTAATTAGAGTCTCTCGGGTGACATAGTTTCCCATATTTATTTCTTGTATTTGTGTGCCACATCAATTTCCCTATAGTCTCCCCACATTCATATAGGCATATAAACCATGGAATGATTGGAATCGTAGGACTGAATTCATATTTCTTGTATTGAGAAGCAACAAAATTTGGGCATTCAGTAAGTGATTTTTGGTCCTTTAAAAGTTGTATACAGTCATTTGTAAAGGCATGAATTATTTCAAAGATCATAACCATCAAACATAGAATTCGTTTTGCATTTTATGTTTTTCTAGGTATATTATTATCTTCTGGGAGTATATCATTCTTGAGAGAAAGTTGTTCCATAAAAATAGATTCACTCAATCCATTTCCTTATTTGAAATTATATATCTTTAGTGATGCTAACAATGACGTATATTTCTTGCAACAAGCATACAATGAAATATTTTCACAACTCTTTAGATTCTCAAACAATTTTTGGAAATCACTAAGTTCATATTCAACTATACTTATCATTTTTTCAATATGATCTTCATCATCATTCAAATATGTAATCTCATCCTCGATATGGTCTTCTTCATTGTCCACACTTTTAATCACATCTGACGATACATAAAATGTAGTTCTATCACTGCCACTACCCATATTCTTCTTTTCACTATGTTTATTCCAACATTTTTAACTTCAATATATTCCATGACAGATCAAGTGTTACTCCAACTCCTCTTGACTAATTATCCTTTAATAATAATAGATTAATCATGAAGAAAGGATTTGATAAGGCACATTTGCATAATATTTTTAAAACTTGAAGATATATTTCACTCCATCCTTATACTCTGTTTTCATATGATTTAAATACATCCATTATTTATTCAAATCCATCCTATTTGATTTAGTAAAATAAATATTTAACAAAATAAATACAAAAAATATTTTCAATTAAAATATCTATCAAAAATGTATAGTGAGATTCCTCGAAAGATTCTTGAGGGTTTTTATTCATTTACAATCAGTTTAATGAATTTTATGGTTCATTAATAAAAAAAATTATTTAGTTTTATTTATTTAAGACATTTGTTTTGATTATATACATGATTTAATGTTGTTAACACATTTATAAAATCCAAATATCGGAGATAATAATGTTTAATCATTTGTAAGTGCATGAGTATAGACTTCTATAGATATTCACTTCTTTCATGATATATATATATATATATATATATCAAAATTATTGTATAAAAAAAGAATTTCTTTGAGATTATTATATAGATTTTGTGAGATTTCATTTGAATGCAGGCTAATGAAGGATATTGAAGGAAAATAAAAATTATTTTTACCAAAAATTCACTATAATGAAAATAAATTAAAAATCCCCAAACCACTATAAGACCATCAATCATAAAACCCAAAAATTATAATCACCTCAATGCACTTAAGGGTTTCAACTTATTTAATTTTTAAAGATGAAAAAAACATTCCATAACATTATGAGTATCTTGGTCTTGATGAAAAAGAACGGATAAGGACTCAATAATTTATAAGGTGAAAAGATCATTACCCTACCACTCCTTTCAATGTTTGGGAAAATCCAATAACTAGAAAAAATAAATTAAAATAATAAGAGGATTTCCCTAAGTCATATCCTTAGAATGGAATTTCTACCCCATATAAAGACATTTCATAGAGTTGAAATAGAGAAAAATAAAACATGAATCTATCTACTTTATATATTAAAATACACTCAAATCACATAGTCCCAATGCACACCAAGGGGTTAGATCCCAAAGCACAATCCACATGAGAAAAAAACAAAAAATTTTAAAAAATTTTAATTTCTATTAAAATCACGCCCCAGTCTCTGGAGGGTTGAAATCATTTTTCAAATACATGCACACATTGAATGAAATCCGAATTATTAAAAATGAAATCCATTCTTACATGTTAAATCATTTACACAAATTCCAAAAAGTTTCTCCAATTTTTCATAATTAAAGCAACCACATCTCAAATATTTCAAATTAAATATATTCCTTTTTACAAGGAAATATTCAAAAACCGTTTCTAATATTAATGTATTTCTCAAAATACCTTTTTAATTTCAATACCAAAAAATCCATGTAAAAATGAAAAGAGAATATAAACAATATTTAAAAAATTTCAAAACCAATAAAATACTTCTTATTCAGTAAAACATTTGGTTTTAAAATAAACTCACACAAAAAAATCCCTATTTCTATTAAAAAATATTCCTTTTCAAAGATAAAACTATATTTTAAATCCTAATGATAAATAAAATGCATATAAAACAATGAAATTCAAGATATATCGAATGAAAGGGATTATAAATCACTTCATTTAAATACAAAATCATTAAACCATATATGAACTAATATAATAATTAAAAATAATTTACAAACATCACAAGAAGAAAATATTCCTTACTAATAGAAGAAAAATGAGCATAATCATTCAAAAATAATTGAATTGTTATAACAAAACAAATCTAATTAATAAAAATTAAAATAAAAGGATTTTTAGGATAAAATTGAATTTAATTATTGGAATTGGATACAAAAAAGATAGTGTTCCATATCATAATTGACAGCTTCCTATTTCCTTTTCAGCTTCTAACATAATTCCTTTGAACAAGTTTGGGATTCTAGGGTATTATTTCTTGAACTGTTAGCCTCAATAAATTTTTTTACAATATACAATCTCTTTGTAACTCAATTAAATTTCAATACTTATACTTTGTAAACTAGTATGGTTCACTCCACATGGAAGGGACAAAAATAGATGAAAGGGAATCCGAATGAATTTATATCGACCAATTCCACTAGATATGAAGCTAGGGCGCCGAGAAAACGATGATAAGAGAAGAAGTAAGACATGTAAAAAGGACGGGAGTTCGATTCATCCAGTGAAAGTGAAAAATGAATAGGGGCGACGACTGAAAAAAATATGTGAAAACAAGATATTACCTTAGATTTAGAGATCCAATGGCTTTAGTAGGTTTTGGTGATAGGGGAGGCGGGGACAGATGCGACTATGAGGGAAATAGAGGAGGTAGTGGGTGGAACAGTGGTAGGGGTAGCAAAGGTAGGTGTAGAAGTAGAGGCAGTGGGGGTAGTAGAGGTGGTGGTAGAGATCTGGTTCTGTGAAATACTGAGGCGTGAGTGGCGACAGGGTTCTGATAGGGTTCCATTTATTAAAACACGTTAGGATTTTATTTTCACTTTTTAAAAAGTTATAATAAATGATAATTTTATGAGCTCTTAAATTTAAAGAATTGATAAAAATGACCTTTATGATCCCTTTTTAAGCTGATAAATCTAACCCTTTATTAGCCCTAAAAAGATATGATAAAACCTACCTTTATCAGTGCTTAAAATATAGAACTAATAAAGACACGTTCTATCAGTACTTTTGTTACACTGACAAAGACCTAATGCTGATAAATTATTTATTATCATAAAATTATAATAAATATATTTAGTATATTTTTAATTATATATATATATATATATTTAAATAATTATAAAATGAAAATAAATAAATAAATTTAAATTTATAAATTTATAATTAATTAATAAATTTATATTTATTTAAACTCACAACTATAAATTAATATATATTTATTTAAATAATTATAAAATTATAATGAATATATGTAATTAAATTTATAAATTTATAATTATATTAAGAAATAAATATTTATTTATAATTATAATTTTAATATAATAAATATATTTATTATAATTTTATAATTATTTAAATAAATATATATTTATTTATAGTTATATATATAATAAAATATATTTATAAATATTTGAATATATTTATATATTTATATATATTTATATAATTATATATTTTTATATAAATATATAAATATATACCAATGCCTATTAATATATTTATTATGATTTTACAATATTAAACAAATATTTACTTTTTTATAGTTATAATTATAAATAAATAAATATTTATTTATATAATTATAAGATTATAATAAATATATATTTTATATTTATAATTTGATTATTTATATTTTCAAAATTATAAATATAATATAAACATATTTATAATAATATTATATTTATTTTTATAAATATATATTTATTTATACTTATAAATATAAATAAATTAAAATTTATTTTGATTGGCTTTGCTGGCTGGTCCGAATATGGACAATGAGAAAACTACAATGACTCCTTCCCACAGGGACTCAATGGATCAACCAAAGCATGGAACTCGTACTGACCATTCTAGTGGTAGAGAGAAAGCATGAAATATTACTATTAGAACACCTACCTTAAGGATGGAAACTATTGCTAGGATTCTTGGGTCACCTTATCGACACCTGATTACATTTGAGGATTAAAAACTTATTTTGTCAAAATCTAGATTTAAAATGGATATAGTGCTTGTACATGGCATATTCCCCAAAACTACCAAGAGGGGTGTGTCTGCTGATAGGCATGTTGTTTTTGATTTTGGTGTTGTTATTGATACTCCCATAGCCTCTTCCTTAGAGCATCCCAAGGAGAATGCTTCAACACAACATGTGGACTCTATTCTGGTTTATACAGTGAAACTTGTCCTTGAATGAGTTAACAATTTAGCGGTTTTTGATAGGAAGGGTTTTGGAGGTTCTCTAGCAAAAAAATCTATTCAACCTATAATAAAACCAAAATTAAAAGTAAATACTTGTAATTCTTTAGATTTTATTTCTTTTGGTAGCAATGAAAAAGAAGGACATCCAGGTGATCGTGTGACTGATGTAAAATATATGACAACTCCCAATGATGATGGAACCTTGGACGATAGAGATAGATCATGGGGGCATGCCAAAAAATGGAGACATGGACGACATCCTCGTGGACGAGGCAGACATGTCTCTCACCATAGCATGAGTACAAGTTCTCGAGTTTCTTGATGTCTTCTGGTTTTTTTATGTGTTTTGTTTTGAACTTTTGAGGTTTTGTTGCTCCTCCTCTGTATCCTCTTTTATTTAATAATGTGGCCCTTGAGATCCAACATTTTCAAAAATAACTAAATATATATAGTATAATTTTATAATTATTTAAGTAAATAAATAAATAAATTTATTTATAATTACAATTATAAATAAATATATCTATAAATATTTGTATATAATTATATATTTAGAGATATTAATATACTAATATATATATTTATAAAAATAGAATAAATATATTATTTTAATTTTAAAATTATTTTATATATATATATATATATATTTAATTATAATCAGAATTATAAAAATATATATTAAAAAAATATTTATATATATAATAAAATATTTATAATTATAAATATAATAAAAAATATTTATTATTTAAATATATTTATTGTAATTTTATAAGTATTTAGGAGGACATAATAAGTTCGTGGGTATAAATCAATGAATCATACGTGTGTCAATTTAGAAATGAACATTCATAGTGATGAATATATGCATATCATAACATATTTAATCCAAACATTTGGAACATAACTCACAATCACATCCACAAGTATGCTTTATTTTCATATAACATCAATTATAGTCATACATTAATATATAATCATAAATAAATATATATCAATTATTTATAAACTTATGAATAATTTTTTTTAAACATTATATATATATTAGAATTATGAAAAAATATATATTATAATATATCATATTTACATTGACTATAAACATAAAATTTTTAATTAATGTATATAAATATGGATTATTTTTTAATATAAATATAATATCTATTTATATATTAATAATATTTTTTTATTAAAATAATTTATCAGCGCTAATAATAATGCTTTTAAAGCTATCCTTTATCAATTTTAAAAAATTTGTGATAAAGGATACACCTTCGTGACTGTTTTTTAACATTGATAAATGTGATCATTATCAGTGCCTTTAACTAGGAATGATAAAGGTGAGACTTTTATTATTGCTTTCTTCTTAGCACAGAAAAAAGATGACACATCCCTTGACCGAATCTATGGTAGTGTCTGGTGAAACATCTAGCATTAGTTATCACTTTATTCCTTGATGTTGAACCTCTCTACCTGCTACTCTCTAAGTTTACACCACTGTTGTACAACTTCTGATGGATATTTGGACGATGACATCCTTTAGTTTTTAAAGAAGTGTGGTGAAGCACCTGAGTGGAGATCAATTTTGACAAGGTGTATTGTATTAAAGTGTTCTTACTTGTTTTCTAGATAATTCCAGTTTTGTTGGCCAAATATATCTAGACCGTTGGGCCACTTTGAGACCATAAATTTATGTTCTTTAAGTTCTTGTTTCTCATTTTAGAGGTTTATCATTTCAATTTTTTTCATCTCTTTGTTATTTCATCAGAAAACATGTAATATATATTTATGTTCCTATTTTCTTGAGCTCAATAAATCATGTATGTTGGGTTGTGTTCTTACCATGTACATTGGATTCCAATGGAATTAAGAACATTAAATACAGTGATATTTTTCTTCCTTTTATATTCATGTATTATAATTTTGTTTGGTTTTACGATTTCAACCAGTGCCTATAATGAATTAGTGCGTTTTTTTGGTCTTTGTGGTTCTTCTTGTATTCAGGACTACCTCTCCCCTCACAAAGTGGTATTAGAGCCTTTACTGTTTCTTTATTTTACCATCAATTTTGGATTCCTTCTTTATTTATTTACAATTTTTTTTTATGGATTTATTTCCATACTGTGATCTGACTCTTAAATTGTCACTATCTTTCTTGATTTCAATTATCTAAATGCATTGTCTCATCTATATTTCTGTTCATTTTGTATCCCTTTAGATATAAATTGTTTACCCAAGAGATATAGTGGTTGTTGGTGGAGTACACTTAATGTTGTCTACAAGAACTTGACATCTACTCTATTGGTAAACATGTCAACAATGAAAATTGAAATCCATAAATTTGATGGTGACAATGACTTTAAATTGTGGAGAATTAAGATGAGATCCCTATTTTTATAGTAGGGCCTAATTGATTCCCTCTATGAGCCTAAGAAAACTTTTAATACAATAAAGAAACCATAAAACCCACTAATAAATACATAGATGTTTCCCATGACATGTTAGTTAATGAACATAACTCTTTACTATGTTTTTTAGGCGATAAAGTTATAAGATAAGTTTCTTATGAGTCTACTGTTGTTGGTAGTTTGGTTTATATAGTGAAATTATATACTAATTCTTCACTTTTTGGTAGGATTTATAATAAACATCACATGTTTACATTTAAAATGAAACCTAGTAGTTCTATTAAATCCCATATTTATGAATTTAACAAGGTTAAGCTATATTTAACCAACATTGATGTTACTTTTAATGATGAAGATCAAGAAATTATCCTATTAATTACTCTAGATAATATATACAACACATTTGTTTATTTATTAGGGGTATACCGCAATAAAAAGTAAAAAATAAAAAATTCAGTAAAGATAAAAGCAATAAAAATAAATACCCTGAATAATTTTGGACTTGTAAGCGCCCTTATTATACATAATTTAGAGTCTTCAGTTTCACAAATTATTCTCAAGTTAAAACCAATAAACATGATCAAAGAGTTCTCAAATGCATTTTTATTGTGTATCCTGAGGGTGCTAAGGGGTATACACTATGGATGAATAATCTTGGGCCTTCGGGCCACCAGTTTGGGGCTATGGATCTTAGGGCCTTAGGGATATCAAAGGCCTTTGGCCCTTAGAGCCTTTGGTCCACAGAGACCATGGAGTATCCCTGTTCACACAAAGGAGGCCCCAGAAGAGGATCAGAGGAAAAAGAGTAATAGTCACTAGAAGAAGAGCTAACCAGATTGGAAGAATGAGAGGTTATGGAAACCGCCATTGGGACAAGGCACCATACATCTTTGTACGAGCCAATGCTAGCTGATCAGCAATGAAAGTTGGGCATATAGGCGATCGATGATTCAGAATATGGGGTGGGGCAGTTATAGTGGGTTGGGCCTATGAGTCATGTAATGAGCATAGTATGCCTCTAGGCATTCATGTCATGTATTGGCCTTTGGGTAATTCAGGCCATGTGCCTTGGGCCTACGGGTCATGTAAGGGTTCCCCTTCATCCCTTAAAAGTGGTATTATCCATAATAAAAATAAAAAAGAAGTCATTCGGGCCATTTGGGCTTTGATTTTCACCAAACCTGATATTTACTATACAATCTACACTCTTAGTAGATTTATGGATTCACCCGTGAATCCACAATTGAATTACCCTAAGTGGATTTTAATATACCCAACTTCTAGATCAAATATTGTTTTATGTTTTGGTAGAGACATGGATAATGTTGAGATTATTTCTAGGTATGTTGGTGCTGATTATGCTAGAAATATTGGAACCCTTAATTACTCAACTGGTTATGTGTTTACTATTTGAGGTGGGTTCATTTACTAGAAATACAGTATAAAATCTTTGGTTTATCTTTCAATAACAAAATCTATGTACATTTCCTTGACTGAAGCAGTTAAAAAATCCATATAGATTAATGTAATGACTTTTGAACTAAATATTTCAGATATGAAGTCTTCAATTTAGCTGTAAAATAGCATTGTTTTTTCATTTTAAATTAAAACATATTGATATTATACTTTGTTTTATTAGCGATATTAAGAATCAGGAACCGTGTGTTTCAATAAGATACACACTGACATAAATCCAGTAGTTAGTTGGACTAAAGTTGTGCTATTTTCTATGTTTAAAATCTATTTAGATTTTTTTAAACATGGTTTCTATTTTATAATGATAGGTTCAAGAACATCATTGAATTAAATTGAAAATGATGAAGGTTTATTAATTATGGAATTTAATTTATCATATCATATTGAATTTATCCCTAGTTTTATTTACAATTATATAATTTTTTCATGTAGGTAAATTGATTAGAATTAATTTTAATTCTCAAATTGTTAAACTGGTTCATATGTGTATCTTTATGTTGTTCATTTATTCACGGGACTTTTTATTGGGCCACTGACTTAGCCCAGTTTTCTAATTCCCATGGTCGGTGACTCATTAATCCTCCCTAGATTTCTGGTTTTTCATTGATTAATCTCATTGGATGTTAGATCTCCATTGTCCTTATGTCCCGGTGCTTCATTTCACCTATTGGGTTTTTTTTCATAGTGGCATGGACTCTCTTGATTGGGTGTGATGTTTGAGGGTGTTAGGGGATTGATAACCCCTGAAACCCCCATTGGTATGGAATTTGTTTTCTCTAGCTCATCCTCTCACCCTAGTTTTTATCCTGTTCTACTCTAATGAAAAATCCAACATCAAAAATATACTTCTTCCTTGATGGTGAAACTCTCTACCTCCTTCTCACCAAGTGCACACCACTGGTATATTACTTCTAGTGGATATCTAGATGACAACATCATTTGGTTTTAGAATACGTGTGGAAGAGCACCCAAGTGGATATATATTCAAACCAGGTGTGTGGTATTATGGTGTGAGTACTCTTTTTCATGGCGGAATATAATTTTTCTTCTTGAATAGATTATGAACACTAGGCTTCTTTGAGTCCAACACTATAATTTCTTTACGTTTTCGTTTCTAATTTTCAAGGATTAGCTTTTCAATTTTTTTCTTCTCATTGTTATCACTTTATAATAATTGTACTCTATATTTAGGATTCTTTTTTTATCATAATAAAACACATTTTTTAGGTGGTTTTCCTACTGTGCACGTAGGTCCTAATAGAACTGAATCATGTTAAATCATGTGTTATTGTTCTTCATTTTATATTCCTGTATTCTTATTTATTTTGGTTCCAGAATTTTGACTTGTTTTTGCAAAGAATCAATTCGATCCTTTTTAGGGTTTGTAGTTCTATTTTTATTTGAGACTATCTCCCATAGCACACCATCGGTAGTACTTGTGAAGGTAACATAATTTACATTTATATCATGGACATTAAAACCATTTTCATCCTTTCATAGTCTCCAGATACTGAATTTTTACACATGTAGAGAAATAATATTTATTTTGAAATAATCAATATGAAATATCTAATTAACTTATTTCTTAGCAAGGACCACAATCTATATTCTTTATAACCACATCATAAGTGAAATCACTGATTGAGTCACAATTATCCCCTAGGATATTATTGATTCATTTTCTAGTAAGATATAAGTCCACAAAAAAAAACTTATAAGAATTTAAATATAAGTTTTTTGTAGGTGTTATCGAGGTTTTGGATGGGGGTATAGATGATATACCTCTTTAATATTAGGAATTATTGATAGTGAGAATTTGAATTATTTTTAGATAAATACCATTGGTGTTGGGACTATGCTCATGTGAGTATGTCTTGAAATTGTGAACATTCACTAAATTACACATCATCAATAGAACATGAGATTTTGGTGACTCCAAAACATGAACATCTATTATGGTTAATCCATTGATGGAAGTAAATCTGGACACCTGTATTGGACACCCCTATCTCATCCAATATAAGCATGTATCTTTTTATACCCTATGATTCCCAAAATTATAATATATTCATAAAAATAGAAAAAACAAATTTCCAAGACACATATTGGTGGTTCTAATGTGGTGTATCCCACCTAAAAAAGGGAAACATAAAAATGTATAAACAATTTAGGAACAATTTATTCACACTTGTAAAAACATGCATAAAAATGTATAAAATAATATAAAATTTTACAAACTTGTATAAACACATATATCATAATATAGAAATTAATATTCAAATACTACTATTGAAGTCATAAAATTTCATAGATTTATCATTTCTAATTTTAAAAGTGTATACACAAGAATTAAAATGTATAAAAAATTAATAAACATAAGGAAAAACTTGTATAAATTCAGTGAAAAGTGTAAGAAGCTATTTTTTGTATGGTTCACACAAGAAAAAATTTCATAGATTTACTGTAGTCTAAATAGTGACATGTACAATTCACTACAACTATAGACACACAAAACATTCTATAGATTTATCACAGTCAATTGAAAATTGTATAAAAATTTATAAAATATTTATAAACACTAGTAAAAACTTGTATAATATTAGTGTAATGTGTTATAAAACCTTTTGGTAAGTGTTAAACAACATAATAGAACACTAAAAAAGTTACACAACAAAGAAGTTCATTTTTTTGTGAATTTGTTAAAATATTTTTTGTAGAAACATGTATAATGTTATTGAAAAGATCCAAAAATTACTTTTTGTAAGTTTTACACAATATAAAATTTCATATATTAATCATAGTCAAAGTAAAAAAATAATTTTAAAAATACATGTTTACGTCTAAATAGAGTGTTCAATCAAAAATAAAGATACACGTACATTTAAATTTATGTATTCCAGCTTTCCTCTGATAAGCCACTATGGAAATCTATAGAACTTTCCATTTCTCCATGAACATTAGTTTTAATACTTATACATGTGTTGCACATTGTCTAATTAATTTTCTAGGATTGTCTAAATCACATACATTAGGTTTTCCATGTGATGATGGTTTTTAAATTTTTCTCATAAAAGGGATCAGATTCACAAACAATAGGAATATCAAATTGTAAACTAGACTATGAATAATAAAATGATGAATATTAATAGGAACCATAAGGAGATATTATTTGACCTTATGGGGGGAATCAGGAAAAAATTCATCTAATTATTGAGAGTATCTATCTCAGAACAAAAATAAGCATTGCACATTTCCACTATATATGAAACACACAAATTGGAAGGAATTCATGGACACTGATGTATGATGTATTATTTTTGAATTACATTGAATGATACTACAAAAAAAATTGGAAAATATTTCAATAGAGGTGCAATATCCATCATTGTATACAAAATGGGAACACTATTTCATTTATGACCCTAGAATTCATTGCCATAAACTATAAATGTTCAATGAGAAATAATAGTAATCCTAAAAGTTATGGAATTACTTATAAAATCAATGGTTTAAATATTTAACCATCTAGAGGATTATATATAGAAAAAATATATATTGATGTATTATATATAAAAATATATTTTAATATGTTTTAAGGTAAGAGATATAACTCTCATTTATTGGAAGATTATTCCTAAAAGTTTGAATATCTCATTAGATACAGAATTAAATCACTAACTATGAATAAAATTTATAAAATGTGTAATTAACATATGGGATACAAAAATATATTATGATATGAAATGAGGTAAGAGATATAACAGTCATATCCTAGATGAGTATTAATAAATGATTTATAATATCACTAGATATCATATAAATTCTCTAAATATTAATGGATTGATGATAAGTAAATCCAATATAAAAGAGAAAAATATGAATAGACACATCACTAATATTAATTATCACCCCAAGTTTTCATGTTTACTCAAATCAAAAATGAAATTTTTGAAAGGTTAATAATTGAAAACAAACCTAAGTAAAAATGTAATAATATTTAATATATAAATCACATTAATTTTCAATTTCACTTTTCATCCATCTAACATTGAAATGCAAAAAAAAAAACGATTTTTGATTATTTTTCTTTTTATCCATGTAATATTTGTAACATTTTAACTCATTCAAGATAAAAACACATTGTTGTTTAATGGAGAGACATTAATGGTATATAAAATCTATTTTGAATATATATCAATCAAAATTTTATTAATATATAAATAAATAAATTTTAAAATTGTAAGTAGTTAATATAAAATATATCTTTAAGTATACCCCTATGACGACCTATTAAAAAGAAACAATAATTCTATTTTCTGCACTCAATGATTCAGAAGGTGTTCTATTAACTAAATGTTGATATTTTTAAAAAAATATATCAAACAATGTTATTTTTTAATGACATATAAAATTCATTAAATTAGGAACCAAGGAAAAAATGTGTTCTTTTTGTTGAAAAACATCAGTAATTGAATGTACTAGATGTTCATCAAAAATAATTATTTGAATTCCTGAAACAAAACCCTTTAATCCCATACAATATGAATTTATACATCAAAATAATAAATAATAAGTTTAAATAAGGTGATGTAGTAATGAATAATTTTCCAAGTATTTAGTTTTTTATCCCAGTTAATAATAGCGGTGAAAGTATATTGAAAGCTTAAAAATCAAACAAGGGAAAAGATATTTTTTTCTTAACTGGAATTAACTATCTGTGCATTAAAATTACAATTAATATAGGTATTATTTATGAAAAAGAAAGGATCACCTTTTGGGGATCCTATTATATAATATTCAATGATGCTTGTGTCATATACCATTGTATTTTAATGTACATTGTGTTAGTGGATATGCATAATCCAGAATAAATCCTACATATAATGTAACATATAGTCCCTTATTTTTACCATCCCATATAAATACATAGACTGGAACTAATAATTAGACATCAATAATCAAGAAATGTAGCTATTTTTTTAAAAAATAGTTGTATAAAATTCGTATACATTGTTTCTGAGCTAAATAATTATGTTCCTTGAATATTATCAACAATCACATGAAAGATTATTCTGACCAATATTTTTACCCATCCTAAATTAAAATTACATAATTATTTTGACTGGTGTCTAAATAAAAGATTATAATCTCTAAATAAACTTTATTTGAAAGAAAACCCTTTCCATGATTAATAATATCCCTGAAAATTTTATCTATCTTCAATGATATAGAGTCATTAAATACTCATAAGTTAAATCAATAAAAAATATAATAAACAATGAATATAAAAAATGAAATCATAGTTGGTATTTTGTTTCATCAAGTATAGAGGAAGAAAATATGGTTAGATAAAAGTAGTTACCTAAATCTCACTTAATAATTAAAAGGAGATACTAGGAGGGGGAGGCACATGGATAAGTCAGGACTGGGGAGGTATTATGGGTGACAATGGAGATTTGTGGTTTTAGATGTCAGGGAGGATAACAATGATATAGGTGAACCTAAAATGTTGGGATAGGTAATAGATCACTAATTTGGGGGAAGTAAGTGGGGTGATGCGAGTGAGGGATGAATAGAACAAGGAAAATGAAGAATGTAATATAAATAAGGGTAGATAATGATGAAGGAAATGAGTGAAACAATGAAAATAAATATAATATCATCAAATGGGTGGTGATGAATTATGGGTCTAAAATGTGATACATATGAATAGGTGGGATTTAGGGTTTCTAGTGTACCATTGAGGGTATGGGAATGGATATAGGAAGAAAAGGTGTATTACGAGAAATTAATTAGGTAAACAATATCCTGTTATAATTTATATAAACAATTATTATGAATAAATTAATAAACATGATGTTTATTGAATTAAAATTATGTGGATACATATTTATATTGAGGAAAACATGAATGATGGTTTAAAACCTCCAGTACCTAGAAATTTTTTAATAAAAAGAAATTGAAAAATGCACATATATTGAGGGAAAGATATAAAATCATAGTGATAACACCACCAAAAAGAACTAAATAACATGAAATCATCTTCTCTTAGATATTACTGCATAAATTAAATTATGAATATTTTAATTAATCATATAATTATATGTGATTATAATAAAAAATTATATTATTTTACTTATTTGGTAAAATATTTTATATTATTAAATAATTTATTACACAAAATTTTTCATATGTTATAATTAATCATTTTTACCGATTGATATATTATAGGTTCGTAATTATCTTTTGGTATAAATCAGGTTTTCTATAGTGAACCACTCTTAGAATCACCTATTTTTTCCTTTTTCCTTATTTTTCAGGTTACATTTATTAGTTATTATGATATATTATTTCTCATTATACGTTTAAAACTTTTAATTAATTTTTATTAGGTTTTACTTTGAATTTCACTAAGGAACAAATATTTTATTATTTTTTCTTATTTGATCATATGTTTTGGGTATTTATACCAAATAAAGTTTGATTGTAGATTGTTATTGAATATCAATGAATATGATTATTTTATATTTTCATGACACATTCCCATTTTCTCCTCAAAATCCTCATGGTAAGGATTCTATTTTCTTAGGCACTACAACAATTAGTGAATCACATTATTCATGCATTTATATGATCTCATTGTCTTGTTAATTGTATTCCATTTAAGTTTATTCCAAATGTTTTTTCCATTTAAGATATAAAAACATCCCATAACACTAATTATCACTTATTTGATTTTTTTTTCATTTGGGAACTACTATCCACCAACTAAATGATGATTCAAATTCAAAATTTAAGAAGTTTCCTAAATATAGTAACATTCTATCAATGTTTTTATATGATGTATTATGCGGATTCATTATTCATAGGTTAACTTACTCCTTATAATGTATGAGGAGGTCTAACATCAAAAATAGGTCTAGTGGTTTAAGCACTTACAATGTAGTTACTCGACCAATTCAAGACTCATTATTAATAAACAAAGATAAAGTGATACCCCTATCTACCCACAATCACACTCAATGGTATCAAACATAACATTGCATCTATATATTATGGTATTAATATGGTTTCATCCATTTTGTTACTCCCCTTCATAATAATACCATCATGTATTATTTTATTTATTACTTAATTTTTATAACAAAATTCTTTAAATTTAATAAATTTAAGAACTATTGTTTTATAAACCAAAAAATTAAATTGTCTAAATATATTTTTTATTTTAAAAATATTATTTTATTAATTATATAAATATTATTATATATTATTTTATAAATATTATATATATTATGAGAAATTTATCGATAAATATTATAAAATTAGTTTAATTTTTTTGTTATACTTTTTAAATATGTTACAGAAAAATTATTATTGTATATTGTTTTTTAATTATATTTTATTCACATAAATACATTTATTATGTTTTATGTAAGTATTATGAAACAAATACTATTTATTTAAATATATTTAATAATATTAAATATATATTTATTTTCATTGTATAAATATATTTTAATTATTTTTTATAAATGTTTTATAAATATATTTTATTACGAATATTAATTATTGTAACAATATAATTTTTTTAATATAAACATTATTTGTTTTAAATATACCACTTTTACTATTTTTAATTATACATATTTAATTATATAAATATTATATAAATATTTTCTAGAAAATATTTTATATAATAAAACTTATCCAGAACAAATATCAGAAAAACTAACTACACTAAATGTGATATATAATATAAGAATAAATTTACATTAAACCAATATTTTTAAATAAAAATTAAAAATAAATATGGATTATCACAAGAGGGAATAATAATATATTAGATTAAAGGTTATTGATGAAGTGTGAATCAAAGATGTTACTGCTTGAACAATAGATTATTTTATAAATGAAAGATTATTATAAGGAATGAGTCAATGTGTAGATTGAGGTGGAGGGATTGTGACTTATATATTATGTTTATGTCATCACTAACGTGTCATTTATAGAAGATGAGTTTCATTCACTCTTTATTATGTATAAAAGTAACATTAATGGAATTCTATGGAGGTGTGTCATGAATGAGTTGGATAAAAAAATGAACTCCTGAATACATAGTCTTAAGAGATTATTTGTAACATCTAACTAGAGTGTTGGATAAACTACTTGGTTTTTTATTTGGTATTTTCTCATGTTTTCGTAATGGGTATTTTTTTTAGAATTAATTCGTGTATTTTTGAGATATTTTTGACTCCAAGTAAATTTATAATGAAACTGTTTAATCATTTCCCTGGGTATTTACCACATTTTATTTTTTTGGTTTTCAATATTAAATTTTACTTTTGAATACCATGTTTTTTGATTAATTTTTTGTTTTATTAATTCAATTAAATGATAACGACATTGATGACACTATCATAACCATAATACCAATATCAAATATCCTATAATCACTACTCTGAATACACCTTATTGTTTAAAAATGACATAAGATATTACATTTTTAAATATGTTTCTACCTTTATATTTATTTTTCTTTCATGACCTTAAAGTGTAAAAAATGACATAATATATTTTTTATTAAATCATTTAATAAATTAAAAAAACAAATGGATTTTCATTACTTTTAGTCATACACTTGAAAATGTAAATTAAAAATTTATATAAGAAGAATCCCCTATTACCTTTATATTTTTGTAGAATAATTGGGATGAACATCCATTCAATACATTTTTGATAGAAAAAAATTAAATGGATCATGATGATATAAATATGAATAAATACTCAAATATTTTTATTAATTTGTTTCTTTCTTGGAGTGTGGATCTATCTCTCTCAAAAACAAGGAAACATGAATTCTTTAAATCAATTTCTAGGGCAACTTAGGAATGGATGAAGAGAATGAGTGGTGACTACCTAAGCTCTATAGAAATTAGTGGTGAGTCCTTTTCCGATAATCTTTGGAGTGAGTTGGATTTATTTTAACACTCTCCCAATGCATGGTACTGCTCTGCTACAATTTAATTTAATTGATGATTGAATGCTTTCTGTCCCCACCACACCCTTGAAGGTTAAGTCATGAATTTGAACACCAATTTTCTAGAAAAATGTTAACAAAAACACAATTTTAGTAACATTATATGATGTTTTAATGTTTTTTGTGACTTTATTTTTTTAATTGGGGTAATTTTAGTGCATATTTTTGAATGGAATTTCATGTCTTTCAATTGTAATTGTGCCTAGGAGATTTATTATAGGATTATTGACATGAAAAGATGAGTTTTTTTAAAGAAGAAAAAGAAAATAGTATACCATTTCATAACAAGCACTTATATCATAGTAATTTTGATCCATAATTATTGGGTTTTGGATAGATTTGAATTTGAAATTTTTAAATGTGATACCTTGGGCCATTCCCTTTCCAACCTGAAAATAACCATAAAAATAATTTAAATCAAATGTGTATTGATGATACTGATTCAATAGATGCTAGGGATAAAGGATAGTATATATACATTCCATGTCTTTATTCATGATCCACTAGTATTACAAGTAAAGGTAACATTGTTTTAATTTATTTCACTCACATTCACAACATATCCATCCCCACCTAAGTTCCTGATACAATTTTTTTTTAAAATTAATGTCACCATTTATTTCAAAATAATCAATGTAAAAAAATCAAAATAACTTATTCCATGGACATAACCACATTTTACATGATTTATAATCACATATGAAGTAAAATCATTTATCGATACAAAATCATCCACTAAAATATTATTGAGTCATTTTTTAGTTAGATATAAGTGGATCAAAAAAAACACCACTTTGAAGAAGGTAAATGTCAGTTTTTGGGTGGTTTTACAGAGGTTTGGGGTGGTGGTAGAGGTTTTACCACATGAAAATTTTGAATTAGTGATGGTGTCATTCTGAATTTTTTTAGATGAATTTTATCGGTGTTCGGAATTTCCTTTGGTGATGATGTGTTGAAATTGTGAAAATTCACCTAATTATAAATTATCACTAGAGAACAGGATTGTGGTGACCCCAGAACATGAAAATCTTTTATGGTTAATACATTGGTGGAAGTAAACTTGAGTTCTTTTATTTTATCCCTATATATCATCCATTGTAAGCATGCATATTTTCCTACCCTCTCAATTTCAGAAGGTTAAAATATGAATAAAAATACAAAAAAAAAATCTCCCAGTGACTGACATTCGGTGCTAATGTGGTGCATTGTGCTTGAGAAATTGAAACACATACAGAAGAAATTAAAATTAAGATATTGATAAGGATTAACTGATATACGTAAATATATAGTGAAAATATACCAAGCTTGGATGGTCACAAATTTTTTTATCCCAACATCCCTTTGCACTTCCATTTACAATAACTGTGCTGGTGAAGGAGAACCCTGAGCGCAATGAAGTAAATTCCATGCATTGTCTCTGGTATAGCCCCTTACAGTGACTAGGAGTTGTAGGTGTAATTATTTTCCCCTTTATCTATTATTGATTTCAAATTCATGGAGGTCATGCATTATAGAAAACTTCATGATTTTATGTTAGTGGGTTGATGAAATATGCATTTCCAAGTACATGAAATGTGATGGAAGATTTTCATGGTCCCTTTAAAACAACATGATACACCAAAAACCTCCCTTATGGAACTATAATGGTTGGGTTGCTTATAGTTTCACCACATGTTGCCTCACATGTCTTATGAAATTATGGCCTATGCAAGTTTAGGGTCTATTTATCAACTGTATTGGCTATCACACTATATGTATATAATGAAATTAATGAAAAGATATTTACCCAAGAAGAATCATTGGTTCCAACCCTAACATCCCCATACTTTCTCACATTGAAGCCTTGGTCGACCATGTTTAAGGATGCCATATTTTTAAGATGAAAAAGTCCAAATATGATCGTAGATGATACCTTGACCTGCATTATGGTTTCAAGTAATTATATGGTAAACTCAAGATTAGGTTCAATTGACTGCTTGATATGGAAATTAATATTAATGTTCTCATCATATTACCACCAATTATTTGTCTCTCACAAATTGGTGCATGTATTCAATGTGAACATGCATCTTTTCATAATAAATCTATTTATTTTCTAAATAATCTATCATCACCCCAATCATATGTTATTATGCTTATCATTATTCTATGCCCAGATTTGTGTCCCATTTAAATTCCTTTTATATGCTTCCATGCCAATTTTTATTCACATTCTTTTATTCTAATTTGTTTTCTACCACTTGATTTATTTTTCATGGATTCTTCCTGACTGTATACTATTTATGTGAAGCTTAATTAAAAATTTCTTGACCAATATTTTGTATCAGTATTTATGTATTCCTTATTATGGGAAATCTTGATACATTTATATGGACCTATGATCTTGCAGATCCAACGACAAAGATTTTTCTATGGTATGTTTTTCTCAGTGTGTTTCTTTCCCTCATATTTTATGGTCGATCCAAATAACACCCCTCATAGCCAATTAGATTCCCTCAAATGACATTTGGAGTGAGTTGGATTATGTCCATCACTATCACAGTGCATGGTACTACTACATACCAATTCAATATAACAGATTATTGAGTTGGTGATATTCCCACCATAACCTAAAATGAAACATTTGAACACTAATTTTCATAAAAAACTTTATGAAACTGTGTTAGAAACCTTAAATATTATTCTCATTGTTTTTGAAGGAGATTATATTATTTTAATTATAGTAATTTTAGTTCATGTTTACTAATGTAATATCATGTACATGCAATGTAATCATGGATCTAATATTCCTTATATGATAGACATTAAAAGATGAAAATTTTAATTGCAATGAAGAAAAATAAAATATTTAAACATTTAAAATAAATTACTTTTGTTCTAGTAGTTTTTATAAATGATTATTGGGTTTTGGATAGAGTTGAAATTTAGATTCTCAAATGTTACAACTTTGATCATTCCTTCTCCAACCTTAAAATATCCTTAAACATTTATTTTAAATTGGAGGTGTATTGAATGTGTCCATTCATTAGATATCAGGGATAAGGAATAGCCTATGTACCTGATGAGTTTTGATTCAAGGTCCATTTGTAAATTTTTACATCAAAATAATATTTTCATATTTATTTTTTTCATAATTTTATTATATATTTATATATTTATTTGTTTTCATATATGAAAATTTATTATTATTGTTTTAAATTCTCACAATATTTTACTCGATCAAATGTATACTGGGTTGTTGTTAATTTCTTCATGGGCCTATTTATTGGGTCACCGACTCAACATGGTTTTCTTATTCATGTGGTTGGGGACTCATTGATCCGCCAAATCTTTCTTATAGGTCTTGATTAAACTCAATGCCTGTTTTATTTCACTATTAGAAACTACGGCTTAGGATCCCCCTAGAATGGGTGACCACTCATCCTCTCTCTCACCGTACCCGCCTCTACCTCTGTCTTCAGTTACCTCTGGCTCTTGATCCATCTCGCTCATACTCCCTCTCCATCATTGACTCCCCTCCCCACCTCCACCAACACATACCTCTCACTAGACTCCCTCTTATTTCCCCTCATCTCTCACAGTAGTCAACCCAAACCTGTGAGCACAAATCCTCACTCACTACCGCCACTCCCTCGCATCTTGCCTATCCTCTGAATCCAAATCTACATGATCATTTTGACCTTCCCTTTGTAACTGCATCAACCTCTTTTTATCAATCATGGATTGGACATATTTAAGAATCCTTAATCTTATAGAATCATTAGGGAGGAACTAGAGTCTTTAATTAAAGGATTTATTATTGATATGATATATTTTATAGGAATTATAAATAGTTCATGATATATTGAATCATAATAGAGATATGGATTATGTTCAATAAAATTGTCCAATTTTCTTCATTAAATATTAGATATCATAAGTAGTAGTAGGGATTTATTGAGCACCGTGGGAAACAACATGTGTATGTCACCTCCAGTGATTATATTATAATTGGAAATATTGAAATTTCATAGATGGAAATAAATAGTTTTTAGTTACAAACCATATGTTTATCATGTCTTATTAATGATAGGATGTAATCAATGGTGATAATCCTGCCACTTAAATCATTGAAATTGATATGTATTTGTCATAAAATATAATTCACTACATGCTATGGATTAATATCTCCCCCAAAAAACCATTTTGGATTGTTGAAAATATTGATTTTAAAAATGATGATAAAATATTATTTTTTTCAGGGGGAATTCAGAAAGGATGATTGATATACCTGTGTTTATTTTTGTTACTATGTCCCAACAACATGTGTGAATTAAATCTATCATTATCCATATTTGAAAATGATATGTATCTATTGTATTCCATAGTTGTATCATAATCAGTGGCATGGGATAATTGCTGTCTATGATGTCTATTTTATTTTGGTTTGTGTGTGTTATAACATGAAATAACATCTTCTTATCAGTTTCATCATCCATATCTTTACATACACATGATAATAATTGGTGGTGATATCACTATGTCCTCAAATAGAGTATTACTCAAATTAAAACAACCCATTTAATTTCTAATATCCTTAGGATTTCCTTGACTTACTTCACCTTAAAAATGTAAAATAAATAAAATTAATGTACATATATTAAAAAATATTCAATATTATAAATCTAATTTGTTTCTATATTAAGGTCACATAACATTATACTCAATAAAATCACTAATTAATAAAATGTAATGTAAATCACTACTAGAGGATACTGATATTTCAGTAAAACCTCAACTGAAGAAATGACCAAACCAAATTAAATTTTGATGAATTGTAATTTTATAATTTTTTAGTAATGTTTTTATAATGACCAATGTATACATCCCATGAGTCCAAATTTATTTTACAAGAATCCCTACATTGAATTAATGTTATTCTAGTTTCATATTTTATCATTATCGCAACTAACATGTAATTTTTTTCCAAAATTTTAATAAAAATACATACATTATACATAAAAATTTATTAAATTAGAGACCTAGTGTTCATCCAATTCAATGTGTTTTTCAAAAACGTATTAATTTTATTTTTAATAAAAATTCTTCCACATATAACCTAGTATTTCAAAATTTTAAAACATTATTCACGTAATATTTCTATAGAGTAACATGGTATATCCAATGCATGTCTATTGAAATATAAGATTAAAATGACATCAATATTTACTATATAATGAATAAGTTTTCTAAATCTGTGAATAAAGACATAAAGTGGTGAGAAATTGAGTAAATTTATTGGTGATAATGTTGTGAATGAATCACAAATTATAAGATACAATGTGGGAGTTAGTGTACGATATGATTGAAAAATAATCAAAATTTTTGAAAAATTGAGATCTTATTAAAATATATGCGTATAATTATTTTGGGAGAAGAATATGAGAACTAAAATAATTTATAACTATTTTTTCCTTAAAAATAAATAAATATTTTTATGATTTACCACTGTAGTAGTAATGTGATATAAAATTTATTTTATTATAATATTAAATTAAATAATAATGATATGAATCTACCATAATCATAATAAAGAAAAAACAAAAACAAGTAAAAATAATCATGGTGATCTTGATTTGGGAATCACGTAGTTGGTATTCACAAATAAGTTGGATGAGCATATTTATTGGTACATTGGTTTATCCTAGTTTGCTTATTCCTACAAATGGTGACTCATTGATCCTCCATGACTTTCTTACAGGCCATTTATTAAACTCACCACCTATTTGATATGACTATTAGAAATTAAGGCAATGGAGCCCCCTGGAAAAGGTGACCATCCGTCCTCTCCATCACCGCACCAGCCTACGCCTCTGGCTCTAATTACCTCTAGCTTTGGATCCCTCTCACTCCTCCCCCATCTCCCTCCCTGACTCCCCTCCCCACCTCCGCCTCTACCTCCCTCACCCCCAGCTCCCTCTCCTCATGCCTCACCCATCACCGCAGCTGACCTAGAGTCACACGCCACCCATCCTACCTCATCGCAGCCTCTCCCCCACATATCTCCAGTCCTCCAACTACACCACTATATTCATTTAGTTCCATTTTTCTCACGCTATCAGGTAATCCAAAATTTTGGTTTTAGGGATTTGATTTTGGGTACTTCCATCACTCAAATTGGAAACCAGGTAGGTGGAAGTTGGTTTTCAATGGACCTTCAATATTATGATGGTGTGTTTTTTACAACATATACTCTATTATTTAGTGGGTGATTTCTGTAGTGATCTTGGAAACACAATTCATAATGATCATGAGTATGGATAAAGGTGTATAGATTTTTGTAACATATGATCTAGGGTGATTGATAATAACACAAAGAATTTTATAATTTAGTATTCTTCTATATAGTACTAGTTGATACCATGGGATATGATAATTTACTAGTTTACCATATACTTTTTTGACCTTGTGATTTATTTTTTGTTAGTGAAGGCATAGCTATGTACTAAAAATTTGTTTCTTATTTATTAAGCATGTCTCATGTTGACTTGGTTGTTCACATTTTTGAGATGACAAACTAGTCATTGTGTCTTTCCCAAACCCAGTTTTACCTAATGGTTTATATAATTATATTTCTTGATTTATTTTGAAGAATTATTTTAGTCTCTAAGGTTTATAGTCAACGATTGGTATTTGATGATTTTTTTCATGTACCACATAGGCATTCAGGTTATTACAGTTTTTTTCATTTTTATGATTTAGCATTTGTCTTTCTATAAATATAGTTTCCTTATATGTTATAATTATATTGTATAGAAATTTGTGCATTGAAATATTTTTATTATATTATTAGATGAACAATTCATTTTTCCATGTTGGCTCACTATATTTTAGTATACACAAAAAAATTTATTTTGTTTCTTCGTTGTTTGACTCCTCCAACCATCCAATAAAATAATTGAAGTAATAATATTATATATGGCCCATGATCTATCTAAATCCTTAATATAAAGAAAAATATAGTTATGGTAACTTATGATCAAGTTCACATGATAATAATAAGATATGTGAGTAAGAGAAGAGGATCCATCACCACACCCAACCAGTTTAATTTCACAATTAAGAAATTTAAATAGAAAATAGATTAAGAATAAGAATGATATATTCAAATATCAAGGGAAATATAACTAGACAACTACACTTTAAATCAAAATTGAGTTTTTTCTTCCATTAAATAGATTAATTATTTTTCAATGGAGAAAATCATAGGATAAAAATAAAATTCAATTACAATCAAAGAAATACATGTAGTCAGAATTATAGAATATTTAATTTTATAAAGGGTTATCTTCAATTTATAGGATTCATCATATACCACTATTAATATAAGATTTATTTCCCTTTATCACTACCTCCCCTTTCCTTGACTATCCTCAATGTGTATTTTCTATTATGGCTTTACCTAATTTAGTTATGAAACATGCATGAAGATTAATTTTATCTCATGGGAGTGTGCATGCAAGAAATACTTTGACCTTCCATAATAAATTTTATAAAACCCTTTATTTGATAGTGTGGATCATACATATTTAAGAATCCTTCCCCTTATATTATCATCTGTGATGCACAATATTCTTTGGTTAAAGGATTTAAGATAGATATGATATATTTGAGCAGAATTATATATAGTTTATGATATATAGAATCAAAATAGAGATATGGATCACGTTCAATGTAATTATAAAACATTTTTGTTAATGATCAGATATCATAAGTAGTATTAGGTATTTATTTAGTATCATAGGAAACAATATGTGTATATCATCTCCAATGATTAAATTATGATTTGCAATATTGATATTTCATTGTTGGAAATATAATATTTTCTTTAGTTTCAAACCTTAAGTCTATCATGTCTTATTAATGATAGGATGCAATCAAAGGTGATATTCCTACCACCTCAATAATTTTAATAGATATATAGTTTTTATCAAATATAATTCAATGCTTGGATGCTATGTAAAAATATCTCCCCCAAAAATCCATTTTGGATTAGTGACATTTTGGATATTGAAAATGATCTTAAAAGTTTATTTCATATCATGGGGAATTCATATACAATGATTTATATCCCTATGTTTATTTTTGTTACCTCAACCTCTAAAATTGTAGGAATTAAATATCACATTATACATCTAGATAACAAGATGTATCTATTTTATTCCATGGTTTGATGGAAATTAGTGGCATCAGATCATTATTATCTATGATGACTATTTTATTTGTTTATTTTGTGTGTTATAGATTTAAATATAAACTTGTACCTAGTTTTTGCATCTATCTCTATACATAAACATGATAGTAATTGGTGGTTATATCACCATGTCCATAAATAGAGTTTATCTCCAATTAAAATGACCCATTTATTTTCCAATATCCTTAGGATTTCCTTGACTTTACTTCAAATAGAAAATATAATAACATAAAATTAATCTACAACTATAAAAAATTATTCAATATAATAAATATAATGTGTTCCTATATTAATCTCACTTACAATTTTACTCTGAGAAATCACAAATGAATCATATGTGTGGTAATTAAATACTAATGGATATCCGATATTTCAGTGAAAACTCATCCAATGAAATGACCAAACCAATTTAATCTTTATGTCTTGTAATTTTATAATTTTTTTAATGTTTTGTTGATAAACAATGTATACATCCCACAAATACCAATTTATTTTAAAAATATGAATTTTTAACTACTTTTATTTAATTTTCATATTTTAATCATTTTCATAACAAATAACCCCCAATTGATATTTATTGTCCAAATTTTTTGTAAAAATAAATATATTATGCCTTAAAAATTATTAAATAAGAGACCTAGTGATTATCTAATACAATGTGTTTGGTATATAAAATTATTAACATTAATTGTAATGAAAATTGGCCACATATAACCCCTTATTTATAAACTGTATAACATTGTTCATTTATTATTTTAATAGATATACAAGGTATATTAAATGCATTCCCATAGAACTATATGATTTAAAATACATCACGATTTACTATATAATGAATAACTTGTCTAAATTCTTGAAAGAAGACATATAGTGGTGAGAAATTGAGCAACACAATTGGTAACAATGTTGTGAATGAATCAAAAATTAGAAGATATAATGTGGGATTTAGAGTAGGATATAATGGAACAATAATCATAGTTTTACAAAAATTTAGATCTGATCAAAATACATGTGTATAAATTTTATGAGAGAAGAATGCGAGAACTAAAATAACTTATAGTTTTTTTCCAAAATAAATAAATATATAAATGTTATGATTCACCACTATAGTAATAATATAAAATAAATAATTTTATTATAATATTATATTATATAACAGTGATATGAATATGTCAAATTCATAATACAAAAAAAACATCAATTTAAAAAATCTTGGTGATCTTGATTTGGGAACCACATAGTGGGTATTCACCAATAAGAAGGATGGATAGAAATATCACAATAGTAATAAAACACTTTTAGAATTTAACTAATAATTTTTAGAGGAAATTAAAATTTTTAAAATAAATAATGGAATGAAAATCATGGTTTTATAGATTTTATTTTATAGTTTTAAATGAAATTTATGATTGTAATTTAGTCATTACACAACTATTAATGGTGGATAAGGTATTCATTATTTAACTATTTAGTATAGATATTAGTTAACTAATAGGGATCCGCTAAATGTAATTGTTAACTATTTTATATAGAGGATTTGGTACATATAAATAAATTTTATTAATCATTACATTTTAACATAAGGTAATACATCCTTGTCAAAATGATTGAAAATATTTACTATTTTGATAATGACTCTCACATAGAAGTAATTTTCCTATTAAATCACTTGGAAAATGTGTTTATGTAATTTAATTGGGTTCATTTTGAAATATATTTTAAAATTATGTGAAACTATTTTTGAGAAATAGATAAATATCTAGGATCTATTTGGTAGTACTTCTTAAAAACATTTGAGTGTACATAACCATTTTGATAAATTCTTTTGTGTAAGTGTTTTCAAATTTCTTGAAAATGTGTTTCTTGAAAATTTGTTTCTTGAAAATTTGTTTCTTAAAAATTTATTTATAGAAAATGTGTTTATTCATATATTATATTTGAGACTCAATGATATCTTTATGATTACTAGTCCTTTAACAGGCTATTCTAATTTCCTTACATATTAACAAGTGTAATAAAAAAAATCTCATTTCATAACAAAAATATATTTTTGTTGATTTTTATTTTATATATTCATTTAATCAAAAAAAAATCTATTAAAAATAATTGTTTTATCTGAACATGTTTTATAAGAACCTCTCTACAAAATATTTAGTTATGTAGAAAATAAGACTTTAAAACGTAAAATGTTTAATTAATTAAATTTAATACAAAGATCGTGTCATTTGTGAATTGTTTTTATTTTTTTGGGAGAGTATAAATTGAATTCCACATGAAATTGGTTCATCTTTTTTAAATATATTTTGTTATATAAAATTCTAAAAATTAATGAAATATAAATTATTTTGTAAATGATACTACTTGTTGTACAAATATGAATATAGATAAGAGTTGGATTGATCTTCCAAATAGAATGTTTAGAGAATATTTTTGAAGGAATTACATGTTTATTTATTTTACTAGAGTATTTAAATGTGAATATATCAATTTTACATGTAAAAAATTTGAGAACATAAAACAATTCATATGAGATATCATGAGGGAGAACCTATTCTTGAATGGGTTTCTAAAATATTATAGGATTTGGACTCATCATGGGGAAGAAGATATTAATTTTAATCATACAAAAACGGTTAAAATGGATGTTGATGTAAGGAATATTGGTTTTATTCATGAAATGATTACTAAAATGGTACGTGGTGTCACGACCCGTCCTCGGGGCCCGTGCCGTGACTACCCCAAGCCCGCCTTCCATAGGCCAGGGGATGGCGACTAGCACCAAGGCGTAAATCCCAACAAAAAGGGAAGGCATTGCATTTGAAAAGTAAACAAGCACCACAGAGTAAGCAAGCGGAAAAGTAATCACTAAGTAGAAACTGTACAAGCTGTGCTGAAAGTAAAAGGGGATGGAAATACAAGCCCAACTGTAAAGTACAACTGAAAGGAAAAACAACAACTGAAAGGAAAAACTGTAGCGTCGAGCCGTCCTCTGGAAGTCCCACCTGAAGGGTGGGTACAGATAGCCTCCACTGCTCCTCGGGTCCACCTGTCCGCACCGAGTACGTCCCGCCCAGTGGTCCACCTCCAGGTATGGTCCTGCTCCGCACGCCTCCACCACGATCAGCGCTGTCCGTCGTCTGCAACCAACACAACGTAGTGCGGGCAAAGACCGTGCAGGGGTGAGTATAAGCTACTCAGTAGGGACCCCGAGACTCCAGAAGGTCTCCTGAAGTCCACAAAGGATAATCCACAAAGGAAAGATACAATCACGAAGTAACATCTGACACGACTTAGGTATATTCCCATACATATACCTAAGTCATCAATTACCATTCGGCTCCAACGTCCGAGCCCAAGAACAACCCAGTCCACATAGGAAAGAAAAACGTATACCCACACAGGATAGCTCAACACAATCCACAAAGGAGAGTAAATAGTAAATCCACACAGGATAGCTCAACACAATCCACAAAGGAGAGTAACACCAGATTCAGCTCACACAGGTATACTTCTTCGGATGACGATAAAGATAATCACTGATCCATCTAAGTCGTCAGACCCACGAAGGATCGATAGGTAACTAACCCCCCAATGACCCACACAGGATCGGGCCCACACAGGACCTGTAGGCGTTGGCTCACACAGAACCGCTGAGCGCGGACCCACACAGGATCGGACCCACACAGGATCGGGCCCACACAGGACCTGTAGCACTGATCCACGTAGGATCGCTGAGTGCAGTAGTCGTCACAGTCCACTGAGGATATCTGCACAGTCGTCGCCGCAGTCCACTGAGGATCTCTGCACGGTCGTCGTTAGAGTCCACTGAGGATCTCTGCACAGTCGTCTTCGTCGAAGAAGCAGTCGCAGCCAACACTAGGGTTCCCGCACACAACAAGCTCGTTCGGGAGGGTCCGCTCCACGAGCCGAGAGGCTGATACATCAACTGACACAAAGTATGAAGTTGATGTATCCAAAAGTTCCGTATCGTCAACAGGAACTCAACGTCGCAGACGGCGCGTCGATCGGACGCCCGGTCTGAGAGTTATTGGATTTTTCGTCCCAGGGGCCCGGTTGGTTTTTAAGGCAAAACCAACCTGACCATACTCCACCTACGTCCAAACCTCGGGCGGAGTGAGCCAAAAGATCCGTCTCACTTAGAGGAATTCAACGAAGCTGACGGCACGTCAATCGGGCGTCCGTAGCTCAAGATATGAGCGTTTCCGCTCCGAGGGTCCGGTTGGTTTCGTGTACGATCCAACCCGGCCGAACCCAAAGTATTCCTAAACCTTAAGTGCGATATACCGAAACGACCGTCTCGATTCAAGGATCGCGTTTCCGCTGACGGTGGGTCGTTTGGAGGCCCGTAGCTCAAGATACGACCATTTGAACGAAAACCGTCCGAAGACGGGGGATCCGGGCCCGGGCCGACCCGACCCGACCCCCCCGGGAGTCGGCCGAACCGGGTCGCCCCGACTCGGTCCGGTCCGGCCAGGGCGTGGCCCGGTCGGTCGGATTGTCCTGGCCCGGTTCGGCCGAGCGGCCGAACGGCCAAAGCGCCGCGGGGCGCTGCCCCCGCGGCCTGGTAGTGCCGCGACCCCCCGCGTGGGGTCGCGCTGAGTCAAGGAGGCGGCTTTGCCGCGTCCGAGTGCACCGGACCCGTGCGGCCGCGGGTCCGCGGGTGCCATCGCCACCACGGCTGAAGCCGTGGAGGCCTGTCCGGCGGCACGCCGGGGCGCCGCCGCTCCCGGCCGCCGGCGTGTTCCACGGGCCACCGGGATCGCTCCGGTGGTTCGATTTTGTTCCCGTCTGCGCCGCTGCTCCTCCCGGGACTCGTTATTCACTGCGGGATCATCAAACTTCCGTTGCGGCACGTTCCGTCATCGTCCGTCAAATCCGCACAAAAAAAGAAGAACGGCGGAGGGTTGTCGGGCCGCGTTCGTTTGGCCCGCACCCTCCGCGTTAGAGATAAACATCGGGAGGAATTAAAGTTCAACACATGAAGGCATATCCAAAACAATTTTTAATGAAATAAAAATTGTTTCATAAAACGGGTTCCTCATTTGAACGGAAACAACAATTTTAATAAATTTAAAATTGTTCACAAAACCAGTTCTTTAACTTTTTAAAGAAACATTTCGGGAATATAAAAAGGGGGTAATTCCAAAATAATTCCCTACCTCGTAGTCGTCGCGCATGAGCGTTCTTCGCGGAATTGTTCGTCGTGGAAGAGGGGGATCTTCGTGTCGTCGCGGGAAGGCGCCGCGTCGTCGCGGAATCCGGCGTTGAGTCGGCGAACTCAACGGACCAAGAACAACAGATTTAAATTATAAATAATTAAATCTGTGTTTCGTTTTTAACCCAAAAGAGCTTTTAGAAGAAACCCGAAATCACTCACCTCAAACGGTTGGTGATCGGAGATCGGGGCGGGGAAGAACGTCTTGGATTTGGGCGTCGTCAATTTCCGCGGATGACGGCGTTCTTCGCGTTCTTCACGTTCTTCGCGAAGGAGAAAGAAGATACAAGGATTCTGTCTCAACGAGTAATCCCCCCAAAAAAAGAGAGGTTGGTCTTATTTTATTATTATTCCAACAAACGAAAACGGGTAAGAAACGACCCATCAATTCATTGAATTAATTCAACAAAAGAAACAGATCATTTAATTTACGAAATAAACCGCCCAATTAAATGGTCTGTTAAGAAATTAAGAAAACGCGTCAGTTGACTTTCATAATGACGGGTTTTCACGAGTGTGTTACTTAGCGGAAAGAAACGGCGGGGCTCGTGCGGGCCCCACCTCACAAATATCCTACCAAGGGGGTAGGATATTTCTGGATAGCATTCTATCCGGATCACCTCAGCTTAAGCCGTCTTTAAGTGGATTCAAGTGGCTTCCAAGTGGCTTAAGTGAAATAAAATAAAGTTGTCGCAAAAATTATTTTATTTCTTAACTTTAAGCTTGAAAATTAAAAACCACACCCGAGCAAACGCAACTCTGGAAGAGGCGTTTCTAAGATAATACCGGTGCTGCGATTTCATCGGTGCCCTCACAATTCGATTCCGGGCACCAGTTCAAAAGTAAGAAAAACCCGCTCGTCCGTTCACTGAACGTACCCAAGCCAAACTTCGTAAAATGATTCCGGGCACACCGGGCCTCGGAATCAGGTGCCTTCAGAAACTGCATTCTTGTAAAATTCCAAAGAAAATTAAGAAAAAAAATTTCCTTGAAATTTACGGGTCTTTACATTACTCCCACCTCAGGGATTTACGTCCCCGTAAAGATACAAAAAAACTAGGGAAACAAATGTGGGTGCTGAGCACGCATCTGAGACTCTCGCTCCCATGTGCTCTCCTGGAGGTTCCCGTGCTGCCATCTGATGCGCACAAGAGGAATCGCCCACCCACGTAGGACCCGCTCCTGTCGATCCTCTATCTCCACCGGGACCTCCGCAAAAGTCACCCCATCATCCACGTCTAGCTCCCCATAGTCAATGATGTGCGTCAGGTCGTGCACGTATCTCCTCAGCTAGGATACGTGGAAGACGTCTTGCACCCAGTGTAACTGAGGTGGAAGAGCCAGGCGATAAGCCACCTCGCCAACCCTATAGAGGACCTGGAAAGGCCCGATGAAGCGTGGAGACAACTTGCTGCCTCGGCCAAATCTCCGCAAACCACGTCGAGGTGAGACCCGCAAGAAGATGTGGTCGCCATCCTCGAACTCTAGTGGCCTCCGCCTCCTGTCAGCATATGACTTCTGCCGGCTCTGAGCTGTCCTCATTCGCTCCTGGATGACCTGGACCTTCTCTGTCGTGGCCCGGACCATATCTGGTCCCAAAAGTGCTGACTCCCCAGGGTCTGTCCAGCACAAAAAAGATCTGAAAGGCCTGCCGTACAACGCCCCATATGGTGCCATCCCGATGGTGGAGTGGTAGCTGTTGTTGTACGCAAACTCCACCAAGGGTAGGTGGTCCTCCCAGCTGCGACCAATGTCGAGGAAACATGCGCGGAGCATGTCCTCGAGAGTCTGAATGGTCCTCTCTGTCTGACCATCCGTCTGAGGGTGAAAGGCGGTGCTCAGACGTAGCCACGTCCCGAACGCCTCCTGCAACCCCTTCCAAAGCTGGGAAGTAAAGCAAGCGTCCCGATCAGAGACGATAGTCGATGGCACACTGTGAAGCCGTACAATCTCCTGAACGTAAAGACGCCCCAAGCTCTCCACTGAGCCCTGCTCTCGGATGGGTAAGAAGTGTGCCGACTTGGTGAGTCGGTCAACAATAACCCAAATGGAGTCGTGACCTCTGGAAGTGCGTGGAAGTCCAGTCACGAAGTCCATAGATATCCCGTCCCACTTCCACTCCGGGACCTCCAAGGGCTGTACCAAGCCTGCTGGTACCTGATGCTCTGCCTTCACCTGCTGGCAGGTGAGGCACCATGAAACGAACTCTGCCACAGCCTTCTTCATGCCTGGCCACCAGTGCTGTCGTCTGAGATCCTGGTACATCTTCGCCACTCTTGGGTGTACCACCAAAGGAGAGGTGTGAAACTCTTTCAGCACCTCCTCTCGTAAAGCGACTGGTACCAAGGTACGTCCTCTGAAAAAGACGCCGTGCTCTGCTCCAAGGGAGAAACCATCAGGTGCCTATCCTGAGGATATCTGTGCACGCCGTGTCTCACAGTCAACATCCCCATGATGTGCCTCTCTGACCCGCTGCAGTAGTGGAGGGGTGACTGTGAGAGACTGAAGGAAGGCTGCTCCATCTCTATCCACGAAGGATATCTGCAAAGCGGGTAGCTACTATGTCGCCTCCTCAAGTAGCTGGATGCCCATCCTCCTGCTGAGGGCATCAGCTACCACGTTCCCCTTCCCAGGAGTATAGACTATCTCAAAGTCATAGTCCTGGAGGAACTCGAGCCATCGCCGCTGTCTTAGGTTTAGGTCCTTCTGAGAGAAGATGTACCTGAGACTCTGGTGGTCAGAAAATACTGTAAAGCGCTCGCCCATCAGATAGTGCCGCCATGTCTTCAGGGCGAAGACCACTGCTGGCAACTCCAAGTCATGGGTAGCGTAGTTCTGCTCATGCGGCCTCAACTGACGTGATCCATAGGCAATCACAGCCCGCTCCTGCATCAGGACACACCCGAGACCGGTCCCTGATGCATCGCAGTAGACTACGTATCCAACTCCCTCCTCAGGCAACCTCAAGATAGGTGCACTGGTCAACCTCTGCCTCAGCTCCTGGAAGCTCTGCTGACATTTGTCTGACCACACAAAGGGTTTCCCCTTCTTCGTCAATGCTGAGAGTGGCGTCAAAACTCTGGAGAAGTCCGGCAAAAATCTTCGATAGTATCCGGCTAGTCCCAAGAAACACCGCACCTCTGTCACGCTCTTGGGTGGCTTCCAAGCTAGCACTTCCTCGATCTTCGCGGGGTCCACTGCAACACCTACCTCAGAAATAAAGTGCCCCAAGAAGTGGACCTCACGTAACCAGAACTGGAACTTCGAGAGCTTTCCATAAAGCTGGTGCTCTCGGAGTGTGTCTAGTACAACACTCAAGTGGTAGGCGTGCTCCTCCTCGGTGGTCGAGTACACCAAGATGTCGTCGATGAAGACCACGGCAAATCGATCGAGGTATGGCTGGAAGATCCTGTTCATGAGGCTCATGAACACTTCTGGAGCGTTGGTTACGCCGAAAGGCCTAACCAAGAACTCATAGTGGCCATACCGACACCTGAAGGCCGTCTTCTGCACGTCCTCGTCTCGAAATCTGAGTTGATGATAGCCTGACCTCAGGTATATCTTGGAGAACCACCATCCTCCCTTGATCTGATCGAAGATGTCATCAATCCTGGGTAGCAGATACTTGTTCCTCACTGTCACCTGGTTCAGGCGACAATAATCGACACACAGTCGCAATCTCCCATCTGCCTTCTTGGCGAACAATATCGGCGAAGCCCAGGGTGAAACACTGGGTCGGATGAACCCCTTGCCCTACAAGTCCTCCAACAGTACCCGTAGCTCTCGAAGCTCAGCGGGGGCCATCCGATATGCTGGAGTGGATATCGGGGCTGTCTCGGGGTATAGATCAATATAAAAGTCTACCTCTCTGCGAGGAGGTAGCCCTGGAACGTCGTCGGGGAAGACGTCTGTATACTGATCCACCACTGCAGGAAAACAAGGACTCTGCACGTCAACTGATCCAAGGATGAGGCTAGCCTACTGATGAGTGATGGGATGTCCTCTCCTCTGCGTGAGTCCATCCTGTTCTGCTAAGGCTCCCTTCTCGCCGGTGAAGGTGAACCTACTCCCGTCGGTGCACACACATCGCACCTTGCGCCTAATGCAGTCAATCTGAGCATGGACCGTAGATAACTAATCCATGCCCAAGATGACATCGTAAGGCCTCGACGCCGCTATAAGAAGATCCCAACCGAAGCTCTCGCCTCCTAGAGTAAGCTCACACTGCCGGCACCAGTGCGTAATGGTCGAGTCTGCTCCCGTAGGAGTCTCTAGCCATAAGGATCGAGCCAACGGCTCTGTCGGAATCTCCGAGCTCCGAACAAGGGTAGTGGCTATGAAAGAGTGACTCGCTCCTGTGTCTATCAGAACTACAGCAAGGGTGGAATAGACATAGATTGTACCTTGAATCATCTCTGGAGCGCCGTGGTCGTAGGCCTCTACTGCCAGGAGCTGTGCCTGTCTCTTCCCGCCAGCTCCCTGAGGTCGGGGCGGGCCTCCTGGTGGTGGTGGTGGCAGAGCCTCAAAGAGTCGCCCACCACCTGCTACTCGGACAGCTCCTCTGCCTCGTCCACCTCCTCCCTACGGACCGCCACGGTCGACCCTCTGCCTCTGCCTGGGTGGCCCCTCCACCATCTGCTGCTCCTCGGTACAGCGGGTCGGGCAGTCACGAGCCATGTGGCCCTGCCCGCCGCACGAGTAGCACTGCCTGCCTCTCGGAAGACTGGCCCCGCGCTGTGTGCCCAGCACTACTGAGACAGTGTCCCGAGGTCGTCTGCCGGAAGGTCTGTTCTGCCTGGAACCCTGAGTCATCCGTCAGCTACCAGCTGCCGAAGACTCTTCTACCTGCTGCCCTTCGGTAGGTCTCGCTGTGGACTCATCCAGGAAGCTCTCGATCAGAAGGGCTCGCTCCAGCACTCCTGCCTGGGTCGGGATGCTGAGGGAGATCAGCGATGCCCTGATATCGTGTCTCAATCCCTGATCGACGGTCCGGGCCCAGAAGAAGGGGTCCCGTACCATGTCTGTCGAGTAGCGAGAAAGATCGGTGAACCTCGCCGCGTACTGAGCGACCGTCAAGCTGCCCTGCCGCAGCTGAAGAAGCTCCTGAATGCGCACCGCTCGGAGGGTGGCCGGGATGAACTCTGAGAGGAAGAGGCTCTCGAAGTCCGTCCAGATAAGGGAGGCCTCATCGTGTACCTGGAGCATCAAGCTCCACCATCGCCCTGCTGCTGCGTGTAGTAGGCTTGCCGTGATGATCACCATGATGTCTGCTGGTGTCCTCACTTGCCTGAAAACTCGGACGACCGCCTCCAGCCAGTCCTCGGCTACCTGAGGGTCCGTCTCCCCACGGAACCTGGGTGGTCACTGGCACTGGAACTCATACATAGCTCCGAGGCGTCGTGCATCGTCAGCTGCCAGTGCTGGAAGCATCGGAGGCTCGGCGGGTAAAGGTATCGCCGGTGCCTCTGCTGTCAACGGGCCCTGCACCGAGGCCTCGTCACTCGGTGGGCTATCGTCGCACTCTACTCTCGAAACCCTAGCCGGCTGCTGTCGTAGGGCCATCCTGAAAAGGAAACAAATGCGCCACGGTCAGAACAGTATACCTGGTGAGATGACACAAGTAATCACAAAGAAAACTTGAAACACACATGCAATCAATGTTTTCGTGCATTAAGTCGGAAATCAGAAGTCAGGGTCCTAGTGTACGGATACGTCGGCATCCGCACCAACACTGGACTCCCTGGACTGATAACCACACCCAATACGCTAAACACTATTGCTTCACATAGAAGAAAGATCAGAGTCTGTGGTAGAACCGACCACCTCTGATACAAATTTGTCACGACCCGTCCTCGGGGCCCATGTCGTGACTACCCCAAGCCCGCCTTCCATAGGCCAGGGGCTGGAGACTAGCACCAAGGCGTAAATCCCAACAAAAAGGGAAGGCATTTCATTTGAAAAGTAAACAAGCACCACAGAGTAAGAAAGCGAAAAAGTAAGCACTAAGTAGAAACTGTACAAGCTGTGCTGAAAGTAAAAGGGGTCGGAAATACAAGCCCAACTGTAAAGTACAACTGAAAGGAAAAACTTCAGCGTCGAGCCATCCTCTAGAAGTCACACTTGAAGGGTGGGTACAGATAGCCTCCACTGCTCCTCGGGTCCACCTGACCGCTCTGAGTACGTCCCACCCAGTGGTCCACCTCCAGGTACCGTCCTGCTCCGCACGCCTCCACCACGATCAGCGCTGTCCGTCGTCTGCAACCAACACAACATAGTGCGGGCAAAGACCGTGCAGGGGTGAGTATAAGCTACTCAGTAGGGACCCCGAGACCCCCAAAGGTCTACTGAAATCCACAAAGTATAATCCACAAAGGAAAGATACAATCACGAAGTAACATATGACACGACTTAGGTATATGCCCATACATATACCTAAGTCGTCAATTCCAGTTCTGATCCAACGTCTGATCCCAAGCACAACCCAGTCCACACAGGAAATCAAAACGTATACCCACATAGGATAGCTCAACAAAATCCACAAAGGAGATTAAACAGTAAATCCACACAGGATAGCTCAACACAATCTACAAAGGAGAGTAACACCAGATTCAGCTCACACATGTATACTTCTTCGGATGACGATAAAGATGATCACTGATCCATCTAAGTCGTCGGACCCATGAAGGATCGATAGGTAACTAACTCCCGCAATGACCCACACAGGATCGGGCCCACACAGGACCTGTAGGCGCTGGCTCACACAGAACCGCTGAGCGCGGACCCACACAGGATCAGACCCACATAGGATCGGGCCCACACAGGACCTGTAGCACTGATCCACGTAGGAACGCTGAGTGCAGTAGTCGTCGCAGTCCACTGAGGATCTCTACACAGTCGTCGCCGCAGTACACTGAGGATCTCTGCACGGTCGTCATCGGAGTCCACTGAGGATCTCTGCACAGTCGTCGCCATCGAAGAAGCAGTCGCAGCCAGCACTAGGGTTCCCGCACACAACAAGCTCGTTCGGGAGGGTCTGCTCCATGAGCCGAGAGGTTGATACATCAATTGACACAAAGTCTGAAGTTGATGTATCTAAAAGTTCCATATCTTCAACAGGAACTCAACGTCGCAGACGGCGCGTCGATCGGACGCCCGGTCTGAGGGTTATTGGCTTTTTCGTCCCAGGGGCCCGGTTGGTTTTTAAGGAAAAACCAACCCTACCGTACTCCACCTACATCCAAACCTCGGGTGGAGTGAGCCAAAAGATCCGTCTCACTTAGAGGAATTCAACGAAGCTGACGGCACGTCAATCGGACGTCCGTAGCTCAAGATGTGAGTGGTTCCGCTCCGAGGGTCCGATTGGTTTCGTGTACGAACCAACCCGGCTGAACCCAAAGTATTCTGAAACCTTGAGTGCGATATACCGAAACGACCGTCTCGATCCAAGGATCGTGTTGCCATTGACGGCGGGTCATTTGGAAGCCCGTAGCTCAAGATACGGCCATTTGAATGAAAACCTTCAGAAACGGGGGGTCCGGGCCCGGGCCGACCCCCCCCGGGAGTCGGCCGAACCGGGTCGACCCGACCCGGTCCGGTCCGGCCAGGGCGTGGCCCGGCCGGTCGGACCAGCCTGGCCTGGTTCGGCCAAGCGGCCGAATGACCAAGGCGCCGTGGGGTGCTGCCCCCGCGGCCTGGTGGTGCCGCGGCCCCCCGCGTGGGGCCGCGATGAGTCAAGGACGCGACTTTGCCGCGTCCGAGTGCACCGGACCCGCATGGCCGCGGGTCCGCGGGGGCCGCCGCCGCCGCGGCTTCAGCCGCGGCGGCCTGTCCGGCGGCGCGCCGGGGCGCCGCCGCTCCCGGCTGCCGGTGCCGCCGCGCCGGTGACCCGCTCCGCCAGCGTGTTCTGCGGGCCACCGGGATCGATTCGGTGGTCCGATATTGTTCTCGTCTGCGCCGCTGCTCCTCTCGGGACTCGTTCTTCACTGCGGGATCATCAAACTTCCGTTGCGGAACGTTCTGTCGTCGCCCGTCAAATCCGCACAAAAAAAGAAGAACGACAGAGGGTTGTCGGGCCGTGTTCGTTTGGCCCGCACCCTCTGCGTTAGAGATAAACAACGGGAAGAATTAAAGTTCAACACATGAACGCATATCCGAAACAATTTTTAATGAAATAAAAATTGTTTCATCAAAGGGGTTCCTCATTTGAACGGAAACAACAATTTTAATAAATTTAAAATTGTTCACAAAACCAGTTCTTTAACTTTTTAAAGAAACATTTCAGGAATATAAAAAGGGGGTAATTCCAAAATAATTCCCTACCTCATAGTCGTCACGCGTGAGCGTTCTTCACGGAATTGTTCGTCGCGGAAGAGGGGGATCGTCGCGTCATCGCGGGAAGGCATCGCGTCGTTGCGGAATCCGTCTTTGAGTCGGCGAACTCAATGGACCAAGAACAACAGATTTAAATTATAAATAATTAAATCTGTGTTTCGTTTTTAACCCAAAATAGCTTTTATAAGAAACCCGAAATCACTCACCCTAAACGGTTGGTGATCGGAGATCAGGGCAGGGAAGAACGTCTCAGATTTGGGCATCGTCGATTTCCGCGGATGACGGCGTTCTTCACGTTCTTCGCGTTCTTCGTGTTCTTCGCGAAGGAGAAAGAAGATACAAGGATTCTGTCTCAACGAGTAATCCTCCAAAAAAAAGAGAGGTTGGTCTTATTTTATTATTATTCCAACAAACGAAAACGGGTAAGAAACGACCCATAAATTCGTTGAATTGATTCAACGAAAGAAACAACTCATTTAATTTACGAAATAAACCGCCCAATTAAATGGTCTGTTAAGAAATTAAGAAAACGCATCAGTTGACTTTCATAATGATGGTTTTTCGCGGGTGCGTTCTTAGCGGAAAGAAACGACGGGGATCGTGCGGGCCCCACCTCAAAAATATCCTACCAAGGGGGTAGGATATTTCTGGATAGCATCCTATCCGGATCAACTCAGCTTAAGCCATCTTTAAGTGGCTTCAAGTGGCTTAAGTGAAATAAAATAAAGTTTTCGCAAAAATTATTTTATTTCTTAACTTTAAGCCTGAAAATTAAAAACCACACTCAAGCAAACGCAACTCCAGAAGAGGAGTTTCTAAGCGAATACCGGTGCTGCAATTTCATCGGTGCCCTCAGAATTCGATTCTGGGCACCGGTTCAAAAGTTAGAAAAACCCGCTCGTCTGTTCACTGAACTTACCCGAGCCAAACTTCAGAAAATGATTCCGGGCACACCGGGCCTCGGAATCAGGTTCCGTCAGAAACTGCGCTCTTGTAAAATTCCAATGAAAATTAAGAAAAAACATTTCCTTGAAATTTATGGGTGTTTACAGGTGGGATGGTTCCTAATGGAATTTAACATCCATAATGTTGAGACTGATGGGTTTAATATGTGCTCTGGTGGAGATTGTGATTCATTGATGTTTTATAAAATAATTGATGATGAACAAACTAAATTATATTCTAGGTGTACTGTAGATAGTAAATTTTCATTTATCATGGAGTTTTATTCACATGATGACTTTGAATTATTGGTCAGATATATCATTTGACATGCTATTTGTGTTATTGAAAAAGTAATTCCTAATTATGCTAAGATTCCAGATTCATATTATCATGATCATAAGTTGATAGAGAACTTAGGTTTCACAAATTTGACTATATATGTATTTGAAAACAACTGTATGCTATTTAGAAATGAAACTATGAATTTAGATAATTGTACTTTCAATTACACTTCAAAGAGGAAAGATAACAGGGGAAATCAGACTAATAAAATCCAGAATATGAAACCAAGGAAACTGATTTTATTAAAGAAAATGTGTTACTTTACATTGAATATGAGGTTTAAAGGGTTATTTATTTCATCCAAAGTTTCTCAATTAGTGATATGGAATTTTCAAATAAATAAGTAATGTGATATGTTAACCAACCCGATAGACTCTCTTGTATGAAAAGTTTTTGAATATAGACACCCTAACTTTTCTAAAGATTGTCATAATGTCCAATTGGGATTGGATTTTGACAGTTTCATTCCATTTAGATCTATGGTTGGTGAAACTCATAACAAATGGAATTTGATTTTGGTTATGTATAATATTTCTATGTGTATTTATAGTAAAAAATGATTTCTAATTCTTTCCACACTTAATTATGGACCTATAAGTCCAAGGGATAAGATTTATGTTTACATTCAGCCATTGATTGATGAGTTGAATGAATTTTGGGGTGATGGTCTGATTACTTATGAATGTGAAAGGAATAAAATGTTGAAATTGTAAGATGATCTCTTGTGTGCAATCAATGACTTACCAATTTATGCTAATTTTTTAGGCTAGAGTAAGAAAGGGGAATTTAATTGACTTTGTTGCAATAAAAGTAAAAAATTAAATATATATTAAGAATTTTAAAAAGTTGACATACAAGGTTCATATACATTTTATTCCCCCTTAGTACAGGTTTAAAAGGGACAAAGTGAAATTTTATTTTCATAGAGAATCCATCCCAGCACAAAAGGTCATGATAGGAGTACAAATATTATCATAGATTGAGGAAGAAAAGATCCACATGGCATACGAATTTTAGGATTTAGTGGGTCATCCATTACCCAATATTTTATGGGCAGTAGGCATTGTAGTCACCATTCGAAGAAGAAAAATATTTTTTTAATCTCCCTTACTAGAACATTGTTTTAGAAACTTATGATCCTTATAAATATGAATAATTTTAATATTAATTTTTTTTAATTTTTAAATTGTTTTTGTATATTATCTGTATGTTTATTGAGGCAGAAGATTGGAAGGGATCACTAGTTGTTTAGATCAATAGTTTGGTCAGAAAACCCAATTTCTATTTAGTTTTTTTTTGTTTTAAATGGGTTGTTTTTTCTATTTTGGTTATTTTTGGCTATAAAACGACATGGAGGCTGGTTTTTTTCATTATTAGATGTATAACTAAATTCAGGGTCAGTAGAATGGCAGTTTTTTTGTTTTGGTCATTAGTTTTTGAACTCTTGCAAGCTCTGTAGAACTGCATTTTTATCAAACAATTCTCTAGAATAGAGGATGACTATGGAGATCCCTAAAGCTTTTATTTTTGAATACCGTTAGAGGTCACCCATAGTAGCTGATATATCCATTTTTTGGACCAATAGAGACTAATTTAGAAGTTGCTAATATTCTTTCTAGTGACCACTATAGTGGTCATGGTGGGAAACCCAATAGTGACCGCCTCTGGCATTCAATGATGCCCTATACCAACGGGTCAACTACGACCACCAATGTCCTCTAGGAATCAATCACTAAATCCCATTAGTGACCAATTTTGGCGGTTGGTAATGGTTGAATTTTTAGTAGCGTGTTCACTATCAATGTGTCGTGGTGCTTCATTAATGAATGTTTTGTTTGTTTTTTGCATAGTGGTGTGGTCCATCTTTATTGAATCCATATTTTAAGGATTTCAGGGGACTAATGACCCTGAAAAACCTCATCACTTTAGAATACATTTGTTCTGGATCATCTTTTCAGCCTATATTTTCTCCCATTTTGCTATGATGAAAAATCCCACATCAGCAATCTCCTTCCAAAGTGAAAAACCTCTTTGGATTCCCCTCTCAAAGTGTACACCATCGGTGTACCACTTCTGGTGGAGATCATGATGATGAAATACTTTAGTTTTAGAAGAATTGTGGTAGATCACCTTAGTATAGATCGATTCAAACCAGGTGTGTAGTATTACTGTGTGAGTAATTTTTTCATGGATGATGTTATTTTTTCTTCCTGATGAGATCAAGACTGCCAAGGTTATTTGAGACCGAAACTACAAGTTCTTTACAGTCTTTTTTCTCATTTTCAAGGGATAACATTTAGAAGATTATATTCTCTTTGTTATTTCTTTAACAGACTTGCACTATGTATTTTGATTTTTATTTTCTTGAATTTAATAAAATGTGTGTGTTAGGTGGTGTTATTGTGAGGCATGTAGTCCCCCAAGGTACTGAAGAATGTTAAATCACGTGTTCTTGTTCTTCCTTTAATATTATTATGTTCTCCTTTGGTTTGGTTCTATGATTTAGACCTATGCATGAAATGAATTAGTTTAGTCCATATATGGTTTTACAGTTCTCCTTGTATTTGGTACCACCTATCCCCTTACAAAGTGGTAGCTGATTCTATACGATTTCTTTCTTTTATTGTCAATTTTTGATTCCTTATTTCATTATTTAATATTCTGTTTTATGGTTTTATTTCCACAATGTGATCTCACTCTTAAATAACCACTATCTTTCTTGATTTCAATTATATAAAGCCACTGCCCCATCTATACTTATATTCATTTTTTATCTCTTTGGATAAAAATTATTTACCTAAGAGATAGGAGAGTTTTTGTGGGATTACACTTAATATTTTTCATAAGAACATGAAATCTCCTCTATGGGTAAACATGTCAACAGTGAGTGGTGAAATCAAGATATTTGATGCGACAATGACCCTAATTTGAGGTGAATCAAGAGGATATCCATGCTAGTATAGTAGGTCCTAATTGATTCTCTATGTGGCCTAAATAAACCTATTATTGTAGTAAAGTAAATCATACATCCAACAACTAAATAAATAAAGAATTCCCTTGATGTGTTATTTAATGAAGATAACACTTTACTGATTTTATTAGGTGATAATGTTCTATGAAAAGTTCCTTATGAGTATACTGCTACTGGTATTTGGCATAAAATAGAAAAATTATATATTAATGCTTCACTTGTTGGTAATATTTTCTTAAAAAAGTCACATGTTTAAATTTAAAATGAAACTTGGAATTTCTATTAAATACCATCTCGATGAATTTAACAAGGTTATGTTGAATTTAACCAACATTGATGTTATTATTAATGATGAAGATCAAGAAATGATCCTCTTAGTTTCTCTAGATAATACTTACAAAAGATTAGTTTATTTACTAGGGTAGACCTCAATCAAAAGGGAAACAATAAACAATTCAGTAAAGATAAAATCATGCATAATAAACACCATAAACCTAGATCTAACTCTATGGAAAGAAAAGTCACTTGTTTTCATTATGAAAATCCAGGGTATATTAAGCTCGAATGTATGAAACTCAAACATGAGTTAGAGTCTAAAAAGCCTAATGAATATCCACTCTTAGTTGACTATGGATATGATACTAATAAAGTTCTTAATGTTTTTTATCCTTGTTCTCATTGAAGAGTGGGTCTTAGACTCAACTTGTTCCTTTCATATGTGTCCTTTTAGAAATTTATTCCAATATTTTATTGAAAGGGTATATGGATATGTCCTCTTTGGTCATAATAAGAGATGTATGGTTAGGGAAAAAGGTTCAATTTTGATAGATTTAGATGAAAATTCCATCATTAGTTTACTTGATGTAAGGTGGGTTACCAACATACATAGAAAACTTATTTCCATAGGGATCATAAACCAAATAGGGGTTTCATTTAGGTCAAAATCAGGTTGTCTTAAAATATCTAAAGGCTCTAAAACGATTCTTAATGAGACATTATTCAATGGGAAATAGGTCTTGAATGGAAAGAACCATTCAAGGGAGTTGGGTATTTTGTACAATACCAACATAAATAATACTATTATTGGGAATATAATGTAGGGTCATGTTAGTTTCGAAGGCCTTGAGGAACTCAACAATAAGGGGTTGTTGAGTGACATCACACCTTCAAATATTATGTTTTTTGATGATTTTATAATTGTAAAGGACAAGAAATTTACCTTTAGTAGGTCTATATTTAATGCTACGATCCCCTTAGAATATATCCATTTTGATTTTTGGGGACCAACTAGGATTACCTCCCATGGAGGAGGATCATATTCATAACTTTTATAGATTAATTCTCCAGAAATGTTTAGATTTATATTCATAACAATAAGTATGATTTTTTTCAAAACATTAAAACCATGAAATACTTGGTCGAAAACCATGTTGGAAAGACAGTCAAAAACATGAGAACAAATAATGTTATTGAATACTTGTCCACTATATTCATTTAGTTTTGTGAAGAAAAAGGTTTTAAAATGAATAAGAATATTATGGGAGCCTCCCAATTGAGTGTACTATATGAGAGGATGAATTTGACTATCATATAAAGAGTATGGAGCATTCTTTAATGCCCAGGCCTCCCAAAATCCTTTTGGGTAGATGCTATTAGCCCGCCTATCTATCTAATAAATAGGTTTCCCTCTTCTCATAATCAATTTAAAACACATGAAGAATTTCAATATGGTATGCATGTTCTTGTTCATACTTATGACTCTTTAGTTTTACAGCTTATGCTCATGTTAAAACTTTTAAATTAGAGGCAAGAGATATGGAATGCATTTTTATTGGCTATCCCAATTGTGTTAAGGGGTATAAACTCTGGGTTGATATCCTGGATACCAGAGGTGCACAATAAGTAGGGATGTTGTCTTTTATGAGTCTTCCCCTCCAAAAACTATGTCTACCACATTTGGGAGAACTAAAACCACCTTAAAACAAGATAATGGGGATGAGCCTCCAATCTATTTTAGGCTATTGTGTACCCAACTCCACATATGACACAACCCAATTTTGGGTCTTATTATTAGTCATCTTTTGGTTCATATTTTGAATATGAACCTCATTACAATAACATCCATTTAACATGAGAGAGTGAAAGGAGATTCCCTAGACCACCTACTTGGTTTGTTAAATATGACATGAATTACTATGATTTCCACATATCCCAGTAGATAATATACGATGACCCTCAAAACTATAGGAAATCCTTAAATGATAAAGGAAAAAGGTAGTGGGTCTCTTCCTTAAAGAAGAAATGAATTCTTTTAATAATAACTATACTTGGACTATTGAAAATAATACATCCAATGCTAAAATAATTGTGTTCAAATGGAATTATAAAATAAAATATGAAAAAATGCGGGAAATAAAATCAAGTAAAAAATCATGTTCAGTTTATAAGGGTTTCCTTTGAAGATAAGGCAGTGATTAATCTAAAATACTTTCCCTTATTGTTAATAATTCATCCATTAAGAATTTTCATTCCTTTTTTCATATGATAAGCTTCACATTGAACAAATGGATTTTAAAACATCCTTTCTATATAGTTATTTAAAAGAAAAATTCTACATGAAACCCCATGATGGTTATTCTATGAATTTTAGAATTAATCAATGTGAATTGCTGAATATGTCATTATACGGCCTGAAAAAAGTCTCTAGGAAGTGGTATATAAAATTGGATTCAATTATACTTAATATTAACCTATTTTTCAGGATTCAATATGATGTATGTGTTATTGTAAATCAATAAAAAACTATATTCTTTACCTTCAGCTTTATGTTGAAGACGGACTATCTTTTATGAAAATATGATTTTTATTATTGCTGTAAAATCATAATTAAGAGGAAAGTTTGAAATGAAACACTTAGGCATAATTAAGAAAATATTAGGTATTTAAATCATTATAGATAGACCAAATAAATCACTTTACTTATCTCATCATGATTATATTTTTAAGATACTCAAGATATATCTCTTTGAATCTCTCTACTATGTTAATATACCTCTTGGAAATCACTTTATACTTTCATTAACATTATAAACTACTACTAAGGATGGTATTACATATATGTTTATCATTATTTATGCCAACATTGTTTGTAGCATTATTTACTATATGAATTTAACCAACCCCAACATTTTCAATGAAATATACACAATTAAAAGATTTATTGTTTCACCTTAAAATCCGCATGGGCATGCCCTTAAGTGTATTTTAATAAACCTTTATTTTAGTGGAAATATTTCACTCTGTTATGGTAGAAACATGGAAAATACTAAGGTCATTTCTGGGTATTTTAATGGTGATTATGCTGGAAATATTTTCACCCATAATTCCTTTACTGGTATTGTGTTTACTTATTTCCCTAGTTCTATTTCCTAGAAATGTAATATGACATCTTTGTTTACTATTTAAACCACAAAATCTAAGTACATTTCTTTGATAGAGGTAGTTAAAGAAACTTTATAGATTAAAGACCTATCTTTTGACCTCAATATTTTTAATTCTATAAATTGTAATCACTCAAAAAAATTGTCTATACATTTTCTATCCAAGAACATAGTATGACATAGAAAACCCAAACATATTGACATTAGATTTCAATTTATTATATATATTATAGAATCATTAATGGTGTGTTTCAATAAGATAGATACTAACATAGACCTGACTGATAGTTTGACAAAATACATTGTATTTTATATGTTTAAATTCAATTTAGAAAGGTTAAATGTGGTTCTTATTCTTTAACTACAGGTTTGAAAACATTTCTAAATTAAATTGAAAATTTTGGAAATTTTTTAATTATGGAATTAAATTTTTCTTTTCATATTGAAGTTATCCCTGATTTTATTTACCATTATAGATTAATTTGTTTTCATTCATGTACATTTATTATAATTATTTTAAGTGCTCAAAATTTTAAACTATTTCAAACGTATACTAGGATTTTTTTTAATTTTTTTTGTGGGTATATTTATTAGTCCACTAGCTCAGAGTAGTTTTCTTATTACTATGGATGTTGACTCAAAAATCCTCTACATCTTTCTTGTTGGATATTGATTAAACTCACTGCCTATTTGATCTGCACCATCCATGAGTCTTGGAGATTCTTTTCACTTGTCGAGTTTCTATTTCTACATGATGGAATGGACTCTCTTTATTAGATTTACTGTTCCATGGTGTTAGTGGATTGATGAACCCTACAACCCTTGTTTCTTCGACATTCATTCTCTCTATCTCATCCTTTCTCCTAGGATTATCTCTAATTTTACACTGGTGAAACATCCTATATTGGAAATCTCATTCTTCCTAGGTAGTGAACCTATATGCCTTCCAATCTCCAAGTGTACACCTCAGGTATACCAATTCTGGTGGTGATCTAGATGAAAACATCCTTCTATTTTAGAATATGTGTAACGGACCACCCATGTGGTGATCTATTTGAACTAGGTGTGTGATATTATGGTGTCTGTACTTGTTTCATAGCTGAAGTTAGTTTTTTTACTAAAGATATCTGGACCACCAGGATTCTTTGACTCCAACAATATAAGTTATTTATGTTCTTGCTTAATTTTTTTGAGGTTTAGAATTTTAGCGTTTTTCTTCTCTTTGTTATTTATTCTACAAACTTGTACTCTATATTTCCATTTCTTTTTTCTTGAGATTAATAAAATTCATTTGTTGGGTGGTGTTATTTATATGTACATAGGTGAAAAAAGGGCCAAAGCATGTTAAATCATGTGTTCTTGTTCATAATTTTATATTTGTGTATACTTATTTGGGTTGGTTCTATGATTTTGACTTATTCCTATAAAGAATTAGTCCCGGATTTTTTAGGGTTTTGTAGTTATCCATGTATTCATGACTACCTCTCCCCTCACAACATTGGTAGTACCGGTGAATGTAAAATTTTTCACATTTCTATTGTGTACATTCACAACATTCCCATTCGTACCTCAGCTCCTGATACTGCATTTTTACACATGTTAAATATTAACATTTATTTTGAAATATTCAATGTAAAAAATATACTTATCATATTCTATGTCTTGGAACACAATCTATATACTTGATAATCAAACCAATGTGAAATAACTGATTCAAACACAATTAAACAATAGAATAATAGTGTTTCATTTTCTATAAGGCCCCAGCCTTAAACCTTACTTAATCTTGAGTTATTACAAGATTACACATTGAGGATCTTTTCAGGTTTAGAGTTTTAGAGAATTAGATCATAAAACTTCCATTACATTCCACATTTAAGCAAAGTGGTTACATAAAAGATAGTATTCACATTTCCCATAAACGGAAACATATTTAAAATAAAACATGGATTCTTTCTTGACACTTCCTTGACACTATCATCATATCATGTACCATTCCCTTGACCTGTGAAAAACATTTCAAAAACATGGGATGAGCATAAAAAGCTCAGTAAGGGAAATAAAAGTACGAAATGAAAACATTAGTCCATGTATGAAATCATACTTTACTCATAAAACATAATAACATTAACACACCTCATAAAATCATGAATAAATCATAGAAATCATAAGACATAAAGGTAACTTGAGGAATTCATAACATTATTACGTAGGGAGTAACCCTCTTGGTTACGTTTGGAATACCCATCATAGTATATTCCCTAAATCTCTTAGGAGAAAACTTAACGTTTAAATCCTTCACGTTACCCAATGCATTGGAGAGCTATATCAGTCTCACCCACCCTTAGCTTATCAAGGAACCACCCGTCTTCATAATAATACCCAAGAACCTTAACATAATCGTATCACATAAAACATGCATAAAGGAAACATAACATTTCCACTTTTCAATCACAAGATATCAATAAAACACATTGATATAAAAACATTATGAAAACCATTTTCAATACCAAAATAAAAGAAAAGTAAAACATGGTATTTATTTTTCATTTTAAAAAAAGGTATGGCTTGTAGAGGAAGCCGAAACTCAAATAATGGTCACGGCGGCAGAGAAGTTGTTGTCGTCGCATACGTACGACAAAAACTTTCCCTTTTTCGTTTAGTAAAATGATTTGTATAAAAAGATTCCTTTTGTATAAACATAAACGTTAAAGGGGTTTATACACCATATAAAATAAGGTTGTGTATAAAAAAAAATATACCTCAATGAAAGGAGATTGAGATGAAGATCCATACAAAGACGGTATCCTTGAATCAAGGATAAATCAATTACATAATTATGTGTGACAAACGAATACACCAAATATAGGTGGATATTAAGTGTAAAAAAATAGAGGTTATTCACACATATTCATAGAACGATATATTCTAGGAGTGCATGTTTATCCCAAAGAATCAAAATTGGGTTAAGAAGTTCCCTTGCAAAAATTCGACAGCCTAATGACGTCACTTCAAAATTCAGAAAATGAGTTGATGAGAGATAAAAAGGGTATCTCATCACTTGGACATAAAATTTACATCAATAAGGATATATTAGAACATATCCCAACATAACAATATGTAAATTAAAAGACCCAACAAAATAATTCTTTTAAAAAGAGAAGGGTGAAAGGTTCCCTTAACGACTTGGGTATCCTTCGAAACAGACACCCCATGAAAGAAGGACAATAAAACATTGATGTAAATACTCATAAACGAAATTATATTACAAAAAGAGTAGAATAATGGGCAGAATATATACCACTCAACGGAAGTGGTGGCAAATGTAGCATAATTTTCATGGGAATAAAAGTGAGATGAAAAATCCCTTAGGAAAACTCAGCAGCCTAACGACGCTACTTAAAACTACCAAAAATGTATTGATGAGATCAAATAGGGTATCTCATAAAATTTAAATCAATAGGAATATAAAATAACATCCCCCAACATAACAAATATGAGCTTAAAAGAAGTGACATAAAGGAGAGTACTTAAAAAGAAAGGGAGAGGTTGGATCTCTTATGAAAATTCGGCATCCTAACGGCGCCACTCAAAACATCCAAAATTGATTGATAGGAGAAAGTAGGGTTTCTAATAATATAAACATAAAAAGTACAGTAATATTAATATAAAATAACATCCCAATCATATGAAATATGAGCTTAAAAGGAATTACATAAAAGAGTGTACTAAAAAAGAAAGAGAGGGGTAGGATCCCTTACCTCAGGTCCGACTTGACTCGATCATTCTTCAACCTCCTGAATAATAAACTTGAGTTAATTTCTACTTTCTTAAGAACTTTTTTCAAGTTCATTATTCATTTTATATCACTTATTACCATGTTATGAAAACTATGTAATTATTTAAGTTAATAATTGTCGTTTTGTCGATCATTGCTACTTGAGTCAAAAATAAACTCTTTATAATTAGAAGTTTGTTCATGGGGTAAAATATACATCATATCCAGAATTATATTAATTATTTAGATATCATATATATCATATATATCCATTATATACATGCCTTTATAATATTACATAACATTTAGAGGTAAGAAATGAAATGCACCGTTCATGGAGACGGTAAGCCATACGTACGCATGAACGCTACTTCCATTTCTATTTAATATTTAATGGAACTAAAACATAATGATACATAATATTATTATAATTCCAGTATGGTATCATATATAATATCATTAAATCTATCCTTTATACGTACCACATAGGGTATTAACGAATCAAATCACTTTGAGGGGGTGGTAATCTGCACTTCCTAAAATGAAGATATCGCGTTTACCCATAATAGAAGCCATAAAGGTATGCAATAAATGAAAAATACAGAATATTAAGGAAAAAAAACATATTATATATCATATATAAATATAGTGACATCTTAATGGCCACCTTTAAAGGAGTTAAAAGAATATTGAACAATCATCGTTTCGTGAGGCAGTAATTCACCATCCACGGAAACAGTGTGTTCTTTAACCATTAGACAAAGGTTTGTGTTAGTGTAGCTCGAATCATCATCATAAAAACATCCTAGTATATTTAATATACTGGTGTTGTTACAAAAGAAATAAATAAAAAGAGTTTAGGGGGTTGGAGAAGCAAAATAAAACAAAAGAACACAAGTGAAGACATTACGTTAAAATCGGGTAACTCCTCTTGGTTTGAACCAAAAGGGTTTCTTGAAGAGCATTCAGCCAAAGGTGAGGCTTCAATTATGAAGATAGGGATGTGGAGAGATGAAATGGGCAGGGTTTGGCCGATCCAAAGCCTTTAGGGGTGTGGGTAAGGTGGTAGAGGTGGGGGCCTTTTATAAGAGGAGAGGAGGGGAACTCTTGGAAAGTTATAAACTGTTACTTTATTATAAAATGATTTTAGGACTTTATAGGACCCAAAATTATATATTTCTAGGATAAGTTGATAATAGATCTAAATCCAACCATCCAATAGGTTTTTGACAAGTGTAGGTCTTATATTTTACATTATCTTTTTATTTTATTTAAATTGTTAAATAATGAGGTAATCGCTGCATCATCATGTTGTCATAAATAATTTAATTTATTTAATGTCTAAAAATTATAAAAAAATATCATGATGTTGGAAATAATTTAATATTTATAATGAATATTTATACTGAAAAATATTACTTGTATAACCCCATGAAAAAATTGTTTTAGTAAAACAATACATGTTTGTGACATTTTAATTTTAACTTTAAATAAAAAGTTATTAATGTCATTTTCCAACCAAATTGGATCCATAGGGTCCCCACATTTACCCATGGATTTTATTGGTCGGCCATGACTCATCTAATAAGGGTAGGACATGTGTCAATGTTATTTCATATTATTATGACCTTATCTTTACCTTAAATTACACTAATTACCTCTAATCGCGATTAAAAACTTAAGAGTTACTATTCACCAAAAAATTATTTTAATCCCATTGAACCACATTTTAAATCCTAATGAAAACCATTTATGTCTTATTTTTTAAATTCAAACCACAGAAGTGGTAAATTTTCATTTAAATGAAAAAACAGTTTTTAAACTACCACTTAGTGGTTTCACTATTAATCAAAAATTGGAGTTTTTCAGAAAAATACCAAAACATCACCCTAAGATATATTTGATATTCCAAATTAAAAAATGATGTATATTTTACAAAATTCAAAACATATAAGTTACATTAATTAATTTAATAATTAATTCCCACTGTCAGAACAAATAGCGTGTTTTTATGAAATAATTTATATCAAAAGATTGACACTAGTTTAAGTCCAATTTCAAAGTAAAATTAATTCCAAAGACAAATATTGGATTAAATGGTAAAAATATATTCTAATTTAACTTTAAAACCAATTAAAAAGATAATATAATAATATAAATAAATTATATTAAAAAGAGTTTTTGAATTAAAGTACAACATTTTTCACTATTCATTAAAAAAATGAACTTTATCAGAAAATACCAAAAATTTACAAAAAGTAAATTTTGATGTCCCGATTATAAAGAAGAATTTTATTTTGTCAAATATAACACATAAAATTGTCAAAATGTGTATTTAAAAGAGGTTTTCCATCAAAAGATGATTAATCGACCTTTTAAAGAATATTAGAATGTTTACGCTTAAAATTGGATTCATTCACATTTTTAATCCTATAACATTTATTGTAAAAAGTAAAAATATTTGAAAAACATATATAATAATTTTTTAGTTAGTTCTGTTCATTCCCGTCATTACAACGGCTAGGTGTGAACTACCATTTAAAAATAAAATTATTTTATTATTAGAGTGCAACGTAAGATTTCAAAGGAACTCGTTGTTGTGTATTGGGTAAGCCATCGAGCATAGCATTACCTTTAAAGTAATATTAACATTTTATTCAGAAATATTGATAAACATTAGAATGTAATATTATTTATTTACCTGCGATGTTACATTTTCATTTTAGATATAAGTCCATAAAAAACACAACTTTGAAGAATGTAAATTTCAGTTTTTTTGAGGTGTTATCAGGGTGTCAGATGGTGGTAAAGGTGATATTCCACATGAAAACTGGGAATTATTAATAGTGATAATGTGAATTATTTTTAGATGAATACCATAAATGTTGGGACTATGCTCAGGTGAGGATTTCTTGAAATTGTTAAAATTCAATGAATTATACATCATCAATAGAATATGAAATTGTGGTTGCTCAATAACATGAACATAGGTTATGGTTAATCCATTGATAGAAGTAAACCTGAGAACATGTATTTGATCCTAATATATCATAAAATATAAATATGTGTATTTTTATACTCTCACATTACTATAATGTCAATATATTGATAAAATAAGAAACAAAATTCCGAGTCACATATTTTCAGTGCTAATGTGGTGCATCTAACCTAAAAATGGAAACATAAAAATGAATAAAAAAATTTAAAAAATTTATAAGAACCATTAAAAACATTCATAAAATGTATAAAAATGTATAAAATAGTACAAACTTGTATAAACATGAATATCAAAATATTGAAAATAACATTTCTCTACTACTAAAAAATTCATAAAATTTAATAGATTTATCAATTTTAATCTAAAATGTTTATAAAAATGTATAAAAATTTGTAAATAAATTTAGAAAGATAAGCAGAAAACTATATAATGTCAGTAAAAATAATATGGATCTCTCTTTTACAGTCCACAAAAAAAGAAAATATTTATTATACTCTAAACAGGGACAAGTATAATGCATGACTACTAAAGACGAAACCCAAAAAATTTCATAGATTTATCATAGTTAAATTTAATTGTATCTAAACATATTTAAATTTTTTATAAACACTAGAAAAAACATGTATAAATTTAGTGAAATCTGAAAAAGTCCCTTTTTAAGTGTTAAACAACATAAAAGAACACTACTACAAAAGTTAAACAATACAAAAGTTTACTTTTAGTGAATGTGTTAGAAGAATATTTTTATAGAAACATGTATAATATTATTGAAAAGTTTAAGAAGAACTTTTTTAATGTTTCACACAATATAAAATTTCATATATTAATCATATTCATGGTAACAAATAATTTAAAAAATAGACATTTACATATTAATATAGTGACCAATTAGAAATAAAGATGCATGAATTTTGAAAAATATGTATTAAAACATTCCTTTTATAACCCACTGTGAAACTCTATAGAACATTAAATTTCTTTTTAAACCATAATTTGATCCATATACATGTGATTAAAAATGTTTGAATCATTTTCTTAGATTTTATAAATCACATAAATTAGGTTTTCAATGTGATGATGGTTTGAAAACTTTTCTCATAAAATGGATAAAATTCACAAATAACAGGAATATAAAATTATTAACTGGACAATGAATAATACAATGATGAATATCAAGAGGAACCACTATGATTTATTCTATAACATTCTATGGGGAATCAGGAACATTATTTATCAAATTACTGAGACTATCTATCTGAGAACAAAAACAAGCATAGTGCATTTTTAATATATAAGAAACATACAAATTGATAGGAATTGATTTAAACATCTATATGAGGTATTATATCTAGATTATATAATAATTTACTAAAAAAAATTAGAATCTATTTCAATGGAGGTAGAAGATTCATCTTTATAAGAAAAAATGGGAACACAATTTCTATGATGATTCTAGAATTGGATGCTATATACACTAGTTTTTTAGTTAACAGTGATAGTAATAATAAAATTATGTAATTTCTTGTTAAATAGATGGTTTGAAAATTAAACAATCTAGAGGATAATATTTAAAAAAATATATTAATGTACGAAAAATGAAAATATATTTTAAGATGTTTTCAGGTAAGAGATATGACTTTCATGTTTTAGAGTGGTGTTCCTAAAAGATATAATATCTCACTAGTTACAACAGTATATCACTATGTTTGAATAAAATTTATAAAATGTGCACTTAAGGTACATGATACAAAAATATTTAATAAAATGAAATGAGTTAAGAGATATAACACTCCTATCCTTGAAGAGTATTCATAAATGATTGATAATGTCACTAGATATCATATAAAATCTCTAACTATGAATATATTGACGATAAGTAACTCCAATATACAATCGAAAAATAATAATTGACATGTCAAAAATATTGAGTATAACCCCCATTTTTCATGTTAACTCAAACCGTAAATAAAAATTCAAAAAGGTACTTAATTGAGAACAACCCTAAGTAAAAATGTATTAATATTAGATACATAAATAAATTTAATCTTCAGTTTAATTTTTTATCCGTCTTGCATTGACATAAAAACAGATTTTTGATTATTTTTCTTTTTTATCCAAGTAATATGTGTAACATTATTAACTCATTAAATACAAAAATTAACTTTTGTTAAATATAGAGACATTTATGGTATATAAAATCAATTTTTCATATATATCAACCAAATTTTTATTAATATATATATAAATGAATTAGAAAACAGATGCAATTAATTGAAAATATAACATGAAGTATACCACTATAACGAACCATTAAATTAGAAACAATAATTACATTTTCTATAATCAATGATTCAAAATGTGCTATATTTATAACATGTTTATCTTTCTCAAAAAAATATATTAAAATCATAATAATTTTTAATGACATAAAAAATGTATCAAATCAGACACTATGGGACAAAATGTGCACATAGTGTAGAAAAACATCACTAATTGAATGTACTAGATTGCCATCACATATAATTTTTTTAATTCTAGAAAAAACACTTTGATCACATGCCATCTAAATTTCTACATAAAAATAATAAATCATAAGTTTAAATTAGGTGATATAGTGAAGAATAAATCAACAAGTAATTAGTTTTTATTACCAAGTTAATAATAGTGGTGAAAATATATTTAAAGAATAAAAATCAAACAAGAAAAAAGTTATTTGTTTTATTAAATAGAATTAAATGACTATGTATTAAAATTACAATTAAATAAAAGGATCCTTTATAAAAAAGAAAGGATCACCTTTTAGGGGATCCCATTATATAATATTCATTGATTCTTGTGTCATATAGAATTGTATTTGAATATACATTGTGTTAGTGGATATGCATAATACAGAATAAAATCGAACATAAAATGTAACAGATGGTTCCTTCTTAGTACTATACCATCTAATTACATTGACATGAAGTATGAATTACATATCAATATTCCGAAAATGTATCTATTATTATAAAACTAGTAGTAAAAAAATTCATATACCCAATTTCCAATCTAAATAATTCTATTTCATGAATCCTATCAACAATCATATGAAACATGATTCCAACCAATGTGTTTTTCCTTCCTCAATTGAAATTACATAATTATTTTAAATGGGATCTACATAAAATATTAAAAACTCTAAATCAACTTTAGCGAAACGCAAAACCTTTCCATGATTAACAATATCTATAAAAAATTTATCTATCTACAATTATGTAGAGTCATTAAATACCCATATGAATGTTAAATCAAGAAACAATATTAAAAAAATGAACATAAAAAATAAAAACATAGTTTGTGTTTATTTTATATAGAGTAGAGGAAGAGAATATGGGTAGAGAAAAGTAGTTACCTTTATCTCACTTAATGATGTAAAGTAGATACACAAATGTGGGAGGCACAAGTATATGTTAGGATTTGGGAGTTGTTATGAGTGATGATGGAGATTGAAGTAGTAGATGTCAGGGTTGATGATGACGACAGAGGTGAACCTAGAATGTGGGGCTATGCATTAGATCACAGTTATTGGGGAAGGCGGTGAGGAAATGTGAGTGAGGAATGAACAAAATAAGGAAATAAATTAATTTACTATAAATAAGGTTTGATAAATATGAATGAAATTGGTGACATAATAAAAATAACATGTTTATCCTCAAATGGGTGGTGATGAACTATGGGTCATAAATTTGATACATATGAATGGGGGGGGGGGGTGGAATGAGGATTTTTAGTGTGATATAGAGGGTATGTGAATGGATATATGAAGGCATGGGGTATTATGAGGAAGGTGAAGTTGATTAGGTAAAAATTATCAAGAAATAAGTTATATATAAAATTATTAGGATAAAACTAATAACAACGATTATAATCAAATTTATATTATATGAATATATATTTATATATAATGAATAATGGTATAAATTTATATTAAATGTTTTATTATGAGTTTATAACAAATGTGTGTGGTTGTGTGTGTATTATTTCCAGTAAATATTATTAAACTTTATATATTTTAATTAATCATATAATAATATATTGACATATACAGAATTATATATTTTAAATTGGTATTAATTAAAAATTCCATTATTTGATATTACTAAAAAATTTAAATTATGAATATTTTAATTAATAATATATTTATATATGAGTATAATAAAAAAATTATATTATATTATATGTTTGAAAAAATATATGACTATATTGAATAATTTTTTATAATGGATTTTTTTAATGGTAAAACATTTATGGAAAATGATGAATAATAATAACATATTTGTTTATTCATAAAACCTTATTTTAATATAAAGAAATTTTATTTTTAGTAAAATATTTGTTGGGAATAAATTATTACCTATGTTTAATATGGAAAATATTTCTTTATATGTTGGAATTAATAATTTTTACTAATAAATATATTATATATGAGTAATTATCTTTTGGTACAAATCAATTTTTTTACAATGACCCACTCTCACCGTTGCATATTTGTTTTATTTTTTTTCTATTGTTTCATGTTATATATGTTAGTTATTATATGATATTATTTCTCTATATATATTTAAAACTTTCACTTCATTTTTATCATGTTTTAATTTCCATTTCACTATTGAAAAACTATTTTATTATTTGTTTCTAATTGATGATAGGTTTTGGGTATTTATACCAAATAAGGAATGATTGTAGATTGTTATTTAATATTAATGAAACAAATTCTTTCATACAATCAAGAAATGGTCAAATTTTATCCTCAAAAACCACTTGGTAGGGATTATATTGTCATAGACACTACATAAATTAGTGAGTCACATTGTTCGTGAATTTATATCATCTCATTCCCTTGTTACTTTTATCTCATTTATGTTTAGTCCAATTATTTATTTCCTTTTCAAGTATAAGAAAATTTATCTGACACTAATTATTACTTATTTGAAAAATTTTCATTTGGGAATTACTTTCCACCAGCTAAATGATGATTCAAATTAAAACTTCAAGGAGTGACTTTGATGTAGTATCATTCAATCAATGTTCTTATATAACAACCTAAACATTCATGAATAAAATTACCTTTACTTTATTTAATTAAATGTTTTATGGATATAAAAAACCCATGAAATTTTTTTATCCAATCGAATTTAAATGGTCGTTAAGTATCATTAGTATTGATATTACAACCATTGAACAATGATCACTTGACTAGTACAAATATAAGGGTTTTAGAAAATCCTTTCGACACAGAAAAAGGAGGTGATGACCTCATCCAATGGACTCAATCTGTATGAAGCTCATTTTTCAGAGTTTATAAATGATTTAGTGTTACTAGGCTTCTCTCTTGACCAACCCCGAGATAAGTTTCAACATGTTAAGCTTGAATGAAATCAACTATGGGAGAAGTGTAAGTTAACAGAGATTACCACCCGACCGATGTTATCTAAGCTACCCAAAGAGTCTGTCAGAATCGCACACCTAACCCTTAGGTCTTATGGGGGTGTTATAATAGGTTATGTAACAAGGTATTAGTTACTTTTTTTGTAATCCATTTTATAAATAAAATTATTATTCCATAAATTCTTTTATGAGAATATTTTTTCATAAAACTATAATCAATTAGATATATTGAATTTTCAGGTAAAATTGTACATTTCAGAAATATATAAATTATTATATTAAAACAAGTTTTTATTATTAATTCTCTTATAATAGTATTATAAGAACAATCATTTTAATTATAAATAATTATTATATATTTTTGTTTTTACTTTGTTAAAGATTATGTATTGAGTTTGACAAGAATTATATTTTTATATGATAAAATAAAAATTGTATTTTTAATTAAAGAATTTAATTTGATTAATTAATGAATTTTTGAAATAATTAATAATTTAATAAAATAATATCATCAAATTTATTTTATGAATAATAAATGATTATAAAATTTTTATGAAGTTAAATGAAATTTTTATTAAGTTTAAAAATTGTTTTTTTCAAATTACGTCAGTTTTTAGTAAATGTTGGTTTTTATTTTAAATGTGAAAATTCACATATTTATAAAATTATTTAGATAAAATAAATATTTTTTTTGAATCAGGATGATGAAATTATCCAATGATTAATTTTTAATTATTTTCTGAGACAGATGAATTTTTGTGTAAAAAATAACTACCAAATAAATATATAATGTGTTATATGACATCATAATGACCCAATAGTGTTGTAATAAAATACTATAAAAGATATATTCGCCCAATATATGTTTTAACTTTAAAATATTGCAATCATATATTTTTTTGATTAATTTTATAATGCTTTTGTTGACCCTCCAAGAGTTATAAAATATTTTATCATTTTAGGATGATTTCCTTGAAGGTGTGACTCACCTCCTCATAAGAAAGCCTAATATTTTAATATGTTAGGCCCTTGGATTTATAAAATATTCTACACCACTCCCATTTGAAGGAATCCATGTGAAGAAAACATGGGATGGTTTGTGGTTGTGATTAGTTTATTATGTAGTGTCCAAAACCTAAATAATAAAGAATTCCCTCTCATTTCCTATAAAACCCACCCAAACTCCCATTCCTATTAACTCAAAACATTTGGATCTTGATCAAACTTTATCCCATACTCTCTATACTACTTCCAAGTCACCCCAATCTCTCAATAATCCCCTCATCAAGCTCTTGAAGTCACAAAGTCACGTATGGAATCCTCACCTTCCTTCCTTTCTTATTTATGTCCAAGTTTCCTTATATTGTTATGCTCTTTTATTTTCAATTAAAAATTTTGGGGTATGATTTATCACCTCCACTATACTGCCCTAATTATGTTTTAATGATGATATATACCTTTATATATCATTAATACCTCTCATGTACACCCGTCACTATGCTGAAATTCTGTAAGGGATTTATCTCCCCACATTTACATTCAAATAATTATTTTACATTATGTATCTAAATTACATTACATATGTTGATATATTATTTTATATAACCCCTTAATTTAAATTTAATGTATATATTATGTGATACCCCTTTCTCTCTCATCAACCCATTTTATGATTTCAATTTGATATCGTTATGCTGCTGTAGTTACACCAAAATTTCCCACGCTAAAATCATCGTGTAAGTGTATACCATACCCATTTCTCTATCAAGGGTATTAAACTTTATTCACATGTACTTTTTGATTGAGTACTTACATTTATTTATTCCACATATCTTATTTATGAAATAAACTATGATGTTTACTGAATCCATGTTGTATAATTTCTGTGGCACACATATTCATGAAATGAAATGAATAAGAAGGGTTCTCCCTGATAGGACTCCAATGCATTGGGTAATGTTTAGTATCATGAAAATCCATGTTAAATTAGGGCTTACTCGTGCTAATCCATGTTAAATTATGGTTTACTCATTCTAATTCATGTTCAATGAAGTTTTACTCAAGTTAATCCATGTGCAATGAGGGTTTACTCATGCTAATTCATGTCAAATGAGGGTTTACACATTGTAATCCACGTGCAATGAGCCTTGGATCATGCTAATATCATGTTGTATGTTGTTTCCAAATTTACATGATATTTCAATCATGCTATATAATTCATTTATGTTCATGTTCTCTTGTGCTCCACTGATATGACTATTTCCTAACATGTACTGTATTCTTAATGCTATGAACTATTTACTCTTGTACTAGGCTTTATAGATCACCCTTTTCTTCTGTATGTACTCATGTTATCCCATGATGTGTTAAGTATAAAGGAATTATTTTTTCATGTAAATTAAGTTTTCAATGAATATTTTTCATTTTATGTTTTAAGTTGTTATGTAATGTTCCTAATTTCCCAATACACTAGACCTCTCAATCCTCAAAGTTGTCTGAAGTTAAAATTTCTGTAATAAATCATGTTTAAGTGCGGAATAAAGATCATGGTTATTACAGTTGGTATCAAAGGATAGGTTTAGTTATTTTTGGGATTAGGATTAGAAAACCCTAGTGAAAGCCTTAGGGATAATACTAAGTATAAAAAACAACCCTAAATTTTGGTGAGTATAGAGTAAGTTGTTAATCCTGAATATATATCCCAGTATGGATCTGAACAAGTAGAGGTTGATCTATCACAAATGTATCTAGGGGTAAAACCTAAAAATACTATTTTGATCTAGACTTGAATGAGAACATGTGCATGAAAAGGGGCCTTTATTCACTCTTGGATCAACACTCCTAAGGTATATGATTCAATAAATTCATAAGCATAGTAAGAACAATTATTAAGGGAGAAAAAAGCCCATAAGAATATACGTTAAGAGATAGATCTTTGGTAACATAGATTTCAGCCTAGAAATTTGTACGTTAAGGAGATAAATGTAATTTATAAGTTACACTATTAATGTCATTGGATTTCCCTTTATGTGTAAAAATGTTTAATATACTCATCCCTAATTTTACTTTATTCTACCCAATGTACAATAATATAAGGAATATGGCTAACAACTGATGTGAAGGGAAACATGGTGAATTTCTCAGTGATATTCCCAATCGAATGGGAGATCAAGTAAAACATATTGTTATTATGAAAAACCGGCTATAAAAAATGATGATGAACATTTGGAACTTTGTTTAATTCCCAAGTAAATCAACGAAGAGGAAGATGACGTCTCATGAAAGTCCATCTGCTAAAGTTGATAAGGGTAAGAAGACCCAATTTACTTCATGCAATAAGTGTGGAAAAAATCACCAGTAGAAATGTCACAAATAGACTAGTGATGATTTAAGTGTGGAAAGGAAGGGCACAAAGTATCCAATTTCCATGAAAGAAATGATAATGTGATGGATGGAAACAAATTTCCATATAAGGTATCTTACAATGTTATATGCTATAAATGTGAAGAATTAAGGAATTACCCAAGACAAAGCTCTATTGCAAGGGTTGAGAAGCATGATGAGCATCAATAATATCAATGATGAAGGGAGCATGCGAAGTTATATGATAAGATGGAATAGGATTAATGAATCACATGTAACCACTTCTTCAAAGTAATGTATGTCATAATGTATTTTATTTCATTTCCTATTAGTATATCTTTTATGTTTTCTAAGAACATTGATTACCCAGAAGAAATGATATTAAATCATTAGGAAAAAACTTTTATAAGTGTAGTATCACATGTTGATGTTTGTTATAATGTTCTTTGTGAAAATTTTATAATTCTCCCTTCGATGGAATTTTGGGAAAAAAGACAAATTCATTGGCTACGCCTTAGGGCAGTTGAAAATTAATGAGAAAAACTATCCCACACATGATCCAGAGTTGGATGTAATGATCATTGCGTTAAAAATCAAGAATCGTTATCTTTTTGGGGAGAATTGCGAAATATATATGGATCACAAAAGCCTCATGTATATATTTACATATATGTATCTGAACATGCACTAACAAAGATGGTTAGAGAAAATCAAAGACTATGACTGCTCATTCCATTACCACTATGGGAAAGAAAAAAAGGTGTAAGATGATCTAAGTATAAAGGACCCAACGATTCTATCAGTGATGATAATTGAACATGATCTAATATTCTTAGATTTGAGGAATATGTATATGGGAATCATAAAGAAGGGAACATCATAAATCCTTTAACAAATTATTTCTCATCAATCTAATTTTTCAAGGTTAAAGGATGATCAAAAGGATGATGTGGGAATTCAAAACAAAGTAGAGACTATCAGAAAAGGTAAATCCTGGTAGTTCAATGTTAATGAATAAAGATTTGTGAGATTTGGGTAAAGTCTATTTGTTCCACAAAATCAATAGTTAAAGAAAAAATTTTGGATTATTAACATAGTTTTAATTTCTCTAATAACCTAGGAAAAAAATGTATCAAGATATCTATGAGAATTATTGGTGGGATAACATGAAGATGGATATCATTGAGTATACACCAAATTTCTTGGTATGTCAGCAAGTGATAGCTGAGAGGCATAAGTTTAATGGGATGATTCCACCATTACCCCTACAAACATGGAAATGGAAGAACATCACAATGAACTTTTTCACTAGAATTTCTAATACATCCAAAGGAAACAATGCTATCTAGGTTATTGAGAACCGTCTTACAAAGACTGCACAATTCATTGTAATTCGAGAGGATTTATCATTGGATAATCTGGAACATATATAAATCAATTATTCATATATATCCATCAAAATTCTATTTATATATATATAAATTTATTAGAAAATATAAGTATTTAATTGAAAATATAACCTGATGTATACCACTATAATGTCCCATTAAATTGTAATCAACAATTCAATTTCTATACTCAATGATTCAAAATGTATTCTATTAACTACATGATGATCTTTCACAAAAAAATATATAAAAACCATATTATTTTTTAATGACATATAAAATGTAGAAAATTAGACACTATGAGACCAAATGTGAAAATAATGTAGAAAAACATCTGTAATTGAATGTACTTGATTGTAATCAACATTAATTATTTTAATTATAGAAAAAAACCTTTGATCCCATTCCATATAAATTTCTACATCAAAAGAATAAATCATAAGATTAAATCAGGTGATGTAGTAAATAATAAAAATCCAAATATTTAGTTTTTATTCCCAAGTTAATAATAGTGGGGAAAATATATTTAAAGAATAAAAATCAAACAAGAAAAAAGTTATTTGTTTTATTTACATGAAATAACTATCTATGCATTAAAATTATAATTAAAATATGGATCCTTTATAAAAAATAGGGGATCACCTTTTGGAGGATCCCATTATAGAATATTAATTGTTTCTTGTGACATATACCTTTTTATTTGAATGTACATTGTGTTAGTAGATCTGCATAATACAGAATAAAATCCTAGATAAAATTTAATAGATGGTCTCTTCTTAGTACCATCCCATATAATAACATAAACTTGAATTAAGAATTACAAATAAATATTCTTAAAATGTAGCCGTTTCTATAAAACTAGAAGTAAAAAAAATCCATATACACTATTGCTAAGATAAATAATTCTACACCTTTTATCATATCAATAATCACATGATTCTAACCTGGATATTTATCCATATTCAATTGAAATTACATAATTATTTTGATTGGGGTCTACATAAAAGAGTAAACCCTCTAAATCAACTTTATCTGAATGAAAAACCTATCCATGATTAACAATATCTATGAAATTTTTTTCTATATACAATTATATATATTCCTTAAATACTGAAATGAATGTTAAATCAAGAAACAATATCATAAAAAATGAATATTACAAATGAAATCATAGTTGGTATTTTGTTTCATCCAGAGTAGAGGAAGAGAATTTGGGTAGATAAAAGTAGTTACCTTCATCTCACTTAATGAGGGAAAGTAGATACAAAAAGGTGGGAGTCACAAGGATAAGTTAGTATTTGGGAGGTATTATGAGTATTGATAGATATTGGAGGTGGTAGATGTTGAGGAGGATGGTAATGATCGAGGTGAACCTAGAATGTGGGGATATACAGAAGATCACAGTTTCAGGGGAAGGCGGTGGGGAAATTTGAGTGAGGGATGAAAAAAAATCAAGTAAATCGATGAATGTAATATAAATAAGGGTAGATAAATATGAATTAAATGGGTGAAACAATGAAAATAACCACTATATCATCAAATGGGTGGTGATGAACAAATGGTAAGAAATTTGATATATATGAATGGGGGGGATTTAGGGTTTTTAGTATGCCATGGAAGGTATGAGAATGAATATATGATGGCATGGGGTATTATGAGAAAGGGAAAATTGATTAGGTAAAAATTATTAGGAAATAATTTATTTAAAAAATTATTAGGATAAAACTAATAACCACTATGTTTATAAAATTTAAATAATGTGAATATATATTTATATACAATGAACAATGGTTGAAATTTATATTAAAAGCTTTATTATGAGTATATAACAAATGTGTGTGGGTGTGTGTGTATTCTTTATATAAAACATTATTAAAATTTACATATTTAAATTAATCATATAATAATATATTTACATATAGAAAATTATATATTCCAAAGAGGTATTAATTAAAAATTTCATCGTTAGATATTACTGCATAATTTAAATTATGAATATTTTAATTAATCAAATATTTATGTATTATTATAATAAAAAAATTTATTATTAAATATGTTTCGTAAAATATAGGATATTATTGAATAATTTATTAAACTGGATTTTTATAATGGTAAAACATTTATAGAAAATGATGAATAATAATAACAAATTTGTTTATTTGTAAAACATTTTTTTAATATAATTTTTTTAGTGTTGTAAAATATTTTTTGGGGTAAATTTTTTTTATGTACGCTTAATATGGACAAAATTTATTATCTTTGGGAATTAATGATTTTTACCGATAGATATATTATATGTGTGTAATTAACTTTTGGTACAAATCCGTTTTGTTACAGTGACCCACACTTACCGTTGCATATTTTTTTTCCTTTTTTTGTATTTTTCATTTTGTATATGTTATTTATTATGTGATATTATTTCCCTATTTAATATTTAAACCTTTACTTCATTTCAATCATGTTTTAATTTCCATTTCACTATTGATGAAATATTTCATTATTTTTTCCGATTTGATCATAGGTTTTTCGTATTTATACCAAATAAGGTCTGATTGTAGATTGTTTTTGAATATTAATGAAAATAATTCTTTCATATTTTCAATAAATGGTCCCATTTTCTCCTCAAAATCCTATTGGTAGGGATTTTATATTCATATACACAACATCAATTAGTGAGTCACAATATTCATGAATTTATATGGTCTCATTCCCTTGTTACTTTTATATCATTTAAGTTTATTTAAATTATTTTTTCCTTTTAAAGAATAAAAATCTTCCACTGAAACTAATTATTACTTATTTGAAATTTTTTCATTTGTGTACTATATTCCACCAGCTAAATGATGATTTGAATTCAATCTTTGAGGGGTGGCCTCAATGATCTATCATTCAATCAATGTTCTCATGTTATGTCTTATGGGGATTCCACATTCATTGGTTAACTTAATATCCATAATGGATGGGGATGTGTGAAATCAATGTGAGGTTTGGTGGTTTAAGCACTTAACATGTACTTGCTCGATATATTCAAGACTCATTATTAATAAATAATGACAGTGTGATTCCCTTTCTAACCTAGAATTACTTTCAATGGTATCAAATACAATTTTGCATCAATATATTATGGGATTAATATAGTTTCATCCATTTCATTCTTCCCCTCTATAATAATCTTATCATTTATTACTTTATTTATTACTTACTTTCAATAAAAAAATTATTCAAACTATAATACATATAAGAACAAATATTTTATAATCCTAAAAATTAAATTTTATAATTATTTAATTTCTAATTTAAAAATATTATTTTACTCATAATATAAATATTATTATATATTATTTTATAAATATTATATATATTATAAAAAATTATTCTATAAATATTATAAATTTTGTTAAAATTTTATTTTTTATACATATTTAATTTTATACACAAAAAATTATTATAGTATGTTTTTGTTTCTTTTTTATTTAATTATACATTCATCACATAAAAACATTTATTATGTTTTATATAAGTATTATTATGCGAATAATATATATTTGAATATATTTAATAATATTTAATAAATATTTATTTTCATTGTATAAATATATTTGAATTATTTTTTTATAAAATTTTTATAAATATATTTCTTTACCAATTTTTATTATTGTAACTATATAATTTTATTTTTTAAATCATAATTATTATAATTTTTTAAAATATAAAAAATTTACTGTTTTTAATTATTCATATTTCATTATATAAAATATTATAAATTCCTTTTCTATAAAATATTTTATATAATAAAATTTAGCCATAAAAAATATTAAAAAAATAATTAAACTAAACGTGATATATTTTATATTAAAAAATTTACATTAAAACAATATTAATAAATATAAAATTGAAAATAATTATGGATTATCATAGTAATGAATAATAAGATATTAGATTAAACGTAATTGGTGAAGTGCGAATCGAAGATGTGGTTGGGGGCAGTATAGATTATTTGAGAAATGAAAGATGATTATAAGGAGTCAATTCGTCGATTGAGGTGGAGGGGTTGTGACTTCTATATTATTTTGATGTCATCACTAATGTGTCATTTATAATCGGTGAGTTTTATATACTATGTAATATGTATAAAAGAAATATTAAGTGCATCCCAAGGAGGTGTTTCAAGAATGAGTTGGATAAAAAATGAATCGTTGGATATACAGTCTTGATAGATTGTTTATGAAACCTAACCAGAGTGTTGGACAAACTACCCGGTTGTTGACGTGGTATTTTCTCATGTTTTTTGTAAGAGGTATTTTTATAGGTATCACATATACATGATAGAGTTTGGAGTCTATGTAACTTTATAATGAAATTATTAAATCGTTACCTTGGGTTTTTAACACATATTATTTTTTTGGTTCTAAATATCAAATTTTATGTTTTAGTACCATATTTTTTTATTCGGTTTTTGTTTTGTTAGTTTAATTCAATTATCATGATCCTGATGAGACTCTCATAACCATAATTTTAATATCAAATATCTTATCACCACTACTTTGAATACACCCCAATGGTAAAAATGACACAAAAAATTAATTTTTGAAATATGTTTCTAATTTTATTTTCTTTTTTCTTTCACAACCTTGAAGTGTCAAAAATGACCTAATATAATAATTTTTGAATTGTTGAATAAATTAAAAACACCAATCACTTTTATTTAATTTTAAATGTATACATGACAATATAAATTAAAAATTTATATAAAAATAATCCTCTATTTCCATTGGATTTTGTAGCTTAATTGTCATTTAAATCCATTCAATAAATTTTTGATTGGTAAAAAATTACAAGGTTTATGGTGAAATTAATATGAATAATTCCTCAAATATTATTATTTATTTGAGGATGGATCCATGTCTATTATAAACAAGTAATGATGAATAATTTAAATCAATTTCCAAGGAAACTAAGGCTTGGATGAACCAAACGATTAGTGATTACATTGGTGCTAGAACAATCAGTGGTGAGTCCTTATCCAGTGATGTTGGGAGTGAGTTGGATTGAGTCCAATACTATCCCAATTCATAGTACTACTCTGCTGATATTAAATGTAATTGGAGTTGGAGTTCTTGATGTCCCCACCACACTGTTGAATATTACGTCCTAACTGTGAACACTGGTTTTCTAGAAAATGTTAACAATGAAAAAATGTTAGTAACATTATATGATGCGTGGAATTTTTTTATGGAGAGTAAATTTTTTTTAATTATGGTAATATTGGTGCTTGTTTTTTATTATAATCACATGTGTTTCCAATGTAAATATTCCTAGAAGATACTTTATGGATGTGAACACTGATTTTATAAAAACATTTAACAAAACAATGTTAGTACCATTAAATGTTGTTATGATAATTTTTTGAGGGAGAGTTTATTTTTTTTTAAGTATGGTAATTTTAGTTCATTTTTGTGAATTGCATCTCATGTCCAACCAATTTAATTGTGGCTCCAGGTGAAGTTTCTTATGAGTCTACTACTGCTGGTATTTGGATTATGGTAGATAAATTATATATGAATGAACCACTTGTTGGTAGGATTTATAAAAAACATAACATGTTTATATTTAAAATAAAACCTGTTAGTTCTACTAAATCACATCTTGACGAATTTAACAAGGTTATGTTATATTTTTTCCACATTTTTGTTACTGTTAATGATGAAGGTCAGGCTAAAATACTCTTAATTTCTCTAGATAATGCATAAACCAATTTTGTATATTTACTAGGGATAGACATAAACCAAAAGGAAAAAATAAACAAATAACTAAAGATAAAAGCAAGAAGAATAAGCACCCAAAACCTAGATCTAACTCTATGAAAATAAAAGTCACTTGTTTTCATTGTTGAAAACTAGGGCATATTAAGCCCGAATGTAGGAAACTGAAACATGATTTAGAGTATAAACAGCCCACTAATTAGTCCCTCTTAGTTGAGAATGGATATGACAGTACTAAAGTTCTTACTGTAAGAATCCTTGTACTCAATGAAGAGTGCATCTAAGACTCTGGATATTCCTTTCATATGTGTCCTTTTAGATAGTCATTCCAATTGGTTGAAAGGGTATATGGGGATTCCCTCTTACATGATAATAAAAGAAGTAAGGTTAGGGGAAGAGGTTTTGTTTTGATAGAACTAGATTTCAATTAAATCTTCACTTTACTTTATGTAAGGTGGGTTCCCATCCTACATAGAAATATTATTTCCTTTGGGATATTAGACCAAATGGGGGTCTCTTTTAGGCATGTAATAGGTAGTCTTAAAATCTATGAAGGCCTTATAACTATTCTTAATGGTTATTTAACCAATGGGCTATTTTTCTTGAATGTAAATACCCATTCATAGAATTTGGGTAGTGTGTACAATACGAATGAAAATAACACTATGATTTGGCATAACAGGATGGGGAATGTTAGCTCCAATGGCCTTGAAGAACTCAAAATGAATGGGAGTTTGAGTGATGTCACAACTTCTAATATTCCATTTTGTTATTATTATATAATTATAAAGGCCAAGAATGTTTCCTTTAGTAGGTATATCTTTAAATCTACCACCCCTTAGAATATATCCTTTGTGATCTTTGGGGACCAGAAAGGACTACCTCCCATGGAAGAGTCTCATACTTTGTACCTTTTATAGATGAATTATCGAGAAAATTATAGATTTATATTCCTAAAAATAAGTATGATGTTTTACAAACCATTAAAGCCTAGACAAAATTAGTTGAAATCCAAGTTGGGAGGACAGTCCAAACCATGAAAACTGATAATGGGCTTGAATACTTGTCTACAAAATTCATTCATTTTTTTTATCTAAAGGATTTAAAAGGAATATGACTATTAGGGAAACTCCCCAATAGAATAGAATTGTAGAGAGGGTGAATATGACTATCTTAGAAAGAGTATGGATCATGATTTAATGCTTAGGACTCCCCAAATCCTGTTGTTTAGGGGACGTTAATGCCCATTTTAACCAAATAAATAGGTTTACCTCTTATGATAATAAATTCAAAACACCTAAAAAATTATGGAACGGTAAGAACCATTATTATACCCACTTAAGAGTCTTCAATTTTATAACTTATACACATGTTAAAACTGATAAACTCGAGCCAAGAGATCTCAAATTAATTTTTATTGGGTATCCAGAGGGTGTTAAGGGGTATAAACTCTAGGTGGATTATCCTAGATACAAAAATGGCATAATAAGTTTGAATGTTGTCTTTTTGGAGTTTTACTCCCCAAAAACGGAGTCTTCCACATCTGTAAGAATTGAACTAACCATATCTCAGTATGAGGAAGATGAGACTCTAATTCATTTTGAGGCTGTTGTCTATCCTACTCCACCTTTACAACATCACAATATTGGGGATTATTCTCAAACATCTTCTATTTTGAATTTAAAATTTGAACCTCCTACTGCTAATAGGGATTACCAATTAACCTAGACCAAGAAAGGAGAGTCCCTAGTCCCCTTGCTCAGTTCAGAAAATATGACATGGATTCTTTTTCTTTTCATGTATCCCATGATCAAATAGATGATGACCCACAAACCTATAGGCATGAATTAAATGAAAAAGACATAAAACTGTGGGTTTATACCATGAATGAAGAAATTAATTCTTTAAATAAAAACCATAAATGGATTTTTCAAAACCATCATCCAATGGTAAAATAATTGGGTCCAAATAGATTTATAAAATAAATAATGAAAACACTCAAGGAAATAAAATGAACTAAAAAATCAAGATTAGTTTATAAGGGTTTTATTTAGAGAGGAAACATTGATTACATTGAAATATTTTCCCATTTGGTTAAGCTTTATTCCATTAGGTTTTTTCTTTAATTTTCCACATATAATTTTATGCACATAGAACAAATGAATGTTAAAACTTCCTTCTTACATGGGGATTTAAAAGAAAATATCTACACGAATCCTCATGATGGTTATTCTAAGAAATTTAAAATGAATCAAGTATTCAGGATGAATAAATCTTCATATGGACTGAAAGAAGCCTCTTGGAAGTGGTATATGAAATATAATTCCTTTATGTTAGATGACGAATTTTTTAAGAGTCAATATGATACATGTGTTAATGTTAAATCAAGAAAAAATTGTACGATTTACCTTCTGTGTTATTTTGAGGACTTGATTTTCCTTTATGAAAATATTATTCTAATCATTTATGTAAAATCCCAATTAAGAGTCAGTATTGAAATAAAAGACTTATGTGAAGCTAAGAAAATATTAGGTGCTGAAATCATTAGAGATAGACCAAATAAATTTCTTTACTTATCACAACATGATTATATTTTAATGATTCTTAAGAGATATGTATTTAAATCTCTAAAAACTATTAATATACCTATTGGACAACATTTTAAACATTGTTTAACAAAAAATCCAACTTTTGAGGATTATATTAGATTAATATCTAAAATTATGTATGCTAACATTGTTGGTAGTATTATGTACTCTTTGAATTTAACTAGACCTAATATTTCTTTTGAAATCTACACTCTTAGAATATTTATGGCTTCACCTATGAATTCACATTAACATGCCCTTATGTAGATTTCAATATACCTCCCTTTTAGTTACAATATTTCTATATGTTATGGTAGAAACGTGGATACACATGAGATTATTTATAGGTATATTGATGTTGGAAATTTTTACACCCATTAGTCCTTAACTGGTTATGTGTTTAATACTTGTGGTGGTTCTATTTCATGGAAATGCTATATGAAATATTTGTATGGTCTTTTAACCACAAAATCTATGTACATTTACTTGACTGAGGTAGTTGAAGAAGCTATATGGATTAAATTCTTGTCTTTAGAAATCAATATTTTTATTTCTACAATTTTAATTTAATCAGATAGTCAGTATTCACTTAATTTTTCCAAGAAATTAGTATTCCATGTTAAATCCAAATGTATTGAAAATATACTAAATTTTATTAGATATATTATTAAATCAAGAACTGTGTGCATCAATAAGATACACAATGACATAAAATTCATAGATAGTTTGAGTAAAGATGAAGAATTTTTTAAGTTTAAATTTTGTTTATATAGGTTATGCTTGGTTCTTATTCTATAAACAAAGGTTCATGAACATTGCAAAATTCAATTGAAAATGTTAGTGATTTGTAATTAGTGGAATTCAATTTATCTTTTCATATTAAATTTATTGCAGATTTTATTCACCATTTTTTTTCATTCATGTAAATTTATTAGAATTATTATAAATGCTCAAATTGTTATACCATGACATATGTATAATGGGATACTGTTCATTTCCATATTGGCCTATTTATTGGGCTACTGAATCTGCTTAGTTTCCTTATTCATGTATATAGTGAATCATCGATACTTTGTGGCTTTTTTGTTAGACATTGATTAAACTCACCACTTGTTTGATCTGAACCATCCATGTGTCATGGTGCTTAATTTCACCTGTTGGTGTTCGATTTTGGAATGGTGGCATGGCCACTCTTGATTGGATGCACTATTCGAGGGTGTTAGGGGATTGATGACTGCTGAAATCTTTATTTCTTTGATATTCATTTTCTCTGGATCATCCTCTCACCCTGGGTTTTCTCTCATTCTACTCTGGTGAAACATCTAACATCATAGATCTTGTTCTTCCTCAGGGTAGAACCTCTTTGCCTACTGCTCCCCAAGTGTACACTGTTGGTATACCAGTTCTGGTTGAGATCTGGCTGACAACATCCTTTTGTTTTAGAAGACGTGTGATAGAGCACCCGAGTGGGTATCTATTTGAACTAGGTGTGTGGTATTATAATCTGTTTACTTGTTTTGTAGTTGAGGTTAGTTTTTATGCATTAAGAGATTAGGACTGATTGTATTATTTGATTCCAACACTATTAGTTCTTTACATGCTTGTTACTCATTTTTGTGGTTTATCATTTCATAGTTTTTCTTCTCTTTGTTATTTCTTCAGCAGACTTGTACTCTATTTTTTTTGTTTTTTTCTTAAACTTATTAAAACCTATTTATTGGGTTTTGTTATTTCCATTCATATATGTCCACATGTGACTGAAGAACATTGAATCCCATGTTCATTTTCTTAATTTTATATTCTTCTATTCTTATTTGGTTTGGTTTCACAATTTTGACTTGTGACTTCAAATAATAAATTCAGTCCTTATTGGGGTTTGGGGTTCTCCTTGTATTTAGGAATTCCTCTCCCATCACACCATTGTTAGTACTAATGAAGTTAATATCATTCATATTTATATCATTCACATTCACAACATTCAGATATTTACCTATGTTCCTGATACTACATTTTTACAAATGTTTAATATTAACATTTATTTTGAAATAATAAATGGTAAAAAAGCTTCTTAACTTATTCCATGACCAGGACTACATTATACATTCCTGATAATCTCATCTGAAGTGAAATAACCGATTGATACGCAATTATCCCCTTGTATATTGTTGATTCATTTTCTGGTTAGATATAAGTCCATAAGAAAAAAACACAACTTTGAAGAATATAAATATCAGTTTTTTATAGGTGTTATCGAGGTGTGGGATGGGGTATAGTTGATATAGATTATGAAAATTATGAATTATTGAGGGTGGAAATGTGAACAATTTTTATATGAATACCCTCAGTGTTGGGAATATGCTCAAGTGATGTTTTGTTGAAATTTTAAACATCCACTGAATTACACATCATTAATAGAATGTCAGATTTTGGTGTCTTCACAACATGAACATATGTTATGGTTAATCCATCGATAGAAGTAAACCCAGGAACCTGTATTTTATCTCCATATATCATCCAATATAATCATGTATCTTTTTATACCCTTTAATTTCCATAAGGATAAAATATTCATAAAAACAAAAAAATTCCAAGTGACATACCAGTGGTAATAATGTAGTGCATCCAACCTAAAAAATGGAAATAAAAAAATGGCTAATTTTTGTGAAACAATTTATATGAACTTGTAAAAAGAAGCATAAAAAATGTATAAAACAGTATAAAATTGAACAAACTTTTATAAAAACATATATCATAATAGTGATAATCACATCACACTATTACTATTGAAGTCATAAAATTTCATATATTTATCATTATTAAGTATAAAAGTGTATACACATGTATAAAATTATATAAAAAATTAAGACACAAGGAAAAACATGTATAATGTCAGTGAAAAGTGTCAGAAGCTCTTTTTTTAAGGATCACACAATAAAAATTTCATTGATTTATTATAGTATAAACAATGAAAAGTACAATACACTACTAATATAGAAACCTAAAACATTCTATATATTTAGCATAGTCAAAGTGAGAAGCGTATAAAAATATATATAAAATTTATAAACACTAGTAAATACATGTATAATGTTAGTGAAATGTGTCAAATACCTATTTCTACGTTCTAAAAAACAATAAAGAACACTCCTACAAAAGTGACACAACTCAAAAGTTCAGTTTTAGTGAATATTTTAAAATAATATTTTTAGAAACAAGTGTAATGTTATTAAAAAGTTCCAGATAAACTTTTTGTAAGTTTCACTCAACATAAAATCTCATATATTAATCAGAGTCAATGTAACAAATATTTGAAAAAATATGTGTTTACATCTAAATAGAGTGACCAATAAGAGATAAAGATGCATGCATATTGAAAAGATTGTAATCCTGTATTCCATTAATGAGCCACTACACAACTCTATAAAACATTCCATTTATTTAACACACCTTAATCCATATACATGTGATGCACAATGTTTGATGAAATTCCTAGGATTGTATAAATCACATACATTAGGTTTTTCATGTGATAATGGTTTGAAATTTTTTCTCATAAAAATGATAAAAGTAACAAATAATAGGAATATAAAATTATTGACTCACCTATGAGAAATAAAACGATGAATATTGTGAGGAACCACTAAGAGTTATTCTTTATCCTGCTATGGGGAATTAGGGAAATCATTCATATAATTTTTGATACTATCTATCTCAGAAAAAATAAGAATGGTACATTGCTACTATATAAGAAAAATAAAAATTGGAAGGAATTGAAGTACATTGATGTATGATGAATTCTTTTTGGATTATATCAGAAGATACTTCAAATAATTCAGAATCCATTTCAATAGAGGAGGAAAACCCATCCTTTTAGAAAAAAATGGAAACAAAATTTATTTAAGGATACTAGAATTGTATGCCATATACCATAATTTTTCAGTGAACAAAAATAGTAATCATAAAAATTATGGAATTCCTTAAAAAATAATTTTTTTTACATTTAACAATCTAGAGGATAATATTTAGAAAAAATATATATATTAAATTACCGTATATAAAAATATATTATATGATGTAATGTGTCAAGAGATATACCAACATTATATTCATTTCTACATGGGACTATTTACTAGGCCACCGGCTCAGCCAAGTTTTCATATTCCCAAAGATAGCAACTCATCAATCCTCCATGACATTCTTGCTATCCATTTATTAAACTCACCACTTGTTTGATATTCAACATCCATGTGTCATGGTGATTCATTGTGCTGGTTGGGTTTATTTATTAGCACATTGGTGTGGCCTCTCTTGATTGGATGCATTGTTTAAGGATGTCAGGGGATTAATGACCCCTAAAATCCTCCTCTCTTCAACATTCATTCACTCTAGCTCATCCCATCTCCCTAGTTTTTTGCTTATTCTACTCCCAATCCTAAAAATATGACATTTAACAACGTCCATAAAGGATTTTAAAAGGACTAAAAATGAAATGTTAATCTCCGTACTATTAAAGTGCTGGGTGTCCCCTTTATTAGTGAAAAAAATCCATGATAAAGTGTGTCCTATATCAGTGTTAAGAAAAGAACTGATAAAGGCCTTATCTGCTGTAATGTGTTATTTGTATATGAGAAAACTGCATCAATCTCCTATAATATATACACAAATTATATAATTTAAGTGGAATAAATTTTACATCACGAATAAAAAACACTACTATATACATTTTTTTGTATAATTACATTTACAATTACTATCCACAAACAATTTTAAACATTAATGTTTTATTGTACTTGGAATCTGTGATCCCCTCTAAAACTGGGCTTTCCATGGTATCCATTGTAGAATAAATCACCTCAACCCAAGAAAATTAATCCACCCATATAATTAAACAAATATTATATTAGTAATATTATAAGGAAATAAATTCAACATTAATATGAAAGAATACATTAAAAAATGTCAACTGTAAATAAAGAGACATAGTTAGAGTCATACCGATCACACTATGAATTTTATTGAGGTGAAAATGATTATAACACGTCATTAATGATGTATGGATCATTGTTTGAAAGCATAAAAATAATTCAGATGCATTTTCTAAGTTTCGAGTATGTTGATTTTTCTTTTTAATGAAATTAATTTCAATTTTATGTAAAGACTCATTTGGAGTTATTCTAGTCACACAATTCATGGGATTGAGGTGTGGCTGATTTATATACATCCTAAATTACTCATGGGATGTTTTCATAAAGTATCAAAACAATTTTAATGTGTTTTCTTAGTTTTCAGTATGTCGCTTTTTTTTTACTAAAATTCCATTTTGAATTGGAATCATATACTTTGAGTCATATGGGTCGCATGTTATGTCGGATTGATGTGAGTTTTATTTCTACATGTCACAAGTATAATATGAATTTATATTCTATATTATCAAGACATATAGAGTGAATTTTCTTGGTTTTCAGTGAGTGACACATGTTTTGAACTAAAATTTAAATTTTAAACTGATAAAAGGGACTTTGAGTCATACTGGTCACACCATGCACATATTGAGGCAGGAGTGATTCTTATATGTCAAAAATGTGTTAGGAAATGTTTCCCTATAGTGTCAAAAGAATCTCAATTTGTTTTCTTAGATTTCAGTATGTCACTTGTTCATTTTGCTAAAATTAATGTGAATTTCCAATAAAAAACACACTTGGAGTCATACCGATCACACCGTATGTCATATTGAGGTGATATTGATTCTTAGAAATCAAAAATGACATATAGATAATTTTCATATTTTACCAAAACAACATGAATTCATTTTCTTGATTTGAGTAGGTTAGTTTTCATTTTTACTAAAATTTATGCCAATTTAAAATTAAAAGACATACTTTGATTCATACAGGTCACACTGTGTGTTAGATTGAGGTGAGGTTGATTAATACACATATTAAATTATTAATGATCATTTTCATAAATTATCAAAACAATATCAATGTTTTTCCTCTGTTTTGAGTAGGGTAGCTGTCCTTTATACTAAAATTGATGTTAATTTTAAATAAAAATATGCACTTGGAGTCAAACTGGTCACATTGTGGATCAAATGGAGGCATGGATGATTCCTACATGTCTTAAATGACTCATGGATCATTTTCCTGAATTATAAAAATAATAGGAATGAATTTTATTAGTTTTCAGTACATCACTTGTTCCTTTTGGTAAAATTAATGTCAATTTAAAATTAAAAGACACATTTGGAGCCATATCAGTCACATCATATGTAATATTGAGGTTCAATTGATTTTTACAAATCCAAAATGAATTATGGATTGTTTTCCTAAAGTATGAAAATAATACGAATGAATTTTCTTGTATTTGATTAGTTTATTTGTCCTTTTTACTAAAATTGGTGACAATTTTAAATAAAAAAGAGGCACGTTGAGTCATTTCTATAACCTCGTGCCTCAAATTGAGGTTCTTACGATTCCTATACATCCCAAATGATTCATGGATCCTTTATCTAAAGTAACAAAACAATCAAAATGTTTTTTCTTAGTTATCAATACATCAAATTTTCCCTTTTTTATAATTGATGTGAATTTTAAATAAAAAGTCACACTTAGAGTCATACCAATCAAACAATATGTCATATTGAGGTATGGTTTATTACTTCATGTCAAAAATGACTTATGGAACATTTTCGTAATGTAACAAAAAATATGAATGTATTTTATAAGTTTTGATTAGGTTTTTTGTCCTTTTTAGAAAAATTGATGTCAATTTAGAAAAAAATGATGCACTTAGAGCCGTACTGATCACATTGTGCCTTGGATTGGGATTCAGATGATTCCTACATGTCCTAAATGACTTATAAATCATTTACCTAACACATAAAAATAATATTAATATGTTTTCTTAGTTTTTACTACCTCACATGCCCTTTTTTTTTTACTAAAATTGATGTCAATTTTAAATAAAAAGACGCACATGGAGTCATACCAGTCACACTATTCATAATATTTAGGTGAAGATGATTCCTACACATCTAAAATTAGTAATTTATCATTTTAATAAAGTATGAAAACAATATGAATGAATTTTATCAGTTTTGAGTAGGTCAATTGTCTTTTTTACTAAAATTGATGTAAATTTTAAATAAAAAGTAACACTTAGAGTCATACCCATTACACCATGCCTTTTATTAATTTGAAGCGGATTATTACATGTTCCAAATGAATTAAAGATCATTTCCATAAAATATTAAAACAACCCAAATGTGTTTTCTCTGTTTTCAGTTTGTCACTTCTTACTTTTTACTAAAATTGATGTCAATTTTAAATAAAAAGATTCACATGGAGTCATACCAGTAACACTATGCTTTGGATTTAGGCATGTATGATTTATACTTATTTAAAATGACTAATAGATCATATTAGTGAAGTATCAAAACAATATGAATGCATTGGCTTGGGTTGGTGTAGGTCTTTTGTTATTTTTAAAAAAATTAATGTAAATTTTAAATAAAAAACATATTTAGAGTCATACTGGTCACACCATGCCTTAAATTGAGGTGAATATGATTCTTTTATTTCATAAATTATTCGTGGATCATTTACCCAAATTATCAAAATAATTCTAATGCATTTTATCGGTTCTCAGTATGTTACTTGTTCCTTTTTAATAAAATTGATTTCAATTTAAAATAAAAAGACACACATTGAGGCATATCAGTCATAACATGGGTCATATTGTGGTGAAACATATTCCTAGACATCCCAAATTTCCCATGTTACATTTCTCATAATTATATCAAAATAATCTGAAGGTGTTTTCTCAGTTTTGAGTTAGTCAATTGTCCTTTTTACCAAAAATGATGTAAATTTTAAATAAAAAAGATGCACTTAGAGTCATAATGGCCACACCATGCCTCGTATTGTGGTTAGACTGATTCATACATCTCCCTAATTACTCATAGATCGTTTAACTAAAGTATCAAAACAATAATAATTCATTTTCATGGTTTTTAGTACGTTGCATATTCCTTTTCACAAAGATTGATGTCAATTTTAAATAAAAAATCTCACATGGAGTCATACCAGTCACACTGTGCATTGGATTGTGGTTAGACTAACATATCCAAAATGACTCATGGATATTTGTACTAGTGTTTCGAAACAATCCAAATTCATTTTCTTCATTTGGAGTAGGTCAATTGTCCTTTTTACTACAATTGCTGAAAATTTTAAATAAAAAAGATGCCTTGGGAGTCATAATGGTCACAATATTATTTAGATTGAGTTTTGGATGATTCCTACACATCCAAAATAACTCATTTATTTTTTCCCTTAAAGTATCAAAATAATACAAACATGTTTTCTTAGTTTTCACTATGTCACATGTTCCTTTTTCCAATAATTGATGTCAATTTCAAATAAAAGGACACATTTGGAGTCATACCAGTCCCAATGAGCATTGGATTGGGGTGTGACTGATTCTACACATAAAAAATAACTCATGGATCATTATGATAAAGTATCAAATCAATATTAATGTGCCTTCTCAATTTTTAGCACATATATTGTCTTGTTTACAAAAAGGTCATTTTAAACTGGGAATACGTAGTTTGACTCCGACCAGTCACATCATTTATAAGTTTAATGTAATAATGATTCCTACACATAAAAATTCATTTAAGAATTAATTTTGTAAATTATTAAGGCAATATGAGTGCATTTTATCACTTTTTAGTGAGTGAATCATTTTTAACTAAAATGTATATTTTAAACTAATAACAAACAATTTATGTCTTACTCATCACAACATGCTTCATATTGAGGTGTAACTGATTCCTACACTCCCTAAATGAATTATAGACAATTTTATTAAATTATCAAAATAATATGAATTTGTTTTTTCAGTTTTGAGTATTACATTTTTCTGTTTTGCAAAAATTAATATCAATTTTAAATAAAAAACACACATCGAGTCATACCGATCACACAATGTGTTGGATTGTTGTTCCCCTGATTCATACATGTCCCAAAGTCTCCAAAATATTGTAAAATCCAATTTTACCATGATTACCATAGTATTTATTTTGAACTTACAACACTACATGTTTATTAAAGAAATGTTTTTTCAGGTAATAACATTGAATCAATATGAAGTATTGGCATATCGACAAAGAAAAGCAATCAAAATCATGGTAACATTGGAATAAAGGAATATGTAATCTCTTAAATTAATTATTATAGATAACTGAAAGAAATATATGACTTCTTAAATGATATATGATAACAAGTAAATAATTATTAGATAAATATTACATGGAAAATAACTTACAAATATTAGATAAAATGATAAAAAACTTATTTAAATAAGAATTATTAATTCTTATTTTCATGATGGTTGTATAAATTATTGACCCATAAATACGAAAGGAATCCAATAGTATAAGAAAAAAATACTTATGTGAGTAATACTAAAAAGAAATAAATGAAATATAAATATGAAACAATTAATTACTTCTATCAAAGTCACATATTCATGTTATTTGTGTACATTCAGTAATTGGGCATGCTTACCATTCATTTATATGAAAATATATACCATGTTTTGAATATTTTTTTTCAAAATATATAGTATTACATGAAAAAATATAAATACAAAAGGATCAATAAATATTTTAAATTAAATATTAATTATCTTTGAGAATACCTCTCCGAGGATGTGTGTTTGTAGATGGATTGTGATCTGTCTCATAAACTTACAATCATAATAACTAAAATATTTTTCATTTGTTTTATTCAGACAAAACACAAACATCAAATAAAATAAGTACTTTTTTTGATATGCGTTTGGATAGTGAAACACTATTATATATATCTTGATAATTAATCAGTTGTAGAACTTTTTAGGGTCTTTGTGTGCAATGCTTGTCCTCATGCCATGATTTTAAAATTTTTTATAAACCTCTAAATCATAATATAATCCTCTTTAAAATGTAATATAAATTATATAATTTGATGTTTATTTCTAAAATGTTTGATGTAATGTATTTCAAATTGAAAAATCCCATCTTGTGGGGTCTGTTTATTGGGAATCGTTACAGTGAACCCATGATATAAATCTTTGGAGTATCCAAATGGATCATAATGAGCATATAATGTTTCCTAAATACACAAAATGAAATATATAATGAATGAAATGAAAATATATTTGATATAATTGAATTTTATATTTTTACCCCTACATCATTGGTATTTAAATGATTCTTTCATCCCCATGTTTTCTTTCAAATGATTTGTCTATGTTTTCCACTACTTCTTCCATTTTTTGGATTCTATTTTTGTTTGTTTTATAGAGGTGCCCTGAGGTCTAACTAGAGAATTTTTTTTCATAAGGAAATACCTTTAATTGTTATTTATATATACGCCAATGAAAAAAATATGAAATGTATTTATTCATAATTAACATAGTATTTCATATTTTGGAAAATTAAATCATGATAATATACCTCATGCATACATTTATAACTAAGGCTCCTAGCCATTCATACATGAGGATTTCATTTACATTCTCAAAATTAATATAGTTAGTACCCTCTCCATAAATGTTTTATTCAAAATCAAATATGTGGCTACTAACACTTTGTAACTTTTTATACACATGGATAATAAATGTTAGTAAATTCAGATATTCAATGGGTGGGGTAAAAGGTGATTTCGAATGATATTTTTGGTCAATTTCTTGATCCTTTCGATGGTTTTGAGTTTACCTTTCATTTAACCCCTCCCTTTATAATTATTCAATAACATTAATCATTTTAGACTTTTTTTTCATTAATTTTTAATGGTTAAGCATAAAAAATAAATTGAAATTGAATAACTCCTTGTCGACATATATGTTTTTAAAAGATTTTATGGCCATGCGATGAAAGTTTTAATAGCTTGGTTGACTATATGAATATCTTCATCATCAAGTAGAATAGTTATCACAGTGCTCAGATCATGAGATACGCTAATCACAACTCTCAGATAACTTGTTGGAAGTGGTATGTTGTGTATCCTATTGTTTTAGATATTGAACTCTATATAACTAACTACAAGGTGTGGGGGTGGACATTGATAGATATAAATAAACATCATTTTTACCCTATAGAATATCTATACAAGAAATTTATAAGTTTATGTATGATGCATTTTTCACTGAAATAATTATTAGAATATGGATTACGTTGACTAAGACATCTCTTTGAGGGGAATCGATCACCTCAAAGCTTGTGGGTGTGGGGGGGGGGATATTCATGAAATGGCTGTTCTTGAGAAGTTTCTTCTCTTTTCTTCCCCAACAAAAAATTTTATAGAAACTCTATTTACCAATGAAATTTTTTTGTAGGGGTAGAAAATATTTATTTAATATCTTTTATTTCATTATCTTTATCATCCTCTTGTGTTTTTTCAAAATATGATTGGGGTGTCACCGCAAAACCCACACCTCTAAGGCAGAAATAATATTATAGATGATTCAAGGACACTGATAGTAGTTTTCCATCTGGTATATGTGTTGATGATTCTTTTGAATATTTTGGAAAGAAAATATAGAAAAAATATGTAATCATTTTCATCGAATAGAAATTTAATATAGAACATTTTTTTTATTTAATACTGATACATATTTCCCACACATTTGTTGGGTTTTCATCTCTTATTATATCATATTTATTTACATATGCCTCCATCCATATCACATGGTGTGGGATGGAAGTGTATTTTGATTTGGATTAATAAATCCACATATAAATAGAGGAACATAATTATGCGGTTGTTTCATGTCACATAAAATTATTATGATAGATTTAAAATATGTACCAATATTTTTTTCATGTTAAGAAAACCTCCTACATACTTTACAGGAGGGGTACATTAATTTTTTTACCGCTTCCTTATTTCTATCACTTAGTTTTTGTTTCAGAAATAAAAAACTTTCAATGAAAGTAATGAATATGAATATTTTCAAATAATATATTACTTTCCACAATGTTCCTAAGAAGACATCTCCCTATGACAACCAATAAATGTATCCCACACTTCTTGGGTTACCATTTGTGTATTCATAAGCGACGAGTGTATGTTAATTTTATCTTCAATATCTATAAGTTTATATCTAGTTATAATTGTGAAAAAGATTCTATGAATCCCTCTAGAAAGCATTAATAAATATTTCTTATGGGATTAATCTAAAATTAATTCACTATACAAGGTTTGGTGAAGAGTAAGTCAATTATTCATTATTTCAATTTTTTAGAAAAATTAACAAATGATATCATAATGTTACCGCAATCTCTTTGCACATTAGTGTCCTAAGAATGGGCACAATATGGTTCCATGAATCTATATTAATCAACACAAATTGTCGAGTGATGATTCTAATGTATCAACTAAACATGGACATATTGGGTTTAACATGTTGGTCCTATGCATTCTTTTGGACTTCGTATTTGATGGTTTTTCTTTTTTACCTTATAGATTTTTTCTAACACCATCAAAATACAAAGATCCTATTTTTCTGCAACATTGTTCCTTCATCGCCTAAAATTACCTCTGATTCAACATCATCACTATGTTATTCCACTTGCTCAGTGGAATTGAAATTTGTAGAATGTTGTTGTTTTTTTACCCGGGAGTAGCAACTGGTTGAGAAACCTGTTGTTCCTTAGTATTGGAAGCACTAGTACGTGCAGAAGTTCATTATTCCCCTATACAGGGAACATTAGTAGGATAAGAGACCTATTGTTCCTTAGGATTGGGAGCACCAGCACAAAAATAAGTCATTATATACATAAGTGGTTTAAAATTAAATTTAGATTACACAAATGTAGTATAGAATAGATAATAACATGAGGTAACAGAATCTATATTACAAAAAAATATAACCGGATTATTGAACTCTCTTTTTTAAGGGTTGAAGGGATTTTACCTCTCTATCAAGTATCCAAATCCATTCCTTATGGTCTCATTTGACATATAAAACCCTATCTACATTGGGACAATAGTGAAATGATTACGATTTCCCAATGAAATGGTCATCCTTTGTTGAATTTACATCTAACCCTTTAGTGGTTTGGTTGATAACGAAACAATGGGACACTTTCAGTTTATGGAAACTGGAATATATAATACTTGTACCATCTATGATTCCATTATAAATGGTCTATATTTATACTTTTCCTTACTAAAATCCACTTTCCCAAATCCCAAGTCATATATTTTAACAACACTCCTATTATCAAACCACTTTCATTAAAAAATAATCACTTTGAATGTTGTATAATTCAACTCCCCTATTTTATTTATGATTCAAAAGTATGAAAAATATTGGTAAATGGGATTTCTATCCTTAGTACCAGAAATATCTATCACTTTATCCACAAGTGTAACCCCACTATGATTCATGGTAATCTCTTAATTAAGTTCATTTTTAGAGAATGTATAACCATTAACTGAATAACCATTATAACATAATACATACACACATGGTCTTATGGCTAGCCATGAAAGTTTTTCTAAAATTGAGTCCACATTTTAAACTAAATATTTAAAAATATGGCATTGAAACCATCTTATAAGCTGTTGATTATTTGTATTTAATATCCACCTTTAAGCCCTTGATGGATACAAAGTCCTAATAATTTCATTATGGGGTTCCACATATGGGGAAACCTACAAAATTTAATTCAAAAGATAAAGATGGGCATTCTACTGATCTTTAATATCATTTGTGACAACATTTATTCCATAAATTTCTTCACCTGCAAGCCGCCTAGTGTGATGAGATTTCAGTAGGCCAATGCTTTCCACACTGGAATTGTATTCATTAAATATTTCAATGGATTCTTTAATAATATGTTTCATTGAAATACAACCCTCTAGCCAACATCAATTTTGGGAATACCCTTTCAAAATCTTCATATAACCTTCAATGTGGTATATCCATCTTTCATGTAAATGACCACATAGTCGAATCTCTATCACTAAGTGAACCATCAAGTGAAACATCATGTCAATGAATGATGGAAGGGATAATATTTATATTTCACATAATATGGTGTCAATTTCCCTTTCCATATTTATAAATTTCACTAGATCTATAATTTTGATATATATAGATTTGAAGAAAAACCAGAGCTTGGTTATAGTATGATGGACATTATTGGGAAACATAAAACGTAAAATTATAGGAATTAGATATTTCTTCAAAACACGGAATTCATGTGATTTCATACCCTTAAACTTTAAATCAATCACTGACACAATATTCTTGATATTAGATGAATATCCATCTGGAACCATTAAATCATTCATGAAGTTCGAAAAAATGATATCTCTCCTTCCTAGAAAGAGTGAAATCGGCTGGAGGAAGAAGAGTTAATTTTTCACGCTTAAATAGAACCAAATAATATCATATTCCCATGTTAGCCATGTTCGAACAATCCTTAATTCAATCATTTTTGGATGCATTTATAATCATAAAAATGATATTATCAAATACATATTTTCAACATGCATAATATGAAGAATATTTTTGTTGTACAAAAAAGTTTTGTATGGTAATTCAAAAAAATTGATCTCTTTTTTCCAACTGGGTGTTGTAAGGTTTTTATAAAATAGATTACCAAAAGTAATGTCCACATATTTTACATTATCAAAGAGTTGATCACCTATTATTGGAGTTGACATTGTACGTTATGATAACCTTTCATCAAATGATGTCATATAAGATTGGTACTTGTGTGGTCAGGTTAGAAATTTGTGTTGCCTTAGAAACACAATATTGTATGAATGTTTCAACCTAATTTACTATGTATCTTATTCCCAAATGGGGAACCCTTGAGTTCCTTTACTGATAAATAATGACAAAAAAATTTAAGCAGGAAAGTAATTTATCGCCCCGTACAACATGGATCTCAATGAGGAATCATTATTTATGTAAGCATTATACAACATAACACCTGAATCCCATAATAAATTAAAATCATTGATCAATAGAGCCAAATAAACATAAATATCATTACTCATTTGTTTTGGTCCTAATATAAGCATAGATAACTTGATGTATTTTTTTTTCATGCATATCTATGGTGGAAAGTTATAATTTACCCACATAACAGGCCATGTTCTATGAGTTCTAATTTTAAAACCAATAGGATTCAATTTATCTCTAGATAACTCAACACAATGGTTTCTTGGTTTGTTTCCAAATACTGGACACTCATGGTCAATTATGTTCCACTAAGGAGAGTCTCTCGGGTGACATAGTTTCCTATATTTATTTATTGTGTTTACATGAAACAAAAATTTACCTATAGTCTTCCCACTTCCATATGTGTGCGTAAACTTTATAATGATTGGAATGTGCCACACAACATTCATAGGAATGGATTCATCTTTCCTGTATTGAGAAGGACCACACATTGGGAATTCTGTAAGTTATTTTTGGTGTTGAGAAATAGTATATAGTCATTAATGCTAGTGTGTATTATTTCAAAGATCATACCCCCTGAACATAGAATTCATTTAGAATCGTATGTTCATTAAGGGAGCCCACTATATTCTGGGAGAATATCATTCAAGAGAGAAAGTAGTTCCATAAAACTAGAGTCACTCCATTCATTGACTTCTTTCAAATTTTACAACTTTAATACGACTAAAAATGATATATATTTAGTGCAACCTGCAAATAATGACATCATTGCACAACTACTTAACTAACAAAATAATATTGGGAAACCCTGAAGTTCATCTTAATCTATACTTATTATTTACTCAACATGATATTTATCATCAATCACATATATAATCACATCCTCAATACAATATTCTTCATTGTTCACACTTGTAATCATATAAGATGATCCATAAAATGTAGTTCTATCCCAGAAACTAGCTATATTTTCCTTTTCCCAATGTTTATTCCATCATTTATAACTTCGATATATTACAGGGTAGATTAAGTGTTCTTCAAACTCTTCTAGATTAATTAGTATTTAATAATAACAATATAATCATAAAAAAGGATTTGGGAAGGGTCATATACATAATCTTTTGTAAACTTGATAAACTCTTTAATTTTATATTCAAACAATTTTTTTAATACAATAAGCATCCATACATTCTTTATTCATTTCCTTCATATTTGATTCAGTAATATTAATATTTAACAAAATAAATACAAAAAATATGTTCAATTAAAATATCTCCCAAAAATTCAAATTGAGTGTCCTTGAAAGAGACATGAGGGGTTTTTATTCAATTAAAATGAGTTTAATTATTTTTAGAGTTCATTATTAAAATAAAAAATATTTATTATTATTTATTTAATACATTTTTGTCGATTATAGACATGATTTAATGGCATTAACACATTTATAAAAGCCATTTTTTGGATATAATAAAGGTTAATAATTTGTAATTTCGTGAGTAGAAGCTTTTGAAGATATACACATCACTCATCATATATATATATATCAAAATAATTGAATAAAAAATAGACTTGATTTGAGATTATTATATGGATGTTTGTGAGATTTCATTTTCATGTAAGCTAATGGAGGATATTATAGGCTAATCCAAATTTTATTTACCAAGAACTCACTATAATTGAAATAACATAAAAATCCCCCAACCACTCTAAGATCATCAAATACATAACCTAAAAATAATAATCACCTCAAACACTCAAGAGTTTCCAACTTCCTGAATTTCTAAAGATGACCAAACCATTCCATAACATTATGAGGATCTTGGTCATGAAAAAAATAAAGGATGAATAATCGATATTTTATAAGGTTAAAATATCACCCCACCACTCAATTCAGTGATTCAGAAAATCCAATCACTAGAAAAAATAAAATAAAATAATAAGGGGATTTTCCCTATGTCATGTCCTCAAAATAAATTTTTTACCCCTTATCAAGACATTTCATGAAGATGAAATAAAGAAACATGAATCATGAATCTATCTCCCTTATGATTTAAATGACACTCTTATCACATAGTCCCAATGAACACTAAGGGTTCAGATCCCAAAGCAGAATCCACATGAGAAAACAACAACAAAACAATTTCTAAATTTTAATTTCCATTAAAATCACACCCCTGTCTTAGGAGGGTTGAAATCATTTTTTAAATACATTCACACTTTGAATGAAATCCAAATTATTAAAAATTAAATCAATCCTTTCATGTTAAATCATTTCCAAAAATTTAAAAAATGTTCTATAATTTTTCATAATTAAATCAACCACATCTCAAAAATTTCAAACTAAACATATTCTTTTATACAAGGAAATATTCACACATAGTTTCAAAAATTAATGCATTTCTAAAAATCCCCTTTTAATTTCAATACCAAAAATTCCATGTAAAAATTAAAATATAATAGAAACCATTTTAAAACATTTCAAAACCATTAAAATGCTATCATTCCCTATAATTTTTTTTTAAATCAAATCACCCAATAAAATCTATTTTTCCATTCAAAAATATTCTTTTACAGACAAAAAATTAGATTTTCAGTCCTAAAACGAAATACAATGCATATGGAACAATGAAATTAAAGATCTCTCTCATGAAATGGATTATAAATCACTTCATTTAAATAAAAAATCACTATATTATATATGAAATTATATAAGAATTGAAAATAATTGAAAAAAACACAAGAAGAAAAAATTTATTAATAATAGAAGAACAATGGGAATACTCATTCAAGAAAAATTGGATTATTATAATAGAATAAATATAATTAATAATAATAAAGAAAAAAATAATATGTATAAAAAAAATTTAATTTAATTATTGGAATTGGATAAAAAAGTTCATGTTCCATCCTATAGTTGAGAGACTCCTCTTTCCTTTTCAACTTAAAGCCTAATTCCATTGAACTAATTTGTGGTTCTAGTGTATTTATCCTTCAACTGTAAGCCTCAGTCAATTTTTTTTACAACATAGAATCACAATGGAACTCACTTGAACTGCAACTACTTATACTTCTTCAACTATTTTTGTTCAATCTACATGGAATGAATAAAACAGATGAAAGGGAATACAAACAAATTAATATCAACCGATTCCACTAGATCCGAAGTTAGGGTCTTGAGAAAATGATGGAAAGAGAAGGAGTAAGACACATGCAAAGGATGAGAATTCGATTCATCAAGAGAATGTGAAACATGAATAGGAAAAATGACTAAAAAATAGGTGTGAATAAGATATTACCTTATAGTTGGAGATTTGGTGGTTGCAGTAGGGTTTAGTGACTGGGGAGGCAGATGAAGAGGTGATAAAGAGGGAAACATAGGCGGCGGTGGGTGTAGTATTTTTGGGGGCAGTGGTAGAGGCAGATGGGGTAGCAATGGTGATGCCAGAGCTCTAGTTCCATGAAATCTTGAGGCGTGAGTGGTAGTACGGTTCTGATAGGGTTCCATTTATTAAATCACAGCAGGATTTTATCCGCGCTTTATAAAAAGCACTGATAATTGAGGTTTTATCAATGCTCAAATATAAAGTTCTTGTAAAAATGACCTATATCAGTACTTTTTAGCACTCATAAATCTACCCTTCATCAGTGCTAAAAAAGTGCTGATAAAACCTATCTTTATCAGCACTAAAAATATAGCGCTAATAGAAACACGTTCTATCACCACTTTTTTAACACCAAAAAAGGGTTATCTTTATTAGTGGTAAAAAAGCACTAATAAAGACCTAATGCGAATAATTTATTTATAATTATAAAATTATAATAAATATATTTAGTATATTTATAATTATAATTATAAATAAATATATATTTATTTAAATAATTATAAAATTAAAATAAATAAATATAAATAAATATATAAATTTATAATTAATTTGTAAATATTTATATATTTGTACTTATAACTATAAATAAATAAATATTTATTTAAATAATTATAAAACTATAATGAATATATATAATTAAATTTATAAATTTATAATTATTTAAATAAATAAATGTATATTTATACCTATAACTATAAATAAATAAATATTTATTTATAACTGTAGTTTAAATATAATAAATATATTTATTATAATTTCATAATTATTTAAATAAATTTATTTTTATTTAGAATTATATATAAACTAAAATATATTTAAAAATATTTTTTATATATGTGTAATTATATATAATTATTTAATTCTATAAATATATAAAATATTTATTAATATATTTATTATGATTTTATAATTATTAATAATTATTAACTTTTTTATAGTTACAATTATAAATAAATAAATATTTATTTAAATAATTATAAGATTATAATAAATATATGTGTTATATTTATCATTTTATTATATATATTTTCAAAATTGTAAATATAATATAAATATATTTATAGTAATATTATAATTATTTATATAAATAAATATATATATATATATATTTATAATTATAAATATAAATAAATAAATAGTTATTATTATTTGGTTTGCTGGATGGTCCGAATATGGACAATGAGAAAATTGGAATGACTCCTACCCATAGGGACTCAATGGCTCAACCAAAACATAGAACTCCTATTGACTATTCTAGTTGAAGAGAGAAAGCATGAACTCTTGTTGTTACAACACCTACCTTAAGGCTGGAAACTACGGATGGGAATTCTAGGTCCCCTTATGGACACCTGATTTCTATTGATGATAAAAAACATAGTTTGTCAAAATCCAGATCTAAAATTGATATACTTCCTATACATAGCATATTTCCCATGACTGCCAAGAGGTGTGGGTCTTCTAATAGGCATTCTGTTTTTGATTCTGGAGTTGTTATTAATACTCCCACATCCTATTCTTTGGAGAATCCTTGGGATAATGCTTCAACACCACTTGTGGACTATATTCTTGTCCAGATAGTGAAACATGTCCTTGAAGGAGTTAACAATTCAACGACTTCTGATAGGAACGGTGTTGGAAGTTCTTCAGCAAAAAAATTTCTATTCAACCAATGAGTAAACCACAATTAAAGATAAAAACTCATAATTATTTTCATGTTCTTGCCTCTGGTAGCAACAAAAAAGATGGACATCGAGGTGATCATGTGACTCATGTAAAAGAGATGACAACTCCCAACGATGATGGAAACTCAAACGATGGATATGGTCCATGGGTGTAGGCAAAAACATGGATATAGGGATGACATCGTCATGGTTGATGAGGACGTGTCTCTCACCATAACATGAGTACCATATCTCAAGTTTATTGATGTCTCTTAGTTTCTGTTTATGTGTTTTGTTTGGGACTATTAAGGTATTGTTGCTCCTCCTCTATTTCTTATTTTATTTAAAATTAGGTCCCTTGAGCTCCAACCTTTTCAAAAATAAATAAACATATTTATTATAATTTTATAATTATTTAGTTAAATAAAAATATTTATTTATTATTACATTTATAAATAAATATATCTTTAAATATATGTATATAATTATAAATAATATATATATATATATATATTAATATATATATATATATATGTATTTATAAAATTATAATAAATTCATTTATTTTAATTTTATTATTATTTAAATATATATATATATATTTAATTATAATCATAAATTTAAGTAAATATATTTAATATATATATATATAATTAGAAATCTATAATTACAAATAATATAAATATATTTATCATTTAAAAATATTTATTGTAATTTTATAAGTATTCATCATAACATAATAAGTTCATCTGTACAACATGAAGTAATCATACATGTTTCAATTTTGAAATGAACATTCATAATGACGAATATATGCATATAATAACATAGGAAATCCAAACATTTGGAACATAACTCACAAGCAAGTCCACAAGTGTACTTTATTGTCATATAACATCAATTATAGTCATGCATAAATATATAAACATAAATAAATAAATATCAATTATTTATAAACTTATAAATAGTTTTTTAGAACATTATATATATTAGAATTATTAACTAATATATCATATAATATATCCTATTTATATTAACTATAAACATGTTTTTTTAATTAATGTGTATAAATAATCACTATTTTCAAATATAAATTTAATAACTATATATATATATTAATAATTTTTTTTTAAATTCTTTTATCAGTGCTAATAATAGCACTGTTAAAGCTATCCTTTTTCAGCACTAAAAAAAGCTCTGATAAAGGATACACCTTTATACGTGGTTTTTTTATCATTGATATATATGATCTTTATCAATGATTTTAGAGAACAATGATAAAGGTTATGATTTTATCAGTTCATTATTCTTAGCACTGATAAAAGCAGGCACATCTATTTCTCAAATATGAGGTAGTGTCTAGTGAAACATCTCGAATCAGTGATCTCATTGTTCCTTGGTGTTGAACCTCTCCGCCTACCACTATCCAAGTGTACACTGTTTGTTTACCAGTTCCTGTGGAGATCTAGATGATGAAATCCTTTAGTTTTAAATGAAGTGTGGTGGAGCACCTGAGTGTAGATTGATTCAATCCAGGTATGCAATATTATAGTGTGAGTACTTGTTTAATGGATGTTGTTAGTTTTGTTTCTTGAAGAGATCAGGACCACTGGGCCTCTTTGAGACCATAAAGGTACATTTCTTTAGTTATTGTATATCATTTTCTAGGTTTATCATTTCAATGTATTTCTTCTATTTGTTATTTCTTTAGAGAACTTTAACTCTATATTTATATTTTTGTTTTTTGGGCTTAATAAAATGTATATGTTTTGTGGTGTTCTTGTCATGAAAGTAGTCTCCCAATGGACTGAAGAATGTTAAATCCTGTGATCTTGTTCTTCCTTTTATATTCTGGTATTCTTCTTTGGTTTGGTTCTTTGATTTCAAATTGTTCATACAAAGAATCAATTCGGTATTTATTGCAGTTTGTGGTTCTCCTTGAATTCAGGATTTCCTCTCCACTCACAAAGTGGTATTAATGCCGGTAGTGGTTCTGTCTTTTACTATCGATTTTGGATTTGTTCTTTCTTTATTTCTAGTTCTGTTTTATGGTTTTATTTATGCATAGTGATCTCACTCGTAAATGACCACTATATTTCTTGATTGAAATTATCTAAAACCATTTTCCCATCTATATTTCTATTCATTTTGTATATATTTAGATTGAACTTTTTTACCAAAGATATATGATGGTTTTTTGGGGAGAAGATTTAATTTTTTCTTCAAGAACTATATATACACTATCTTTGTAAACATGTCCACAATGAGATTTAAAATCATGAAATTTGACGGTGAAAATGACTTCAAATTGTGGAGAATTAATATGAGTGTAAAATTTGTACAACAAGGACTAATTGATCCCTCTATGGGCCTAAGAAACCTTTTATTTCAATAAATGAAACGGGAAACTCACTAATGAATATGTATATGTTTCCCCTAATGTGTTAGTTAATTCACATATATCTTTATTAATTTCATTAGGTGATAATACTCTATGAGAAGTTTCTTATGAGTCTATTGTTGTTGGTATTTGGATTAAGATTGAGAAATTATATAATAATGCTTCACTTTTTGGTAGGATTTATACAAAACATCACACATTTACATTTAAAATGAAACCTAGTAGTTCGATTAAATTCCATATTTATGAATTTAACAAGGTTATGTTAGATTTATACAAAATTAATGTTACTTTTAATAATGAAGATCAAGAAATGATACTCTTAATTTCTCTAGATAATACATAAAACGCCTTAGTTTATTTACTAGGGGTAGACCTAAATCAAAATGAAAAAAATAAACAATTCAATAAATAGAAAAGAAATAAAAATAAGCACCCCGATGAATTTGGGTCTGGTTATCTCCCTTCTTATACCCACTTAAGCGTCTTTGGTTTCACAACTTATTCTCAAGTTGAAAACAATAAAATCGAGCCAAGAGTTTTCAAATAAATTTTTATTGGGTACCCAGAGGGTGTTAAGGGGTATACATTTTGGGTGGATAATCCTAGATACAAAAAGTGAATAATAAGTAGAATTGTTGTCTTTTATGAGTCTTCCTCTCCAAAAACTAAGTCTCCCATATCTCATAGCATTAAACCATCTTTAAAAAAATATGATGAAGATGATACTCCAACACATTTTGAGTATGTTGTCTAGCCTACTCCACATATACTATAAACCACTATTAGAGATTATTCTTAGTCATCTTTTGATTCTAATTCTGATTCTAAACCTCCTTCCACAAATAGGGATTACCAGTTAAACCAAGATAGAGAATGGAGAGTACCTATACCTCATGCTCAGTTCAGAAAATATTACATGGATTCCAATAATTTCCATGTGGCCTAAGATCTAATAGATGATGACCCTCAAAACTTATAGGCAAGCCCAAAATGAAAATTACACAAAGTAATGGGTCTCTTCCATGAATTATGAAATGGATTTTTTAAATAATAAGCATACTTAGACTACTGTAAATAAACCATCTAATCATAAAATAATTTGGACCAAATGGATTTATAAAAGAAAATACAACAAAACTGATGGAAATAAAATCAAGTTAAAAATCAAGGTTAGTTTCTAAGGGTTTCTTTCAAAGAGAAGGAATTGTTAGCTTTTAAATATTTTCCCATATTTTTATGCATTCTTCCATTGAGATTTTTCTTTCCTTTTCTTCATAGACCGTTCTTGATGTTAAACAAATGGATGTTAAAATACCTTTTTACATGGTTATTTAGAAGAAAAAATCTTCAAGAAACCACCTGATTATTATTCTAGTCAATTTAAAATGAATCAAGGATGATTGCTGAATAAATCATTGTATAGACTAAAATAACCCTATGGGAAGTGGTACATGAAATATGATTCATTTTTGTTAGATAACCAATTTTCTAGAAGTGAATATGATGAATGTGTTATTTTAAATAAACAAAAAACTATATGATTTACCTTCTACTTTATATTGATAAATTCTTATCATTTGTGAAAATCTATGTTCAATATTTACCGTAAATTCCCAATTAAGAAGACATTTTGAAATTAAATACTTATGTGTGGATAATAAAATATTAGGTGTTTAAATCATTAAAGATAGACCAAATAAATCACTTATCTTATCTCAGTATTATTATATTTTAAATATTCTCAAGAGATATGAGTTTTAATCTCTAAAACCTATTGATATACCTCATTGAAAATTTATTTAACAGAAGAAACTACTAATGAGGATAATATTCATTTTTTTAAAGTTAGTTATGATAACATTGTTGGTGGGATTATGTACTCTATGATATTCATGAGACCTAATATTTCCTCTGCAATATACACTCTTAGGTGTGAAGCCAAAATGGAATTCCATTAAGTGGATTTTAAGATACCTCCATTGCTGTTCAAATATTTAATTATTTTATAGTAGAAAAATTTATACTGTGGAGATTATTTCATGGTATGTTGGTGTTAATTATGCTAAAAATATTGACACCCTCATTTCCTTACCTATTTATATGTTTACTTCTTGATGTGGTTCCATTTATTAGAAATATAGTATGAAATATTTTGTTTATATTTCAATCACATAATCTATGTACATTTCCTTGACTCAAGCTGTTAAATAATCCCTATGGATTAAAGACCCATCTTTTTAACTCAATATTTTTAATTCTGCAATATTTATTTACTCAGATTGCTAGTCTGTACTTAATTTATCAATGAAAATAATATTCCATGGTAAATTGAAACATATTGATATTATAGTTTGTTTTATTAGAGATATTATATAATCAAGAACTGTGTTTGTCAATAAGATACACACTGACATAAACTCTACCAATAGTTTGACTAAAGATGTTGTATTTTATAAGATTCAATTCTATTTAGATAGGTTAAAAGTGGATCCTATTTTATAATTATAGGTTAAATAACATCACCAAGTTCATTTAAAAGTGGTATATATTTGTGAATTATGGAATTAATTTATCATTTAATATTGAATTTAGCCATGATTTTATTTATCATTATATTTTTTTTCATGCATGTAAATTGATTAAAATTAATATAAATGATCAAATTGTTAAATTTGGTTCTATGTATACTGGTATGTTGTTCATTTATGCATGCACCAGGTTATTAGGCCTGCAACTTGGCCTAGTTTTCTTATTCTCATGGATGGTGGGTCATCAATCCTCCATGGCTTTCTTGTTAGCCATTGATTAAAATCACCATATATTTGATATGCACAGTCCTTTTTTCTAGGTGCCTCATTCCAATTTTTGGGTTTCTATTTTGGCAAGGTGGTATGGACTCTCCTGATTGGATGCACTATTCGAGGGTGTTAGGGGATTAATGACTCCTGTAATCCTCATTGTTTTAAAATTCATTCACTATAGCTCATCCTATCACCCTGATTTCTCTCCTGTTATACTCTAATGAAACATAAAACATTAAATATATCTTTCTTCGTCAGTGGTGAACCTATTTAACATTTTCTATCCAAGTGTACATTTCTAGTATACCACTTCTTGTGATTATCTAGATGACACCATCCTTTGATTTTAGAAGACGTGTGGTAGAGCACCCAAGTAGAGATATATTTAAACCAGGTGTGTGGTATTATGGTGTGAGTACTATTTCTATAGAAGAATTCTGTTTTTCTACCTAAAGAGATAATGAACACTAGGATTATTGGAGTCTAACACTATAAGTTCATTATGTTCTTATTTCTAATTTTCATGGTTTAGCATTTCAAAGATTTTCTTATCTCTGTTATTTCATCAAAAAACTTGTACTCTATATTTCCAATTCGGTTTTCTTATGCTTAATAAAATGTTTATTTTGAGTTTTGTTCCTTCCATGAACGTTGGTACCCCAGGGACCAAATCATGTTAAATCATGTGTTATTGTTCTTCATTTTATATTCTTTAATTCTTATTTTTTTGGTTCCATGATTTTTAATTGTATTTGAAAATAATCAGTTCAATCCTTTTTGGGGTTTTTAGATCTACTTGTATTCAAGAATACCTCTCCACTCACACCATTGTTAATACTGGTGAAGGTAACATAGTTCACATTTATATCGTGCACATTCAAATCATTCCCAAATTTACCTAATATTTTGATAATTATTTTTTACACATGTTGAATATTAAACATTTATTTTAAAATAATCATTGTAAAAAATATACTTACCTTATTACTTAGCTCGAACCACAATCTACATTCTTAATAATCACATCTGATGTGAAATCACTGATTGAGACAAAATTATCCCCTGGGATATTATTAATTCATTTAATGGTAATATATATGTTTATAAGAAAAAAATAAAACTTTGAAGAATGTAAATGTCAGTTTTTTGGTCGGTGTTATCGACGGGTGGGATGGGTGTATAGGTGATATACCTCAGGAAAATTAGGAATTTTTGATAATGAAAATTTTAATGATTTTATATAAATATCATCATTGTGGGGACTATGCTCAGGTGAGGATGGCTTGAAATTGTGAACATTTACTGAATTGCACATCATCAATAGAACATGAGATTTTGATGACTCCAAAACATGAACATTTGTTATGGTTAATCCCTTAATGGAATTAAATATCAGTGCCTATATTTGAAACCCATATCACAACCAATAAAATCATGTATCTTTTTATACCCTCTCATTCCCAAAAGGTCAATACATTCATAAAAATGGAAAAAAAATTCCAAGTCACATACTAGTGGTGATAATGTGGTGCATCCCACCTGAAAAATTGAATCATAAAAATTTATAAAAATTTTATATACAATTTATACACACTTGTAAAAACATGCATAAAAATATATAAAATGATATAAAATTTTACAAACTTGTATAAACACATATATCATAATAGAGACAAGCACATCAAACTACTACTATTGAATTCATAAAATTTCATACATTTATCATTTCTAATGTTAAATGTGTATAAATAGGTATAAACAAATATAATAATTAAGAAACATAAGTAAAAACCTTTACAATGTCAGTGAAAAGTGTTATAATCACTTTTCATATGGTTCACATAATAAATAATTTCATATATTTATTTTAGTCTATATAATGACAATTACAATTAACTACTAATAGAGACACTGAAAAAAATTCAATAGATTTATCATAGTCAATTATAAAGTGTATAAAAATATTATAAACACTAGTAAGAACATGTATAATATTAGAGGCACGTGTTAAAAGACCTTTTGTGAGTGTTAAGGAACATAATAGAACACTGCTAAAAAAGTTACACAACATAATGTTCACTTTTTTGTGACTGTGACAGAATAATGTTTTTTTATAAACATATATAACGTTACTAAAAAGTTACAGAATCATTTTTTTGTACGTTTTACACAATATAAAATTTCATAGATTAATTATAGTCAAAGTACCAAATAATTTTAAAAATATGTGTTTTCATCTAAATAGTGTGGCTGTTCAAAAATAAAGATGCATGTACATTAAAAAGGTTATATCCTAGATTTCCTTTGATAATCCACTATATAACTCTATAGAACATTATATTTCTTTATGAACCACACTTTCATCCTTATACATGTGATGGAAATTGTCTGATTCATTTACTAGTATTTTCTAAATCACATACATTAGGTTTTACATGTGTTGATGGTTGGAAAATTTTATTCATAAAAGGGATCAAATTCCCAAATAATAGAATATAATTTTTTTGATTGGATAATTAATAATATAATGATAAATATCTAGTAGAACCACTAAGATTTATTATATAACCTATTGTGGGGAATCAAAAAAATCATTCATCTAATTATTGAGAGTATCTATCTCCGAAAAGAATTAAGTATAGTGAATTGCTACTATATAAGAAACACACAAATCAGTAGGAATTAATGGACACCAATGTATCAATTATTCTGTTTGGATTACATCAAAAGATACTACAAAAATTTGGAATCTATTTCAATCAAGGTGGAAGATCCATCATTGTAGAATGAAATGGGAACACTATTTCATTGATGGCCCTAGAATTTTATGCCATAAACTATAATTGTTCAGGGAACAAAAATAGAATTTTCAAAATTTATTTAATTACTTATAAAATCTATGATTTAAACATTTAACAATATACAGGATAATATATAGATTAAATATATATTAAAATATGTATCTAGGTAAGAGATATTACTCTCATTTATTAGAATATTATTCTTAAAAGTTTGAATATCACACTAGTTACAACATTAAATCAATATCTATGAATAAAATTAATAAAATGTGTACTTAATTCATGGGATAAAAAAATATATTATAACATAAAATGAGTTAAGAGATAAGAACCTCGTATCCAAGAAGAGTATTAATAAATGATTGATAATTTCACTAGATATTATATAAAATCTTTGACAATCAATAGATTCATGCTATGTAAATAAAATATAAAAGAGAAAAAAATGAATAGACACATCACTGATATGAAGTATCAACCAAAATTTTAATGTTAAATCAAATCATAAATGAAATTTTTGAAAGAAAATTAATTTACAACAACCCTGAGTAAAAAATTATATTATAGAATATAGATATAAAATTAATTTTTATTTTCTCTTTTTATCCATCTTACATTGACATAAAAAAAATATTTTTGATTATTTTTCTTTTTATCCAAGTAATATGTGTATCATTTTTATCTCATTCAAGAAAAAACTCACAAATGTTAAGTAGAGAGACATTTAAGGTATATAAAATAAGTTTTTAATATATAAAAATAAAAATTTTATTAGTATATATATAAATATATTTAAAAAATGGAAGTATAAATAGAAAATATAACTTAAAGCATACCACTATAACGAACCATTCAACTGGATACATTAATTCTATTTTATATACTTAATAATTCAAAATGTGTTCTATTAACAATATGTTGATATGTCCCAAAAAATATATCAAAAAAATGATATTTGTTAGTGACATATAAAATGTCGTAATTTAAGAACCATTAGGAAAAATGTGCGCTTTTTGTAGAAAAATATCAGTAATTGAATTTACTAGATTTTCCCTAACTATAATTCATTAAATTATAGAAAAATACCATTTTATCCTATACGATATGAATTTATAAATAAGAAGAATAAATCCTAAGTTTAAATTAGGTGATGTAGTAAAAAATATTTAGCAAAGTATTTAGTTTTTATAAACTATATAATAACAGTGGTGAAAATATATTTAAACACTAAAAATAAAACATGGAAAAATTTATTTGTTTTCATAACTCAAATTAACTATATGTGTGTTAAAATTACCATTAATTTAGGGATCCTTGATGAAAAAGAGGGGATCACCTTTTTGGGGATCCAATTATATAATATTAATTTATTCTTGTGTCATATACCATTGTATTTGAATGTACATTATCCTAGTGGATATGCATAATCCAAAAAAAAAAATCCTACATCTAATGTAACAGTAGGTCCCTTCTTATTACTATCCCATCTAAATACATTGACCTGAAATGATAATTACACATCAATAATAAAGAAATGTAATTAGTTTTATAAAAATAGTTGTAAAAAAATTCATATACACTACTTATGAGATAAATAATTATTCGCCTTGAATCCTATCTATAATCACATGAAACATTATTAAAACCTAGATTTTTACCAATCCTTAATAGAAATTATATAATTATTTTGATAGGAGTCTATATAAAAGAGAACAACCTCTAAATCAAATTTAAGTGAACCCAAACAATAGCCATGATTAACAATATCCATGACAATTTTTTCTATCTACAATTATATATACATTAAATACCCAACAATCAAATCAAGAAACAATATAATAAACAATGAATAAAAAAACTGAAATCATTGTTGGTATTTTATTTCATCCTGGGTAAAAGAATAAATAATGGGTAGGGAAAAGTAGTTAACTACATCTCACTTAATGATGGAAAGAAGATACATGGATGGGGATGCGTATGGATAAGTTAGGATTGGGGAGGTATTATGGGTGACAATGGAGATTTGGGGTGGTAGATGTCTGGGAGGATGACAATGATAGAGGTGAACCTGAAAAGTAGGGATAGGTAGTAGATAACTAATATAGGGGAATGAAGTGAAGATATGTGAGTGAGGGATGAATAAAACAAGGAAATGGAAGAATGTAATATAAATAATGGTTGATAATGATGAATGAAATGATTCAAAAATGAAATTAAATAGTGTGCCCTCAAATGGGTGGTGATGAATGATGGGTCTAAAATTTGGTACATATGAATATGTTGGATTTATGGTTTTTAGTGTACAATTGAGGGTATGAGAATGGTAATATGAAGGCACGGGGTATTACGAGCAAGGTGAAATTGATTAGGTAAACAATATCATGATATAAATTATGAAAAAAAGTATTAAGAAAAAATTAATAAACATGATGTTTATCAAATTAAAATTATTTGAATATATATTTATACTCTATATAGTGTGAATTATGGGTTAATACCCATATTTTGTGGAAATTTATTAATAAAAAGAAAGTGTAAATGATAGATAAATCATGGGAAATCAATACAATCATAGTGTCAACACCACCAACAATAACAAAATAACATTCAATAATTATCTCTTTGATATTACTACATAAATTAAATTATAAATATTTTAATTAATCATTTATCATATATCATATTAATAAAAAATATATTATTTTATAAGTTTGGTAAAATATTTGATATTGTTGAATAATTTGTTACTATATATTTTTATAATGGCAAAACATTTTTTTAGAAAATGATGAATAATAATAACATATATGCTTATTGGTAAACCATTTTTTTAATATTATTATGATAAAAAAAATATTTTAGTGTTAGTAAAATATTTTTTGGGAATTGTTTTGTACCTATGCTTAATATAAACAATTTTTTTTTATGTTGGAACTTATCATTGTTATCGATAGATATACTATATGTTAGTAATTGTCTTTTGGTACAAATTAGTTTTTTTGACCCCCTCTTACCATCAACAATTTTTTTTTCTTTTTCATTATTTTTTGGTTATATTTATTAGTTATTATTATATATTATTTCCCTTTATACATTTAAAATTTTTATTTCATTCTAATCAAGTTTTACAATGCATTTCATTAATGAAAAAATATTTTATTATTTTTTTCTATTTGAAAATATATTTTGGGTATTTACACCAAATAAGGTTTTCTTGTAGATTTTAATTAAACATTAATGAATAGATTTTTTTTATATTTTCTATACATGTTCCAATTTTCTCCTCAAAATCCTCATGGTAAGGATTATATTTTATTAAGTACAACATCAATTAGTAAATCACATTGTTCATGCATTTATATGCTCTAATTCTTTTTTTACTTTTATGTCATTTAAGTTTATTCATTTTTTTTTCTTTTAAAGTATAAAATACATACCATAATAATAATTATAACTTATTAGAAATTTTTTCATTTTGGAACTACTTTCCACCAACTAAATGATGATTCAAATTCCAAACTTTTAGGAGTTGCCTCAATGTAGTATCATTCAATCAATGTGCTTATGTGAAGTCTAATGTGGTCTCCATATTCAAAGGTTAAATTATAAATAATAATGCATGAGGAGGTATGACAATAAAAAAATGTCTTTTCATTTATGCACTTAACGTGTATTTTCTTGACAGATTGAAGACTAATTATTAGTAAAAAAGATAATGTGATCCCCCTCCGAACCCACAATCACTCTCCATGGTATCAAACACAACATTAGATCTATATATTATGGAATTAATATAATTTCACCCATTTTCCCCTCCCCTTCATAATAATATCATCATATATTCTTTTATTTATTACTTAATTTAAATAAATTTTTTTTATTAAAATATAATAAATTTAAGAACTATTGTTTTTTTAAACCAAAAAATTTTATTGTCTAAGAATTTATTTTTTATTTTAAAAATATTATTTTATTAATAATATAAATATTATTGTATATTATTTTATAAATATTATATATATTATGATAGATTAATTTATAAATATTATAAAATTAGTCAGACTTTTATTTTTGTTATATATACTTAATATGTTACATAAAAAATATTATAGTATATTTTCATTTTTGTTTTTATTTAATTATATTTTCATTACATAAATAAATTTATTATGTTATATGTAAGTATTATTTAACAAATACTATTTATTTAAATATATTAAATAATATTAAATATATATTTATTTTAATTGTATAAATATATTTTAATTAGTTTTTTATAAATATTTTATAGATATATTTCAATACTAATTTTAATTATTATAACTATGTAAATTTATTTATTTTATATCATCATTTTTTAAAATATACAACTTTTAATATTTTTAATTATACATATTTCATTATATAAACATTTTAAAAATCATTTCTGGAAGAAGTTTTATATTATAAAATTTTTCCATAAAAAATATCAAAAAAATTAATTAAACTAAACATGATATATAGTATAATAATAAATATACATTAATCCCATATTTATTAATAAAAAATTGACAATAAATATAAATTATCATGGGAGAGAATAATAAGAGATTAGATTAAAGTTGATTGGTGATGTTTGAATCAAATATGTAGTTGGAGGAACTATAAATTATTTGAGAAATAAATGACGGTTATAAGGAAGGAGTTGATGTGTCGATTGGGGGGGAGTTGTGACTTCTATATTTTGTTTATTTCATCACTAATGGGTCATTTATAAAATATGAGTTTCATTCACTCTTTATTATCTATAAAATTAACATTAATGGCATTCCAAGGAAGTGTGTCAAGAATGAGTTGGATAAAAAATAAACTGTTGAATATATAGTCTTGAATGTTTGTTTGTAACATCTAACCAAAGTGTTGGATAAACAACTTGATTGTTGATGTGTTATTTTCTATTTTTTCATAATAGTTTTTTGGATAGGTTTAATTCGTGTATGGATGAGTGAGTTTGGAGTCCAAGGAACTTTATAATGAAATTATCCAATCATTGCCTCAGGTTTTTACCATATTTTATTTTTTTGGTTCCTAATATGAAATTTTACTTTTCAGAACAATGTTTTTTGATTCATTTTTTAATTTAATTCAATGATCATGACCTTGATGACACTATCATAACCACAATTCCAATAACAAATATCATTGAACCGCTACTTTGAATACACCACAATATTAAAAATTCTATAAGAAACTAAATTTTGAAATATGTTTCTGCTTTTATTTTTCTTTTTCTTTCATGAACATATAGTGTCAAGAATAAAATAATATATTTATTTTTAATCATTGAATAAATTAAAAATACCAAATTATTTTATTTACTTCTAAACATACACATGCCAATGTAAATTGAAAATTTTCATAAAAATAATCTTATACTGGATTTTGAATTTGGTAGCATAATTGGCATGAACATCCATTCAATAAAATTTTTACTGATAAGAAAGTAAAAGGATAATGATGAAATAAAAATTTATAATTCCTCAAATATTATTATTATTTTTTTAATTGAGTATGGATGTATATCTATAAAAAAAGGAAACATGAATAATTTAAATAAATTTCCAAGGAAACTGAGGCTTGGATGAATAGAATGAGTGGTGATTTCATGAGTGCTACTAAAAATGGTTGCAAGTACATTTTTCTCTAATGTTGGGAGAGTGTTGGATTGAATACAAAACTATACTAGTGGATGGTACTACTCTGCTGCAATTCAAATTAATTAGTGTTTGAGTGGATTATGTCCCCACCACACCCTTTATGGTTAAATTGTGAATGTGAACACCAGTTTTCTAGAAAATGTGAACAATAATAAAATTTTAGTAACATTATATGATGTTTTGATTTTTTTGGGAGAGTATAGTTTTTTAATTGTGGTAATTTTAGTGCATGTTTTTTAATGAAATCACATGTTTTTCCAATGTAATTTTTCCTAATTGATTTCTTATAGGATGATGGAAATTAAAAGAGGAGTGTTTTTAAAGAAGAAAAAGAAAACAATATACCATTTCAGAATAAGTACTTATATCATAGTAATTTTGATCAATGATTATTCAGTTTTGGATAACATTGAATTTGATATTTTCAAATGTGACACCTTAGACCATTCCCTTTCCAAACTACAAATAACTATAAAAAATGATTTAAAATAATGGTACAATGATTTTTTTGATTCAATAGATATTAGGGATAAATGATAGCCTATATACATTCCATGTCTTGATTCATGATCCACTAGTATTACCAATGAAGGTAACATCATTCTCATTTATTCCATGAACATTTACAACATTCCCATCCCATCCTAAGCTCATGATACAACATTTTTAAAAAATTTTAATGTTACTATTTATTTTGAAATAATCAAAGTAAAAAAATCTAAAAAACTTATTCCATAGACCAGACCACATTTTATATGCTTGATAATAACATCATAAGTGAAATCACTAACAGATACACAATCATCCCTTGAAATATTATTGATTCATTTTCTCATTAGATATAAGTGGATCTGAAAAAAAAAATTTGAATAAGGTGAATGTATGTTTTTTTTGAGAGGTGTTATGGATTTTTGGGCTGGTGGTAGATGTTTTTACCAAATAAAAATGTTGAATTAGTGATGGGGACATTGTGAACTTTTTGTAAATGAATTTCATCAGTGTTGTGAGTTTTCTCATGTGATGATGTCTTGAAATTGTGAACATTTACTCAACTAAACATCATCATAATAACATGGGATTCTGGTTAATCCTCAACTTTAACATCATTTATGGTTAATACATTATTGGAAGTAAACCTGAGTGCCTTCATTTGATCCTCATGTATCACCCATTATCAATATGTATATTTTTTTACCCTCACAATGCAAAAAGGTTAATATATGTGTAAAAATAGAAAAACAGTCCTAGTGAATCATGGTTAGTGCCAATGTGGTGAATCCCACCTGAGAAATTGAAACACAACCAAAAGAAAATAAGATTTAGATTTCGATAAGGATTAACTGATATACCAAAATATACATTTCAAAAATATCATGCTAGGATGGTCATGAAAATTTTGATCCCACGATCCCTTTCCACATCCGTTGACAATTCATGTGTTTATAAAGGAATTATCCATGGTCAATATAGTGATTTCCATTTTTTGGCCTTGATATAGTCCCTTACATGTGCTAGGTTCGGTAGGTGAAATTATTTCCCCCTTTAGATATTATTATTTTCAAATTCAGGGAGGTCAATCATTATATAACGTTTTATGATATGATTTTAGTGGGTTGATGAAAGAATCATTTCCAAGTACTTGAAATGTGATTGGATATTTTCTTGGTCCATTGAAAACAACATGATACTCCATGAGAATGTCTATTGGGTCACCGGATTAGCCTGATTTTCTTATTAATGTAGTTGGCGAGTCATCGATCCTCCACGAATTTCTTGTTGGTTGTTGATTAAACTCACTCCCAAATTTATATCACTATTAGAAATTAACACTTTATATCCCTCTATAAAGGAAGACCACACATCCTCTCCATCACTGCACCTGCCACCGCCTCCAGATCTGGTTCCCTCTAGCTCCAACTCCTTCTCTCTGCTACTCCCTCTCCTCCCATGACTTCCCTCCCCACCTATGCCTCCACCTCCCTCACCCATGTATCCCTCTAATTCCCCCACGCCCATCACTACAGTCGAACCGGATTTGTGTGTCACACATCCACCTTTATCGCAACCACTCACTCACATCTCACTAGTCCTCCGAATCTACCTCTACACGATCATTTTGACCTTACCTCTCCAATGGCCCCGAACACTTTCTTAGCTAGCATGGATTAGACACATTTAATAATACTTCCTCTTATTGAATCATCATGGAGGAACTGGAGTCTTTGAATAAAGGATTTATGATAGGTATGATATATTTTAGAAGAATTCTAATATTTAATGATATATGGGGTCATATTATAGATATGGATTATATTTAATACAATTTTACAATTTTATTTACTAATTAGTAGATATCATAATTAGCGGTTAGGATTTATTGAGCATCTTGGGAAACAATACGTGTATGTCACCTCTAATTATTAAATTATAATTGGTTGAATTGACATTTTATAGTTGGAAGTAGAAAGTTTTCATTAGCTGAAAAACTTATGTACATCATGTCTTATTAATGATATGATGTAATAAATAGTGATACTCCTACCACTTCAATCATTGAAATAGATATGTAGTATTCATAAAATATAATTCACTACATGGATTCTATGGAGTAATATCTCCCCTAATTTTTTTGGATTGGTGATGATATGGATATTGAAAATAATTATAATATTTCATTTCTTTTCATGTAGAATTCATAAAGGATGATTGATATCCCTATATTTATTTTTGTTACTGTATCACATCAATTTGTGTGAATTAAATCTATCATTATCCATATTTGATAATAATATTTATTTATTGTATTCTATAGTTGAATAAAAATCAGTGAAATGGGATCATTATTGCATATGATGTTTATTTTCTTTGGTTTTTGTGTGTGTTATAGCTTGAAATAACATCTTTTCACTTTTTAAGCATCCATCCATTTACATAACCATAGTAGTAATTGGTGGTGATATCACCATGACCTCAAATAGAGTATTCCTAAAATTTAAAAATCCCTTTTAATTTTCATTATCCTTAAGATTTCATTGACTTCATGTCACCTACAAAATATAAAAAAATAAAATTAATCAAGAACTATAAAAAACAATATTCAATATAATAAATCAATTATGTTCCTATATCAATCTCACATAAAATTTTACTCTAATAAATCACCAATTAATCAAATGTGTGGTAATTCACTACTATAGTATATTTGATATTTTAGTAAAACCTCAACTAAAGAAATGACCAAACCAAATTAAATTTTAATGACTTGTAATTTTATAAATTTATAGTAATATTTTGATGATGACCAGTGTATACATCCCATGACTCCCATTTATTTTAATTTTTTTTAAATTTAATTAATATTATTTCATTTTCATATTTAATCATTATCACAACCAACAACCAAGAATTTTTTTTAATTTCATTCCAAAATTTTAATAAAAATATATACATTATCCCTCAATCAATATTAAATAGGACACCTAGTGTTCATTGTAATGGCTTGGACCCTCCTGGTCCTTTACTTTTCCGAATTATAGTGTTTTAGGTGTCATGGACACCATCAATGATTTAGGAGGGCGACTATGTTGGTGGAGGGGTGTCACTGTGGTGTCACCATGGTGTCACCTATCAGTGCCACCGATAGGTACCACCGATCTACCCTGATCGGTTCCATTAATGGGTGTCATGTTTATTTCCCCCAGTTTCCCCATAATGTATCTTTTTTGTTTTTTAACTCTTAAGACCGTTTTAAGATCAGTAGAGGATATATTAAATCCCCTAAGAGTGGGATGAACTTTCACTTAAAAAACATGTGGCCTTTTAATCAGTTTCACACCCTTTTCCACATTTAAATTATGCCCATGTTAGATGTTTTCTTGGATTAAAATAAAACCTATAAACTCTCGGCTGTGCGATGGTATATCTCACTATCATAGAGGGAATTATTAAATATCAATTAACTCCAACGTGTGAAACTGCCCACCCATGTGGTCAAACCACAATCCACTTTTCAAGAACTTTGATATCGCATATTTCGTAACTCTACAATAAGGCCTTCTTATCACACTGAGATTTTCTCCCTCGGTCTCTTTTGTTAACTCTTTGTGTGATTAGAGTAACTCTTCCAGAGATGAGTCATAGTTGCATAAGAACCCTCTTGTTTGGTTATTCATGTCGTTTCCTATCACGTAATCTCCAGTTCTTGTCCAAAAGAGAAAACATCGATACTTTATCACCCAAGCAGGGGTTCTTCCTTTTTATTTCTTTACTGTGCATCATGCAGGGTGGGTATGATGATGTTTCCTCAGGGTGAAGATGAAACAGACTTTAACTATGATAATAAATAGGCTGTTAAATAATTAAGGAGGGGGAATGATGATTATGTTGTTGTATTTTACCTTCTTCTTTATGTTGTGAATTGTATGGGATGATGTCCACTAAAAATAGTGGGCATTGGTGGTTCTTTATTGAGCACTAATGAATCTCGATTTCATAGATTATCTTGTTATTGAATGGATGTAACATGGAAACTGATTAATCATTTAAACTTTTTTGATTAAATGGATTCTTGGTGGATAAAAACCCTTGTGTCATCACCCTAGTTAACCAAATGGAAAGAAAGAACTTAACGAATGGTTTTGGATAAATCTGAAAAATACCTTGATCTGTTCTAGTGATATTCATGTTTGTTCTATTTAGTGTTTTGGGGTGATATAGAGGGGAATATAATCTCTGGTAGAGGGGTTGTTGGTTTTGAATTTGAGGCCGTGTGGAGCTGGTGGTAAATGTTCTGGACCCGGTAAGTTAGGTCTTGGTTTGGATCTAGTACAACGAAGGATCTCACAAGATCCCATTTGATGTTGTTATGTACAATAGAATGGGGAGTCAATGATTAAATGCCTTCTTGGTTGTCTTCATTCCATTGTTGTTTTGGATTGTGGTTAATCCTGTTAGTTTCCCGGTAGTGAAGGAATATTTAAATGGAATCACTTGAACATGATAACAAGAATGAGTACAATGGAGAAATATTATATAAAAATGGGTTTTTCTCTAGTTGTGAATATTGTGTACTTGATCATGTAGGGGGTAGAAGCATGAGTTGTTGTGTGCAGGATGGTTATTAGTTTCATTACCCTTAGGTTGGGATGAGTGGTTTATTACCTATTTTTATAAAATTTAGTTCTTGTGATTCTTATATGCACCCAAAACATGTTGTTAAATTTGTTCCGAACACCCCCATTTCATGGGGGAGGGTGTTCTTCTTGATATTCCTATGAGTGGCTGGTTATTATCTCGTTTCTTCACCCTATCCCTGGAAGCCCAAGACTTTCCGATAAGGTTGTGATGGCATGAGGTTCATTATGGCCCAAGAATTTTTGGGAAGGGTGTGTTGTGGTGGTTGTCCTAGGTGTGTGAAAGAAGATTTGTTTCCAAAGTGCCTTCAGGATGAGGCCCAGGTGTATGCAGGTCAGAAGTGTGGTTGTGGTGGACCAGGTATCTATAGGTAGGATGTGTGGCTATGATAGCCTAGGTGCCTGCGGGTAGGAAGTGTGGTTGTAGCGACCCAGGTGTTTTCGGTCGGTACGAATGTGTATTTGGGATGGCACATATGGTTGTTATTGGGGGAGGTAGTGGGACTATAGTAGGATTTTTGGGGGAGGTCTAATGTGTAGGATGTTGTAAATAAATAGTTGTAAAGCAGTAAGAGGTACCCAAATATCGATGTGCTATTAATATTATTTTACCTAACTTGTGTTATTTCGGGAGTGTTCCTTGGTGAGTGTTGGCCCCAAAATATTGGATGAAAATAATGAAAAAAAGAAATCCCCACCACCTGCCTCGTGAATCCATGACACAGAGTCCCCCCAAGCAATGTGGCCGCCAAGAAGCAAGAGAGGCGGGACGCCCCACGAATGCACCTGACGTTCGCGAACCCACCGCGAAGCAAGAGAGGTGGGACGCCCCATGAATGCCCCAAACATTAGAGAACCCACCGTGAAGCAAGAGAGGCAGGACGCCCCACAAACGCTTTTGACGTTTGTGAACCCGCCGCGAAGCAAGAGAGGCGGTACCCCTCCGTGAACTCGGTTGATGTTCGCGACCTGCCACGAAGAGACCGAATCCCTCTTCATGCTGTGTAAGCTCTACTTTGCGGTGCCTCTTGCCTATAAATACCAAGCTCCCCCTATGCCTCCCGGACGGAAAATCCGACCTTTCGTCTTCTTAGATCCTGAATCGCAAAGCACCCTTTACTCTGCGAACCATGAGCTACGCGAGGTATTTTTTTCTTCATGAGTAGCCTCCACATTGTCTCGTTTTGATCCCCTCTTCCGAGAGGGATTCCCTTCACGAAGCCTATGGGCATTCGCGAAGGAAGGGGATCCCCAAGGGGTCCCGGGTTGTCACAGAGAGTTTATGCTTCGTGAAACACCCCTTCTGTACACGTGATCCATATGCTAAGGCAGGGTCATTGTACTTCCTGAAGCACACTTCTTCGCAGTACTTTGCTTCGTGAGGCACCTATGCTCCGTGAGGCAGTGCTCCGTGAACACCCTCACACTTTGCGAAGCACCTCCCACTTTCACCTCCACCGCATGATAAGGCTAGTTCACCCCAATTCACAAAGCAAACCCCTTCCCAAGTTCCCTTCACCACACAGAGAAACCGAGCTCCACAAGGCCTCTGCCTATGGACCCCTCTTCTTGGGAATTCATTTTCCCGTGTTACCCTCTAGGTTTTCATGATGTGATTTAACAGTCCCCTAGACGATACCGCCTGTGGAATTGCTTTGCCTAATGCTTCTTCGCATATGCACGCTAATGGCTATTGCTTCTTCGCATAGACACGCTAACGTGTACCCCTTTATGGTTCACTCTGCGACCCCCTTTTACATGGAATTGCAGTACCTTCCCTCCGACAAGGAGCATATGGTACAGGTTTTTTAAGTCCTGGGGGTGCAGAGTAAACCCACCTCTTTTGATCTGCAGGACGTTAAACTGCCAAGCACCCTCATCCTCAACACATGACGTGAAACTGTGACATCACCTCGTGCCCCTCAAGCAGGGTCCCCCCACCTTAGACATTCTTCACGCCCCCTAGCCTCCACAGGGGATGATATCCTCCTTCTGGATCATAGGGAATGATATCCTCCTTGTTGGAGTGGTGTTTTCCCATGGGGGAAGTGCAACCATCTTGGCATAAGCCCCTAGCCTTTATTGCAGGAGGTAGCACCCATGCACCTCCATACTTCCCCTCTCCCTCTATGATTTGTCGCCCTCGGGCCACCATCCTGGAGTAAGTCCAAACACCATGGGCACCTAATGGGTAATCCCCTCCTCGCTTCCCACGGATTCACCCTTCGCGACGTTATCGTCAGGTCCCTGCAACCTCTTGATACTCACACCGACCATGACTCTCGTGGGTTTAGAGTGAGCACCGACTATGACACACCCTGGGCCTCCTCAGAGCGTAAGCCCCAAATTCCCCTTCTCACATGATGTTAAACTGCACACCCAAACTATGATTACAATGATCTATGTCAAGGAATGGTATGTAAGAAGACTCCTCGAGGCTCAAGCCCACCACCAGTGAACCCCCAGGTTCACATTCACGTCATTTCACTAACGAAACCCTACACAAACTACGAGGACTTTGATCAATGTCAAGACATGGTACGTAGGAAGCCTCCACGAGGTTCAATCCCACCACCAGTGAACCCCCAGTTTTACTTTCATGTTGGTTCACTGACGAAACCCTACTCGACGAAGCCTCCATAAAGTTCAAGCCCGTCACCCATCGGAACAAGGTCTTTCTTCACGTAGGTTCTCCGACACCCACATCCCATATGAACTACGAGGTCTTTGATCCCTGTCAAGGAATGGTACGTAGGAAGCCTCCATAAGGTTCAAGCCCAACACCCAATGGACCGAGGTCCGTATTCACGTCGGTTCTCCGACACACCCTCAGCCCGCATGATGTTAAACCGCATCCCAATACAGTGGTGAGCCATTGTGACCCCGCCATCCAGTTTTTCCGACACCCCTTTATGTCAGTTCAACAGCCCCTTTTCAACTCGAACTACGTGGAATTTGATCCATGTCAAGGCTTGATACATAGGAAACCTCACGGGGTTCAAGCCCAACATCCATTGGAACAAGGTCCTTCTTCACTTATGTTCACCGGCGCCCTATCCTGAACTATGTGGACTTTGATCCATGTCCAGGAATGGTACGTAGGAATCCTCCCTAGGATTCAATACCACCACCCATTAGTCGCTCCGACACCCCTTCACGTCGGTTCTCATCAACCAAACTACACGGACTTTGATTCCCTGCCATGGGGATACGTAGGAGGTCTCTTCGAGGATAAATCCCACCTCTACCATCCTTTCCATGATAGTCCCATCTCATTCCTCCCCCACTCCATTCAATTTTCCATCACCCATACTGATTCTTACTCGGACCGCCACATCCTGGTGAGATCATGCCACCTCATTCCCCACTCCACAGCATTCGGGAAGCCACCCATGTGCTGGCCCCAAAATCGGTGACCCCTCAAAGGGTTACTCAATCTGATCCACTCCACCTAGTGTTCTGATCAGCCCAATCCATCTCCGTTAGACGTTAAGCTTGCGGCATACCCGGTGTTAGTCACAGGAATACGAGGAAAACCAAAGATACATGCCAATGGGAAATTATTCCTTGTGCTTGATGTGGGATTCCTTGGGCTTCCGCACCTTTGAGAAGCCCTATAAGAAAGGACCAAAGATAGACACACCAATTCCCCAATGTCCAGACACGCCAGTGACGTCTCTACGTGACTACTACCCCAACTGAAGGTTGTTTCCCTGACCGGACCCCTTGGAATGTACTGACAAAAGAAGTGTAATTAACCGGCGTCCAGGAAAACATGGCACTGGGAAGAGTTTCATGAACAATGTATTAAATCTATGAGGGATTCCTGGACTAGGTAACGAGTTCCGAGGAGGAATCCACAAAAGGAAGAACTGATATCCCATCATCCCTGTTTCGATCAAGGAGTAGACGTCCCTAAATATGGAGCGAATGCCACCCGCCTTTGGAAAGCGAGAATGTGGGGTAACAAAAAGCAGCCGCTGTCGTGCCCAAGAGGACGGACGCGCGCGCCCCAGCGAAAGAGTCTGAAACATAAATGGTGAACTTGATGTGAAGTTCTTCTCCTTAACATGGAGATTAGTAGTGCTCGAGACATCAGTAGATTGAAGTGTCAGTGGATCCAGCTATCCGACACCGGGTCTCGCCAAGAAAATAGCGGGACTAGCGTGAAACTCACATGAAGTTGGGGCAGTAGAACATTAGGAATTCTGTTCTGCAACATTGTTTGTGTGGATCCCTTTTACTAGCCACAGAAGACAGAATGGATCTGGGGCACTGGTTGTCAACCTCTTTTCCTCGCAGTGCTGATGAGTTAATCACCCTACTTCCCAAGAATTAGGTTACTGCTACAGGGACATGATCACCGCCCACCCACCTACACAGGGGTAGGGGCAACACCAGCACAGCCGCTCCACGTGGCTCCACTCTTGCCACAACGACATCTTCATCATCGAACGTGGGGCTCCCACGCCCCATATCCCCATAAAAAGTCGTCCAACAAAGTGTGATTAACGACCTTGTACGCCGTTATGAGGAGGAGGGCATAATTCCAACCCGGGATATGGACCCCCTAGACCTGGAGGCGTCCAGGCCTCAGTATCAATTCCACCCTCGAGGGCCGTGTAGGGATCCCCTACTCTCCACCCCAACATTCAATTGTTTCGGGAGCCTGTCCCTAGAACACCTTGATGCTTCCCTGCCTTAAGCTTATGAGGTGGGTGACATCTGACTCAGCCCGGTCAGAGTCCCGATTCAAGGGATACAAGAAATTTCCCCCACCCAACCACGTCAGTGCTACCACCTAGCCTTTCCAGAGGAGTAGGTAGGCTATGCACCTACAACACCTGCACAGGCTCGCCTGACCCAACACCAGCATTGGGCCCGAGCTGAGGATGCCCTCCAAGGGGCGTTAACGTCGAAAGATACTATGGACCTAGCCACCACCGACGCATATAATAAAGTCCATGTCCACACTGAGAAGGGTCTCTCCTACGCCCAACCGGTATCGAGGCCCCACCGCCACACGGGCAGGCTGGGTGGACTCCCGGGTCGCAGGCATGAGTGGTGATCACTTCGAACCAACCCGCGGTGATGTCACCCTGTTCGGAGGTCCTCCCCTTACCAATATTACACAAAGTGTGGGCCTTCCCCACTATTAATATTATCATGTAGGTATGCCCCGTTCTACCCCCAACTCGAATGAAAGCCTGCCCCATTGCAGTGACACTCGGTGCATAAGCCTCTCCCGTGCCCACCACACCGGGTATGGAATTCTTCCTCCTGCCCCTGACTGTCGATGTGAAGGCATTTCCCATCCGGTCCCTCTCTAATATGGGGATCCTCCCTACGTTCTATCAGCAGATGGCGAAGGTCCTCCTCGCCCTGGAAACCAAAGGGGTGAAGGACAGCCTCCCTCCACCCGCACTAAGCATGGAGGTCCTCCCCATGCTCCCGCTAGTTCTGATGGAGGTTTCGCTCGCTCAGGTGCTGTCCATGGAGGTCCTCCATGTGTCCCCTTTGACATTTGTCCTAGTGCTCCTCACACCCCAGCTGCCTCAAGTGGAAGTCCTCTCCGCCCTGACACCAGTGCGGCCCCAATACTACATGTAGGGAATCAGCCTTGTCTCAAGGAGCCGCCTAGGGGCAAGAAGGAGGGTTGTCGCCACCACAAGAATAATCCTAGGAAGGCCCGGACGAAAATCAAACCAGCCCACTTCTCGGATTTTAAAGAAGAATATGGCTTGGAAGTGTAACCCTCCCCTCGGTCCTCTGTGTCAAGGACAGGTGCAGGAACAAGGCGTGTTAGCCTCATCCTTCCAGAATGTGAAGTCCACTGGATTCCCACCTCTCTTCGTAGGTACATCCATGAGGAGGAGATTTTGGGTGTCCCATAGGTTCCGACAGTGCAGTCACCACTGTATTCACTAGAAGTGCCGTCTTCCTCGACCAGAGATCATGGAGAGTTATTTTGGGGACCGATGGCAGTTGAGCAACAGCATGACCCATCTCTGGTAACCATGATCCCTACACCAGAAGCAGTGGCTGTCAGACTGTTGTATCGTGACGTTGTAGTCAGATCACCACTCTCTTAGGAGGATGGCCCGAGATTTGGCGGTCGGTCAGCTCATTCATCGTATTCTCCGCCACCCAGTTTACTGTCCCAGCAGTCCACCTCAGTACTGCTACTGGTTCCTCAGCCACCTTCAGTTGACGAGTGGGGAAATACGAGGCCTGGACCTGAATCTGATCCCAGGAGCTTCTAGAACAATCTCGTAAAGGATCACTTCTAGTAGAGGTTCTGGCCGATAAAAGCATCGAACATTCATGCGTCGGAATCCCTCACCCCAAAGGAAGTTAGTTCTTCCATCAAACCCAATGGACGAAGAACCTTTGTCTTCGTTATTATCGGGTGGTGTACCCCAGGATCCAAGTGCACTATGCAGAAATCGGTGAGCAATGCCCTCTGGTCGATTTGGATACACTCCCTGTGGCCTAGATCCATGAGTCACCAAGTCGCCAAAACACCCTCCAACAAAAATGTGTTCGTATATTCAAGGTACTCCTCAAAATCATCAGGGAAGCTACCCCCACATGCAAGTCCATGGATAGGGACAGTACGCCTCCCTCCTCTTCAGTCCTATCCAACAGCAGCCTAACTCATTATGAGACATTGAGGACATGCCCCCCCAAAGGGTTTCAATCCACATGGATGACATAGTGGAAAAGGAAGACGAGCTATAGTTTCTTGATGGAGACTTACCCCCTGAGGGTGTACCACCACTGTTGGACCCATCAGAAAGGATTACCCATCAGTAGAGGAACCTCATAGGTCTCCCTAGACCCACTGAGTCGCTGGTACTCAGTTGAAATTCTAGTAAGGGTAAAGAGTATGTCTAAGATGTCAAGAACTCCGACCCATCCACCTTAGTGTAGAAGGTGGAGGAAGAACCCGAGAAGGTCGAGTTGTGCCAGCAACTTGCAGAGAAGAAGAGGCTGGTTGATGAACTCTTGGACGAACGTGCTATATAGCGACGACCTGACTATAGTGATCCTAGGCTAGGACAACAGGGGCAGAAACAATTCCCCCCGACGAGATGCCTCCAGGAAACCCTGATCATGCTACTCCCACAGAAAGGGATGAAGCTAGAACTCATGGAAAGAGGGAGAAATAAGTCTCACCAAACCCTCCCGAACAGCGCAACAATCCGAGGAATCCAGCCTGGGTTCCCCCAGCTGCCCCGCAAGCCGCTCCTCCAGTCGCTTCACGAGCCGTGGAACCCATATACCATGTTGAAGATCCTAGCAATGCACTCGTGGTTAGGGATCCCCACAATGAAAGGGACCCCCGCCCGAATGATCCAATATCGGCACTCATACCCCGCATTGAGGTTCTATAAATGCGGTAGGTGGCAGTCCCACCAGATGGCAATCCATATACCGCATGGGTGGATGATATGCCTGCACCCCCGTGTTTTGGAAATACCACTTTCTTGCCCTTTAACGGGACTGGGGACCCACTGCAGCACCTGGCCCATTTTTCTTCTAGGTGTGTCCCCATGTTGGGGACAGCAGCACAATAGGAAGCCACCAAGCTCCGATGTTTTTTGCAGAAATTGGAGGGCCCTGCGTTCGACTGGTACAACCAGATCCCTATTGGATCAGTGACATGCTGGGAGGATATTTCCTGGAAATTCCTATACCAGTTCAGCTCCACCACGCCAAAGACCAGCATCTCAGACCTTTTCAAGTGAAAACAAAGGCCTAATGAGAGAGTTGCAGACTTCATCGCCCGGTGGAAGGGGCTCACATACTCCCTCGATATGCCACTGATTCTGGTGAAACTACTGACGATGAGCATAGGTAATGTCAAAACAAAACTGTTTCCTTCTCTGATCACTTCTAATTACCCTGGAGGGTTCCAATATTTCTCAGATAAGGCCAAGCGCCTCGAGGATGCTCTGCAACAGGATAATCATGCGCATCTACTTCCCCCTGTGATCCCAGCAAGGAGGGATGCCAGAGCCTAGCCCATCGTGGTGGCCCAAATAGAGGCCCCTAGGTAGATAAAATTTCTAGCAGTAGTACCAGCCCCACAACCTCACAGAGGACCTACACCTCAGGCACAACCTCCTGCCCAGCAGTGACCGCCTCAGAATCAGCAGGTTCCCCCGCACAACGTGCCACCGCCACTTAGGCAGGACAATCCGGCTCTGCCTCCTCGGCAGGATCCTATGGCCCCTCTTCAGGGCTAGGCTCCCAGAGCCCCCTATATAGAGTGAATGAACCAAACTTACTTGTTCAATGAGAATCAGGTCCCCGGTTACTTTCGTAGTTCCCTAGAGAAGGGGATTGTGCGCTTACCCGAATGCAGAAGGCCGGTAGCGGCGAATCTCACCGATCGCCCCAACTACTGCCCCTATCATCGAATCCTAGGGAACACCGTCAAGCAGTTATATGTGTTTAAAGACTCAATCCAAGACCAGGTCGATAAAAACATAGTCAGGTTGGGCCCGTCCCCAACACAAGTGGCAGGTGTCTTTGTGAAGTCAGAAAGCGGTAGCGACGATGAAGAAGAGTGGTAGTAGGTTCCCAACTGCGGATCCCAAAAGTAAGATGACTGGATGGATCATAAAATAGTCTCTCTCACCCACAGTATTATTCAGGCACGCTTGAATTAGCTGGAGCCTTCAGAAGATGCAACTAGTACCTCTTCGTCATCATCTTAGCCAGTCTCTTCCCAAAAGGGAAAGCAGCGGTAGTGCTAGAAGAAGCAATGCGCTCCACTACTACCATCGTCATCTTGCACTCTCGGTGAATTCATGAATCCTGAGATGGGGATCCCTCCCAGAATCTACCCAATGGTGGATGATTTGTCAAACAACATTCAGGGGTATGCTTTGGTTAATACTGTGGAGTTGGTAAATCCCTATATGACTCCCGACGAGGGGGAATGCCAGGTGAGCCTCCCCAATGTCCCCGGTTGACGTCAACGTCGAAGGAGCCACAACTAAATGGGTCATCAGGGTGCATCAGCTGGCACCTCCAGCTAGGCTGCACACGCTATTGAAACCAGAAAGCAGGCCCAACGCAGTGCTCAGCGGGCGCAACCTCCTCATCTGGTGCCCTCAGATCTATATCCACTGCTGTTTGTGCTACTAGATCAAGCAGAGCTGCCTCGTCCGTACCACAACCAGTCTCGCCCTATTATAGGCTAATCTCAGTTGCCCAACCCACATCCGGAAGCCACTCTTCAGGCTGCGACCAGCGAGCAACGGTGCGTACCTAGCACTAACTAGCCTCTGGTGCAGCCGGCAAGGCCAGTCGTGACTCCAATTGTAGAGCGGCCTCCTGTAAGCAAAAGCTCATGATGGGCACAAAAGTATGATGTTATGAAGAACCTTGCTGGAATTCCAGCATGGATTTCTATCCTTGAGGCTCTCCTCCTGTCATCTGAAATGCATGAGGCACTTGCCGAGGCCCTAAAATAGCCCCCTCTAGTTTGAGACAGAGGTAGCAGCTACAGAATCCTTCCACACCGAGGCAATTGAGAACGCCAAATTCTAGGAAGTTATCTCGTTCTTTGGTAAATAGGAATACCCTCTTATACATGGGAACATTCATCCACTATACATCCCTGGCCAGTTCAATTGCATGGAAGTCTGCCTCTATCTTGTTGACATGAGTTCTGGGATTAACCTAATCTCAACTCAGACATTGCGGAAGCTGGGGTTGTCTGTGGTTGATCTAACTCCCTCCGAACTCAGAATCCAGGGATACAACAAGATCGAGCAGACCCCAATCATCAAGATCCATTTTAAGATCCAGTTCAGTGGCCTAATTTCTAGTACAAATTCATGGTTGTCTCTCAGGACACCACGTACAGCACCCTGATGGGAAGGCCATGGCTCCACCTGCATGCAGCGGTCCCTTCTTCATATCACCATGCCTCAAATACTCCCTCAATGGTCGATTAGTCATGCTCCAATGAGATTCATCTCCTTTAGCCTCTAGTGAAGCTCTTTATCTGGACGCTGACTACTACAAGAGCAAGGATAGACAGATTCTAGAAAGTGAGGTTGAACCCACCTCGGTCACAAGTGATCGCTAGGTAGGTCTGGATGATGCCTATGTCTTCCCAATCCATCGACTTGAGGCCACGACCCCTGAAAAGGGGCAGTATATTGTTGTTTCTAGTACAAAAGGAAGGCATATTCCTAGGTCCAAGCGACAGTGGGAAATCACCTCGTACTTTTACACCAACCAGGCTCGAGTGATCCTGGAACCTCCTACCCCTATACGGTATCAGGATGTCAGGCTCATGGCAATGACGGTATGTCAGACGTGCCTATTTCGCTGCGCTGGAATTAACCAGCTCAAGCCGACACGCCACTACTGATTTAAAATTATCAAGCGCGACCCTATGGACCGAAGACCAGATGGGATTGGATCGAATGCCTTCTCCTTCATGGTCTCAGTGGCACATGAATCTCCTGATGTGCTGACCAACACCACTCAGGCCTGCACCAGCATCCTATCAGAGTCCAATTGCTCAGAAGCGACTCCCCCTACGAAAGATCCCCCCACAAGTAGAGAAGAGGATCTATAAGATGCTCCCCCCACATTTGAAGAAGGCGTATCTACCATGGTCGATGAACTGGTACATGTGAACCTTGGTAGCGAGGCAGATCCAAGACTCACATTTATCAGTGCCGCCATGTCCCTTGAGGAGAAGCAGCGGTACGTGAACATCCTTAAGCAACACCGAGATGTGTTCTCCTGGAGTTACGACAAGATTCCAGGACTAGATCCCCAGGTATCCATCCACCGCATTGGTTTCCCGACGAACCATCATGGGTTCAAGAAGCCTCCCAGAATGATGCACCCTTCTCACGGTGCCATGGTTGAGGTTGAAGTTGACAAGCTTATCAAAGCCAACTTTGTCATGGAAGTCCAGTACCCAAAGTGGCCAGCCAACATTGTTCTAGTTAAGAAGAAGAATGGGCATATCAGAGTATTGATAAAACACTATTTTATTGAATATTTTATTGATAATAAATGATATAATTTCCTCACATTGTGTTAAATATGTTTATTTATAAAATATTTGGGATTAGATCATTCATTTGAATATTTGATGAAAATTCCAGTTTTACCCTTTATAGTTCACTGTAGTATTTCGAATATAAATATTTTTTTTGTTATTATTTTAATTTGAACTTTTGTAACAGTGTTCCTAACTTAATTATCTAAAACTTTTATGCAGGACACTATATCTAAAGAGTTCATTTGTTTGTTGAAATTGGGCCATGAAGTCAAAGTTGGGCTGGGCTCTCCAGAATGGAGAAGCTTCTGTATTTCGGCCATAACGCTTTCTTATGGGCCTGTATGGAGCCCAAATTTGGAGAGGAGATAGAAGACACATATACGCACATTCTATCCTTCTGTAAGGCCGGACAATTCATGCGTTTTAGTGGTCAAATGGGCGGTGCAAGTTGGCATAAAATATTTGTCCGAATTTCCACATTCACACTTGAAACCACTTGTAACCTCTCCTCCCATACCCTCTATAAATTGGAGTTTTTCTCATTTGGAGGCGTTGGGACGTGCATTGGAAAGTTGAAGGAAGAGGAGAAGTGGATCCACTCCAATTCGTCAACCATTTCAATAAGGGTAGCTCTTGAAGCAAGGATCCCTTCGACGAAGCCTTCTTCTTCTCCTTCATGTTGTAATGATTTTGTTTATGTAATAAACTTCTTTGTTATTTTTTTATTTCTTCTCTTTTCTTCTGTTTTGTTTAAATTTCTTCTTCTCTTAATCTTCCTAATTGGTCTGGAATTCTTGAGTAGAAGCGTTATTGGGTTATACCCATTTTAAACTTTTGCACATGCAAAACGCTTCTACGATGATTACGCCACCCATGGAAGAGTAGTCTTTTAGTAATCGATCTATCTTCTACCCTCTTCATTTAATTATTTTGAATCAATGAGATACTTTAATTCACTTAATATGATCCATGAATTGTGTTTTTTTAAATTCTATGAAACTAAGCAAGCAATTGAATAATTAACACAAAAACACGCGAGGTCGGGATTTTGTGTAAATTGTGAGAGCGCGATCTTAATCGGTAATATAAGATCACACTGGATAAATTTGTAGAGTTAAAATATAATCCCTAAACACAATTCATCCTCATTTCCAGAATGGATATGTGCTTTAATTTACCACTGACCATAAGCTAATCTTAGAACATAAATCAAAGCAGGGTGCTGTGATTGCATGTTCCGAAGTTAGCCTAGGGTTAAATTCACATCATCTTCGTGGTAAAGTTAATTCTCGTAGGGTTCAGGATTTAACAAATTAAGGGATCATAATTAAGTGAATAATAATTTAAATGATAATGATTAATAAATTATTGAAGAGGTAGAGTTAGATCGATTACGCCTTTTAAATAGATTTCTAAAAAAACATCTTCTTGTTGTGTCATTTTAATCGAAATTCATTTCAAAACTAAAAAAAATTATACAATCTTCTTCGAGCAAACTTCTTCTAGATTCATAAACTAAAAAAAACCCCAATCCTTTAAAGTAGTGTTTTTATTCTATTCTATTTTTTCTATAATACCTCTAATAAGTTGTTAAATTCACTTCCTCCTTTGAGAGACGACCTTGGTCAGCCACTCTGCTGCACCTAAGTACCCCAAATTACACTAATCATTTGAGGGCACCCACAACAGCACTCTTTCAAATTGGCGCCGTTGCCGGGGAGGCAAGTAATTTTTTCAACCAATTAGAGGTATTTATTTTATTTTACATTTTATTCTCTTCCTCTCTTCTTTCTTCCTTCTTTACCCAATCTGATTTTTCTTCTTCTTCTTTTATTTTCTTCTACTTCTTTTTGGACCATCAACTCAAACTTCTCATTTTTATTTTACTATGGTCCACTTTATTTCTTTTCATTTTTATTTGATCTATGACACGAACTAATCCCGAAGATCTCTTAGATCTTGACCCTGAGATTGAACGCAGCCTTAGGGCTCGAATCAGAAATTCTCAGTCTACAGGAAGTTTCAATATTCAACCAGTTGGTGAATTCCTCTCTTCTGGAAACATTGAAATTGGAAGCTATTCAAATTCACACATAAAAGAAGAACCAATGGCTGAAAACAATGGAAATGAACTTAATAGAACCATTCGAGAATTGGCTGCACCTGATATTAACTATCAACCAAATTGTATTGCATACCCAAATCTCGAATCAGACTTTGAACTAAAATCGGGGTTAATTCACTTACTTCCAAAGTTTCATGGAGTATCTGGTGAGGATCCCAATAAATATTTGAAAGCATTTAATGTGGTTTGATCAACCCTTAAACCAATAAATGTTTCTGAAGATGAAATCAAATTAAGAGCATTCCCATTCTCACTTGATGGAGCTGCAAAATACTGGATGTATTATTTACAACCTAAAGATGTAACTTGTTGGAACGATTTGAAACGTCTTTTCTTGCAGAGATTTTTTCCAGCATCAAGGACCACATCCATTCATAAGGAGATCTCGGGGATCAAGCAAGCACAAGGGGAGTCAATGTATGAGTATTGGGAGAGATTCAAGAAGTTGTGCGCAAGCTGTCCGCATCACCAAATCAGTGAGCAACTCCTCATCCAATACTTCTACGAAGGACTCACACCTATGGAGAGAAGCATGGTGGATGCTGCGGCTGGAGGAGCATTGGTGGACAAGACACCAGTAGATGCACGTGCGTTGATCGACAAGATGGCCCAAAACTCCCAACAATTTGGTGATAGAGGTACACCACATGTTCGAGGAGTACATCAAGTAAGTCCTTCTTCTCTTGAAAGTCATTTGATTGATACTAAGTTAGAAGAATTGACAACTATGGTGAGGTAGATTGCATTGGCACAAAAGACATCTCTACCCCCTCCTTCAAGGCCATGTGGCATTTGCACTGAGACAAGCCACCCAACTGACTGTTGCCCACAACTACAAGAGATAGAAGATTGTGCAACAGTGTTCCCAGGGAGACCATTTCAGCAGCAACAACAACAACCATATCCCCAAAAGAAGTTTGATCCAACATACAACCAAGGGTGGAAAGATCAGTCGGACATGAGGTATGGCTCTGGAAAACAACAAAGACCACCCTTTCAACAAAACTTCCAGCAGCCTCCGCCTTACTAGCAGGGTTTCCAACAACCCCAAAGGAGATTTGAAGCTCAAACATCAACAAGTCAGCAACAAGGGAATCATTCACCAAAGGTAGATTCTAATACTGATGATCTTTTGAAGCAAATTGTTCTTAATCAACAGAATGAGCTGAAGAGTCAAAGTTCGGAGCTGAGGGAGTTGAAGACTCAAATGAGCCAGATTGCCACCGCCCTCTATGAACTTGTGAGTAAGAATTCTGGAAATCTACCTTCCCAACCCACTCAAAATCCAAAGGGGAATGTTAGTGCCATCACATTGAGAAGTGGGAAGAAAATGAAAGATACATCTGCACCTACCATTCCACCGGGATTCACCTCAACTTCAGAGAAGCCGCATTCCATACCAACTGATGAGCAATCCAAGGAGAAAGATAAATGTAAGAAAAATATTGATGATGTTCCTCCTAAACCCCTTCCTTTTCCAAAAAGGGTTGTTCAAACCAAGAAGATGGCTGAAGAAGCAATGCAAAAGGAGGTTTTGGACACATTCAAGCGTGTGGAGATCAACATTCCTCTACTTGAATCCATTAAGAAAATCCCAAGGTATGCCAAATTATTAAAAGAACTCTGCACTAATCGAAGAGGGCTCAAGGGGAATGAGAGGATCAACCTTGGAAGGAATGTATCAGCACTCATTACACCAACTCTAGCAATGCCAACAAAGTGCAAGGATCCCGGGACATTCACCATCCCATGTACCATAGGGGAGTTGCACTTCTATGATGCTCTTTGTGATTTGGGAGCTTCCATAAATGTGAGGCCTCACTCTGTATTCTCTTCCTTGAAGGTTGGTGAGTTGAAGCCAACAAGAGTAGTGGTGGAATTGGCGAATAGAGCTACGGCATATCCAGTGGGAGTTCTTGAGGATGTACTTGTTCGGGTAAGAGACATGATCTTTCCAGCAGACTTCTATGTTCTTAACATGGAGGATGATCAGGTAAGTTCTCATGCCCCCATTATCTTAGGTAGACCCTTCCTCAAAACTGCAAAAACTATCATAAATGTCAATGAGGGTACACTTTCCATGGAGTTTGGAGATGAAGTTGTGATATTTAATGTTATGGATTCCATGAAGTACCCCTTAGAGGACCATTCTGCTTTTGTTATCTCCCATTTTGAACCACCAAGTTAAAACATCATGGAATTGGATTGTCCTATGCTTAGGGAGACTATGAGTATTGGTTCGGGTTTAATGTCTAAGAGAACTTCCACACCTGTTTCTAATGAATAAGACTCTCTAAGATTTGATTTTGATGTGGATTCATATTCTGATTTTGATCATGTTCACTCTGATTATGAAATGGCTGTTGAGTATGCTGATGGATTTGATTCTTTATTCTATGATTTTGATGATGTCTATTCTGATACTGATGCTCTTTGTGCACATATTTCAGTTCCTTCAATGTCTCCATCCATACTACACCCTCCTTCATTAGAACTCAAGCCATTTCCACCAAATCTGAAATAATCATACTTGTTGAGTGGTGAGAGATTACCTGTTATCATTGCTAACAATCTCCCTTTTGAACATGAAGAAAATATTTTGAATATTTTGAGGGGGAACATCAAGGCGATTGGCTGGACCTTGGCTGACATATCAGGTATTATCCCCTCCATTTGCATGCATAGGATTCTCTTGGAGGATGGGGCTAAACCGGTGAGACAACCACAAAGGAGACTCAATCCCACCCTCCTGGAAGTTGTTAAAAAGGAAGTTGAGAAATTGCTCGAGGAAGGTATAATCTTTCCCATTTCAGATTCACAGTGGGTAAGTCCAATTCCGGTTGTGCCTAAGAAAACTGGTTTTACTGTTGTTAAAAATAAGAAAGATGATTTAGTTCCAATGAGGGTGAAAAACAGTTGGCGTGTGTGTATTGATTATAGGAAACTAAATCAGTCCACTCGCAAGGACCATTTCCCCCTCCCATTTATTGATCAGATGCTTGAGAGACTAGCTGGGAAGACACACTATTGTTTCTTGGATGGATTTTCTGGATATTTTCAAGTTCCTATAGCTCCAGAGGATCAGGAGAAGACTACATTCACCTGTCCCTTTGGCACATTTGCCTACCGGAGGATGCCATTTGGACTTTGCAATGCCCCAGGTACCTTCCAGAGATGTATGGTGAGTATTATTTCTGATTTTATTGAGACCTGCATGGAGGTATTTATGGATGATTTTACAGTGTATGGGTCTTCATTTGATGAATGTCTAATTAGTTTGGGAAATGTGTTGAATCATTGTATTGAGAAGAATCTGGTCCTGAACTTTGAAAAGTGTCATTTCATGGTAGAGAATGGAATTGTCTTAGGGCATGTAGTGTCAAAACATGGGATAGAGGTTGATAGATCAAAGGTAGATATTATTTCATCCTTACCAAATCCTTCATGTGTGCGTGATGTTAGATATTTCCTAGGTCATGCAGGATTTTATCGGCGCTTCATCAAAGATTTTAGTAAGATTGCTCTTCCTATGTCAAGATTACTTCAAAAGGATTCTGATTTTGTGTTTGATGTTTCTTATAGGAATTAATTTGATGAGCTAAAACAACGTCTGAACACTCCACCTATCATACAACCCCCAAGGTGGGAGATTCCTTTTGAGCTTATGTGTGACGCCTCCAACTTCGCGGTTGGAGCTGTCTTATCTCAAAGGGTGGAGGGGCGTTCACATCTGATCGCCTATGCATCAAGGACACTGGATTCAGCCCAATCAAATTACACAACCACAGAAAATGAGTTTCTTTCTGTCATATTTGCTTTAGATAAATTCCGTTCATATTTATTGGGCTCTAAAGTAGTAGTTTTTTCTGACCATGTAGCTTTGAGGTACCTCCTGAAGAAGCCAGATGCAAAGCCACGACTTATCCGTTGGATGCTCCTTCTTCAAGAGTTTGACATCGAGATAAAGGACAAAAAGGGGTCAGAAAACTTGGTGGCGGACCACATGAGTAGGCTTACTCACACACTAGAGGGTGACCCCTTGGACCAGGTACCACTTCGGGACACTTTCCCCGATGAGCATCTCTATACCATCTCAGGTAAGAATCCTTGGTATGCTGATTTAGTTAATTACATTGTTGGCTCTGAAATCCCAGTAAATTTGAAGAAACATCAAGTCCAAAAATTAAAGAGTGAGTCAAGATTTTATGTTTGGGATGATCCATACTTATGGTGCATGTGTAGTGACCAAGTCATTAGGAGGTGTGTTCCCGATCATGAGTTTGAGTCTGTTTTGCATTTCTGTCATACACTTGCTTGTGGTGGACACTTTGGACCCCAACGGATAGGTAGGAAGGTTTTGGACTCTGGATTATATTGGCCTATATTATTCCATGATACCCATGTGTTTTGTATGTCATGCTCTCGTTGCCAACACACTGGGACCATTTCTAAGAGACATGAGATGCCCCAACAACCCATACTATTCTGTGAGATTTTTGATGTATGGGGCATTGATTTTATGGTTCCTTTTCCAAGTTCATTTGGATTTTTGTATATTTTGGTTTTTGTTGATTACGTGAGTAAATGGGTGGAGGCCAAGGCCACCAGGACTGACGATTCTCATGTTGTTGTGGACTTTTTCAAAGCACAGATTTTCTGCAAGTTTGGAATACCAAAGGCCATCATCAGTGACCAAGGGACACACTTTTGCAATAGGAATTTTGCTTCCCTCCTTCGAAAGTATGGGGTGACTCACAAAACATCAACACCATACCACCCCCAAACAAATGGCCAGGCTGAGGCTTCAAATCGTGAGTTGAAACAAATCTTGGGGAAAACCGTGCAGCCAAATAGGAAGGATTGGAGCAAGCGCTTGGATGATGCATTGTGGGCTTATAGGACAACATACAAGACCCCCATTGGTATGTCCCCATTTCAGATTGTTTTTGGGAAAGCGTGTCATCTCCCCGTGGAAGTCGAGCATCGGGCATATTGGGCTATAAAGAAATGTAACATGGATTTGGCCCAAGCTGGAATTCAAAGGAAGTTGCAAATTCCAGAGCTTGAGGAGATTCGACTGTCATCATATGAGAAGTCAAGGCTCTACAAGGAAAGATCAAAAGCAGCTCATGACAAAATGATCCAACAAAGGGAGTTTCATGTTGGAGAGAAAGTCCTTCTCTATAGTTCACGACTGAAGTTGATGCCTGGTAAGTTGCGTTCCAGATGGTTAGGTCCTTATATTGTGTCTAATGTTTTTCCTTATGGTGCAGTGGAGATCACACAAGAGGACACTGGAAGAAGATTTACAGTCAATGGGCAACGTTTGAAGAGATACATTGAGGGACATCCTACTGATGCAGTGGATTTTATCACACTGCATGACCCCATCATCACTTGATCACATCAGGCTGTTCCTAACCCTTTCACTTTTATATTATTTGTCCTATTTAAAAATTCTGCATTTCATGTGCATATATCATCTCATAGGTTCACATTGAGGACAATGCAATATTTTAAGTGTGGGGGAGGGAACCTTATAGTTTAGTAATTTCAATTGCTTTCCTGTTCAAAAAAAACAAAAAAAAAATAAATTGTGTGTTTTTCAAATTTTGTGTGTTTATTTTACAATTTTCTATGTGTTTTTGAAACTTCTGGACTGAAATGATTATCATCACCATTTTTAAATCCATATCAATAAGTGAAACAATTTACCCCTTGAAACTAAGCTTAAATGAATGCTGAAATGACTTTGTTTCAAGTTCAAATATTTAGTAATTTCATGAAAAGTATGCTGAATTTTGAATCGCATGCCAATCTCACTGTCTTTATATTTGAAATCACTTTCCCGTGAGGCTTCTAAACCATTATTTTCATATTCTTTACATTCACCTCACTTCTTGAGAGAACCAAACCATGCTTGATTTAACCAGAATTTGATCTATTCCTGTCAAAACTTGAGGGTTTGAGGTACATATGTTTAAATGATTGAGGCATTTGTTTGGTATTAAAGCCCATATTTCAAAGAATCCTTTTTTATAATTTCCTACCTTGAATATTTAATCCTTGTAGCCCTTAGAAGCCATGCACAGCCTGTTAGGTTAAGTCACATTACAAGCCAATTTTCCCTATCCAACCAACTCTTGAAGTGAAATTGCATAATCTAGTTGAGATTAAGTGTGGGGGAAGCTGTCTTATGTTGTGCCACCATATTATGTGATAATTTGGGTGGAAAATTAAATTCTGAATAGATGTGTTTGCTTCTGAATAAATTCATTATATTGAAAGCTGTTCCTTTTCTGGAGCTTTCATGACAAGTGAAGCTGTGCCTTTTCTGGAGCTTCTAATTGAGGTGGAAAGCTGTGCCCATTTGGAGCTTTCAAGAAAATCATGTTTGAGAAGATTGAAATTTTTTATGCTGAAATGATGAATGGTGTAAACCTTTCATGACTTTTCATGATGATGGAGCTAAATTGATACTATGGGTATTGATGAGAAGACCATATTTAAGTGAAAATTAGATTAATGCAATTTTGCTTCAAAAGAGTCAAGCCCTCCTCATTCAGCCTCAGAGTTTTTTCACATCTTAATCCTACCAATCGAAAGCCACAGAACAACCCTGAAAAGTCCTCATGATAAAAACATGTCCTTGACTCACATCGGGTAGGTGTGTAGGAATCTATCAAGCCTATGGGGACCCTTGTATGAGTTTGGATGAGAAAGACATTGCAAAAAAAATTGATATTTGAGTGATGAGAGAAAATTCAAGCGAGGTAAGTGTTTTGTGCATGGGCGGATAAATGAAGTGGAAATATATTGAATGATATAAATGGAGAACTTGAAATAAGGTTTTTTATGAGGCATGATATCTTTTTATTCTTGGTGTGAAATTGATTGATCTTAAGGATATGTATTTTAAAATTGGTTTTGATTTGATATTGATGTTTACTTGATATGAGGTTTTGCCCAGGTGTGCAAAAGGGTAAGTGTGGGGGAGTTGATAAAACACTATTTTATTGAATATTTTATCTATAATAAATGATATAATTTCCTAAAATTGTGTTAAATATGTTTATTTATAAAATATTTGGGATTAGATCATTCATTTGAATATTTGATGAAAATTCCAGTTTTACCCTTTATAGTTTACTGTAGTATTTCGAATATAAATATTTTTATTGTTATTATTTTAATTTGAAATTTTGTAACAGTGTTCCTAACTTAATTATCTACAACTTTTATTCAGGACACTAGATCTAAAGAGTTCATTTGGTTGTGAAATTTGGCCATGAAGTCAAAGTTGGGCTGGGCTCGCCAGAATGGAGAAGCTTCTGTATTTCGGCCATAACTCCTTCATATGGGCCTGTATTGAGCCCAACTTTGGAGAGGAGATAGAAGACACATATCCGCACATTCTATCCTTCGGGAAGGCCGGCCAAGTCACGCTTTTTGGTGGTCAAATGGGCGGTTCAAGTTGGCATAAAATATTTGGCCGAATTTCCACATTCACACTTGAAACCACTTGTAACCTCTCCTCCCCTCCCCTCTATAAATTGGAGTTTTTCTCATTTGGAGGGGTTGGGACGTACATTGGGAAGTTGAAGGCAGAGGAGAAGTGGATCCACTCCAATTCTCCAACCATTTCAATAAGGGTAGCTCTTGAAGCAAGGATCCCTTCGACGAAGCCTTCTTCTTCTCCTTCATGTTGTAATGATTTTGTTTATGTAATAAACTTCTTTGTTCTTCTTTTTTTTCTTCTCTTTTCTTCTGTTTTGTTTAAATTTATTCTTCTCTTAATCTTCCTAATTGGTCTGGAATTCTTGAGTAGAAGCGTTATTGGGTTATACCCATTTTAAACCTTTGCACATGCAAAACGCTTCTACGATGATTACGCCACCAATGGAATAGTAGTCTTTTAGTAATCGATCTTTCTTCTACCCTCTTCATTTAATTATTTTGAATCAATGATATACTGTAATTCACTTAATATGATCCATGAATTGTGTTTTTTTAAATTTTATGAAACTAAGCAAGCAATTGAACAATTAACACAAAAACACGCGAGGTCGGGATTTTGTGTAAATTGTGAGAGCGCGATCTTAATCGGTAATATAAGACCACACGGGATAAATTTGTAGAGTTCAAATATAACCCCTAAACACAATTCATCCTCATTTCCAGAATGGATATGTGCCTTAATTTACCACTAACCATAATCTAATCTTAGAACATAAATCAAAGCAGGGTGCTGCGATTGCATGTTCCGAAGTTAGCCTAGGGTTAAATTCACATCATCTTCGTGGTAAAGATAATTCTCGTAGGGTTCAGGATTTAACAAATTAAGGGATCATAATTAAGTGAATATTAATTTAAATGATAATTATTAATAAATGATTGAAGAGGTAGAGTTAGATCGATTACGCCTTTTAAATAGATTTCTAAAAAAACATCTTCTTGTTGTGTCATTTTAATCAAAATTCATTTCAAAACTAAAAACAAAAAAAATTATACAATCTTCTTCCAGCAAACTTCTTCTAGATTCATAAACTAAAACAAACCCCAATCCTTTAAAGTAGTGTTTTTATTCTATTCTATTCTATTTTATTTTTTTATAATACCTCTAATAAGTTGTTAAATTCACTTCCTCCTTTGAGAGACGACCTTGGTCAGCCACTCTGCTACACCTAAGTACCCCAAATTACACTAATCATTTGAGGGAGCCCACGACAGCGCTCTTTCAAGTATGTATCGACTTCCGTGATCTCAACCGCCACTGTCCAAAGGATGATTTTCCCCTCCCAGTGACAGAGTTGTTTATTGATGCCATGACCGGGTTCCAAGCCATATCTTTCATGGATGGGTATTCTGGGTATATCCAGATCTGTATGGCCCCCAAAGACGAGGAGTCCATCGCTTTTAGATCCCCCAAGGTACTTTCTGTTACCAGGTTATGCCCTTCGGCCTGAAAAATGTAGGTGCCACCTATCAGTGGGTCATGCACCGCATATTCAAGCCAATTATCGGGACATTGGTAGAATTCTATGTAGATGATCTGGTGGAAAAATATCTTCAGTGCCAGGACCATCTCGAGGACCTTGAGAAAGTGTTCGGTTTCATCCTCTCCCGCCACCTGAAGATTAAACCATTGAAGTGTGCCTTTGGGGTCACCTCCGGGAAGTTTCTTGGCTTTGTTGTCAGATACCGAGGCATCAAAATCGACCTAGAGAAGATCAAATCCATTAGACAGATGCCTCCCTCGAGTAATATTCCAGAGCTTCGAGGTCTTCAAGGCCACTTAGCCTACATACGTCGATTAGTTGCGAATCTGGCTGGCAAGTGTAAGCCCTTTTCTCGGCTCATAAAGAAACGCTTATCCTATGAATGGGATGATGAGACCCAGACCACTTTCGAGGAAATCAAGAAGTATATGCTCCAGCCTCAGGTCTTGATGCCACCAGTCGCCGGAAAGATGCTGGTCCTTTATGTGACCACCCTAGAATGGTCTCTCGATGACCTACTTTCCCAGAAGAACAATGATGGGATAAAGAACAACCTCTATTACCTTATCCACATGGTCCTCAATATAGAAACCCGATACCCCCATCAGAAAGAGATACCTTGTGCTTGTGTTTGATGTACAGAAGTTACGACTTTACCTGCAACACCATGGGGTACAGTTGGTCTCTTGGGTAGACCCACTGAAGTACATTTTGAACCGCCCTATGTTGACTGGCCGACTAAGGTGGTGGGCAGTGATCCTTCAGTATTTCGACATCAGGTTCGTGACCTAGAAGGATATCAAGGGGAAGGCATTGGAAGAATTCCTAACTGCCCATCCAACCTCCGCAGATCAATCCCTGGACCTCAATTTTCATAATGAGGAAATCTTCTCAGTCGATCATGTTGTCTCATGTTGGAAAATACACTTCGTCTGTGCCTCCTAGAGCCCCACTGGTAGGAGGCTCAATGATCCTAAGCTCAACAGAGTGGGTCTTGGTATCGTCTTCATCACCCCGGCGCAAGACATTCTTCCATACTCATTCTTGTTGTCAGAAGGATGCACCAACAACGAGGAAGAGTATCAGGCTCTCATCACTGGCCTCGAGCTGGCCCTTGAGATCAATGTGCCCTATTTTCACGTGAAAGGGGATTCTGAACTAGTCATCAAGAAGGTCAATGGTGACTATTTTTTTAGAAATCCAGAGCTCGTGCCATTTTTGGTGTACACCCTCCGTCTAATGGCCCGGTTATCTTCTTGACTAGAGTTTACCCATGTCCTCGGTCACAGAATGGTCGAGCGGACGCTTTGGCTAGCCTAGCTGCGTCACTTGCAGAACCCGAGCAGGATGATATGATTATACATGTGGCACACCGGAGAGTCCTCTCCCCCGTCACCCCAAAGGATGACAACGACATTCCGGTAAGCCATCTTACCACCGGATCCTCCATGCCAAGAGCCCCAGGTTCTTCAGATGCAGTGGTTGAGACCACTCCTGACTGGAGGCCACCTTTTTTCTAGTATCTCCAAAATGGTTGCCTCTCGGATGATCGGGCCAAGCGTGAGTGAATCCGACGCCGCACACTGTAGCTTACCCTCCATAGTGGTCCCAGTATTGAGCGGATCCTCTATAAGTGGGGCTTAGATTGTGTTCTACTCGGTTTCATTCATGGAGATGAGGATTCTCAGGTCATGCAAGAGGTTCATTCTTGGTCCTGCGGTGCCCACTAGACTGGGCCAAAGCTGCCCCATCAAATCCAGAGACCGGGGTACTTCTGTCCCTCTATGATCCATGATTGTATTGAGTTTTCCAAGAGATTCCATGTGTTCCATGTTCATGCTACCTTCCTGCATCGTCCTCTAGAGCCTCTCCACTCCACCAAGTACTCTTGGCCATTTGTGGTGTGGGGACACGATGTCATGGGACCGTATCCACCGGCGATAGCTCGCCAGTGTAGGTTCATCCTGACCGCTACAAGTTTCTTCTCCATGTGGGCAGAGGCAGTTCCACTCAAAGAGGTCAAGGACCGTTCCATCATAGACTTCATGAGCTATAATATCATCCACCATTATGGAGTCCCTCACGCTGTCCTCGCCAATAAGGGCACCATCGTCCGAGCAGACGAGCTGAAGAAATTGTATGCCAAGTACAATATCCATTCGAACCATACCTCTCGCTATCATGCGTAGGCAAATTGACAGATCGAGGAATTCAACAAAAACCTTTCTAAAATTTTGAAAAAAAATGGTTGGTCAGAACAAGAAAAGTTGACCGAACAAGCTCCCCAACTCCCTCTGGGCGTATCAGTCGACGACTCGCAATTCCACCTAGGTGACTCCATATTCCCTAGTATATGGGGCTGAGGTCATCCTGCCCACCGAGATCCATCTTCCATTGTTACACATTGAATTCTATGACCAGCAGGTGCTAGATAAGGTGGCCAAAATCCGTCTAGCAGAATTGGAATCACTCGATGAGAATAGGCTCCGTGCCCTGCACAATCTTGAAAGGAATCAAGAATAAGATAGCCAGAGCCTTCAACAAGAAGGTTCGCCTTCGCTCTTTTCTGTTAGGCGACCTGGTATTGGCCCTCTGAGCGCCAATGATCCCCGGCAGGAAACAACCAAAGATGGAGCCACAATGGGAAGGACCTTACATCATTCATAAGGTATCCCCAATGGAGAATACTCCTTGTTAACCATGGATAGTGAGTGCATAACTCCTCCCAACAACTCCAAGATCCTCAAGAAATACATTCCCTAAGCCTTGGGGTCCGACATGACCCTAAACAGCACCCTGGTCCCACAGGACCATAAACTGTACGGTCCTACATGACCTTAAACTGGACGGTCCTACATGGATTTAAATTATAACATCATCCTTCATGACATTAAACTACAACATCGTCCATCATGACATTAAACTGCTCATTATCGTCCCAGATGACAATAAACTGCAAAATGGTCTGAGCTCTATGAGCCTAAACTACGATCTCCCTCGTCCTCACTGCAATACGTTAAACTACAAGCTGGTCAGGCCTTCCTAACCGAGGCCCAGCCTCAGGCCCCATGGCCTTCCCCGATCCAGGCTCTCTTGGGGGATTTTATGGTTTGGTGTGGGATTATGTCCTCATTCACATTGGGTTACTCGCCGTACCGTACACATCCCCAGATGAGATGCATTTCATCATCCTACATGACGTTAAACTGTGCTTCTATAACTACATATGGCTTGATTCCCATACTCATGAGACACATATGAACGCTCAAACACTTCATTTTGATCCCATCCCCAAACCCTTCTCGTTGACTACCCCCCTTGGGTATAGATTTCTCGTAGGGTCCTCGCATGATGTAGAGTAGGCTTCATTAGCCCCACTCATACGAAGATTATAATGGTCGCACCATGTTCCCACTCCCATTCTTCTATCCTCCTCATCTTCACCGCACGATGTTAAACTACATGGACTCTTGATAACTATGTAACGATTGATTCCCATCCTCATGGGATACGTAGGAACGCCTGGACACTTCGTTCGTTGGCCCATCCCAAATTACAGAATCTTCCCCTCAGGTCAAGACATATGGCAGGGTTCGTACTTTTTCCCCAATTCATGTCGAGCAAGCCTTAGTCCGGCTGTATGACCCCCTCCCTGAAGATTTTCACCTCTTTCATAGATGGGTACATCTATGCTTCACCCACTCCTTGAATGAGATTCAATCACCTTATCTTTCCGGAAGGCCCCCTGAATGGTATGGATGCTAGGCCTAAGGGATCTCTAACCACATCGAGCCAACTCCCTCGAGGATGTCGAGCAACAATCCGATACAAGTCCCACACTTGGAATATGGTCAGCGGTCAATTCTCATTTGTTTCTCCCATCTTAGGTCACCATAGGGACGTTGTGTTTTGAACATGGTCAACAGCCACCCTGGATCTTTAGGTTCACCCCAAGATTTCTTAAGCGTTGAGTGTAGTGGTTCATTCTGCCCCATTGTATCTCCAAGCGATGAACTTCCTCCATGCGATGTCAACCCTCAGGCCCCTTGGCCCTTTTTGGTCCTCGACTGAGATTATCTCTTATGGGATTGTACAATATCATTTGGGGTTATGTACTCCTTCACGTCGGGTCGCCCGTCATGTCGTACACATCCCCATATTAGACACCTTATCCTCCCTCTTCCTCACTGCAAGACGTTAAACTACAAGCTGGTAAGGCCTTCCTAACCAAGGATCCTTGGCCTTTTCGGGCCCCTGGCCTATGTTCTCTCTCTCATGGGATTTGTCATTCCATACACCTCCCTCATTTGGGGTATCCTATTCCCTGACCCCCGTCCTCACTGCAAGACGTTAAACTATAGAACGGTCAGGCCTTCCTGACCGAGGACCAGCCTCATGCCACTTGGCAATTCCAATACCCCCATCCCTACATCAAATCGTTAAACTATAGACTAGTCAGGCCTTCCTGACCAAGGCCCAGCCTCATGCCCCTTGGATTTTCTAGGCCCTGACCCTTGTACTTACTGCAAGATGTTAAACAGAAAGCTGGTCAAGCCTTCCTGAACGAGGCCCAACCTCAGGACCATTGGGCTTCTAGGTCACCTTAGCCCAAGTTCATACCCTGAGTGTAACGGTGTGGTTTGGGATGACGTCCTCATTCACATCGGGTTACTCGTCGTGCCGTACACCTCCCCTGTCTAGGGAGTCCTATTCCCCGACCCTCATCCTCACTACAAGACGCTAAACTGCAAGTATGCCAGTCCTTCCAGACCAAAGCCCAACTATCAGGCCCCATGGCCTTCTCGGTCCCCTGGCCCAGGTTCCTTCTTATGGTACTGTGCGGCGTGGTATGAGATTATGTCCTCATTCACGTCAGGTTACTCACCATGCCGTACACATCCTCCTTAGGGTATCCTGCCCCTGGGTATCTTCGAGAACTACGTATGGCTTGATTCCCTTTCTTATGGGATAAGTAGGACCACCCAAATTTCTAGGCTTGGGGTCCAGCCCCATCTCCCAGAAATCTCCATCCCACCTTGGCCCCTTGGCCAACCTCTCCTGATCCGTTTCGTCAACCCTTTTCGGCGGTCTAGCAATGTGCCTAAGGGTACTCTAGTTTATTACCTGGAGTTTCAAAATCTTCTCAGACATGTTCTCGCCCGCTTTTCATGCTTTCTATTTCTTTTCATCAGGGATTTCATCACCTTTCACACCCGGAGGGACCCCCAAGAATGGCTTGGATACTATTCTTAAGGGCTTTCCTACCATTACAGGACAATTCCCCCGAGGGTTTCACACAATAAATCGATACAATTCTTTTCTTGCGAATATGGTTGGAGGTCGATGCTCATTTGTTGTTCCCACATCAGGCTAACGTGATATGGATACTACATTTCTACCACGGTTAACAGTTATCCTCCATCACCACACCAACCCCATTACTCCAAAAATTTTGGTTACACAATTCACATCTGTCTCCAGCTCATCATGTCCATGTAGAGTTTCGAAACTCTTGATATTATTCCTCAGTGCACATTTGCACGTTAGAAAGACAAAATCTGCGGTAAGGGTGTCCTTAAGGGCTCTGCACCGACTTCCATTTGATGGACGTTCCAGGTATTGCAATAAGGATCTTCCTTTCTTGTTTACCACACCGAGTTCGACTCACGTGGGCTTAGGGATCGGGTCGAGGTCTGTGCTTACTTGGAATGTTTCCATCCATTCATGGTCTGAGCTCTAAGACCATAAACTAAGATCTTATCCAGAACTAAGTATGGATTGATTCCAATCCTTATGGGATATGTAGGACCTCCCAGATGTCTAGACTTCGGGTCTTGCCCCACCTCTTAGAGATCTCCCAATCTCCCAGTCACCAAGGATGCTTGGCCTGTCCCTCTCCATGAGGGGGATATATAGGTGTGGTACATGGTTTTTGGAACCATTCCCCCCATCTCCTAGGAATCCGCCATCTCTTGGCCACCCACAAGTTGAGTCCCTTTACCCCTTGTAGTGATTTTCCAATGTGTTAAGAGTACTCTGGTCTAGGACCAAAAGTTTCAGATTCAACTTAGGAAAGTTCCTTCCATTTTTCAAGCTTCGGGTTCCCCTTCATTCAGACCTCCATTATCTTTCACACCAGGAGGGACCCTCAATAAAGACATAGATACTACGCTTAAGGGATATCCTACCATTACGGAACAATGCCCCCGAGGGTTTCATACAACAAATTGATACAAATCCCGTGTTTCAAACATGGTAAGTGGTTGATGCTTATTTGTTTTTCCCCATTTCAGGCTAAAACAACAGGATGTTGTGTTGCGAACATGGTCAACAGTAATATTTCATTGTCATGCCATCCCGTTCAGGCCTCGAATGTTTGTTTCATAATTCACATTATGTTCCACCCCACTGTGTCTAGGTAGAATCTTAACACTCTAGGCGCTATCCCCCAATGCACCTCTGCGCGTCATGGGGACAAAGCTGTAATACGCTGTCCTTAGGGGATCCTATGGTCCGAGCTCTAAGGCCATAAAATATGATCTCCCTGGACCTACGTTTGGATTGATTACCATCCGATTGGGATATGTAGGAACTCCCAGATCTGGGTCCAGCCTAAGTTTTTCTTATTCTTTATTTTCTATCCCGCCTTCTGGACATTGACTATGGGACCATGTGGCGTGGTATGGGATTATGTTCTCATTCACGTTGGGTTATCAATATCCACACCATGCGCACCCCATTCTAAAAAATTATCCCTCCTGTTTCCTATCCCTCTTGTCCCGCACGACATTAAAAGGAATCCTCCATAACTACGTATGGCTTGATTCCCACTCTTATGGGATACATAGGATCGCCCAGAAATCTCGTTTTTGAGTCCAGCTTGTTTGGGAGGTAGTCTATTCTCTTTACCTCTTACCTCTATGTAGGCCCCTTAACCTGAGGTATCCCTATCGAAATTGTGTACGGTGTGATGTGGGATCATGTCCTCATTCACGTAGGTTATGTTGCACGACACCAAACACATTCCCCACCTAGCATTGTCACTGTTACGTCTGTGCTGCATGATGTTAAAATGCAAGCTTGGTCCTATCACACGAACCTAAATTGTAGAATTATCATCCTGGTTGCACGAAAAAAAACGACACTGCATTGTGATGAACTCATCATAGAGGACGCCACGTAGGGTATTGGTCATATTCCATGCCATTTTTCAATGCCCACTATGGCATGATTCTGGTTGCGACATAAGGGCTTGCTACCCTAGGCATGTCGCTTCACAAAAAAAACTACTCACCTTGAAGGAAAAACATGATTCATCAAATACCGCTTCTCTTGGCGTGAGGGCCACGCCTGCACACCCTTTCATCCATTGCACTGGTACCTTACCTTGTCGCGCCACCTTTCAAGAACTACGTGTGTCTTGATTATCATCCTTATGAGTTACGTAGGAGCACTCAAGAACTTCCCCACAGGCCCAACCCAACTTTCATGTTCGGTCCCTCGACTCGAACACTTCCCCAGGGAACACATTGTATGTTGGGATCATGTCCTCATTCATGTCTAGTTTTGTAACCATCTTACCACGTGTCTCCTTCCCTCATTACCCATTCATGGTCTGAATTCTATGAACTTAAACTAAGACCCTTTCAATAACTACGTGCATCTTCATCCCCATCCCCATGAGGTACGTAGGAACACCTTTTCATTTCTCTTGAGGCCCATCTCAAATCTCTTTTTTGGTCCCTAGAACTAAAACCTCCCCCCGGGAACACATGGTGGTTGAAACCTCGAGTTCCAATTCATGTCAGACATTTGAGTTACCCCATCACGTGCTTCCTGTGTTTCCTCCCATCCATGGTCCGAATTCTACAACCCTAAACTAAGATCTCCCTATGGGAAGGTACTCTACTCCCTCTATCTAATACGTCGAATTAACGTATTTAGATGTGTTTTGACAAAGAGCTCGAAGTGTGGGATTTTCATGGAGACATTCCTCTCGTTCCATATCCAAGATTCATGATATCTCTATTTGTATCCTCATGCTCCTCCACATCCCAAAGGACCCTCAGATGACATGGATGCTAGGCTTAAGGGCTCTCCAAGGATGCTAGGCCTAATGGCTCTCCTATCATTTCGGGCAAATGTCCCTAAGGATCTTGGATGACATTTACGACATGTCCTATGTTTCAAACAAGGTCAACGGTCAACCTTCATTTGTCTATCCCCATTCAAGGATAATGCGATATGGATTCTATGTTTCCACCACGGTCAACGGTTATCCTCCATCATCACGCCACCATTATTGAGATCTAAATTTCAAGTGTCATGATTCACACATTTCTACTTCCTCATGTTAAAGTGGAATTACAACATACTTGGATTTATCTCTTCATGTGTCTAGGTGCACCTCATGGACGAGTTAGCATCATTGGGCTGGTATTCACCGAGTTTTCGTTCGTCCTACCATGCCACTTCCTGTGTCAGGAATGTCCTACCATTACTTCTTGTTTCCCACACCGAGCATGACTCACGTGGGCTTAGTAGTTTTGGTAGGATGCGTACAGGCGCAACCAGGATTCTTATCATCCTACATAATGTTAAAATGTGCCTCCAAAAGCATGTACGGATTGATTACCATCCTCATGGGATACGTAGATACACCTCGGTATTTCTCCCAGGGTCCAGCCACAGGAATCATAAGTCCTGTTCCTCCCCATTTCTGGGCCCTTGGCCTGACCCCTCGAGGGGAACTATGTAACTGAAATTTTTCCCCCAACATGTCTGGGATACCCCAAGATGACATTGGGAAGTGACGGCTCCCTCACCAGAGAGGTCCTGTCTGAAAGAAGGAATGATCCATGATCAAACCGATGCGCCCATCCAGTGTGCTTCCTCCGTAGTGGAGTAATTTCAAGAGTGTTGGATTATGTTCGAACAAACCCTCACTCCACATTCCACATATTTAATTCCCCTTATTTGGACCCTCATCCTCTTTCATGTCTGGAAGAACCCCCTAATAGTATGGATGCTCGACCTATGGTCCGCCTGCTGTCCTGGGCCAACGTTTCGGAAGACTGGTCATTTTTGGAAGGACCCCCTAATAGTATGGATTCTCGACCTATAGTCTGCCAACTGTCTTGGGCCAAGATCCCGAAAGACTGATCAATGATACTTGAGTTAGGCCCCATGTTGCGAACATGGTCAGCGGTCTGCCCTCATTTTTTGTCCCCATTTCAGGCTAATGCAATATGGATGCTGTGTTTCTGCCATGGTAAAAAGCTATCCTTTATTGTCACGCCTTCCAAATAGTGTTCCAAATTTTGGATATTATAATTCACACCTCCCACTTCCCAATGTTTGGACTAATCCCGACGCCCCTGGCGTTACCCCGCTCGTGCATGAGAGCACACCGGAAGAACGACTCGTCGATTATTCTAAAGCCAACCTCAATAATAAAACTCATGTATTCAAAAATCAAAACATGACAGTACGTTTGAGAGTTTGGGATCCTTACAACACTTGGGGGTTTATTCCCCCCATGGATGGGTTGAACCCGAAAAAAGAGAGTTACAGTTCTGCCACCCTTCGACTTGTGGCATCCAGGAGTTTTTGCCACCGGCTCAGCTCCCGCTCCTCCTCAGCAGTGATGGGGAACAATTTCTTAGCCTCATTTTGGTCCCGTTCTATGTCAGCCAGGATGATGGCCATTTCTTCGGAATCTTTCCTTAGAAGTTCTTCCGCCTCTTCCAGCTGGGCCTTCAATCGCAAGATCATCTCTGATTGTGCATTAAGAGGGGTTGAGTGCTCATCCACCTGGATCTGTAGCCATCACATCTCATCTTCAGCCTCCTAGAGCTTCTTGATGTTCATCTCCTTCCTCCACTACCAGCTCACGCGGAGGCCGCGATCATACTCCCGGATCTTCTCTGCCAAAAGATCTCGGATGAGAAGGTGAGGGTGCTGGGCATCCACGCCCCCAGCATAGAGATCACATAGCCATGAGGGAAGTCTATCCATCTCATCCATCCATAGTGTCTAGGGGGTCTTTTCAATAAAGCGCACGATCAGATTCCATGATCAGCTGTGGACTATGTCACTGAACTCTTCGTTAGAGGTCGTCTCATCCCAGTCTGACTGGTTGGTAGGATCGTATGTGGGGTACGCCCTCAGGAAATCTTCAATGGGATCTGAATTAGGTGTGTGATCAGGTGAGACATCCTGCGTTGGATCAGACACGACGGGAATCGGGCGGACCGACAGATCCTCATCGTTGGACCCCACCTCAATGAACTCAAGCACAACCCTGTTGGTGGTCCCGCCAGTGATGGGGGGAGATCAAGCTCAGGTGGGCGGGTAACTATTTCCACGATTACAGGCATGCCTCGGGGAGGGTCCCTACCTGAAATCCTGACCAGCCTCGCTGCAGCAGCCCATGCCAGTCGAAGAACGGTACGTGGCAGAGAAGGGCATGGACGTCAGTTAGCACGATAAACGCGTGGTAGTAATGAATTCAGTAGAGAGGACTTACAAAGATTGAACTCCTGGTACTGCTCCTAAGTTGATGCGGATGGGACCCCGAAGCGTGGCCCTCCGTATATTATTGGGAGGTCTATAGATTCTGGAGGAGCCACCTCATGTTCCCTAGCTCTGCCAGACACAGAACTGGATGCGGCTGCAGGTGCGAGTTATGAGGGTCCCGCATCACCACCCATCGAGGGGTGAGAGCAAGGTCTATGTACATGTTTATCTTGCACGTTGCATACATTGATAAGGAGTCCATAATGACCTGAGAGAAGACCCCAAGGAAAGAAACTTGGAATTTTACCTCAAGAGCCTCCATGAAAATGTCAAGACCCGAGTCTTGATCGCCGACTTCACCTTCCTCTAACGAGCTCCCTCCACCGGCCTCGTCTCCCCGAGAGGATTCATCCGAATCTTCTGATAGGGGGAAGCGCTCCCTCATCTCAACGACCGATAGTTGTGGGGGAACCGTCTGATCCAGTAGTACCCTCACCCTGTCTTTCATTGGACACGAGGCACCACTGGAATGTACATAGTCCTCCAGCTCCTCCAGATATTGCTCTGCCTCCACCGGAGACACTGGGAAACCGGCCCGGATAGGACCTATACTTGTTAAATTCATCCCGAGGCGGTTCTGGTGTTTTTATATCTCGGTCGGGATGAGGAATTACCGGTTGGCATCTCTAATGTCCTAGGCCACTGGGAAAACAGCATTCTCTGGCATATCGATATGGCATAGCCGCTTCCCTGGAGCCTGAGTGGATATCCTGTGGAATCCCCTTGGTGGCCGCCCCTCCGGATGGCTTTGCTCTTCTGGGACCACTGGGTCCACTACCCCTATTGGATCCACCACTGCTGTCTCATCCTCAGTTGGTGTAGGTATCACCGCCACGACAGCCCCTCCATAGCGAGAGGCCCTTGCTGCCCTTCGACCCCGACCTCGGGATATGGGAGGCCCACCATCACCAGCTCGAACAGTTGGCTACTTCCGCATTTCCCCTGGATAAGTCACCTCCCAGCTTATGGCATACTCCTTCACCAGTCCAAAGGCGGCAGTAGGCGGAGGTAATTAATTTCACATTTTCCCGTCTTCTTGTGTGAACATGAGCCATAATTTCCTCATTACACATGGGTTCTCCTCGTGGAGCACCTCCCAGTAGACCTGCAGGGTCAACTACTGTAGGCACCAGAATTGCCTTGCAAACCGGTGTGGGGTGTACGGCTCGCAGAGAGGCTCACGATACACCCTTTCCTCCAAGACCCCACCTCAGAAGGCTATGAGATAGGCTCGATGATCTTACATCCCCTGAACGTCATCGGTATGTACCCTCGTCAGCAATGGAAATAGGTGGAAATTAAACTCGTCCGCCTTCCACACCAGATTTAGTACCGACAGTACGATTAATTTGGAAGGAAATCTCCCTGAAACATTTAGAATAGTTGGGTGGATGTTTGACCCCCGAGGTGAGATGGGGTTCGGATATTGGTAAACCCTCTTGATGTGCGCCGCGATCCACCCATACAGAAGATGGAAGGGCCTGCATATCCTCAGCGGCTTCCTGCCCACGCTAACTTGCTGCAACATCTTGTAAAATCTGGCGAGCATCTGAATCCTTAGATTGACCCGCCCCCTATGGCCAGTGTGGATTCCATGATGAATGATCTAGGACACACCCCCCATGTTGGTATCCCTCACTGGTTGGATCCAACTACAGATAAGGGCCACAATAAACTCCGCCAGTCTGACTATCGGCTGTTGTTCAGTACTGACACTGAAACCCCAGGTCTTCCATTGGCTGTTCGCCAAGAGCTACCAATACGAGTTCTCCTTGCCCCGTTGAGCCCACTTCGGGCAAGTTCGAGGCCTCAGGGGAAACTCTTGATCCTTTGGGAAGTTCAAGAACTTCTTGAACCACTTCTTAAAGTGGACATCTCTAACTGCTTCTTTATCCTCTCCGGGGACCAGTCCCATCAATGCCAGCGCCAACCATGACATCTGCTCCGGATCCTTCCACGCACTCATGACGAGGAGGAGCTCATCATACATAGCCCCCAAGATCAGGACACCCGAAATCTGATGGACATCCCACAGAATGATTCCAACCTCCCCATTGTGCGTCCGGCCCTCGTGGCCCCTATCCGCCTCGCGTGCCCTCTTCGCGAGTCAACATTGCGAATGGCCGATGATTTTGGTGATTTCTCTTAGACTTCGACCCTTGATCCCTCCATGGCTCTAAATCTGAAGGGGGGCATTGGTTGGACCAAAATATCAGACGAAAAGAATGATGAAAAGAAAGCCCCACAACCTGCCTCGTGAAGCTACGACGCGGAGTCCCCCAAGCAACACGACCGCCGCGAAGCAAGAGAGGCGGGTCGCCCCACAAACGCCCCTGACATTCATGAACCCGCCGCGAAGAAAGAGAGGCAGGATGCCCCATGAAAACCCCTGACATTCGCAAACTTTCCACGAAGTAAGAGAGGCAGGACGCCCCCACGAACACCCCTGACATTCGTGAACCCGCTGCGAAGCAAGAGAGGCAGTACCCCTCTGCGGACTCGGTTGTCATACACGACTCTCCACGAAGCGACCAAATACCCCTTTGAGCTACATAAGCTCTGCTTCGTGGCACCTCTTTCCTATAAATACCAAGCTACCCCTGAGCCTCAAGGATGGAAAATCTAACAATTCAGCTTCTCAACTCCCTAATCACAAAGCACCCTTTTCTCTGCGAACCATGAGCTACGTGAGGTATTTTTTCTTCATGAGGAGCCTCTACATTGTCTCATTTTGATACCCTCTTCATAGAGGGATTCCCTTCATGAATTATAAGGCCATTCGCGAAGGGAGGGGATCCCCAAGGGGACCCAGGTAGTTGCGGAGCATTTATGCTTCACGAAACACCCCTCTTTTACACATGATACATATGCCAAGGCAGGGTCACTGTACTTCGCGAAGAACATTTATTCGTGGAACTTTGCTTCGTGAGGCACATATGCTCCGTGAGGTAGTGCTATGTGAACACCCTTCCAATTCGCAAAGCACCTCCCACTTTCACCTCTTCCCCATCATAAGGATAAGGCACCCCAATTCGCGAAGCACACCCCTTCACAAGTTCACTTCACCACACAGAGCAACCGAGCTCCACAAGGCCTCTACCAATGCACCCCTCTGCTTGGAAATTCCTTTTTTCATGTGACCCTCCAGGTTTGCATGATGCGATTTCAATGTCCCCTGGACGATACCGCTAGTGGAGTTGCTTCTCCTAATGCTTCTTCGCATAGGCACACTAATGGATATTGCTTCTTCGCATAGCCATGCTAACGTGGACCCCTCAATGGTTCTCTCTGTGACCCCCCCTTTACCCGGCATTGCTGGTACCTTCCATCCCAAAAGGAGAAAAGGGTACTAGTTATGTTAGTCCTAGGGGTGCAGAGTAAACCCAAATAGTCCGAGTTGCAGGATGTTAAACTGCCAAGCACCCTATTCCTCAACACATGACGTTAAACGGTGACATCGTCTCGTGCCTTTCACGCGGGGTCCCACCACCTTGTACATTCTCCACACCCCCTGGCCTCCATAGGGGATGATATCCTCCTTCTGGATCACAGGGGATGATATCCTCTTTGTTAGAGCGGCGTTTGCCCATGGGGAAGGGTAGATGTCTTGGAATAATCCCCTAGCCTTTCTTGCAGGAGGTTGCACCCATGCACCTCTGTACTTCCCCTCTCCCTCTGCGCTTTTTCACCCTCGGGCCTCCATCCTGGAGTAAGTCCCAACACCATGAGCCGCCTAATGCTTAAGCCCCTCTTCGCTTCCCACAGACGCACCCTTCACAATGTGATTGTCAGGTCCCTACAACCTCTTGTTTCTCACACCGAGCATGACTCCTGTGGGCTTAGAGTGGGCACCAACTATGACACACCCTAGGCCTCCTCAGAGCGTAAGCCCCAAATGCATCATCTCACATGATGTTAAACTACACACCTAAACTACAAGGACTTTGATCCATGTCAAGGAATGGTACATAGGAAGCCTCCACAAGGTTCAAGCCCACCACCAGTGAACCCTCAGGTTCACCTTCATTTCAGTTCGCTGACGAATCCCTACCCAATCTACGAGGACTTTGATCCATGTCTAGGCATGGTATGTAGAAAGCCTCCACGAGGTTCATGACCACCACTAGTGAACCCCCGGGTTCACCTTCACATCAGTTCGCTGACAAAACCCTACCAAAACTACGAGGACTTTGATCCATGTCAAGTCATGGTACGTAAGAGGCCTCCCTGAGGTTCAATCCCGTCACCCATCGGACCGAGGTCCTTCTTCATGTTGGTTCGACGACACCCACATCCCTTCTAAACTACGGGGTATTTGATCCACGAGGTTCAATCCCAACACCCAATGAACCAAGGTCTGTATTCACGTCAGTTCTCCGACACTCCCTCGTCCCGCATAACATTAAACTGTATCCCAATCTAGCTGTGAGCCTTTGTGACCCCACCATCCAGTTATTCCGACACCCCTTCTTTTCAGTTCAACAACCCCTTTTAAAATCAAACTACGTGGACTTTGATCCATGTCAAGGCATGGTACGTAGGAAACCTCATGAGGTTCAATCCCAACATCAATTGGACCAAGGTCCTTCTTCACATCGGTTCACGAATGCACCATCCTGAACTACGCAGACTTTGATCCATGTAAACGCATGGTACGTAGGAAGCCTCATTGAGGTTCAAGCCCACCACCCATAGGTCTCTCCGACCCCCTTCACGTCAGTTCTCATCAACCGAACTCTGCGGACATTGATTCCCTTCCACGGGGATACATAGGAGGTCTCTTTGAGGCTAAATCCCACCTCTACCGTCATCTCCATGACGATCCCATCTCATTCATACCCCACTCCATTCAATTTTCCATCACCCATCATGATTCTTACCTGGTCCGCCACATCCCGGTGAGATAATGCCACCTCTTTCCCTCCTCCACAGCATTCGGGAAGCCACCCACGTGCTGGCCCCAATATCGGTGATCCCTAAAAGGGTTCCTCAATCTCATCCACTCTAGCTAGTGTTCTGATCAGCCCGATCTTTCTTTGTTGGACGTTAAACTTGCGGCATACCCCGTGTTAAACAAAAGAAGGTGAGGAAAACCTCAGATACATGCCAATGACATATGATTCCCCATGCTCGATGTGGGATTCCTTGGGCTTCCGCTCCCTCGAGAAGCCCTATAATAAGGGACCAAAGACAGACAGGTCAATTCCCCAATGTCCAGACACGCCAGTGATGTCTCAACTTGACTACTCCCCCAAATGAAGGTTGCTTCCCTGATTGGACCCATTAGAATGTCCTGACAGAAGCAGTGTAATTAACCGGCGTCCATGGAAACATGGAACTTGGAAGAGTTTAATGATCAACGTATTAAATCTATGAGGGGGACCCGGAGTAGATAATGACTTATGAGGAGGAATCCATGGAAGGATAAACCGACATCCCATCATCCCGGTTTCAATAAAGGGAAAACGCCCCTGAATAAGGAGCAAATGCCACACGCCTTTGGAAAGCTGGAATGTGGGGTAACAAAAAGCAACGCCTGTCGCGCCCAAGCGGACGGACGTGCATGCCCCATCGAAAGAATCAGAAACAATGAGACTGAGTGGATAGTTTCCCTTACTAGGTGTTTTGGTTACCTCTATTTTCTCTTGGGGAATTAGAATGTCTCCCCACTGGTGCACATGAGCTTTTGGGTTCCTTATGAGTATACCTGTATACTCACCCTACGTATATAAAACTACTTTCATGTTTCTAGGAGTATTTTGAGGACCGTGCCAGACCTCACTAGCTCAGGCGTCAGGACAGTTGTCTTTACTTATTTTATTTTCTTTTGGTACTTTATTTAAGAGTTTTTATATTAATTTTATCAGTTTATTTTGAACATAAATATATGAATGTATTCTAGGATTTAGTTTTATCTTTAGTACTTGGTTTTGCTGGGTTTTACCATCTTATCTCCAGATATTGTCAAAGAAAAGGGTAATAATTTCTTTTTATGTGAGATTCTATACCGTTGGTGCAAGTCACTACTCTGGGGACTATTGAAGGAGGGACTCAGGGGTCATTTTCTCTCCTTCAAATTGAAGAAAGGTCTGATAGTTTCTTATCCCTTCCCTTATCTTAGAGAAGGCGAGTCATGAATGAATGATATTAGTGGTGATGGTTGAGAGATTGGATGGATTTCCAGGTTAGGAATAATGATGATTTCATGAGATGTAAGTGAAATATTATTAGGAAATCTTACTGTGTGAAATAGTCTAGGGAAGACTGGCTAGGACACATGATTTTAGAGCCCCACATGATCCAATGCAAGGAATCTGGACCTACTGAACGACCAAGCGAGGATACACTAATTATAGGGTATAGACCCTAGGAAAGGTACATTCACTATAATGACTTGTGTTCTTGTGTGTATTGGTTGTTTTTTGAATTTAAAATAAATAAAAAATTTTAAATAGAATTTAAAAGAAATCTTATATTCTTATCAGGATTAGGAATTCCTTGTTTATCATTTCATCTATGGAACCCGGAAAAAGTCCACAAGCAGTGTGGGATGTAGAGACCCAATAGATTGATCTGGTTGATTAGTGAAGGGATTATAGAGAGTAGGAGGATGACCAGTGGCAGAAAATGCTTTGTGCCTTCCAACAGTAGACTCTTGGAAAGTACAAGGGAAACATCTCGGACATGGAGACATAGAACTGGCTCAAGGGGATGATTATTTCTTTCAACTTGACCTGGGATCTGACAGAGTGATGGGTTTCACTATCTATGAGCCCAATGTGGGGAGTGGTGCATTAGTGGTGGATGCTTTATCATAGGGTGAAGAAGAAATCCGAGGTTTCATGGACTGACTTTGAGAAGGAGTTCTGGATAGAATTTCTTTATTCATTGATGAAGGACGAAAAGAGGAAAGAGATGATCTTTTTCCAATAAGGGAGTATGATGGTGAGGGAACTAGGGATCAAGTTCAAGGGTCTCCTTAATTTTGATATGGACCTCTTTTCGGTTGATGAATCACGAGAAAGATTCATAGAAGTGGAACTCTGACCTTCTCTTCAGTATGCTGTTACATAGAGAGGTGTGACACGGGAGGGGATCCAGTTGAGTTCTTTAAATGGGAAGTCATTCAGCACAAGGCCTCCAGCATCAGAACCATTCACATTTCATCTGGTGGGGAGAAGGCACTAGCAGTTCCAATTCTAATCTCCAATTCCTTCCTCTTTCTCCATGGTCCTAGGACCAAGGTGATTTACCTATAGACGCCATGGCCATATTTGGAATCAGTTCCATATCCACGTGCTGTATGGTGGGGGTGGGAAAGTTCAGAGCCCACCTCAGCAGCAATATTTTCCATCCAGACCTTTCTAATAGCAACAAAATCCTCCAAGAGAAGAAGTTGTAGGTGGAGGCCGACCTCAATGTGCTAAGGGACCTCTACAAGGGCATGGTTGGGGAGGCGGTTAACAATCTAGGGGTAGAGGAGTTAGGCATGGGTAGTTGCACACCATAAAGGTATTAGATACAACACTTGTAGAGGTCTTTCAAGGTATTATCAATCTATTTAGTACTCTTGCATGTGTCTTTTCTGATTTAGGAGCTTCACACTTCTTTGTTGCACCTAGTGTAGCCCATGCCTTGGGTATATATGTAGAGATAATTTCCATTCACCTAGCATTGATCATTCTATTGGGAGGTTAGACCAACCTATTTTTATGTTTGTTGAGGATGAAGACTAATGTTGGGGATACATCAGTCCAGTGGGGATCTCTTTCTGCTACAAATGCAGCCATACGATGTCATCCTTGGCATAAACTGGCTGTTTTCCATACACACTGTTATCGACTGCATCTGGAGAAGCATCGTGTTCTCAGATATGGGAGACCAGCGTATAGCTTTAGTTGGTGAGTGGGGTTTCCAGGAGGGAAGTCAGTGTATGGAGCCCCTTCTTTCCTTGTTAGTCGAGATGTTATTGGAATAAGAAAACTTAGATATGGTGTAAGTTATAGGGATTTCCAGTGAGTTCTTGAACGCCTTCCCCAAAGAGGTTGTGAATCTACCTCCTCGATGTGATGTTGAGTTAGGGATAGAATTACAACTCGGTGCCCATATAATTTCGATGTCTCTCTATCATATGGAAGCTTCTGAATTGTTAGAGTTTGTGTATTTAGGTTTATGGCCTAATGAATAAGGGTGTTATCCAACCAAGAATGCTGCTATGGGGTGCTTGAATCTTGTTCGCAAATAAGGCAGATAGAGGTCTCAGGCTGTGCATAGACTACCAAAGAATGAATCAGGTGACAGTCAAGAACTGTTACCCCTTCCGAGGATCAATGACCTTTCTGACCAATTTAAGGGAGAATTTTTGGTCTCTAAGATCGACCTGAGGTATAAGGACTTTGATTTCGTGCTCATGCTATTTGTCATTACGAACGCACTAGTCATGTTTATGGGGATCATGAAATATATTTTCCATGAGTATATTGACCAGTTTGTAGTCGTGTTCATCGAAGAAATCCTAATGAACTCAAGATCATTAGAGAATCACACTGAGAATCTAAGTATGGTTTTCAAGGTCCATAGACACCACCATCTCTACAGGAAGATTCATAAGTGCAAGTTCAAGGAATGAGAGGTGCACTTACTTGGAAACGTGGTTTCCCAATAGGGAATAGAAGTGGAACCATCAAAGGTCGAAGAATTTGTTTCTTGGGAATAACCCATGAACATGTAATAGGTTCGTTGTTTCCTAGGAATTGAAGGTTACTATCAATGGTTCGTACCAAAATTCTCTTGAGTAGTAGTGCCTTTGACAACCTTGGCCAGAAAAGACCAGGCTTTCGTATGGAGTGAGAAGTGCTAGGTAGCTTTTAGTTATTTAAAAGGGAAGCTGGTCATTGACCTAGTGTTGAGGTTTTCAATGGATGTGGTATCATTTTAAGTGTTCTATGAATCTTTCGGTCTAGGGTTGGGGTGTGTGATGATACTGCAGTAGGGAGTGATCTCTTATGGGTCTAGGCAGTTATTCCCTCATGAACATAAGTATTCCACCCATGTACTAAGACTTACAGAGGTGGTGTTCCCACTGAATTTTTTGAGGCATTACCTCATTGGGGAACACTTCATGGTCTTCAAATATCATAAGAGCATGAGGTTTCCCTTCTCATAGTGAGACCTAAAGTTTCAACATATAATGTGGATGGAGTTTCTTCAGGACTAAGACTTTTGAGATATCATAAACCTCAGAAAAGGGGAATTTGGTGGTCGATTCTTTGAGAAGGATGTCACATAAGGATGTTGTTTGGGAGTTAGTTGATGCTTGGAAAGCAAGGGAGAGGTAGGATTCATTACATATGGGAATGAGAGGGGATAATGGAAGAGGGTGTTTGTTTCATATGATGGTGAAGTCTTACTTGGTATGATAGGTGGAGGAGTCTCAGTGGGTAGACTTAGAGGCAGAAGTGATGTGAGATCATGTTAGCCAGGGTGATGCTCTAGAAGGATGGTTGGAGGACGGTCAGAATTAGATGCTTTTCCATGGGAAGTTGTTTGACCTAGAGATATGTGTGGGGGAGTTCCTTGTTATATCTATATATTAGCACTGGTGGTGAACCACAGATTTTCCATGAGGTACTAGGGCTTAAGAGGTCATTTTTGGTGGCCCAGAGTGAAGTAGGTAGTGGTAGAGTTTGTGGAAAAGTGCATTGTGTGTCAATAGTTGAAGGATAAACACCATGGTCCTGATTGTATGTTACAACACTTATACTTTCTAGAGTGGAAGTGGGATGAAATATTAATGGATTTTGTCATAGGACTTCAAAGGATGAGAGAGGCTATGATGACACATGGGTAGTGGATGATCGATTGACAAAATCGGCTCACTTCTTAGTGGGTAATGAGTCAAGCATAGTGGATGGATTAACACCACCTTCCACCCTCAGATGGATGTGAAGATGGAGTGAACCATCTAGATGTTGGAGGATATGCTGCAAGCATGTGTTCTGGATATCAGAGGATCATGGGTAAGACACTTTCATCTAGTAGATATTTCATAAATCAATATCTATCAATTAACCATTGGCAAGGAATAATTATAAGACATATATGAAATACCATGTCATTCAGCTTGTGTGTGAGAGGATGAAGATAGATCAGGATTGGCACATGTCGTATGCCGATCATAGGAGGAGACCCTTGGAGTTTGAGGTTGGGGACCACATGTTCTAAAAGGTCTCCACTCAACATGGACATCAAAGGTTTGGAACGGGGAGCAAGCTTTCAACCAAGTTCATCAGAACCTTCTAGGTGTTGGGAGGAATCAGCGATGTGACATATTAGCTGAAGTTACCACCACTGATAGAGAGGACCCACAATGTCTTCCATTTATCTCAGCCCCATTGGTATCTACACGATGACTCCCACATACATGATAGGGGAGAGTTGAATATTGAGGATGATGCATCGTTTTTGGAGCTACCAGTGAGAATCGAGGATCGTAAGGATAAGGATCTTTGGGGATGGACCATTCACTTAGTTCGTGTGTTGTGGAGGAATGGTGGCCTCGAGGAGAGTACCTGGGAATGGGAGGCATAGATTTGTGCCTAGTATCGAGATCTATTTGGTGTTTTGATCTTGGGTTTGATTTATGCCTTGCTTATGATGTAATATTTGACCCTACATACTGTATGATATGTTGTTTCCTTGTTCTCTATTTTTTATGGGAAGTACAGATAATGGGGAAAGGATAAACTTTTCCCTAATCAACATGAATTAAGGTGGAAGCGATTAAACCCGTGTGATCGAGTTAGTTCCACCCAAAGTAGATAGTATATTGAAAAAAGTAAATATATCCCTAATTAATGTGTCTATATGGTGTGAAATTTTTATTTTTCTATGGTTACTAGAGGAATAAAAGTGTTAGTGTTTCCTCTATTGTTCAGGAGATAGATGTGAGAGAGGTGTTCCTGCATGTCAACATTTCATTCTGGATTTAAAAAATATCGAGGGTGGTTTGTCCCTGAGAGGTATCTTGTGAGGGGGTTGTTTGGACCCCTTTCTTTTCATTGAGTTTACTCTCAAATTAACAATGGTGACAATAGTTTTATAGGTACTTTATGTAATGGCCTGGACCCTCATTGTCCATTACATGGTCAAATTCTAGTGTTTCAGGTGTCCTGGACAAAATCAGTGGGTCAGGAGGGTGCCAGTGTCAGTAGTGGGGTGTGACCATGGTGTCACATATTGGTGCCACAGATCAGTGTCAAACTAATTGACGCCACTAATCGGTGCCACCGAGGGTGTTGGGTTTCTTTCCCCAAGTTTTCCCATAACATATCTTATAAGTTTTTTACATGTTAAGACTGTTTAAGGCTAGTAATCTATATCTTAAATAACCTCATAGGGGACCGAACCTTGAATTACAAAAACGTGTATCCTTTTAATCAGTTTCACACACTTTTCCACATTTCCAGATATGCCCATGTTATGCATTTTCACAATTGAAAATTTAACCTATCAACTCTCCACCATGCGATGGCCTATCTTCCTATCTCCAAGTGAGTTACTATATTTCAATTAATTTCAACGTGTCCGAACACCCAACCATGTGTTGAAACTACAATACTCCTTTAGTGCACCTTGAAATTGAATATCCTGTAACTCTGGGATTGGGCCTTTTTATCACGCTGGGATCTTATCCCTCGGTCTCTTTTGCTCCATCTTGGTGCGCTTGGAGTACCTCTTCTGGAGATGAGTCATGCCTATGTAAGATCCCTCATGTTCGTTTTTTCTTGGAGTTTTCTATCATTTCATCCCTAGTTCATGGCCCAAGGAAAAAATGTCGATCCTTGATCATCCAAGTAGGGGTTCTTACTTCGTCTCTCTTTACAATACATCATGCGGGGTGGGTATGATGATGTTTCCTTGGGAAATAGATGAAACCAAATTTTACGAATATAATAAATATACTTTTAAAGAATGAAGGGGTTGTAAGGATGATGAAATTGTTGTATTTTACCATAATTTTTATGTAGTGAATTGTATGGTCTCTAGTCCTGTCATGACCCGTCCTCGGGGCCCGTACCGTGACTACCCCAAGCCCTCCTTCCTTAGGCCAGGGGCTAGCGACTAGCACCAAAGGCGTAAATCCCGATAATAGGGAAGGCATTGCCTTTATAAGGAAAAAAACACCACAGAGTACGCAAACTGAAGTAAACACTAAGTAAAATGAAAGTACAAGTAAGTGCTGTAAAGTAAATGGTCAATTATACAAACCCAACTAAAAGTGCAATACAACTGAAAGGAAAGTTCAACAACTGGAAAGTAAAGTAGCAACCACGAAGTCATCCTCTGGAACTCCCACATGAATGGTGAGTACAGACAGTCTCCTCGGATCCTCGGGTTCAGTCGTCCTCACCATGGACGTCCCACCTGATAGACCACCTACGGGTACCGTTCCGCTCCTCAAGCCTCCACCATAATCAACGATGTCCGTCGTCTGCAACCAACACAATGTAGTGTGGGCATATCCCATGCAGGGGTGAGTATACGACACTCAGTAGGGACCCCGAGACTCCTGAAGGTCTCCCAGAATCCAAAAAGGATAAACCACAAAAGAAAAAATACGAAGACAAGTATCAACCAAACCTACTTAGGTATATGCCCATATATATACCTAAGTCATCAATTCCAGTTCTGCTTCAACTTCCGAGCTCAAGTACAACCTAGTCCACATAGGAAAGTATAACTCAATCCACATAGGAATGTATGTCCCGATCCACACAGTAAATAAAGTCAATCTTATCGAAGATAAATATTGAAAGTCAAGACTCATCTCACATAGGTATACTAATCACGAAGAGGGGTGGAGATGATTTATGTAGCCTCTGAATAATCTCCTCTGCCGAACCCACGTAGGATCCATGTAAAAATGTTGTCACTGCCGAACCCACATAGGATCCAAGTATAGTAACCATCGCTACCGAACCCACGTAGGATCCAAGTACAGTCATCATCACTGCCGAACCCATGGAGGATCCAAGTACAGTCGTCCTCACTGCTGAACCCATGTATGATCCAAGTATAGTCATGATCGTCATCGCAGTCGCAGCTAGCTCTAGGGTTCCCGCACACAACATGCTCGATTATAGGAGGGTACCCTCCACGAGCCAAGGGGGGTCGATACATCAACTATCACGAAGTCCAGAGTTGATGTATCAAAATGTTCCTTCTCATAAATAGAAACTCAACGCGATAGACGGCGCGTCAATCGGACACCCAGTCAGAGAGTTATTGGCGTTTTTGTCCCAAGGGCCAGGTTGTTTTTTAAGATAAAACCTACCCTACCGTACTCCAACTGCGTCCAAACCTTGAGAGAAGTAAGCCAAAAAACTGTCTCACTAAGAGGAACCCAACAAAGTTGACAACACGTCAATCAGACATCCATAGCTCAAATTATAAGCGTTTCCGCTCTGAGGGCCCGGTTGGTTTCGTGTTCCAACCAGCCCGGCCATACCCAAAGTTCATGGAAACCTTGATTGTAATATATCAAAACGACCGTCTCGATCCAAGGATCCCAACGCAATTGACAGTGCATCAATCAAAGGTCCGTAGCCCAAGTGATGGGAGTTTGAACGGATCTGTCCGTAAACCGGGTGTTTGGTCCCGGTCCGACCCGACCCAATACCCCCTGGGTCGGCCCGAACAAGGTCCACCCGACCAAGGTCCGGGTCCACCTATTTGGGCGTGGCCCAGCCCGGCTGGCGCGGCCCGGCCCGGCCTAGCACGAGCGGTCTGGCCGGGCGCTGGTCGGCCCAACGCGGGCGGTCAAGCCCGGCATGGGCGAGCCGGCCCAGCGCGGGCGGTTTGGCCTAGCGGGGGCCACGGCTCGAGGACGAGCTGGATGCGGAGGGCTTGGGGGAGGCACTTCCCCCTGTTTTGAAACCGCGTCCCCTTCTCGGGGCCCGCCCTTGCCAGCTATCAGGTGTTACAACCCCCGGACATCTCGAAAAATGGCTGGCCGTAATGGCCGGCTGGGGAGCTGCCATGGGACCCCCACCGTGGGACCCGCCTCCTGGTGGTGCCGGTGGCCGGCCGACCGGTCACCTCCTCTCGAACCGCCGCTGCCAACCCCACAACGCTTCTACGGCTGGCGCGACACGATGGCGCCATGCCCCTCCGCCGCGGCCCGCCCTAGACGCAGCCCCTTATTGCTCCGGTGTGGCGCGACGGCGCCGTACCCCTCCGCCACGGCCCGATCTTAGCTGTGGCCTCCCTCGGCATTACCGGCGTGGCGCGACGGCGCCGCGCAACCCAGCCACGACCCTCTCCTGTCATGGTTCTCTCGTTCCCATGCTATGCAACTGCACCGCGCCGTCTTCGCCAACATGAACAATAAAGGTAAACAATAAAGGGAGGAGGATCATTCGTGTTTGTGCGGTCCGATCTCCTCCCGTTGTGACGATAGCAGGTAGACAAAGAACGAGTATACACAATGACAAACAAGCAAAAATTTAATTGATTAAATTTGAACTTATCCCCTACATCAAAGAAATTCGCGGAATCTAGATTTGTAGAAAATGACATCGTGGGGTGAGGCTCTATATACGTCGACGGAGATCGTCCAAGGAGGAAGCGGCATCTCCCTTTCTTTGACGTGGAGAGAAGATAGAATGATGTGACGACGTTCTTCATCGAATTAGGTATGTTGTTTGCCGGAGAAGATTAAGTTCCTCAAGAGAAGAAGAGCTATCCCTTTCTCAATTCTCTACACAACAAATAACCCCCAAAATAAAATAAGACTTGTCTTATTTTATTACTTAAATCCATGCTTTTTAATTTTTAAAATTCAAACACAAATCCCACTTAAATGATTATGTGTGTTAGCTTGAATAAAGAGGAGAGATGGAAGAGTTAAAAAAATAATGGGAGTTGTGAACTTAAAGAGGAGTTAGAGGATTTAGAGGAATTTGAAGGGGTGGGGCTTGTGTGGGCCCCACCTCACTAATATCCCTTCAAGAGGAGTTAGGATTTTAGTGGGTCCCACCCCAACTCCCATACCTAGAAATAAACCACATAGAAAAGAGAAATAAAATTGTGACACAACTTTATTTCACTTTACACTTAATCCATTTTTAAACAACTCCTCCCATGCAAATGCAACTCCAATAAAGGTCTTCTTAAGAAATTACTGGTGCTGCAGTTTCATCGGTGCCCTCAGATTTCAATTCTGAGCACCTGTTCAAAATTTAGAAAAACCCACTCGTTCGTTCACTGAAGGTACCTGAACTAAACTTTGGAAATTGATTTCGGGCACACCGGGCCTCAGATTCAGGTGCCGTCAAAAACTGCGTACTCGTAAAATCTCAAATGAATTTAAGAAACAATTTCCTTGAAATTTACGGGTCTTTATATTACCCCAACCTCAGGGATTTACGTCCCTGTAAATTTACATCATAAACTAGGGGAACAAATTAGGGTACTGTGCACGCATCTGAGCCTTCTGCTCCCAAGTGCTCTCCTGGAGGTTCCCGTGCTGCCATCTGATGTGCACTAGAGGAATCGAATGTCTACAGAGGACCCGCTCCTAGTGATCCTCTATCTCCAACGGGACCTCCACAAAAGTCTCCCCATCATCGATATCCAGCTCCCCATGGTCGATGATATGTGTCAGGTCATGCACGTATCTCATCAGCTGTGATACGTGGAAGACGTCATGCACCCGGTGCAACTGAGGTGGTAGAGCCAGGCGATAAGTCAACTCACCTATCCTGATGAGAACCTGTAATGGTCTGATGAAGCGCGTGGATAACTTGCTGCCCCAACCAAATCTCCATAATCCACGTCGAGGTGAGACCCGTAAGAAAACGTGGTCGCCATCATCGAACTCTAGTGGTCTCCGCCTTCTGTCAGCATAAGAATTTTGTCAGCTCTGAGTTGTCCTCATCCGCTCCTGGATGACCTAATCCTTCTCCATCATGGCCTAGACCATCTCTGGTCCTACTAGTACTGACTCCCCATGATCTTTCCATCATTGAGGTGATCTGAAAGGTCGGTCGTACAATGCCTCGTATGGTGCCACCCCGATGGTGGAGTGGTAGCTGTTGTTGTACGCAGACTCCACCAAAGGTAGGTGATCCTCCTAGCTTTGACCAAAGTCAAGGACACATGCACGGAGCATATCCTCATGAGTCTGAATGGTCCTCTCCGTCTGGGCATCCGTCTGAGGGTGAAAGGCGGTGCTCAGGCGTAGCTGCGTCCTGAATTCCTCCTACAACCCCTTCCAATGCCGGGAAGTAAAGTGAGAATCTATATCGGAGACGATAGTTGAAGGTACACCATGAAGCCGTACGATCTCCTGAACATAGAGGCATCCCAAGATCTCCACTAAGCCCTGCTCTCTGATGCGTAAAAGGTGGGATGACTTGGTGAGTCGGTCGACGATCACCCAAATGGACTCATGTCCTATGGAAGTATGTGCCAGTCTTATCACGAAATCCGTAGATATCCCATCCCACTTCCACTCCGGGACCTCTAGGGGCTGTACCAAGCCTGCTGGTACCTGGTGCTCTGCCTTCACCTGCTGATAGGTGAGGCAGCGAGAAACTAACTCTACCACATACTTCTTCATACACGGCCACCAGTGCTATCATCTGAGGTCATGGTACATCTTCGCAACTCCAGGATGTACCGCTAGAGGGGAAGTGTGAAACTATCTCAGTAGGTCCTCTTGTAATGAAGCTGGTGCCATGATATGCCCTCTGAAAAGGACGACGTGCTCTCCTCCTACATAGAATCCATCAGGTTCCTATTCGGAGGATATATGTGCACGTTGCGTCTCACAGTCAACGTCCCCACGCTGTGCCTCTCTGACCCGCTGAAGAAGTGGAGGAGTGATTGTGAGCGACTATAAGAGGGCTGCCCCATCTCTATCCATGAAGGATATCTGTAAAGAGGCTTACTGCTCTATCGCCTCTCCAAGTAGTTGGATGCCCGACCACCTGCTGAGAGCCTCAACTACTACGTTCCCCTTCCCAGGACTATAGAATATCTCAAAGTCATAGTCCTGGTGGAACTCGTGCCATCGCCACTGTCTCAGGATCATGTCCTTCTGCGAGAAGATGTACCTGAGACTCTGGTGGTTAGTGTAGACTGTAAAGCGCTCTCCCATCAGATAGTGCCGCCAAATCTTCAGAGCGAAGACCACTACTGCTAACTCCAGGTCATGGGTAGTGTAGTTCTTCTCGTTCTGCCTCAACTTCTGTGATCCATAAGCGATCACTGCCCGCTCCTATATCTGGACACACCTGAGTTCGGTCCCTGATGCATCGCAGTAGACTACAAACCCTACTCCTTCCTCTGGTAGCCTCAAGATGGGTGCACTGGTCAATCTCTGTCTCAGCTCATGGAAGCTCTGCTGACATATATCTGACCACACGAAGGGTTTCCCCTTCATTGTCAAAGATGAAAGTGGTGTTGCAACTCTGGAGAAGTCTGGCCCAAATCTCCGATAGTACTCAGCTAGACCCAGGAAACTCCGCACCTCCGTCATGCTCCTGGGTGTCTCCCAAGCTAGAACTGCCTTGATCTTCACAAGATCCACTGCAACTCCCACCTCAGAGATGATGTGTCCCAAAAAGTGGACCTCTCGAATCCATAATTGACACTTCGAGAGCTTACCATAAATATGGTGCTATCGGAGTGTATCCAGTACAACCTGCAAGTGGTAGGCGTGCTCCTCCTCAGTGGTCGAGTAAATCAATATGTTGTCGATGAATAATACGACAAATCGATCAAGGTAAGGATGGAAGATCATGTTCATGAGACTCATGAACACTGCTGGAGAATTGGTTACACCGAAAGACATAACCAAGAACTCATAGTGGCCATACCGACACCTGAAATCCATCTTATGCACATCCTCATCTCAAACTCTGAGCTGATGATAGCCTGACCTGAGGTCTATCTTAGAGAACCATCGTGATCCCTTGAGCTGATTGCAGTGTCCATCAATCCATGGATGTGGATACTTGTTCTTCACGGTCACCTGGTTCAGACGACGGTAATCGACACATAGTCGCAAGATCCTGTCCTCCTTCTTGGCGAACAAAATCGGAGAATCCCTAGGGGAAACACTGGGTCTAATGAATCCGTTGCCCTGCAAGTCCTCCAGCAGTACCCATAGCTCTCGAAGCTCAGCGGGAGCCATCTGATATATTGGAGTAGATATCAGGGTCGTCCCTGGGTACATGTCAATATAGAAGTCTACCTCTCTGTGAGGAGTTAGTCCTGGTACATCATCAGGAAAAACATCTGCATACTGATCCACCACAACAGGAAAACTTGGACTCTGCACGTCAACTACTCTTAGGATGAGACTAGCCAACTGATGAGTGATCAGCTGTCCTGTCCTCCATGTGAGTCCGTCCTACACTGCAAAGGTTCCCTTATCATTGGTAAAGGTGAACCTGCTTCCATCGGTGCGAACACATCGCACCTTGCACCTAATACAGTCGATCTGAGCATGGACCGTAGATAACCAATCCATGTCCAAGGTGACGTCGTAAGGCCTCGACGCCGCTACAAGAAAATCCCAGCCGAAGCTCTCACCTCCTAGAGAAGCTCACACTGCCAGCACCAGTGTTTAATCGTCGAGTCTGCTCCCGTAGGAGTCTCTATCCGTAAGGATCGAGCCAATGGCTGTTTCGGAATCTCCGAGCTCCGGACAAGGGCAGTGGAAATGAAAGAATGACTCACTCATGTGTCTATAAGAACTGCAACAAGGATGGAGTAGATACAAATAGTACCTCGGATAATCTCAGGTGTGCCGTGGTCGTAGGCCTCCACTGCCTGAAGATGAGCCTGCCTCTGTCCACCAGCTCCCTGTGGTCGGGGTGGACCTCCTGGTGGTGGTGGTGGTTGAGCTTCAAAGCATTTCCCACCTTCCGCTGCTCAGCCAACTCCTCTGCCTCGTCCGCCTGCTCCCTGTGGATTGCCACGGTAGAACCTCTGCCTCTGCTTGCATGGTCTCTCAACCGTCTGCTGCTCCTCTGCATGGCGGGTTGGGAAGTCACGATCCATGTGGCCCTAACCTCCGCATGCATAGCACTGTCTGCCTCTCATATAACTGGCTCTACTGCGTGTGCCCTGCACCTCCAAGCCAGTATCTTGAGGTCGTCCACCTGATGGTCTGGTCTTCTTGGAACCCTGTGACATCCGTCGACTACCAGCTGCAGAAGACTTCACTATGTGCCACCCTGGGGTAGGTCTCGCTGCTGGTGTAGGCTCAGCAAGAAAGATATCTTCAAGAAGGGCTCACTCCAGTACTTCAGCCTATGTGGGAATGCTAAGGGAGATCATCGAAGCCCTGATCTCATTCCTCAGTCCCTACAAGAAGGTCCAGGCCCAGAAGAATGGGTCTCGTACCATGTCTGTGGATTTGCACGAGAGATCGGTAAATCTCTCCGAGTACCGGGCTACTGTCATGCTTCCCTTCCGCAGCTGTAGTAGCTCATTAATGTGCACCGCACGGAGGGTGACTGAAACGAACTCTGAGTGAAAGAGGCTCTCGAAGTCCATCCAACGAAGTGAAGCCCCGTCGTGCACCTGGACCATCATGCTCCACCATCTACCTGCTGCTGCGTGTAGGAGACTCGCTGTAAGAATCACCATGAGGTCAGACGGTGTCCCTAATAATCTAAAAACTCGAACAACAACCTCCAGCAAATCCTCAGCTGCCTGAGGGTCTGTCTCCCTATAGAACCTGGGTGGTCTCTGATACTGAAACTCATGCAGTGCACTCAGGCGACGTGCACTCTCAGTTTTTGGGGCCAGTGGAATCAGTGGATCGGTGGGTAGAGGTACTCCTAGTGCCTCCGCTGTAATGGGGCCTTGAACCGAAGCCTCGTCACTCGGTGGGCTGCTGTCTCACACAAAACACGGAACCCCAACTGGCTGCCATCGTGGGGCCATCCGGAAAAGAAACAGGTGCACCACGGTTAATACTGTATACCTGGTGAGCTGACACAAAGTAATCACAAAGAAAACTTTTTAAATACACAAGCAATAAATGTTTTCATGCATTGAGTCAGAAGTCAGAAGTCAGGGTACTGGTGTATGGATACGTAGGCCACCACACCAACACTGGACTCCCTATACTGATAACCACACTCAATACCCTAAACTCTATTTTTTCACATAGAATAAATTATTAGAGTCATGAGTTTTGCGGTATAACTGACTCCTCTGATACCAATTTTTCACGACCCGTCCTCAGGGCCCGTGCCGTGTCTACCCAAAGCCTTCCTTCCTTAGGGCAGGGGCTGGCGACTAGCACCAAAGGCATAAATCCAAATTATAGGGAAGGAATTGACTTTATAAGGAAAAAAACACCATAGAGTATGAAAACTGAAGTAAACACTATGTAAACTGAAAGTACAATTAAGTGTTGTAATGTAAATGGGCTAGTATACAAACCCAACTGAATGTGTAGTACAACTGAAAAGTTAACCAACAACCACAAATTCGTCCTCCAGAACTCCCACCTAAAGGGTGAGGGAAGACAGTCTCATCAGCTCCTCAGGTCCGTCCGTCCTCTCTGTGTACGTCCCACCTGATAGACCACCTCCGGGTACCGTTCCACTCCTCAAGCCTCAACCATGATCAACACTATCCGTCATCTACAACCAACACAACGTAGTGCGGGCGTAGCCCGTGCAGGGGTGAGTATACAATACACAGTAGGGACCCCGGGACTCCCGAAGGTCTCCCCGAACCCAAAAAGGAAAAACAACAATGGAAATATACGAATACAAGTATCAACCAATACTACTTAGGTATATTCCCATACATATACCTATGTCATCAATTCCAGTTCTGCTCCAACTTCCAAGCTCAAGTACAACCCAGTCCACATAGGAAAGTATAACTCAATCCACACAGGAAAGTACATCCTAATACACATAGGAAAGCAAGTCAATCTTATCGAAGATAGTGATTGAAAGGAAATACTCCGCTCACACAGGAATACTAATCACGAAAAAGGATGGAGATGATTGATATAGCCTCTGAATCATCTCCTCTGTCGAACCCACGTAGGATCCAAGTACAGATGTCATTGCTGCCGAACTCACGTAGGATCCACGTACAGTATCCATCACTGTCGAACCCACGTAGGATCTAAGTACAGTCTCCATGCTACCGAACCCACGGAGGATCCAAGTATAGTCGTCCTCACTGCCGAACCCACGTAGGATCCAAGTACAATCATCATTGTCGTCACAATCGCAGCCAGCTCTAGGGTACCCGCACACAGCATGCTCAATTCTAAGAGGGTACGCTCCACGAGCCATGGAGGGTCGATACATCAACTATCACAAAGTCTAGAGTTGATGTATCACAAAGTTCTGCCTCATCAATAGGAGCTCAATGCGACAGACGACAGGTCAATTGGATGCCCGGTCTGAGAGTTATTGGCCTTTTCGTCCTAAGGGCCCGGTTGGTTTTTAAACTAAAACCAACCCGACCATACTCCAACCATATCCAAACCTCGAGCGGAGTAAGCCAAAAGAACCACCTCACTAAGATGAATCCGACAAAGTTGACGACCAGTCAATTGGACATCTGGAGCTCAAGTTATAAGCGTTTCCGCTCTAAGGGCCCAGTTGGTTTCGTGTTCGAACCATCCTGGCCATATCCAAAGATCTCTGAAACCTTTAGTGTAATATACCAAAATGACCATCTCAATCCAGGGATCCCAACGCAACTAACGGTACGTCGATCAGAGGTGCGTAGCCCAAGTAATGGGTGTTTGAACGAATCTGTCCGTAAATAGGGGGTTTGGGCCCGATCCGACCCAACCCAATACCCCATGGGTCAGCCCGACCGGGGTCCGGGTCCGGCCCAGCGTGGGAGATCCGGATGGGCGTGGGTGGTCCGGCCTAGTGCGGGTCGCGGCTCGGCTCGAGGCCGAGCTTGACGTAGAGGGGGGGGGGGGCTGCCCCCTGTTTGAAATGGAGGCCCCCTCTCAGGGCCCGCCCTTGCTAGCTGTTGGGGGTTACAACCCCCGGACATCCCAAAAAATGTCCATCCATAATGACTGGCTGGTGAGCTGCCATAGGACCCCCGCCGTGGGTCCTACCTCCTGGTGGTGCCAGCGGCCGGCTGACCGGCCGCCTCCTCTCGAACCGCCGTGACCATAGCCGCGGATCTCCCTGGCCGCGGACCCTTGTTGCTCCGGCGAGGTACGATGGTGCCACACCCCTCCGTCGCGGCCTGCTCTTGGCCGAGGCCTCCTTCTGCTTCACCGGCGCGGCGCGACGGCGCCGCACATCTCTGTCAGGGCCCGCTCCGGCCGCGGTTCTCTAGTTCCCGCCCGGTGCAATGACACCATGCCGTCTTCGCCACCATGAACAGAAAGGTAAACAATAAGGGGAGGATGATCGGTCATGTTTGTGCGGTCTGACCTCCTCCGGTCGTGACGATAGAAGGAGACCAAAGAACGAGTATACACAATGACAAAAAAGAACAAATTTAATTGATTAAATTTGAACATAACCCCTACCTCAATGAAATTCCAAGAAGCTAGATTTTTAGAAAACGACGTCGCGAGGTGAGGCTTCATATACGTAGACAGAGAACGTCCAAGGAGGAAGCGACGTCTCCCTTTGTTTGATGCAGAGAAAAGATGGAACAACGTGACAACGTTCTTCATCGAAGTAGGGATGTTCTTCGCCGGAGAAGATGATGTTCCTCAAGAGAAGAAGAGATCTCCCTTTATCAATTCTCAACACAACAACTAACCCCCAAAATAAAATAAGACTTTTCATATTTTATTACTTCAATACATGCATTTTAATTTTTAAAATTCAAACAAAAATCCCACTTAAATTACTATGTGTGTTAGCTTGAATAAATAGGAGAGAGGGAAGAGTTACAAAAATAATGGGAGTTGTCAACTTAAAGAGAAGTTAGAGGAGTTAGAGGAATTTGAAGGGGTGGGGCTCGTGTGGGACCCACCTCAATAATATCTTATCAAGAGGAGTTAGGATTTTAGTGGGTCCCACCCCAACTCCCATACCTAGGAATAAACCACCCAGAAAAGAGAAATAAAATTGTGACACAACTTTATTTCACTTTACACTTAATCCATCTTTAAACAACTCCTCCTGAGAAAACGCAACTCCAATAAAGGTCTTCCTATGAAATTACCAGCACTGCGGTTTCATCAGTGCCATTGGATTTTGATTCTGATCATTGGCTCAAAAGTTTGAAAAACTCGCTCGTTCATTCACTGAATGTACCTGAACTAAACTTCAGAAATTGATTCCGGGCACACCGGGCCTCAGAATCAGGTTCCATTAAAAACTGCTTACTCGTAAAATCCCAAATAATATAAGAAAAAATTTCTATGAAATTTATGGGTCTTTACATGTCCACAGAAAATCGTAGCCATTGGTGGTCCTTTCTTGTGCACTAATAAAGCTCCTATTCCTAGATAATATTTTAATTGCCTGACTATAACATGAAAACTTATTAATCATGTTTAATTGGTTGAATAAATGGATTCCCAATGTATAAGAACCCTTTTGCGATCACCCTTGTTAATAAAATAGAAAGAAGGAACTTAAGGAATGGTGAAGGATAAATCTAAAAAATACCTTGCTCTATTCTAGTGATATGCATGGCTGTTCTGTTTAGTGTTTAGGGGGTGATGTAGATGGGAATAGAATATATGGTTAAGGGGATGTTAGTTTGTGAATTTGAGGCTGTGTAGAGATGGAAGTAAATGTTCTGGACCTGGTAAGTTGGGGATTTGTTTGGTTCCAGTACTTCGAGGGATGTCACGACATCCCATTTGATGTTGTTATTTATTAGAGAATGAGGATTGAATGATTAAATTACTGATTGGATGTTTTCATTCAATTTTTTTATGTCTTATCATTATGGTAGTTAGTTTCCTCGCAGTGAATGAATTTTAAATGGAATCACTTGAACATGATCACGAGAATGGGTAAAATAGGGAACTATTCTCTAGAAATGGGTTGTGCTCTGGTTGTGGATACTATGTACTTGTGAAAGTAGGGGTATCAACAAGAGTTGTTGTGTGCGGGCTGGTAGTTGGTTTTAAGAACATTAGGATGGGATGATTTCTTGGTTAACTACATATATAAAATTTAATTCTTTTTATTATTATATTCTCCCCACCCATGTTGAGCACTTTATGCTGAACGTCCCCATTTCATGGGGGAGGGTGTTTTCCCAATATTTCTATGAGTGGATGGTTATTATCTCATTTATTCTTACTATCCCAGGTATCACAAGACTCTCCAAGAAGGCTGTGATGGCATGAGGTTCAATATTTCCCATGACTCTTTGGGTAGGGTGTGTTGTGGTTCTTGGCCCAGGTGTGTGCGAACAAGTTTTTTTCACAAGTGTCTTTTAGATGAGGCCCATGTGTCTGCATGTAAGAAGTTTGGTTAAGATGAGGCCCATGTGTCTTACATAGAAGGTTTTCAAATAGAGATACCATAACTTTTCTAGTGATTGTTATTATGTCCGATTGGGATTGGAAGTAGACAGTTTCAATCCATTCAAGTCTATTGTTGGTGCAACTAGTAGAACATGTCTTATAGTTTTGGTTCCAAATAATCGTTCTCCATGGATTAATAGGGAAAAATAATTTTACTACTCTACACACTTATTAGAGGACTTATAAGTCTAAGGGATAAAATTGAGGTTTACATTTATCCATTGATTGATGAGTTAAATGAAATTTGGTGAAATGGTGTGGGAACTTACAAATGTGAAATGAATGAAATGTTTAAATTGTAAGATGCTTTATTATGGGAAATCCACGACTTCTCAACTTATGAAATTTTTTTAGATTGGTTTAAGAAAGGGGAATTTTATTTTGTTCAATAAAATAGAAGTAAAAATTCTATATGGATTTAGAATTGTAAAAAGTCGAAATACATGGGTCGTAAAAATTTTCTTCTCCCTCATTACAGGTTTAAAAGATACAGGGTGAAATTTTAGGGTTTTATAGAATTCAACCCAGCACCAAAGCTCATGATAAACTTATAAATATTATCATAGGTTGATAAAGAAAACATCCACATGGTATATGAATTTTAGGATTTGGTGGGCCACCGATTACCCAATATGTTTGGGCGAGTAGGAATTACAATCACAATTGGAAGAAAAAATGTATTTTTTTAATCCACCTTAATGGAAAACTAATGTGATAAGGAATAATTTGGATTCCATTCACATTTTAAAAAATGTTTTTGATAGTATATTGTAGACCATTTTAGGTGTTTGTGTAAAATCAATGGACCATGTCAATGCCTGACATGATTGAGAAGAAATGGGTTTAAGTAAATAATTTCATTTAAAATTGAGTGAAGGAAACAGGGAATACATGACTTCTACAAAGTATATAATGATCCAAAAGGGGAAATGTAAATTTTTTCCCATTTTGGAGATGCTCAAGGTTTATGATGGCAACTCTTATAATATTTCTTAGTATGTTAATGAGATAAGAAGGACATTTAAATGGTTGAAAAGTCATGATAGTAGCATACTACTTTAGTAGTCGATTCCAATCGCAATTCGTGATTGTTTATCACCCAATGATATTCAACGATTTTTTGAGATGAGTATCTTTTTAAAAATAATTGTTTATGAAATAAATGAGTTTGTGATTTAATAATATTCTAGGAAATAATTGTACATAAAATTTTTCATGTGAAGAAAATATTTCCACCATCATTTTTTGATGTTATGGTTCACATGATAGTGCACCTGACTAATGAAGTAATGATTGGTAGTCCAGTTCAATTTAGGTGGATGTATCCAATTGAGAAATACATAAATACATTGAAATGGTTCATATGTAATAGAGCTTGTATGGAGGGATCATTAGCCAATGTTCATTCAATATGATACACCCTATCATAGAGATTCCTTACCATATCCCCAGTGAATAAAAACCATCATCTCCAATTCCCATTTCCAATCAATTACAACATGTACAGATCAAATGTTCTAGACTGACTAATACATGAATACCAACATGAGTCAACAACCAGTACCTATCATAGGCTCACTAGGAATTACCACCTCAAAATCCCCATGAGCTCCATCCATATAGTTGTTCATACCCTATAATGGACAATGAGGAATAAACCACAGTATGGATTCTCTTACATGAAACCATTAGAGAAATTCAAAATAGGTTCCGATATCAAACAAGTGACACTCCTCACAATCTATTATCTTCCCAGTACAGGAAACTCTTTTCTACGATAAAGTGTGAATGAACCATGTCACTGTAATTCGATCCATTTATGATGATCCCACTAAAAAAAGTGGTACATTTCCGATTTCCATTGAACCTATGTAAGAAAATCCATTTTTTTTTCAAAATCGTTACTTATCCCATACCTATCCACTCATTAATTCACAACCAAACAACTTTATTCATTCCAACATGTACTAACACGACCTCATATAAACTTTATGATCATAGATACCCATATCAACCAATCACATAACCCATTTAATTTTCCCATGAGTTATACATTATGAATTCTCATCTAATGAGCCTAAACCACCAACTATGATCCTAGTGAATATTAGTCTCATATTTTTAAAAGAAACAAAATGGATTTTATAAGGGAACTCATAAGTTCAGGAAATAACCTCTCTCAAATTACCCACACTTATATCACTCTGATCACTTATATTATGATATTAATATCAAGGTACTGTTCTCACCGACACTGTTTATAAACTACACCTCACATAGGCCAAATCCCATTGGTAAAACTCTATTCTTCCACCTAAAACATCACATGGAAACTAATATACCATCACACCCACTCTCATATACTAATTTATACATTTTAATGTGGTTCAAAACTTTCCTCTTTTTTAAATTTCTCTTTTTATTCCCTTTTTATCAAGATGATCCATGATATTCACAATGCCCATATTGGTCTCCCCATTTCACTTAGGGAACTATCCAACTCAAAACTCCATGTGCTATGGAGTGGCTTGAACCCACTCTATTTTTTTAAAAAACATTAGGCTTAGTTATTCTTCAATAGATAAATATCATTATGTTCATCACAATTTCATGGTTCTTAAAGGTTGATTGTTTTTCATTATCCTCCCATTTTATTAGGGAGAGTTTGCATCCAAACAAACCTTAATTCATTTTGTTTTTGAATATCATGCATGCAATAACCTTGGAGATTCAACATCCTATATTATTATAATGATATCCTAAATAATTTAATGAGAGTACTAGATAATTTCATGGAATTCTAAAAAAATCCTGGAACACAAACAGTTCTCCATATTTTTCGGATGTTTGGAAAACACCACTTTACATTACTCTATTTTGGGTGAGTTTTATAAACATCAGATATTTCTTTAGGATATTCAACACATGAAGAATGTATTCTTTTGGTGTATAAAACATTTTCTAGAAAATTTAACAACCAACTTGATTTTAGTGAGATAATATATTCTATATTCTATTTAACTCGCTTCTTCTTTATACATACTTACCATTTTTTGTCTTTGTTTGATCATACAGTTTATTTGCCTTTTTGAAATCTATCTATTTTTTCCAATTCATAATAGTCCTACATGTATTGTTATCTAGACTAATTCCCATGTTTTTATCAATTTTTTATTTTTATAGATGTTTTTGGTATAATATTTATACTTCTAATCATGTTATAATCTTCTATTCACAGGTCCTACATGTCCTTATATTTACATAGATATATTATGGTTTGATATCATTTTTGTTAATTATAATATATTGATTTTATTATTTTATTGATTAACATTTCATGGATCCTTATCAGTGGTTTTTAGGATCAATGATTTGGTTAGAATACCAATTTTTATTTGTTTTTTTGATTTATGTGGGTTGTTTTTTCTTATATTTTGGTTATTTGTGTATATAGAAAAACATGGACAATTGTTTTTACGTTTTGTTTATTAGCTGTAGAACAACATGAAGGGGCTGTAGAACTGTGGTTTTGTTTTGTTTTGGTTATTGGCTATAGAATATACTGTAGTCTCTTTAGAAATACATTTTTTAAATAAAATTCTCCAGAATAGTGTCTGGATATGGTAGTTACAATAGCTTTTATTTTTCAATACCATTAGCAGTCACCCATGGCGGTCACTATATACAATGTTTCAGGCCAATAGAGACTGATTTAGCAGTTTCTAATTTTATTTCCTGCGACTGCTACCATGTTCATGGTGGGAAACCCAATAGTGATTGCCTTTGGCATTTACTGATACCCTACACTTATTGGTCAACTATGATCGCCAAATGTAGTCAGGCATCAGTCACTAAATCCCATCAGTGACCACTTTTGGTGGTCGATAACGAATGAATTTTTAGTAGTATGTTCACCTTCCATGTGTCCTGGTGCTTTTTTGTGACAATTGGGTTTATTTTTTAGCACAATGGTGTGGAATCTCTTGATTGGATGCAATATTTGAGGATTTCAGAGGATTGATGACCCTAACGACCCTTGTCACTTTGGCATTCATTCACTCTGGATCATCCTCACTACCTGGGTTTTCTCCCATTTAGCTCTGAGGAAACATCCTACATCAATTATCTCTTTCCACAATGGTAAACCTATTTTTCGTTCACTCTCATAGTGTACACCATTGGTTTACCACTTCTTTTTGAGACCTAGACGATGACATCCTTCGATTTTAGAAGAAGTGTGGTAGGGAACCTAAGTATTGATCTATTCAAACTAGGTGTGTATTATTATAGTGTGATTATATTTTTCATGGATAAATTTATTTTATCTACCTTATGAGATCAGGACCACCAATGTTATTTAAGACTGAAACTCTATGTTCTTTAAGTTCTTGTTTATCGTTTTAAAGGGTTATCATTTCAAAAACTTTATTCACATTGTTATTTTTTCAACAGACTTGCATTCTGTATTTTGATTTCTATTTTCTTGAACATAATAAAACATTTTTGTTGGGTGGTGTTATTTTCCTAGACATAGTCCCCCAAGGGACCAAATAAAGTTAAACCTAGTTATCTTGTTCTTCCTTTTATATTATTATGTTTTTATTTGGTTTGGTTATGTGATTTAAACTTCTGCTAGAAAAGAATTAGATTAGTCATTATATGGGTTTATGGTTCTCCTTTTTTTTGGGACTACCACTCCCCTAAGAAATTTTTAGTAGATTCTATACTGTTAATTATTTTGTTGTCAATTTTCTATTCCTTTTTTCTTTATTTACTATTGTATTTTATGGATTTATTTCCACAATGTGATCTCAATATTAAATCACTACTGTCCTTATTGATTTCAATTATCTAAAGAAACTTCCCCAACTATATTTCTATGAATTTTTTATCTCTTTGGATAAATATTATTTACCCAAGAAACATGACAGTTGTTGGGGGCATACACTTAATATTTTCCAAAATAACTTGACAACCACTCTATGGGTAAACATGTAAACAATGATATATATAATTGATAAATTTTATGGTGAAAATAGCTTCAACTTGTGGAAAATTAAGATGAGATACCTACCTGTACAAAATATCCTAATTGATGCCCTATGTGGTCCTAATAAACCTATTATTATAGTAAATGAAAATGCCAATCCTACTACTTAATACATAGAGGTTTCCCGTAATGTGTTATTTAAAGCACAAAGATTATCATTGATTTCATTATGTGCTAGTTTTCTAAGATAAGTTTCTTATGAGTCTACTTCTAATGGTATTTTTCATAAGATAGACAAATTATATATGAATGCACCACTTGTTTCTAGGATTTATAAAAAAAATCGCATGTTTACATTTAAAAGGAAACCTAGTAGTTATATTAAATACCATCTTGAATAATTTTCCATGGTTATATTAGATTTTCCCAACACTAATGTTACTACCAGTGATGAAGATCAAGCAACAATCCTCTTAATTTATATAGATAATACTTACAACACTTAATAGGGTAGACCTCAATAAAAATGGAATAATAAAAAATCGACTAAAGATAAAATTAATAACAATTAGCACCCTAAACATGGATATGATTCTAAGGAAAGAAAAGTCACTTGTTTTCATAATTAAAAACAATGGTATATTAATCCTTACTGTATGAAACTCAAACATGAGTTAGATTTTAAAAATACAACTAACCAGTCCCTCTTAGTTTACCATGGATATTAAAATACTGATGTTCTTAATGTGTTCAACGATGTACTCATTGATGAGTGGTTCTTAGACTCAGGTTGTATCTTTTATATGTGTTCTTTTAGCGACTCATTCAATGATTTGGATGAAAGGATATAAGGATATGTCCTATTTGGTGATAATAGGAGATCTATAGTTGGGGAATATGTACTATTTTTCTAGAACTAGATGACAATTCTGTCATCACATTACTTGATGTAAGGAAAGTTCACAACCTACACAGAAACCTGATTTTCTTCAGGATCATTGACAAAATGGGGGGTTTCATTTAGGTAAAAAATGTTGTACTAAAATCTTTAGAGGCACTAGAACCATTCCTAATGATAAATTATTCAATAGGCTATAGGTCTTGAATGGAAAGAGCCATTCAAGGTAGTTGGGTATTGTGTACAATACCAACACAAATAATACTATGTTTTTGGCATAGAATGTAGGGGCATGTCTATAGAGACCCGAAGCTTATCATACATGGAAATTACATTACTTTTGCGGAATACTTAGTACATAACAAAAAAAAACACACAAGGATCGTAATAGTTTAGTGTCTTTGGAAACTCGGAACGTAATCTTCTAATCGTGGTGAAAGATCTTCAATATCTCCCATAAAGATCTTCCCCCTTTTTTTACCTAAAACCTTTCTTTATATCCTGGGGAAAAGAAAACATAAAAGGGTGAGCTCAAATTCTCAGTAAGGGTAAGAAAAATAAAAATCAATCACATCATATTCATAAGAACATAACTTTTGGAAATCTTAACCTGCAAAAGAGAGCATAATTTCATATCATGGGATAAATCATAGTAGTGAAATTAAATCCCAATAAGCATAACTTAAAACATGAAACTTTGTGGCATACACACAAAATCATAGAGAATCATTTCTTGTTATTCAAGACTCATTGCCAAGACTATCTTATTGGACAAAGTCCCTTTCTGAACCGATTCACCCTCGTTTCAGTCCTGTTTCACTAAACCGGTATAACCTACCTTTCCAGCCATGTCTATCTCATGAGATATAAAATCTTTACCCAATGCATTGGAGGGAGATATAGGTCACACCTATCTCATAATGATACCATTCTTATGTGTGCCACAAAATCATAAATCATACATCATAGCATAACCCATGAAATAAAATGGGATTCTTAAACATCATGCTATCATAACATAATCCATAAACAATTGATATCATTTCATCATAAGAAAATTGAATCCATTTAAATCATAGAGAAATTTTACTTGAAACATACACATATGAAATAATGTCATCTTATATGTAAAATAGTTTTCACAAAACACTTGAAATGAATTCTTGAGGAAAATATCCTTTATTCTTTAAAATCATGTTCTTTTCACAAAATTCCATGCAATTTTAAAAGATATGGGTTTTATTGAAAATAATAATTCAATCCTGTAGAGGAATCTTCTTTAAAATGAGGCGTTATGAAACCGTAAAAATCCGTTCACGCCGTATAAGTTAAAAATAACATTCTCCTCGTACTTTTGTCGGAAAAGTCAAAAAGTACCTTATATGGTAACCAAATGAAAGATTTCAATCATACAATGTGGTAAAAAGTAAATAAAGGGTAAAAATGACTTTAAACATCCATGTATGAATGGTAAAAATTTTATGAAATCATTTTTAGAAATCATGGTCATGGATGATAAACGTAACCCCAGTAAATACTTACGTATAAGCAATCTTGGATAAAAATGAGATTGAAAATTTATCCCTTACCTTAGGTCTGATTTGCTTCGTAAGTGTCCAAACCTCCTGTATAATGATTTAAATAATATCATTGACTTATTACAGAATCATATTCATTTTTATTATATCATATACGGTTCACTTATGACTTTATATTACCCGTTCTTTTGTAAATTCATGTTAAAGTAGCGTTTTGGGTAAAATCGTCTCATTTGTCGTTCATGTTTTAACTTGTAATTATTCATAAGATTACTTAGATAATTATTACTTAATTATAGAATATAAAACATGATTTATATATAATATATATTCAGAATATACATATATATAATGGATCGATAAATGGAAAGAAATACACCGTTCATGGAGACAGTAGGCCGTACGTACGCATGAACGCTGTTTTCTTTTCGTTATTGAATTGAGTGGAATTAAGTAGATGACATACATATATATACACATAAATCCAGTAGCTTTATAATGTCATATATTTCATTTTTATTTCTTATTTATACTTTATAATCATTCTTAAATGGTTAACATGGAGAATGAATCTCATCGCGTCGTGGAGACGGTAGTCCGTACGTACGCACGAGCGATGATATCATTTCCATAATTATTGAAATGAATTGGAGTGGATGATACAATATATCAGAATCAATATGATGTTCTAATAACTATGTATAGTTATTATTTACACCATTATACCCATCCATGTAAGGTGGTGGTGGAAAATAGATTACACCACGGCGTGGAGACGGTATTCCGTAAGTACGCACGCGCGGTGATTTCTTTTTCCGTAGGATGGATAGATGGTGAAATAGGGTTGTTTCATACTTATAATAACATATCAGTATATGAGTGATATTGATGTTATTACTTCATAATGAAACAACCTAAGAAGAAGAAGTGGAAGAAGAAATAAAGATGAAAGAATCGGTAACGGACATTTCCTCTTCTTTGAAGTGCTTCTTTGAGACCTCCTTTTAGGGCACTAAACTCGGTCTTTGAAGAAGACCAGAACCTCTAGGATGATACTAGGGAAGTGGAGAAGAGATTTTGGCAGGGGTTGGCCGAGCTTGAGTGCTCAAATTGGTGTGAGGAGGAGGGGGAGGAGGTGCCCTTTTATAAGGGAGGAGAGGGGCACCTTAGGAATATCTCAAAATATTATTTTATATTAAAGTCAAAATCGATTTATAATGGTTCCAAAGGGTCTTATTTAGAAGCTAAAGTGGGTATGGGTCGCAATCCCATCAACCAATAGGATTTATACAAGTTTAGGATATTATTGTAACCTTATCAATTAGATTTAACTTTAAGTTAAATAATTTAACTTTTACCGTGTCTTTTTGTTTTCTTACACTATATGGTTAATACACTTACTATAACATGCCAAAAGAACCCCAAATTGTTTATTATTAATATATATATCCTTATCTAAGTCATTTGGCCGAACCTGATATTTTTAGGAATACAATAACAATTAATAATATAATATTTTATTTAAAAACTATTTTGTGTCAATTTTGACATTATTTGATATATGATTTTTGTGAAAGTCATAACAGAATTATATGTTCAAAACAAGTTGACTAAACAACACTAATATATCATAGTAACCTTGAAAATTAGTTGAATTCATAAAAAGTCTTAAATTACATTTATTTTGGTATTTATAATATCAATTATGTCAATATTTCATTAATAAGATAATTACTGCATCATCTTTGTGTCATAAATAAATTAACTTATTTGATGTCTAAAAATTAAATATAAAATACCATTATGTAGGAAATAATTTTAGCTTTCTAATGAATATTTACAATCGAATTTATCTTATGTATAACCCTATATTAAAAATGTTTTAGTAAATAAACATTGATTTTAACTCTTTTAACTCTTCTTTGAATTAAATAATAATAAATGTCCTAATCTAATCCAAGTGGGCCTAAATGATAATATTTTACACTTAAGGTTGTTTTTGGTCGAGATACACTTGTCCAATAGGATTAGGACATGTGTTAGGGTAATATTAATATCATTGTTACCCTTAATTACCCTATTTACTTTTAACCGTGGTAAATAAAAGTAAAAAGTTACTATTTACCAAAAATTATTTTCAACTCATTGAACCACATTTTACTTACTGACATCAACCGTGTCTCTCGGATTTTTGAAATTCCATTCACAGAAGCGGTAAAATTAAGTTTTATGAAAAATTCATTTTTTTAACTACCACTTAGTAGTTTCACTATTCATCAAAAATTGATGTTTTTCAGAACAATGCCAAAATTTCATCCTAAGATATATTTCATATTCCGAATTCAAAAATAAAGTCTATTTTACCAAATTCATAACATAGAAGTTGCATTAATTAATTTTATAATTAAATCCCACTGTTAAAACAAATAGCGTGTTTTTAAGAAACAATATTTATCAAAAGATTGACACTTGTTTATGTCTGGTTTAAATGTGAAATTACATCCAATGACCAACATTGTATTAAATTGTAAAAATATATTCTAAATATACTTTAAAACCACTCAAATTAATAATCTATAACTATTAATTATTTCGATTAAAAAAGTTGTTTTTAATTAAAATTTAGTAATTTTCACTATTCATCAGAATATGAAAGTTATCCGAAAAGTACCAAAATTTCACCTTAGGCTAAATTCGATACTCCGAATCCATAAATGAAGTCCATTTTGAAAAATAAAATTTACAAAATTTCAAAAAGTGGTTATTACTATTCATAACGGCTAGTTTTAATAATATCTTAATAGCATATCATTGTTTAGCGAAACTTGGTGTTGCGTACAACACACGCTATCGAGGAAGGTCGTTATTGCGTGTAATTCAAGGCAAGTAAAGGATGTGTGTTGTGCAAGCTCCTTTTGGTTTAGCGTACAATGCAAGACATTAGTAAAATTAAAAAGAATATTTTTCATAAAATCTTGGGCTGTTACATTCTACCTCCCTTAAAATGAATTTCGCCGTCGAAATTCATCGGGGTTATAAATGGTTTACTATTCGAAAGTTTCTTTAATAGAAACCCACATCGTAAAAAAGAATACCAAAACTTGGATTTAAAAACTAAAGTATGAAATGTAACGATTACCCAAATAAACTAATCACTGGGTTTCCACATAGGTGAAAATATGGATATGGAAGAGAAATCTAACCATCATGTTCTGATGGAGAGTGGTAGAGAACATGGCTATGGAAAAGCCAGTAATCACAAATCCATAGATTTGTGATGATATAAGGTACCATCTGATTCATCAGGTATAAGATCACTAGGACAACATTTTTGGTTTTCAAGATCATTTCCCTAAAGTTGAAAATTTGCTTAGAATAAATACTTACTTTATTTTGGTACAATCTCACTGTTGTTCATGCCTTGAACAATTTCCACTTCATCTCTTAAATAAATAAAGTTGAATTTTTTATTCGTGAAGTGTTAGCAGATCATGTGATAGAATGACGGGTCATTCCATCTATCTCAAACAAAAGGTTAGCAAAAATTATATACATAAGTCGATCTATATTGAGATTAATCATATATGGTTCCTAAAATGAACTTATACTTCATATATCATACTGCTTAATATAATAAAACTAGTTTCTACTAAATAGGGACTTCCTATAGGCCAGTGGTAGGTGATAAAGGCCAGTCGCACTTCGGTTGTGGGTTAGATTCCTACAGCCTTGTCCGACGCAATGGACTGTCACCCGTCCTGTAGGTTGTCCTTTTTCTAAAACTACATTACTATAACATCCCATCAATAATATCGAAAAAAGAACTTCTATCCTTAAACAATACTAACTTATGTCCAACATAATCCATTCTAATATTTAGGCTTATCCATAATACTGCAGTCCACTCTCATAACATAGTGAAAACGATTACCAGAGATTTAATACCATCGTTGATCCCCATATATCATAAGATATATCTTGTTGGTCACATTCCAAAAATTCAAAGGCCTTAATCTTGTACTCTCTTGAATACCCATTGAACCTTATTGAAAACATGAGTGCTGTTAAAAGTTAACCCTTTCCACATACCAAAATCCTCAAAATTCTATACACTCAAACCATGATATCACTTAGTCCTTATATCAATCATGAGCTCATGAATACTGTCAAACATTTCATTTTCTCCTTATCCCTTCATTATGCGCATATCATCTACTTTCCAAAATATTTGAATCACTTTTCATGGTTACCGGTACCTTAAAATTATTGAAAACCACAATAGACCAATACATAAATATTTTAATACACCATAAAATTACCTTAACAACATTATTCTTCAATAAACACTTCAGTCCATCCACTTCAATGATTGTCCTGGAATAAGTCCTTCCTTGATTTAGAAGTAACTTTTTAGGTTAGGGCATTGAGTTGGGTAATGCCCATGTTCTCCGCAAATAAGACATTGAACTCCATAACACTCTGTCACTCTATGACCCTTTTCTCCACACAGATAACATCGGTCCCTCCATTTGAGGTATTCCTCAAGGTTCTTCTTGCCTTCTTTAGAAATCTCAATCTTCCTTTCTTTATGCTCCTCAACATGCGAACATGAATAATAGTTTATCTTCCTCTTCTTTGATGAATTAGGAATACCACTAAATATCTCCTTGTTAATCATATATCACGATGACTGATTCTTCATAATCACAATATCTTTCTCTCTAGGAATTACAAAATTTTGTTGCTCATAGTCACCAATTTTTCCATTGGATTCAATGTTAACCGAATTCCTTCTGGTTCCCTCCATTAACTAAAACACAAAAAGAATCTTGTGAGAGGAAAAAATAATTCTAGGGAAAACAACATAGTAAAGGGGGAGTAACCTTAATATCTAACATCTTAGGTTAAATTCTAAGATCGTTACCATAGTTCTAGGGCTATATCCTATACGTATACTTATTCTTAGGGACATCCCTAGACATACCTTAGAAATATCTCTAGGGATCTCACTAACGTTTTCGCATCCTAGTTTCCAAAGGTTGACTAAACCTTTCCTCTGATACCAACTGTAGAGACCCAAAGCATATCGTACATGGACATTACATTACTTTTGCGGAATAATTAGTACATAACAAAAATACACACACAAGGATCGTAATATTTTAGTGTCTTTGGAAACTCGGAACGTAATCTTCTAATCATGGTGAAAGATCTTCAATATCTCCCATAAAGATATTCCCCTTTTTTTTTACCTAAAACCTTTCTATATATCCTGGGGAAAAGAAAACATAAAAGGGTGAGCTCAAATTCTCAGTAAGGGTAAGCAAAAGAAAAATCAATCACATCATATTCATAAGAACATAACTTTTGGAAATCTTAACCTGCAAAAGAGAGCATAATTTCATATCATGGGATAAATCATAGTAGTGAAATGAAATCCCAATAAGGATAACTTAAAACATGAAACTTTTTGGCATACACACATAATCATATAGAATCATTTCTTGTTAGTCAAGACTCATTGCCAAGACTATCTTAGTGGACAAAGTCCCTTTCTAAACCGAGTCACCCTCGTTTCAGTCCTGTTTCACTGAACCGGTATAACCTACCATTCCAGCCATGTCTATCTCATGAGATATAAAATCTTTACCCAATGCATTGGAGGGAGATATAGGTCCCACCCATCTCATAATGATACCATTCTTATGTGTGACACAAAATCATAAATCATACATCATAGCATAACCCATGAAATAAAATGGGATTCTTAAACATCATGCCATCATAACATAATCCATAAACAATTGATATCATTTCATCATAAGAAAATTGAATCCATTTAAATCATAGAGAAATTTTACTTGAAACATACACATATAAAATAATGTCATCTTAGATGTAAAATAGTTTTGACAAAACACTTGAAATGAATTCTTGAGGAAAATATCCTTTCTTCTTTAAAATCATGTTCTTTTCACAAAATTCCATGCAATTTTAAAAGATAAGGGTTTTACTGAAAATAATCATGAAATCTTTTAGAGGAAGCTTCTTGAAAATGAGGCGTTATGAAACCGTAAAAATCCGTTCACGCCGTATAAGTTAAAAATAACATTCTCCTCGTACTTTTGTCGGAAAAGTCAAAAAGTACCTTATATGGTAACCAAACGAAAGATTTCATTCATACAATGTGGTAAAAAGTAAATAAAGGGTTAAAATGACTTTAAACATCCATGGAATAATGGTAAACATTTTATGAAATCATTTTTAGAAATCATGGTCATGGATGATAAACGTAACCCCAGTAAATACTTACGTATAAGCAATCTCGGATAAAAATGAGATTGAAAATTTATCCCTTACCTTAGGTCCGATTTGCTTCGTAAGTGTCCGAACCTCCTGTATAATGATTTAAATAATGTCATTGACTTATTACAGAATCATATTCATTGTTATTATATCATATATGGTTCACTTATGACTTTATATTACCCGTTCTTTTGTAAATTCATGTAAAAGTAGCGTTTTGGGTAAAATCGTCTCATTTGTCGTTCGTGTTTTAACTTGTAATTATTCATAAGATTACTTAGATAATTATTACTTAATTATAGAATATAAAACATGATTTATATATAATATATATTCAGAATATACATATATATAATGGATCGATAAATGGAAAGAAATACACCGTTCATGGAGACGGTAGGCCGTACGTACGCACGAATGCTGTTTTCTTTTCGTTATTGAATTGAGTGGAATTAAGTAGATGACATACATATATATACACATAAATCCAGTAGCTTTATAATTTCATATATTTCATTATTATTTCTTATATATACATTATTATCATTCTTAAATGGTTAACATGGAGAAAGAATCTCATCGCGTCGTGGAGACGGTAGTCCGTACGTACGCACGAGCGATGATATCATTTCCATAATTATTGAAATGAATTGGATAGGATGATACAATATATAAGAATCAATATGATGTTCTAATAACTATGTATAGTTATTATTTACACCATTATACCCATCCATGTAAGGTGGTGGTGGAAAATAGATTACACCACGGCGTGGAGACGGTATTCCATACGTACGCACGCGCGGTGATTTCTTTTTCCGTAGGATGGATAGATGGTGAAATAGGGTTGTTTCATACTTATAATAACATATCAGTATATGAGTGATACAGAGTTTTTTACTTCATAATTAAACAACCTAAGAAGAAGAAGTGGAAGAAGAAATAAAGATGAAAGAATCGGTAACAGACATTACCTCTTCTTTGAAGTACTTCTTTGAGACCTCCTTTTAGGGAACTAAAATGGGTCTTTGAAGAATACCAGAACCTCTAGGATGATACTACAGAAGTGTAGAAGATATTTTTTCAGGGGTTGTCCGAGCATGAGTGCTCAAATTGGTGTGAGGAGGAGGGGGAGGAGGTGCCCTTTTATAAGGGAGGAGAGGGGCACCTTAGGAATATCTCAAAATATTATTTTATATTAAAGTCAAAATCAGTTTATAATGGTTCCAAAGGGTCTTATTTCGAAGATAAAGTGGGTATAGGTCTAAATACTATCAACCAATAGGATTTAGACAAGTTTAGGTTACTATTTTAACCTTATCAATTATATTTAACTTTAAGTTAAATAATTTAACTTTTACCGTGTCTTTTTGTTTCCTTACACTATATGGTTAATAAACATACTATAACATGCCAAACGAACCCCAAATTGTTTATTATTAATATATATATCCTTATATAAGTCATTAGGCCGAACCTTAGATTTTTAGAAATAAAATAACAATTAATAATATAATATTTGATTTAAAAACTATTTTGTGTCAATTTTGACACTATTTGATATATGATTTTTGTGAAAGTCATAACAGAATTATATGTTCGAAACAAGTTTATTAAATCAACACTAATATATCCTTGTGACCTAGAAAATTAGTGGAATTCATAAAAAGTCTTAAATTACATTTATTTTGGTATTTATAATATCAATTATGTCAATATTTCATTAATAAGATAATTACTGCATCATATTTGTGTCATAAATAACTTAACTTATTTGATGTCTAAAAATTACAAATAAAATACCATTATGTAGGAAAGCTTTTTAGCTTTCTAATTAATATTTGAAATCGAATTTATCTTATGTATAAACCTATATTAAAAATGTTTTAGTAAATAAACATTGATTTTAACTATTTTAACTCTTCTTTGAATTAAATACTAATAAATGTCCTAATCTAATCCAAGTGTGCCTAAATGATAATATTTTACACTTAAGGTTTTTTTTGGTCGAGATACACTTGTCCAATAGTATTAGGACATATGTTAGGGTAATATTAATATCATTGTTACCCTTAATTACCCTATTTACTTTTAACCGTGGTAAATAAAAGTAAAAAGTTACTATTCACCAAAAATTATTTTCATCTCATTGAACCACATTTTACTTACTGATATCAACCATGTCTCTCGGATTTTTGAAATTCCATTCATAGAAGCGGTAAAATTAAGTTTTATGAAAAATTCAGTTTTTTAACTACCACTTAGTAGTTTCACTATTCATCAAAAATTGATGTTTTTCAGAACAATGCCAAAATTTCATCCTAAGCTATATTTCATATTCCGAATTCAAAAATGATGTCTATTTTACCAAATTCATAACATAGAAGTTGCATTAATTAATTTTATAATTAAATCCCACTGTTAAAACAAATAGCGTGTTTTTTAGAAACAATATCTATCAAAAGATTGACACTTGTTTATTTCTGGTTTAAATGTGAAATTATATCCAATGAACAACATTGTATTAAATTGTAAAAATATATTCTAAATATTCTTTAAAACCACTCAAATTAATAATTTATCACTATTAATTATTTCGATTAAAAAAGTTGTTTTTAATTAAAATTTAGTAATTTTCACTATTCATCAGAATATGAAAGTTATCCGAAAAGTACCAAAATTTCACCTTAGGCTAAATTCGATACTCCGAATCCATAAATGAAGTCCATTTTGAAAAAAAAATTTAAAAAATTTCAAAAAGTGGTTATTACTATTCATAACGGCTAGTTTTAATAATATCTTAATAGCATATCGTTGTTTAGCGAAACTTGGTGTTACGTACAACACACACTATCGAGGAAGGTCGCGATTGCGTGTAATGCAAGGCAAGTCAAGGATGTGTGTTGTGCAAGCTCCTTTTGGTGTAGCGTACAAAGTAAGACATTAGTAAAATTAAAAAGAATATTTTTCATAAAATCTTGGGCTGTTACAATGTCAGCTTCGAAGACCTTGAGGAACTCAACAAGCAGGGGCTATTGTGTGACACCACACCGTCTAATATTTTATTTTTTGAGGATTGTATAATTGGAATGACCAATAAAGTTAAATTTATTATGTATATATTTAAAACTATGATGCCCTTAGAATAAATCCATTTTGATATTTGGGGACCATCTAGGACTACATCCAATGGTGGAGGCTTCTGCTTTATAAATTTTATAGATGAATTCTCCAGAAAAGTCTAAATTTATTTTTATAAAAGTCTAATTTTTTAGAAAACATTAAAACCTATAAATATCTCTTTGAAATAAAAGTTGGTAAGATATTCAAAACCATGATAACTGATAATGTTCTTGAATAGTTGTCCATTGAATTCATTCAGTTTTTTGAATCTAATGGTTTTAAAAGGAATATTACTATTATGGGAACCTCACTATAGAATGGACCTACAAAGAGAAAAAATGTGACTATCTTAGAAAGAATATGGAGAAATATTTAACTCTCAATCCTCACAAAATACTTTTGGGAAGCGTATGTTTTCCCAAATTTTTACCATATAAATATGTGTACCTCTTCTAATAATCAATTAAAAATACCTGATTAATTTCTTAATGGTATGCCCCTTCTTATACCTACTTAACAGTCTTCAATTTTTCAAGTTATTCTCATGTTAAAACCAATAAACTGGATCTAAGGAATCATGAATGAATTTTTATTGTGTATCCTGAGGGTGTTAAGGGGTATAAAATTTGGTTGGATAATCCTAAATACCAAAAATTCATAATAAGATGAGATGTTGCCTTTCATGGCTATTCCCATCGAAAAACTAAATCTTTCACAACTGGAAGTACTAAACCAAACTTATAACAAGATGATGATGATAAGCCTCCAAACCATTTTGATGATGTTTTATACCCTACTTAACACGTACCACAACCCAGTTTTGGGTATTATTCATTGTCATCTTCTAGTTTAGAATATTTTTATAAACCTCATTCCACTAATAAGAATTAGAATTTAACCCTAGATAGAGGAAGGAGAGTCCCTAGACCACCTACTTAGTTAAAAAAATGACATGGCTTCTTATGATTTCCATGCGGCCAAGGAGCTAATAGATGATGATCATCAATCCTATATGAAATCCTAAAATGACAAAGAAAAAAGCAATGGATCTCTTCCATTAACGAATAAATTAAATATTCAAATATGAACCGTACTTGGACTATTGTAAACAAAGCATCTGATTCTAAAATAATTTGGTCCAAATGGATTTGGAAACTAAAAGACGACAACAGTATGGGAAATAAAATCAAATAAAAAATGATGGTTAGTTGCTAAGGGTTTCCTTTAAAGAGAGGTCATTTATTACTCTAAAATCATTTACCCAATTGTTAATAATTCTCCCATTAGGATTTTACTTTCCTTTTTTCATAAGATAATATTCAAATTGAACAAATGAATGTTGAAATTTCCTTATTACATGGTGATTTAAAAGACAAACTCTACAAAAAAAACCACTTGATGGGTTTTCTAATATTTTTAAAATGAATCAATGATAATTTATAAATAAATAATTATATATCCATAAACAAGCCTCTAAGAAGTGGTATATGAAATTTGATTCATTTAATGAAGTTAACCAATTTTCTAGGAGTGAATATGATGCATGTGTAATTTTAAATGAACAATTTTTTTACTTTACCTTATGCTTTATATTGATGAATGATTATCCACTATGAAAAATATTATTTTAATCATTTCTATAAAATCATAATTAAGAGGAATGTTTGAATTATAAGACTAAGGTTAAGAAAATAAAATATTAGGTGTTTAGATCATTATATATATATATATAATAAATCTATTTACTTATCTCAACATGATTATATTTTAAATATTCTCAAGAGATATGTATTTGAATCTCTCAACCATGTTAATATACCTCTTGTAAATCACTTTAAACATTATTTAAAATAAGAACATACTATTGGGGATGATATTCCATTTATGTATATATTATTTATGGTAAAATTTTTGATAACATTATGTACTATATGAATTTCACCAGGCCTGATATTTTATATGAAATATGAACTCTTAGAATATTTATGGATTCACAAAAAAATCCAAATTGGGATTCCCTTAAGTGCCGTTTAATATAACTCTCTTATAGTTCAAATATTTCTTTATGTTATGGTAGAAACATTGATACTGCTAAGATCATTTCTAGGTTTGTTGATTCTTATTATGCTGGAAATATTAAAACCTGTAATTAATTAACAATTTATGTGTTAAAAGATTTCGGTGGTTCTATTTCCTTGAAAATCAATATGAAATCATTATTTTCTCTTCAAACTAAAAAATACATATACATTTCTTTGACATAGGTAGTTAAATTAACTCTACGGATTAAAGATTGGTCTTTTAGACTGAATCATTTTAATTCTACTATTTGTATTTACTCATATAGCCGTTATACACTTAATCTATCCAAGAACATAGTATTACATTGTAAATACCAACATATTGATATTAGAATTAATTTTAGTAGGTATATTATAGAATTAGGAATTGTGAGTGTCAATAAGATACACACTAAAATAAAACCGACTGATAGATTGAAAAAAGCCGTAGTATTTTTTATATTTAAATTTTATTTAGAAATGTTTAATTAGGTTCCTATTCTATAACTATAGGTTTGATAAAATCGCTAAATTAAATTGAATATTTTGGAAATTTTTGAATTATGGAATTCATTTTTTATTTGCGTATTGAATTTAGCCTTAATTAAATTTAATATTATAGATTAATTTGTTTTCATTCATGTAAATTTACTAGAATTATGTTAAATGCTCAAATTGTTTTACTATTTCATATGTATACTGGAGGTTTTCAATTTTTATGTGGGTATTTTTTATTGGGATAGCATATTGACTTGGTTTTCTTATTCCTATGGATGGTGACTCAACAATCCTTCACAGCTTTCTTATAGGGAATTTATTAAACTCACCGCCTATTTGATCTGCACCATCCATGTGTCTTAGATATTCGTTGCACCTGTTGGGTTTCTGTTTCAGCATTAATGAATGGAATATTTTTATTGGATGCACTTTCAAGTGTTTTAGTGGATTTATTAACCCAACAACAATTGTTTCTTCGATATTCATTCTCTCTAGCGCAACCTCTCACCCTGTTTTATATTCTATTGTGCTCTGGTGAAACATCCCGCATTGGTGGTCTCCTTATTCCTTAGTAGTTAACATATCTATGTTTCTCTCTCCATGTGTACACCATTGGTATACCACTTCTGGTGGTTATCTAGAAGACTATATCCTTCAGTTTAAGAAGACATGTGGCAGAGTACCCGAGTGGAGATCTATTTGAAATAGGTGATCAGTATTATGGTGTGAGTACTTTTTTCATGGATGGAGTCAGTTTTTCCTTAATATATTAGTACAACCATGCTTCTATGATTCTAACAATGTATGTTCTTTAGATTCTTAATTCTTGTTTTTGAGGTTTATCATTACAAAGTATTTATTCTCTTTGTTATTTGTTATGTGGACTTATACTCTATATTTCAGTTTCTATTTTTTTAGATTAATAACATACATGTGTTGGGTGGTTTTCTATCCATGCATGTAGATCCACAATGGACCGAAACATGTTAAATCATGAGTTATTCTCCTTCATTTTATATTCATGTTTTCTTATTTGGTTTTGTTATGTGATTTTGACTTATTCCTATAAAGAATTAGTTCGGCCCTTATTGGGGATTTGTAGTTCCCCAAGTATTTGGGACTACCTCTCCCATCACACCATTGGTAGAACCAGTGATGGTAAAATTGTTCAAATTTATATTGTGCACATTCGCAACATTCCCATATATACCTAATCTCTCAATACTGAATTTTTAAACATGTTGAATATTTACATTTATTTTCAAATATTCAAAGTAAAAAAATCTACTTACCCTATTCCATGGCTTGGACAACATTCTATATGATTACTAATAACCACCAATTTTAAATTACTGATTAAGACATGGTCATCCCCTATAATAATAGTGATTCATTTTCGAGTTAGATATAAGTCCATAAAAAACATTAAATAATGTAAACGATAATTTTTTAAGGTGTTATCGTGGAGTGGGATGAGGGTAAAGGTGATATTCCACTTGAAAACTAGGAATTATTGATGACAATAATGTGAAAAATGTTCAGATGAAGACCCTCAATATTGGGACTATGATCAGTTGAGGATGTGTTGAAATTGTGAACATTTACCAAATTACACGTAACCAATAGAATACGAGATAATGGTTGCTCCACAACATGAACATTAGTTATAATTAATACATTGATGGAAGTAAACCCAATAACCTATATTTGATCCTCGCATCTTATCCAATACAAGGATGTATATTTCTATACTCTCTCATTACCATAAGGTTAATATATTGATAAAACTGGAAAGAAAATTTCCTTGTCACATATTGTTGGTGCTAATGTGGTTAATCCATCCTGAAAAATGGAAACATAAAAATGTATAAAGAATTTCAAAACAATTTATACACACCTATAAAAACAAGCACAAAACTGTAGAAAAATGTATAAAATAGTAAAAAATTGAATAAACTTTTATATCATAATAGTGAAAATAAAAATACACTACTACTATTAAAGTCATAAAATTTCATAGATTTATCATATTTAATGCTAAAATATCATAAAAATGTATAAAAATATGTAAGAAAATTAAAAAACACAAGGAAAAACCTGTATAATTTTAGTAAAGGTAATATGGAGATCTTTTTTACAATCCAAAAAAAAAATAAATGATTTATTTTAATCTAAACAATGAAAACTATGTTGCATGACTACTACTGACGACACCCAAAACAATCCATATATTTATCATAGCCAAATTGAAAAGTTTCTAAACATAAATAAAAAAATTAATAAACACTTGTAAAAACATGTATAAAGTTAGTGAAATGTGTTAGAAGACCTTTTTGTAATTGTAAACAACATAAAAGAACATTGCAACAAAAGTTACACAACAAAAAAGTAATCTTTTAGTGAATTTGTTAGAATTTTTTAAATAAACTTGTATAATTTTATTGAAAAGTTCCAGAAGAACTTTTTTTATGTTTCACACAATATAAAATTTCATATATTAATCATAGTCAAAATAATAAATAAATTTAAAAAATTTAATTTTCCCATAAATAGAGTGAAAAATCAGAAATAAAGATGCATGAATATAGAAAAGGATGTATTGAAACATTCCATTGATGAGCCACTGTGGATCTCTATAGAATATCCCATTTTTATTTAGACCACAGTTTGATCCATATACATGTGATGCACAATTTCGGATTCATTTCCTTATATTGTCTAAATCAAAATCATTTGGGTTTCCATGTGACGTTGGTTTAAATTTTTTCTCCTAAATTGGATCAAATTCATAAATAATAGGAATATAAAATTCTTTACTAGAATAGAAATAATACAATGATGAATATTCAGAAGAACTAATATGATTTATTATATAAATTGCTATGGGAAATCAGGGAAAAAATTCAACAAATTATTGTGTCTATCTATCTCAGAAAAATAATAATCATAGTGCATTGTTAGTATATAAGAAATTCATAAATTTGAATGAATTGATGTACACTACTGTATGAGGTATTCTTTTTCTATTATATAAAAATATACTAGAAACCCATTGGAATCCATTTAAATGGAGGTATAAGATCAATCATTATAGAAAAAATGGGAGCACTATTTCTCTGATGATTCTAGGATTGGATGATATATGCCCTAATTGTTTAGGGAACAACAATAGTAATAATAGAATTATTTAATTCTTAATAAAATCAATGGCTTGAACCTTAAAAAATCTAGATGATAATATTTATAAAAAACATATATTAAAGTACAGTATATAAAAATATATTATAAGATGTATTGAGGTAAGAGATATAACACTCTTGTTTTGGAATATTATTATTAAAGTTATAATATCTCACTAGTTACGACATTATATCATTATGTATGAATACAATTTATAAAAAGTGTACTTAAGGTATGGGATACAAAAATATATAATAAGATGAAATGATTTTAGAGATATAATAGTCAAATCCTAGAAGCGTATTCATAAATGATTGATAATATCACTAGATATCATATAAAATCTCTAACTATGAATATATTGATTCAATGTAACTGCAATATACTAGAGTTAAATAAGAATAGGCATGTCACCATTATTGAGTGTCACCCCCAATTTTTATGTTAACTCAAATAATAAATGAAAATTTTGAAAGTTACTTAATAGGAAACAACCCTAAATTAAAAACTAATAATATTCAATAAATAAGCCAAATTAATTTTTGGTTTCATTTTTTATCCATCATTCATTGACATAAAAAATGGAATTTGGATTATTTTTATTTTTATCTAAGTAATATCTATAACATTTTAACTCAATAAAGACGAAAAATCACAAATGTAAAATAAAGAGACATTCATGGTATATAAAATCAATTTTTAATATATATCAATAAAATTTTAATTAATATATATATAAATAAATTATAAAATGGAAGTAGTTAATATAAAATATTACTGAAGTTTACTACTCCAAATGACCCATTAAATGAGAAACAATAATTCCATTTTCTATACTCAATGATTCAAAATGTGTTCTGTTAAATTCATGTTGATATTTATCAAAAAAATATCGAAAACATATTATTTGTTAATTACATATAAAATTTATCAAATTAGATACTATAGGAAAAATGTGCACTTAGAGTAGAAAACATTAGTAATTGATTGTACTAGATTTTAATCGACTATAATTCTTGGAATTCTAAAAAAACCCTTTGATCCCATGCCACATAAATTTTATCATCAAAATAATAAATCATAAGTTTAAATTAGGTTATTTAGTAAATAATATTTAGGCAAGTATTTAGTTTTTATTACCATGTTAAGAAAAGTGGTGGAACTATATATAAAGAATAAAAAATCAAACAAGAAAAAAGTTATCTATTTTCTTAAATATATTTAATTGTTGATGCATTAAAATAAAAATAAAATACGGATCCTTTATAAAAAAGAGGGTCTCACATTTTGTGGGATCCAATTATAGATTATCCATTGATTCTTCTTTCATATACCATTTTATTTTAATTTACATTGTGTTAATGGATATGTATAATAAAATGTAACATATTGTACCTTATTAGTTCCATGCCATCTAATTACATAGACGTGGACTGAGAATTACACATTAATATTTAGGAATTTTCTCTATTTTTTATAAAACTATTAGTGAAAAAATTCATATAAACTATTTCTATAGTAAACCACTCCACTCCTTTAATCATATCAACAATCACATGAAACATGTTTCTAACCTGGTTGTTTACCCATACTCAATTGAAATTACATTAATATTTTTATTGGGGTCTACATAAAATAGTACAACCTCTAAATCAACATTACCTGAACACAAACCTTATCCATTATTAACAATATCCATTAGAGCTTTATCTATTTACCATTATATAGAGTCATTGAACACCCACATGAAAGTTAAATCAAGAAATAATATCATAAACAATGAATGTGATAAATGGAATCACAATTGGTATTTTATTTCATCTCGTATAGTGGAAGAGAATATGGGTAGAGAAATGTAGTTACCTTAATCTCACTTAATGATCAAAAGGATATACACATAGGGGGAGACACAAGTATTAGTTAGGAATTGGAAGGTACTATGAGTGATGATGGAGATTTGAGGTTGTAGATGTCGGGGAGGATAATGATCATATTGGTTAATCTAGAATTTGGGGATAGCCAGTATATCACAGATGTGGGGTATGACGGTGAAGAAATATGAGTGAGGGATAAATAAAACAAAGATATGGATGAATTTAATATAAATAAGGGTTGATAAATATGAATCAAATGGGTGAAATAATGAAAATAACCAGTGTATCCTCAAATGGGTGCCAATGAAAAATGGGTTAGAAATTTGATAAATATGAATGGGGGGGGGATTTAAGGGTTTTAGTGTTCCATGGAGGGTTCATGAATATATATATGAAGGTATGGGGTATTACGAGCACGGTGAAAGTGTTTAGGTAAAAATTATAATGAAATAATTTATATGATCAATTATTAGGAAAAAACTAATAACCATGATGTTAATAAAATTTAAATTATGTGAATATACATTTATATATAATGAAAAATGGTTTAAATTTAAATTAAATGTTCTATTATGAGTATATAACAAATGTGTGTGGGTGTGTGTGTATTCATTCAATTAATATTACTAAACTTTATATATTTTAATTAATCATATAATAATATATTTACAAATACAAAATTATATATTTCAAAGAGGTATTAATTAGAAATATCATCATTATATAATACTTCATAATTTAAATTATATTTTGTTTTAATTAATTATATAATTATATACGATTATTATAAAAAATTAAATTATTTTATATGTTTGGTAAAATATATGTTATTATTGGATAATTTTTTACAATATATTTTTATAATGGTAAAACATTTATGGAAAATGATGAATAATAATAACACATTTGTTTATTAGTAAAACATTATTTAATATTATTATGAAAATGAAACCAATTTTAGTGTTAGGAAAATATTTATTAGGAAAATAAATATTTTACCTATTCTTAATATGAAAAAAATTATTATATATTGAAATTAATAATTTTTACCATTAGATATATTATCTGTTTATAATTATCTTTTGTTTCAAATCAATTTTTTTAAAAATAACCCACTCTTACCATTGCAATTTTTTTTCCTTTTCACCTCTTTTTTATGTTATATATATTAGATATTATGTGATATAATTTATTTATATAATTTGAATAATTTTTCTTCATTTTGATTAGGTTTTAATTTATATTTCACTATTGACCAAATATTTTATTATTTTTCCTATTTGACTATATGTTTGGTGGATTTAAACAAAATAAGGTGTGATTATAGATTGTTATTGAATATTAATGAAAAATATTCTTTCATATTTTCAGGAATCATTCCCATTTTCTCCTCAAAATCTTCGTGGTAATGATTCTATTTTAATAGGCACTACATCAATTAGTGAATAAAATTGTTCATGCATTTATATGGTCTTATTTTATTGTTACTTTTATGTCATTTAAGTTTATTCAATTTTTTTACTTTTAAATTATAAGAAACTTCCCATGAAACTAATTGTTACTTATTTGAAAATTTTTCAATTGGGGAATACTTTGCACCAGCTAAATGATGATTCAAATTCAATTTTTGAGGAGTGGCATCACTGTAATATCCTTAAATCAATGTGCTTATGTGAGGTCTTATGTGGATTCCCCATTCACAGGTTAACTTAAACATCATAATGGATGAGATAATCTGACATCAACGTGAGGTATGGTGGTTTACGTACTTAACATGTAGTTTCTCGACTCATTCAAGACTCATTATTAATAAACAACGATACTGTGATCTCCTTTTTAACCCACAATTACACTCAATTATATCAAAGACAACATTACATCAATATATTATTGGAATAATATAGTTTCATACATTTTATTCCACCCCTTCATAATAATGTCATCATGTATTATTTTATTTATTACTTACTTTCAATAAAATATTCTTTAAAATATAATAAATATAAGAAGAATTGTTTTATAATCCTAAAAAAATTCTATTTTTATTTTTAAAAATATTATCTTTTTAATAATATAAATATTAATATATATTATTTATAAATATTATATATATTATGAAACATTAATCTATAAATAATATAAATTTTGTTAATTTTTTATACATATTTAATATTATACATAAAAAATATTATAGTATATTTTTTTAAGTTTCTATTTAATTACATTTTCAACACATAAATACATTTATTATGTTTTATATAAGTATTATTATGCAAATACTATTAATTTAGAAATATTTAATAATATTTATTATTTATTTATTTTCATTTTATAAATATATTTGAGTTATTTTTTATAAAAGTTTTATAAATATATTTATTTACCAATTTTAATTATTATAACTATATAATTTTATTTTTTATATCATCATTATTATAATTTTTTTAAATATAAAACTTTTACTATTTTTAATTATTTATATTTAGTTATATAAATATTATTAAAATTTTTTCTAGAACATATTTTATACAATAATATTTATCCATAAAAAATATCCAAAAAAATTAATTAAACAAAACGTGATATATAGTATAATAATATATTTTCATTAAACTAATATTTAAAAATATAAAATTGAAAATAAATATAGATTATCACATGAGAGAATAATAATAGATTATATTAAAAGTGATTGGTGAAGTGTGAATCAAATATGTGGCTGGAGGCACTATAGATTATTTGAGAAATGAAAGATGATTATAAAGGAGTAGACGTGTCGATTGAGGTGGAGGGGTTGTGACTTCTTTATTATGCTTATGTCACAACTAATGTGTCATTTATAAAAGGTAACTTTCCTGTATTATGTTTTATGTATAAAAGTGACATTAAGGGCATTCGCTGGAGGAAGGTCTCTAACGAGTTGGATAAAAATGAATTATTGAATATAATGTCTTGATAGACTGTTTTTGACATTTAACTAGAGTGTTGGATAAATTAATCAAGTGTTCAAGTGGTATTTTATCATTATTTTGTAAGAGGTATTTTGATATAATTAATTCATGTATACATGAGAGATTTTGGAGTCCAAGGAACTTTATAATTAAATTATTAACTCATTTCCTTAGGTTTTTATAACATTTTAATTTTTTGGTTATCAATATCAAATTTTACTTTTCAGTAACATGTTTTTTGATTCAGTTTTTTTAATTTAATTAAATGATCTTGATCTTGATGAAACTCTCATAACCATAATTTCAATATCAAATATCCTAGCACAACTACTATGAATTCACACCATTGACAAAAATTACCTAAGATATTAAGTTTTGAAATATTTTTCTAATTTTATCTTCCTTTTCTTTTCAAAAACTTATAGTTTCAAAAATGAAATAAAATATTTATTATTGAATCATTGAATAAATTAAAAATACCGTTAAATTTTATTTATTTTTAAACATACACACACCAACGTATGTTGATTTTTTTTGAAAAATAATCCCTTATTTCTAGTAGATTGTTTTACCGTAACTCAAATGTACATCCCTGAAATAAATTTTTTATTGATAAAAAGTAAAATGATTATGGTTAAATTAATATGTATAATTCCTAAAATATTATTACTTATTTTTTTTCTTTATTTGTGGATGGATCAATCTCTATGAAAAACTATAAAACATTATTTCATTAAATCAATTTCCAAGGTAACTCAGGCATGGATGAATAGAATGGGTGGTGATTCCCTGAGAACTATAACAATCACTTGTGATTCCTTGTCCGATGATGTTGGGAGTGTGTTAGATTGAGTCCAACACTATCCCAGTTCATGGTAATCCTCTTCCTCATTTCAATGTAATTCCTTTTTATATGCTTTATGTCCCCTTTTTCCAATGCTTTCACCGGGGTGTGCAAACAACCCTCTGATTCAGGGATGACGATGTTGTTTGTTGCCCCGCATTCCCGCTTTCCAAAGGCGGGCAACATCTATCATTTATTCAAGGATGATTGTTCCTTGATCGAAATGGGATGATGGGATTTCGGTTCATCCTTCCATGGATTCATCTTTGAAACTTGTCACCTAGTTTGAGTCTCCCTCATATATTTAATACATTGGTTTTGAAACTCTTCCTAGTGCCATATCTTCATGGCCACCGGTTAATTACACTGCTTCTTTCGGGACATTCCAAAGGGTCCAGTCTGGGAAACAACCTTCTGTCAGGGGAGTAGTCACGTTAGAAATCACTAACGTGATGGGATGCCAGAACACTAGTGTGTCTGGGTTTCTTCCCCTTATTATAGTGCTTCGTGAGGGCGTGGAAGCCTGAGGTATCCCATGTCGAATGTAGGTAATTATATTCCATGGGAATGTATCTGAGATTTTCCTTAGCTTATTATGTTTGACATAGTGTATGCTGCGAGTTTAACATCAAGTGGAGACAGATCAGAATGATCGAAACATTGACTAGAGTGTATCAAATAGGTATATCCCCTTAGGGAAAAACTAATGTCGGGGCTAACACGTGGTTAGTTACCCAGTCACTACTAGGAGAAACGAAAAGGTGAATTGGCCTGATCCCACTGGAATGTGGTGGCCCAAGTAAGAATCAGGATGGATAATAGGTGGTTAAGTGAAGTGGATAGAAAATTTTACGGAGTCAACTCGGGGTGATGATGATGGTGGGATTGATCCTCGAAGATACATTCTACATATCCCTGTGGCAGAGAATTAATGTTCGTGTAGTTCGGTGAACATAGTTCATCTTGACAATGGCTTACCGCTGGTTGGGGTTCCAACGACTTACCGCTAAAAGGTGGATGGAAACGGCTTAGTGCTGGATGAAGTGAAAATGGATTACCACTGGTTGGGGCTCCAACGACTTACCGCTAGACGAGGTTGACAACAGCTTACTGCTAAATGAGGATGAACCTCAGGGAGGCTTCCTATGTACCCTGTCTATGAGACATGGATCAAAACCCACATAGTTCCATATGGTGTTGGTGTACTGACGTGATGTGGGTCGAGACCAATAGATGGTGGTCTTAAACCTTAGGGAGGATCCCTACGTACCTTTCCTTGTAAATAATCAAAGTCCTCGTAGTTCGAGATGGTGGATTAGTGAACTGACATGACTGAGGACCTGGGGTCTATATGGATGGTGGGATTGAACCTCATGGGGGCTTCCTATGTACCTTTCCTTGTAAAATATCAAAGTCCTCGTAGTTCGGGATAGTGTCTTGGTCAACTGACGTGAGTGAGGAGCTGTGGTCCAGATGGATGGTGGGCATGAACCTCATGGAGGCTTCCTACATACCTTTCTTTGGAAAAGATCAAATTCCTCATAGTTCAGGATGGTGTCTTGGTACATCGACATGAAGATGGTGGGGACCAATGGTTGTTGGGATTGAACCTCAGGGAGGCTTTCTACGTACCATTCAATGGAATTGATCAAAGTCCATGTTGTTCGAGATGGTGTTTGGTGAACCGCCGTGAATGGGGGTTAGAATGACTGGTGGTTGGGCTTTAACCTTAGGGAGGCTTCCTATATACATTTCATTGACAAGGATAAAAGTTCACATAGTTCGTAGGGAATGTGGGGATTACACTCTAGGCTTCCCAAAAATTATGTCATGCTCGATGCTTACTCTAAGCCCAAGTGAGTCATTCTCGGTGTGAGAAACAAGAGGAATCAAAGACCCGACGATCATATCGCGCAAGGTGCGGCTGTGGGAAGTGGGACTATGGATTACACACGGTTAGTGGCCCAAATAGGAAACATGGGCTTATGAATGGTTAGTAGCCCTGGGAGATAGATATTGGGACTTACTCCGGGATGGAGGTTTGGATGGCGACAAATACCAGAGGGAGAGGGAAGGGATAACAATATCTCTGTCCCCATCTATCCTCTTAGTCTTTGGCATGGAAGAAGAGAGTAGGGGTAGGGGTACAACCTCCTACAATCAAGTCTAGGGGCATACATCAATATGGTTTCCCTTTCCCCACGTAGGATAGATGGAGGTAAGTCATAGTTTAACGTCATGTGCTGAGGATGATGGTGCTTGGCAGTTTAACGTCCTACAGCTCTGACAAGGTGGGTTATCTCTGCACCCCTAGGACTTACATAACCGGCACCCCTTACACCTCGGTGGAGGGGAGGAACCTGCAACGCCGTGGTTAGGGAGTGTCATTAGATGATCCCATTGGGGGTACACGTTAGCATGGCTATGCGAAGAAGCAAAAGAAGTTAGTGTGCCTATGTGAATAAGTATGATGTAAAGCAACTCAACGGAAAGTAATTTCCAAGGTAATTTGAAATCACTTCATGCAAACCTGGAGGGTCACATGGGAAAGGGAATTTAAAAGAAAAGGAGTTCATATGTTGGGGCCCTATTAAGATCTGGTGCTCCACGTAGTGGAGGGTACTTGCGAAGGGGTGTGCTTCATGAAGTTAAGTGTCATAGTCAAAGAATATGTAATAGGTGCATGTGGGAGGTGCTTTGTGACATGGAAAGGAATTCGTGGAGCAATGCCTCACGAAGCAAGGTGCCTCATGAAGCCTAGTGTTGTGAAGCAGGGTGCATCACTAGACACAATGGCCCTGCCTTAGTATAGAGGCCACATGTGCATGAGGGGTGTTTCGCGAAGCATAAACACTCTGCGACAACCCAGGTCCCCTTGGGGATCACCTTCTATTACGGAGGCCCGTAGGTTCTGTGAAAGGAATCCCTCCGTAAAGTGGGGAGGAATTAATGCTAGGGGGAGGCATTTCACGATGAAAAAAATACCTCGCATAGCTCATGGTTCATAGAGAATAGAGTGCTTCATGATTTGGGATCTAGGAAGTTGAATGGTCGGATCACCCGTCCGTTCGGCACAAGGGGATCCATATATTTATAAGCAAGGGTCACCGCAAAGTAGAGTCCCCTCAGCATGAAGACGAAGCGTTGCTCCATGATGGGCTCGCGAACATCAAAGGTTCTTGCAGAGCATCTTTCCTCCTTACTCCACGGTGGGCTCACGAATGTCAAACTCATTCACGGATCATCTCGCCTCCTTGCTCCACGGTGGGCTCGTAAACGTCAAACTCATTCGTGGAGAATCCTGCCTCCTTGTTCCACGACGGGCTCACGAATGTCAAACTCGTTCGTAGAGTGTCCTTCCTCCTTGCTCTGCGCCATCCACGGGGCTAGGGGGACTCGGCGAAGTGGCTTCACGAGGCAGCCACTCAGTATTTACATATAATCTTCTTCTTTAATCATTTTGGCACCAAAATCCCCACCACAACCTTGAAGGTCACATCCTGAGTGTGAACACCAATTTTCTAGGAAATATTAACAATGAAACAATGTCGTTAACATTATATGATGTGTGTAAAATTTTTAGGGATTGTATATTTTTTTAATTATGGTAATTTTTGGTCTTATTTATTAATGGAATTTCTTGTATGTTCAATTTAATTGTGACTCAGATATTCCTTATAGGATGATAGTCATTAAAAGATGAGTGTTTTTTTTTGAAATAAGAAAAAGAAAACAATATACCATTTCAGAACAAGCACTTATATCATAGTGATTTTTATCGATTATTATTCGGTTTTTTAAGGAGTTTAATTTGAGATTTTCAAATGTGACACCTTACACGATTCCCTTTCAAACCTTCAAATATCCATAAAAATAGATTTAATATGAAGGTACATTGATTATATTAATTCAATAGATATTAGGGATAAAGTATTTCTTATGTACCATCCAAGTCTTGATTCGTACTCTATTGGTAGTACCAGTGAATGTAACATTTTTCAAATTTATGACATCCACATTCACAACATTCCCATCCCTACATAATCTCATGATACTAAATTTGTAAAAATGTTTAATGTTAACATTCACTTTTAAATAATAAATGTAATCCTCTATACATACTTTATTTCATGTACCAGACCACATTATACATGCTTGATAATCACATATTAAGTGAAATAACCGATGGAGACACAACCATCCCCTGTAACATTATTGAGTCATTTTTCTGGTTAGATATAACTGTATCTGAAAATAATACACAACTTTGAAGAAGGTAAATGTCATTTTCTTGGGAGGTGTTCTAGAGGAGTGTGTGTGTGGGGGGGGGGGGTAGAGGTGATTGCCACATGAAAATAAGAAATCAGTGATGGGGACATTATGAACTCTTTGTAGATGAATTTCATCAGTTTTGAGACTTTGCTTAGGTGACGATGTCTTGAAATTGTGAACATTCACAGAATTATACATCATCACTAGAACGTGGGATTATGGCGACTACACAACATGAACATCATTTATTGTAAATCCATTGATGGAAGTAACCCCAAGTTCCTCTATTTGAACCCCCTTTCTCATCCAATATGATCATGTATATTATTGAACCCTATCATTATCAGAAGGATAATATATTTGTATAAATAGTAAAAAAATATCATAGTGACTTACAGTCAATCATAATGTGGTTCATCCCTCTGAAGAAATGGAAACAGCACATGAAGAAAATTAAATTAAGATACATATAAGGATTAACTGAGATATGTAAATAGACATTACAAATAAAGTAAGAGTTTATGGTCATGACAATTTTGATCCTACCATCCCTTTCCCCTTCCATTAAAGATTCTAGTGCCATTATAGGACAAACCTGAGGGAAATTTAATGAATTCCATCCATTGTCCTGGGTCCAGTACTTTCATTGAGATAGGTTCTATGGGTGTAATTATTTCACCCTTCAGCTATTTTTTTCAAATTCATAGAGGTCAATCATTTTGGAACATTTTATTATTTTTATTTTAGTGGGTTGAGGGATGAATCGTTTCAATGTACTCAAAAGGTGATGGAATATTGGAATGGTCCCTTGAAAATAATATCATACATAAAAAACCTCCCTCGTTGAACTATAATGGAAGGGTTGCTTTCAGTTTCACCACATGATTTCTCCCACGTCTTAAGAATTGCCTATCCATGCTAGGTTGAAGTCAATTTATCAAATTTATTTTCTATAATAATATATGGATATAAATAAAAACAATATAAGCTTGTTACCCTAGAATCATCATTGGTACCTCCCATTATATCCCCTTACTTATGCATATTGAAACCTTGGCCGACCGGGTTTATGCAAGAAACATTTATAAGAGAGAAAAGTCTAATGATGAATGAAGATGATACCTTTCCTGGAATTATTGTATCATGAAATTGTCTGGTAAAATCATTTTTAGGTTTTATAGACACATTAACATGTAAATGAATGTTAAGGTTGTCACCATATTTCCCCCAATGCTTTTCATCTCAATAAGTCAAGAATGTATACAATGTGAGGAGATAAGGGTATTTAAATGCAGTCATTAGTTGTGTTTTTATTTATTTGGGTGGTAGTAAAAATGTAATGGTGTGTTTTTTAGGGTTCCAAGCATACAAAATTTTTGTTTGTTTGGTATTTTTTAGTTATTAGACCACACTATCTATGTTTGGGCTTCATGGCACTGGTTTTTGTTTTGTTCGTTAATTGATGTATCTAGGGGCATGCATGAATGTGAGATGGAGCATTTTTAGATTTTATGTTATTATTGATTTCAAATGTTACATCTCTATAGGCTAATCATGGGCTTTCACACCCTCAAATATGCATACCATCTCCACTGGACTCTTGTGTGAAGGGTTGTGAGAGTGAGAATTTAATTTGAATCATTGATCCGGCAGATCCAACGACATAGATTATTCTAATGTATGTTTTTCTTAGTGTGTTTCTTTCCCTCACAGATCCACGTCTTTCCCCTCACATCCAATTAGGTTCCACTACATGTCTTTAACATTTGTGCCACTTATAGTTTATAGATTCACCCCTCTTATCTTGGTCCTCCTATGCCACCTGACTCACACAACAACAATCATTGTGCCTTAATTCTAATTGTACAGACACCATTGTTATTTTAAATTTCACATAAAATCAATCCCCTTTAGTTTCCATATCACTGTAGCTTAACTAGCATGGATAGCCTTTCACGGGTTTTTTAGTAATTAAAAAAGGTACAATTATTATGATCAAATTAATATGAATAATTAATCAAATATTATTATTTAGCTATCTCTTTTTTTGAAAATGGATTTACCTCTATAAGAATCAAGGAAACATGAATAGTTTATATCAATTTCCAAGAAAACTATGGTTTGGTTTAATATAACGAGTGATGATTCCCTCAACACTACTGCGATTAGTGGTGAGTATTTGACTGGTGACATTGGGAGTGAGTTGGATTAAGTCCATCACGTACCAGTTCATGGTACTTATTCAAACCAATTCAATGTAATTAATGCTTGAGTTATTAGTGTCCCCACCATACTGTTGAATGATACATCATGGATGTGAATACCAATTTACTAATACAATTTAGTGACATAGTGTTAGTAACATTAAATTATGTTCTGAGAATTTTTTTAGAGAGTGTATATTTTTTTAATTATGGTAATTCTAGTTCATTACTATGAATGGAATCTCATATACATTGAATTTAATTGTCACTCGAAGATTCCTTATGATGATAGGAGTGAAAAATATGAGTGTTTTTGTCTCAACGAAGGGGAATAAAATTGTTTACCATTTCAAAAAATAACTTATGTTCTAGTAGTTTTGATCAATGATTATTTGGTTTTGGATAGAGTTGAATTTGTGATTTTGAAATGTTACACCTTGAACCCTTCCCATTCCAACATTCTAATATCCACTAAAATTGATTTAAAATATATCTATGATGATTGTGTCGATTAATTAGATATTAGGTATAAAGAATAACCTATGTACATTAAAAGTCTTGATTGGAGATCCATTTGTGAATTATGACATCTAAATTATATTATCATACAAAATTTTTCCCTCTTTTTATTCTACCATTATAGATTGATCTGTTTTCATGAATGCAAATGGTTTTGAATTATTTTAAATGCTAAAAGTATTAAATTTGATCATATATATATTGGTTCATTGTTCATTTATACATGGGACTATTTATTGGTTGATCAGCTCGACCTAATTTTATAATTCCCACTGATGGTGACTCATCGATCCTCTGCAGCTTTCTTTATGGACATTGTTTAAACTCTACACCTATTTGATATTAACCACCCATTTGTCTTGGTTCTTCATTATTCCTATTGGGTTTCTATTTCAGCATAGTGGTGTGGCCTCTCTTATTGGATGCACTGTGTGGGGGTTTATGGGGATTAATTACCCTATAACCCTCATCACTTTGAAATTAATTCACTCCAAATCATCCTATTACCCATGGTTTTATCCCATTTTGATCCAGTGAAACATCCAACATTAGTGATATCCTTATTCCTAAATGGTGAACCTGTATTACTGCCACTCTTATAGTGTACACTACTAGTGTACCACTTCTGGTGGTGATTTGGATGAAGAAATCCTTCAATTTTAAAAGAAGTGTGGTGGAGCACCTGAGTGGAGATTGATTCAAACTAGGTGTGCAGTATTATGGTGTCAGTACTAGTTTCATGGAAGAAGTTAGCTTTGCTGCCTATGGAGATCAGGACTAACAATCTTCTTTAAGACCGGATCTATATGTTTTCTACATTCATATGTATGATTTTCAAGGTTTACCATTTCAATGTTTTTTGAATTTTTTATTGCTTCAGTAGACATTCAATATGTATTTATATTTCCGTTTTCATAGTCTTAAAAAATGTGTGTGTTGGGTGGTGTTATTTACATGCACGTAATTCCCCAAGGGACCAAAGAAAGTTAAATACTATGTTCTTGTTCTTCCTTTTATATTCTAGTATTTTTCTTTGGTTCGGTTTTGTGATTTTGATTTGTGCCTAAAAATAATCAATTTACTATTTATTGGGGTTTGCAATTCTCTTGGTATTACGAGCTTAATACCCCTTCACAAAATTTTTTTTCAGAGCCTATATTGTTTCTTTATTTTTATATCGATTTTGGATTCCAACTCTCTTTATCTACTGTTCCAGTTTCCAGATTTATTTTCACACCGTGATCTTACACTAGAATTTCCAATGTATTTCATGATTTAAATTATCTAAATCTACTATCTTGTCTATATTTTTATGAATTTTGTCTCTTTGGATAAACATTTTTTACACAAGATATATGATAGTTGTTTGGGGAATACAGTTATCATTTTCTACAAGAACTCATCATTTAATATGTGGTTAAATATATTAAAAATGAGATATGAAATTGAGAAATTTTATGTAGAAAATGAAATTAACATGTGAAGAATTAAGATGAAAGACCTTCTTGTATAGTAGATCCTAATCGATTCCCTCTATGGGCGTATAAAACCTATTATTAATGTAAATGAAACTGCATAGTCTTATACAGAATACATAGATTTTTCCCAGAAGTATTAGCTCAATCACATATCTCTTTATTACTTTCATTAGGTGATAATATTTTCAATAGAAGTTTATTATGAGTCTACTGCTACTGGTATTTAGATTAATATAGAGAAATCATATATTAATTCTTCACTTGATGGTAGGATTTATAAAAAATCCCATTTTTTACATTTAAAATGAATCATTGTAGTTATTTTAAATCACATATTGAAAAATTTAACAAGGTTTAATTAGATTTAACTCTCATTAGGGTTAATATTAATGATGAAGAACAATAAAATAGACTCTTAATTTCTCTTGATAATACATAAAACAGTTAATTTTATTTACTAGGGGTAGACATCAACCAAAAGGAAAAAATAAACAATTTGGTAAAGATAAAAGAAAGAAGAACACGTACCCTAAACATAGTTATGACTCTATGGGAAAAAATCACTCTTTTTCATTGTGGAAAACCTGGTCATATTAATCTTAAATGTAGGAAAATAAAACTTGATTTAGAGTCTAAACAACCCATTGAACAGTCCCACCTAGTTGACCATGGATATGACACTACTGATATTTTTAATGTAACTAGTCATGTACTAAATGAAGAGTTAATCAAAGAGTTTTGACGTTCCTTTCATTTGTGTCCTTTTAGAGAGTGATTCTAAGATTTTGATGAAATAGTAGACAAAGATGAATGCTTATGTTATAAGAAGAGATGTAATGTTTGGGGAATAAGTTATGTTTGGATAGATATAGATGAAAATTCCATCATAACTTTACTTGATGTAAGGTGGGTTCCAAACCAATATAGAACTATGATTTCCGTAGGGATCTTAGACCAAATGGGGGTCTCTTTTAGGCAAGAAACTGATTTACTTAAAATCCCTAAAGGCTCTAAAATAATTATTAAAGGGTATTTAGTCAATGAGCTATATGTATTGAATGTAATGACCCATTCAAGGTGATTAGGTAGTGTGTACAATAATAATATAGATAATTATAAGCTTTGGAATAAAATAATGTGGAATGTTAGCTCCAAATACCTTGAAGAACTCAATAAAAAGGGGATTTTGAGTATATCACACCTTCTTTTATTCTATTTTGTTAATATTGTATAATTTTAAAGGCCAAGAAAGTTTCCTTTAGTTGTTATATCTTTAAAGCAATCATACCCTTAGAATATATAGATTTAAATATTTGGGGACAAGGTAGGACTACCTCCCATGGCAGAGTCTCTTACTTTGTCACTTTTATAGATGAATTCTCTAGAAAATTATAGTTTTTTATTCTAAAAAATTAGTATGAAGTTTTCCATCAAATTTCACCCGAGAAAACCATGATTGAAAACCATGTTGGGAAGAAAATATAAACCATGAGAACTGATAATGAGATTGAATACTTGTCTATTAAATTAATTCAGTTTTTTGAATCTAAAATAATTAAAAGGCACTAGAATATTAATGAAACTCTACAACAGAGTGGACCTACAGAGAGGACAAATATGACTTTCTTAGAAAGGATCTAGAGAATGATTTAATTTTTAGGCCTCCCGAAATCCTATTAGGTAGAGGCTATTAACACCACTTTTTTACCAAATAAATAGGTGTCCCTCTTCTAATAATCAATTCAAAACATCTAAATAATTATAGAATGGTAAGAACCATTTTTATACCTAATTAATAGTCTTTGGATGTATAACTTATAATCATGTTAAAATTGATAAAGTCAAGCCAAGAGTTCTCAAATGCATTTTTATTGGGTGTCCTAAGGGTGTTAAGGGGTATAAACTATAGGTGGATAATATTAGATACCAAAATGGCATAATAAGTTGGAATGTTGTCTTTCATGAGTCTTCCTCTCCTAAAACATATTATTCCACATCTAGAAGCACTGAACCAGCCATAACATAAGGTGAGGAAGATAAGGCTTCACGTAATATTGAGGCCACTGTATTAATCACTCCACCTGTACCACAACCCACTATTGGGGATTATTCTTAATCATCTTCAATTTTAGATTATGAAACTAAACCTCCTACCACTAATAAGGATTTTTATTTAAACTGAGACCAAGAAAGTAGAGTCCATAGACCTCCTACTCAATTCCGTAAATATGACATGGCTTCTCATGATTTCTATATAGCCTGAGATATAAATTATGATGATCCTAAAACCTATAGGAAGTCCTTAAATGAAAAAAAACACAAAGATGTGGGTCTTTAACATGAATGAAGAAATGAATTCTTTAAATAAGAACCATACATAGACTATTAAAAATAAACAGACTAATGCTAAAATAATTAGGTTCAAATGGATTTATAAAAGAAAATACCAAAACCCTGAGGGAAATAAAATCTTGTAAAAAACAAGGTTTTCCTCTAAGGTTTTCCTTCAGAGAGAATTCATTGATTACTTTTAAATATTTTCCAATGTTGTTAGGAATTCATCGATTAGGATTTTTCATAAATTTTATGATTATAATATTCTAAACATTGAACAAATGGATGTTAAAACATCCTTCTTACATTGTGATTTAAAAGAAAAATGTTTCATGAAACTTCATGATGGTTATTATAAGAAATTTAAAATGAATCAGGGATTCCTTTTGAATAAATCATTGTATCGCATGAAACAAGCCTCTAGGTTGTGTTATATGAAATCTGATTCAATTATGTTAGATAAAATTTTCTTAGGATCCAATATTGAAGTGCCCAGATCAATGTGAATCACTGAGAGGGGGAGGGGGTGAATCAGTGATCCCTTAAAACTTTTTACTAATTGATTCTTATCAATTAAACCTCTATGGATGGTTAAAGCCTCGATCCACTCTTCTTGTATCTCTCAACCTTTCCCGGATAATGCAGTAATTAAAAGGCACAGGACACAAGGATTTACAAGGTTCGGCACCAAAGGCCTACATCCTTGCCATGCTCTCTCAGCATGGATTCTCCATTATAACCTGTTAAAATTACAATGGTCGATACAGAGTCCCACTGTATCTCTCCTGAGTCCCACAGGAGGGTCTTTATACTGCTTCACACAGTGTTACCAGAGTCCCACTGGCCTACTCCAGAATCCCACTGAAGACTTCTTCTCCCTGAGTCCCACAGGGTCTTCTCCTGGCTCCTCGAGTCGCACGAGTAGCTCTTCTTCACTTTAAGTTCTTCAAGTATCCTCAGCAGCCTGGGATAAAGGCTGCTGGCCTTGCTCTGTACCTCTGATCACTTGTGATGATCAGGGTCTTCTCAATCTACTGAAAACTCAGACAACCAATCTCTTTAACTTCAGTCTGGCTCAGTCTCAGTTCTGGTCTTGGACAATTCAAATGCACACCACTGATTTGGCACTGTTCACGTGTGCACGTGCATGCATGCATGCATGCACTCTCCTTTTCTTCCTCTTGGTGCAGTAGACCCACAAAGGGTGTAATCAATTATAGCACAGACCTTTTCCACAATATTCACACACTATATTCAAATTGCTCACACACTCAGAAGTGTGTTTTACATTAGTGTGAGGGTCTCCTCTTTCTTCCTTCTTCTAAGTGTGTTCACTTCACTTAGTGCACACACACTAGGTTGGGCCTCCTTATCTCATTGCACACAAAACTTCTTCACTTTGGAAAACACTTGAGCTTGGCCTACTTCACTTGCAAAGCACACTCACTTCCTTGTTCTTATAATCTTCTTCAAAGTGTGCACTTCACTTATGCACACACTTGGTTCTTCATTTTTCACACACAAGGGCTACGGCCTTCTCTTGTTCTTTTTTCACAAAAAGGCACAAAGGCCTCGGCCTTCCTTCTTCACCTCTCACACACAAAGTGTGGTCTTCCTCCTTATGCACACACACAAGGCTACGGCCAACTCATGTTCACTTTGCACACACCAAAGGCTACGGCCTCCCTTGTTCACCTTGCACACAAGGCACTATGCCTTGGGTTCTCCCTCTTTGCACAAGATACTGCCCGTAGGGCCTTCTTGTCTTCTTGGTACACAAGCACAAGGGCTCGGCCTTCCTTCTCTTCTTGCACACACCCTACTGCCTCTTCTTTCCCACTATCGCGCAAGTCCTCAAGCACTTGAGAGCAAGGAGGCTCGGGTGCGCAAGTGCCACTGCCACAAGGACGTGCAAGTGTGCACTGGCCGCGGGTCGCGCAAGTCACAAGGCACAAGGGTGCGCAAGTGCAAACCGCGGGCTCCAACCAAGGGTGCGCAAGGCTTGCTGCAACCACGGTTCTTCTTGCCGCGCAAGGATTAGCGCGCAGGGGATCTCCTTTCACCTCTTTCGTGCAAGGGGTGCGCGAAAGGAACTCCTTCGGGCCTCGGGTGGCACCGAGAACAATAGCCGCGCAAAGTATTTGCGCGGTGGCTTCTTTCTTCGCGAGGCAGAGAAAGCTCTACGCGGATCTTTAAGTTTTCAGCAAGCATTACCGTGCTTCGGGTTCTCTTTTTATAGGCAGAGGGATGCTTCACCTCTTCCGCGGGATTCAAATCCAAACTCCCGAAATATTCGGATCTTCAAGATTTTTTCAAATCTTGAACTTTCTTTCCTCTGTTTTAACGCGGCTTCCCTTATTTTTCGGTCCCTCTACGTGTATGTGCATGGAACAACATGAAGAGCCTCATTAAAATCCCTCCATGCAAAATACGAATACACCGAGGCCTCGGCAACGTTGTTTGCCTCGGCTGATACTCGAAATTCTCCTTCGATGCATGCATGCAACATTTTAATGCATGCATGAGTTCGTTATGGCCTAACGATCACAGTGAAGGTCTTGGTTTGCTCAGAGGTGGCCGGGAACTCGAAATCCTTCTCTCGGATGGCCTCTGGTTCGAACGGAGTTCGCGGGGAGCTTCGGTCGAGCTCGAGGGAGGAGACGATGCCGGGGCCGTCGGATGCGGTGATCAAAAGGGTTTCGACGGCTTGGATTAGATCGCGGCGCCGCGGATGGATCGTGCGGCGCAGATCAAGCGCGCGATCAATCGAGCGGCTCAAGTTCAATCCCGGGAAATTTTCCGCGTCCCACATCGAAACGGGGCGCGGTTTTTCCGCAGCTTATTAACTAAGCGCTCCTCGCTCAACGCTCAGTTGCACTTCCCCCTCCACAGTGCCGCCCCGCACCGTGTTCTCCCTGCGGGCGCGCTCTGCGCCCACTCACTGCTCCTGCGGGCGCGCTCCTAGCGCCCACTATGCTCCTCCGGCGCGCGGGTTTCACCACCGCGTGCCCTCGGGGGCTTATACACGGCCCCCTGCGCTCCTCCGGGCGTGCCCCAGCGCCTCTGTGGTGTCTGCGGGTGCGCCCCTGCCGCCCTGAGCTCGCCCCACGGGTTCCGCCTTGGGTGTGGCGCCTTAGGCCCACATGAGCCTTGGGGTTGAACCCACAAGGTGCTCACGGGCTGGCCATATTTTTTGGCTAAGGAAATGTAAAGACTTTGTTAAAAAACAAAGTTCTCCTCCATATGAGTATAAGCCAAATGCCACATTCCAAGCCACTTCTAAGCCATTCTTCTCCTTCATCTTCTTCTTGAGAATTCAAACATTAATCTTCCTCTCATATGATCTTCACTTAGGATATCGAATTCCCGAAGGTTCTTCATCAACAGAGCTCTTGCATCAACATGAATTCTCCAATGTGCTTCATTGATCTAATCAGAGACCAAGTTGGATCACTTCCAATTCACATGCACTAGGAGTTAGTACATGGACTTCTTTAATCCACTTCATCCACTTAGTACTTGTGGATGGATCTTCTTCCATCTCCTCATGCATTGTCACTATAATGCATGGTCTTCTAATCATGTTGTGACTTTGTATCCAGTTGATACAAGTTCTATGAACTTAAAGATCAGCTCAACAATCGTCAGATTTCCATAGAGAATGTTTCAACCACATCTCCTATGCCACTTAGTGAATCTCCTAAGTGACATTCATCTTTATGTTCCATAGCCATCCTCCATTCATCACCTATCACCATCACATCCTTTGACATTCACATCTTGACATTCCCTGACTTCCATTCATTCTAGTGACAACTTCATGCCTCATTGACAACAAATGCAACACAATGCACTTCAATCTCCCCCTTTGTATTTGTTGTCAATACACTCCTTCAGCACATATGAATGGGTCAATATGTGTGCCAATATTTCTCCCCCTTATTGGCAATCAAATGCAAAGGTGTGGTGTGGTTCTCTTTCAAAAATATCTTCCTCCCTTTGAATAGCATCTTCTTGAAAATCACTAAGAGAGGGATGATGCCACATGTTCTTCTTTAGCAAAGAACTTTCAGTAAATCAACTCTATGTCTACTTGGGCTAACCCGGTGTAGAAAACAAGAGTGATGTAACCAAGGAACTCAATGTTGTCCACAATTCTCTACACATGTGAGATCATGCTTAGGGGCTTGAACTTTTTCAGATATAACAATAAATTGCTAAATCCTGTACATACTTCACAAAACTCATTAGAAAGTTCAGTGCTAAGATAAAGCTCCCTCTTTCATCTATTTGCCTTCAATCCATACTCCCCCTTAATTGACAAGATAAACTCAATTAAGAAACAAGGGATGAAAGTATGATTGGATTACCTTCACTTTTCTCAAGATGATTAAAAATTTTAGAACATCATCTTCTCCAGATTGGCTCCCCCTCAAGGGGTGCATTCCATTCTGTCCAAACCACTCTCCAGTTGAGAATGATCATCATCTTCAATTCCCTGTAATGTTAGCACATGTAAATACCAATAGTATAAGGGAATAAGATGGAACCTCCTTGGTTCATCAAGAACAACAAGGTTGAGAAGATTCTCTCAACCAAGATGCCCCATTTTCACCAGTCTTCACACTTGCACATTTGATCTTCATTGATGATTGTGCTGGTGTGGTTCTCAAAACATCTTCATGTGAAACCTTCTTCTTCTCTTTTGCTTTAGCAATTTCCAAAGCTTCATCTTCAGCTCTTTGTAGTTCTCTGGCAAGTTGCAACTGATGTGGCCATATGACTCTCTTAGGAAACTTGTTTTCAATCAATCCCTTCTGCTTCTTCTGGATTGATTGTCTGTTTGAGTTCAGTTGGATTCTATTGATTTTCATGGCTTCTTTACAAAGATCCATGATATGTCCTTTCTTCCCACAGTAGAAGCATGTCTTCTTGGTGGTCCTACTGGATGCATCACCCTTCTTGGACTCAGACTCCAAGGACTTCTCTTCATTTCTAAAACACTTCTTGGGAGCATTTTCTACTTTCTTCTTGCTTCCCAATGAATCTCTCTTAGCCAGGTTCTGTGATCTTTTCTTCTTTTGAGCTCTGGATACAGTTGGAGATTGATATGTATCATTTTGACCACTTTTGCAACCATCCCAGATGTTGTCAAGTAATCCAAATCTGTTAGCAGTAAACAGATGTCTCTGGACCTGTGGATGCTGATTCTTTTCTTCTGGCTTGCTCCCCCTAGGCATGGGCTTCCTCTGTGCTTTGGCATTCAGTGGATTGTACCAACAATCCTTTGCACAATGCCCATACTTGTTACAACACCAGCATTGTCCCACGAATCTTGACCTTTTCAGTCCTTCTGATTGTAGGGTACTTTTCTTGACCTGTTGTGTTGTTTCAGGAGAGCTCTCTTTCTTCACTGTCTTCATCCATACTTGTTTGGATTCATTCTTCCATCCTGCACTTTTAGTAGAAACACTTTTAGAAGCATGAGTACAAGATGGTATGGATGGTACCTTCTTTCTAGAAGATGTTTCACTTTTATTGGAGGATGTCTTTCTCTTAGAATCATCCTGCTCAAGGTTCACTTGAGTAGCAACATTTCTTCTTTCAGCTGACTGGGAGGATTCAGCTTTGGGTGATTGCTGATTTTTCAATATCACCTCTAGTTCTAAGTATTTCATGTTGAGGGAGTTCTTCTCATCCTCAACAGTTCTTAGCCTTCCTTCCAAATTCTGTTTCAGCTGTTCCATCTGGTCATCATGCACCTTCTTTAATTCAAGCAATGAATTGTCAAGCTCCTTCACCCTTTTGACTTTTCTTCAAGTTGAGCATCTCTGACAACCATTGAAACTTTGTGCCTCTTTTCCAGTACATGGAAAACATCTTTGATTATTATCATAAAGATTTCTTTCTCAGAAAGGCTTCTCTGCAATTCTTCAGCAGTGTCTTCATATCTTTCATTGCAAAGAGAAACGGTTTCATCTTTAGCCTTCACCAGCTTTCCGAGAGTGTTGGTTATGCCAACCCTTTTTGCCAATTGGACTTCCAGAGAATTGGCTTCATCTTCTAGCTGTAATTTTTCTTCTTGAAGATCAAGGAGGCCTGTAGCTATACACATTGCAATTTCCTTGGGGAATCTCTTCTGAAGATATTTGATTGCATTTAGAAGATCATTGCTCCTTCCATCTTCATCACAGCTAGAGCAGGCTTCATCAGAAGAATGATAAAAGGAATTTTCATCTGATGTGACTTTCACATTTCTTTCCATAGAAGGAGTTTCTCTGATTGCAGCAACCTTCTTCTTCATCTTCTTGGCCTGTTTCTTCTTTCTATTTTTCTGAGTCTTGGCAGATATCTCCATTTGAGGCTGGTTGCTCGTTTCCTCAAATCTGCACTTCATAAAGACTCCCTTGGATATTTTAGAGGTAACCTCCCTCTGATACCAATTGAAGTGCCCAGATCAATGTGAATCACTGAGAGGGGGAGGGGGTGAATCAGTGATCCCTTAAAACTTTTTACTAATTGATTCTTATCAATTAAACCTCTATGGCTGGTTAAAGCCTCGATCCACTCTTCTTGTATCTCTCAACCTTTCCCGGATAATGCAGTAATTAAAAGGCACAGGACACAAGGATTTACAAGGTTCGGCACCAAAGGCCTACATCCTTGCCATGCTCTCTCAGCATGGATTCTCCATTATAACCTGTTAAAATTACAATGGTCGATACAGAGTCCCACTGTATCTCTCCTGAGTCCCACAGGAGGGTCTTTATACTGCTTCTCACAGTGTCACCAGAGTCCCACTGGCCTGCTCCAGAATCCCACTGAAGACTTCTTCTCCCTGAGTCCCACAGGGTCTTCTCCTGGCTCCTCGAGTCGCACGAGTAGCTCTTCTTAACTTTAAGTTCTTCAAGTATCCTCAACAGCCTGGGATAAAGGCTGCTGGCCTTGCTCTGTACCTCTGATCACTTGTGATGATCAGGGTCTTCTCAATCTACTGAAAACTCAGACAACCAATCTCTTTAACTTCAGTCTGGCTCAGTCTCAGTTCTGGTCTTGGACAATTCAAATGCACACCACTGATTTGGCACTGTTCACGTGTGCACGTGCATGCATGCATGCATGCACTCTCCTTTTCTTCCTCTTGGTGCAGTAGACCCACAAAGGGTGTAATCAATTATAGCACACACCTTTTCCACAATCTTCACACACTATATTCAAATTGCTCACACACTCAGAAGTGTGTTTTACATTAGTGTGAGGGTCTCCTCTTTCTTCCTTCTTCTAAGTGTGTTCACTTCACTTAGTGCACACACACTAGGTTCGGCCTCCTTATCTCATTGCACACAAAACTTCTTCACTTTGGCAAACACTTGAGCTTGGCCTACTTCACTTGCAAAGCACACTCACTTCCTTGTTCTTATAATCTTCTTCAAAGTGTGCACTTCACTTATGCACACACTTGGTTCTTCATTTTTCACACACAAGGGCTACGGCCTTCTCTTGTTCTTTTTGCACACAAAGGCACAAAGGCCTCGGCCTTCCTTCTTCACCTCTCACACACAAAGTGTGGTCTTCCTCCTTATGCACACACACAAGGCTACGACCAACTCATGTTCACTTTGCACACACCAAAGGCTACGGCCTCCCTTGTTCACCTTGCACACAAGGCACTAAGCCTTGGGTTCTCCCTCTTTGCACAAGATACTGCCCGTAGGGACTTCTTGTCTTCTTGGTACACAAGCACAAGGGCTCGGCCTTCCTTCTCTTCTTGCACACACCCTACTGCCTCTTCTTTCCCACTATCGCGCAAGTCCTCAAGCACTTGAGTGCAAGGAGGCTCTGGTGCGGAAGTGCCACTGCCACAAGGACGTGCAAGTGTGCACTGGCCGCGGGTCGCGCAAGTCACAAGGCACAAGGGTGCGCAAGTGCAAACCGCAGGCTCCAACCAAGGGTGCGCAAGGCTTGCTGCAACCACGGTTCTTCCTGCCGCGCAAGGATTAGCGCGCAGGGGATCTCCTTTCACCTCTTTCGTGCAAGGGGTGCGCGAAAGGAACTCCTTCGGGCCTCGGGTGGCACCGAGAACAATAGTCGCGCAAAGTATTTGCGCGGTGGCTTCTTTCTTCGCGAGGCAGAGAAAGCTCTACGCGGATCTTTAAGTTTTCAGCAAGCATTACCGTGCTTCGGGTTCTCTTTTTATAGGCAGAGGGATGCTTCACCTCTTCCGTGGGATTCAAATCCAAACTCCCGAAATATTCGGATCTTCAAGATTTTTTCAAATCTTGAACTTTCTTTCCTCTGTTTTAACGCGGCTTCCCTTATTTTTTGGTCCCTCTACGTGTATGTGCATGGAACAACATGCAGAGCCTCATTAAAATCCCTCCATGCAAAATACGAATACACCGAGGCCTCGGCAACGTTGTTTGCCTCGGCTGATACTCGAAAGTCTCCTTCGATGCATGAATGCAACATTTTAATGCATGCATGAGTTCGTTATGGCCTAACGATCACAGTGAAGGTCTTGGTTTGCTCAGAGGTGGCCGGGAACTCGAAATCCTTCTCTCGGATGGCCTCTGGTTCGAACGGAGTTCGCGGGGAGCTTCGGTCGAGCTCGAGGGAGGAGACGATGCCGGGGCCGTCGGATGCGGTGATCAAAAGGGTTTCGACGGCTTGGATTAGATCGCGGCGCCGCAGATGGATCGTACGGCGCAGATCAAGCGCGTGATCAATCGAGCGGCTCAGATTCAATCCCGGGAAATTTTCCGCGTCCCACATCGAAACGGGGCGCGGTTTTTCCGCAGCTTATTAACTAAGCGCTCCCCGCTCAACGCTCAGTTGCACTTCCCCCTCCACGGTGCCGCCCCGCACCGTGTTCTCCCTGCGGGCGCGCTCTGCGCCCACTCACTGCTCCTGCGGGCGCGCTCCTAGCGCCCACTATGCTCCTCCGGCGCGCGGGTTTCACCACCGCGTGCCCTCGGGGGCTTATACACAGCCCCCTGCGCTCCTCCGGGCGTGCCCCAGCGCCTCTGTGGTGTCTGCGGGTGCGCCCCTGCCGCCCTGAGATCGCCCCACGGGTTCCCCCTTGGGCGTGGCGCCTTAGACCCACATGAGCCTTGGGGTTGAACCCACAAGGTGCTCACGGGCTGGCCATATTTTTTGGCTAAGGAAATGTAAAGACTTTGTTAAAAAACAAAGTTCTCCTCCATATGAGTATAAGCCAAATGCCACATTCCAAGCCACTTCTAAGCCATTCTTCTCCTTCATCTTCTTCTTGAGAATTCAAAAATTAATCTTCCTCTCATATGATCTTCACTTAGGATATCGAATTCCCGAAGGTTCTTCATCAACCGAGCTCTTGCATCAACATGAATTCTCCAATGTGCTTCATTGATCTAATCAGAGACCAAGTTGGATCACTTCCAATTCACATGCACTAGGAGTTAGTACATGGACTTCTTTAATCCACTTCATCCACTTAGTACTTGTGGATGGATCTTCTTCCATCTCCTCATGCATTGTCACTATAATGCATGGTCTTCTAATCATGTTGTGACTTTGTATCCAGTTGATACAAGTTCTATGAACTTAAAGATCAGCTCAACAATCGTCAGATTTCCATAGAGAATGTTTCAACCACATCTCCTATGCCACTTAGTGAATCTCCTAAGTGACATTCATCTTTATGTTCCATGGCCATCCTCCATTCATCACCTATCACCATCACATCCTTTGACATTCACATCTTGACATTCCCTGACTTCCATTCATTCTAGTGACAACTTCATGCCTCATTGACAACAAATGCAACACAATGCACTTCAAATATGATAAATGTGATTATTTAAAATCAATAGAAACCCTACAATTTACCATGAATTTTATGTTGAAGAATTTATAACCATTTTTTTAAATAAATTTAATAACTGATGTAAAATCCCAATTAAAAGGGTTATTTGAATTGAAAGGATTAGGTAAAGATAATAAAATATTTATGGCTTCACCTGGGAAGCCACAATGGCATGACGTAAAGTGAATTTTATGATACCTCTATTGTAGTAAAAATATTTCTATATATTATGGTAGAAACATGTATATAGATGAGATTATTTCTAGGTATGTTGATGCTAATTTTTCTGGAAAATTTACACCCATAAGTCCTTAACTGGTTATGTGTTTAAAAAATGCGATGGTTCCATTTCAAAAAATGAAATATAAAATATTTGGTTGGTCTTTCAACCGTATAATCTAAATACATTTTTATTGTGGACATATAAGAAGATATATGGGTTAAAGTTTAATCTTATGAAATAAATCTCTTTAATTATATAATTTCTATTTTTTTATATAGAATGTATTCATTAAATTTATACAAGAAAATAGTATTAATTGTTAAATCAAAACTGATTGAAAATAGATTACATTTTATTAGAGATATTATTGAATCAGGATCCATATGCGTTAATAAGATACACACTGACATAAACTCAACTAATAGTTTGAAAAAAGCGGTAGTATTGTTTAATTTTAATTTTTTTTAGATAGGTTAAAATTTTTTCTTATTATATAACCATAGGGTGAAGAACATCACCAAATTCATTTGAAATGGTTTGTGATTTGTGAATTATGGAATTCAATTTATCTTTTCATATTGAATTTATCTCTTTTTTTATTTACCATTTTTTCAGTCATGTAAATTGGTTATAATTATTTGAAATGCCCAAATTGTTATACTGGATTTCAGGTATACGAGGCTGTTGTTCATTTCTGCATGGTTTTACTTATTGTGCTACCAGCTCAGCCAAGTATGCTTATTCCCACGACTAGTGACTCATCAATCCTCTATGGATTTCTTATTGGACATTTATTAAACTCACTGCCTATTTGATCTGAACCATCCATGTGTCTTAGTTCTTAATTAAACCTATTTGGTTTTTATTTCAGCATGGTGGCATGTCCTCTCTTTATTGGATGCAATTTTAAAGGTTATTATGTGATTGATGGTTGCTGAAACCCTTGTTTGTTTGGAATTTATTTTCTCTGGCTCATCCTCTCACCTTGTTTTTCTCCCATTTGACTTTGGTAAAACTTCCATCATCGATGATATCCTTATTCATCAATGTTGAACATCTATGATTGCCTCCCACCAATTGTACACTACTTTTATACCACTTTTGGTTGAGATATATATGACAACATCCTTCTATTTTAGAAGACGTGTGCCAGAGCACCTGAGTGGGGATCTATTCAAACTAGGTGAGTGGTATTTTGGTGTGAGTACATATTTTGTGGATGAAATAAGTATTTCTACCTTAAAATATCAAGACTTATAGGATTATTTGAGTCCAGACTATTAGTTATTTACATTCTAGTTATGCATTTTTAATGTTTATCATTTCCTGATTTTTTGTCTCTTTGTTATTGCTTCAGTAGACATATAGTTTATGTTTTCATTTTTGTTTTATTGAGCCTAATAAAATTAATGTGTTGGGAGGTGTTATTTCCAAGCATGTAGGTACCTAAGGGACCGAATCAAATTAAAACCTATGTTCATGTTCTTCCTTTTTATATTCATGTATTCTTATTTGGCTTGGTTTTTCAATTTTGACTTGTTCCTTTAATGAATCAATTCAGTCCTTATTGGGGTTTGTTGTTCTCCTTGTATTCAAGACTGCCTCTCCCCTCAGACCATTGGTAGTACTGATGAAGGTAACATCATTCAAATTTATATAATGCACATTCACAACATTCCCATCCTTACCTAAGCTCCCGATACTACATCTGTAAAAATATTGAATGTCAACATTTATTTTGAAATAATCAATGTAATCAAATATACATACCTTCTTCCATGGACTGGACCACATTCTAAAGGACTGATAATCAAATCTAAAGTTAAATCACTGATGAAGACACAATTATCTCTTAGGATTTTATTGATTAATTTTTTGGTTAGATTTTAGTCCATAATAAATAAGAAAAACTTCAAAGAATAAAAAAAATCAGTTTTTTGTAGGTGTTATCGAGGTGTGGGATCGTGTTATAGGTGATATACCTTATGAAAATATAAATTATTGATGGTGAAAAAGTGAATGCTTTTAAGATAAATACCACAAGTGTTGGGACTATGCTAAAGTGAGGTTGTCTTGAAATATTGAACACTCACTAAATTACACATCATAAATAGAATGTGAGATTTTGTGTCTCCACAACATGAACATCTATTATGGTCAATCCATTGGTGGAAGTAAACCCAATCACCTGTATTTGACTTCTATATATCTTCCAATATAATCATGTATATTTTTATACCCTCACATTCCCATATTATTAAAATATTCAAAAAAATAGATTTTATTTTCAAATGACATACTAGTGGTGCTAATTTAGTGCATCCCACCTTAAAAATGGAACCATAAAAATGTATATTTTTTTTGAAACAATTTATACAAACCTGTAGAAAAAGCATAAAAATTTAAAAATTCATCTAAAATTATAAAAAATTGTATGAACAGATATATCATAATAGCGATAAGAATTTTTCAACACTACTATTGAAGTCATAAAATTTTATAAATTTATCATTATTAATGATAAAAGGTCATACACATGTAAAAACTTTTCAAAAAAACTAAGAAACATAAGGAAAAAAATTTATAATGTTAGTGAAAAGTTTCAAAATATCGTTTTTAAAGTTTACACAATAAAAAATTTCATATATTTATTATAGTCTAAAAATTGAAAAGTACCATGCATTGCTAATACATAAACCCAAAACATTACATAGTTTTAGCCTAGTCAAAGCACAAAGTGTATACACATATGTTAAAGAAATTTAAACACTAGTAAAAACATGTATAATTTTAGTGAAATGTGCCATAAGACCTTTTTATAAGTGTTAAGAAAAAAAATAACACTCCTACAAAAGATATACAACAAGAACTTTCACTTTTAGTGAATATGTTAGAATAAATGTTTTTGTAGAAACAAGTATAATGTTATTTAAAAAGTTCCAAAAGTACTTTTTTGTAATTTTCAAACAACATAAAATCTGATAAATTATTTATATTAAAAGAAATTAATATATTAAAAAATATGTATTTACTTCTAAATAGAGTTACCCATAATAAATAAATATGTGTGCACATTAAAAAAGATGTGTGCCAGCTATCCCTTGATGAGACACTACATAACACTATAGAACATTCCATTTCATTGTGAACCACACATAGATCTATATACATATAATGCAAAATATCTGATGAATTTCTTAGTATTTTCTAAATCACATAAATTAGGATATTAATGTGATAATGTTCTGAAAAGGTTTCTCATAAAAAGTGATAAAATTAAAAAATAATAGGAATATCCAATTATTGAATCGCATATGAAAAATAAAATGATGAATATTGAGAGGAACCACTAATATTTATTCTATAACCTATTATGGGTAACTAGGAAAATCATTAATCTTATTGTTCAGACTATCTATCTTAGAAAACAAATATGCATAGTTCATTACTAATATATAATAAAGACACAAATTGTTATGAGTTGATATACACTGATGTATGATGTATCCTTTTTTGGATTATATCAATAGATAGTACAAAAAAATTTGAATCCATTTTGATAGATGTAGAAGATCTATCATTATCAAAAAAATAGAGACAATTTATTTGATGATCCTTGAATTGGATTCCATATAAACTATTTGTTTAGTAAATAACAATAGTAATTATAAAAGTTATTTAAATCTTTATAAAATCAATACTTTAGAAATTTAACAATCTAAAGGATAATATTTAAAATATATATATATATATATTAAATTACAATATATAAAAATATATTATAAGATGTAATGAGGAAAGATATATGCTAGGATGCTTTTTATTTCTGTATTGGCCTATTTATTGAGCTACCAACTCAGCCTGGTTTTCTTATTCCCACGACTGGTGACTCAATAATCCTATGTGACCTTCTTAGTGGACATTGATTAAACTGGAAACCTATTTGATATTCATCGTACATGTGTCTTGGTGCTTCATTGTGCCTATTGGGTTTCTATTTTAGCACATTAGTGTGCCCTCTCGCGATCTGATGCTCTATTTAAAGATGTTAGGGTATTGATGAAACCTAAAACACTAGTATCTTCGACATTCATTAACTCTGTCTCATCATCTCACACTAGTTTTTCTCCTGTTCTGATACCACTATTACAAATATTCCCTTTAATAACATTTATAAATTCTTTTTACATGACTAAAATGGAGAAGTTAATATCAATGCTATTAAAGAAATTGTGTGTGGGGGGGGGGGGTGTCCCCTTTATCAGTGCTAAAAATGTGTTGATAAAGGGGGTCCATTATCTTTATTAAAAAAAGAAATGATAAAGGCCCCATCTTCTATATTCATCTATTTTTATAAAAGTACACTATATAAATCTCCTATAACATGTACAAAAAAGATATAATTTAATTGAAATAAATTTTACATCACAAATTCAAAAAAACACTACTATATACATTTCAAACAATGTTTTTATGTAATTAAATTTTAAATTTATATTTATAAACAATTTAAACCAATAATGTTTCATTGTCTTTGTCATCAGTTATCCCCTCTAAAAAAGTCCCTCCAATGGTGTCCATTGCAGAAACAAATAACCTCAACCGAAGAAAATTAATCCAAATATATAAGAAAACACATATTATGTTTGTAATATTATAAAGAAATAAATTAAACATTAACAAAAAAGAATAGATAAAAAATGCCAACTCTAATAAAAAGACACACATAGAGTTATACTGATCACACCATGCATTTTATTTAGGTATGGTTGATTCCAACTCATCAAAAATGAGGTGGAGATAATTTTCTTGAAGTATCGAAACAATTTAGATATGTTTTATCAGTTTTGAGTATGTTAATTGTTCATTTTAATGAAAAGAATTTCAATTTTAAATAAATGAACATTTGGAGTTATTTTGGTAATTCTGTACATGGGATTGAGGTGAGGATGATTCATTTATGTCCTAAATTACTTATAGATCATTTTCCTACAATATCAAGACAATTCAAATGCATTTTCTTAGTTTTCAGTATGTCACGTTTTTTTTACTAAAATGTCATTTCTAACTTGAAACAAGACCTTTGTGTCATATGGGTCACATCATATGTCAGTTTGACACGAGATGGATTTTTTTCTTGTCAGAAATGACATATTTTTTTTTCTCTAAATTATCAATATAATCAGAGTGCATTTTTATGATTTTCAGTGAGTGACACACGCATTGAACTAAAATGCCAATTTTAAACTGATAACAAGAACTTTGAGTAATAACGGTCCCCCATTAAACATATTGATGTGTAGTTGATTCCTATAAGAAAAAAATGAATCAGGTAATTTTTCACTAAACTATCAAGACAATCTGAATTCATTTTCAATGTTTTTAGTATGCCACTTGTTCCTTTTTCTAAAATTAATATTAGTTTAATATAAAAAGATGCACATGGAGTCATATTGATCACAATGTGTGTCATATTGAGGTGAGTTTGATTATTATTCATCAAAAATTACTTATGGATAATTTTCCTAATTTTAAAAAACAATATGATTTCATTTTTTTGATTTTGTGTTCTCGAGTTTTCATTTTTACTAAAATTGGTGTGAATTTTAAATAAAAAGACTTACATGAGTCATAAAAGTCACACTTTTCATCACATTGAGGTGATGCAGATTAATACACATACCAAATTACTAATGGAAGTTTTATTAATGTATCAAAACAATCATAATGTGTATTATTAGTTTTGAGTAGGCTAATTGCCTTTATACTAAAATTGATATCAATTATAAGTTAAAACATGCACTTTGAGTCATATCGGTTAAACTGTGCTTTGGATTGAGGTTTGGATGTTTCCTATATGTACGAAATGAATCATGTTAAATTTCCCTAAAGTATAAAAACAATAAAAATTAATTTTATTCTTTTTCAATACATTAGTTGTTCCTTTTTGTAAAATTAATGTCAATTTAAAATAAAAAGAGACATTTGGAGTCATAGTGGCCACATCGTGCATCAAATTGAGGTGAAGTTGATTCCAACATGTTAAAAATTATTTATGGAATGTTTTCTTAATGTATGAAAATAATAATAATTCATTTTATTGGGTGTTATTAGGTTATTTTTCCTTTTTTCTAAAATTGATGTTAATTTTAAATAAAAAAGACGCACTTTGAGTAATATCTGTAACACCATGACTAGTATTAAGGTTATTATAACTCTTTCATGTCACAAATGACTCATGGATCATTGGAAAAACATATTAAAACAATTTGAATGTGTTTTCTCAGTTTTCACTACGTCAATTTTCACATTTCTAAAATTAACATCAATTTTAAATAAAAAGGCGCACTTGGAGTCATGTCAGTTTCTCCATGTTTCAGTTTGTGGTGTGGTTTATTCCTACACATAAAAAATGTATTATGGATTGTTTTCCAAAATAACCAAAACAATATGAATTCATTTTGTTGGTTTTGAGTTGGTTTTTTGTTCTTTTTAAAAAATAGACGTTAATTTTAAATCAAAATGAAGCACTTGGAGTCATACCGATCCCACTATGAATTGGATTGGGGTAAGTATAATTACTACATGTAGCAAATGACTTATACATCATTTACCAAAATTATCAAAATAATTTGAATTCATTTTTGGTATTTTTAGTACATCACTTGTTTGTTTTTACAAAAAAAATAATGTTTATTTTAATTAAAAAGATGCACATGGAGTCGTACCTGTCAGAACGTGAATCGTACTGAGGTTAAGATGATTCCTACACATCTCAAATGATTAATGAATCGTATTAATAATGTATAGAAACAATCTGAATGTCTTTTCATTGTTTTGAGTAGGTCAATTGTCCTTTTTACAAAAATTGATGTAAATTTTAGATAGAAAAGATGCACTTGGAGAATTACCAGTCACAACGTGACTTAGATTATGTTAATGATGATTCCTACATGTCCCAAATGACTCATAGATCATTTACCTAAATTATCAAAACAATATGAATGCATTTTCAGGGATTTATGTGTATCATTTATTCATTTTAACTAAAATTGGTGTCAATTTTAAACAAAAATATGCACTTTGAGTCATATCAGTCACACCATGATTTAGATTGAGGTGAAAATGATTTCTACCTTTCCCGAATATCTCACAAATCGTATTAGTAAATTATCAAAACAATCCAAAAGAATTTGCTTATTTTTGAGTAGGTCAGTTGTCCTTTTTACTAAAATTTATGTAAAATTTTTAAAAAAAATGACTCATTTGGGGTCATACTAGTCACACCATGCCTCATATTGAGCTGTGGATGATTCCTACATGTCCAAAATGACTCATGTATCATTTATCTTATGTATAAAAATAATACACATTCATTTTCTAGGTTTTCAGAATGTCACTTATTTATTTTTTCTAAAAATGATTTCAATTTTAAATAAAAAGACGCAAATGGAGTCATACCGAAAACCCTATGCATTATATTCTATTGAAACTGATTCTTAAACGTCCCAAATGTCTCATGTATCATTTCACAGATGTATAAAAGCAATATAAATGAATTTTATTGGTTTTGATTAGGTCAATTGTCCTTTTTTTAAAAATGATGTAAAGTTTAAATAAAATAGAATCACTTTGAGTCATACCAGTCACCCCCGTACATTATTTTCTAGAAAATCAGTCTTCCAATGAAAATTATCTTCAATAATAGCTAATCTTGTTTTCATATATTTAATTTAATTGTCTTTATCCTACTGTCGTTAGTTTTCAAAATATGTTTGGGGTGTCACCCCACACCCCACACCACTGAGGTGTCCGTAATATTTTAGATGGGTCAAGGAAATTGATAGTAGTTTTTCACCTGGTACAGGTGTTGATGATCATTATGACAATGTTAGATAGAAAATATAGAAAAATAAGCAATCATTATTATCTAATAGTGATTTAATGGAAACCAAATTTTTATTATTTCATGATAATACATGTTTCCCACAATTTTTGCGTGTTTTAATATATTATTGTCTTATATTTATTTACATGTGTCTCCTTCCATGACACATGGTGTGGGATGGAAGTGTGTTTAGATTTGGATTCATCATTTTTCATATAAATAGAGGAATATAATTATGCTTTTGTTTTGTGTCACATAACAATATTATGGTAGATTTAAAATATGTGCCATTTTTTACAAGTTAAGAATACCCCATACATACTTTATGGTTGGTGTACATTAATTTTTTTATCCACTACTTATTTTTATCACTCGGTTATTGTTTCAAAAAATATATCAATCTAAGTGATGAATACAAAGATTTTCAAAAAATGTATTACTTGTACTAAGGTACTTGAAATGATACATACCTATTATGTCTAATATACGCATCCCATGCTTCATGGGTTATCAGGTGTATATACATAAGCCGTGGGTGCAGGTTCATTTTCCCTTTAGTATCTTTAAGATGAAATCTCATTATAATTGTGTGAAAGCTTCTGTGAGTCATTCCATAAAGCATTAATATATATTTTTTGTGGGGGTTATCTACTATAAATTCACTCTACAAGGTATAATGAAGAGTAAGTAAATGTTTCATTATTTTATTTTTTAGTGAAATAAAGAAATGATATCATAAGGTTACCGTAATCTCTTCTCAAATCAATGTCTTAAGCATGGGAACAATATATTTCCATGAATTTACATTATTCAAAACACATTGTCGAATGATGATTCCAATGTATCTACCAAACATGGCCTTGTTGGGGTTAAAATGATGGCCCTTCACATTTCATCTGACCACATATTTGATGGATTTTCTTTTATTCTTAATGATTTTTTTTCTTACACCATCAAACTATGAAGGTCCTATTTATTATACATCATCGGTCCTTTATCTCTTACCATTTCCTCTAATTCAACATCATCACTATGTTGTCCCACTGGGTCAACAGAATCGACATGTGTAGAATTTTTTTGTTCCTATGAACTAGGAGCAATAGCAGGTTTGGAAACCTATTGTTCCATAGGCTTGGTAGCACTGTCATGTGTAGAAGATAATTTTTCCCTTACACTAGGTACATTAGTAGGTTGAGAGACCTATTGTTCCTCCAGATTGGTAGCACCAACACATGCATAAGTAATTACCTATATAATTTATTTAATATTTAATTTATATTACATAAATTAAGTAGTAAATAGATAATAACATGAGGTAACGTAATTTATATTGCAAAAAAATATTACCTGATTATTGAACTCTCATTCATTTAATGTTTGACAGGATTTTACCCCTCAATAGAGTATCCAAAAATCTTCATTGTGGTCTCATTTAAAATAAAAAACCCCATATAAATTGATACAACTACGAAATTATTGAAATTTACCAATGAAAGGGTTATCCTCGGTTGAATTTTCATCTGACCCTTTAGTGGTTTTGGTAGATAATAGAACAATGGACCACTTTCAGTTTGCGGGAACTGGAACCCAAAACACTTTTATGGCCTGTGATTGCATTGTAAACGGTTCTTCTTTGTACTCATCCTTACTAAAATCCACTTTCACAAATCCCAATTCATCTATTTTAACAACACTCCTACTATCAATCAACTTTCATTGGAAAAATCATCACTTGGAATATTTTATAATCCAACTCACATATTTGTTTGATGATTCCGACGTATGAAATATTTGTGTAAATTGGATTTATATCTTTAGTACCAAAAATATCAATTTCTTTAGCCATAAGTTAACCCCACTATTATTCATTGTACTATCTTAATCATGTTAATTCTTTATAGAATATATAACCATTAATTACATAAATATTGTAATATAATTTGTACACACTTGGTCCTATGGATAACCATCAAAGTCGTTCTAAAAATGAATCCATATTTTCCAATAACTCCTTAAAACATTGTATCGAAACCATACTATATACTATTGACTATGTGTGTTTGATATCCACCTTTAAGCCATTAATGGATTCAATTTTCTAATAATTCTCTTGTGGGTTTAAACATTTAGGGAAACCTCTAAACTATTATGAAAAACCTATAGGTGACCCTTCTCTCGATCTATAATATTGATTTTGACAACATTTCTTCTAGAAATTCCTTCATCTGCAAACCACCCAGTGTGATGAGATTTCAGTAGACAAATTATTTACACACCTAACAAGTATTAAGAACAAAATTAAATGGATTCCTCAATAATATATTACTCATAAATAAAACCTTCTAGCCAGATTTTATTTTTGCAAAACCCTTTCAAAATCATCATATATCATTCAATGGGGGAACATCCTTCTATTGTATACATGACTACATAGTCGAATCTCTCTCATAAATTGAAACATCATGTGAACCATCATATAAAAGAATTATGACACGATGAATATTTATAATTAACTTAATATATTGACAATTTCTCTTTCCATTGTCAGAAATATTTCTAGGTCTATAACTTTTACATATATAGATTTGCAGAAAAAAATAGATCTTGGTTAATATATGATGGGAATTATTAGAAAAAATAAATCATAAAACTACCAGAATTAGATCTTTCATCAAAACATGGAAGTCATGTGATTTTAGACACTTTTACTTTAAATCGGTCATTGACACAACATTCTTGATATTAGATGAATATACCTCTAAAACCATTACACCATTCAAGAAGTTAAAAAACATAGAGCTCTCCTGCCTAGAAATAGTGTCAGCATCTAAAGGAAGAAAAGATCATTTTAAACATTCACTAGAACCAAATCTTCTCATATTACCATGAAAACCATGTCCAATAGAGCCCTAATTCCATGATTTTGTTTATTCCATGTGATTTTAGAAATGTGCAGATGAAACCATAACAACCATTTTTTACAATATACACAACATCAAGAAAATGTATGATGTATAGAAAATTATAGAATGGTAATTCATCTAAAGTTGATATCTTTTTCCAACTGGGTGTTGTAAGGTTTTTTGAAAATAGTTTACCAAGATTAGTGTCTGTATCATTTACTTTCTCAAACAACTAATCACCTGTTAGTGGAGACAACACTGTACATTCTACTAAACATCCATTGAATGTTGTCTTCCAAGATCAGTACTTATGTCATCAGGGTAGAAATTTTCAATGTACTAGAATCACAATCTTTTATGAACGTTTCATCATAATTCGTTATATAACATGTTCACAAATGGGACATGCTTGAGTTCCTTTAATACTATATCCTGATAAATTTTCATTAGAAAGAAAGACGTTTATCATCTTGTAAAACATGGTTATCTATATGAAATGTTCATTTTTTAAGCACCATACAACTTAACACCTGAATCCCACAATAAATTAAAATCTTCGATCAATGGATCAAAATAAATATCAATATCATTACCCATTTTTTTGCTCATGATATAAGGATAAATAACTTGATGTATTTTTATTTCATTCATAACCATGGTGGAAAGTTATTATTTTCCAACATAACTGACCATGCATTATGAGTGATTTTTTGAAAACCAATTAGATTCAATCCATCTATAGATTATACAAGGCAAAGTTTTCTCAGCTCGTTTCCAAATTTAGGACACTCATGGTCAGTTATATTCCATAGAGGAGAGTCGCACAGGTGACATAGTTTCCCATATTTATTTCTTGTATCTGTGTGCCACATCAATTTCCTTGCAGTATACCCACTTACATGTAGGAGCCTAAACCTTGTAATGATTGGAAATTACCACACAACATTCATAGGACCAAATTCATCTTTCTAGTATTGAGAAGAAACACACTTTGGTCTTTGTGAAATACTATACATTCATTTTTGTAGTTGTGTATTATTTCAGAGATCATACCCATAGAAAATTAAAATTATTAGTATTTCATCATATGTCTGTCTAGGGAGCTCATTATATTATGGGAGAATATCACTAAAGAGATAAAATAGTTTCATAAAACTAGAGTCACTCAATCCATTTCTTTATTTCAAATTACACTACATTAGTATAGCTGACAATGCTACATATTTAGTGCAACTAGCATACAATTACATCTGTGAACAAATATTTAACATCTTAATCAATTTTAGTCAATCACAAATTTCATCTTCAACTGTGCTTATCATTTACTCAATAGGATCTTCATAATCATTCACATCTATAATCACATCCTTGATATGATGTTTTCATTTTCTACACATGTAATCATATCAGATGATCCATAAAATGTTGTGATATCAAAACCACTAGCTATATTCTACTTTTCCCTGAGTTTATTCCAAAATTTATTACATTGAAATATTCAATGATAGATTAAGTTCTCTTCCAACTCTTCCAGACTAATTAGTCTTGAATAACAACATCTTAATCCCGAAAAAAGGATTTGAGAAAGGTTATGTTCATAATCTTTTGCAAACTTGATGAACTCCTTCATTCCATATTATGAATATTTTGTCATAAGATTGGAATCCATCCATTCTTTATACATATCCCTTCTATTTGATTTAGTTATATTAAAATAAAAAAAATTCAAAATATATTTTCAATGGAAGTCTCTCCAAAAAATTCCTAGTGAGTATCCATAAAAGAGACTTGAAATTTTTTTATTCAATTACAACGAGTTTAATTCTATTTAAGGATCAGTAATAAAATAAAAATTATTTAGTGTTATTTATTTAAGAAATTTGTGTTGATTAGAGAGATGCTTTAATGGTGTTAAAATATTTATAAATGCCAATTTTGGGAGCTAATAAAGGTTAATCATTTGTAAGTGCATGAGCGGAGTCTTTTATAGATATATACATCATTCTTGATATATATATATATATATATATATATCAAAATAATTGTATAAGAAATAGAATTTCTTTGAGATTATATAATGGATTATTATGAGATTTCATTTTCATGTAGGATAATGGAGGATATTGAAGGATAATCAAAATTATTTTTACCAAAAACTCACTATAATGGAAATAACATAAAGATCCCCAAACAAATCTATGCTCATCAAGAACACCACCCAAAAATAATAAACACATTAAACCACTCAGGAGTTTGAAACTTCCTAAATTTCATAAAATGAAAAAACCATTCCATAACATTATGAGGATCTTGGTCACCATGAAAAAGGAAGGATTTTCCCTAAGTTATATACTCACAATGGGATTTCTACCACATATGAAGACATTTCATAGAGGTGAAATAAGGAAACATGAAACATGAATCTATATCCTTCCTGTTTTAAAAGATAGTCAAATAACATAGTCCCAATGCACCCTAATGGGTCAGATCCCAAAGCACAATCTTCATGAGAAAAAACACAAGAAATTTTTTCAAAATTATAATTTCCATTAAAATCACACTCCAATCTCAGGATGCATGAAATCATTCTTCAAATACATTCACACTTTGAATGCAATCCAAATTATTAAAAATGATATCTAACTATTCATTTTAAATCATTTCCACAAATTTGAAAAATGTTCTCTAAATTTTCCTAATTAAATAAACCACAAATAAAAAATTTCAAATTAAATATATTCATTTTTATAAGGAAATATTCACACATTGTTTCAAAAATTGATTCATTTTTCAAAATTTATTTTTAATTTCAATACCAACAAATTATATCTCAAAATGAAAATAGAATAGAAAATATTTCTAAAACATTTTAAAACCATTAAAATACTTTTCATTCACTAATAATTTTGGGTTAAAACAAAATGACTCAATAAAATCACTTTTTCTATTGGGAAATATTCTTTTACAAAAAAAACAATATTTTATGTCCTAAACCAAAATATAATTCATATAAAACAATGATATTAAACATCTCCCACATGAAATGGATTATTAATCACTTAATTTAAATATAAAATCATTATTACATATATGAACTAATATAATAATTAAAAATAATTGATAAACATCACAAGATGAGAACATTTATAAATAATAGAAGAATAATGAGTATAATACTTAATGATTAATTAAATTATTATAATAGAAAAAATTTAATTAATAAGAATAAAAATAAAAATAATTTATCAAATAAAATAGAATTTAATTATTGGGATTGGATACAAAAGTTAGTGTTAAATATCATAGTTGAGGGCTCCCTCTTTTGTTTTCCACTTCTAACCTAATTCCATTGGACTAGTTTGGGGTTATAGGGTATTAATTCTTCAACTATTAGCCTTAGTAAATTTTTTTGACAACATATAATTTCTTTGGGAGTCTCTTGAATTTCCCCTACTTATACTTCGTCAACTAGTTTGGTTTACTCCAAAGGGCGCAGACAAAAAATAGATGACATGGAATCTGAATGAATTAATGTCAACTGATTCCACTAGATCCGAAGCTAGGGTACCGAGAAAACGAAGAGAAGAGAAGGAGTAAGACATGCACAATAGATTGGACTTCAATTCATCTAGAGAAGGTGAACCGTGAAGAGGGGAGATGACAGAAAAAATCAGTGTAAATAAGATATTACCATAGATTTGGATATTCTGTGGTAGCAGTAGGGTCAAGTGATAGAGGAGGTGGAGGTAGACGTGACAACAATTGCAGTAGAGGTAGCGGTGGGCGCAACAGTGGAAGGGGAAACATAGGTAGGGGTAGCGGTAGAGGTGGAGGAAGTAGTAGAGGCAGCAATAGAGCACTGGTTCTATGAAATCTTGAGGCGTGAGTGGTGGTAGGGTTTTTATAGGGTTCAATTTATTAAAACACGACATGATTTTATCTGTGCATTTTAAAAAGAAATGATAAATGAAGTTTTTTTCAGCACAGAATTATAAAGTGGTGATAAAAATGACCTTCATCAGTGCTATTTGGCATTGATAAATCTAACCCTATATCAACACTAAAAAAGAGGTGATAAAACATGTATTTATCAGTGCTAAAAATATAGCACTGATAAAGACACATTCTATCAGTATTTTTTAGCATGGATAAAGGGTTATCATTATGAGTGCTAAAAAAGCACTTATAAAGACCTAATGCAAATAAATTATTTATAATTATAAAATTATAAGAAATATATTTATTATATTTATAAGTATAAATATAAATAAACATATACATATTTAGATAATTATAAAATTAAAATAAATAAATATAAATAAATTCATAAATTTATAGTTAATTGATATTTATGCATTTATTTAAATAATTTAAAAACCATAACAAATATATTTAATTAAATTTATAAATTTATAATTATTTAAATAAATAAATAATTATTTATACCTATAACTATAAATAAAAAAAATTTAATTATAATTTAAATATAATAAATATATTTATTATAATTTTATAATTAATTATATATATGTGTGTAGTTATAATTATATATATAATTATTCCAGTTGTGGAATATATTCCTCTTCAGATAGTGAAACATATCCTTGAAGGATTTTACAATTTAGCGACTTCTGATAAGAAGGGTGATGGAGGTTCTTTAGTACAAAAAATTATCTTCAACGTATTATAAAACCACAATTAAATGTAAAAACTCATAACTCTTTTTATGTTCTTGCCTCTAATATCAGTGAAAAAGATAGACATTCTGGTGATTGTGTGACTGATGTAAAAGAGATGACAACTCCAAAAGATGATGGAACCTCGGATGATGGCGATGGACCGTGGGCACAAGCCCAAAAATGGAGACATGGATGAAATCCTCATGGCCATGGAGGATGTGTCTCTCACCAGAGCATGAGTACCAGATCTTGAGTTTCTTGATATTTATGTGTTTCTATTTATGTGTTTTGTTTTGGAATTTTAATGATTTGTTTCTCCTCTTCTATTTTTTCTTTTATTTAAGATAGTGGACCTTGAGCTCCAACCTACTGAAGAATAAATAAACATGTTTTGTATATTTTTATAATTACTTAAATAAATAAATAAATTTATTTATTTATAATTACTATTAGAAATACATATATCTATATATATATTTTTGTATATATATATATATATATATAATTATAATAAATGTATTTATTGTAGTTTTATAATTATATCTATTTATATATTTATATATAAATATATAATTATAATCGTAATTATAAATAAATATATTTAAAAAATATTTATATGTAATTAAAAATTTATAATTAAAAATATAAATAATATATTTATTGTAATTTTATGTGTATTTATGAGAACATAATAAGTTCATGTGTATAACATGAATGAATCATACATGTGTCAGTTTAAATGTGAACGTTCATAATGAAGAATTTCTTCTTTTCATAACATAGGTAGTGAAAACATATGGGACATAACTTAGAATCACATACCAAAGTATACTTTATTGTCATATTTCATCAATTATAGTCATCCATCAATATATAACCATAAATAAAAATATATAAATTATTTATAAACATATAAATACTTTTTAAGACATTATATATATATATTAATTATTAAAAAATATATATTATAATATATATTATTTATATTAACTATAAACATGTTTTTTTAATTAATATATATATAATCATTATTTTTGGATATCAATACAATAACTACATATATTAATAATAATGTTGTATTGAAATATTTTCTCAGCACTAATAATAGCACTGCTAAAGCCATCCTTTACCTGTGCCAAAAAAAGATATGATAAATGATACACCTTTAGGAGTTCTTTTTTATCATGGATAAATATTATCTTTCTCAGTACTTTTAGCTAGAACTAATAAAGGTGGGGCTTTTATCATGGCTTTATTCTTAGCATTGATAAAATCTGACACATTCCATGCCTAAATCTATGGTAGTGTATGATGAAACATCTAGCATTAGTGATCTTATTATTTTTTAGTGTTGAACCTCTATGCCTACCACCCTCCAAGTGTAAACTGCTGGTATAACACTTATAGTTGAGATCTGGATGACGACATTCTTCAGTTTTAGAAGAAGTGTTGTAGGTCACCTGAGTGGAGATCGATTAGAACCAAATGTGCAATATTATAGTGTAAGTAATTACTTTTTGGATGAAGTTAGTTTTTTTCTTGAAGAGATCAGGACCACCAGGACACTTTGAGACTAGAAAGGTATGTTATTCAAGTTCTTGTTTCTCATTTTCATGGTTTATCATTTCTACGTTATTCATCTCTTTTTTATTGCTTCGGTAAAATTTCATTACATATTTTCATTTCTACTTTTTGAGCATAATAAAAATGTGTGTTGGGTGGTGTTATTTCTATGCCCCCAGTCCCCTAATGAACTGAATAATGTTAAATCTGGTGATATTTTTCTTTCTTTTATATTCTTGTATTATGCTTTGCTTTGGTTCTACAATTTCAAATTGTTCCTAAAAATAATTAGTTTGTTCCTTATTGGGGTTTGGGGTTCTCCGTGTATACATGAATTCCTATCCCATCACAAAGGTATCAGTGCCTGTACTATTTATTTCTTTTACTATATATTTTAGATTCCTGTTTAATTTATTTATAGTTCTTGTTTATGGTTTTATGTATACACTATGATTTCACTTTTAAATCAACACCATCATTCTTGATTTCAATTATCTAAATCCACTATCCTTTCGATATTTCTATGCATTTTTTATCTCTTGGGATGTTTACACAAGAGATGTGATGGTTATTGGGCTCATACACTTAACATTATCTGCAATAACTCAACATCTACTCTATTGATACACATATCGAAAATGATATTTGATATCGAGAAATTTGATAGTGGAAATGACTTTATGTTGTGGAGAATTTAGATGAGTGCCCCGTTTGTAGAGTATGGACTAATTGATACTCTCTATGGGAATAATAAACCCATTATTATAATAAATGAATCAATACAAACCAATATTGATTACATAGATGTTTCCCTTGATGTGTAAGTTAATTAAAATCAATTTTTATTAATTTCATTAGGTGATAATGTTCTAAGATAATTTTCTTATGAGTCCAATCACCTCTGAATATCTGCTCTTCTTTTATCTCACGGAGCTAGGGTTTCCACCTCTAATGTCTATCCCAACCCCCTCCAACAAACCTTGGACAGCTCGACATCGAGGTCCTATGTCTCGGTGTCTCTATGGCTTAATGTGAAGGAACCAACCTTAACAGCATAGGAAATACGTTATCTTTGATGTCTTGTAATGTCTTGAAGGGTAAAGGATCCAACAGTTGAAGGCCTCATATTTCAGAAGGTGGAGGAATCTTGGCATAGGATCTTGGATCGACATCGGTGGGTGAGGGATTTCCTTTCTCAGGTGTGGCTCGACGTTAGTCCTGAAGTGATTCAGAGGGGGTAAGGAATCTTGGTTTGATCTCTCGGTGATCTTACGTTCTTCTTTCGGGTCTTATTTTAGTGATTATATAAATTTTTTGTTGATTTCATTGCATTAGTGGTTATGTTGGTGGGTAGTGACTATTTATGTTTCTCCCCACTGGTTTCCCACCATTTCATACAGCCTTCTTACATTGGACTCCATGGAGGGTGCATCTGTAATCCTATTCTGAGCAGATCCATTCCCAAAGTAGCATTTCATGTTCGAATGAAACAGATCCCCTCATCAGTGACGTTCCCTTGGTTTGGTGTTAGGAAGTAATGTCCTAGGTGAAGGTGTTCTGGCCTCACAATCGTTGGATCATCTTCTATTTTCTCCAGTGATCACAATTTTGGTGGGATTTTGGAGGAGCACGGTAGCGTTGTCTTGAATTTTTTGAATTTGGATATACTTTTTGTGGTGATGATTTCATTGTGTCCCTATGGTTCATGGTTTTAGGGTCTCTTAAACTATTCTCTTACAAGGGGTTTCTCCAAATGGGGTTCAGAGCAGAGGGTTTTCTCTAGGTCCTTGCTTCCAGAATTTGATGTTTGAGACGGTATGGATTTTCCATTAGTACTTAGCCTGCATATTCATTCACGGGATAGCTAGCCAAGTTGTGATGAGTAGGAGGAAACTTATATTAATGTTTTTGATGCTAGGTAGGTGCTCTTACGTGTAATCTTGAATGAATTTTTTGGCCTTAAACTTTTTTTTGTGGTGGTTTGGTTGTTTTTAAGTTGTTTTTTCCATGTTTGGTTTCTCAATTAATCCTCAAAAGTGTTTGAATAATAAAAATTTAATTTTCAGTCTACCGTTGTTGGTATTTGCCTTAAGATAGAGAAATAATATAAGAATTCTTCACTTGTTTGTATGATTTATAAGAAAAATCACATGTTTACTTAAAAAATGAAACTTATTAGTTCTATTAAATCCTATATTAATGAATTCCACAGTGTTATGTTATATTTATCTAACATTGATGTTACTTTTAATGAAGAATATTAAGAAACGATCCTATTAATTTTTCTAGATAATACATAAAAAACATTAGTTTATTTACTGGGGGTATAAATCAACCAAATTGGAAAAATAAACAATTAACTAAAGAAAAAATCAAGAAAAATAAGCACCCTAATAAATTAGGCATTGATAAACCCCCTTCTATTACCTACTAAAGAGCATTTAGTTTCACAACTTATGCTCATGTTAAAATTGATAAACTTGAGATAAGTGTTCTTAAATGAATTTTTATAGGGTATCCCAAGGTTTTTAAGGGGTAGACACTAGGGTTGGATAATCATGGATTCCAAAAATTCATAATAAGTTTGGATGTTTTATTTCACGAGTCTTCCTCTCCTAAAACTAATTCTACCACATATGGTAGCATTGAACCAACCTTAGAACAAGCTGATGAAGATGATTCTTTAAGACATTTTGAGTTTTTTTCTCTAGCCTACTCCACTTATACCATAACCAACTATAGGGGATTATTCTCAGCCATCTTCTAGTTTAGATATTGATTTTGAACTTCTTACCATGAATAGGGATTGCCAGTTAAACCAAGACAGAGAAAAAAAATGTTCCTATACCTCATTCTCGGTTAAGAAAATATTGCAAGGATTCCTATGCATTCCATGTGGCGCAAGACCTTATAGACGGTGACCCTTAAAACTACAAGCAAACCTTAACTGTCAAAGACACAAAGAATCATTCCATTTCCATGAATAAATAATCAAAATATTTAAATAAGAACCATACTTGAAATGTTGCAAACAAACCATCCAACACTAAAATAATTGGGAAAAATGTATTTATAAAATAAAATACGACAACACAGAGGGAAATACAATCATCTTAAAAACCAATGTTATTTTCGTAGTGTTTCCTCCAAAGAGAAGGAATTGATTAATTTGAAATATTTTCTCTTATTGTTATGTATTATTCCATTAGGATTTTCATTCCTTTTCTACATATAATGATCTTCACATTGAACAAATGGATGTTAAAACTACCCTATTATATGGTTATTTAAAGGAAAACTCTACATGAAACTACCTGATGATTATTCCAACAAATTTAAAGTAAATAAAGGATGAATTTAAAATAAATCATTATATGGACTAAAATAATCCTCTAGGTTGTGGTATATGAAATTTAATTCATTTATGTTATATGAACAATTTTTCAGTAGTCAATATAATGTATATTTTATTTTAAATTAGCAAAAAACTATATTATTTACCTTTTATTTATATTGATAAATGCTTATAATTTGTGAAAATATGAGTTTAATCATTTTTGTATAATCCCAATTAATATTAATGTCTGAAATGAAAGACTTAGGTGAAACTAATAAAATCTTATGTGTTGAAATCATTATAGATAGACCAAATAAATCAATTTTCTTATATCAAAAAACTTATATTTTTAATATTATAATGGGATATATGTTCTAATCTATCAAACCTATTAATATAACTCTTCAAAAACACTTTAATCTTTATTTAACATAATAACCTACTAATGAGGATGATATGAAATTTATGTATAAAATTATTAATACTAACATTATTGGTAGCATTATGTCCTATATGATTTTCACCATACCTGATATTTCTTATGCAAGATGCACTCTTAGTAGATTTATGGATTCACCAGTGAAGCCATAATGGCATGAACTTATGTGGATATTAAAATACCTCCATTATAGTCCAAATATTTATTTATGTTATGGTAGAAACGAGGATACTATTGAGATTATTTTTAGGTATGTTGGTGCTGATTATGCAGGAAATATTGACACCCATAATCCCTTAACGGGTTACATGTCTACTTCATTAACTGGGGACATTTCCTTGAAATAATGTTTTCAATCTTTGGTTTCTCATTCAAACACATAATCTAAGTACATTTCCTTGACTGGAATAGTTAAAGAATCTATATGGATTAATGGCATGTCTTTTTAACTCAATATTTTTAATTCTACAATTTGTATTTACTCAGATATCTAGTATACACTTCATCTATCAAAGAACATACTATTCCAAGGTAAATCCAAACATATTTATATTATAATTTGTTTTATTAGAGATATTATAGAATCAGGAACTGAGTCCTTCAATAAGAAACACACTGACATATACCCGGTTGATAGTACGACCAAAGACGTGGTATTGTCTATGTTTAAATTCTGTTTAGATAGTTTAAAAATGGTTATTATTTTATAATAATAAGTTCAATAACATCTCAAAATTCAATTGAAAATGTTGGAGACTTTTTAATGTTGAAATTCAATTTATCATTTCTTATTGAATTTAGAAATGATTTTATTTACCATTATATTTTTTCCATGCATGTAAATTTATTTGAATTCATTTTAATGATCAAATTGTTAAAGTAGATCATATTTATACTGGGTTATTGTTAAACTCTACATGGTCTGGATTATTGGGCCACTAGATCAGCGTGGTTTTTTTATTCCCAAGGCAGGTGAATCAGCAATCCTTTACAACATTCTTATTGTCCATTGATTGAACTCACCAACTATTTGATATACACCATACTTTTGTCTTAGTGATTCATTTCACCTACTGGGTATCTATTTTGGAATAATAGAATGAACTCTGTTGATTTAATGTGCTATTAGAGGTTATTAGAGGATTGATGACCCCTACAACCCTCATTGCTTTTCAATTCATTCTATCTAGCTGATTTTCTCACCCTAGTTTTTATCATATTTTACTCAGATGAAGCATCCAACATCAGGGATCTCCATCTTCCTCAGTGTTGAACCTATCTATTATCTTCTCTCCAGGTTTACACCGCTGGTATACCATTTATGGTGGATATTTAGACAACAAAATCCTTTTGTTTTAGAAGACATGTGGAAGAGCACAAAATGGGACTTCTATGTAAACTCAGTGTATGATATTATGGTGTGAATACACTTTCTATGTCGAAAGTTAGTTTTTTTCCTGAATAGATCATAAACACTAGGATTCTTTGAGTCATACACTTTATGTTATTTACATACTTGTTTTTAATTTGAATGGTTTTTCATTTAGACATTATTTTTCTCTTTTTAATTTCTTCCTCAGACTTGTACTCTATATTTCTATTTTTGTTTTCTTGATCTTAATAAAAATCATTTTTGGGTGGTGTTCTTGTCATTTACATAGGTCCCCCGGGCACCAAATCATATAAAATCATGCATTATTATTATTCATTTTAAATTCTTGTATTCTTATTTATTTTGGTTACATGATTTTGGATATTTCTTGTAATGAATCAGTTCTATACTTATAGGAGTTTGTAGTTATCCTTGTTTTCAATACAACCTCTACCATCACACCATTGATAGTACCGATGACAGTAACAACATTCAAATTTATATCGTGCACATTAGCAACCTTCCCATCCTTACATAATCTCCCAATCATGGATTTTTAGACATATTGGTTATTACAATTTTCTTTGAATGTATCAAAGTGAAAAATCTACAAAACTTATTCCTTGGTCGGGACCAAAATGTACATTCTTGATAATCACATATGAAGTTAAATAACTGATTGAGACCCAATTATCCACTAGGAAATTATTGATTCATTTTATGGAAAGATATAAGTCCATAAGAAAAAAAATAAAAGTTTGAAGAATGTAAATGTTAGTCTTTTGTAGGTGTTATCGAGGTGTAAGATAGGGGTATAGGTGATATACCTCATTAAAAGTAGGAATTATTGATGGATGTAATGTTTATTATTTTTATATAAATATGATTGATTTTGGGACTATTCTTAGGTGAGGATGTCTTGAAATTTTGAATATTCCCTAAATTACACATCATCAATAGAACACGTGGTTTTTGTTACTACAGAACATGAACATCTATTATGGTTAATCTATTGATGGAATTAAATCTAGGCACATGTATTTGACACCCATATATCATTATATATAAGCATGTATCTTTTTATACCCTCTCATTACCATAAGGATAATATATTAATAAAAATAGAAAAAAAATCCAAGTCCCATACTGGTGGTGCTAATGCCGTGAATCCCATCTGAAAAATGGAAACCTAAAAATGTATAAAAAATTTAGTAACAAATTATACACAATTATAAAAACATGCATTAAAATTAATAAAATCATATAATATTTAACAAACATGTATAAACACATATATAATACTATCGAAAATCACATTTATTTGCTACTGTTGAAGTCAAAAAACATCATAGATTTATCATTGATACAGTTAAATGTGAATACACAGGTATAAACATATATTAAAAATTAATAAACATAAGGAAAACCCTGTTTAATTTCAGTGAAAAGTGTCATAAGCTCTTTTTGTGTGGTCAAAAAAAATAAAAAACTTCATATATTTATTGTAGTCTAAATAATGACAAGTACAACGAACTACTACTACAAACACCCAAAAAGTTATAAATATATATCATAGTCAATTTAAAAGTGTATATACATATATAAAAAAATTAGTAAACACTAGTAAAAAAATATATAATGTTAGTGTAAGGTGTTAGAAGACCTTTTTATAAGTGTTAATCAATATAATAGAACACCATTTAAAAAGCTACACAACCAAAAGGGTCACTATTTGTGAATGTTTGAGAAGATTGTTTTTTAGAAACATGTATATTGCTATATAAAAGTGTGAGAATAATTTTTTATGTTTTTAACAACATAAAACTTGATAGATTAATTATGGTCAAAGTACCAAATAATTTTAAAAATTTGTGTTTACATCTAAATAGAGTGTCCAATCATAAATACAGATGCATTTGCAATGAAATGGATGTATTCCAGTTTCCTTTCAAAACCCACTATAAAACTCTATATGACTTTCCATTTCGTTTTTAACCACACTTTTTTCCTTATACATGTGATGCAAATTGTTTGATTCATTTACTAGAATTGTCTAAATCACTAACAGTAGGTTTCCCAAGTGATGATCATTTGAAATGTTTTCTCATAAAAGTTATTAAAATTCACAAATAATAGAAATATCAAATTTTTGAATTGAATATGAATAATATAATGATGAATATCAAGAGTAACCACTAATACTTTTTCTATAACATGATTTGGGGAATTGGGAAAATCATTCATCATTTTTTTGACAGTATCTACCTTAGATCAAAAACAATCAAACTGCATTACTACTATATAAGAAACTCACAAATTGCTAGGAATTCATGGACACTAATGTATGATGTATTCTTCTTGGATTTCATAAAGATATTCTACAATAACATTGGAAGCTATTTAAATGGATGTGTAAGATACATCATTGTAGAAAAAAACAAGATCATTATTTCTTGGATGAACCTAGAATTCGATGGCATAAACTATACCTGTTCATTGAAAAATAGTAGTAATCATAAAAGTTATAAAATTATTTACAAAATCAATTGTTTGAAAATTTTACAAGAAAGAGAAAAATATTTAGAAAAAATATATATTAAATTATTTTATAAAAAAATATATTATAAGATGTATCAAGGCAAGAGATATAACTCTCATTTCTCGGAAGAGTATTCCTCCAATGGCCTGAAGACCTTCATTTTTATTGATTTTTGATAATTCACCTTTCATAATACAGTACTGCTATAGTGCCTACTACAATGTCAGTTAATCGAAAGAGTATTCCAAAATGTTCGAATATCTCACTAGTTACAACATCAAATCACTAACTATGAATAAAATTTATAGAACATATACTTAATATATGGGATATAAAAATATATTATAATATTAAATGAGGTAATATGTAACAGTCATATCATATAAGAGTATTAATAAATTATTGAAAATACATATATATATATCATTTAAAATCACTAAATTTTAATGGATTGATGCTACGCAAATCCAATATAAAAGAGACAAATATAAATAGACACATCCTAGATATTGAGTATCACACCTAATTTTTTTATATCAAACCCAAAATGATGTTTTTGAAAGGTAATTAAATGAAAACAACCCTAATAAAAAGATTAATGATATTTAATATAGAAATAAAATTAATATTTAGTTTCACTTTTCATCCATCTTACATTGACATAATAAAGAGTATTTTTGATTATTTTTATTTTTATCAAAGTAATTTGTGTAACATTTTAACTCATTCAAGACAAAAACTCAGGGATATTAAATAGAGAGAAATTCATGGTATATTAAATCAATTTTGAATATATATCAATCAAAATTTTATTAATATATATATATATATATAAATTTAAAAAATGGATGTATTTAATAAAAAATATGACTTGAATTATACCACTGTGATATCCCATTAATCTGGAAACAGTAACTCCATTTTCTATACATAATGATTCAAACTGTGTTCTATTAACTAAATGTTTATCTTTCCCAAAACATTATATCAAAATAAAGTTATTTTTTATAGAAATATAAAATGTAGTAAATTAGGAATCATGGGTCAAAATGTGATATTTGGGTAGAAACACATCTGTAATTTAATGTACTAGATTGTCATCAACTATAATTATTTTATTTCGAGAAAAACCCCTTTGACCCCATTCCATATGAATTTATACATAAAAAGAATAAATAATAATTTTAAATAATGTAATGTAGTAAATAATAATTTTCTAATTATTGATTTTTTACAACCCCATTAATAAGAGTGGTGAAAATATATTTAAAGACTAATAATTAAGGAAAAAGTTATTTGTTTTCTTATCTGAAATTAATTGTCTTTGTGATAAAATTACAATTAATATAGGGATAATTTCTGAAAAAGATGGGATCACCTTTTAGGGGATCCCATTGTACCGTATTTATTGAAGATTTGTTCATATACCATTGTATTTGAATGTACATTGTGTCTATGGATATGCATAATCCAGAATAAAATCCAATGTCAAATGTAACAGATGGTCCCTTATTTTTACCATCCCATCTAATTACATAGACATGAACTAAGAACTATACATCAATAATCAATAAATGCATATATTTTTATAAAGGTTGTTGTGGAAAAATTCATATACACTATTTCTAAGCTAAATAATTATGTGCCTTGAATCCTGACAACAATCACACGAAACATTATTCTAACTAAGATGTTTACCAATCCTCATTTTAAATTACATAATTATTTTGACTGGGTCTACATAAAATAGAACAACATTTAAATAAGCTTTAGTTGAACCAAAACCAAATACATGATTGACAATATGTAGGATAATTTTATATATCTACAATTATATAAAGTCATTTACTACCCATAAGTTAAATCCTTAAACAATATAATAAACAATGAATATAAAAATTGGAATAATAGTTTGTTTTTATTTCATATAGTGTAGAGGAAGAAAATATGGCTAGAGAAAATTAGTTAACTAAATCTCAATTAATGATAGGAATGATATACCTATAGGAGGGAGACATATAGATAAGTTATGATTATAGAGGTATTATGGGTGATAATGTATATTTGAGGTGGTATATGTCAGGGAGGATGACAATGATAGAGGTGAACTTGGATTGTGGGGGATATATAGTATATCACTAATATGGGCAAAGGAAGTGGGGAGATATTGGTGAGAGATTAATAGAACAAGGAAATTGAAGAATGTAATATAAATAAGGGTAGATAATGATGAATGAAATGGGTGAAATAATGAAAATAAATAGTGCATCATTGAATGGGTGGTGATTTATGATGCGTCTAAAATTTGATACATATGTATAGGGGGATTTAGGGTTTTTAGTATACCATTGAGGGTATGGGAATGGATATTGGAAGGAATGGGGTATTATGAGCAAGGTGAAATTTATTAGGTAATCATTATCCTGATATAATTTATATAAGAAATTATTAAGAAGAAATTATTAAACATGATTTTTATAATATAAAAATTATGTGAATATATATTTATACTTAAGATAGTGTGAAATATTGGTTAAAAATCATGGTACCTTGAAATTATTAATAAAAATAAAGTGAAAAGGACACAAAAATATAGAGAAATCAATAAAATCATAGTGATAATTCCACTAAAAAGTAAAAAATAACATTCAGATATCTTCTCTTAGATAAAACTGCATAAATTAAACTAAAAATATTTTAATTAATCATATAATTATATATGATTATAAAAAACATATTATTTTATATGTTTGGTAAAATATTCGATATTATTGAATTATTTATCACAATTTATTTTTATAATGGTAAAAGATTTTTGGAAAATGCTGAATAAAAATAACATATATGCTTATTGGTAAAAAAAATTATAATATTATTGTGATAACGTAACATATTTTAGTGTTAGTAAGATATATTTGGTAAACAAATTTGGTACCTATGATTAATATGAACAAAATTTTTTATATATTGGAATTAATAATTTTTACTGATTGATATATTATCAGATAGAAAATATATTTTGGTACAAATCAGTTTTTTATAGTGACCGACTCTTACCATCATATATTTTTTTTTTATTTTTTATAATTTTCAGGTTATATTTATTATTTATTATTATATATTCTTTCCCTTTATAAATTTAATAGTTTTATTTAATTTTGATCAGGTTTTATTTTCATTTCTGTATTGACCAAATATTTTATTACATTTTTCTATTTGATTATTGGTTTTGGGTATTTGTACCAATTAAGATCTGATTATATATATATATATTTTTGGAATATTAATGAATAATGTTTTTTATATTTTCAAGACATGATCCCATTTTCTCCTCAAAATCCTCATGGTAAGATTATATTTTCTTAGGCACTACATCAAATATGAACTGCATTGTTCATGCATTTTTATTCTAGAATTATCTTGTTACATTATTTTCATTTAAGTTTATTCCAATTTTTTTCCCTATTAATGTATAAAACATTTCCCATAACACTAATTATAACTTATTTGAAAAGTTTTCATTTTTGAAATAATTTCCCCCCAACAAAATGATGATTCAAATTCAAAATTTGAGGAGTGGCCTAAATGTAGTATCATTCAATCAATGTGCTTTTGTGATGTCTTATGTGGATTCAACATTCATAGTTTAAATTAAACTTCATAATTTATGAGGATGTCTAATATCAAAAAGAGTTCTTGTGGTATGATCACTTAACATGTAGTTTCTCAACTAATTCATGACTCATTATTAATAAAAAAATAAAGCGATCCCTTCCTAACCCACAATCACTCTCTATGGTATCCAAAAAAACACTACATCTTTTTATTATTTGATTGATATAGTTTCATCAATTTTCCTCCCATTCATAATAATACCATAATATATTATTTTATTTATTACTTACTTTAAATATTTTTTTTAAAAATAAATAAAATTTAAGAAATATTTTTTTATAAACCTAAAAATTATATTGTCTAAATATTTAATTTTTATTTTAAAAATATTATTTTGTTAGTAATATAAATATTATTATATATAATTTTATAAATCTTATATATATTATGATAAATTAATCAATAAATATTATAGAATTAGTTTAATTTTTATTTTTTTGTTATATATATTTAAAATGTTAATTAAAACATTATTATAATATATATTGCTTGTTTTTATTTAATTATATTTTCATTAAATAAATACATTTATTATATTTTATGTAAGTATTATGAAAACAATTCTCTTTATTTAGATATATTTAATAATATAAAATATATATCTATTTTCATTGTATAAATATATTTTATTTTTTATAAAAGTTTTAAAAATATATTTCATTACTAATTTTATTTATTTTAACTATATAAATTTAGTTTATTATATCATTATTTTTTAAATATAAAACTTTTAATATTTTCATTACATAAATTTCAATATAGAAATATTATAAAAATATTTTCTAGAATATATTTTATATAAAAAATTTATCCATAAAAAATATGAAAATAATTAATTAAACTAAATGTGATATATAGTATAATAATAAATTTTCATTAAACCAATATTTATAAATAAAATAATTAAAATAAATATGCATTCTGATAGGAGAGAATAATAACATAATATATTAACTGATATTGGTGATGTGTGAATCAAAGATGTGGCTGGAGGCACTATATATTATTTGAGAAATGAAAGATGATTATAAGGAAGGACTCAATGTGTCGATTGATGGGGTGGGGTTGCGACTTATATATTATTTTTACTTCATAACTAATGTGTCATATTTAAAATATTAATTTAATTTACTCTTTATTAGGTATAAAAGTAACATTAAAGGGCATTATAAGGATGCGTTTTGGGAATGAGGTGCATAAAAAACAAATTGTTCAACATATAGTATTGGGAGATTTTTTGTAACATCTAACCAGAGTGTTGGATAAACTACTCGATTGTTCATTTTGTTTCTCATGTTTTTATAATATGTATCATGATCGGTTTAATTCGAGTATTATTTAGAGATTTTGGAGTCCAATGAAAATTATACTGAAATTATTCAATCATTACCTTGGGTTTTTTAAAATATTTTAACATTTTCGTTCTCAATTTGTAATTTTTCTTTTCAACACCTTGTTTTTTAATTTTTTTGGTTTTTTGATTTAATTAAATGGTCATAACCTTTATAAAAATATCATAACCATAATTTCAATATCAAATATCTAATCACCTCTACTCTGAATACACCCCAATGTTAAAAATGACATAAGGTATTAAATTTTGAAATTTGTTTCTACTTGTTTTTTCTTTTTTATTTCATGAATTTAAAGTGTAAAAATGACATAATATATTTTTTGATTAACCATTGATTAAATTAAAATACCAATTGATTTTCTTGAATTTTAAAAACACACATGCTAATCTAAATTGAAATTTATATAAAAATAAACCTCTATTGCCTTTGGATTTTTGTAGTGTAACTGCATGAACATCCATTCACTGAATTTTTCATAGATAAAAATGTACAAGGGTCACAATGAAATAAATCTGAATAATTCCTCGTATATTATTTATTTATTTCATTGAGGATATATCTAACTTAATAAAAACACAAAGAAACATGAATTCTTTAAATCAATTTCCAAAGAATATAAGGCTTCGATGAATAGAATTAGTGGTGATTTCCTAAGATCTACTACAATAAGTGGTTACTCATTCTCTGATAATGTTCGAAGTATGTTAGATTTAGTCCAACACTATCACTGTGCATGGTAATTCTCTTCTTTATTTCAATTTAATTTCTATTTTAGTGATTTATGTCCCCACCAAACCCATAAAGATTACATTATGATGGTGAACACTGGTTTTCTAGAAAATGTTAACAACAACACAATTTTAGTAACATTATATCATGTGAGTGATATTTTTAAAGAGAGTATTTTTTAATTTTGGTAATTTTAGTGCATGTTTTTGAATGGAATCACATATTTTTCCATTGTAATTTTCTTAAGAGATTCCTTATAGGATGATAGACATTAAAAGAGGAGTGTTTTTTAATGAAGAAAATGAAGAAAGTATACCATTTCAGAATAAGAACTTATATCACATTAATTTTGATAAATAATTATTGTGTTTTGGATAGATTTGAATTTGATAATTTCAATTGTGACACTTTGGACCATTCCCTTTCCAACCTACAAATAACCATAAAAATTTATTTAAAATTAAGGTGGATTTATTGTGTCAATTCAATTGATATTAAGGATAAAGGATATCACATATACCCTATAAGTCTTAATTCTTGATCCATTGGTAGTACTAGTAAAGTAAATATAATTCACATTTATGTCATGAAGATTCACAACATTCCAATCCCCACTTAAGCTCCAATTACTACAATTTTACAAAATTTGAATATTACCATTAATTTTGAGATGATCAACGTAAACAAGTCTACATAACTTATTCCATGACCCAGACCACATTCTACATGATTGATAATAACATATGAAGTGAACTGACTAATAGAGACACAATCATCCCCGGAAATATTATTGAGTCATTATCTAGTTATTTATAAGTGGATGTGAAAAAAATAAAATTTTAAAGAAGGAAAATGTGAGTTTTTTGGGATGTGTTACAGAGGTTTGGGGTGGTGGTAGAGGTTATTAACACATGAATGTTTTGAATTAGTGATGATGACATTTTGAATTATTTATAGATGAATTCCATCAATGTTTGGAATTTTCTCAGGTATCAATGTCTTGAAATTGTTAAAATTCACCTAATTACACATCATCCCTAAAACATGGGATTACAGTGAATCCCAAAAATGAACATCATTTATGGATAATCCATTTATTAAAGTATACCTGAGTGACTAAATTTAATCCCCATGTATCATCCATTGTCATCATGTATATTTTCATACCCTCTTAATGAAAAATGGTTAATATATGCATGAAAATAGGAAAAATAAATTCTCTTATTGATTTATGATTAGTGATAATGTGGTGCATCCTTCCTGAGAAATGGAAACATAACCAGAAGAAAATTAAATTTATATATCGATAATGATTAGGTGATATACATATATAGATATCGAAAACATACCAAGCTTGGATAATCATGGAAATTTTGATCCCACAATCTCTTTCTACTTCCACTGACAGTGCCCGTGATTTTGCATGATAACCATACATTTAATGTAGTGAATTAATTCCTTTGTCCCTAGTCCAGTCCCTTACATGTGCTCGGTTCAGCGGCTGAAATGATTTACCCCTTTAGCTATTATTGTTTCCAAATTCAGGGAAATCAAAAATTATAGAAAGTTTTATAATTTGATTTTATTAGTTTGATGAATTAAGCATTTCTATGTACTTGAAATGTGATGAAAAATTCACATGGTCCCTTGAAAAATATAGGATACACCAAAAACCTCCCTCATTGATGTATAATTGTAGGGTTACTTTTAGTTTCACCACATATTACCTCCCATGTCTTTATAAATTATGTCCCATGCAATTATGGGGTCGATTTATCAACTATATTTGAAATCTAAATATATGGATTTAAATAAAAAATTGATAATATTGTTACCTCCAAAGAATCAATGGTTCGACCCTTGACATCCCTGAACATGTGCACATTGAAACCTTGGCTGACCTTGTTTAAGGAAGCCGTATTTATAAGAGAAAAAATTCCAAATATGAACGCAACTAATAACTTTAATTGCATTATGTTATCATGTAATAATATGGTAAACTCGTGTTTAAGTTTTATAGATATATTGACAAGGAAATTAATATTATGATTGTCTTCATATTACCACCAACGATTTATATCTCAAGACGTGGAGCGTGTATGTAATGTGAGGCGGTAGGGGGTATTTAAATGCAGTTAGTAGTTGTGTTTTTCTTTATTTTAATGGAAGTACAAATGTAATGGTGTATGGTTTAGGGTGATAGGAATACAACATTTTTGTTTTTTTGGTATTTTTCTAGTTATCAGACCACACCATCTAAATTTGGACTTCATCGTGTTGGTTTTTGTTTTGTTCATTCCTACTTATATCTAGTGGAATGATGGGATGTGAGAGGGATTGTTTTTAGATTTTCTATTATTCTTGATCTCTCATGTGGCATCTCTACTCGCCATTCGTGTGCTTCCACACCCTAGGATCTGCAACCTGTCTCCACTCACCACTCGTGTATCTTTGCATAATAAACCTATTTATTTTCTAAATAATCCTTCATCGCCCCTAATCATATGTCATCTTTCTTAATGTTATTACATACCTTCATGTGTGTCCTATTTAAAATCCTTTTATATGCTTCAATGTAACTTTTTATAAAAATGTTTTAATTTTATTTTGTTTTCTGCTGTTTGGTTTGTATTGCCTAGATTCTTCTTGACTAGTTACTATTTATGTGCAGATTAATTTAAAATTCCATGGAAATTATTTTCTATGGGTATTTATGTTTTTTTATTATTTTAAATATTGATATATTTATCTAAACCAATGATCATTAAGATCCAAAGACACATTTTTTCATCTGGTATGTTATTCTCAGTTTATTTCTTTCCCAGAAAGTTTAATGTTGGTCCCCATCTCACCCTTCATAGCCAACTAGGTTCCACTGTATGACATTGGGAGTGAGTTGGATTGAGTCCATAACCATCAAAAGGCTTGTAAATACTAAATAAAAATTCAATATAATTAATTCTTGAGTTTGTGATGTCCCCACTATACTCTGGAATGATACATGTTAACACTGATTTTAATAAACAATATAACAACACAATGTTATTAACCTTAAATTATGTTCTCAAAATTTTGGTGGGTGAGTATATTTTTTTAATTATAGTAATTTTAGTGCATTTTTTAGAATTTAATATCATTTCCATCAAACATAATCATGGATCAATGATTCTTTATGATGATATACATTAAAAGATGAGTATTTTTGCTGAATGAATAAAAAGAAAATATTTTACCATTTAAAAACAAGAAGTTGTGTTCTAGTAGTTTTTATTAATGATTATTAGGTATTGGATAGTGTTGAAATTGATATTATCAAATATTACACCATGAAACATTAATTTTTTTAAACCTACTAATATACATAAAAATTCATTTAAAATAAAGGTGTATTGATTTGGTCAATTTATTAGATTTTAGGGATAAAGAATAGCCTATGTAGCTGATAATTCTTGATCCATGCTCCATTAGTGAATTGTCATATCATATTTATCTTTTAATATTTAATTTAGCCTTGATTTTATTATATAATCATATATTTATTTGTTACCAGGCATTAAAATTTACTCATTTTATTTTAAATGCTCAAATTGTTGTACTGAATCATATGTATACTGTGATATTTTTCATTTTTTGCATGGGTGTGTTTATTGGGTCACTCGCTCAACCTTGTTTTCTTATTACTGCGGCTGGTGACTCATCAATCCTCCATTAATTTCATGATGGCTGTTGATTAAACTCTCTACCTGTTTTATATTACTACTAGTAATTAAGTCTTTGGATCCCCCAAGAATGGGGGACCACTCGTCCTCTCCCTCGCCACAACTGCCTCCGCCTCCAGCTCTGGCTCCCTCTCTTTCTCTGCCTCCCTTTCTCTCTTAATCCTTCTCCCTCATGAATCTCCTCCCCATATTTCCCCCCTCCTTCACCCCCAGCTCCCCCCATGCCCCTCTTCAGTCACTGTAGTCGACCTAGAGGTGTGTGTTGCACATCCTCCCTCACCGCTGCCACTACTTCTCATCTCGCCAGTCCTCCGACTCGACTTGTACATGATCATTTTGACCATCCATATCCAATTTCCTAAAAATATTTCTTAGATATAGTGTATTGGAAATATTTATGAAAAATTCCTCTTATATAATCATTAGGAAGGAACTAGATTCTTTTGTTAAAGGATTTATGACAGATATGATATATTTTAGTGGAATTCTATATAGTTCATGATATATGGAATGTTAATAGAGATATGTATTAAGTTCAATAAAATTATCCAATTTCCATCATTAATTAGTTTATATCAAAATAATGGGTAGTAATTTCTTGGGAATCACTGTAAAACATATGTGTATGTCACCTCTAATGATTAAATTATAATTGGTAATATTGACATTTCATTCGTAGAAATAGGCATTTTCCATCAGTTGTAAATTCTAAGTCCATCATGTCTTATTAATGAGTTGATTTAATCAATAGTGATATTACTACCACTTAAATAATTCAGACATATATATAGTTTTAATAAAATATAATTCATTGAATAGATCCTATTGAGCAATATCTCCCTCCAAAAAACCATTTTGGATTGGTGATAATATGGATATTGAAAATGATGATAAAATTTTAGTTCGTTGCATGGGGAATTCATTAAAGACGATTGATATCCCCATGACAATCAGTGGCATGAGATCATTGTTGTCTATGATGTCTATTTTCTTTGGTTTTGTGTGTGCTATAGCTTGAAATAAAATCTTGCCACTAGTTTCAGCATCCATATATTTACATACACATGATAGTAATTAGTTGTGTTATTACAACGTCTTGAAATAGAGTATGCCTCAAATTTAAACAACCTCTTTTATTTCCAATATCATTTGGATTTCTTTGACTTCACTTCACCAATGAAAAATAATAAAATAAAATTAATCTACATCTATAAAAAATATATTCAATATAAAAAATCTAATGTTCCCTATAATAATCATACATATAATTTTACTCAAATAAATAACCAATTAATTAAATTTATGGTAATTCACTACTAGGGGATATCAGATATCTTAGTAAAACCTCAACAAAAGAAATGACCAAACCAAATTAAAATTTAATGACTTGTGATTTTATAAATTTTTAGAAATGATTTGATGATGACTAATGTATACATCCCATGAATACGAAATTATTTTAAAAAATCTATATGTTTAATTAATGTTATTTAATTTTCCTATTTAATCATTATAACATGCAATATCCAACAACAAGTTCTATTTTTTTCAAAATTATAATAAAAATACATGAATTATACCTCTAACATTATTAAATAGGATACATAGTGTTCTTTGTATACAACGTGGTTTTTATAAATGTATTAATTTTATTATTAATGAAAATGTTTGCACATATATATCAAATATTTTAAAACTATATAACATCATTAATGTAATATTTTTATAGAGTAACATGGTATATCCAATGCTTGTCCATAGCACTGTAGGATTTAAAAGTCATCACTATTTACTATATAATGAATAACTTGTCTAAATACATGAACAAAGACACACGATAATCACAATTTTTTGAAAAAAATTAGAAGATATAATGTGGGAGTTAGAGTAGGATTTGATGGAACAACAATCACACTTTTTTGAAAAATTGTGATCTGATTAAAATATTTGAATATAATATTTATGGGGGAATAATATGAGAACTTAATTAACTTATAACTATTTTTCCATAAAAATAAATCAATATTTTTTATGATTCTCCACTATAATGGTAATATTAAATAAAATTTATTTTATTATAATATTAAATTAAATAATGATGATATGAGTCTACTATAATGATAATAAAGAAAAAAGTACAATAAGTAAAAATGATCATGGTGATCTGGATTTTGGATTCACATAGTTGGTATTCACCTATAAGAAGGATGGGCCTATTTATTGGGCCATCATCTCAGCATATTTTTCTTATTCCTACAACTGGGGACTCATCGATACTCCATTAATATCTTCATGATTATTGATTAAACTTGTTGCCTATTTCATATCACTATTAGAAATTAAGGCTATCGAGAACCTTGGAATGGAAAACTGCCTGTCCTCTCCCTCACCGCACATGCCTCTGGCTTTGGCTCCAGTTCCCTCAAGCCCCAACTCCCTCTCTCTCTCCTCCCCCTCTCTCCTCGAATCCCCTCCCCACCTCCACCTCTACCTCCCTCTCCCCTAGATTCCTCTCTTCATGCCTCAACCATCGCTACAACTAACCCAGAGCTGTGCACTGCCCATCCCACCTCATAATATCCACTCTCTCACATCTCTCCATTCCTCTAAATCCACCTTAACATTATCCTGGTTCTGTATTTCTCATGCTATCATGCAATCCCTAATTTTAGTTTTAGGGATTTTATTTTGGGCACTTCCATCACTAAAATTGGAAACAAGGTTGGGGGAAGTTGGATTTCAATGGCCCTTCAATGTTATGATGGTGCATTTTTTACTCTATATACTCTATTATGTATTGGGTGATTCTTGTAGTGATCTTGTGTACAAAATTCATAATGATCATGAGTATGGATAAAGGTGAATAGATTTTGGTAATGGATGAACTAGGGTTACTGATATTGAAAAATAGAATTTTATATTTTAGTATTCTTCTATAAAGTACTATATGATACCTATGGATATGAAAATTTACCAGTTTTCCTTCAACTTTGTTTACATTTTGTGTTATTTCTCTTTGGGATGACATGACTATGTACTAAAAATTTGCTGCTTATTTATTAAGCATGTATGGTGTTAACATGGTTGTTCAAATTTTGAGGATGACCAATTATGCATAGTGATTTTCACATACCCACTTTTACCTAAATGTTTATATAATTATATTTTTTGATTTATAGGGAGGAATTATATTTTTTTCTTTGTTTGATAGTCAACGGTTGGTATTTGATGCTTTTCCTGTACCACATAGGCATGCATGTTATTAAATTTTGGTTCATTTTTATGATTTAACATGAGTCCTTATATAGTTATAGATTCATTATATTTTTTATTATAGTATATCAAAATTTATTCATTTGACATTTTTTAGGATATTAGTGGTTCATATATTCCTTATTGTCCATGATCGATCAATGTGTTTTACTATACCTAATAAAATTTATTTTTTTCTTAACTAATAGATTTCTACACTCATCCAATAAAATGAGTGAAGTATTCCCATTATATATGGCTCATGATCTATCCAAATCCTTATTATGAAGAAAACTATATTGATAGTAAGCAATAATCATGTTCACAGGAGGAGAATATGATAAGAACGTAAGGGAAGAGAATCCATCAACATGCCCAGCTACTTAGATTGAATATAGATTAATAAAAAGAAAGATATATTAAAATATCAAGGAAAATATAACAAGAAAAACCCAATTTAAATTAACATTGAGGTTTTTCTACCCTTAAATAGTGTAACGATATTTCAATGGAGGAAAACATAAAAAAAGAAAATTCAATTATAATCAAAGAAATAAAGGTAGTAAAAATTTATAAAATATTTTTTTTCTAAAGGGTTTTCTTCCATTTATCTGATTCATCATATACCACTATTAATATGGGATTTATTTCCTTTTATCACCTCCTCCTCTTTCCTAGACCATCCTTCATGTGACTTTTATATTAAGGCTTTACATAATATAATTATGAAACTTACATATAGACTAATTTTTACTCATGGGTGGTGCATGTAAGAATCATTTTGAACTTCCATATTCAAATAAATAAAACTATTTCATAGCTATCAAGGATCAACCATATTTATGAATCCTTCTACTTATAGAATCATCAGGGAGAAACTGAATTCATTGGTTAAAGTATTTATTATATATAGTATATTTTTTTAGGAATTCTCTATAGTGTATGATATCAGTAATCAAAATATAGATATGGATTATGTTCAATGTAATTATCCTATTTTTTTATTAATTATTAGATATCATAAGTATCAGTAGGTATTTTTTAAGCATCCTGTGTAACAATATTTGAATGTCACCTTCAGTTATTAAATTATAATTATTTAAATTGATATTTCATAGTTGTAAATATATAGTTTTCTTTAGTTTAAAACCATAATTCCGTCATTTCTTATTAATGATAGGATGCTATCAAAGGTGATATTCCTACCACATCAATAATTATAACAAATATGTAGTTTTCATAAAACCTAATCCACTACATAGATGATATGGAAAACTATCTCCCCCAAAAATCAATTTTGGATTGGTGATGATATGGATATTTAAAATGATGGTAAAATATAATTTCATATCATGGAGAATTCATAAAAAATGATTGAAATTCCCATGTTTAATTTTATATTTCAACCTATCAACATGTGTAAATTAAATATAGAATTATCCATCATAGATAGAAATATTTATCTATTGTATTCCAAGGTTAGTAGAAAATCAGATGAATCAGATCAATATTGTCTATGATGTCTATTTTCATTTATTTTTGTATCATTTATATCATGAAATATCAACTTTTCTGTAGTTTCAACATCTATATCTATATGTACTAATGTTAGTAATTACTGGTGATATCACCTTGTCCTTAGATAGAGTATGTATCTTACTCAAACAACCAATTAAATTTATAATATCCTTTGGATTTCTTTCAATTTACTTCACATACCATATATAAAAACATAAAATTAATCTACCACTATAAAAAATTATTCAATATAATAAATATAATTTGTTCCTATATTATCCTCACAAAAAATTTTACTCTTAAAAATCACCAATGAATCAGATGTGAGGTAAATAAATAATAGATGATATATGATTTTTTAGTGGAACATAAAACAAATAAAGGACCAAACCAATTTAAATTTTAATGAATTGAATTTTTATAATATTTTAATAATGTTTTAATAATTACCAATTAATATATCTCATGAATCACAATTTAATTTAAAAAATATTTATGATTAATTAATTTTTTTTTCATTTTCATATTTTAATCATTATCACAACCAATACCCACCAAAAAGTTTTATTTGTTTCCAAAATTTTAATCAAAATACATAAATTATACCTTAAACATTATTAAATATGAGACCATGTTATTATACAATAGAATGTGTTTTTAAAAAAATATTAATTTTATTCAAAAGGAAAATGTGGCCATATATAACCTAGTATTTCTAAATAGTATAACATCATTCATGTAATCTTTTTATAGATGTACATGGTATATCCAATGCATGTCCACAGAAAAATAAGATTTAAAATGAATCACAATTTACTATATAATGAATAACCTATCTAAATCCATGAACGAAGAAATAAAGTGGTGAGAAATCGAGTGAATTGATTGGTTATGGTGTTGTGAATGAATCAAAAATTATAATATATAAAGTGGGAGTTATAGTTGGATATTATAGAACCATAATCATAGTTTTAAAAAAATTGAGAACTGATTAAAATATATGTGTATAACTTTTATGGGAGAAGAATATGAGAACTAAGATAACATATAATTGTTCTTCCATAAATAATAAATAAATATTTGATATGATTCACCACTATAGAAAAAATATAATATAAAAATCATTTTATTATAATGTTAAATTAAATAATAAGGATATGAATACATCAAAATCAAAATACAGAAAATAGAATATCATGTAAAAAAATCATGGTGATCTTGATTTGGGAATCACATAGTGGGTATTCACCAATAATATGGATGGTTAGATATATCAAAATAGTAATAAAAAAATTTAGAATTCAATTTATAATTTTTAGAGGAAATTGAAATGAATAAAAAAATATAATGAAAATCTGGGTATTATATATTATATTTTATATAAGTAAATTCAATTTATGATTCTATTTTATTCATTACACAACTATTGTTAGACGATGACAGACAACTTTTTTGACTTCGACTGATGCGAGCTTATTCCTCTTTTTGTGTCGCTAGATTTTTGAATCTTGTATATTTAATTTGGATCATCGCTCTGGTATCCCACCATTTTTAAAATCAAATAAAAAGATAATTTTCAGTTCAAAACTATTAATGGAAGATAAGGTATTCTTTATATAACTATTTGGTGTAGATATTAGGTGACTGTTAGAAATCTACAAAAAATAAAAGTTCATTATTTTACATATAGGGGTTGGTATATATAAATAAATTTTATTAATCATAAAATTATAACATAATGTAATATTTCCTTCTCAAAATGATAGAAAATATTAACTATTTTGATAACACCTTTAATATAGAAGAACTTTTCTTATAAACACAATTGAAAAATTTGTTTATATTATTTAGCAGGGATTATTCTTAAATTTATATTCAAATGATGTGAAAATAGTTTTAGAAATAAATAATTAATTAAGATATATTTGGTATTAATTATTAGAAAAACATAGAGTACAAATCTGTTTTGATAATTTTTTTTGTATGTTTATTCAAATTACGTGGAAACATTTTTCTTGAAAGTTTGTTTCTAGAAAATTTATTTCTTGAAAAATGTGTTTATTAATATATTATAATTGAGACTAAATAATTTTTTTATATTTACTTTTCCTTAGTCTAGCTATTCTAATTCCCTTCCCTATTTACAAGGTAACAAAAAATTCCCATTTCATAACAAAAATATAACTTTTTTTTGATTTTTATTTTAAATATTCGTATAATAAACATTTTCCTTCTATTAATTTTTTTATCCATATATTTTTTATAAGTACCTTTCTACAAAATTTTTTGTCATGTAAAAAAGATGACTTTAAAAAATAAAATGTATAATTAATTAAATATAATGAAATGATCATGTCATTTATGAATTGTTTTTTTTGTTTTAGATGAGTGTTAATTATATTACACCAGAAATTGGTTAGTATTTATTTTAAATATATTTTTTGATATGAAATTCTAAAAATGCATTACATATGAAGTGTTTTGTAAATGTTACATCTTGTTGTGTAATACAAATATGGATAAGAGTTGGATTGACCTTCAAAATTGAATGTCTAGAGAATATCTTGAAGGAATTATGAGTTTATTGATTATAATAGACGATTTAAAGTTGAATATATCCGTTTTCCATGTAGAAAATGAAAAAATAGACAACAATTCATATGAGATACCATGAGGGAGAACATATTCTTGAATGGGTTTCAGAACGATTTTATGATTTGGAATCATCATAAGGAATAATATATTAATTTACATCCTATTAAAATTGTTCATATGGATTCTTATGTCAGTAAGACAAGTCCTATACATGAAACAGTTACTGAAATGGTATGTGGGATTGCTCCGGAAGGCATTAACATCCTGAATGTTCAGACCGATGGGTTAAATATGCTCTCTGATGGAGACAATGATTCATTTAAGTATTATAAAATACATTATTATGTACAAACTGAATTATATTTTGGGTTTACATCATACATTAAGTTTTCATTCATAATGGAATTTTTTCACTTGAATACTTTGTATCAGTGGTCAGATACATCATTTGAAATACTGTTTGTGTTATTGAAAAATGTACTTCCTGTTGATGCTAAGATTCCTAAGTCATGTTATCATGCTTGTATGTTGAAAGGGAACTTTGGATTCATATATGTGACTATAGATGCATGTGAAGAAAATATATAGTATTAATAAAGGAAACTATGCATTTTGATAATTTTATGGTCTGTTACACTTGTAGGTTTAATGATAATGGGGGAAATCAGACTATGAAACTAGTGAAACTGATTGCCAAAAAATAAAATACACTACTTTACACTGAAGGTTAGGTTGAAAATATTATTTATTTCATCTAAAATTTCAAAATTAATGAGATAACATGTGGAAAGAAATAAGGAAAGTGATATGCTAACCCACCCAAAAGACTATATTGCATGGAAAGTGTTAGAATATAGTCACCCGGACTTGGTAAGGATAGTCATAATGTCCAATTATGATTGGAACTAGACAGTTTCAATCCATTTAGGTCTATGGTTGGTGCATCTCACAGCACATGTCATGTGGTTTTGGTTCCATATAATCTTCCTCCATGTATTTATAGAAAACAATAATTTTATAATATTCCACACTTTTTGATGGACCTAGAAGTCTAGGGGATAAGATTTATGTTTACCTTCAGCCATTGATTGATGAGTAAAATTAATTTTGGGGAAATCATGTGATGAATTATGAATGTGAAATGAATCAAATGTCCAAAATACAAGACTCTTTATTGTGAGAAGTCAATGACTTCTTAGTTTAAGAAAATAAGATAGTTTGGAGTAAGAAAGAGGAATTTACTTTCCTTTTTTTTAATAAAAGTGAAAATTATATTGGGTATAAGAATTGTTAAAAGTGGACATACACGATTCATAGATTTTTCCTTCCCCCTCAACATTGGTTCAGAAGGGATATAGTGGAATTTTATAGTTCTAGAGAAATATACCTAGCACACAAGGTCATGATATGAGTAGAAATATTATCACATTTTGTGAAAGAAAACAAATACATGGTATATGAATTTTAGGATTTGGTGGGTCATCTATTACCCAATATTTTTGGGGCAGTAGGCACTACAGTGACAATTGGTAGACAAAAAGAATTTTATTAATCTCCCTTACTAGAAAAATAACATGATAAGGAATAATCTAGATTTAATTCACATTGGAAAAATGTTTTTTATAATATATTGTGGGCCATTTTAGGTGTTATCAAAAAATAAAATGACCATTTCAATTCACGATGTGATTTAGATGAAATGGTTTTAAATAAATAATTTCATTTCATTTTGGGTGAGGTAAGAAATGAATAAATTAATTCCACATAGTATACAATGATCCAAAAGGAGAACGAGAAATTTATTTTCATTATTAAGATACCCAGGGTGCCTGATGGTTATTCATATAATAATTCAAAGTGTGTAAATGTGATGAGCTGGAAATTGCAATTATTAATAGTCATGACAATCAAATACTACTTAAGTATTTGATTCCAATATCAATTCTTGATTTTTTATCACCCATTTCTATTAAATCATTGATTGAGATGATTATTTTTTTAGACATCTTTTTCATGAAATAAATTAATGGATTATTAAATAATTTTTAAGGAAATAATTTTACTTTTGATTTTTCATGTGGAGAAAATATTTCCACCAACTTTTTTTTGAAGTTATGATTATCTTGATAGTACACCTAACTAATGATGTAACATATGCTAGTCTAGTTCAATTCATGTGGATGTATCCAATTGAGCAGTATCTGAATACATTAAAATGGTCCATATGTAATATATCTCATCTAGAGGAATCCATAGCCAATGGTTATTTGATAGATGAGGGTAATAATTTTTTGGAATAATATCTTATGGATTTTGATACAAAATTAGAAAAGTCCTCTCAGATTCATGATGATACAATCGGTGAAGGAACTATATTTGATTTGGAAATAATTGAGTGAATACAATCTCACCGATATATATTTATCAGTACTCCATCGGTTGAACCATAGATGTAGTAATTGTGTTATAACTTTTATTGTTTAATGTTTACATGTTCTATTTTCATTTATAATGTAGATGCTTTAAATATGGAATTATCATTTGAAGGAAACACATTAATGAGTTAAAATAAGAGATATCTCATGAGAGATATTATCAAATTCAATTGTTCTATTATACATAATTTCATGATTGGTACAAGGATTTTGTATGTATAAATGGATTTTCATTATGATTGATGTACAATACTAATTTTTTTTCTGTATAACTTTTTATTGAAATATATAAAATATATAGGTTCATAACCTATGGTATTTTGGTGACCCAACACTAACTAAAGAATTTAACCAACTACCAGAGGGTCTATGTATAATGTAAAATCATTACAAATCTTTAGATGAGAATGGATTTCAGTTTCACATTAAATATTTCGATGTCAAAGGAGCAAGACAACAAGTGTAATTGGTTGTCAATATTATGATTCTTGATATTATTATAGGAAATTGAAAGAAATCATTGGCGTTTTATATGGACATGGGTTAATATAAATATTATCAATGTTAAATTTCATTGATGTAGTATGTGGAAGAAAATTAAATCAATATCAGTTTATGTTTGGGAATTTTAACAATATGTTACATAGAGATAAATGAGTTATTGATGAACCTTATTTTTGACATCATAAGAAAAACTTGATTTCTTCATTACCTTTCCATCTAATTAGAATTGGTATGATTCTATGAAAATATTAATGTGATGAGTTTTTTTAATTGAATGAGAAGAACGTGAGACCATTTCCTTTTTTTCACAATATCTTGATCAACACACCATATTTCAATGTGAAGAAGATATTAATTAGTTTAGAGAGACCGTTAATGTATAACCAGTTTTTATTATGTCTAATAAATGGTATTATTGATTTCCTTCTCTTTATTTTAAAACATTTTTTAGTTTTTTAGCTTTTTATGAATAGTTTAACTGTTTTTAATTTATATTTATTGTCTCTATCATTGATATATTTATGCATGAAAAATGACCTGAGTTAGAGTAAAAATAAAATTAAAAAATATTTTAAAAAAATAAAACAAATTCTTATAATATTTATATAGTAAAACACATAAAACTATAACATAGATGTAAAATATGATGAGAAAATAATAACAAAAATATGTTAAATGTATACACCATGTAGTGTAAATGTTTAATTTCTTATCTAGGATACCACACTAATTGGTATTGTTGGTTATGGTTTTCCATTGATTCATGATGTATTTTTGATATATCTTTGATCCAAATGAATAGAATCGTAATTGGATGCTCATTATTATGACTCAACTATCGATAATGGTGTGGATTCATTTGATGACCTATTTTTTCAACCCACATGGAATCTCCATAAATTAGTTTTCAACATCCTTGTAAGGGTGTACAATCTTAACAACATGTATTTTAATGGAAAAATGTTCTTCACAAACAATACATATAACTTAGTCTACACTTATATCTCTAACTTACTGATATTTAGAACATGGTAACTATAATTTCTTAGTAAAATAATCTTTTGTTCTATTCTTGACTCTAGTAGATGCTCAGGTCATGAACGGATCAACAACAAATATCACAATCTTACATAGAAGGTGGATCTCCTACTCATCTCTTTATTATTATTATTATTCTTCAAAACGAAGTAGGTATCATAGACCACACATACCATTATTTATTACTTCTCACATGGCTAAAACACATATTTTCAATCTATAGAAACATTGATTCAATATTAAACATATAGAATGATAGTTACCCATGAGAAATAAACCACCAACTGTAGCCACATTCAGAAAACTAACCATGCCCATGAGTATCCATTACCCACAAGCAGACGAAAACATCAACAATCATGTTTGAATTATACTAGTCCCCCCAATTCTTGTGTATCTCAACATAATAGAATATCATAAATTATTACATGACAAACAATTTCTGACATGTTAGTGCCTTTGATTGAGTATCACTACACAATTCTCTGTTTATAACAAACTCAACTATAATCAGTCATCTTTCAACATATTAATTGATAATATCAAACCACATATCAATATGTTTTCTTCAACCATATAACACTAGATTTTTTTATGAGAGATATGGAATATTTTTTTCAACATAGAGAGTCACTAGTATGGTCTTTCAACTAGTTAATTTTTCAAATAAATGTCTCAACCATAATTCTAGGCATACTACTACAGTTTTCACCATGACCTCCCTATCATAGGATGAGAATTTAAATATCTACTTCTTTTATGAACTCTTCGAGACCGTACTCCCATTCATTTAAAATGAGATCCCTCGAGTTATTTTTTATCATCATGATCACCAGCCAGATCACTATCTGAGTAGCCAAAAGTTTATTCTTCTTTATTCTTTTATAATTACCTTGATTTTTGGTATGTTTCTAGGTGAACTAGATTTTTATTTCTTCTATATATATGTATCTAGGTATGATATATCTCTCACTTATATACCAATTATCCTATTTGATTATAGGAGATAGGGATCTATTCTGACTATTTTTATTCCTATTGAAACATTACATGTTCACATGTGTAGTGTGGGAACAAATATTATGTTTTCCAATAGAATAAAACATTTTTTATTATTTAATTCCGGTTAGACCAGGTCTTCCTTTATCATTAATATGTATTTTTCCTAAAACTAAATTATATTGTGTTTATTTATTCCTCAAGAATAACATTTTAACCATATATATTTCTCAAACAATTATTAATTAATTTACATTAGATTTGTGTTGTATATTTCTTGAAACCCGATTTATTATTGTCAAGCTACTACTTGTAGTTTTCACAAGATATTAATCATTTTTTACATATTTCTTATTGTATAAATCACTTCTTAATACTTATTTATCCATAACAGGTTTTCTATTAGCAGTCCCTATAAATAAAAAATTTGACAATTACTTTGAATTTATGTTGTATTCACATATCCTTCATGTTTTTTCCTGAGGAAAACCATGGATAATTATTATTATTTATTATATTCCATACAATATTTCCATTATTTCATTGTTTCATCAATACCACCACTTTTGTTTCTTTATCATAATCTTATTAACTTTTTCCAAGTCTGCTGTGAGAGAACAATACTTTTATCCTTCAGTCTTTATGAGGTTAAAATCACTTTTGAAACCTTGAATGTCATTTTTTGGTTTTACCAATAACCACTATATTTATTACATTAAGAAGTTTATTCATTTTCAACATGTAAGATGATATAAAATAAGAATATTTTGATTTATATAGAACATCCTCTATAGTGTGAGAATTAGATACACATATTCATATTGAATCATATTTATTATCTGGAGAAGAGTTCCCAATTTTTTTAATAGCCTTATTCTTGATGTTATTCCCTTAGATTTTATACAAGTGACATACTTATTTAATTGAATACACATGTTGGTTGTAAAATTATATGTGAACATATTAAATAAGCATTGATATATGAAGCCTCCTCAATCTCTTTAAGAATCGAAGTATTCTATATACCCCCACTCATGCTATAATTTCTTCAATATGGAAATTCAACAACCCACATTCCCTATGGTGGGAAAATATATATTCTAATCTTTACATATTCTATTATTGTGGAAGCCTATTCTACTAGGTTGTTTAGGTTGTTGATTATAGCCAGTTGTGACACCAAGAACTCTTTATTTAAATGTTTTTATATCAATTGTTTATAACTAGAAAAAACATCATTAAAATTCAAAAGCCCTATATATTTGATGAAATATGCATGTAATAAATAAGAATTACATGAGTCCTTTGTAGTTCATATCATATGAAACTATAGTATGAATTGTATCGATTCTTTAATAATGTTTTTTATGACAACATACATGTCAGGGGAACATGAACCATATACATTTCACTCTATAGATACATCTTCATTTAAGGATCAAGGTTTGTATGAAAGAAAAAGTGTTTATTTTTTAATTATGTATTTGAACATATGTATGCTCATTTTTCAATTTATGTATGAATATTTTTAATAAGACCAAGATCAATAGATTTTTCGTCTCATAGAAGAGGCTCTGGTCATGATATTTCATCTTTGAATTCGGATATGACCCTTAATGTATCATTTGACAAGAGATACCATCTTGTGGGAGCGGGTTCCCATAAATTTATTCACTAGATAGTTCATATCATATGTGACCAACATAGATTTTTATTGACTACACATGTATGGGAATAATTACCCTAAGATACATTAGATCGACTATGGTGGGATATTCAAGTAAGTGGATCATTTTATTTTCTTAGTTATGATTAAAAAACACTGACATGTGTGATTTTTTTTCTTAAATAGAATATTATTAGAGTGCAACAAAATGTGTTTTGTCAACTGTTTATGGAATTTTTTTGAAAAAAGTAGAATTTTTATATTGGGAAAGTCAAGAGGGGTCATTGAGTACAAAATGTGAGTACCCTAGAAATTCTGGATAGAGTCCAAAGAGGGGTTCTCCCATCTCAGTTTTGTGAGTTTGGTGCATATTGGTCTAATGAGGCTAAAAAAATGAGTCTATTTATTTGTTTATGTATTTCTAAGAATGTGTTTCATTTTTAATGATTTATATTTAATTAATTGAATTTAGTAGGTGTTAGTATGTCTTTCCATGAATCATGAACTGCAGGTACCACCTCATAGGCATGGGACCCGTCATGTTTCCTAGATTCAACATGATGAATTTATTATTTTCATCTTAATTTTTTTATTTAATATTTTTTTCTATATTTATATCTTATTGTTATTAAATTATGAGATAAAAGTACACTAATTGATAAAATGTCAGTGTGGATGAGGGCTCATGATCGAAATGATTCAGAGGTTTCATCTCTCATAATAATTTTTGGTAATAATTATCAATACTTACATACATATATACATACATACATATATTTCTATTTCTATGTTAAACACACTCAATTTGAAGCTGTGTTAAAGAATATTCCTGAGGACAAGTGACAAATATCTCTGCGAAGGGATGAGATATTCCATCACATTATTGGTCATGATGGAAATGGATATCATTTTTCCATCAGAACATGGATTACACATTCTCTCGTTTTACATGATAAGTATATGGATACATTTTTTTTTTCAAATGACATATTAGGTGAAAGATTTTTAGGCACAAATGTGTTCTTCAGAGTAGGTAAATGTACAACTATAAGTTGAGTTTAAAACATTGAAAGAATATGTTTTTCGGGGTGATGGTGAAGGGAATCCTATGACATAGGTTTATATTGAATTTTTTTTATTAAATTAAATATTATTATATTCAGAATTTTTTTTGTTATAGGCCCCTACCTTTTCTGATGGACGCAGCATCCACGGTCTCAAATGACACATCATAATCAAGATATGTGTTTCTTTTACCTTCTAGTCTCTCATTCAAATTGACTGGGGAATTTTGTTTTTTTGTATCTTTTAGGGGTTTAAATAAATTTTTTTTAATTTCTATAAAAAAAATTATGTTGGCATTTTATACCATCTATTTCACTTTGGTGAATTAAAAACTCAACACAGTCACTAAAACTCCCAGTGCTAATACACTATGGTGTGAAAGCATACACATTTCTCAACTCTTTATAACAAGGTACTCATCTTAGAACCTATTTCGACTGATTCATGTTTGATAGTTCTTCCCACTAGGAATCTAGGATCACAAACAATTTTTATTATTTTGATTATTTATTCAATAATGAACATACCACAAATCATATTTTTAAATATATACTTAATTTTAAATTAATTCTTAAAAATCAATCATACTGTTACATAGACTGGAGTAAAATTTTAAAAACTCAAGATTCTTTTACCGAAGATCCAAATTACCCTTATACAGATTTCATAAATTTCTTATAACCATTGTACATGTCATATATTTTCATAGTTACCTTTAGGTAGCCATTATTAATTCATAGTTTTCCTAACATAGCTCATAGTCTACCTTTACACAGGTAATGCAACCTTTTTACGACCTCTATGTAACCGATATTTTTCTATGGTTACCTTTATGCATCCAATGAAAATCCCAAACAGCACATATATTTCCAATGTTTTTCCAAATATACCTTTATTTATATCTTTTAAATTTCATAAAACCTTTACATAGCATAGTATAATTCATGTTACCATTACACAGAGTAAGAAACATAATATCACATTTACATAGCTCTTTTAGATACAATATTATCTTTATGAAGGTTAGATATAAAGACCCTTATATAAATAGTTTAATTCTCAGTTTATGATTATGTATCCTATATAAACATAGGGTTACCTTTACACATGCAACAAATTCAACTCAAAATAACCTCAATGATTTCTTAACAAATCCCAAGGCCTTCCATATTCCATTAAATTTTATAGATAATGTTTTGTCATCCATAACCATGTGTATTTTTCTTGAATATTATTTGAAGAATCATAATAATATAAATCGTTAGCATAATAATCCTCTAAGATGGATCAATTCCATCACACCTACATCCCTACAGACATCTGGTTATACATCTATAATCAATCAGACACACCCTATAATAGGATTTTCTTACCATAGACCCAATGAATCAAAAAACTATTCCTTAATTCGAATTTTTTATCCATTACTATATGTGTTGATTAGATGTTCTCAATTGACTAATACATGAGATCCAACATGAATCAGTAATCACTTCATATACTAGGATCACCGAGAATTCCCACCTCTAAAAACTCATGAACTCCATCCATATTGAGGTTTATACCCTCCAATGGAAAATGGAGAATATACCACAGTATGGATTCCTTTACCCCACAACTTGAGAAAAATTCATGATAGGTTCCAATATAAAACATGTGTCTCTCCTCACATGTTATTCTCTTCCCAATCCAAGAATCCTTTTTCTCAGATGAAGTGTGAATGAACCATGTCACAACACTCTAATCCATTTTTGATGAACCACTCAACATATAGGGACATATACCATTTCCATCAAACCTAGGGAAAACAATCCCAAAAACATTTTATCAAAATTGTTACCCATACCATACATAACTACTCGCTGATTCACAACAAAACAACCTAATTCATAACCAATATGTTCTAAATGAGCCTCATCTAAACATAATGATCATACAAACCCATACCACCCAATGATAGAACCCATATAATTCTAGCATGAGTTTCACACTATCAATTCTCATCTCTTAATCACAAACCACCAAATATAAACCTAGTGAATATCGTTCTCATCTTCCTTGAACAACCATGGTGAATTATTTAATGGAACTCACATGTTATGGATATTACCTATCTCAAATTACCCACACAAATATCACTCGGATACATTTATTATGAGATTCATATAAAGGTACTATTCTCACCCACATTTCTTATAAACTATAGCTCACATAAGGAAAATTTCACTCAGATAAATCTCTTCTCCCGCCTTAAACATCACATGGAAAATTATATACCAGCACACAAACTCTCTAATATCGGTTTAAAAATGATAGTGTGGTCTAACATTCTCTCTATTTTACATTTCCATGTTTACTCCCTTTTGATCAAGATGAACCATGTCATGAACAAAACCCGTATTGGACTTCCATAATTCACCTAAGGAATTCTCTAACTAAATAAATCATGCACTATGTAGTGGAATTCCACTACTAACTTGTTTAAAAACATATAGCTTGATCAATATTCAATGAATCAATATCATTATGTTCATAATAATATCATGGTTCCTGTTATCCGACCATATTAGTGTAGAGAGTTTCCTTTAATAAAAAACCTCATCTATTCTATTTTTGAAACCACATGCCTGCAAGAACCTTATAATTCAAATTCCTATAGTGTGGGAATGAGATATTCGATGATTAAAAGAGAGTACTGAATACTTTCATGGAATTCTCAAAAACTAATAGAACACAAAATGTTCTCCCTATGTTTCATATGTTTAGAAAAAAACACTTTAATGTACTCTATTTTTACAGAGCTTCATCAGCTTTAAATATTTTTTTAGTATTATCAACTCATGAAGAATGTATTATTCTATTGAATAAATTATTTTCAATAATGTATATCGACCAACATTATTTAAGTGAGATCACATATTCCAAATTCTATTACACTGACTTCTTCTTTAGGTATAAATAAAAGTTTATTATTATTTTCTTTAATCATCCAATTTGTTTATATATACAAAATCCATTTCTTTTTTCCAATTCATGATACACCTACATATATGGACATCTGGACTACTTTTAATATTTCTATCGACTGATGTTTATCTAAGAAATTTCTAGTATAATATTTCTTCTTCTGATCATGGGATAATATTATGATCACAAGGCATGCATGCCCTTTTCATTATCTAGAGATATTATGGTGTGATATCATTATTAGTATTTAGTGCATATTGATCTTATTATTTTAATGATCAGAAATTCATGGATCATTCTCATGAAAATGACTATATAATTCTATATCTACTTCACTGACATTGTGTTCACCTTCTTCATTTCAATCCCAATGTGTCTTTATTCATGAAAATCTCATACACTTCCACCGATCTTGTGATATGTGGTGAAATATTGTATAAGAAACATCTTATCACTATAAATATGAATAATTTTAATATTATTTTTCATTATTATTTTTTTAATTGTTATTTTTATCTTATCAGTAGGTGGATTGAGGTAAAATATTGGTGGGGATCGTTAGCTATTTGGATCATTGGTCTGGTTTTAATACTTGTTTATTATTTGTTCTTTTTTATTTTGTTGGGCTATTTTTTCTATTTTGGTTATTTGTTGATATATAACTACTTCCCTATTTGTTTTTCTATTTTGGATATTGGATGCCGAACTGCTTTTATGGGCTATAAAATTGTAGTTTTCACCATGAACTCTGTTTCATAGGATGAAATTGCCACCATATTCTTATTTTGTAAAGACCATGATACTATACTCCCCTCCATGTAACACTATATGACTTGGGTGATTTTTCTATCATCAAGATCACCATACATATCACTATCCATGTAGAAAAAAATTTCTTCTTGTTTCTTCAATTATAATTATCCTTCTTGTTGGTATGGTTTTAGGTGAAACTAATTTTCCTTTATTTTACATCTGTATCTAGGTAATATAGATCTCCCACATCTCCCCACATGCTCTAGTATGATTATAGGAGAGAAGGATATAATCTAATTATTTTTATCCCTATTTCATCATTATATTTCAACATGAAAAATGTGAAAAAATTTTAAGTTTCCTAATAGAATCATACCCGATTTTTTATTCTAATTTAATTATAGTTGGAGCATGTATTACTTTATCATTAACATGTCTTCATTCTTTAAAATAACACATAATTTGTCTATTTCTCCCACAAAATAGAATTTTGAAACAATATTTTATTAAATTCCACTTACTTCAGTTACTTCATATATGTATTTTAAATTTCTGGAAACCCAATTTCTTCTTGTCAAGATACTACATGTAGTTTTCACTAGAGCTTCATCATTTTGTTAAATCATTATTATGATATAAATATAATCCTCATGATTCATTATCTATAACAATGTTTTCTCTTAGCTATCACTCTATATAAAAAATTTGACAATTCCTTCGACTATATGTTGTCTTCACATGTCCACCATGTTGTTCCTTGAAGAAAATCATGGATACCTCTTTTTGTTTCTTCTTTCCCATATAAGTTTTCCATTATTGATTTTTTTTTCTTCAATGACATCACTTATTTTATTTATAATCATCTTATTAGCTTCTTTAAAATCGACTAAGAGAGAACAATACTTCTCTCCTTCAGTCATTAAGAGGTTCACTTCATTTTTCAAACATTGAATTTACTCTTATTGGTTGCACCAATAACCTATCAATTTATTACATTAAGAAGTTTCTTTATTATCAACATTCTAGATGTTATAAAATCAACATCCTTAGATTTATGGAGAGAATATTATATAGAGTCATAATTAGATACTCATATTCATATTTAATCACATTTATTTATTTAGAGAGGAGTACCCAATTTTTGGATATCCTTCTTCTGTATCTTCTTCCCTTTCATTTTTATAAAAATGAAATTATTGTTTTGTTGAATACACAAACATATCTTCAAATTATTTATGCACATATTACATAACCTTTGATATATGAAACCTCCTAGATCTCTTGTAGAAACTAGATTTTAAATATACCCCCATGCAAGCTATCTTTTCATTAATAAGAAAATTAGTCACCCCACAATCTCTCTAGTGGGATAATATACATTTGAATCATTCCATGTTGTATTCTAGTGGCTGTTTGTGCTACGAGATGGTCTATGTTGTTGATCATAGACACTTTTTAACTTAAGATATCTTCATTTTTATGTCTATATTGAATTTTTTTAACTAGAAATAACATAATTAAAATTCAACACTCCATTATATTTGATTTAATATGTGCACAATAAATAAAAAGTACAGGATTCCTTTGTAGTTCACATTATATGGAACTATTAGATGGACCTTGGAACCCCCTGAGAGGGTAGGGGTGAATCAGGGTATCAAATTTTCTTTTGAACTGATGGATCTTTTCCCAAATTAGGTAAGAAATTGATAACCCATTCTGAAGAGGAAGTTCATAAGATAAACAATTACATGCAACGAAATGACACATCAATGTTTCTTGGTTCAACACTAAGTGCTATGTCCAAAAATAATATGCTGATAGTCTTTCCGTCATACCAAAACCACTAATCCTAACAAGTTTTGGAATACAAGAGTTTAGCACAGTCACACTGTTCCAAGACCACTGCCTCTACAAGGTTTAGGGATAGCTCACGGTTTCCCTCAAATAACTTCTGTAGAGTCCCCCTACCTCACTGCCTTGGGGAGGTATTCACTAAGTTTATTGACTTGAAGGTCACTTCAATGGTTTACGAAAAAATCATGCATGCAAACATGTAAATAAATGCTCTGTTGAAGTCCTGTAATCAAATATAGATTTAATTTATTTTCCCATACATTGATATGTTGTTGAAATTAATTTCGCAGATTGATTTGGTCAATTTTCAGGCTTTCTTTGTGTTCCATGTACTACTATTGTTTCCGCGTACCACTGATGTTTTCTCGTATTGTCCCTATCCCCCATGACCTTCCAGCTCCTCCCCAAACTACTATTCTAGGCATACTACCCTACTCTGTGTACTTCTTCACTCCTCTACGTATCATCCTGCTTCACATACTACCTTGTTCTTCCGCATATTGTGAGAGATCCCTACGTGAACCACACTCTCTTATACGGAAATTTTCCTTACATGGATGATTCTCACCATGTACCATCTTATCCAGCACAAACCACTTTGAACATCACCAGATTTCTTCCAAAATTTTCTAATCTCCAATCTCTTCTCTTTACAAAGGGGATTACCATTCCTTAAATAGGCAGAAAACTTTGAAAATTTTGCTGATACAATTTAACCAAATTTTCAATTCTAAGACAATCTTAATTTTATATTGAACTCCATTTGCATATGGTTAGCCTCCACTGAATACTTCTCTTATTTTGCGAAACCCGGAAATCCATCCAACCTTCATCATTTTCCGTGCCACATGCCTTCACTACGCACCGTCACTACGATCCATTTTTTGGAATCCTTCCATGTACTACATTCCATCACCACGTACCATTTCTATGAACTATTTTTGGTTCTAAGAACCTATCCACGTGCCATTCTCGCTTCCTCGATTGTGGCTATGAACCATTCCTATAACATGGTACGCAGTCCATGTTCCAAGTTATGAGGTTTCATTATTTTTCTAGGTTTCTTTGTTGTTTCACATACCATTCACTACTATCTGAAAAAACATTGTTTTCCAACACCAATCTCTCGAATTTAAAGGCCGAAAAATTGGAAAACACTAGGAAACTACGGAACCTTTAATAAAGATTTCTTCCTCAAACATATGACCTCATTCCTTTCCAAATCCCTAGTCATCCATGTGAAGATTGTCAAAAAAAAGAAACCCCAGTCCATTATTATTAATTAACAACCATTGTTCTAATAATTTCCCCTATGGGTTTGTAGGAAATCTATTGATAAATTCACTGATGCACTAACCATGATCAAATCCCAAGCCTTAAATAAACTACTTTGCTGCCACTCTAAGAATATGTGAGTAGTTCTCGGTGTAGATAAAACGAGTGGACATGAATTGAGTTACCATTCTTTTCTTTTCTCCCCCATAGTTTCATTTTTGGATTTTTCAATTCTCCCTCTTTCCTATATCCAGAAAGAAATATATCACTCTCCAATGAATTTATCCATTCTCCCTCATTGGAAATAAACCTGATGAAAAAAATTTAAACATTGTAGAGCTCAAATAATACATTCTTTGGATCATATCTCCCAAATAAACCTTCACTACATCCACAAATAGATTAACACAGTTAATATAATTTGGGAGAGGGTAATCTCATATTCTCCTTGTACCCTGGTAGGTGGTTGAACACCAAGGTTCAACTGATGTTTCTCAAACATAGCTTCTGATAGTGGCATGGTTATAATGTCAGCCACTTGCTCATCTGTTCCCACATGGACCATTTTGATCACTCCTTGTTCAACATTTTTCCTTGATGAAGTTATATCAGATATCAATATGTTTCATTCGAGAATTATGAACAATATTTTTCATAAGATCAATTATTCTCTTGTTATCATAGTAAATCACCATTGGTTGTTTCACATCATCACCTCTGTCAGTTAGTTGATGCTTTATCCAGAGTAACTGAGTGCACTCCATGGTAAAATATATATATTCAGCATAAAATTTTCTAAGATAAGTGCATTCCTATTTAATTCTTAACCAAACCACACATTTCTTCCCAATATTGAATGATGCACCACTGTTAGGCTTTCTATCCACTACATCTCCTGCCCATTCAGAATCAGAAAAAGCAGATAGTTTACAATATCTTCTAGAATCAGCAAAGTATATCTCATAGTAATGTGTACCTTGAATGTATATCATGATTTTTTACTACCACCATGTTTTCTTCCTTTGGATTACTCTAGAAGTGGGCCACATGGCAAGTGAGAAAGACAGTATCTGGTCGTGTCGCTGTCTGGTATAGTAGGCTTCCAATGATTCTTTTGTACATGGGTGGATCTATAGAAGTCCCTTCCCTATGCTTCCTGATATTTATTCCAATCACAATCAGAGTTGACATTGGTTTGGAATCATTCATATTGAATTTCATTATTAGATATAATGCATGATTTTCTTGAGAAATTAATGTTTAGTCCTTCTTCTGAATCACATGCAGCCCTAAAAATTATACGAGTTCACCAATCATGGACATGTAAAATTATGAATTCTTGTGATTGGAGTATTCATCAACTAATCAATTTATGTTTCCATGGAAAATAATATCATCAACGTATTCCAATACCACAAATTGATCCTTTTGATAATTTTTCACATAGAGATTTTGATTCAATTCTCCTCTTTTAAACTCATGATTTCTTAGATAAGAGTCCAACCAAGAGCACTACGCCCATGGTTATATTTCCTACCATAGAATTCTTTATTTAATTTTCAAACCTTCAGTTCATCATTTACAAGCAATAACCCCATAGGTTGTTCAATGTAGACTTAATCTTCCAAGACATCATATATAAATGTTTTCTTGACATCCATTTGATACACTTTGTAACCTTGTTAGATTTCAATGGAAAGAAATAGTCTGACTGACTCTAGTCTCTCTACTAGAGAAACTTTCTCGTCAACATCAACAACTTCGATTTTTGGATATCCTTTACAGACCAAGTGTTCCTTATTTCTGATAACATTTCCATCCTCATCAATTTTTTTGTTGAAAATTCAATTCGTACCAATCAAATTGTGACCTTCAGATATTTTGATAAGTTCCCAAGTCTGATTTTTGTCAATCTATTCTAACTCTTCATTCATTTCATTTAACCTTGACCCATCCATTGTAGCCTCTTTAAATTAGGATGGTTCCACAACTAATAGAAATGAATATTGAGAATTATTCCCCATTATCCTTGTCTATCTAGGTGCATTTTGATCCACAATAATGTTGGACTGATCAATATCGCCTCTTCAATTTCTCTATTGGGGTTCGACCAAATGATCTCTAGCTATAGCTTCCTCTTATGATTCTTCTTCTGAGTCAACATCATGATGTTACTCCTAAATGTTTTGAACACCTTCCTCTACCTCTATATTAGAATTCGTTCCATGTTAACATTATTCCCCATCTTCTACCCTATCAGCATAATAATTCCATGAAGCACTCATATTTTTCTCATCAATGATCTTTAAATCACTAATTTCCACAATTATTCCCAAGAACTTATTAAAGAGTTTGTAGGATTTGCTGTTCATTGAGTATCCAAGAAATATGCCTTCATCTACACTGTCACCATACATTCCTTTATTTCTTTCTTTGTTTCAGATGAATCAATTACTTTTGAAAACAAGAAAATAATTCAATTATGGATTCCTTTTATGCTGAAATTTATATCGTGTATTTGTCTCACCCATATATAGCCCGGTTCAGTTTTGAATATACACTACAACATGAACTTCCTCTTTCCAGTAATGTCGAGGAATATGACTCTCAATCAACATTATTCTGGCCTTGTTGTTTACCTATCAATTCATACACCAACAACTCTTTTTTCCTATGGAGTTCTTATAGAAACTACATCATGTTATATCCCATGAATCTCCAGGTAATTTTCAGATTCAATGGATGTGCATTCTCTGCCATTTTCACATCACAGTACTTTTAATGTTTGTCCAGTATCATTCTTAGCGATTTGATGATATGTTATCATGCCGTCAAGAACTTGTTGTTTCTTATGTATAACCATTACACATTCCATTATACTATAATCATAAATAAATGGTACTAAGTATATTTCTCCATGAGTTTTGAAAACATTTATCGGGCCACATACGTCTATATGAATGAGATCAATAAGATGAGATGACCTTTTCTTCTATGGACGATATGAACTGCAGACCAGGTTCCGTCACATGGAAGCGTCACAAGTATTTTATTGTTAAAAATTTATATTAGGGATATCCATGACTATATTTATCTTAGATATCTTTTCCATTTATTGCTGATGGATGTGCCCTAATCTCTGATTCCATAAGTTGTTTTCCTCTTCAACTTTTAAGTAGAAAATGTTCTCTTTACTATCAACCAGATATAAGTTTCTATATGTTCTACAACCTTTCATGATAGAATTCCCAGGATTTCCTCCTATAATACATACCATATAATTGAATTTATTAACAATTTATGAGTGATAAAGTTGAATAACTTTTAGAAGATTGTGACGCAAACCATCCACATAAAAGACTTTAGTTTTCTTTAGCTCTCTACTAGCCAGCTCCGTAATTCCACTTCCTTTTCCTTCAAAGCACCATTGTTACCAAACCTCACTATTCCATCAACATTTTTCATGACATTCGTTAATAGTTATATGTTGGGCAAAAATCCCTCAAGGTTTCATTGAAGACTTTTTGAGATGATTGTGTTTGTTGACAAAGTGGACATCTGAGTTGTGATTGTTGACAAAGAGGATTTCATGATGGAATGTCGAGTTCAAGAGCTGAGGTCAATGATCCATGTTTGATTCAGGAACGTCGATAAAAGGAATGGAAGATCTGGAGGCGGTACAAAAGAACAGATACAAGGTGGCGCCGTTTTCCAGTGTTTGCCAAATTTTTGGGCCTGAGAATCGGCAAATGAAGAAAAGTGTTTTTGGCAAAGGGACTTGCGCGCCGTGGTCTTGGAGTATAGGAAACTTGCGCGCCATATGTTTTTCAAGATCAGAAGATCAAAATATGGCTAAGGAAATAGGTTCACGCAAGTTTGGGAGTTGGTCGCGCAAGTGTCTAAAAGGAGAGAAGACTTGCGCGCCGAGATTGGGTCGCGCAGGTGACTTGCGCGCCGTCGCGCAGGGTGGTCGGATTGCCTATAAATACCGGACCAACACTCCTCATTTCTCACCGGAGTTCAAGACGAGATCTCCCGTCGCACAGGTGTGGTGGTCGTGCAAGTGGTGTGTGTGGTCGCGCAGGTGGGACTTGCACGCCAGAGGTTGAAGTTGTGCGCCGACATTAGAAGTTGCACGCCAGTTGGCAGTTGGGCGCCAATATTTGTTTGGGCGTAAAAGGAAGAGAGTCGCGCAAGTTTGGAGTTGAGGAAGGTTGAGTCGCGCAAGTGTTTGAGGAAGACTTGCGCGCCCATAGTGACTTGCGTGCCGATACTTGCGCGCCGAGGTTGACTTGAGCGCCAAGTAAGGTTTGTTCCAGCAGTGTTTTTCGGGCTGCATGGAAGCTGGAAGTTTGCCCGATACCTTCGGTGCAAAGAGATATTCATCAACGGGTGAATGTTAAATGTCAACAGAGCATCTACATACAAGAGAAGATGCATTCTTTCATGAAAATGAAGAGACCTACAGGTCTATAAACTGTGAGTGGATTCCATCCAAGAGCAGTGAGCTTAGGAAGAGGAAGAAGGTGATCCTCTCCACCGGCAGTGAGCCAGAGAGAGAGAAACAGGGAGTGACCCTTGGGAAAGCAGTGAGCTGACCCTAAACTTTGTAAAGGCAGTGAGCCTGGGCATAGAAGTGATCTAGCCCGAACCTTGTAATCCACAGCTAGGGAAGATTAGTGGAATTTGGTACGACCGACAACCTGTCGGCGTATGCTCCTTGGACGTAGCCCTTAGCGGTGAACCAAGTAAAATTGTTGTGTCCTGTGCTTGCTTTACATTCTGTTTATATCGTGCAGCAGGAAAAAGAGAGAAGAGTGTTTTGCTTAACAGTGAAACAAGATCAGAACGGGCATTAATTTTGAATTAGTCATACCCTGATTCACCCCCCCTCTCAGGGTATCCAGCCTAGTGGACCTAACAAGTGGTATCAAAGGGTAAAGGTTGAAAGTTGTTCTTCTCTCAATGGAGGTAACCAATCATAAAGGGATTCCGATATTCGACGGATATAATTTTCAGATATGGAAGAATCGAATGCAACACTATTTCCGATCCTTGGGAATGGATGTGTTTTCAGCAGCTATGCATGGTATCACAGCTGATATTAATAGTGGTGCCTTATCAGAAGCTGAGCATAGAGAGTTGGATGCTGATTCCAAAGCAATCAATGCCTTAGGGGGAGCCCTTTCCAATCCCATCTACACAAAGGTGATGTCATGCAAAACGTCACATTCCATGTGGGAAAAGCTTTTGAATATATATGATGGGGACACAAAAGTCAGAGAGGCAAAGCTGCAGGTGTTGTGGAACAAATATGAAGATCTGAAAATGAACCCGAATGAGTCTGTTGACGCATTCTTTGATAGGGTAAACATTTTTGTGGAAGATATGCGAGGTCTTGGAGAAGTCATTGAAGACATAAAGATTGTAAAGCGCATCTTGAGGAAACTTCCACCTCGGTTCAATCCAAAAGTTTCAGTACTAGAAGATAAAGATCCAAAAGAGCTGACATTGGACAATTTGCACAGTACCTTGGTTGCATATGAAATGAGGAACGATGATAATGAGGCTGTGGAAAAAGGGAAGTCTAAAGAGGTGGCATTTAAGGCCATGAAGAAGCTCACCATTGAAGATTCTAATGATGAAGAAGAGACAGATGAGGTGATGTCATTCCTTTCTTCGAATCTACAAAGAGGAAGAGGAAAGTTTAAAGGTAAACTTCCACTAGCATGCTTTAGATGTGGAAAGGTTGGTCATCTTGCGGCAAGATGCCCCAAGAAGTTTCAAGATGATGATGATGATGATGACATTGAAATTCCCAAAAAGAAGTCTTCAGCTTTTGTGAAAGGGAAGAAACAATTCAAGAGAAATTTATTCAAGAAAAAGAATCTTCTCTCACAAGAATTTGAAAGTTCAGATGAGTCTGAGGATGAAGAAGTTGAGGAAATAGAAAATTGCAGAGATCGTGGGGTAAATGCCTTGGTGGAAATTGTTGGTAGTTCTCAAAAGGGAGAAGAAGTTGATGCTAAAGAAGAAGAAGAAATTGAAGGGAGAATTGATATGGAAGCCGAATTGGAAGCAGCTCTTGAGGAGATAGATGTTTGGAGAGCCAAAACGAAGAAATCCAATAAAGTGGTTCGTGATGCCAAACTCTAAATGCAACAACAGGATGAAGAAAAGTCTGAGCTGTTAGAAGAAATTGAAAGACTAAAATCCTCAACACCAGAGAGCTCAGAAAATATTGTTGAGTATAAGCTTAAAATTGAGGAACAAAAGAAGGAAATTGATTGTCTGACAAACACAGGAAAGGACCAGGTTAGATGTATCAAAGATCTTGAAGAAGAAGTGGTCAGTCTGCGACAAAAACTCAAGGATCAAGATAAACTCTTGACCCCCAATGTGATATCCGAAAAGCAGGCTATTCAGAAGACAGAGAAGATGAAAGCGGAGCCTAGCAGTTCAGTAGGAAAGAAACAGCAATTGAGCTCAGATGTTAAGGTCGTTTCTGGGCTTAGTCAAGAACAAAAATTGGCAACAATTGCAGTCAGACCACAAGCACTCATCCCGAAAGTGAAGGTTGATTTGGGAACAAAACAGAATCAGAATATTCAGAGATCCCAAAGGGGAAATCACAGTGCTGAAATATCACGAGGGAATGCATCCTATATCAGGTGTTATTGCTGTGGGAAAATGGGACATTCACAGTTTGTGTGTTCCATAGCCAAGAGATACAGAAGGGAACATGAGCAGAGACGACAACCAAACAGAGAATGGTTTTCCAGAACACATTTTGAAGGACACTGTTTTTGGTGCGGAGGATTTGGACACATGGCTAGGTATTGCACATCAATCATTCAGAGAAATGTGTCAAAGAATAATCAAAATGTTCGCAAGCAGCAGATCAATAAACCAACAAGTGAGTTAAAAGTTCAGAACAGATTTGCAGCTCTGCAAGATGAGGGTGGTCCGTCATACTCTGAGAAAGAACAGAAGCCTCAATCCATGCCGAGTGTGAAAGAAAAAGTATGGACCAAGAAGAAGAAAAATGAGAAGGCTGTGGTGGCGCAGATTGCCCTTAAAGCATCAGATCGATCTGGTGTTTGGATCCTTGATAGTGGTTGCACATCCCACATGACGGGTAACAAGGATCTTGTTACAGGAATCAAATATGAAAAAGAAGGCGTTGTCAAATTTGGAAATGATGAAGGCCTGAAAATTGTTGGCTCAGGGAAAGCCAAGTTTGGGGGCAAAGAGATGAGACGTGCTGATGTCTTGGTAGTAGAGGGTCTCAGTCATAACCTACTCAATGTCAGTCAACTATGTGACTCTGGGCACTCTATCCAATTTACCAAGAAGATGTGTGTTGTGAAAGGAAAAGATGGAGCAGCTGTTCTGCAGGGAAAAAGGTCAAAGGGAAATCTCTATCTTGTATGTGGGGAAGAAGATACTTGTCTTTTATCCAGAGAGGAAGAAAACCAGCTGTGGCATAAGCGACTTGGTCATCTATGCCAACCATCTATGGAGGATCTCGTTAAATGTGATGCTACTAGAGACCTTCCCAAACTATCACGTGATCGCACTCATACATGTGATGCTTGTCAGCAAGGGAAAATCATCAGAAAGACATACATGCCAAAGGAACAGAAATCAACTAGAGTGCTCGAATTGGTGCATGCTGATGTATGTGGACCTATCTCACCACGAGCTATAAATGGGCAAAGGTACTATGTTCTTTTCATTGATGACTATAGCAGAATGGCCTGGGTATTCATCATAACCCACAAGACAGAGGTGTTCAGTTGCATAAAGCAGTACAGGAGGGAATCAGAGAAGATGCTTGGGCAGAAAATTCTGAAGCTTCGTACTGATAACGGTATAGAATTTACAAACAGTCAGGTTGAAAACTATCTCGAGAAACATGGGATAAGGCATCAAGTTTCATCAGTAAGAACTCCTCAACAGAATGGAGTAGTTGAAAGGAGAAATCGGATCATCAACAATATGGCCAGAACAATGCTTATTGATAAGGACCTGCCAGAGAAATTTTGGAAGGAAGCAGTTTTGACATCGGTCTATGTTTCAAACAGGTCCCTGTTATGTCCGAAGCAAGGGAAGACTCCGTATGAACTGTGGTACGGAAAGAAGCCAACGCTGAAGTAATTTAGAATCTTTGGAATTAAGTGTTTCATTCTCAACAAAGAACATCATAGGAAGTTTGAGGCACGAGGAGATGAAGGGATATTCCTTGGCTATTCCGGGAAAAGTAAAGCGTATAAATGTTTCAACAAAAGGCTGGGAAAAATCATTGAAAGCAATGATGTCACTATAGTTGAAAATGAGCAGAATACTCAACGATCCAGTGAACAGTTCCTGGATGAAAGTGATGATGAGCTAAGAAACCCAGGGGGAGCAGAAGTGGCAGAAGCTGACTCAGAAGAAGATACTGATGATGAAGAGGAAAGTGTCAAGTCGGTGTCCGTGAGAAAGCCAAAGAGTCGAGCTGAAATTGATAGGAAGAATATCATTGGTGATCAAACAGCTCCAATTCAGACTCGAAGAATGAAATCATCACAGCAAGCATCGTTTTTGTCTCAAGTGGAGCCGAAATGTTTTTCTGATGCTGCTGAAGATGAAAACTGGGTTCAGTCCATGAACGAAGAGCTTGATCAAATTGAGAAGAACCAGACATGGGAGATTGTTTCGAGGCCAGCAGACAAGAATGTCATCGGGACTAAATGGGTCTATCGCAACAAGATTAATGAAGATGGCACAGTGATTCAGAACAAAGCACGACTAGTGTGCAAGGGATACTCCCAGATAGAGGGAATAGATGTTGATGAGACATTTGCACCGGTTGCAAGGCTGGAGACAATCAGATTATTTTTGTCCATAGCAGTGCAAAGAAAGTTCAAAGTGTTCCAGATGGATGTCAAATTCGCATTCTTGAATGGGGTTCTGGAAGAAGAGGTGTATATTGAGCAGCCAGATGGTTTTCTCATTCATGAGGATGAGAACAAAGTTTGCAGGCTGAAGAAGGCGTTGTATGGGATGAAACAAGCACCAAGGGCATGGTACTCAAGGCTTGATCAGTACTTGAAGAAGCTTGGTTTCCAGCGTGGAGGAGTTGACTACAACCTCTATTTCAGCAATGACAGTAATCAAAGGATGATGGTGCTAGTGTATGTCGATGACATAATTTTTGGCGGATCAGATGAAGCTCAGTGCAGACAGTTTTCCGAATTCATAAAAAATGAGTTTGAAATGTCAATGATTGGAGAGCTAACGTTTTTCCTTGGTCTACAGGTGACACAAGGAAGGAATGGAACTTTCATTTGTCAATCCAAATATGCCAAGGAAGTTCTAAGAAGGTTTGGAATGGATAATTCCAAGGAAATGAAGACTCCGGTTGCTACCCGGATGAAATTATCAAAAGATGAGGATGGCAAGGCAGTTAATATCACAGAATACAGGAAAATCATTGGAAGTCTGTTGTACTTAACCGCAACAAGGCCTGATATGTTTTTCGCCACATGCCAAGCAGCGAGATATCAGAGTAATCCCAAGGAAAGTCACATGCTTGCAGTGAAAAGAATACCTCGGTATATCAAGGGCACGGTGGACTTCGGCTTGACATACAACGACAAATCTCAGACAGAGTTATTGGGATATACTGATGCAGACTGGGCCGGTTCAGTAGATGATAGAAAATCAACTTCAGGTGGTGCATTCTATCTTGGTGGATTGTGTATTTCTTGGCTAAGCAAGAAACAAGATTGCATTTCATTGAGCACCGCAGAAGCTGAGTATATAGCGGCCACTCAAGCATGCACACAGTTATTTTGGATGAAGCAGCAGCTTGAAGATATGGTAGTTGAAGTGAAGTCTCCGATCGGAATCCAGTGTGACAACTCAAGTGCTATAAATCTTAGCAAAAATCCTTTCCATCATTCCAGGACAAAGCACATTGAGATCAAGTATCATTTCATCAAGGAGAAGGTTGAGCAGGGCATCGTGAAGTTGGAGTATGTGCCTACAGAGCTACAGGTTGCAGACATTCTGACAAAGGCCTTACCCAAGGAAGCTTTTGAGAGGCATCGACTAGCTCTGGGAGTTCAGTAGATTCCCCGCACTTGAAATAGTGTGGACGCGGGACCCCCCCTCTCCCCAAGTCTGCATAGGACTGCCTTTGGGTTCATTGACAAAGGGGGAGAAAATAGTGATTGTTCAAGGGGGAGAAGCTGACAGGTGGAGCAGCCAGATAGGGGGAGTTGAAACTAGTTGAACGTGCTTAGCTAGATCTTAGCTTGGACAACACAGGAAATATGGATAAAGAGGTGTTGAAGCTGTGAGCAGAAAGGGGGAGCATATTAAATCCGACGATGCTAGAAGTGATCGATCAAATAATAGATATCACGACAGCTGATGATCGTGATAAAAGCAGAAGCGTGGTGTTGGACAGTGTTTGGTGTCAACAGTGGATGTCAGAGATAAAGTGATTCATTGATGAACTTTTCATTTACTCTTGTTTCTCATGCCGAGCATTGCTCATGTGGGCTTAGAGTATGTGTTGAGTAAATCCTTGGTCGCTATCAGAATCGCAATGAGGCGAATGGAGGCTGAATAATCAATGACGTATCTTTGTTTGGAAGAGTTGTCAACAAACCCAAAGGGGGAGATTTTTGGGCAAAAATCCCTCAAGGTTTCATTGAAGCCTTTTTGAGGTGATTGTGTTTGTTGACAAAGTGGACATCTGAGTTGTGATTGTTGACAAAGAGGATTTCATGATGGAATGTCGAGTATAAGAGCTGAGGTCAACGATCCATGTTTGATTCAAGAACGTCGATAAAAGGAATGGAAGATCTGGAGGCGGTACAAAAGAACAGATACAAGGTGGCGCCGTTTTCCAGTATTTGCCAAATTTTTGGGCCTGAAAATCGGCAAATGAAGAAAAGTGTTTTTGGCAAAGGGACTTGCGCGCCGTGGTCTTGGAGTATAGGAAACTTGCGCGCCATATGTTTTTCAAGATCAGAAGATCAAAATATGGCTAAGGAAATAGGTTCACGCAAGTTTGGGAGTTGGTCGCGCAAGTGTCTAAAAGGAGAGAAGACTTGCGCGCCGAGATTGGGTCGCGCAGGTGACTTGCGCGCCGTCGCGCAGGGTGGTCAGATTGCCTATAAATACCGGACCACCCCTCCTCATTTCTCACCCGAGTTCAAGACGAGTGCTCCCGTCGCGCAGGTGTGGTGGTCGCGCAAGTGGTGTGTGTGGTCGCGCAGGTGGGACATGCGCGCCAGAGGTTGAAGTTGTGCGCCGGCATTAGAAGTTGCGCGCCAGTTGGCAGTTGGGCGCCAATATTTGTTTGGGCGTAAAAGGAAGAGAGTCGCGCAAGTTTGGAGTTGAGGAAGGTTGAGTCGCGCAAGTGTTTGAGGAAGACTTGCGCGCCCATAGTGACTTGCGCGCCGATACTTGCGCGCCGAGGTTGACTTGAGCGCCAAGTAAGGTTTGTTCCAGCAGTGTTTTTCGGGCTGCGTGGTAGCTGGAAGTTTGCCCGATACCTTCGGTGCAAAGAGATATTCATCAACGGGTGAAAGTTAAACGTCAACAGAGCATCTACATACAAGAGAAGATGCATTCTTTCATGAAAATGAAGAGACCTACAGGTCTATAAACTGTGAGTGGATTCCATCCAAGAGCAGTGAGCTTAGGAAGAGGAAGAAGGTGATCCTCTCCACCGGCAGTGAGCCAGAGAGAGAGAAACAGGGAGTGACCCTTGGGAAAGCAGTGAGCTGACCCTAAACTTTGTAAAGGCAGTGAGCCTGGGCATAGAAATGATCTAGCCCGAACCTTGTAATCCACAGCTAGTGAAGATTAGTGGAATTTGGTACGACCGACAACCTGTCGGCGTATGCTCCTTGGACGTAGCCCTTAGCGGTGAACCAAGTAAAATTGTTGTGTCCTGTGCTTGCTTTACATTCTGTTTATATCGTGCAGCAGGAAAAAGAGAGAAGAGTGTTTTGCTTAACAGTGAAACAAGATCAGAACGGGCATTAATTTTGAATTAGTCATACCCTGATTCACCCCCCCTCTCAGGGTATCCAGCCTAGTGTACCTAACATTATACATCACCCATCATGTGGTATTAAAATTTGGTATCATGAATCCAGGTAATTTGGTTCTTTGTAGATTTGAGGTCTAATTCTATAAAATTGGATCTTTCAATTTTCCTCTTTTCTTTACATGAGATATTGTATTGAGTGTAGGAAACTAATTACCTTTCAATTATCTATTCCATGTATATGGGTTCTTCTTATTCAAATTTATCTCCCAGAGGAGAAAACCTGTTTGAAATAGGAGCACCATCTATTTCATGTTAATAGACTCATCTATGATCATTCAAGGTATTTATCCTATTATATTTATACCTGTAATACATAACATTATGGAAAAAGTTCAAATAGTGAAAATAATATCCATATAAATTATTTCTTCTATAAGATGTAGGATATGATTATGTTCTCATTTTTTTAACTCCTAACTCTTCCCCATTTATATATCTCTTTTTCTCTTCACAGTATGACATGGTATGACCTAGATGGCCACAAAACTGACAATTCATGAATGAAAATTTATTCTCACTCCTATTTCTCCCCATTCCTTATTCCTCGTGAAAATAGTTTTACTCAATATCATTTCTAGAAACATGATGATAATATTCAGTTATCCTTTTAGTTTGATTTAAGGGTTTCTTTTTAGCACTTATGGTAGATTTTCAACATGATTAACTTTCAAATTTTCTTTATTCAAGTTCACTTTATTTATAGCATTTTACATTTCAACATCACAACCAATTCCACAATTCCAAATAAATCCAGGCCTTTGATCACCCAAGATCTTTTCAACTCTATAAGAACCACATTTTTATCGCTCTAGCAGCTCAACATATGAGAACCTGCCAAATTATTTTTTCTTATTTTCTTATTTTGAAATTGATTCCCTTCTGAGTTTACTTCTCAGGGTAACAAATTATTCTCTGAGTCCCTCAATGGTCTTGATCTTCAAGGTATATACATTTATCAACTTTTCTTTTTCTTGAATTCTATATTTTAGTTCCATAACACCATCAGTGCTTTCAAGGATGGATGATTGAACTTTCACCAGTTCTTCCAGTAAATCAGTTTATACTTCAACCTGATCAATATTTTCTAATTATTCCTACACCATTTATTTACACTTAATTAATCTCTTACATTTATTCTCAATCTTACTAAATGAATCCTTATGTTGAATGTTTGGACCATCATAAGTAGTCAATCGATTATCTCTAGCTTTATCTGTCAATGGTTTTGATTTTTCAATAGTATCCATCATGAAAGCATGGTTCCAAGATTTGAATTCTTCTTCATCTTCCTCAAAGAGTGCATTGTCATCATATTTTTCTTCATAAACAAAACATTTTATTTTCAATTTCATTCCAGATTTAAAATATCCCTTTGGGAATAATCTTTTTTGAGACATTTAAATTTATTCATGTTCACTTTCATCATCATTGAAATTTCTTGGGAATCTAGAGGCAATGTTCTAAACTCTTACATAGAAAAAAAATCCAGAGGTAGCTTTCCTTCAAATTTCTGTATTCCCTTCTTGAGTTTCTTTGTAATGAGAGAAAAAACTTTTTTTTAGTCATCATCATCATCAACAAAATTTCCTAAAATTTCTATTTTTCCTATGTATTTGATTTCCATTTCCTTTTCTACATGAGTCGTAGCTTCTTCTGGTTTTATTCTCATTTCATATGAAAATATATTTCTTAAAATATCATCCAATGAGAGTGTGGAGAGATCTATTTTTTCAAGGGATGGAACCATTACATTGTAAAGGGATGAAAGTCTTCTAAAAATTTCTTTACTATGTTAATGTATTTAATTTTTTTCCCAGACCTCATATTTCTCCTACAACTTCAGTAATTCAGTTGAAAAAGGAGTCTGTATTCTCATCATGGAGAATATTTGGATCACAAATCATGTTGTGTAATACATGAAGTTTCACCTCTTTCACACATCTCTCTCCTTAATAAATATTCTCTAATTTATCCAACATTGACATGGAAGATGTAAAACTCATTACCTTTAGATACATCTGATCAGAAAGTGCTTCAGTTAAAGAATTATATGATTTTTCATCAACATCATGAAATTTTCGATATATATTTGTCATTAACAATCCAATTGGATCAAGGACAAGTATTCCATATTCAATAGAAAATAATTCAACCATTCCAAGAGATCTTAGATTATATCTCATCTTGTTATTCATTAAATGAATGTTACTTCCATAAAATAAATGAAATCCCCTAACATTCATTGTATTATCCATGTCAAAAAAGATAGATTTAACATTAGTAACCTTTACTCACTGATACTAATTGAAGGAACATGAAACACCTTGAGAGGGTAGGGGTGAATTAGGGTGTCAAAGTTTTATTTTAAACTGATGGATCTTGTTCCCATGTTGGTAGAAACCTGTTAATCTTGTTTGAAGTGCAAGTGACGAAATTAAACAATCACATGCAATGCAATGACACATAAATTTTACTTGCTTCACCACTAATGGCTACGTCCAAGGATCATACACCGATAGTGTGTCAGTGATACAAAAACCACTATTTTTTACATGTCTTGGATTACAGGAGTTTATCATAGTCACTATTTGACAGGAGCGTTGCCTTTATAAGGATCAGGGATAACAAAATACTTCCCTAAAATGACTTCTGTAGATTCCCCCTGGCTCACTGCCTTAGAGAGGCCTTCACTAATTTTATTGAATTAAAGGAAACTTCAATGATTTATAATCATATCATAGATACTCAACTATAAAGGAATGATATATTGAAGTCTCGTAATCACCTAAATATTAAATTTATTTTCCTAGACCCTAACATGTTGTGGAGATTTATTTCACAAAATGATTTGGTCAATTTTCAGGATTCCTTTGTGTTCTGCATACTGCTTCTATTTCTGTGTAACACTGTTATTTTTGTGTACCATCCAGCTCTTCCATGTACTATCCAACTCTATGAACTTAAGTTCTCATCATTCTTCCATACTCAGCATACTTCTCCACTCCTCCACATACCCTCCTTCTCTGCGTACTGCTTTGTTCCGCCACATACTGCGAGAGCTTCCTATGCGAACCAAACTCTCTTCCATGGACTATTTTTATTTTGAGGATTATTCTCTCCATGTACCATCTTCTCCACCTCCAACCACATTGGACTTCACCAAATTTATTCCCAAATTTTTTAATCTGAAATCTCATCTCTTAACAAATGGTATTACTATTATGTAAAATAGGCATGTAACTATGCAAATTTCTCTAATCCAATTTACCCAAATTTTCATTGTGGTACAATGTTCATTTTATATTAAACTCCATCTATGTATGGTTACCATCCACCATGTACCACTCATATTTCATGAACCACATCAATCCTACCATCCTTCAGCATTTCGCGTACCACAAGCCTTCAATGCGTACTGTCGCTACAAAATGTTTTTGGCATCCTTCTCCATACTGCATGCCTTCACCGCGTACCATTTTTGTAAACTATTTACAGTTCCACACACATGTTGGCATACCATTCTCGCTTCCTTTAATTCAGTCACAAACCATTTCCAGAACATGGAACATGGTCCATGTTATGACGTAAGTGGTTCTGTTATTTTTTTCGATTTTTTTTCATTTCGCATACCATTCACTCCTATCTGAAAAACTTCTTTTTCAAAACACCAAAATCCTGATTTTGAGACCCCAAAAAATTGGCATACACTGGGAAACTACGCCACCTTTAATACAACTTTCAGCCTCAAATTCATGACCTCAATCCTTGCAAAATACTTAGCCATCCATGTGCATATTGTCAAAAAATATAATCAAGACTCCATTATTATCAATGAACATCCTTGGTTCTAACACTTTTTTAGGAATTGAATCATTTCCTTACTAATGCTTTCTATGACTGCATACATGTCAGGGAAATAGGCACCAGCCCCATGTCATTCAGAAAATCCATCTACGTTTAAGGGTCGAGGTATGCATGAGTGTAAATGTGTTTATTTTTTTGTTAAGAATTTGAAAATTTGTATGAATATATATGTAATTATGTATGAACTTGTGTTCAATAGGATCACACTTGACCTATTATTCATCTCATAAGGGAGGCACCAATTTTGATATTTCATCTTTGAATTATAATTTGACACATGACGTATCATTTTATGAGAGATACCATCCCATAAGAGTGGTTTACCCTTCATTTATTTTCCATTTTGGTAATTTTATATATGACCCACATAGATTTTTTTTTACTACACATGACTTGGTGTCATTACCCTAGGATACATTCAGTATTATATAGGAGGAGTTTAGGTAAGAGGGTCAATTTATTTTCATATTTATGTTTAAAAAATAATAACATGATTGATAAATTTTTTTCTTAAATATATTATTCTGAGAGTGTACCCCAATGAGTTTCATCTAGCATATTTGGGTAAATTTTGAAAAATGTGGAAAATTCATAAAGGGAGAGGAAATATTGATCACTGGGTTCCAAATGTGGGTGCAATAGTCACTCTACACAGTGTCTTGAGAGTGGTTCTCCCATCTCAATGGCGTGAGTTAGTTTCATATTGGTCTATTAAGGATGAAATGATGAGTATATTTATTATGTTTTATATATTTGTAATAATTAATATCATTTTATATGGATTATATTTGAATTAATTGAATGTAGGAGGTTGTAGCAAGATATTTTGAGAATCGTGCATTGTAGAAACCACCTCACAAGCTTGGGACTCTTCATGTGTCCCAAATTTGACATGATTTATTTATCCTTATTTTTTAGATATATTATTTAGTATTATTTTTTGATATATTTACATATTATTGGTATAGATTTATGGGAGAAAGGTTCACATACTAATAAAATGTCTTTGCGGATGATGACTCGTGATCGAAATGATTAGAGGATGCAGCTCTTAGTGTATGTTATTTTAATAATTATCAATAATTACATACATCTATATCTAAATATATATTTATATTTATATATTTCATATTCTTAATTTGAGTTTGAGTTAGTGTAGCTTCCAAAGGACTAGTGAAAAATTTCCATGAGAAGGGATGGGATACTCCATCATATTATTGTTCGTGATGTACAAGGATATAGTTTTAGCTAAAGAATAGGGATTCATCATTATATAGTTTCATGCACTAAGGATGTGTCTCAATTTTTTTCTAGTATTACTTAGTGGGTCACATATTTGGAGGCACTGATCTGTGCTTCTAAGGAGGTAAATTTTCTTCTGTTAGATGAGGTTAGAGCACTATGGGAATATGTGTGTTGGGGAGATAGTGCAGGGGATCCTACAAAACAGTTTTATACTAAATTTATTTATTTATTTTATATTAAATTAATAATTATTATATTCATAATTTTTATTTATTGTATCCCCATACCACATGATACATAGGTAGTATCCATGGCCCTTCATGATGCAACAGATTCAAGAGGTGTATTTTTTTTATATTTTGGTTTCTCATTCTAATTTACGAGATCATTGTTTTATATTTTAGGAGTTCAAATAAATTTTTAGTAAATTCAAAAATCACAAAATTTATGTTGTGATTTTAATCCATAAATTTCAAATAGGAAGATTACATACTCAAAACAGTGACAAAAAATACCACTGGAAATACACAATGGTGTGGTAGCATACTCATTTATCTGCTTCTGATAACAGGGTACACATCTCACCACTAGTTTCAAATTCTTCATGTTGGACAGTTCTTCACAATAGAAATATATGATCACAATTTTTTTTTATTTTGATTATATATTTAGTAATGAACAGACTATAATGTATCATGTTAATATATAATTTATTTATAATGAATTCTTAAAACTCAATCATACCTTTACGTAGACTTGAGAAAACATTAAACAACTCAAGATTCATTTAATAGACATCCAAATAATCCTTATGTAGCCTTTATGACATTCTAATTACCATTTCATAGGTCCTAGTTCATCATAGTTACCTTTATGAACCCTTTAGTTATGTAGATATTTCTTATAATAACTCATAGTCTACCTTTATACCCGTAATTCATCCTCCATATGACTTTTAGGCGGCCAATATTAGTATAGGCTTACCTTTATGCATCCAATTAAACTCCCATCCAACAATTATATATCCAATGTTGTTCTAAATATACATTTTTTTATATCTTTATAATTCTATACTACCTTTACATAGCTCAGTATAATTCATGTTACCATTACAAGGATTTTGAAACATGGCCTCACCCGTATATAGCTCTATTTCAGCCCATTATAGATTTATGATGGTTATCTCTAGTGACCATTATATAGGCAGTTTAATTCTCATTTTACCATTGTGTGGACTATATAAAAATAGGGTTACCTTTAAATAAGTAAAAAATTCAACAAAAAAATTATCTTAGAGAGTTATTAACAAATCCCAAGGCCTTCCATCTACCATTTACTTTTACAGACAATATTATGTTCCCCATTAACACATGTACTTTTCTTGAACATTATGGAAACAATCATCATAATATAAATCATTAGGACAAAAAAAATCGATGGTTGATTAGTCCCATCACACCTACATCCCGATAAACATAGGTTCGTACATCCATAATAGATACAACACAACCAATTATAGGTTATCCTTACCATATCCTATGTGAATCAAAACACTTGTCTTTAATTCCCTTTTCATATGCATTAGTACACGTACTGATTAGATGTTCTTGACAAACTAATACATGATATCGAACATAAATTAGAAATCTCTACATAACCTAGGATCACTAAAAATTACCACATCTAAATCCTCATGAAATCCATCCATATCAAGGGTCATACCCTCCAATGGACAATATGACACATACCATAATATGTATTATATTATATGACAACTTGAGAAGAATTCATGTTAGGTTGCAGTATCAAACATGTGTCACTTATCATAGGATTTTCTCTTGACATTCTAATAAATTATTTTCTATGATAAAGAGTGAATAATCCATGTCACCACACTTTGATCCATTTCAGATGACCCCACTCATCAAATAGGGAAATTTCCCATTTAAATTAAACCTAGGGAATAAAATGCCCAATACATTTTCTCAAAATCGTTAATCATCCCATTCCTGGACAGTCACTGATTCACAACCAAACAACCTAATTCATAACCAACATGTACTAACACAACCTCATCTAAACTTAATAATTATACACACCCATATCACTCAATCATATAACCATATAATTTTCCAATGAGTGACACATTATCAATTCTCATTTAATGAGCCTAAACACCCACTATGATCCTAGTGAATATTAGTCTCATATTCCTAGATGAACCATTGTGCATTCTCTAGGGGAACTCAAAAGTTCTTACTATAACCACTCTCAAATTTCTAACACTAATATCACATGGATCTCCTATATTATGAGCTTCATATCATGGTACTATGCTCACCCTAATTTCATATAATCTTCACCTCATAGAAGATAAATATTAGTTGGAAAACTAGATCCTCCCACCTAAAACATCACATGGAAAATTATATGCCATCACTACCACTCTCTTATTTTATTTTAAAAATTTTAGTGTGGTCCAAAACTTCTCTCTATTTCACGTTTCCTTTTTTATCCCATTTTTCTCATGATGTACCATGAAATTCACAACACCCATATTGTTTTTCCCTTTTTCACCTAGAGAATTCTATAACTCAAAACACAATGTGATATAAAGTGGATCGCACCCACTCTCTTTTTAGAAACATTAGACTTGGTTAATATTCAATTGATAAATCTCATCCCATTCATAATAATATCATGGTTCCTAATGGATTATTGTTTTTCATTATCCTTCCATTTTAGTGTGGAGAGTTTCTTCCCAAAAAAACTTCATGAATTCAATTTTCTGAACCTCATGCATGAAATAGCCTTGGATCTTTAACTACCTATATTTTGGGAAAGTTATTTTCAATGATTTAAAGAGAGTATTAGATACGTTCATGGAATTCTCAAAAAATGAGAGAACACAAACTGTTCTGAATATTTTTTGGATGTTAGGAAATCACCTCTTTAGTGTACTCTATATTTGGTGAGCTTCATGAACTTCAAATATTTATATTGTATTACTAACTCATGATGAAATTATTATTCTGGTGCACAAATCATTTTCTATAATATATATCATCCAAATTAATTTTATGGAGCTCATATATTCCATATTCTATTAAACTAGATTCTTCTTCAATTAGATATACAATTTTTGCTTTTTTTATCATAATATTTATTTATCTTTACAAAATACATTTCTTTTTTTTCAAATTCATGATACACCTACATGTATGGATATAGGGACTAAATCCAATATTTTTATCGATTTTATTATCTGAGAAGTTTCTGGTATAATATTTAATCTTTCAATCATGCGCTAATCTTATGGGCATAGGTCTTACATACCCTTATCATTATATGGACATATTATGGTCTGATATAATTATTAGTAATTATAGTAAATTAATATTTATCTTTTAATGATTAAAATTTCTTGGATCCTTATGATGAAAATGACTATATAATCAAATAACTTCCTCACTCACATTGTGTTTAGTTTATTCTTTTCAACCCCAATTAGTCTTTACCCATGCACATCTCATACACTTACATTGATTGTGTGCATGTACTGAAACATAGTTTTAAAAACTTAAGATCCTTATAAATATGATTAATTTTAATATTAATTCTAAATTTTTCCTGTTAATTAAGTGATTAATTTTATTGGAATGTTGATTGAGGAAGAATATTTGAAAGGATCGGTAGTTGTCTGGATCATAGGTTTGGACAGAATACATTTTTTTATTTTTGATTTTTGATTTTTATCACTTGTTTTTTCTGTTTTGTTTATTTTTGGATATTGAAATAAATGGAAACATTTTTATTCTATTTTGGTTGTTGGCTATAGAACTGCTTGATGGGGCTGTAGAACTGTAGTTTTTTTGTTTTGGTTAATGGGTGTATAACTGCATGCATTCTATATAGAAAATTTTTTTAAAAAAAATCTCCAAATTAGCTGCTGATTATGGAAGACCCTCTAGATTTTATTTTTTGATACCATTTGAGGATGATCATGGTGGTCACTATATCCATTTTTTATTCAGTCCAATAGTGACTGATTTAGAAGTTTCTAATATTCTTTCCATCAACTCCAACCATGGACATGGGGGGAATACCAATAGTGACCACCTTTGTCATTCACTGATTCCCTATACTGAATGGTCAACTGTGAGAGCCAAAGGCATCCAGGCATCAGTTACTAAATCCCTTTTATGAAAATTTTTGGTAGTTTATAATGACTGAATTTGTAGTAGTATGTTCACCATCAATCTGACTTGGTGCTTCATTGTGACTAATTGGTGTTTTTGGCACATTGTTGTGGCCTCTTTTGATTGGATTCAATTTTATAGGATGTCATGGGATTGATAAAATTGAAAACTCCTTGTCTCTATGGGGTTCATTCTCTTTGGATAATCCTCTCGGCTTGGTTTTTCTCCCATTTTACTCTGGTGAAACTTCCCACCTCATTGATTTTATTCCACAACGGTAAACCTATTTGGCTTCTGTTATAAAAGTGTACACCATAGGTTTACCACTTATATTAGATATCTAGATGGCAACATCCTTTGATTTTAGAAGAAGTGTTAATGATCTCATAAATGGAGATTGATTCAAACTAGTTGTGTGGTATTATGGCTTGAGTGCTTGTTTCGTGACTAATGTTAGTTTTGCTTCTTAATGAGATCAGGACCATCGAGGTTATTTGATACTGACACTATAAGTTCTTTACGTTCATGTTTCTTGTTTTCGAGGGTTATCATTTCAATGTTTTTCTTATCTTTTTTGTTATTTCAGTAGACATTCACTCTGTATTTCAATTTCTTTTTTCTCAAACATTACAAAAAGTTTGTGTTCAGTGGTGTTCTTTTCGTTCACGTAGTCCCCCAAGGGACTGAAGAACATTAAATCACATGTTATTTTTCTGCCTTTTATATTCATATATTCTTATTAGGTTTGGTTCTGTGATTTCGACTTGTGTATGAAAAGAATCAGTTCAGCCCTTATAGGGGTTTATGGTTTTCCTTGTATTTAGGACCACCTATCCCTTCACAATGCTGTAGTAGATTCTGTACTATTTCATTCTTTTGATGTTGATTTTTTATCCCTTATTTCATTATATAATGTTATATTTTATGAGTTTATTTCCACAATGTGATCTCACTCTTAAATCACCAATATATTTATGGATTTAAATTATCTAAATCCACTACCCCATCAATATTTATATTCATTTGGTATCTCTTGGGATAAAAGTTATTTACCCAAGAGATAGGAATGTTTTTGGGGGTGTAAACTCAATATTTTCCACAATAAATCGACATCTAATATGTGGGTGAACATGTCAAAATTGAGATATGAAATCAAGAAATTTGATGGTGAAAATGACATTAACTTTTGGCAAATTAAGATGAGATCCCAACCTATATAGCAGGGCCAAATTTATGCCCTCTTTGAGCCTAACAAACCTATTATTACATTAAATAAAACCAGACATCCTACTAATGAAAACATATAGGTTTCCCATGATGTGTTATTTAAAACAAATATTTCTTTATTGATTTCATTAGGTGATTAAGTTATAATAGATGTTTCTTATGATTATAATGATACTAGTATTTGGCATAAGATAGAGAAATTATATATGAATGCCTCACTTTTTGGTAGGATTTATTAAAAAATTGCATGTTTGAATTTAAAATGAAACCTCATAGTTATATTAAATAACATCTTGATTAATTTAACAAGGTTTTGTTTGATTTACCCAACACTGTTTATACTATTAATTAGGAAGATAACATAATTATCCTCTTAATTTCACTATATAATACTTTCAATACATTAGTTTATTTACTATGGGTAGACCTTAGTAAAAAGGAAAAAATAAAAAATTCATTAAAGATAAAATTAAGAAAAATAAGCACCCTAAACCTAAATCATAATATAAGGAAAGAAAACTCACATATTTCCATTGGGGAAAACTTGGGTATATTAAGCCAAAATGTATGAACCTTAAACATGAGTTTGAGTATAAAAATACCACTAACTAGTCCCTCTTAGTTGACTCTGCATATGAAACTACTTATGTTCTTAATGTGTGTAGCCATGTACTCATTGAAGAGTGGGTCATAGAATCAGGTTGTTCCTTTCATATGTGTCATTTTGGAGAGTAATTCCAAGACTTGGTTGAAAGGGTAGAAGGATATGTCCTCTTAGGTGATAATTAGAGATGTATGGTTGGAGAAAGTGGTCCTGTTTTGATAGAACACGATGTCAATTTCATCACCACTTTACTTTATGTAAGGTGGGTTCCCAAACTAAATAAAACATTATTTCCTTAGGGATCATAGATCAAATGGGGGATTATTTTAGGTTAGAAATAGGTTGTATTATAATATCTAAAGTCTCTAGAAACATTATTAACGAGAAATTATTCAATGGGTTGTAGGTATTGAATGGAAAGAACCATTCAAATAGGTCGGGTACTTTGTAGAATACCACCCCAAATAATACAATGTTTTGGCATAGAATATAAGGTCTTGTTCGATACGAAGGCCTTGAGGAACACAACAATAAGGGGATATTATGTGACATCACACCTTCTAATATTCTATTTTGTGATGATTTTATAATTGGAATGGAGAATAAATTTACCTTTACTAGTTTTATGTTAAAAGATACGAGCCCCTTAGAATATATCCATTTTTATATTTGGGGACCATCTTAGACTAACTCCCATGATGTAAGCTCTTACTTTGTAAATTTTATGGATGAAATTTCTATAAAAGTTGGGATTTATATTCATAAAAATTAGTTTGATGTTTTACAAAACCTTAAAACCTGGAAAGCCTTGGTTGAAAACAAAGTAGGAAAGATAATCAAAACCACGAGAACTGATAATGGTATTGAATAATTGTCCACTAAATTCATTCGTTTTGGGGAATATAAAGGTTTTAAAAGTAATAATACTGTTATGGGAGCCTCCTAATAGAATGTAACTACAGACAAGATGAATGTGACTATCTTATAAATAATATGGAACATGATTTAGGCCTCACAAAATAATTTTGGGTAGAGGCTGTTAGACCTATTGTTTACCTAATAAATACATGCACCTCTTCTGCTAATGAATTAAAAACACATGAAGAATTGCAGATTGGTAAGCCCATTATTGTACCTACTTAAGAGTATTCAATTTTAAAACTTATTATCAAGATTAAAATGATAAACTGGAGAAAAAATACCTAAAATGTATTTTTATCAGGTATCCTAAGCGTGTTAAGGGGTATAAACTCTGGGTGAATAATCCTGGATACCAAAAGTGAAGAATATGCAGGGTTGTTTTCTTTCAGGATTCTTCCCCTCCTAAAAATGTCTGTCACATATCAAAGCATTGAACTATTTGTAGAAAAAATTGATGAAGATGAGACTTTGAGCCATTTTGAGGCCCATGTCTACCATATTGCACATGTACCACATCCCACTATTGGGTATTATTCTTAGTCATATGTTGGTTCATATTCTGAATCTGAACCTCCTTCCACTAACAGGGATTACCATTTAACCTAATACATAGAATGGAGAGTCCCTAGACCACTTACTCAGTTCAACAACTTTCTATGCTTTCAATGCGGGACATGAGCTAATAGATGATGACCCAAAAACCTATAGGTAAGGCTTAAATGACAAAGACCCAAAACTGTGGGTCTCTACCATTAATTAATAAATGAATTCATTAAATAAGAAACATAATTTGACTATTCTAAACAATCCATCCAATTCTAAAACAATTGGGTCCAAATGGATTTATAAAAGAATAGACTAAAACACTATGGGAAATAAAATCAAGTAAAAAATCATGGTTAGTTTCTAAGGGATTCCTTCAAAGAGAAGGAATTTATTAATCTAAAAAAATTTCCACTATTTTTAAGAATTATTCTATTAGGATTGTTCATTCCTTTTCTGCATATGATGATATTCACATTGAATAAATGGATGTTAAAGTTTACTTCTTTACATTGTGATTTAGAATAAAATCTCTAACTGAAATATAATAGAGATTATTCTAATAATTTTATAATGAATCAAGTCTAATTTCTAAAAAAATAATTATATGGCTTAAAAAACCTCTCGGTAGTGGTATATGAAATTTTATTAGTTTATGTTTGATAACCAATTTCAAGGAGTCAAAATTTTGCAAGTGTTATTTTAAATCAATAAAAAACTGTATTCTTTACCTTATGGTTTATGTTGATGATTGATTATCATTTGAGAAAATATAATTTCAATTATTGCTTTAAATTCTCAATTAATATTCAAGTTTGAAATGAAATACTTAGGTGAAGATAAGAAAATATTAGGTGTTTAAATCTTTAGAGATATAACAAATAAATCACTTTACATATCTCCCTATGATTATATTTTAAATATTCTTAAAAGATATGTCATTGAATCTCTAAAATATGTTAATATAACACTCGGAAATCACTTTAAACTTTATTGAACATAATAACCTACTACTGGGGATGAGATTTAATTTATGTATGTAATTATTTATTCTAAAATTGTTGGTAGTGTTACGTACTATATTATTTTTACCAGACCGAATATTTTCAATGAAATATGAACTCTTATCAGATTTATGGATTCAAATAAAAAGACACATTGGAAAAACCTTAAGTGGATTGTAATATACCCCTCTTGCTGTTAAAATATTTCATTATATTATAGGAGAAACATGGATACTACTGAGATCATTTCTGGGTATGTTGGTGTCGATTATGCTAGAAATATTGACACCCATAATTCGATAACTGGTTATATGTTTATTTCTTTACGTGGTACCATTTCCTATAAATTTAAAATGAAATATTTTTTTCCCTTTGAACCACATAATCTAAGTATATTTCTTTGATGGAGTTAGTTAAAGACAATCTATGGATTAAAGACCTTTCCTTTGACCTCAAAATTTTGAATTCTGTAATTTGTATTTACTTAGATATCTTAGCTACACATAATCTATACATGATCATTTTATTCCATGTTAAATCCAAACATATTTATATTAGAGTACATTTTATTAGAGATATTATAGAATCTCGAACCATGTGTGTCAATGTGATACACGCTGACATAAACTTGACTAATAGTTTGACAAATTTCATGGTATTTTCTCTATTTAAATTATATTCAAAAAAGTTAAACTTAGTTCATATTCTATAACTATAGGTTCAATAACATTGTTAAATTAAATTGAAAATGTTTGTGATTTGTGAATTATTTCAGTCAATTTTTCTTTTCATATTGAATTTATCCATGATTTTATTTACCATTATAGATGAATTTGTTTCCATTCATGTAAATTAATTAGAATTATTTTAAATTCTAAAATTGTTATACTATTTTATATATATATTGTGATGATGATAATTTCTATGTGGGTATACTTATTGGGCCACTGGATCAGATTAGTTTTCTTATTCCAATGTATAGTGACTCAATAATCCTCTATGGAATTCTTGTAGTCCATTGATTAAACTCACCACCCATTTTATTTGCACTGTCCATGTGTCTTAGAGATTCATTTCACTTTTTGGGCTTCTCTTTTGACATGGTGTTATGGAATATATTTAGTGGATTCTATATTCTAGGATTTTAGTGGATTGATGAACCCTTCAACCCTCATTAAATCAACATTCATTTGCTCTATCTCAACCTCTCGCCCTGGTTTATCTCCAATTCTCCTCTAGTGAAACATCCTACATTGGTGATCTGCTTCATCCTCGGTGGTGAATCTCTATAACTTCCACTCTCCAAGTGTACACTACTGGTATACTACTTATGTTTGAGATCTAGATGAAAACTTCCTTCAATTTTAGATGATGTGTGGTAGAGCACCCGAGTGGAGATCTATTTGAACTAGGTTTGCAGTATTATGGTGTGAGTACTTGTTTTATGGATGAGTTATGTTTTTTTCTTAAAGAGATCAAGACCACTAGGATTCTTTGAGTCTAAAAATGTATGTTCTTTATGTTTTTTATTCATGTTTTCATGGTCTGGCATTTCAATGATTTTATTCTCTTTTTTATTGCTTATGTAGAATTGTGCTCTATATTTCCATTACTATTTTCTCGAGATTAATATAATTCGTGTGTTGATTGGTGTTCTATCCATGCACATAGGTCCAAAAGGGACCTAATAATATTAAATCATGTTTTATTTTTCTTCCTTTTATATTCTTGTATTATTATTTGTATTAGTTTTGTGATTTCGAGTAGTTCCTGTAAAGAATCAGTTTGAGCCTTATTAGGGTTTTGTAGTTCTTCATGTATTTGAGACAATCTCTCCCCTCACACCATTGGTTGTACTAGTGAGTGTAATAGCATTCACATTTATATTGTACAAATTCACAGTATTCCCATCCTTACCTAAGCTCCAGATACTTCATTTTTACAAATGTTTAATATTAAAATTTATTTTGAAACATTTAATGTAAAAAAATACTTACCTTATTCCATGGATTGGAATACATTCTATATGCTTGATAATCACAAAAGAAGTTAAATCTATAATTAAGACACTGTTATCCCCTATAATAATAGTTATTTCTTTCTGAGTTAGAAATAAGTCCATAAAAAAACAACTTTGAATAATTTAAATGTCAGATTTTTGAGGTGTTATCGAGGTGTGGGATGGGGGAAAAGGTGATATTCGACATAAAAACTAGGAATTATTTATGGTGATAATGTGAATACTTTTTAGTTGAATACCATAAATTATGGGACTATGCTAAGGTGATGATTTCTTTAAATTTTGAATATTCACTGAATTACACATCATTTATAGAATACATGATTATTGTTTTTACGCAACATAATCATCTATTATGGTTAATCCATTGATGGATTAAAACCCATGTCCCTATATTTGATCCTCATATATCATATAATATAAGGATTTATATTTTTATACACTCTCATTACCATAAGGATAATATAATTGTAAAACTAGAAAAAAAATTCATAATCACATATTTTTGGTGTTAATTTAGTGTATCTAGCCTGAAAAATGGAAACATAAAAACAAATAAAATATTTAAAAATAATTTATACACACCTATAAAAATATGCATAAAAATGTATAAAAATGTACAAAATAGTACAAACTTGTATAAACATGTATATCATAATAGTGAAAATTACATTGTAATAATACTATGATTGTCATAAAATTTCGTATATTTTTCATAGTTAATGGTAAATGAGTATAAACATGTATAAAAAATTGTAAAAAATTAAAAATCATAAGGAAAAAACATTTAAAATGTCAGTAAAAATAATCTGGAGATTTATTTTATTGTCCAAAAAAATTCATAGATTTATTGTAGTCTAAACATTGGTAAATATAATGCATGACTAATAAAGATAACTCCAAAAAAAATCCATATATTTATCATAGTCAAATTGAAAAGTGTCTGAACATATATAAAAAAAATATAAACACAAGTAAAAAAATGTGTAAAGTTAGTAAAATGTGTTAGATGACCTTTTTCTAATTGTTAAACAACATAAAATTACAATGCTACAAAAGTTACACATCAAAAAAGTTTACTTTAGTGAATGTGTTAGAAGAATGTTTTTTGTAGAAACATGTATAATGTTATTGAAAAGTTCCAAAAGAACATTTTTTAATGTTTTTCACAGCCTAAAATTTTATACATTAATCATAGTCAAAGTAAAAATTAATTTAAAAGATATGTATTTAAATCTAAATAGAGTGACTAATCAAAACTAAAGGTGCAGTAATATTGAAAATTATGTATTATGAATTTACATTTATGAGAAACTATGGAACTCTATAGAACATTCCATTTTTTTGAACCAAACTTGGATCCATATACATGTGATGCACAATGTCTGATGCATTTCCTTGGTTTTTATAAATCACATATATTAGGTTTTCCATGTGATTTTGGTTTGAAATTTTTTATCTTAAAATGGTTCAAAATCACAAATAATAAGAATATAAAATTCTTGACTGGCCTATAAATAATACAATGATGAATATTGAGAGGAACCACTAAGTTTTATTTCACAACCTGCAATGGGGAATTAGGAACAACATTCATCTAATCGATGAGAATATCTATGTCAAAACAATAATATGCCCAGTGTATTTATAAAATAAATGAAATAAAAAAATGGTAGGATTTTATGTACATTATTTTATGATGTATTATTTTTTGATTATATCAAAACAGACTAAAAAAATAGGAATCCATTTCAGTGGAGGTGGAAGATCAATCATTATTGCAAAAAAGTGAACACTATTTCTTTGATAATTCAAGAATTTGATACCATACACCCTACATGTTTAGTTAACAATAATATTAATAATAAAATCTATATAATTCATTATAAAATTAATTTTTTGAACATTAAACAATAGAGAGGATAATATTGAGAAAAAACACATGTCAAAGTATGGTGTATAGAAATAAATTATAAGATGTATAGAGGTAAGTGATATAAATATCATGTTTTGGAAGAGTATTGCTGAAAGTAATAATATCTCACTAGTTACATCATTATATGAAAATGTATAAATAAAATTTATAAAATGTGTACTTAACGTATGGGATAAAAAAGAAATATAATAAAATGAAATGAGGTAAGAGATATAACACTCATATCCTAAAAGAGTTTACATAAATAACTAATAATCTCAATAGATATAGTATAAAATCCTTGACTATGAATAGATTGATGTTATGTAAATCTATTATACAAGATAAAATTAAGAAATGAAATTTCACTGATATTGAGCATCACCCACAATTTTTATGTTAAATCAAACCATAAATGAAATTTCTTAATGGTACATAATTTAAAACAACCCTATATAAGATAGTAAACATATTGAATAAAGATTTCATGACCCAAACCAAGCTGGGGATCAATCCAAAACTACCCCAAGCCCACCTCTATATACGAGGGGTTGGTGAAAAGTGGAGAAGGCACAAAAATATGAGGGATGCCTTTTCCTAAGAAACTGTACACATGTACACAACCAAGTTAATGAAAAAGTGGAGAGGAAAAGTAAAAAAATAGAAACTATTATAAAAGTAAAATAAATATTCATAAACCAATATAATGTAAAAAGTTACTATAGTGAATACTGAAGTGTAATAGAGAAAAACACACAGCCAAACCATACAAAAGTTCCAAACTAATGAAAAATAGAAAAAAGTAACAACTGAGAGAGCCCTGATCCTGTATCCCAACTCTGACCACTATATGCAGTCCATAAAACCTGTATCCTTATGATCACCTAAGATCACAATCAACCTATCTGCCATCTAAAAAAGACAAAACATTGGTTGGCGAAATCCCTTGTATGGGTTAGTATATACATACATAGTAGAACAATTTCAAAAGATGATGGAGGTTCAGTAAGATATACAAACAAAGTGAAGTAGAATTTGGAACAAGTTACAATAAAAGATAACAGAAAGAGTGAAAATCAACCCAATAAGAGTGTGACAGTAGGATTATCAAAACACAAGAAACTCAAAATGGTGAGTAGGTGAACCCCTCGTCGAGTCTTCACTACCTATAGCTGGAGAGTAGACCCGTCCATCCATGAGAAGCTAGACATAGAAATCATGTGGCATACCTCACACATCTTTGACTCTTTTGGAAAGAGAGTAACCATGACCAATGGAGTGGATAATGTAATGGGATGGATATATATATAGTCAGTAAAAGAATACCAAATGAGAGGGTAAGGGGATCTACATATAATAGAACAGTCCACAAAAATGAGTATCCAATAGTTCCAAGGTAGAGTCATTTTTGATGTCCATCACCTTAAGCATCTAGGAAGGAGCTAAAAGTCAAAGAGGATCAAATCGCCACACGTCAATACCATCTGCTTTTGGTAGCACTAACCTGACCGCACAGTTTTAGGTCACATCACAAGAATGTGTCTTAGTGGGGATATCACCCCTCTTTCTTGTGATTCCTTAGGTTAGTCAAAAAATGACTCGCCACTACATTTTACAATCAAGGGTCTTCCTTGGAAGTTCAATAGGGGCTACACTACCCAGTCCAACAGGAGGGTTTACCTATAAGGTCATCAGAGACTACACTACTCAGACCACCTTGAGGGTCAACCCAAAAGGCATCAGGGACTACACCACCAAACCTAGCTGTAGGATCCACCCAGAAGGTATTCAGGGACTACACTACCTAGCCCTGCTAGAGGGTGAACCCAGAAGGTCATTAGGGACTACACTACCTACACTTGTTGGAGGGTCAGTGTGGAATCATCAATGACTACACTACCCAGATCCTACTAGAGGTTCAACCCGAAAACCTTGGGGACTAGACTACCCTGATCCTACTAGAGGGTTAGTCTTGAATCATCAGGGCCTACACTACACAGATCCAATTGGAGGGTCATCCCAGAATCGTTAGGGACTTCACAACACAGATCCTACCGGTGGGTCATCCCAGAATTTCTCTAGTAAGCATGTATGATCACTATCCTCATTGGATTTCATCTCTATTTGTTCCAAACCCAGAATATTGATATCGTATCTTGGAAGATGCTTATGAGGGAACCATTGAATTATAAGTGAAAAAATCTCTCAGGATAGGCATATCATGGATAGAAATCTGACTTCAAATGAAAGAGATATGGAGGATTGAAGATTTATCATTGGAGATAATATAGTACACGACATCTAAGAGGGTCCACACATAATGTGGACCCTCTTCAATACCTTATCGTGTCTCTGTCTAGACACAGTTCTCATCCCATGTAGTAGTGAACACCATGTAGGTGGAATACACTTCATGTTCTGTCTATCTGAGGACATGGGCCCTGTCTAGTAGCCATGTCTATGTACTCAGACCTCATGTCTTTATACTATGGTAAACAATGAGTGCCTATTTGTGTTTTATTCACATGAGTATCCCCACATAGAAATCTATTACCTGGAATTTCAATGGTGGAGGACCCAAGGTCACCCTGAGGGGGGGGGGGGCGAATTAGGGTGTCATCTTTTTCTCATTTTTATTAGATCTTGTTCCCACATTGGTAAGTACTTAATTAAACCTATATGATGGATATGTTTTGTAATTAGAACATTCACATGCATAAGGACAATAAAACACTTTTACTTGGTTCACCACTAAGGGCTATGTCCAAGGTGTATACACTGATAGGTTTCCCGTCGTACCTAATTCCACTATTCTTCACTAGATTTGGATTAAAAGGTTTTAGTACATTCACTCTGTCCCAGGAACACTACCTTTACAAAATTTCATGGATATCCCCCTACTTATATTGGATTACATCTGTTGACTCCCCTTGGCTCACTTCCCTTGGTGAAGTCACACTCATTTTATGGGCATGAAGGTCCTTTCAATGGATTGGCATAGAAGTCATTTTCTCTTATTATATGTGAGAAATTGTTTGAATGAAGGTCCAAAGTTGATTCTCTTTGACATTCAATCTTCTTCTCTAGTGAAAAACCAAAAGTACTAAGACATCATATTCTTCTTTTCCAGAATCAAAAATTATTTTGTGATTGTTCAAACGCTGAAAATCAATTCACTAGGAATCATTATAATCAACTCTTAATATTCCATGTATGCTATGACCATTCATGTGAAAAAATACATGTGTTGTTCCACTTCACTTCTTTACATACGTGCACCCCTGATTGTGGATCTTTCTTTAAATATCTTCACATATACAATAGATCATACAAATGATCTCCACCTTTTAATTATTATTTCTATTCAAATGCACCCACATGCTGCCTTGAACTTCATCAAATGAAATGGTCAGGCACATATGTACTTTTGTTTTTCTTCATCTCAAAGGCACCCCCAAAGACTTATTTTATAGATTTAAATTTATGTATCATGCATATGTTTATCCATGAATCCTTTTCAATGACCAGAACTGAGGTAGTATACTATTTGGTTTATTCTTGCATAATTGGGATTCTCAAATCAGGGATATTATTTGCATGTGCATCATGCATGTGATCTCTACTTCTTCATTAAACACACTCACTGGCTCAGGTTAATTATGGTCATTATGTTTTCCCCATTGTTTTTTCACTCCGAGGGTATGGAGTTCTTCTTTTCACATAGTTTGAAAGCCTCCTTCACCAACCAGGATGGTTTTTGGCTCCACCTCATCCATGGGATGTGTTTAACTCTAATGCACAGAAAGTTAAGGCCTCCTTCACATACTGAGTGGTACATGGTACTGTTGGTTCATTGGACCTCCTGTTCTCAGAACCCAAATTGTAAATACCTGTAAAATTCAAGGAATTATTTTTCTTAATTTTCTTGGGAATTTTACTAGAACGCAGTTTCTGACGACACCTGATTTCGAGGCCCGGTGTGCCCTGAATTATTTTCCGAAGTCTGGCTCATGTACATTCAGTGAACGAATGAGCGGGTTTTCCTAACTTTTGAACCAGTTTAAGGAATCAAATTTCGAGGGCACCAATGGAATCGCAGCACCGGTATTTTCTTAGAAACACATTTTCCGGAGTTGCCTTTGCTCGGGTGTGGTTTTTAGTTTTTGGGGTTAAGTTAATAAATAAAATAATGTGGTGCGACAACTTTATTTTATTTCACTTAAAGCCACTTAAAGCCACTTAATCTAAGATAAGAGGATAGGGTGGAACCCAAAATATCCTACCCACTTGGTAGGATATTTGTGAGGTGCGGCCCGCATAGCCCCACCGTTTATTTTCCTATAAGAAACGCACCGACGAAAACCCCTTTTAAATGAAAGTCAACCAGTGCGTTTTCTTAAATTCTTAATGCCCCTTTTAATTGTGCAGTTAATTCGTTACCATTAATTCATCGAATTAATGGTTCGTTTCTTAATTCTGTTTTTCGTTTGTTGGCATTAGAATAAAATATGACCAACACATGTGGGTGGCTTGTTGAGAGGATTTGGAGAAACTCTAAGTTCTTCATCCTCCTTTGTGAAGAATGCGAAGAACGTGAACAAAGCCGAACCCTCAGAGATCGACGACGCGACGCCATGTACCGCGACGCCGACAATCCTCCTTCCGCGACGTTTCTTCCGCGACGATCCTTCCCCGCGACAATCTACGATCATCAACCGATTGAGGTAGGGTATTAAGGATGTTTTAATTTCCTTTGTGGATTTTATCCATAGCATGGGTTTAAATGATGCAATTAAATCAGTGTGTTTTCTTTAACCCTCGGAGATCTTCTACGCGATGCCGTGAACCGCGACGACTGCGACACCCCTTCCGCGACGAGACGGTCATCTTCTTCCGCTACGGTCAATTCCGCGACGAACTCACGTTCGACGACAATGTTGAGGTAGGGGTTTGATTCATTTAAATCTTGTGATTTATACCCGCGGTGTATGATTAAATATTTGTTGAAATACTTTCAAAACAGCTAACGCGGTGGGTGCGGACCAACAAACAAGTCTGAACCCACTGCCCTTTTCGTTCTTGGTGTGCAGAACGGAGGACGATGACAAAGTAAGACACACGGGTGATGTGAGATCCTCGCAGTGAAGGACGGACCCCGGGAGGGCTTTTGGCGAAGACGTCGTGCATTTCCGACCACCGGAACTCGTCCGGTGATCCGCAGAGCAGCCCGCTGGCGCACCTCGCCGGCACGGCGGCTGCGGCGGCGGCGCCCAGCACGCTGCCAGGAGGAGCCGCTGCAGCGGCAAGCGACAGTCCCGCGACCGCGCGGGACCGAAGGGGCACGGGACTGGGCCAGCTGCCGCGTCCGCTGGCAAGGGTGGCCCCACGCGGGGCCGCGACTCCATCACGCGGGGGCAGCGCGCCCCCCGCCCGCGGCTCGGCCGTAACGGCCGAGCCGACCCGCTGGCCTCCCGGCCCATGCCATCCAGGTCGCACCCAGGCCGGGCCGGGCCGCACCGGCCGGGCCGGGTCGTGCCATCCAGTTCGGAGCCGGACCCGGGTCGGGTCGACCCGGTTCGGGCCGGGTCGGTCCGGGCCCAGACCCCCCGTTTTCAGACCCCTTATGGTCTTTCGCCCGTATCATGGGCTACGGACCTCCGATCGATGCACCGTCAGCGGAGATGTGATCCTTGGATCAAGACGGTCATTTAGACATATCGTACTTAAGGTTTTGGAGAACTTTGGGTTCGGCCGGGTTGGTTCGTACACGAAACTAACCGGGCCCTCGGAGCGGAAACACTCATAACTTGAGCTCCGGACGTCCGATCGATGTGCCGTAGACTTTGATGGATTCCTCTAAGTGAGATGGATATTTTGGATTAATAAACCCGAGGTTTGGATGCAGGTGGAGTACGGTCGGGTTGGTTTTGACTTAAAAACCAACCAGGCCCCTGGGACGAAAAAGCCAATAACTTCCAGACCGGGCGTCCGATTGACGCGCCGTCTATGATGCTGAGTTCTTGTTGACGATACAGAACTTTTGGATACTTCAACTCTGGACTATGTGTCAGTTGATGTATCAGCCTCTCGGCTCATGGAGCGGACCCTCCTGAACGAGCTTGCTGTGTGCGGGAACCCTAGAGTTGGCTGTGACTGCGTCTGCGACGACAATGAAGACAGTATGGGAATCCTCCGTGAGTTCGGTAGTGACCACTACGGTACTTTCTGGGATACATCAACTTCGGACTACATGTCAGTTGATGCATCAACCTCTTGGCTCATGGAGTGGACCCTCCCAGAACGAGCTTGCTGTGTGCGGAAACCCTAGAGCTGGTTGAGACTTGACGACTGCTGATCAAATGACTCGGATTGTTACGGATATCCCAGTGGGAAGCGCTTGGTTGTAGCAGCAGAACCATGGTGGAGGAGCGCTTGGTTGTAGTGGCAGACCCGTGGTACTCAACAGATGGAGTACCTCTTGAGGCTATGAGGGGGAGCGCTTGGTTGTAGCAGAAGACCCATGACAGAGGAGCACTTGGTTGTAGCGGTAGACCTACGACAGAGGAGTGCTTGGTTGTAGCAGCACGGGGGAGCACTTGGTTGTAGAAGCAGACCCATGGAATAGGAGTGCTTGGTTGTAGCGGTAGGCCTATGGTACTAGAGATAAGGAGTACCTCTAGAGGCTATGAGGGGGAGCGATTGGTCGTAGCGGAAGACCCATGGTGGGAAGCGCTTGGTTGTAGTAGCAGGCCCACAATACTCGATAGGTGGAGTACTACAGCAGTCCCAGGTTAGAGGGAAGCACTTGGTTGTAGCGGCATACCCACTGTACTTGATGGAGATGGAGTTTCCCAATAGCTATGGTTTCAACTTCATGATCGATCATGTGTGAGTCATTGCGGGGGTTAGTACCTACCGATCCTTTGTGGGTCCGACGGCTTAGATGAATCAGTGGCTACATCTGATCATCTCTATCGTCATAAAAAAAAGTATACCTATGTGAGCTGAATCCTATTTTTCTTTTCTATGTGGATTGTGTTGTGCTATCCTGTGTGGATATACGTTTTTCTTTCCTATGTGGATTGTGTTGAGCTATCTTGTGTGGATTTACGTTTTTCTTTCCTATGTGGATTGTGTTGTGCTATCCTGGGTGGATTTACGTTTTGCTTTCCTATGTGGATTGTGTTGAGCTATCCTGTGTGGATTTAAATTTTTCTTTCCTGTGTGGACGGGGTTGTACTTGGGCTCGGATGTGGGAGCCGAACGAGAACTGATGACTTAGGTATATGTATGGTAATATACCTAAGTAGTGTCGAATGTTACTTCGTGATTGTATCTTTCATTTGTGGTTTATCCTTTGTGGATTCTGGGAGACCTTCGAGGGTCTCGGGGTCCCTACTGAGTATCTTATACTCACCCCTGCACGGGCTATGCCCACACTACATTGTCTTGGTTGCAGACGATGGACAACGCTGATCGTGGTTGAAGCTTGTGGATCAGGACGATACCTAGAGGTAGACCACTAGGCGGACGTACTCGGAGCGGACGACTGGACCCGAGGGGCTGTGGAGGCTATCTATACTCACCCTTCAGGTGGGATTTCCAGTGGACAGCTCAGCGTTGCGTCTTTACTTTTCAGTTGTTGTTTTCCCTTCGAGTTGTACTTCATTTTCAGTTTGGGTTTGTATACTGGCCCACTTACTTTTCCGCACTTACTATTGTACTCAGTTTTTACTTAGTGTTTACTTCTACTGCTTTCTTGCTCTGTGGTGTTTGTTTACTTTTCAAAGGTATTGCCTTCCCTTTTTACCGGGATTTACGCCTTGGTGCTAGTCGCCAGCCCCTGGTCTATGGAAGGCGGGCTTGGGGTAGTCACGGCATGAACTCCGAGGACGGGTCATGACAAATTGGCATCAGAGGAGTTCAGTTCTACCGCAGAACTCAGGACTCTGATCTTTTTCTATGTGAAGCAATAGTGTTAAGAGTATTGGGTGTGGTTATCAGTCCAGGTAGTTCAGTGTCGGTGTGGCGGCCGACGTATCCGTACACCAGGACCCTGACTTTTGATTTCCGACTTAATGCACGAAAACATTGATTGCATGTGTGATTCAAGTTTTCCTTGCGATTACTTTATGTCAGCTCACCAGGTATACTGTTTGACCATGGCACACCTGTTTCTTTTCAAGATGGCCCCACGACGGCAGCCAGCTAGGGTTCTAAGATTTGTACGTGATGACAGCCCGCCGAGGGACGAGGCCTTGGTACAGGGCCCATTGATAGCAGAGGCACCGGCAGTACCTCTACCCGCCGAGTCACCGATTCTACCAGCCCTAGTCGCTGACGATGCACGTCGCCTTAGTGCACTATACGAGTTTCAGCGCCAGCGACTGCCCAGGTTCTGTAGGGAGATGGACCCCCAGGTAGCCCAGGACTGGTTGGAGTCAGTGGTACGGGTTTTCAGGTTAGTGAGGACACTAGCAGACCTCATGGTGATCCTCGTAGCGAGCCTACTGCACGCGGAAATGGGATGATGGTGGAGCTTGATGCTCCAGGTGAACGATGAGGAATCTCTCCTCTGGACGGACTTTGAGAGCCTCTTCCGCTTGGAGTTTGTCCCAGCCACCCTACCTATGGTGCACATCCAGGAGCTTCTACAGCTGCGGCAGGGAAGCATGACAGTAGCCTAGTACGTGGCGAGGTTTACCGATCTCTCGTGCTATTCCACGGACATGGTACGAGACCCTTTCTTCAGGGCCCGGACCTTCGAGCAGGGGCTCAGGCGAGATATTATACCTTCAGTTGTTTCTCACAGCATTCCGACACAAACATGGGTGTTGGAGCAAGCCCTCTTAGTGGAGAGTTTCCTTGTTGAGTAGTCTCCAGCAGCAGGACCCACCACTAGCTGGCATGCAGAAGAGTCTTCTGCAGCGGGCAGTAGATAGATGATGCAGGGGTCCAAGAGGACTAGACCTACAGGTGTTCGACCTCGTGACATAGGATCGTTTGTGCAAGGCACCCGGGGTGGACAACGACTTACCATGAGCGGACAGTATTACTCATGCGGTGGGGTTGGTCACATGGATCGTGACTGTCCGACCTGCCAAACGGATGACCAGTAGATGACCGAAGGACCTCCCAGGCAGAGGCAGAGGTTTGATCGAGGCAGACCACATGGAGCAGGAGACCGTGGCAGGGAAGCTGGCCATGCAGCTGGAGGTAGAAGACGCTTCGAGGTGTTGCCACCACCACCACCAGGAGGTCCACCCCAACTGCAGGGAGCTGGTGGACATGGGAGAGCTCAGCTTCAGGCATCTGTGTCCTACAATCATGGATCTCCGGGAGCAGATGGATAGGAGTGGGACTAGCTCTAGACCTGGAGACTTTTGTTTATGCTGCTTCTAGAATTGTTGATGTTTGTTTGTAGATGTTTTGTGTCATTGTACTTTGATCTGCAGTAATAAAAGACACCTTTCTTTTGGCATTTACCTTCCTGTCCTCTCTTTGTGTTGTTACTAAGAGGTTCCGGTTTAAAAACCGTTGACTTGACCCTCACTTTGAGATACCTACTGGAGGAGACCCAATGACCACACATTGATGCCGACCGTGTGACTCAACCCTTGGAGGTGAGAGTAATGGTTGGAACTCTTGGTAGTAGCGTCGAGGCCTTACGACGTCATCCTTGCTATGGGTTAGTATCATCCATGATGATATTGACTGTTTTAGGTGAAGAACGTGGTTCATACAGGGGACGAGACTAGATTTATCTTCTCGGCAAAGAAGAAATATCAGCAGCTCTTGTAGGACCAGAAAGGTCCAAGTCATCCAAGGGAGGATGAGGACATCTCAGAGCCGACAAAAGTCTTGTGCAGACAGGAGGCAGAGACTACTAGAGTTCGAGGATGGCGACCACGTTACCTTATGGGTCACACCTCGATGTGAGTTACGAGGATATGGCCGAGGCGACAAGTTATCACAGAGGATCAACGGACCTTTCTAGGTCATCGGCAGGGTAGGCGAGGTGGTTTACCGCTTGACCCACCCACCTCAATTGCACCAGGTGCACGATGACTTCCATGTATCTCAACTGGGGAGATACGAGCTCGACCCGACGCATATTATTGACCATGGGGAGCTGGACGTTGATGATGGGGTGACTTTTGCGGAGGTCCCGGTGGAGATCGAGGATCGACAGGAGCGGGTCCTACGTGGATGGTCAAATCCTCTAGTGCGCATTAGATGGCAGCACAGGAACCTCCAGGAGAGCACTTGGGAGAGGGAGGCTCAGATGCGTGCTCAGTACCCACTTTTGTTTCCCTAGATTATGATGTATCTTTACGGGGATGTAAAGCCCTGAGGTGGGAGTGATGTAAATACCCGTAAAAATCAAGGAATTTTTTTTCTTAATTTTCTTGGGAATTTTACAAGAATGCACTTTCTGACTACACCTGATTCAGAGGCCCGGTGTGCCCAGAATCATTTTCCGAAGTTTGGCTCGGGTACGTTCAGTGAATGAACGAGCGGGTTTTCCTAACTTTTGAACCGGTGCTCGGAATCGAATTCTGAGAGCACTGATGGAATCACAGCGCCGGTATTTTCTTAGAAACGCCTTTTCCGGAGTTTCATTTTCTCGGGTGTGGTTTTTAGTTTTTGGGGTTATGTTAAGAAATAAAATAAAGTGGTGCGACAACTTTATTTTATTTCACTTAAAGCCACATAAAGCCACTTATGCTAAGTTAAGCGGATAGGGTGGAACCCAAAATATCCTACCCACTTGGTAGGATATTTTTGAGGTGGGGCCCGCACGAGCCCCACCGTTTCTTTTCCTCTAAGAAACGCACCCACGAAAACCCCTTTTAAATGAAAGTCAACCAGTGCGTTTTCTTAAATTCTTAACGCCCCTATTAATTGGGCAGTTAAGTCGTTACCATTAATTCACCAAATTAATGGTTCGTTTCTTAATGTTGTTTTTCTTTTGTTGGCATAAGAATAAAATAAGACCAACACATGTGGGTGGCTTGTTGAGAGGATTTGGATAAACTCTAGGTTCTTCATCCTCCTTCGCGAAGAACGCGAAGAACGTGAAGAACACGAAGAACGTCGAACCCTCGGAGATCGACGACGCGACGCCGTGTACCGCGATGCAGACAATCCTCCTTCCGCGACGTTTCTTCCATGACGATCCTTCCCCGCGACATTCTTTGATCATCAACCGATTGAGGTGGGGGATTACGGATCTTTTAATTTCCTTTGTTGATTTTATCCTCAGCATGGGTTTAGATGATGCAATTAAATCTATGTGTTTTCTTTAACCCTTGGAGATCATCTACGCGACGCCATGTACCGCAACGACAGCGACGCCCCTTCCGCGACGCGACGATCCTCTTCTTCCATGACAGTCAATTTCGCGACGAACTCACGTTCGACGACAACATTGAGGTAGGGGTTTGAATCATTTGAATCTTGTTATTTATACCTGCAGCGTATGATTAAATATTTGTTGTGAGACTTTCAAAACTGCTAACGGGGTGGGTGCGGACCAACGAACAAGCCCGAACCCACCGCCCTTTTCGTTCTTGGTCTGCGGAATGGCAGACGATGACAAAGTAAGCCGCACGGGCGATGTCAGATCCTCGCAGTGAAGGACGGACCCCGGGAGGGCTTTTGGCGAAGACGGCGTGCATTTCCGACCACCAGAACTCGTCCAGTAGTCCACAGAGCAGCCCGCCGACGCGCATCGCCGACACGGCGGCGCCGGTGGCAGGGGGCGGCGGCACCCAGCGCGCCGCCGGGTGGAGGCGCCACGGAGGAAAGGCACGGTCCCGCGACCGCGCGGGATTGGAGGGGCACGGGACGCGGCCGGCTGCCGCGTCCGCTGGCAAGGGCGGCCCCATGCGGGGTCGCGGCTCCATCACGCAGGGGCAGCGCGCCCCCCGCCCGCGGCTCGGCCGTAACGGCCGAGCCGACCCGCTGGCCACCCGGCCAGCGCCAGCCGGGTCGCGGCCAGGCCGGGCCGGGCTACGCCGGCCGGGCAGGGTCGTGCCAGCCGGGTCGGACCCGGACCCGGGTCGGGTCGACCCGGTTCGGGCCAACCCAGGGGGGTCGGACCGGGTCGGTCCGGGCCCGGACTCCCCATTTTCGGACCCCTTACGGTATTTTTCTCGTATCTTGGGCTACAGACCTCTGATCGACGCACCGTCAGCGGCGATGCGATACTTTGATCGATACGGTCGTTTCGACATATCGTACTCAAGGTTTCAGAGATCTTTGGGTTTGTCCGGGTTGGTTCGTACACAAAACCAACCGGGCCCTCAGAGCGGAAACACTCATAACATGAGCTTTGGACGTCTGATCGACGTGTCGTCGAATTTGATGGATTCCTCTATGTGAGACAGATCTTTTGGCTTACTCCGCCTGAGGTTTGGACGCAAGTGGAGTACAGTTGGGTTGGTTTTGACTTAAAAACCAACCGGGCCCCTGGGACAAAAAAGTCAATAACTTCCAACCGGGCGTCCGATTGACGCGCCGTCTGTGACGCTAAGTTCTTATTGACGATACGGAACTTTTGGATACATAAACTCTGGGCTATGTGTCAATTGATGTATCAGACTCTCGGATCTTGGAGTGGACCCTCCCGAACGATCTTGCTGTGTGCGGGAACCCTAGAGCTGGCTGTGACTGCGTCTGCGACGACAGTGATGACAGTACGGGAATCCTCCAGGAGTTCGGTAGTGACCACTACGGTACTTTTTGGGATACATCAACTCCGGACTACATGTCAGTTGATACATCGGCCTCTTGGCTCGTGGAGTGGACCCTCCCGGAACGAGCATGATTTGTGCGGAAACCCTAGAGCCAGTTGAGACTTGACGACTACTGATCGAACGACTCGGTGTGTTACGGATAGCCCAGTGGGAAGCGCTTGGTTGTACCAGCAGACACGCGGTACTCAACAGAAGGAGTATCTATGGAGGCTATGAGGGGGAGTGCTTGGTTGTGCGGCAGACCCATGACGCAGGAGCGCTTTGTTGTAGCGGTAGACCTACGACGGAGGAGCGCTTGGTTGTAGCAGCACGGGGGAGCGCTTGGTTGTAGCAGCAGACCCACGGCATAAGAGTGCTTGGTTGTAGCGGCAGGCTCGTGGTACTCAATATAAGGAGTACCTATTGAGGCTATGAGGTGGAGCGCTTGGTTGTAGCGGCAAACCCATGGTGGGAAGCGCTTGGTTGTAGCAGCAGGTCCATAGTACTCGATAGGTGGAGTACTACAACAGTCCAAGGTTAGAGGGAAGCACTTGGTTGTAGCGGCATACCCACTGTACTTGATGGAGACGGAGATTCCCAATTGCTATGGTTTCAACTTCATGATCGATCTTGTGTGGGTCATTATAGGGGTTAGTACCTACTGATCCTTTGTGGGTCCAACGACTTAGATGAATCAATGGCTACATCTGATCATCTCTATCGTCATATGAAAAAGTATACCTGTGTGAGCTGAATCCTGTTTTTCTTTCCCATGTGGATTGTGTTCTGCTATCCTATGTGGATTTACGTTTTTCTTTCCTATGTGGATTGTGTTGAGATATCCTGTGTGGATTTACGTTTTGCTTTCCTATGTGGATTGTGTTGTGCAATCCTATGTGGATTTACGTTTTTCTTTCATATGTGGATTGTGTTGAGCTATACTGTGTGGATTTACGTTTTTCTTTCCTGTGTGGATGGGGTTGTACTTGGGCTCGGATGTTGGAGACGAACGAGAATTGATTACTTAGGTATAAGTATGGGCATATACCTAAGCAGTGTCGAATGTTACTTCGTGATTGTATCTTTCCCTTGTGGTTTATCCTTTGTGGATTCTGGGAGACCTTCGGGGGTCTCGGGGTCCCTACTGAGTAGCTTATACTCACCCCTGCATGGGCTATTCCCACACTATGTTGTGTTGGTTGTAGACGACGGAAAGTGCTGATTGTGGTTGAGGCTTGTGGACCAGGACGGTACCTGGAGGTGGACCACTAGGCGGACGTACTCGGAGCGGACGACTGGACCCGAGGAGCTGTGGAGGCTATCTGTACTCACCCTTCAGGTGGGATTTCCAGTGGACAGCTCAGGGTTGTGGATTTAATTTTCAGTTGCTGTTTTCCCTTCTAGTTGTACTTTACTTTCAGTTTGGGTTTGTATACTGGCCCACTTACTTTTCCGCACTTACTGTTGTACTCAGTTTTTACTTAGTGTTTACTTTTACTTCTTTCTTGCTATGTGGTGTTTGTTTACTTTAAAAAGGTAATGCCTTCCCTTTTTACCAGGATTTACGCCTTGGTGCTAGTCGCCAGCCCCTGGTCTATGGAAGGCGGGCTTGGGGTAGTCACGACACGAGCCCCGAGGATGGGTCGTGACACAAATGGTACACAATATCGTTTCCTCATGAACCTAGAATGGTTTTCAGGAACTCCCTTCATTAACCAAGAATAGTTCTTGTCTCTCCTTCCTCGCATACTGAATCGGTATGCAGTTCCTTCCTTTGTGAACCCATGATGTACGTAGAACTCATTATCATCATGGAACCAGAGTAGTTCACGATTTACAACTCATGAACCCAAAACAGTTTGTGGCTCTTTCTTTCCCCTTGAAAACTAGAAGATTAGAGAGAATCTGTTTCTCAAAACAAAATCCTTCGAAACCATGGGATAAGCAACCACTTCTCAAATCGGTGGGTCTCTTTTTATGAGTAGTGATCAAATCTTTTCCACGTCAAAAATATGAACGATATGCTTATAAAAATTCTTCCTTGAATAACCTAGATCTTCAGTTCTTTAATATATTTAAACCTACGTGGAGATATGGATAATTTCATGGATGTCTCATTTTTCAAACCTAAAGACTTATCTTTGATATTTCATGTATTTAAGATGGCATTTATCACCTTTTGACACCATGCTCGAATCCACATGTTTTTGGACACTTCATTCTCCTCGTCCATTCAATCGTTCTTCGTTTCATTTGCATGCATGAAAATGTAATTTCATGTAGGTGATCATAACATCCAGAAAATCACTATGGGCTTGAAATGAGCTCAATTGATGAATAGAGTGATGAGAACATCATCCAACTCGAGCACTAGTTCATGACTGCATGTAGGTGAATGGAAGTTGACGACAACTTCAGTGGAAGAGATTAGACAGTTCTAATTCAACCACATGCAACATGGGGATAATGAATGGCTCAGATTATATCATTGGACATGGGATGAGATGTGCGGTCGAGATCTCAGTGAGATTAGATGGATGATCAGGATTGCGTCCATATTTTTAACGACTCATACCACATCAAAATGCCGCGTGTTCTTTAGATTCTTTAAAAAACAAGTTTCTTTATCATTAGGCCAGAAATCTCCTCCTCCCTCTGGTGTCGCCCCTTACCGATTCTCTGCTGGTATGCTCAGTGTAACACCCCGACCCCAGTTACCCAGAGTTGGTGCATTATTAAATAACATTTTCATGATCACAAAAGATCAAGTATCGAAACAACTATTAGTTTATTAGTCTTGGAAACACTAGATATATTCATATGTCTTACATTAGATCATAAAGTAAAAAAAACTACAAAAATATCTTGTCTTTATATCCCCTCATAATATCCCTGCAGGTCATTCATAAATTACATCTTAACATCCTGGAAAAAATAAAACACTGAAAGGGGTGAGCTCAATTGTTCATTAAGGATAACAATATAGCGGAAACTTTCATAAATAAGCATAAACATTTAAGGCAATGTATAACTAAAACAAAAGCCTTTTAAACTTGAACATCAGCATAATATGGAAAAGATAAAATGAAATAATTCCATTTACTTATTCACATGGATATTCTACTAGTCGAATAACCACATGCAATATCAATAACCACTTTCATAATTATGGAATGCCTAATGTCAGACTATTATAACCACATAGTCAATGCCTCATGCCAAGACTACAAATAAGATTTTGTTAAGGCCTTCTGTTAAGAAACTAGTTTGTCTCATGAGACCTACCGATGCATCGAGGAGCTATAGAGGTCACCAATCGTCACTTTCAAAGTCCAATGTATTCCCTATATGAACATGTTTAAACATAACATAAACATTTGTCTTAAAACTAGCATACGTAATGTCAATACTTTATCCACAAACAATTAATGGAATAAAAATATCACATCAACAGTCAAAGATAACTAATTCAATACAATATGGAAGATTGTATTGTAATAGATTAACCTAAATCGAGAATAATGAAGGATATTGACATAGATGAAACTAATTATCAAAACTATTAGAGAGAAATATCCCCATTTATCTTGAAGTCATTTAAAAGTCACACTATTTCTCAAGAAGCCAGTTAAAAATAGATTTTTGAATCAATGTGTCCCATACCACTTTGAAACTTTTAAAAGGAATTTTAATTTGAAAATTTTAATTTTCATATAAATAAATCCTTAAAACAATTTTTAAAACATGGACATTAATGAGAAAGATTTAGAATAATAAATATTTAAAACATTTTAAAATGATATTTTCGTTAGAGTTCCTAACCAAAAGAGAGACACATCAATACAAATAATTGAGGTAATAAAAACTTTTTAATATCATGAGAATAACGGGATTAATGATATAATATGTCAAAGTACATTATATACACCATATAAAAGTGATTTGGTTTATAACAACAAAGGTGTATCAATGTAATGTAAATTGAGATGAAATCTCTCATAAAGGTTGTATCCTTAGGTTATGGATAAATCAACAACATAATTATGTGTGAAAAAAAATATAGTCAATATGATTGGATATTCAGTGTAAAACAATCAAAGGACTTTCACACATATTCTTGTTAAAATAACACCAATGGATTAGATGTTTAACTCAATAGATGAAGATTGAGTAAAAATTACTCTTATAAAGTTCATACTGATGACTTGAGATTTTTCAATGGAGGGATTTTGTGTATCAAAAGTATATCCAGGGAAAGGAGAGTGGAAATTATGGCATAATCAAATGAATAGTGATTCTACACATAATCTTGGAGTAAAATTATCAGTGAAGTATGTGTAAATCCGAATGAGTGGAAATTGAAATTTCAAATTCCCTTATTGATTTGGTAACTTATGAAACATACACCCATGAAGAAGGATCGAACAATGATGACGTAAATATCCATAAATTTATGTATATTACACAATGAATACAATCATGGGTAGTACACACACCATATTCAATAAATAAGCGGTGAACAATGGAAATCTCACGGAATTAAAATTGAGATAAGAAACCCCTTACATTGTAATTTTGCCTTGGTAGAGGGTAGGTTAGCCTCTT